>OY882859.1:3470516-4670516 GCA_963693515.1 Pipistrellus nathusii
CCCCGGTCCCTGGAGACCGTGACCGGGGGGGTGACTGTGGCTTCCACAGGGGCCAGCGGGAGACCCTGTCCTCCCCTGGGGTCGTCACGTCTGTGGCGGGAGATGGGGCCGGCCACGAAGCCACTGGTGTCTGACGGGCCCGTCAGAGTTCCAGCACTTTCCTCCGGGCCTGTGACCAGCCAGCGGCATAGGACCTCGTTTCAGAACGGGACGGAGAGCGTGGGGATCAATGTGCCTCGCCTGCGCCAACGGGCAGCGCAGGGCGTCTGGAGGCCGAACATCAGCTCGCCGGGCTGCGGGCAGGGAGCGTCCTTCAGAGACTCGGGAGGCGCCGTTAACCTCTGCACTTCGCCGAGAGGGGCTGGTTAGAACGGAGAGGGGCTGGTTAGAACGGGGAGAGGCTGGTTAGAACAGGGAGGGGGCTGGTTAGAAGGGAGAGGGGGCTGGTTAGAAGGGAGAAGGGCTGGTTAGAACGGGGAGGGGCTGGCTAGAAGGGAGAGGGGCTGGTTAGAAGGGAGAGGGGGCTGGTTAGAACGGGGAGCGGGCTGGTTAGAACGGGGAGGGGACTGGCTAGAAGGGAGAGGGGGCTGGTTAGAAGGGAGAGGGGGCTGGTTAGAAGGGAGAGGGGGCTGGTTAAAAGGGAGAGGGGGCTGGTTAGAACGGAGAGGGGGCTGGTTAGAACGGAGAGGGGGCTGGTAGGAAGTTCACCCACGGCCCACAGCCCCGGGAGGACCCCGGGGGTGGGGGACACCTGTCTCCAGAGACAGAGTCCCCAGCGCACCCGCCCCGTGGGGCTCCGGCCACGGTGCCTGAAGGCCAGGACCGGAGCCGCCGGAGCCGGCGTGTGGACGGGCGGCGGGGACAGACGGCTGGTCGTGTGCCCGGCGGACCCGGCGGGCGGCGGCACCGGCCACTCTGCCGTCGCTGCCGGCGGAGGCGCCGTTGGCACCGGCCCGGCATGACCTCACCCTCTCCGCACGGCCTGATGGTGACAGGTCCCAGAGAGGAGCCGGAGCGGGGCCGGGCGGTGACCTTACGGGAGGGGATGACGCCAGGGGCTTACTCACCGCCCGGCCCTTGTTTGGACGGTGACGGGGCCACTCGAGCTGTTTTCGAACACGGGACGCAGAGTCCTCTCCTCTGCTGGCTCTGGAGCCTCGCCCGGGGCGGGCACGGCGGGCAGAGGCAGCAGCGGGGGTGAGCGGGCGCGTTGACAGAGTCCGTGTGTATGTCCCAGCCCTGCCGCGGGCTCAGGGTGGAGCATTGACCTTGAACCAGGAGGTCACAGGTCGGTTCCCGGTCGGGGACACGCGTCCAGTTGCGGGCTCCATCCCCAGTGTGGGGCCTGCAGGAGGCAGCCGATCAGTGGCTCTCTCTCCTCGTTGCTGTTTCTCTCTCTCTCTCCCTCTCCCTTCCTCTCTGAAAAAATCAATAAAAATGTTTTGTTTTGTTGTTAAAGCAACATCATGATGCTCTCCCTCCTTTCTACGAGGATGTGGAAGGCAGAGCCGCCAGGCCGGGCTTCGGTGCCCGGACACAGGTCCGGCACAGGCCCGGGCGGCCACAGGGCCGCTGCCTCTGCCGCTGGGGACCCCGGGGACCCAGCCCGCAGCCCCTGCTCTGTCCTGGTCTCACCCGCTGCCACCCACTCGGGTGTGGGGGCGCCAGCTCCTCTGGGTGTCACTGAATTTCTCAGAATAAGGAAACTAACCAATCAGGCTGTCCCACTCCCGGGTGAAGAGGGTCCCCGCGCCAGAGACCTGAGGTGGGGTCCGTGCCTGCTCCCAGGGACGCGCATGAACAACACGTGAGAAAAAAGACAAAAGAGAAAGCGTGAGCTGGTGCAGTGTGGCCTGTGGGACAGGGGAGGGCGGCTGCAGGGAGAGGAGGCCGAACTGGGGGTGACCAGGCTGGGGGTGCCCGGGCTGGGGGTGTCCGGGCTGGGGGTGCACAGGCTGGGGGTGCCCGGGCTGGGGGTGCACAGGCTGGGGGTGCCCGGGCTGGGGGTGCTCGGGCTGGGGGTGCGCGCGATGGGGGTGCACAGGCTGGGGGTGCACGGGCTGGGAGTGCACAGGCTGGGGGTGCACGGGCTGGGGGTGCACGGCTGGGGGTGCACAGGCTGGGGGTGACCGGGCTGGGGGTGCACAAGCTGGGGGTGCACAAGCTGGGGGTGCACGGCTGGGGGTGCACGGCTGGGGGTGCACAGGCTGGGGGTCCCCGGGCTGGGGGTGCATGGCTGGGGGTGCACAGGCTGGGGGTGACCAGGCTGGGGGTGCCCAGGCTGGGGGTGCCCGGGCTGGGGGTGCCCGGGCTGGGGGTGCACGGGCTGGGGGTGCACAGGCTGGGGGTGCACGGCTGGGGGTGCACAGGCTGGGGGTGACCGGGCTGGGGGTGACCAGGCTGGGGGTGCCTGGGCTGGGGGTGCACAGGCTGGGGTGACCAGGCTGGGGGTGCCTGGGCTGGGGGTGCCCAGGCTGGGGGCCAGGTGGAGGCACTACCAGGTAGGTCCCTGGGAGGCGAGGAGCTTGGACAGGAGAAGGAGAGTGAGAGGAACAGGGGAAGAGACTGTGACTCGGCAGCCACTGGGGTGGGGAGAGGGGGTAGGAGGGGGCCGGAGTCTGAGGGACCTCCGATGGCCCTGGGTGGAGCAGGGTGGGGGTGCAGGGCGGGGGAAGGGGAAGTAATCACAGTGACAGTTCTCGGTAAGGCACCAGGAGGCGTCCGGCACCAAGCAGCCCAAACACAGGACCCGCAGTGTCACCGAAGAGACAGAGAAAGCCACCGCCCAAACCACGGACGAGGCCCTCAGCCCCCTGGCCAGCACGGCCTCTCTCCCTGCCCCCCGACCCCACCCGCTTCACTCGACCCTCCGCTCCGCCCTGGGGCCTGGCCCACCATCCCGCTGCCCATCACCCAGTGAGCCACCACCCACAGGGACCCCTGAGCTTCCCCAGTCCCCCTCTCCTCCCAGGCCCCGCCCGCAGGTCCCGAAGCCACCCCACAGCCCAGTCCTTGTTTCCACCGTTTCCACCTCACTGTTTTCCTAGTTGCCCCCCGCCCCGGCTCCCACTGTAGGCAGTCTTCATTCAGCCGCCTGTCACCGGCCCATAAGCACGTGGACTTCACCGTGACCGTCCGCTAATGTGACTTGGGAGGGTAAGGAAGAGCCAGTCCCGGGTGTGTGCTTGCTTTGGCTCCGTCCTGGTGGAGGCACAGGGAAGTGCTGACCATGTCCATTGCCACCCCCGGGAAGCTCTGAGGTCTGAGCTTCTTGCAGGAGGGAGGGGGGAAAGGCACTTTCGTTCAGCCTGTGGAGGGGGTGCATGGACTGTCCCTTTGGGGAGGGAGGGGGCAGGGGACAACTTGGCAGATAGCTTCCGTGTGCCGGGAACGGCAGGGCCCGGGCGGGCCTGGGAGGCAGAGGGCCCTTTGCGGGGGAGGGTGGGGTTGCACTTGACCGTGAGAGGCAGGAGCGTCTCTGGATTGAGTCCTCGGAGACCTGGGGCCGCAGGGCCCGCACAGATGCTCAGCCTGAGACACGGGGAGGGGAGGCCCGGCTGCCTCAGAGCAAAGAGGGGCCTTCTCCCTGCTGGGGGTTCTGGACGAGGCACGAAAGCGCCTGACGTGCTGATGCTGCCCTCCAGCCCCGAGGCCGCCAGAGAGCCACACGCGTGTCCTGGGTTTGCACTGATCTGCACTCCAAATGGTCAGGCGGTCCTTTCTGACCTTTTCCGTGTGCTGTGTGTACACGCCAATGTTGTTAATGATGAAAAATTGCAAACACATTCAAAAATAGTCGCCCACACCCGGGTGGCCTGGTTCGCCAACGCCCGTCCTTGCTCCCTCCTGTCCTGGCTTTTCTGTGGCCTCCCGGTCCGATCTGAGCATGTGCAGCCTCTGGGGTCACTGCGGAGGCAGCCGGTCTGTGCGGTCACCGGGCATCTGTCCTCCCGCCCGTCTCCGCTGTGGCGAGCGGCACGTCGCGGCCGGCCTGCCGTCTGGGTCGCCCCGGGCAGCGCCGGTGCAGGGCGGAAAGTGCACGCACGTGGTTGTGCAACGAACCATCTCCTCAGCAACGAGGAAGCTGCTGCGAGGAATGCTCAGCCGGGGCCAGCGAGAGCCAGGCCGTCCCGCCGGCTGCAGACACGCGTGGGCGCCTCTGACACAGACGTGCACGGGGGCAGGGAGGGGCTGTGGCTCTGACTCCAGGCCCGGCGCCAGGAAGGCTCTGTGCACGGGGTCCCCCGGCCATGGCCTCGCGGGCACCCTCCCTGCGGGGACCTCCCTGCGGGCACCCTCCCTGCGGGCACCGTGGTCACAGGGCGGAGGGCACGGAGTAAGCGAGGTGAGGGCACTGCTCTGGGCCCTGGTGGCACACGTAGTGGCTTTTGCCTCCGTCTCACGTGGTCTGGCAGGGCACTACAGTCTGCAAAGGGTGGAGAAGGGAGCTGTTTTATGCTTTTCTTTTTTTAAAAAAAAAAAAATATTTAAAATGATTTCAGAGAAGAAGGGGAAGAGGGGGAAAGAGAGAGAGCGTTGGCCTGCAGACTGAAAGGTCCCAGGTTCGATTCCGGTCAAGGGCATGTACCTTGGTTGTGGGCACATCCCCAGTAGGGGGTGCGCAGGAGGCAGCTGGTCGATGACTCTCTCTCATCGATGTTTCTGTCTATCCCTCTCCCTTCCTCTCTGTAAAAAATCAATAAAATATATTATTAAAAGAGAGAGATGAGAGAGAAGCATCGTTCGGCTGCCTCCGCAGGCCCCACACCTGGGATCCAGCCGGAGCCGGGCAGGTGCCCTGAGGGGGAATGGACCCGTGATCTGGCTCAGAGGCCGGCGCTCCAGCAGGGAGCCCGGGCTGCGCCGTGCTTTCCAGAGGCAGCGGGAGGGGGGGGTTCTGCGGGCACAGCTCAGCCCAGTTCTGCCGTCGTTTACATTCGGGTCTCCTCTCTCAGACTGTTTTCCTGACATTTGCTCCTGGCCGGGCCGGGCGTGCGTGGGAGGGGGACTTGGCCGGACACGGAGCAGCATGTTCTCCGTCAGAGCCGTCGGAGCCGCGGCTGACTCACCGCGGCTGTGCCCGGCGGCCGGGCCTGGCGGGTCCCCTGGGGGCTGCCGCTGTGACGGGCGGGTGCAGACACCAGGGCAGCCCCCGCTGAGCCCTGGTGTGGGGACCGGCTCCCTCCCGCCTCACACATCCCTCCCAGGTCTTCCTTTCACAGCTGGGGAAACTGAGGCGGCGGAGGCTCAGTGAGTGGCAGGGGTGCGATGCCCTTCGGTCACCTCTGACTCCTGTGCTCCTGGTCCGATCACGGGGGCCCAGAGACATGTGCCCTCGTGTGAGCAGCTGCCCGGGACAGGACCCAGCATCACACGCTGGGAGGAGGCAGGAGGCTGTGAGACGCCGGCCAGGCACCAGCCTGCCACCGGGCGACCCCTGCATTGGCATCCAGCTAGCTCTGGCCCCCTGGCGCCCGGGCCTGCAGCTGGCGCCGCCCCGTCCCCTCCAGTTTCAGGAGTCCGCCCAGACCTCCCCTCAGCACTCCGTGGCCCAGGCCACCTGCCCACGTCAGTGTCAGGGTCATGGCTGAGGGCAGGTCAGGAAGGTGAGCCTGCCGGCCGGCGGGGCTCAGAGGCTGAGCGTCAACCTAGGAACTAGGAGGCCCCGGGTTCCATTCCCGGTCAGGGCACGTGCCATGATTACAGGCTCCATCCCCAACGTGGGGCGTGCAGGAGGCAGCCGATCCATGAGTCTCTCTCCTCACGGATGCTTTTATCTCCTCCTCCCTCTCCCTTCCGCTCTGAAATCAATAAAAATACAAAAAATAAAAATAACAAACAAGGGGAGCCTCGCCGCCTGGGCTGAGAGCCCGGATCTCCTACCCCGGTTCCCACAGCCGTGAGGGAGGGGCCTGGTCAGGCCGGGCGTGGTCACAGGTGGACATCCCCGGGCACATGGCACTGGACGCCGCCGACCGCCCTCCTCGCCCTCCTGGGACCTGAGGCCCAGCCCGAGCGCCGCCTGAGCCGGGCAGCGGCCGCGGTCCCATCGCCGGGAGGACGCTCCGCCCCCCAGCGGGCTGTCCCCAGCTGAGTCCTCTGAAGACGCTCTGAGTCAGAAAACGTGGTACCCGGCCCCGCCGGCTGTAAAGTGAGAAACCACCAGCATCTCCCTGAAGCTCCTCTCGCTGTGAAATGCTCTGATCAGGGCTGGGGCAGGGGAAAATGTGCGGAATAAAATACAAAAACACTTTCTGCCGAAAGCGGGGCGGCTCAGTGGATAGAGCGTCGGCCTGCAGACTGAAGGGTCCCAGGTTCGATTCCGGTCAAGGGCATGTACGTTGGTTGTGGGCACATCCCCGGTGGGGGGTGTGCAGGAGGCAGCTGATGGATGTTTCTAACTCTCTATCCCTCTCTCTTCCTCTCTGTAAAAAAAATCAACCAATACAATATATTAATAAAAAAAAAAACGAACAAAGAAAAACAAGACTTTCTGCAGCGACCAAGAGAGAGGGCGGCAGTGGGCAGCCCGCCGCAGCCCCGGGCGGCCCGGGCAGATCCTCCAGGCTCAGCTCACACCAGGGGAGCTCGGCCGGGGAGGCTGTGCCGGCTTCGCTGGGTGTGTTTCCCGGGTCCCCGAGGGGACGCTCACGGACGGGCCCGAGGCAGCAGGGCTAAGCTGCAGGGCCCGCCGGCCGGCCTGACCGCGTGCCAAGCAGTGGGCGTTCTTGGCGATGGTTCTGGAACAGGGTTAAGATAACCCTTCTGGCACTAGGGACAGCGGACGTGCGGGCCGGTCAGTCCCTGCTCCAGGACGTGCCAGGAGAGGGGAGGCCAGTCCCCGGCCTTGCCTGGAACTCCCTCCTGCGGTAAAACCCGCCCGGAGCGTGGCAGTGGAAAGCTCGGTCCTTCCCTCCCACGTCACCGGCACCGCGGCCGGTCCTCCGGTTACAGTGAAGCAGGAAATGCCTTCCGCGCTCGGGCTCAGGCTCGGGCAATCGCTTGGACTTCTCACCGCGGAGGCACGTGTCCTTACGACACAGTCTCTCCGGCCCACATCCTCCCCACAGTGGGGCGCCCTGTTCCCGAGCCAGCCTGAGCCCCCGAAACAGCAGGGTTTCTGAAACCAGCTACCCTCCCCCCAAAACCTGATTCTGCCTCCTGGTGCCCGGCAAGGTGTTTTAATGTACCGGCTCCGGCGTGTATCAAAGCAAAGAACTGTAACACCTAAAATTTTTTTTTAAAAAATATGTTTTTATTCATTTCAGAGAGGAAGGGAAAGGGAGAGAGAGAGAGAAACATCCATGATGAGAGAGAATCATCGATGGCTGCCTCCTGCATGCCCCACACTGAGGATGGAGCCCACAACCCAGGCCTGTGTCCTGACCAGGAATCGAACCATGACCTCCTGGTTCACAGGTCGACGCTCAGCACTGAGCCGGGCATGGACTGGGACACTCAGAATGCCGGTAGCTCACCAGCTGGGAAGCACATCCTGGTGTCCCCGCTGTTGGCTGGGCCCTGTGGGCCTTTAGCACTCCGACCCGTGGGGCCCTGGCTTTACCCAGAGGCCCACCCGACCCACCACCTGCGGCTGACCGTGCAGTGCCAGGCCCCGGACACACACGGCGGCCACGTCCTGGGCACGGCCTGTCGCAGGCGCTGCCCTCAGTCCTGGTCCAGCTGCTGAGAGCAAAGCCTGGGGCCTGCAAAGCAGAGCGGGGAGGGAGCCGCAGTCCGTCCCGCTCCAGCCCCAAGCCTCCCGCCCAGACCTCCTAACCCCCTCCAAGCCTCTGGCCCCCACCCCCTCCCTCCCCTCCCCTCCCCTCCTCGAGCCTCCGGCCCCCACCCCCTACCTCATGCCCGTGGGGAGCGGGGAGATGCTGGGAGAGCGGCCTCAGTTTGCCCAAAAGCACTGAGTGGGCAGCAGGGCGTCTCCGGGTGAGGAGCCAGGAGATGCTGAGCTGAGCTGAGCCGGGGGCGGGGAGGGCTGGCGCCCCTGTTCCTTCAGCCTCTGGCTCCAGCTCGTTGGTGCTGGTGGCACCTCAGGGTTCCCTCTTGCCGGGGCACCCCTGCCCGGGGTGGGGTGGGTTCTGATGGAACCTATGGACCTTCCTTTTCTCTCCACCAAGGGAGTGGCCGTGAGTTTGCACACCGGTCTGGGGGTGCACACAGGCCGGTGTGACTCTGGTCTTGGAGCAGTGACCCCAACAGGCGGCTGGAGGGGACCCTCTGCTGGGACGGGACTGGGGGGTGCTGGGGGGGAAGGAGGCTCTGACCTGGGCCTCGCGGTGCAGGTGGGACAGGCCATGGCAGGCTCATTAGCCGTGGCCGCCGGGGGGGGGGGGGGGGCGTCCTGAGGGTCCCGCACCAGGGGCTTCCTTCCCACACCGCTTTCAGGGAGGAGGCTGAGTGGGAACGTCCGAGCCCCAGGAGAAGAGCCGAGTGAGAGCCAGGCTCGAGGACGGAGCCGAAGAGCTTTTCCCTCCAGGAGCTCCACCTTCTGCAGACGCAGGGGCCGGCGGCATCCGGGCAGCGGGACTCCCCCACGCACTGGCCTGCGGGACCTGGGCCCCCTCCAGCGGGTCCCCCTCCACGCTGGGAGCCAGGCTGGTGACTCGGTTCGCGCCCACGGCCAGCAGTGCAGGCCCAGGACCTGTGGACACCTTCCCACTGTGGCTGCCGCCCGCGGGCTGGGGGCTGAGTCACGGCCGGCACAGGACGCACTTCTGGAGATGTGCATGCTCGACACTGGCATTCCTCAGCGAGCAGCCGAAGGCGCCCCCTAACCTCCCTCCCCTCGTCCATTCCGCTGCACCCCGTCTCCCAACAGGTGCCTCTGGGGAAAAGCGGAGAAGGCCTGGGCCCCCCCCCTCCGTGTGGGGCGGACAGTGTGGGTGCTCTCTGGCTGCCTGCGGACAAGGACAGGCGCTGTGCTCTGTGCTCAGCTCAGGCTCAGAGAAGCAGTGCATGACGGTCAGACCACGCGTGTCACCGGGTCTGTGGCTGCATCGGCCGCTGGGGGCCTGGACAGTCTCTGTCCTCAGCGTCTCACATCGCAGGGAGACCCCTGGCCTGGGGGAGGGAGACCCTGGCCTGGGGCGGGCGTCTATGCACGGAGACCCCAGTGAATGCCGGTGATTGACGTGCAGTCAGCAAGCACTGAGGGTTGCAGAGGGGGTGCTGGGGGGCTGGGGGGGCTGGGAGATTGGAGCTTGAGGGGTTGGGGGACTGGGATGCTGGGGGGCTGGGAGGCTAGAGGCAGGGGGGCTGGGAGGCTGGAGGCTGGGGGACTGGGATGCTGGGAGGCTGGGAGGCTGGAGGGTTGGGAGGCTGGAGGCTGTGGGGCTGGGATGCTGGAGGGCTGGAGGGTTGGGGGGTTGGGAGGCTGGGATGCTGGGGGGCTGGGAAACAGTGTCCACGCAGTGGTGGGCCCCTCAGAGGGTGGGAAAGGACGGAGCAGATGGACATGGTGTGACAGGGTGGGGAGAGGCGGGAGGAAGCCGGGCGGGTGGGGTGCCGGGGGAGGAGTGACCCGCTGGAAGGAGCTGGGACGGTTCGGGCTTCCGTCCGTCCGTCCGTAGGTGGTTGTGAGCCATCGAGAGCCGAGGGAGTGACCAGCCCCGGACGTGGTGGCTGAGAGGAGGGCGGGGGAGGCTGGCGTGGCACCACTTCAGGGCAGGAGGGCGTGGAGGGCGGTGGTCACGATGCTGATGACGGCGCCTCGGAGGGCTGCCCCGTGAGGGCGTGACGGGCGGCTGAGCACCGGTGAGCTGTCTGCTCAGTCAGCCCGCAGCCTGAGTGGCAGGGCCGCTATCGCCCCATCTCGCCGATGGAGAAACGGCCGCTCAGAGAGACGGCTGTGGCCACGCAGGGTGGGGGCGGCAGGGCCGGGAGTGGCCCGTCCGTCTGGGGGAAAGCAGAGCTACCTGAAGCCCAGTAACGGGGGGCGGGGTGTGCGGAGAGAATGATGGGGGGGAGGGAGGGCTCCTCCGGGGACAGACAACAGGGACTGAGACCAGGACAGCAGGCGGGGGCAGAGCTTGTTGCTTGGGGCCCAATGGCAGCTGGGTGGCATGGGCGCACTGCCAGTCCGGGACTGAGGGTCGCAGGGCAGATGCGTAGGAGGCAACAGCATGTGTTCATACAACTTACTGTTTTCATTCAGATTATCTCCTCGGGAGAAAGTCCCAGGGTTCAGGGGTCTGGGGTATCCTCACCCAGCCGCATGTCCACACTTCTGAGTGAGTACGAGTGCGCCCCCAGCAGCGGGAATGCTTGGAGAACCTAGGGGGAAAGTCTTCATTCTTGGGCCCCGACTCTGCCTCGGTTTCCCCCCCCTCTCTTTTAAACCAGGTCCGAGTTGTCTTTACTGAGAAAAGTATTTGAATTTCAAAGCATGTCTATCTAAGCAGAAGAAAAAGGAAATAAGCCTCTACTTTCATTCTAAAACCTAAAATATATTTCAAATGGATGGAAGGAAAAATAAATAAATAAAAAATAAAAGCATTGTCTATACACACTTCCCTCCTTCCCTCCCTCCCTCAGGTTTTTGTTTGTTTGTTTTTTAAATGTTCCCTTTATGTGCGGGCTGCTTCGCTTCACAAGTTTGGGGATGGGGTGCATTCCTCCCAGGGACCCCTCTTACAGAGCGGTCCTCCACCTTCCTAACGCCTCGGCCCTTCAACACAGCTCCTCGTGTGGTGGTGTCCCCCAGCCATAACATTCTCGTGGCTACTTCTTTTTTTTTCTTTTTTTTTTTTTCTTTTTTTTTTTTTCTTTTTTTTTTTAAATATATATTTTATTGATTTTTTACAGAGAGGAAGAGAGAGGGATAGAGAGTTAGAAACATCGATGAGAGAGAATCATCGATCAGCTGCCTCTTGTACACCCCCTACTGGGGATGTGCCCGCAACCAAGGTACATGCCCTTGACCGGAATCGAACCCGGGACCTTTCAGTCCACAGTCCGACGCTCTATCCATTGAGCCAAACCGGTTTCGGCTCTCGTGGCTACTTCATCGCTGTCATTTGGCTTCTGTTATGAACCGTAATGTAAATATCTGTGTTTCCCGATGGTGTCAGGCTCTGCAGCAGCGAGCGGGTCAGGAGCTGTCTGAAAGGGCCGAGGCATTAGGAAGGGTGAGAGCCACTGGTCTAGATGCTCCACGTTAAGAGGAAAAGAAATTAAGTAGAAGCCAGGGAGGGTGACCTCTGTCTTCTCTGGATAACTCCTCCTCACTCGCCTGACGAGAGACTCAGCAGGCCAGGTCTCTGGATGGGGAGCCGGGAAGATCTGGGAAGTGACTTAGAGTCGCGTTGGCAAACTGTGGACAGCCTGGAGTTTTCTCCGGATAAAATGCCCTGACTGGTTTGCTCAGTGGTTAGAGCATTGGTCTGCAGACTGAAGGGTTCCAGGTTTGATTCCGGTCAAGGGCATGGACCTTGGTTGTGGGCACATCCCCGGTAGGAGGTGTGCAGGAGGCAACTGATTGATGTTTCTCTCATCGATGTTTCTAACCCTCTATCCCTCTCCCTTCCTCTCTGTAAAATATCAATAAAATATATATCTTTTAAAAAATGGTAACTAACTGAAATATAGTGGCAACCATACTTTGGTAAAAACTGCTGTTTGAATTTTAACCCTTCTGGTTTGGCTCTTGCGCCTGATTAAACACGGGGGAGGGGAGGTGTAAAAAGAGCTATTTACCTTAGCTGTCAGGTGGAGACCTGGAGGCTAAGGCAGTTTTCCCTTGCCTGGGACCAGGACCACAGGAGAGTAATTCCCACTAACTCAGTGACCTTCAGAGATAGAGACTGTAGATAACCTCTGAGCTCTCCTTCTGTGTTATCAGCCATCACAGGATAGGGCCACATTCCAATGTCCAGCAGGATGTGACTAGCAACGACCCTGAGGGCTGACCCCAGTCTTTAGAATGTAGTCTTTAAGATTTAGAATTTAGAACAAAGGAAAATTCCTGTGGTTTGAACCTTTAAAAGGGGCTGCCTACCCCTGAAACGGGGCAGTCGTGTGGAGACCACCTGCGTGTGGTGCTCTCGTGTCTGTCCTGGCCAGATATTCAATAAATTCTTGCCTGCTTTTTTAAATTAATCATCAGCCTCTGGTGGTCTTATTTTGAACCCAGGTTTCGACCCCACAACACTAACTCCATGACAGGGACAGTCCTCATGTCCTTCTGTGAGATTCAGGAATCCTACCTAAGAATTATGGACGGAAGGGGCCACAGCTACCCTGACCAGCGCAGGGAAGGCCTGCATGGTGGTCTTGCAAACTAAGAGACCTAAAGGAACCACAAATGAGGGTCTGAAATTAAACTTTAACTAAAAGCAGTGGTGGTGGTGGTGGTTAGTCACATCCTAGACCGGTATCTTCCCCGAGAAGGTCAACCTTTACCTTAACTGAGCTGATTATCTTCTGCATCTAACATCACATACCTCTGAAATGTCAGAGGAACTAGTAACTTCCCCTTTTCCGGACCCCTCCCGACACCACCAGCGCCCGGGGCAGCCGGACGGATGCCACGGATTCCTTCACGGTTATCGTTATCTGGTTCATTGTTGGCTGTTACCTCTCCTGTACCCACCTAAGGAAAAGAAGCGTGTGTCTGTCATGTTACTTTTTATCCAACCCCAGAGATTCCCCCTCCATCTGCTTTCTCCTGCCTCCCTAGTTTCTCACCAACGGATTTCACGTAACTGAGGTCTCCTTCAAATGTAAGGTATGAAACTGGGTGGAAGCCCACCTGAGCATGATCTCAGCATGCTGAGAGTCTGCTTCCCAGCAACTGTGGACAGATTGGCTCAAATACACTCACAAGAATTCTTGGGTTTTGTTTTAAATACTGCAGGCTTCTTTTTAAATATTTTTATTGATTTCAGAAAGGAAGGGAAAGGGGGAGATTGATAAAAACATCAATCATGAGAAAGAATCATTGGTTGGCTGCCTCCTGCATGCTCCCTACTGGAATTGAACCCACAACCCGGGCATGTGCCCTTGGCCAGAATCGAGCCCGGGACCCTTCAGTCTACAGGCTGACACTATCCACTGAGCCAAACCGGGTAGGGCTTACAAACATTCTTCACAGGTTTGACTGTCTCTCGTGTTAACACCAATGTTCCTCAGTCCAGCTGCACTCTCACAATCCTAACCGCTCATCTGCCTGCCTGTCTGATTGCCCTTAATCCCTCTGCCTGCCTGATTGCTCCTAATGCCCCTAACTGCTCCCCTGCCAGCCTGATCACCCATAACCACTCTCCCCTGCCAGCCTGATCACCCCTAACTGCTCTCCTCTGCCAGCCTGATCACCCATAACCACTCTCCCCTGCCAGCCTGATCACTCCTAACAGCTCTCCCCTGCCAGCCTGATCACCCATAACCACTCTCCCCTGCCAGCCTGATCACCCCTAACTGCTCTCCTCTGCCAGCCTAATCACCCATAACCACTCTCCCCTGCCAGCCTGATCACTCCTAACAGCTCTCCCCTGCCAGCCTGATCACCCATAACCACTCTCCCCTGCCAGCCTGATCACTCCTAACAGCTCTCCCCTGCCAGCCTGATCACCCATAACCACTCTCCCCTGCCAGCCTGATCACTCCTAACAGCTCTCCCCTGCCAGCCTGATCACCCATAACCACTCTCCCCTGCGAGCCTGATCACTCCTAACAGCTCTCCCCTGCCAGCCTGATCACCCATAACCACTCTCCCCTGCCAGCCTGATCACCCATAACCACTCTCCCCTGCCAGCCTGATCACCCATAACCACTCTCCCCTGCGAGCCTGATCACTCCTAACAGCTCTCCCCTGCCAGCCTGATCACTCCTAACAGCTCTCCCCTGCCAGCCTGATCACCCATAACCACTCTCCCCTGCCAGCCTGATCACTCCTAACAGCTCTCCCCTGCCAGCCTGATCACCCATAACCACTCTCCCCTGCCAGCCTGATCACTCCTAACAGCTCTCCCCTGCCAGCCTGATCACCCATAACCACTCTCCCCTGCGAGCCTGATCACTCCTAACAGCTCTCCCCTGCCAGCCTGATCACCCATAACCACTCTCCCCTGCCAGCCTGATCACCCATAACCACTCTCCCCTGCCAGCCTGATCACCCATAACCACTCTCCCCTGCCAGCCTGATCACTCCTAACAGCTCTCCCCTGCCAGCCTGATCACCCCTAATAGCTCTCCCCTGCCAGCCTGATCACCCATAACCACTCTCCCCTGCCAGCCTGATCACCCATAACCACTCTCCCCTGCCAGCCTGATCACTCCTAACAGCTCTCCCCTGCCAGCCTGATCACCCCTAATAGCTCTCCCCTGCCAGCCTGATCACCCATAACCACTCTCCCCTGCCAGCCTGATCACTCCGAACTGCCTCTGCCTCGGCCCGCCACCGTGACCACATCCTGAAGGATGTCTGGAAGACGTCCGGTCTATCAGGTCTAATTAGCATATTGCCCTTTTATTAATATAGATTACTGATGATCCAAATTCTTCTGAAACCTCTCCACTGTTCCAGAAAAGAGCAAATAAAATCAGTCTAGCATTTATAAGTACCCATGGCTCTAATATTCTGTTTGAAGTAAAAACATTCAAAACTATAAAGAATTTTTTAGTTTATTTGAGCCAGACCGTCGACCATGGCCAGGAAGCAGAATCTCAGCGGGTTGGGATAGTGCTGGAGAGGATGGCGGCCTTTCACCTTGTTTTGTATGTAAATCCGTTGCTAATACTGTGTTTCCCCGAAAATAAGACATCCTCCGAAAATAAGACCTAGCGCGTGGAAAGATAAGACATCCCCTAAAAATAAGACCTAGCGCAACTTTGGGAGAAAAAATTAATATAAGACACTGTCTTATTTTCGGGGAAACGGGGGTAGATCAGGGAGGCAGGAGAAAGCAAAGGGTGAGGGGAACCCCTGGGATTAGATAAAAAACAAAGTGATAGACACAAGCTTCTTTCACCCGGCTGGGCGGTGCAGAGCAGTGAACAGTAACAATGAACAGATAAGATGAGGCGGGAGTTGAGGGGGAATTTGTGGTCTCCGCCCCGGCGCCATTTGTTGTGCCCTGAGGGGTCCAGAAAAGGGGAAGTTACAAGTCACCCTAACATTCCACAGGTGTGTCACCTTAGCTGCAAAGAGACACGCGGCCCAGGGAAGATCGCAGCTGATCTTTGTCAGGGAAGGTCCTGGCCTCGGACCGGACTGCCTACCGCAAACTGCTTTGTAATCACGGGTTCTCCATCCTTTGTGGAGACTTCCGGTCTCTGGGTTTGCAAGGCCGCCACGCAGGCCCCCTGAGTGAGTCAGCGGGGCCCTCGTGCGTCCACAGTGGACACCACCGGCTTCGGATAGAGGCTCCATCCTGGCAGCGCGGCTCAGTTGGCTGGAGAGTCATTCCACACTCCAAAAGGTCACAGGTTCGATTCCCAGTCAGGGCACATGTGGGTTCAGTCCCTGGTCAGGCCACATGTGACAAGCAACTAACTGATGTTTCTCTCTCCCTGCTTCTGCCTGAAAACATGAAACCAACAAAACCAGAAACGGAAGAGCCTCCTTCTCCTCACACAGGGTGGCCTGGGGAATGCAAACGCCTCTCTCAACCCCGCATGGCTTTCCGAACCTCTGGCCCGGTTTCTCTTCCTCACACAGGAGCCAGAGATTCTACCGAGTGCCCCTTCCCTACAAACAAACAGACCGTCACACGCCCCACCGCCAGCTTCTGTCTGCTCCACGGACCTTCCCGCAGGGAACCCTGTCCGCAGGCCCTGAGCCCTGGAACCTGCTTATCCTTCCTGCTAGCTCTGCCCCTCCCTCCCTTCCTCCCTCCCTTCCTCCCTCCCTTCCTCCCTCCCTTCCTCCCTCCCTTCCTCCCTCCCTTCCTCCCTCCCTTCCTCCCTCCCTTCCTCCCTCCCTTCCTCCCTCCCTTCCTCCCTCCCTTCCTCCCTCCTTTCCTCCCTCCCTTTCTCCCTTCCTCCCTTCATTCCTCCCTCCATTCATCCCTCCCTCCCTCCCTCCCTCCCTTCCTCCCTCCATTCTTCCCCTCCTTTCTTCTTTCCTCCTTTCCTCCTTTCCTCCCTCCCTCCCTCCCTCCCTTCCTCCCTCCCTCCCTTCCTCCCTCCCTTCCTCCCTCCCTTCCTCCCTCCCTTCCTCCCTCCCTTCCTCCCTCCCTTCCTCCCTCCCTTTCTCCCTCCCTCCCTTCATTCCTCCCTCCATTCATCCCTCCCTCCCTCCCTCCCTTTCTCCCTCCCTCCCTTCATTCCTCCCTCCATTCATCCCTCCCTCCCTCCCTCCCTCCCTCCATTCTTCCCCTCCTTTCTTCTTTCCTCCTTTCCTCCTTTCCTCCTTTCCTCCCTCCCTCCCTCCCTCCCTTCCTTCCTGGTGGTGTCAGCTCCTGGTGGGGGAAGCCCCTCTTCTAGGTCCCCCTGATATCGTGTGCCTCTCCCCACAGGCACCCCTTTCGATTAACAGGTGTCTTTCTTCTTCTTCTTCTTCTTCTTCTTCTCCTTCTTCTTCTTCTTCTTCTTCTTCTTCTTCTTCTTCTTCTTCTTCTTCTTCTTCTTCTTCTTCTTCTTCTTCTTTTTTAAATATTTTATTGATTTTTAAAAATATATATACTTTATTGATTTTTTACAGAGAGGAAGAGAGAGGGATAGAGAGTTAGAAACATCAATGAGAGAGAATCATCGATCAACTGCCTCTTGCACACCCCCTAATGGGGATGTGCTCGCAACCAAGGTACATGCCCTTGACCGAAATCGAACCCGGGACCTTTCAGTCCGCAGGCCAAGGCTCTACGCGCCCTCGGCAGGTGGGGCCTCTTGGTGGACACCCCGTGGAGGAGACAGGGAATTCCTTCAAGGAAAGCCAGGAGGCAAGGAGGGGCCGTGAGGGGGGTGACGCTGCTTTGGAAGCAGGGTGAGGGGTGGGTGTGCAGCTGAGCCTCAAAAATGCAGATCCGGCGTGAGCCAGAGCTGGAGCCCGAGCTGAGGGAGGTCACCTGAAGGCCCCGGGGCTGGAGGGAGCAGGGGCTGGAAGGCAGGCGCCTTGGGTGTGTGGGGGATTCTCTAGGTGGTGAATGCCCACAAAGGTTAACAAGCGGGACAGGGCCTGGTTTTCCTTTTATTTTTTTTTTTATTTATTTAAATATATTTTATTGATTTTTGTACAGAGAGGAAGGGAGAGAGATAGAGAGTTAGAAACATCGATGAAAGAGAGTCATTAATCAGTTGCCTCTTGCACACCCTCTACTGGGGATATGCCTGCAACCAAGGTACATGCCCTTGACCGGAATCGAACCCGGGGCCCTTCAGTTCCCAAGCCGACGCTCTACCCATTGAGCCAAACCGGTCCCGGCTGGTTTTCCTTTTAAAAGCCTGCGGCGCAGGCAGGAGGGCAGAGGGCGGTGGGCTGTGCACTCGGCGTGTGGGCGCCCCGTCAGCACGGGCGGCGCTGAGTGGAGCGTGGGCTGCAGGGAGGAACCGCTGTCCCTCCACCCTGTTGAACTCTGTGCCTGGGGCCTGCAAATTGAAATCAGACTGACAGCTGAAGCCGGTGTGGCTCAGTGGATAGAGCGTTGGCCTGCGGACTGAAAGGTCCCAGGTTCGATTCTGGTCAAGGGCATGTGCCTTGGTTGCAGGTACATCCCCAGTAGGGGGGGTGCAAGAGGCAGCTGATTGATGTTTCTCTCTCGTCGACGTTTCTAACTCTCTGTCCCTCTTCCTTCCTCTCTGCAAAAAAACAATAAAATATATAAAATAAAATAAAATAATAAAAAATAAAATAAAATAAAAATAGACTGACAGCCCTAGCCAGTTTGGCTCAGCGGATAGAGCTTTGGCCTGTGGACTGAGGGGTCCTGGGTTCTATTCCCGTCAAGGGCACCTGCCCAGGTTGCAGGCTCATCCCCAGTAGGGGGCATGCAGGAGGCAGCTGATCAATGATTCTTTCTTATTGATGTTTCTCTCTCTGTCTCCCCTCTCCCTATCTCTCTGAAATCAATGAAAAATAAAAAGTTCCTTCCTTTTTATAGCGGCATAGTATTCCATTGTGTAGATGTACCACTGTTTTTTAATCCACTCATCTGCTGATGGGCACTTAGGCTGTTTCCAAATCTTAGCTATTGTAAATTGTGCTGCTATAAACATAGGAGTACATATATCCTTTCTGATTGGTGTTTCTGGTTTCTTGGGATATAGTCCTAAAAGTGGTACTACTGGGTCAAATGGGAGTTCTATTTTTAAATTTTTGAGGAAATGCCATGCTGTTTTCCACAGTGGCTGCACCAGTCTGCATTCCCACCAGCAGTGCACGAGGGTTCCTTTTTCTCCGAATCCTCTCCAGCACTTGTCATTTGTTGATGATAGCTATTCTGACAGGTGTGAGGTGTTACCTCATTGTTGTTTTGATTTGCATCTCAGATGATTAGTGACTTTGAGGATGTTTTCATATGTCTCTTGGCTTTCTGAATGTCCTCTTTTGAAAAGTGTCTATTTGGATCTTTTGCTCATTTTTTTATTGCATTGTTTATCTTCCTTTTGTTAAGTTGTACGAGTTCTCTGTAAATGTTGGAGGTTAAACCCTTATCAGAGATAGGATTGGCAAATATGTTCTCCTATGCAATGGGATGTCTTGTTTTGTTGATGGTTTCTTTTGCTGTGCAGAAGCTTTTTATTTTGATGTAGTCCCACTTGTTTATTTCCCCTTAGTCTGCATTGCCCTAAGATCTGTGCCTATAAAGATATTGCTATGACATATGTCTGCTATTTTGCTGCCTATAGAGTTTTGTAGAATTTTTATGGTTTCCCATCTTACATTCAAAACCTTTATCCATTTTGAGTTTGTTTTTGTGTATGGTGTAAGTTGGTGATCTAGTTTCATTTTTTTGCATGTATCTGACCAAATTTCCCAGCACCATTTATTGAAGAGACCGTCTTGACTTCATTGTATAATCTTGCCTCCTTTGTTAAATATTAATTGAGCACAATGGCTTGGGTCAATTTCTGGATTCTCTGTTCTGTTCCATTGGTCTGTATGTCTGTTCTTGTGCCAGTACTAGGCAGTTTTGAGAACCATGGCTTGGTAATACAGCTTGATATCTGGTATTGTGATCCCTCCAACTTTGTTCTTCTTCCTCAGGATTTCTGTGGCTATTCGGGATCTTTTTTTTTTTAATTCCAGATGAATTTTTGGAGAGTTTGTTCTAGATCTTTGAATTATGCCATTGGTATTTTAATGGGGATTGCAATAAATCTGTAGATTGCTTTGGGTAGAATGGACATTTTAATGATGCTGATTCTACCAATCCATGAACATGGTATGTTCTTCCATTTGTTTATGTCTTCCTCTATCTATTTTTTCAGTGTCTGTAATCTTCTGAGTACAGGTCCTTTATCTCCTTAGTTAAATTTATTTCTAGGTATCTTAATTTTTTTGGTGCAATGGTATATGGGATTGCTTTTTAAATTTCTCTTTCTGTGAGTTCATTATTGGTGTATAAAAGGCCATAGATTTCTGGGTGTTCATTTTGTATCCTGCTACATTGCCAAATTCATTTAATAGGTCTAATAGTTTTTTGATGGAGTGTTTGGGATTTTCTATGTATAGTATCATGTCATCTGCAAATAAGGACAGTTTTACTTCTTTTCCAATTTGGATGTCTTTTATTTCTTCTTCTTATCTGATCGCTATGGCTGGCACTTTCAGTTCTATATATTGAACAGGAGTGGTGAAAGTGGGCATCCCTGTCTTGTTCCTGTTCTTAGGGGAAATGAGTTTAGTTTTTGCCCATTGGGTATGATGTTGGCTGTAGGTTTGTCATATAGGGCTTTTATTATGTTGAAGTATGATCCCTCTATTCCCACTTTGCTGAGAGTTTTTATCAAGAAAGGGTGTTGGATTTTGTCAACTGAAAACCCTTTTTGAATTGGGGACTGAGCATTATAACAAAAGCAATATGCTGTGGGGAAATGCCAAGGTAAAAAAAAAGGGGGCCTCTAGGGGCAGTGCATTGTGGGAAGGTGACTGTACGGGAGTCAATGGTAGAAAAGGTTAACTAAGTAGGGTTTAGGTGAGAGTTTGTTCACGTGGATTCACCTCAGTGCCATCTCCATCGCTGAGGATTAGGGTGCTCTCCTGTGCGGGAGGGGGGGTGCACCGTCATCAGAGCGTTCATGCCCTGCATTTAGCAGATCAAAGGCGGGCAGGGTCCCTTCCTGTGTCTCTTTTTCTCAGTTACCTACAGCCTCTATGCCAAGGTGGCATGTTTTGGGGCACCTTGGGACCAAGATCAGGCTGGCCGAAGGGCAGGGAGAGGTCTGTTAGCAGCAGCAGAAGAAAACGAATGTCATACCTGCAGGAGACCCAGCGTGGAGATCTGAGTTCGCTGGCCTGAGGAAGAGCAATCGAATGTCAGAGCCAAGTCCAAGACCAGGCGTCCCTGACGGTGGGGAGCCCGAGGGAACCGGCACCCAGTAGGCAGGCCGTGGAGGAGGGAGGAGCAGGGAACTCGGCCAGTCTAGGTACACAACTAGGTCCAAAGTCTGCAGAGGCTGAGACAGGCTGGGAGGCAGCGGGGCCACGGGACGGGTGCCAGGGACAGGCTGTCTGTTCCCTGAGTCTGCATTTGTCTTCTTGCCAGAAAGAGAAGGAGATGCAAGTCCAGTCTTCCCGGTCTCCCTGCATGAAGAGCAGGGTGCTCAGGAAAAGGGGTGTGAGGGCCCGACAACGGAGGTTAGAGCTAGGAACTTCCCTGTTTACCCCGCAGATGTGCCTGCACCCATGTGCAAAGTCTATGTCCAAGGATGTGCATTGAGGTGCTGTGTGCAAGCGCCAGCAAACAGACCAGTAAACAGGCTCCTCCTCAGGGGATTGGTTAAAGCAACCACAGGCATCCAAGTAAAGGAATATTATGCAGCCATGAAAAAGGGTGGAGTAGACCACGGTGTGCTGATAGAGAGCAACGTCCCAGAGGCTGGAACGAAGCCAACTGTAGGACAGTATGTACAGAGTGACCTACGAGATGAAAACAAACAGGCAGAGAAATATGTCAGAGCCAAGTCCAAGGCCAGAGTGTTCTTGAAGGCGGGGAGGAGCGTACAGGCATCAGGCACCCAGGGAGGCCTGTGTGTAGGGACAGGGAAAAGCTTCGAAAGGAAAGTCAAAGCATTAACGGTTATTCCGTCTGAAGAGAAGGGCTGGGGCTGGAGAAGGTCATTGTACTTTTCATCTGTTTGGTTGCTGTTTCTCTGAGCAGACCTCACTTCCATAATAAACTGTCAGTTAATAGAAACTATCTTAGAAACCAGGGCAAAGATGCAGAAAGCACAAGGAATAGGCAGGGTCTTCCCTACGAGGAGGGCAGGGCATCTGCTGAAACCCTACAGCAACCGTCACCCTGAAGGTGAGAAACATTCCTCTATGGCCAGGCCTGGGACAGCCACGTCCCTGCTCACTTCCCTGTGAGCATGGGATGGATTCGGGCCTCAACGTATGCATCAAGAACAGAAAAATTTAGTAACAGGTGTCAGGTGGAAAGGAAAAACAAAACTGATCACAGATCCACAATAATTAAAGAGTAACATGCTAAATGACCTTACCTTCGCGACACCCACCAGCCAATCAGGAGTGAGTATGCAAATTAATCCAACAGAGATGGCAGGTTAATTTCCATACACAGGCGTTCTGTACCACCCCAGCTGCTCCGAGCCTCTCAGCAGCATGGGAAAGCAGAAAGGCGGCTCCAGCCAGACCGAAGCCGGTGCTGGCAGCCAGGGGAAGGAAGGCCCATTCTTGCATGAATCTTCCTGCATCAGGCCCCTAGTATGATCATAAAAACCCACCTGAAGTTTAGAACCAATAAACTTTTTGGAGCTAAGTGTGCTTACATGGTCATTGGGTTTCAGATTAATATATAAGACTCACGTTGCATTCCTATATACCAGCAACACCATAATTTTAAAACTGCCATGTACAAGAGCAAGAGAATTTACACAACCAAGGAATAAGCGGTGCAGAAGATGTGGAAGGCATTTACAAAGGAAATGGTGAAGCCGTAATTATAACATGTGTAACACCAAGCATACAGTTCATAGAATTGTTTAAAATGTGCGTGTTGAAGCATACAGGAGGGCCCTCTGCTGTGTTCATGGACAGAGTCAATATCGTATGAAGGTGTTAGTACACGTCAGTATTAATACACAAACTCGGCGTAATGCCAATCAGAAGTCCCGTAAGGAAGGCGGAGGCATTGACAAGCTCACCCTGGGTTTGGAATTTACAAAGAACTCCTACAAGGAAGCAGTAAAAGGGATTCCCGGCGTGGAAACCCCAATGCCCGGGAAATGAGAGCATTGCAGGCAGGCCCGCCGCCCGGGGGGTGAGGTTTTATGGGAACACGCCCGTGTGTTTCCATGTCCGAGACGGTGTTACCGCCACAGCAGCAGCGGGACGCTGTGGCAACAGGGAACATGTGACCTGCCGAGCCCAGATAGTTCTAACCGCTGCTCAGTGTGCTGACCCCTTATCTAATATTTACAGAGGCACAGAGATTCATTCATGCTGATAGATTTTATTTTTTTAAAATATATTTTGTTGATTTTTTTACAGAGGGCAAGGGAAAGGGATAGTTAGAAACATCAATGAGAGCGAAACATCCATCAGCTGCCTCCTGCACCCACCCCCCCCCCACTGGGGATGTGCCCGCAACCAAGGTACTTGCCCTTGACCGGAATTGAACCTTGAGTCTGCAGGCTGATGCTCTATCCACTGAACCAAGCCGGTTAGGGCTATGCTGGTAGATTTTAAAAAATAGGTACAATAAGGCAGTAAATGTAGTAGACAACAGCTACACGTATCAAAATGGATAAATCTCAAACACACAACACTGTATAAAGCAAGTTACAGAGTGAGGCATACGTGTGGTGCGATGCTATTTCTATAAAGTTTGGATGCATGTACAAAATAGTGTGCATGTTTACAGATACATGTGTTTGTAGTGATAGAATTAAAATGTGCATGGAAATAATGTCCTCACAGAGGAGTGAGGGGGCGGGATTAGGGGCAGGGAGAGGGGTACGTAGCTTCAAAGTGTCGTTAATATTTGATTCTCTAAATGACATGACATGCAAATATGGGAAGATGGCTTCCAGGCTGGGTGGTGGGTCCATGCATGTTCATTCGATTTTCCCCTCCACTTTCCGGTATGCTGGAACCATTTCTGATTTAAAAACCAAAGCTCAGGAGGGCATGGTTTGGTTCTTGGTCAGGGCACATGTCCAGATTGCGGGCTTGGTTCCCAGTGTGGGCGAGCAGAATTCTATCTCAGCATCGATGTTTCTATCTCTCTCTCTCTCCTTTCCCCTCTGAAATCAATCATCACCCTAGCTGGTTTGGCTCAGTGGATAGAGCACAGGCCTGTGGACGGAGGGTCCGGGGTTCGATTCTGGTCAAGGGCACCTGCATCCGTTGCAGGTCCCCAGCCCTGGTGGAGGGGCGGGTGGGAGCAACCAACCGATGTGTCTCTCACATATTAAAAACCGAAGCTCTGCCCGGTTTTTAATGTAAGTCCCTCCCTCTCTGGGCCTCTCTCTGTAAGATTGAGGTTGCATTAGAGCAGCGGTCGGCAAACTCATGAGTCCACAGAGCCAAATATCAACAGCACAACGATGGCCATTTCTTTGGAGAGCCACATGTTTTAAATTCAAACTTCTTCTAACGCCACTTCAACATAGACTCGCCCAGGCCGTGGTGTTTTGTGGAAGAGCCACCCTCAGGGAGCCAAAGAGCCGCAGGTGGCTCTCGAGCCGGAGTTTGCCGACCACGGCGATAGAGGGCCTGCCAGTCCCCCCAGGCCCAGACCTGAGGGATCGCCCTTCGGTGGGTGGATGAGGACCAGGTCTGTGCACACCAGGGCCTGCGTTTGGCAGGAAAAGGCGTGAAGGTCGGACACATGTCCCAACACAAACGACCTCGGAAGCATGATGCTGAGCCAGAGGCCGAGGCACAGATTGTGGGATTCCACGCACAGAACCTGCTCCGAGCAGGCACGTCCTCCATAGGAGGCAGGCTGCCAGGGCGGGAGGGGGCAGGGTGGAGGGTTGGCTGAGAGGCGCGCTGCCCTTTGGGTGGTGGGGAGTGACAGGACAGTGGCCACCCCGGGAATGTGCTGAGAGCTGCAGAAGGGGGCCGACTGCATGGGGTGAGTTACATCCCCGTGGAGCTGTTAAAAGTAAAAAGGTTCTATTTTCCCACCCAAATCTTTTTTTTTTAAGAATATATTTTTTACAGAGAGGAAGGGAAAGGGATAGAGAGTTAGAAACATCAATCATCGATGAGAGAGAAACATCGACCAGCTGCCTCCTGTACACCCCCCACTGGAGATGTGCCCGCAACCAAGGGACATGCCCTTGACCGGAATCGAACCCGGCACCTTTCAGTCCGCAGGCTGACGCTCTACCCACTGAGCCACACCGGTTTCAGCCCAGACTTTTTTTTTTTTCAATGACCCTGCATTCATCTGGGAGCATTTCTCCGTGAACCACTGGCCAGGGTCGCAGCCACAGGGCGTCCCAGTCTGTTGCTTTCTAGAAACGTCAGGGACCTTCCCTTTGGCACACGGGGTGCTGATGTGTAACCTCTTCACTCCTTTTCCATTGCACAATCGGGGGGCTGGAGAAAGAACAGAGGTTCGTCCCCACGGCCCTGGCCCTGGCGGGACTGACGGAGGGAGACAGGAAGCCCAGGCCAGCGTTCTCTGCGGAGCGACAGGAGAGAAGGGACAGCCTGGGCCCCGTGGCTGCCGTGGCCACCACGGGAGACATGAGATGCAGACACGTCGCCGATGGCCGCGGAGTCCCTGTGCTTTCGTCCGAGTCCCGGCGCCAGGACACAGCGGCTTTGGCGCCCCACACCCAGCCGAGCTGGTTTCCCGCGGAGGGCGCTCCGTGCCGGCCGGCGTCCCGGTGCCCCCGGGTGACCGCGGCAAAGAGCCCGGGGGACCCCGTCCACAGCCGGAGAGCCGGGACCACCCGCCGTGGCCGCAGTGAAAGGCAATGACTGTGCAGAGGAGGCTAGACGGAGGCGGGAGGAGTCGGGGTGCTCGCCCACACGGAACCCGAGCAGCGAGGGTCCGACACGGTCGCAGGGTTTAAGAACCGAAGACCGTCCAGTTCAGCTTCTTTTTCCTCGGAAAAGGACGCCAAACCTCAGAAAGGTCAAATGACTTGTTCAAGGTCGTTAGCCTCAGGCCCCGGGGTGGGCGGGGGGAGGAGACACAGTCATTTTAGGGCCACGGCAGCACCGTGTGCTTCAGCCACTCCCCACCAAGCATCTGCGGAGCACCCGCGGTGGGCCGGGGCTGGGGGCAAAGATTCCAGGGGTTTTGAGCTGCACGGTCGCCGCTGGGAGCCCTCCGGTCTGCGCCGCGGTGTGAAAGGAGCGGCCCCGCCAGGCTCAGAGTCCAGCCGTGGACTGGGGTTTGTCATCCTGAGCTGGTCCTCTGTGCCTTCCGAGGACAATGGGGAGACTATTGTCCCCACAGGTGCTCTCGGGGCTGGCCCCTGAACCACGCTTCCCAGAGGTAAACATGATGTTGTGTGAGCTACTGTTACCTTTCTATAAAAAAACAAACACTAGTGGCCCGGTGCACGAATTCATGCACCCTGAAAGGAAATTAATTAGAAGAAATATTTTAATACCGCTACCCGTCCTTTCTCTATAATAGACGTGTCAACCGAATTCACGATGGACAATGATAGGTGGAAACACACACCTGTGATTGGCACCGGCGAGAGCTTTATATCTATCGCAGATGCATGAGTCAACTTGGCCTTCTATAGATAGAGAATAAACTGGCTTAATTAGACCTGCTTTCCGATTCCAGCCCAGTGAAGCACCCCAACTTCTCTTTCGGGTAATTGTCAACAGCACAGCAGTAAATGTCAACACAGAGCAGATTATTACTGTAGATGACGCAGGGAGAACAAAGGGTAAAATATCGAACTGCAGTAGGGTTTGACTCTATTCAGCTCAGTGAGAAAACACAAAGTCACTTTCCAGGTCCACCATTTCTTCTTTCTTTTCAGTCAGGTCAAGTGTCCAAGCTTTCTAAATCTGTTTTCCGGCTAATGAAAAGAAAATAGGATTCCTCCAAGTCTCCTGTCTACCTGCTCTGGGACTTCTGTGAGGATCAAATGAGAGGAGGCACGGGGAAACACTTCACAGACATTTGGTAAAGTGTAAAATGTTTCCACCTGGCGATAAAGCAAGTCGTGTTCCTGGGCTGAAGAAACTGCAAGGAGGCTAATTGCTAGGGAGAGGAAGCTGTGTGTTGCTATGTGATATCATTACCTGGCACCTACAGCCACTGTTTCCGGGCTGGGCCGGGCTGGGCTGGGCCGGGCTGTGGGCTGCATTTTGCACTGTGAGTTCTTGGCAGCGTCGGCTGTCACTCCAAGGTGGTGGCAGGGCCTGTGTCCCACTTCGGGGAGCTGAGTGTTGCTTTGAAGGCACAAGGTCTGAGGTGCCATTTCCCTGTAAATGGCCAGTGCACATCATGGCAGCTCCTGCATTGAGCGTCTTCCCCTTGGTGGTCAGTGGGCATCATAGCGACCAGTTGGACGCTTAGCATATTAGCCTTTTTAAAAAAATATATATTTTATTGATTTTTTACAGAGAGGAAGGGAGAAGGATAGAGAGCTAGAAACATCAATGAGAGAGAAACATCAACCAGCTGCCTCCTGCACACCCCCTACCGGGGATGTGCCAACAACCAATACATGCCCTTGACTGGAATCAAACCTGGGACCCCTCAGTCCGCAGACCGATGCTCTACCACTGAGCCAAACCGGTTTCGGCACATATTAGCCTTTTATATAAGGAAAAGGGGGAGAGAGAGAGAGAAACATCAATGATGAGAGAGAATGATTGATCGGCTGCCTCCTGCATACCCCACACTGGGGATGGAGCCTGCAACCTGGGCATGTGCCCTGACCCGGAATCAAACCATGACCTCCTGGTTCCTAGGTCGACACTCAACCACTGAGCCACACTGCCTGGCTGCTATTACCTTTTTAAAACATATTAGGTATGTTAAAAATTGTGGCAGAATGTAAAATGTGTCATTTTCACTGTCGCTTGGTGTGCAGTTCAGGGTGTGCGTTGAGAGGGCGGGAGTGTAGACACGGGCGCTGTGGATGGGTGGCTCCACGGTGCTGGGAGGACAGTCTGAGGGACCTGGCGTGGGGCGGGGCGGGCGGGCGGGCCCAGGGGGCGGCCAGGAGGGCGGAGGGTGGCATCCAGTGAGAACAGACCCTGCGGTTGGTCTGAGGTGCCAGTGCTGGAACCCTGGGCAGGCGGCAGGCGGGAGGAGGCAGAGGCCTGGCAGTGCCGGGGGCAGGGGTGGGACTGTCAGGCCTGAGGTTCAGGAACACGGGGGCGAGCGAGGGCAGTGACAGGCGGGGCCGGGCCGCCCCCTAGGAAGGAGGTGGCTGTTTTGTGGCCAATGTCGCTCCTCGCCGGTCCTCTGCCTTTTGGGTGGGGTCGCGCCCGCTCCCCGGAAGAGCACGGTTTGCCCGCACATTTTATTTACGTTCACGTCCAGGATGTCTAGGTCACAGGACTTCTGGCCACGCCGGGCCTGTCCCCGAAACATCGGGCTCTGGGGGGCCGCGGAGAACGCAGGCGAGGCCGCGGCAGACCCCGAGCTGCCTCGCCGTCTCCCCCGGCGTCGGGGGACCACGTGTGCTCAGCACACACCCCGGCCCGTCCTCCCAGGACCGTGGGTGTGGCCCGTCCCAGGCGTGACTCAGAGTGTCAGGCTGTCCACGGAGCGTGTGACCTGGCGGCTGTGACACCTGCTGAGCCGCCTCGTAAACAATCGCAGCAGCAACGGCCGTGCCTGCGCCCGCAGCCGGGGCCCGGGGCCCGGGCCGGTCACGCCACCTGCCGAGCGGCCTGCGTGCCGGGCCCAGAGGCCAAGGTGCAGGCAGGGTGGCCCCTCCACGCCGGCGCAGCGGAGAGACGTTTGTGCGGAGGACAGGACGCCGTGTACGGGCTGTGGGCCTTATCGCCGCCCCGGCCCGCGTCCCGCCTGCTTCCTGTCCCAGTTCCTCCGGCCGGTGTTTATCTGTCGGAGGGAGCGTTCTGTCCCGTCCGGCCCTTCCTCCTGGAAAGGAGAGCACAGGGTGTTAAACAAACACGCCCGGCCGCCCCCACCTGCAGCGGAGAGCAGCCAGCCGAGGTGTTTGCTAGAAAGATCTGACAGCTGTTAGGAGCGGAGCATGGGCATCGCGCCAGCCCGTCCCCGCCGCCGCCGCCGCCGCCGCCGGCCTGGGCGTCCCGTGCAGACGCTGTCGGCGGACGTGGTAGAATGCCGAGCTTTTTTTTTTTTTTTTTTTTTTAATATATTTTATTGATTTTTCACAGAGAGGAAGGGAGAGGGAGAGAGAGCTAGAAACATCGATGAGAGAGAATCATCGATCAGCTGCCTCCTGCACGCCCCCCACCGGGGATGTGCCCGCAACCAAGGTAGGTGCCCCTGACCGGAATCGAACCCGGGACCCTTCAGTCCGCAGGCCGGCGCTCTGTCCACTGAGCCGCACCGGTTTCGGCTCGCGTGCGAGCTCCTGATAGGGAAGATGATGCCACAGAGATTCGGGCGGACGAGGATCGCAGACACGTGTGTGGGAACCCGCGGCCCCTCGTGCGCGACTGTTTTCTAAGTTTGTAAAACGCACGTGGGGAGCCGCGCCGGCCGTGGGCCTGCCTCTGGCCGGTGCTGGTGTCGCCCCGAGCCTGGATGTCACAGCTGCCCTCACCGGCTCCGGCTGCGGTCACACAGGAGAGCCCGCGGGCCGGGCCAGAGCTTCATGGGCGTGTTCCACCCTCACCCCGTGGGGCCTGAGGAACAGCTCAGCTGGGCTGAGTGAGAGGGGGGCAGGGAGAGGGGGGCAGGGAGAGAGAGAGGGGCAGGGAGCGAGAGGGGGGCAGGGAGAGGGGGGCAGGGAGAGAGAGGGGCAGGGAGAGGAGGGCAGGGAGTGAGAAGAGGGCAGGGAGAGGGGGGCAGGGAGCGAGAGGGGGGCAGGGAGAGAGAGGGGAGCAGGAAGAGAGAGGGGGGCAGGGAGAGAGAGGGGAGCAGGGAGAAGGGGGCAGGGAGAGGGGGGCAGGGAGCGAGAGGGGGGCAGGGAGAGGAGGGCAGGGAGAGAGAGGGAGCAGGGGTGAGAGGAGGGCAGGGAGAGGAGGGCAGGGAGAGAGAGGGGGGCAGGGAGAGGAGGGCAGGGAGAGAGAGGGAGCAGGGGTGAGAGGGGGGCAGGGGTGAGAGGAGTGCAGGGGTGAGAGGAGGGCAGGGAGAGGAGGGCAGGGAGCGGGGGGGGCAGGGAGAGAGAGGGGAGCAGGGGTGAGAGGAGGGCAGGGAGCGGGGGACAGGGAGAGGGGGACAGGGAGAGAGAGGGGAGCAGGGGTGAGAGGAGGGCAGGGAGAGGGGGGCAGGGAGAGGGGGGCAGGGAGAGGGGGGCAGGGAGCAAGAGGGAGACAGGAAGAGAGAGGGGGGCAGGGAGAGGGGGGCAGGGAGCGAGAGGGGGGCAGGGAGACGGGGGGAGCGAGAGGGGGGCAGGGAGAGGGGGACAGGGAGAGAGAGGGGGGCAGGGAGAGAGGGGCAGGGAGAGAGAGGGGGGCAGGGAGAGGGGGGCAGGGAGCGAGAGGGGGGCAGGGAGAGGGGGGGAGCGAGAGGGGGGCAGGGAGAGGGGGACAGGGAGAGAGAGGGGGGCAGGGAGAGAGGGGCAGGGAGAGAGAGGGGGGCAGGGAGAGGGGGGCAGGGAGCGAGAGGGGGGCAGGGAGAAGGGGACAGGGAGAGAGAGGGGGGCAGGGAGAGGGGGGCAGGGAGAGAGAGGGGGGCAGGGAGAGGGGGGCAGGGAGAGGGGGGCAGGGAGAGAGAGGGGGGCAGGGAGAGGGGGGCAGGGAGAGAGAGGGGGGCAGGGAGAGGGGGGCAGGGAGCGAGAGGGGGGCAGGGAGAGGGGGACAGGGAGAGAGAGGGGGGCAGGGAGAGGGGGGCAGGGAGCGAGAGGGGGCAGGGAGAGGGGGCAGGGAGCGAGAGGGTGGCAGGGAGTGAGAAGAGGGCAGGGAGAGGAGGGCAGGGAGCGAGAGTGGGGCAGGGAGAGGGGGACAGGGAGAGAGAGAGTGGCAGGGAGAGGGGGGCAGGGAGCGAGAGGGGGGCAGGGAGAGGGGGCAGGGAGCGAGAGGGGGGCAGGGAGAGAGAGGGGGGCAGGGAGAGGGGGGCAGGGAGAGAGAGGGGGGCAGGGAGAGGGGGCAGGGAGCGAGAGGGGGGCAGGGAGAGGGGGACAGGGAGAGGAGGGCAGGGAGAGGGGGACAGGGAGAGGAGGGCAGGGAGAGGGGGACAGGGAGCGGGGGGCAGGGAGAGAGAGGGGAGCAGGGGTGAGAGGAGGGCAGGGAGCCTGTGAGCTTCTGCACGCGTTTCCCAGACCCTCCCTCCCGGGTTCTCACCGACGGCTCCTCACAGACCCTGTGTGCATTTACCAGAACCGAATTCTAATCACTCAGTCTCTTCTTGGTCTCCACCCAGGAGCCTCTCCCAGCTGTGTACTGCCCTGTTTTCCCGAAAATAAGACAGTGTCTTATATTAAGTTTTGCTCCCAAAGATGCGCTAGGTCTTATTTTCAGGGGATGTCTTGTTTTTCCATGAAGAAGAACACGGTACACATTTATTGTTAAATGAAAATAAGGGAAATTTATTACCTGTATATGGTACGGTAGTAGGGTAGTTGTCAACACAAACCAGACAAACTGAATCCTACAGTATCAAGAATTTACTCATTTATTCAATGACAATCATGTCATCATCTTCTGGAACATCATCCTAACAATCCAATCCCTGAATTTCCTGGTGAATTTCTGGTGACTCCATTTCTTTCAGAATCAGTGGACCCAAATCTCTCATGTTTAGCTTCGGGGGGTGGGGAGGGGCTTATTTTCCGGGGGGATGCCTTATATTTCACTCAGAAGGAAACCTGTAAGTAGGTCTTATGTTGGGAGGATGTTTTATTTTTGGGGAAACACAGTAGCAACTGTGCAGTGCTCTATTTTAATTTGCATATATTTTTATTGATTTTTAAAAATATTATATTTTATTGATTTTTCACAGAGAGGAAGAGAGAGGGATAGAGAGTTAGAAACATCAATGAGAGAGAATCATCGTTCAGCTGCCTCCTGCACACCCCCTACTGGGGATACGCCCGCAACCAAGGTACATGCCCTTGACTGGAATCGAACCCGGGACCTTTCAGTCTGCAGGCCGATGCTCTATCCACTGAGCCAATCCGGTCCTGGCTGATGATTTTTTTTTTTTTTTAAGAGAGAAGGGAGAGGGAGAGATAGAAACATCGATGAGAGAGAAACACCCATCAGCTGCCTCCTGCATGAGCCCTGCTGGGGACCCAGGCACGCGCCCTGCGGAATCTTACCGGCCACCTCGGTGCATGGGTCAATGCTCAACCACTGACCCGCACCAGCGGGGCTGATTTGCATGTATTTTAATTCGCTTGTCCATTTGCATCTGTCTTTCTCAGTTGCCTGCTGCCCTGGGCCTCGCTTTCAGTAGGTGTTTGAATATGGCCCTGGGCACTGTGCACGGCTTTCCCTCTCCAGCTTCCCAGCTTCCTGAGGTCATTCCCAGACTTCGGTGAACAAATTCACGTTCACGTCCCGGACCCCGCCAGGGCACGGCGTGGTCTGGCGCGTGCGTCTCGGCTCCTGCCCGGGTGAGCCTGCCCCCGGGAGGCGGGGTGGGTGTCGCTCCTGACAGGAGCCTGTGCAGCTCTGGCGTCCCCGGCTCCCTCTTTCCCGCGGAGAGAGAAGAGAGAGCCTGGCCGCCTCCTCCTGACCCGGCGTCCGCTCCCGTCCTGTGGTCCGAACGTGTCTTCGCCCTCCTGGCGCCGAGGAGCTAACGCGCACGGGCGTTCTGGTCAGACAGCAGCAGGGGCATGTCTCCCCGGGGCTTCCAGAACCCGGGCGAGCCGGGACCGGTGCGGCTCAGTGGATAGAGCGTCGGCCTGTGGACTGAAGGGTCCCGGGTTCGATTCCGGTCTAGGGCATGCACCTTGGTTGCGGGCACATCCCCAGTAGGGGGTGTGCAGGAGGCAGCTGATCAATGACTCTCTCATCGATGCTTCTAACTCTCTATCTCTCTCCCTTCCTCTCTGTACAGAATCAATAAAATATATTAAAAAATAAATTAATAAAATAAAAAATAAATAAAGCGAGGGCGAAAAGTTGGCAGTTTTTGTGTGAAATTGACGATTCGTTCAGGTTAGGGAAGCGAGGGAAACCAGGTCTTGTGACTAAGAACGCGGTCGCGGCGTTAAAAACGTGCACACCCCTCAGAGAGGCGGGGCGTGGCTGTGGGGTGTGAGCGTGTTTCTCTCCGGGTGGCTTTTCTGAGACCGGCCCGTGGATGAGGGAAACCCGTCCCTCCGTTCTAGAAACGAGGACACAGTTCCAAGCCGAGCGCCACTCCTTCAGAACCCCTGTGCGAACCCGGCCGGTGCAGCTCAGTGGTTGGGCACTGACCCCTGACCCAGGAGGTCAGGGTTCGGTTCCCTGTCAGGGCACAGGCCCGGGTTGCAGGCTTGGTCCACAGAGGAGGGGGCGCGTGCAGGAGGCAGCCGGTCAACGATCCTACCTCATCGTTGTGTTTCTGTCCCTCCCTTCCGCCCTGAAATCAGTGACAATATGTTTTAAGAGAGAAGCGAACAGAAGCCGGGCGGCCGGGCGGCCCGGGTCTCGCCGCCTGTGGTCCCGTCAGTGACGCAGCCGCGCCGGCGGGCCCGGGGAAGCAGGGTCCGGAGACGGCGCACCCGGGCTTGTTGGGCTCTGGTCTCCGGCCCTTTTTTTTTTTTAAGGAATCGGTTACCTTTCGTTCGGTAACTTTGTATTAAGTATGAAGACGTTTAAAGATGATTTCAAACGACTGCAACACAAACGTACAGTGGGGTTCCTCCCGTCCACGCTGGTTTCTGCTCTCAGCTCAGCGCGTCCCCTGGGCGGGCCGTCCCCTGTCCCCCCGGGGGCCGAGGCGGGGCCCCCTCCGGCCTGCCCGTCCCCTGTCCCCCCGGTGCCCCCTCCGGCCTGCCCGTCCCCTGTCCCCCCGGTGCCCCCTCCGGCCTGCCCGTCCCCTGTCCCCCGGGGTCCCCTCCGGCCTGCCCGTCCCCTGTCCCCCCGGTGCCCCCTCCGGCCTGCCCGTCCCCTGTCCCCCCGGTGCCCCCTCCGGCCTGCCCGTCCCCTGTCCCCCGGGGCAGAGGCGGGGCCGTTGCTACGGGCCCTGTGGCAGCTTCCGGAATCGCCAGCAGCTTTTCTTCTCCAGAAAGAACATTCTTCTCCACTGTCCCCGCCGACCGACCGGGAGAGACGCCGATTCCCCCCCGCACCCCCCTCCTCTCTCCCGACAGGAGGAAGCCAGGGCGGGAAGAGTTATGGGCTCCGCGCCTGCCCCCCCCCACGGGGGGGGCGCCCCACTTTCCTCGAACAAGGGCCTCTCGGCTCGGGATGCTGGCCGCGGCTGCGATTTATGTCCGGCCGACGGCCCTTATTTACGGCCCAGGAGCCACGGGAACCGCAGGGAAAGGCGCTGGGAAAGGCTGGCCTCCTTTCACGGCCGGCCGAGCAGGACACCGGCCAGCCTCAGGCCCTCACCGGGGAGGGGACTGCACAGAACTGCGTCCAGGACCCCTTTTGTGAAATCGGGAGCCAAACGGACAGTCCCCTGGCCCCGGCCCTGCGGGAGGCGACTGCAGAGGACAGGCACCGATTCTCAGGCCGGGGGGGGAGGGGGGGAGACACGGACGGACTGGGGGGCTGGTGCTGGGGGCTGGGGGGTTGGGGTGCCAGAGGGGTGGAGGGCTGGGGGGTTGGGGTTCCGGGGGGCTGGAGGGCTGGGGGGCTGGGGGGCTAGGGGTTGGGGCTGGGGGGCTGGGAGCTGGGGAGTTCAGGCAATGGCTTCAACAGGAGCCTGCGTTTGAAACTGCCCCCCCCCCCCTGCGAGAACGCCTCCCGCTGGCCTGAGCTGCGGTCTCTGTGGGAAGGAAAGCTCAGACAACATCCGATCGGCCGTCAAACCCTGATTGTCTCCGGACGGCCGGCCCGGCCGGAGCTTCCTAAGTCAGACTCAGACCCCAGAGGGCCTGGCTGCCAGGCCGCACGATGGGCGGTAATGTTCCAGCCCGGCCGGCCCCACGGCGCCTCCCCTGGGCCTCTCCGCACCCGACCGCACGCCCCGTCCCCGCACAGAGCCCGGGATGGATCTGCCGCCTCTCGCCTCGCCTCTCGGGGAAAATCACTCCGGTTGGCATCCCTCCGGCCCCACAGGGGGGTGTCAGACGGGGTGTCGGAGGGGGTGTCGGAGGGGGTGTCGGAGGGGGTGTCGGAGGGGGTGTCGGAGGGGGTGTCGGAGGGGGTGTCAGAGAGGGGGTGTCGGAGGGGGTGTCGGAGGGGGTGTCGGAGGGGGTGTCGGAGGGGGTGTCGGAGATGGGGTGTCGGAGGGGGTGTCGGAGGGGGTGTCGGAGAGGGGGTGTCGGAGGGGGTGTCGGAGGGGGTGTCGGAGGGTGTGTCGGAGGGGGGATTCCTCCCGCTCCCGAGAACGTGGCCCTCCCGGCTCCAGCCCCGGGCCGAGCCTGTGACGGCGGGGCGGCTGCTTCGGCCCCACTGCCCGCGGCCACTCCAGCGCCGGCTCTGTGTCTGCGTGTCTGCGTGGGGTGTGCAGGAGGCAAATGGTAGATGTTTCTCTCTTATTGATGTTTCTCTCCCTCCCTCTCCCTCTGAAATCAATAAAAAACAATTAATTCCTAACCGGTTTGGCTCAGTGGATGGAGCATCAGTCTGCGGACTGAAGGGTCCCGGGTTCGAGTCCGGTCAAGGGCACGTGCTGTGGTTGCGGGCACATCCACAGTGGGGGGTGTGCAGGAGGCAGCTGATCGATGACTCTCTCTCATCGACGTTTCTAGCTCTCTATCCCTCTCCCTTCCTCTGTGTAAAATATCAATAAAATATATTTTAAAATAAATAATAATTTTAAAAAGGACATAGTCCTGCTCCATTTTTATTTTTTACGAGAGGCCCGGTGCACAAAATCCGTGCACCTGGGGGGTCCCTCAGCCCAGCCTACACCCTCTCCAGTCTGGGAGCCCGCGAGGGACGTTGGGCTGCCCGGCCCGGTTGGCCCGTGTGCCCCGGCCAGGGCAGGGGAGCAGGCCTCTCGGGGCTCAGGACCTGGCGTTTGTCAGCTGAATGCTGTCAGTCGTCCGAGAGAGAATTCTCACAGCAAACGCTGGAGCCGGAGACTGAGCGCACCTCCTGCGTCAGATGGGGAGAGCGGTCACCTCCACAGCAGAGACGCCCTCTGACCTCCCCCTGTGACCTCCCCCTGTGACCTCCCCCTGTGACCTCCACCCTGTGACCTCCCCCCGTGACCTCCCCCTGTGACCTCCCCCTGTGACCTCCCCCTGTGACCTCCGCCCTGTGACCTCCCCCTGTGACCTCCCCCTGTGACCTCCCCCTGTGACCTCCGCCCTGTGATCTCCCCCTGTGACCTCCACCCTGTGACCTCCCCCTGTGACCTCTGCCCTGTGACCTCCCCCTGTGACCTCTGCCCTGTGACCTCCCCCTGTGACCTCCCCCTGTGACCTCTGCCCTGTGACCTCCCCCTGTGACCTCTGCCCTGTGACCTCCCCCTCTGACTTCCCCCTGTGACCTGCCCCTGTGACCTCCGCCCTGTGACCTCCCCCTCTAACCTCCCCCTCTGACCTCCGCCCTGTGACCTCTGCCCTGGGTGTGGCTCCCCGCCCGGCAGAGGGTTCACCATGGCCCTCCCTCCTGCCCAGGCCCCGCCCCGCCCGGACCCGGTTCCTGTCCGGAGAGGAGCCAGGCTTGTCTCCCAGACGTGCCCGGCCTTCCCGGAGGGGCCACCGGGGCCACGGCGGGCGGGGGCGGGGGCCACCCCGTGCCGGGGCCGAGGGGGCCGAGGGGGCCGAGGGGGGCCGGGGGGGCCGGGGGGGCCGGGGGGGCCGAGGGGGCCGAGGGGGCCGAGCGGGCGTGGCGCTGGCCGCCCGTGCCGGACAGGGGCTGCGCTGGGCTGTGTCAGAGCCGGGGCGGCGCTCACCGTGGTCACTGCGGCACCTGCCGGCGCGGCAGCCACTCGGCGAGCGACCGCGGGCCAGGTCAGGTCCCGGCCGCCCCCCGGGACGGCGGGCAGAGCGGCCCTGTGCCATCGGGCCTCCCGGGGGCGGGAGGCAGACGGGTGGGGGCCCCCCGGAGCCTCCCCCGCGGCGGGTGCAGGGCCTGGGCGCCCGCGGCCGGGGTGGAGGGGGGGGATGACACCCCTCAGAAAGCCGCTGCTCACGGGCGCCGGCCCAGACCGCATCGGGGCTCAGACCCGACCCCAGGACCCCGCTGCTCACAGCGCCCGGCCCTGTGCTCCCCAGGATTTTTAAAAAGTGCGTCTCCGAGGGCCCAGTTACAGCCCCGCACCTCCCACCGGCCCCACCCCCACCCCTTCCCCCCACCTCCCCCCACCCCTTCCCCCCACCCCTTCCCTCCACCTCCCCCCACCCCTTCCCCCCACCTCCCCCCACCCCTTCCCTCCACCTCCCCCCACCCCTTCCCCCCACCTCCCCCCACCCCTTCCCCCCACCTCCCCCCACCCCTTCCCTCCACCTCCCCCCACCCCTTCCCCCCACCCCTTCCCCCCACCTCCCCCCACCCCTTCCCCCCACCTCCCCCCACCCCTTCCCCCCACCTCCCCCCACCCCTTCTCCCCACCCCTTCCCCCCACCTCCCCCCACCCCTTCCCCCCACCTCCCCCCACCCCTTCCCCCCACCTCCCCCCACCCCTTTCCCCCACCTCCCTCCACCCCTTCCCCCCACCTCCCCCCACTCCTTCCCCCCACCTCCCACCTGCCTCACTCCCCACCCCTTCCCCCCACCTCCCCCCACCCTTTCCCCCCACCTCCCCCCACCCCTTCCCCCCACCTCCCCCCACTCCTTCCCCCCACCTCTCCACCCCCCACACACTGCCCCCACCTCCCTCACCCATTCCCCCCCACCCCCTTCCCCAACACACCGCCTCCACCTCCTCCACCCCTTCCCCCATCTCCCCACCCCCGACACACACCTCCCCCACCACTTCCCCCCACCCCCTTCCCCCCACACACTGCCCCCACCTCCCCCACCCCTTCCCCCATCTCCCCACCCCCCACACACACACCGCCCCCACCTCCCATCACCCCTTCCCCCCACCCCCTTCCCCCCACACACCGCCCCCACCTCCCCCCAGCCCTTCCCCCCACACACCTCTCCCACCTCCCCACCCCCCCACACACACCCCACACCCCCTTCCCCCCCCACACACCCCCCACAACCGCCTTTAAAGCGGGGCCCCTCCTCCGGCCACCAGGTCCCGCTGCCGGCCAGGAGCGGGCTCTCCCTCCCCCTGGTGGGCACCCGAAGAGACGCAGCAGAGGCAGGAGCCACCGGCCGGCGCCCCTCTCCCCGCTCTCCTCTCCCTGTGCCTGGGGGGGGGGGGCGGTTAAAGGGAGACGGGAGGGAGAAGGGGAGGAGGGGGGGAAGGGAAAAAAGGGGGAGGGGAGGAGGGGGGGAGGGGAGGGGAGGGAGAAGGGGAGGAGGGGAAGGGAGAAGAGGGGAAGGGGAAGGAGGGGGAGGGGGGAGAAAGGGAGGGAGAAAGGGAGGGGGAGGCGAAGGAGGGGGAGGGGGAGCAGGAGGCAGCCTCATGCGCTCACCTGTCACCTGTCACCTGTCACCTGTCAGGGGCTGGGCCTCCTCAGCAGCGTCGCCCACGGGGCTGGGGGGGGCCTGGGGGGAGGGGCGCTAACCGGGTCAAACCTGAGTCCACTTGTGTCCAGTGGGATCCTGGGAGCAGGCCCTTTGGGTGCCCTCCTGCTCTCCAGGTGCCGCTAGGGTGGGGGCCCGGCAGCCCCTGCATCGCGGGCGGGGCCTCCGGGTGCCCAGCAGGAGCCCTGAGTCCGGGGCCCTGAGTCCGGGGCCCTCAGTCCAGGGCCTGAGTCCGGGGCCTGAGTCCGGGCCCTCAGTCCGGGGCCTGAGTCTGGGTCCTGAGTCCGGGGCCCTCAGTCCGGGGCCTGAGTCCGGGCCCTCAGTCCGGGGCCCTCAGTCCGGGCCCTCAGTCCGGGGCCTCAGTCCGGGGCCTGAGTCCGGGGCCTGAGTCCGGGGCCCTCAGTCCGGGGGCCCTCAGTCCGGGGCCTCAGTCCGGGGCCCTGGATTCGGGGGCCTCAGTTCGGGGGCCCTGAGTCCGGGGCCCTGGGTCCGGGACCTGAGTCCGGGGCCTGAGTCCGGGGCCCTGGGTCCGGGGGCCCTCAGTCCGGGGCCCTCAGTCTGGGCCCTCGGTCCGGGGCCCTCAGTCCGGGGCCCTGGGTCCGGGGGCCCTGAGTCCGGGGCCCTGGGTCCGGGACCTGAGTCCGGGGCCCTCAGTCCGGGGCCCTGGGTCCGGGGGCCTCAGTCCGGGGCCTTCAGTCCGGGGCCCTCGGTCCGGGGCCCTCAGTCCGGGGCCTGAGTCCGGGGCCCTCGGTCCAGGCCCTCAGTCCGGGGCCTCAGTCCGGGGCCCTCAGTCCGGGGCCTTCAGTCCGGGGCCCTGGGTCCGGGGGCCCTGGGTCCGGGGCCCTCAGTCCGGGGCCCTCAGTCCAGGGCCTCAGTCCGGGGCCTGAGTCCGGGGCCCTCAGTCCGGGCCCTCAGTCCGGGGCCCTCAGTCCGGAAGCCCTGGGTCCGGGGCCCTCAGTCCGGGAGGCCTGGATCCGGGGCCCTCGGTCCAGGGGGCCTGGTCCGGGGCCCTCAGTCCGGAGCCCTCAGTCCGGGGCCTCAGTCTGGGGGGCCTGGTCCAGGGCCCTGGGTCTGGGGGGCCTGAGTCCGGGGGCCCTGGGTTCCAGGGGGCCTGAGTCCATGGGCCCCGCCCGGCCCTGTGGCCCCTCTGGGGCTCTTTGCTGGTCTCCCCTCCGCCTCCCCGCCTGTCTGTCCTCCCACAGGGGGAGGGTGGCCCCTCAGCTCATCCCCCTGAAGGGCCACTGTCTTTTTCAGCCCTGAGTGGGCAATGAGACCCCGCACCCCATCCTCTCCCACCTGGGCCACCCCCCAAGCTCCTGCTGTGACCACTTGGTCCCCCTGCTGCTCAAGTCCATCCCCACCTCAGCTCCACGATCTCTGCAAAATACGGGCTTAACTAAAGTCACCTGCTCTCTCGCAGAGTCCATTTCATCGTGTTCTTACAAAATGACAGCAGCTCCGAGGCCTGTAAGCCGGGCCAGTCTGCCCCAGGCTCCCCCCCCCCCCCCCCCCCCGCACACACACACACACTGACCTGGCCCCCGTGCCCCATCTCCCTTCTTCTGAGTGCCCACCAGGCCCCGCCTGCTGCTGGCGCTCTTGCACCCCCACCCCAGGCCAACCTGCCCACTCGGCCTGGACCTTCTCCCAATCCCTGGTCCTCAAGGATCTCAGACCCTCCCGACAGGGCTCACTGCCCACCTCGGGCACGTTCTGGGGTGCCATTCACTGCAGGGCGCCCTCCCCTCAGCCCCCCTCACCTCACCTCTACCCCAGGGCCTTTGCACCTGCTCATCCCCCTGCCTGGCATGGCCGGCCCCTTCCCTCCTCCACGTCCTTCAAACGCACCTTCAGATGGGACTCACCCACAGCCTGTTCTACAGGAAGTGCCCACACCGCCTCCAGCCCCCGCTGAGCCCCTTCTCGGGGCATATCACGTGCTGATGGGACCTGTCTTTTTATTTATTATTATTATTATTATTACCCTCATCCAAGGATATTTTTCCCATTTATTTATTTTTTCTTAAAGAGAGAGTGGAGAGGAGGGTGGGGGGCGGGGGGAGAGAAACTGACGAGAGAGAGAGAGAGAGAGAGAGAGAGAGAGAGAGAGAGAGAGACATCGATGTGAGAGAGACATCAACTGGTTGCTTCCCGCAGGCACCCAGACCCAGACAGAGATGAACCTGCAGCCAGGTGTGGGCCCTGGGTCAGGAGGCCCCAACCACTGAGCCACACTGGCTTTGTAACGCGCCTCTTCCTCCCCGGGGTGCCAGGCCCAGGGGCAGGAACTTTGCTTTCTGTCACCCACAGCCCAGCCCCTCGGACAGACTCGCCCGGAGGCCCTGGCGCCCGGAGGTGAGTGGGTGACGCGGAGTAACGTTCCGGGTGGGGCACCTCGTTCCTCCCCACAGGCGGTGCCGGGCACACAGCGCTGGAGGGCCCCCCCCCCCCGAAACTGTTCATTCTGCGTAAAATCAGACGGAAACAGCCAGACCTCTTAGGCCACGGAAATGTTCTAACAGAACCGATGGCCATCTGTGAACCAGCCCGGCACAGAGCACATGTCACTGTTTTCGCAGAGAAGGGCTGGCCCTGGTGGGAGCGCCTCGGCTCCCCCTGGGGGTCACAGCCGCCTGCGTCCGGGCCTTTGGGGGGCTTGCGGGGCGGGGGCCTGCCCGGCACGCGTGCGCGCGCGCACACACACACACACACACACACACACACACACACACCGCTCGGGGCCCAGGCCTGCGGTGCCGCTTTAAGGATGAAGGGTGAGGATGAAGGATGAGGATGCTCTGGGACCGGGCGGTGCCGCTTTAAGGATGAAGGGTGAGGATGAAGGGTGAGGATGCTCTGGGACCGGCCGCGGAGGATGCAGCGTGACGTCAGGCCCCGCCCCCGGTGATGCTGCAGTGGCGGCCGGCGGGCCTGGGGCTGCGGGCCGGGACCGGAACCGGGACCAGGACCGGGGCTGAGCGGCCGGCGGGCAGGCCGGAGCCCGGCCTCCAGGAGGGATGCCTCCCGGCTGGACCCGCAGGTACCACCTCCCCCCGCGCCTCCCCCCGCGCGGCTTCCGGCGGCCGGCGGCTCAGGCCCAGGCGATCCAGCGCCTGCGGGTCGGGGTCTCGGCAGCCTTTGTGGGCGGGTCTCACCCGGGAGCTGTGAATGGGACCCCGCTGGGCGCCCTGGCCCTGGGGGGAGCGGCTCCCCGCGGGAAGGCGGCGGCGGAGGCCTGGCCCTGAGTCACCTGGGCAGGTGGCGGCAGGTGCACTCCCCCGCCCCCCAGCTGAGCCCCGCCGGGCCTGGGTCCACCTCTCAGCCCAGGCCCTGCCCTGCAGAGGGACAAGCCCAGGCAGAGGCAGGGAGCTCCCAGCCGCTGGGTCCTGGACACAAAGTGACTTCTCTGCTCCGGGCGCCGGGCGCCAGGCCTGGCAGGGAAGGAGGCGGTGCCGATGGGACCCGGGCTCCTGGGTCAGCTGCCCACACGCAGGGGCCACAGCCCAGTGATCAGACTGTGAACTCTCCGCCCTCAAGCCCAGGCAGGATTCACCCAGAGGGCTGGTGGGAGGAAGAGGGTGGGAGGGACGTGGCCCAGGGTGACCTCGTGGCGGGAGGACGGATTCCCTGTGAAGATTAGACAGGAGGAAAGGCGTTCGGCTCGTGGGAGGGCCGCTCTGAGCACTCATGTGCCCGGACACTGTAAATTTATTAATCACTAGAGGCCCAGGGACAAATCCATGCACCAGCGGGGCCCCTCGGCCTGGCCTGCGGGGTCAGGCCAAAACAGCTCCCCTGAGGGTCCCGGATTGTGAGAAGGTGCAGGCCAGGTGAGGGACCCACCACTGCACTATGGGGCTGGGGAGGGACGCAGGAGGTTGGCCAGCTGGGGAGGGACCGTGGGAGGGCTCCAGGGTGTGTCCGGCCTGTCTCTCTCAGTCTCCATCAGCCGGACCCCAGCAGCAAGCTAACCTACCAGTTAGAGCATCTGCCCCCTGGTGGTCAGTGCATGTCATAGCGAGTGGTTGAGCGGCCTTAGCATATCACTAGCATATTAAGTTTTGATTGGTTGAATGGCTGACTGGTGGGCCAGATACTTGGCATATTAGGCTTCAATTATATAGAATGTACAAGAGCCTTTGTACATTCTATATAATTGAAGCCTAATATGCCAAGTACCTACCAGGGGAACTTAAACAACCAGCTGAGCTTTAACAAATCCTAAAACCTGATGTGGTCGTCACATATGAATTACGTTCGCCATGGAGGACGGGGTGCACATAGTCCTCAGGGACTCTGTCTAGTAGAGAAGAGCTGGGACTGTCTGAGGTCACAGATAAGCCCCTTACAGAGGTGAGAGCGGCGAGCCCAGCCCTGTCCTCTGGGGACGACCCCATCCTGAGCTGGTCTTCAGGCCTCGGTGACCAGCTCACCGGCCGTGGCCTCCGCTCTCCCCGCACGCCATGGCCCAATGCTTTCCCCGGTGGCTCCTGTGCAGGCCTTTCCTCCGGCTCCCGTAGCTCGTAGGCAGGACGGTGTCTCCTATCTCTGCGCAGCCAGTGTCTGCGTGCTCCTCACTCGGTGGAGGGAGCATGGGTGGGGAGGTGGATGGGAAGGTGGCCAGAGGACGAATGGGTAGATGAATGAATGGACAGACAGACGGACGGACGGATGGGTGGATGTTGAGAAGGGGAGATGAGCAGATTAGAGCAGCGGTCACCAACCTCTCAGACCTCATGGGCCACCAGTGGTCCATGGACCACCGATTGGGGACCGCTGGACTGGAGGATGGGCAGGGCATATGAGGATGGAAGGGGGTGAAAGGTTGCCTGGGTGAGTGAGGGGGCGGGAGGGTGAGTGAGGGGGCGGGTGGGTGAGTGAGGGGGCGGGTGGGTGAGTGAGGGGGCGGGAGGGTGAGTGAGGAGGGAGAGAGTGAATGAGGGGGCGGGAGGGTGAGTGAGGGGGCGGGAGGGTGAGTGAGGAGATGAGAGGGTGAGTGAGAGGATGAGAGGGTGAGTGAGGGGGTGGGAGGGTGAGTGAGGGGGCGGGTGGGTGAGTGAGGGGGTGGGTGGGTGAGTGAGGGGGCGGGAGGGTGAGTGAGGAGGGAGAGAGTGAATGAGGGGGCGGGAGGGTGAGTGAGGGGGCGGGAGGGTGAGTGAGGAGATGAGAGGGTGAGTGAGAGGATGAGAGGGTGAGTGAGGGGGTGGGAGGGTGAGTGAGGGGGCAGGAGGGTGAGGGGGGGAGGGGGGGCAGGGGGGTGGGTGGCTGGCTGATGGGAGGGAGGAGGGATGGTGAGTGTACATTTGTCTGCCTGTCTGGAAGGGGTGGGCAGGGGTGTGGGTCAGAGGCAGAGAGGGTGGGTCTGTGGACGATGGACTCAGGGTTCCCCGTTGGAACCCAGCTTCCACCGGGTTAAAGGGCCAGGGGGTGCCAGTCGGGGTGGCGGAGGGGGCCCCCCGGAACGCGGACCCTGGAAGTGACTGCCGGCCCGATGGGCTCTCCCCAGGAGCTGCCAGCGGCCGCCCTCACGATGACCGCCCCGGCCGGCAGCCCCCCTCCGGGGGAGGCCCTGGGCCCCCCCGCGGCCCCCCAGGACGCCTGGCGGCCCCCGGCCGCCCCCCCGCACATCAGCCACCGCGCCAACAGCTTCAAGCGGCACCCGCGGGGGCGGAGCGTCCGGCCCTCCCCGCCGCCGCCCCCCAACACCCCCTGCCCCGCCGAGCTGGTGGGCTTCGGGGACCCGCCCCCCCAGCGGTCCTTCCGGGAGCTGCTCTGCAACGGCTGCATCCTCTTTGGCATCGAGTTCAGCTACGCCGTGGAGACGGCCTACGTGACGCCTGTGCTGCTGCAGATGGGCCTCCCCGGCCAGCTGTACAGCCTCGTGTGGTTCATCAGCCCCATCCTCGGTGAGCGCAGCCGGGGCGGGGCGCCCCCCCAGCCCCAGTGCCTGCAGCTCGCGGGCCCCGGGGGGTGGGGGGCAGAGCCAAGTCCACTCGTCAGTCCGGGGCCGTAGGACACACAGGCATGGCCGCCATCCCCGTGTTTTAGGAAACTTGGTCTCAACCAGCTTCTAACCAGCGGGCGGGGCTCAGCGGTTGAGTGACAACCTAGGAACCAAGAGGCCCCGGTTTGATTCCCGGTCAGGGCACAGGCCCGGGTGGTGGGCTTGATCCTCGGCGGGGCGTGCAGGAGGCAGCCGGTCAATGGTTCTCTCTCTCATCATTGATGTTTCTCTCTCTCTCTCCCTTCCTCTCTGAAATAAAATATATAATTTATTTTTAAAAAAAATATTTTTTATTGATTTCGGAGAGGAAGCGAGTGAGAGACAGAGAGAGAAACATCAATGATGAGAGAGAAAACCATTGATGGGCTGCCTCCTGCACGCCCCAATGGGGGTGGAGTCCGCAACCCGGGAATGTGCCCTGACCCTTCACTCCGTGAGCTGATGTTCTGTCCACTGAGCAAACTGGCAATGGCAAATATATATATAATTTCAAAAAAAAAAAAACAAAATAAATAAACCGGCTTCTAGAACAGGTTTGGCTGCCCCCCGGACCCGCGCCATCCGGTGCTGCCTAACGGGGGAACCCAAACCATAAGCCATCAGCCCAAGGGGTTGGGTCTGGGAGGAGCTGGCATTGCGTGAACTCCCAAGGTCACAGCTGCCTCGTGGCTCACGAGGGCCGAGGAGGAAGGAGGGAGCGGAGGGTCCCGGGGCTGTGAGTCCTCCGTTCTCAGGCGCAGGGACTTGTCGCTGACTCCCCACGTCTGAGACACGGGCGGCAGGGAACACGCAGAGCCGTGTCCGCGGGGCCCTGTGCCTCGGGGACCCCGCAGTGACCCCGCAGTGACCCCCGCTCGCTCTGTTCCAGGATTCCTACTGCAGCCACTCTTGGGTGCCTGGAGTGACCGATGTACCTCAAGGTTTGGACGGAGACGCCCTTTCATTCTTGTCCTGGCCATAGGTCTGTTGTTTGGGAATTGAAACTAAAATAAAAAGCAAAGCAAAGAGCCCCCAATTCCTCTTAGCAAACCCGGTGCTGGCCAGGCGCCCAGCCAGATCCACCCCCCGGCCTGGCGGCCGCCGGACCCGGGCCCTGGCCTGGGAACAGCCTGCTCTGTATTTATTTTCCTGCATTCCGTTTGAGCCAGTCTGCTCTCCTTGGCCACCGAGACCCCCATCCCAGTAAAACCAGGCGGACCGGGTGTCCGGGGCTCCGCCCGGAGCCGGGTCGGGAAGGTGCTCGGCCCCGGGGCCCGGTGTCCCCCGCGGGGCTGGGTCCGCCCCCGGTGATCCCCCTCCCGCCTCAGGGGCGCTGCTGGGCCTCTCGCTGCTGCTGAACGGCCGGGACCTGGGCGCGGCGCTGGCGGACGGGCCGGGCCAGCACCGCTGGGGCCTGCTGCTCACCGTGGGCGGCGCGGTGCTCATGGACTTCAGCGCCGACTCCGCCGACAGCCCCAGCCACGCGTACCTGATGGACGTGTGCGGGCCGGCTGACCAGGACCGCGGCCTCAACATCCACGCGCTGCTGGCAGGTCAGTGCGGGCGCGGTGGCCGGGCCGCCCTCAGGTCCCCGTGCGCCCGCCGCCGTCCGTGCGGCCGATGTGGCTGTGTTCTGCCGGGTCCCCGGGCCCCCATTCTCCCGCTCCCTTTGGGGGGGCCCCGGGGAGGACACGCGGGCCTGGAGGATGTGGCCCCGGAGTGAGGCCGGGCTCCCCCCAGGCCTCGGCGGCGGCTTCGGCTACGTGGTGGGCGGCGTCCACTGGGACCGCACCGGCTTCGGGCGCGCGCTGGGCGGGCAGCTGCGCGTCCTCTTCCTCTTCACGGCCGTGGTCCTGGGCGCCAGCACCGCCCTCACGCTGCTCAGCATCCCCGAGCGGCCGCTGCGGCCCCGGGCCGGGCCCAGGCCGGCCATGAAGAGCCCCAGCCTGCCGCTGCCGCCCTCGCCGCCCGCCCCGGGCCCGGAGGCCGCCCCCTCGGGCCCCTGCAGCCCCCTCTCGCCGCCCAGCCCGCTCACGCCCGGGTACGGCAGCCTCCTCAGCGGGGACGGCTCCCCGGCCGCGCTCAGCGCCTTCGCCTCGTCCTTCGCCGCCTCCCACATCGACAGCGTCCTCATCGACTGCTTCACGGGCGCCCCGGACGCCCCGGACGCCCCGCCGCCCGCCCTGAGCCTCAGCTTCCCCCGGGCGGACCCCGGGGCGCGGGGGGCGGGCCTGGCCCCCGGCGGTGACCTGAGGGTGGGCTCCCTGGACGCCCCCAAGCCGCGGGCGGCCGGCATCCTGAAGAGGCCCCAGAGCCTGGCCCTCCCGGAGGCGGCCGGGGCCGGGCCCGAGCCCGGCAGGAGGAGGACCGTGACCTTCAGCCAGCAGGTGAGGGCGGGGCGGGCGACGGCGAGGGGGGCTGAGGGTCCGGAGGAAACTCCTGGCCGGGCGGGGAGCGCCGTCCCTCCTCCTGCCCGTGTCTGGCCTCCGCCCCCATCCAAACCTCTGGGTGCGGAAGGGAGTGGGCGGCAGGCTGTGCAGGTGGAGGAGCTTCCGGAAGGCTCTGTGCAGCGTGTGGTGTGGGAGGGCTGGCTGAGCAGCGGCACGGGTTTGTGGGATCCGAGCAGCTTTCGGGGTCCGAGCGCGAAGAGGCCCCTGGAGCCGGGCCCCGCCCCGGGGGACCCCAATGCGGGGGTGGGGGGCGGGCGCTCAGGCAGGCCCCCTGGGCCCGGAAGACCCCGTTTCACAGGAGGTGAACTGGGGAATGTGCCGGTGACTTTCCCCCTAACTGGTGACTGATTTTGAGAGAGAGAAAGGGAGAGGGAGGGAGAGAGAGACCGATCGGCCGCCTCCTGCACGCCTCTCCTGGGGACGAGGCAGAAACTCGGCAGGTGCCCTGACAGCAGCCCTTCGGGCATGGACCCCCACCCCCGCCCGGCGGCCCGGGCTGCGGCTCCGTCTCCGAACCCGGGGTCCGGCCGCTCTCACCACCTCCCCGGCCACCTCACCTCACCCCGGGGCCACTGCCCGGCTGCCCGCGCCCGGGCGGGAGAACCGAGTGGCTGCGGGCCCGGCGGGCTGTCAGGGCAGAGACACCTCCTTCGGGGCCGGGCATCACTCAGGCCGCTCCACGCTGGGCCCCCGTCCCCGTCCCCGTCCCCGCGGCCACTCAGGCCGCTCCACGCTGGGCCCCCGTCCCCGTCCCCGCGGCCACTCAGGCCGCTCCACGCTGGGCCCCCGTCCCCGTCCCCGTCCCCGTCCCCGCGGCCACCCAGGCCGCTCCACGCTGGGCCCCGTCCCCGTCCCCGCGGCCACTCAGGCTGCTCCACGCTGGGCCCCGTCCCCGTCCGGTCCCAACACTCCACCCGGCTCCGGACACGGTGGTTAGTGGAGAACCTGAACCTGTGTGGCTGGCAGCTCCTTTTGAAACGCCGTTCTCCGGCGGGGCTGTGGCTCAGTGCTCTGAAGGGAGGAAAACTGAGCGAACACGCCGCTCGGCTCAGGTGGAACAGGAGGTGCCCCTGCCCATCCTCCGGGCGGGGCTGACCTTGAACCAGCGCCTCCGTGACTTCCTTCCTCAGGGCCCGAGGGCCTGTTCCACCCCCCGGCAGAGGGTGGTGGGCAGAGGGCGGAAGGCGGTGGGCAGAGGGCGGAGGGCGGTGGGCAGAGGGTGGAAGGCAGTGGGCAGAGGGCGGAGGGCGGTGGGCAGAGGGCGGAGGGCGGTGGGCAGAGGGCGGAGGGCGGCGGGCAGCGGGCGGCGGGCGGAGGGCGGAAGGCGGTGGGCGGCGGGCGGCGGGCAGAGGGCGGTGGGCACAGGGCACAGGGCGGTGGGCGGTGGGCAGAGGCCGGTGGGCCCGTCCACACCCTCCAGCCGGGCCTCCAGGGGGCGGGACCCCGGCTGTGCGCCCTCGGGGGGCGCTGAGGAGCTCCCGGGGAGGGGCCCTGCGGCTCCGCGTCCAGCAGAGGCCACCCGCCCCTCCGCCCCCATTGGCCGGCGTCACCTGATGCCGGCGGGCCCCCTGGCAGGTGGCCAACATCCTGCTGAACGGCGTCAAGTACGAGAGCCAGCTGCCGGGGCCCAGCGAGCCGGGGCCGGCCCTGTCCCTGCGGCACCTCTGCGCCACCATCCGCCGCACGCCCCGCGCGCTGCGCAGCCTGTGCGTCAACCACTTCCTGGGTGAGTGCTCCCCCCTTCTCCCCCCCCCCCCCCCGCCTGGGCGTCAACCACTTCCTGGGTGAGCCCCCCGCCCCCACCCCTGCCCCCACCTGTGCGTCAACCACTTCCTGGGTGAGCCCCCCCCTTCTCCCCCCCCCCCCCGCCTGGGCGTCAACCACTTCCTGGGTGAGCCCCCCCCCCTTCTCCCCCCCCCGCCTGGGCGTCAACCACTTCCTGGGTGAGCCCCCCCCCTCGTACCCGTCCCCCCCCCCCCCGGAGTCAACCACTTCCTGGGTGAGCCCCCCCCCTCGTCCCCGCCCCCCCGGAGTCAACCACTTCCTGGGTGAGCCCCCCCCTCGTCCCCGTCCCCCCGGAGTCAACCACTTCCTGGGTGAGCCCCCCCCTTGTCCCCGTCCCCCCCGGAGTCAACCACTTCCTGGGTGAGCCCCCCCCTCGTCCCCGTCCCCCCGGAGTCAACCACTTCCTGGGTGAGCCCCCCCTGCTCCCCCCTTCTCCCCCCCCGCCCCCCGACCTGGGAGTCAACCACTTCCTGGGTGAGCGCCCCGCCCGTGCCCTGCCCGCACAGGCTGCCTTCCAGGACCCCGTGCCCCCTTGGCTCTCGGGGACAAGGCCTCGGCGCGAGGCAGGTGGTGCCTCTTTAGGTCTTGAATCGGCGTCACCCTGACCGCCGGGAAGCCGGCTGCTGGCGACGGCCCGGCCGTGTCTGCGCCGTGGTCATGGTCACAGCCCCGCCCCCCCCAGGCTGGCTCTCGTTCGAGGGGATGCTGCTCTTCTACACGGACTTCATGGGCGAGGTGGTGTTCCAGGGGGACCCCAAGGCCCCGCGCACGTCCGAGGCGTTCCAGCGGTACAACAGCGGCGTCACCATGGGCTGCTGGGGCATGTGCATCTACGCCTTCAGCGCCGCCGTCTACTCCGGTACGTGCGCGGGCGCCGGGCCCTGCGCTGGAGGGCCGCTGGCCCTGGTCCATGGCCTTGGGTCCATGGCCTTGGGTCCATGGCCTTGGGTCCGATGGCCTTGGGTCGATGGTCTTGGGTCCATGGCCTTGGGTCCGATGGCCTTGGGTCGATGGCCTTGGGTCGATGGTCTTGGGTCCATGGCCTTGGGTCCGATGGCCTTAGGGTCCGATGGCCTTGGGTCCGATGGCCTTGGGTCCATGGCCTTGGGTCCGATGGCCTTGGGTCCGATGGCCTTGGGTCCATGGCCTTGGGTCCGATGGCCTTGGGTCGATGGTCTTGGGTCCATGGCCTTGGGTCCGATGGCCTTGGGTCCATGGCCTTGGGTCCGATGGCCTTGGGTCGATGGCCTTGGGTCCGATGGCCTTGGGTCCATGGCCTTGGGTCCGATGGCCTTGGGTCCATGGCCTTGGGTCCGATGGCCTTGGGTCCATGGCCTTGGGTCCATGGCCTTAGGGTCCGATGGCCTTGGGTCCGATGGCCTTGGGTCCATGGCCTTGGGTCGATGCCTTGGGTCCATGGCCTTGGGTCCGATGGCCTTGGGTCCGATGGCCTTGGATCCATGGCCTTGGGTCCATGGCCTTGGGTCCGATGGCCTTGGGTCCGATGGCGTTGGATCCATGGCCTTGGGTCCATGGCCTTGGGTCGATGGCCTTGGGCCGGGCGTTGAGGACACGGATTGAAGGCTGGTGTGTCTTTACGAGGACGGGAGGGCGGTCCCAGCGCCGTCTCCTTTCACTCAACGGCCTGTCGGGGCAGCTCGGGCACCCGGCCGGCGAGGGAGGCCGGACAGACCCTCCTGTCCCCGCAGCGATCCTGGAGAAGCTGGAGGAGCGCCTGAGCGTCCGCACGCTCTACTTCGGGGCCTACCTGGCCTTCGGGCTGGGCACCGGGCTGGCCACGCTGTCCCGCAACCTGTACGTGGTCCTGTCCCTGTGCGCCACCTACGGCGTCCTCTTCTCCACGCTGTGCACGCTGCCCTACTCGCTGCTGTGCGACTACTACCACAGCCGGGAGGTAGGCCGCTTCGCCTCCGGCCCCCCGCCTGCCCCCGCCCCGCGGCTCCGAGGGCCCCCCTGCACCCCCCGCGGCTCCGAGGGCCCCCGCCCCCTGCACCCCCCAGCGGCTCAGAGAGCCCCCGCCCCCTGAACCCCCCTGCAGCTCCGAGGGCCCCCGCCCCTGCACCCCCCCCAGCGGCTCCGAGGGCCCCCCGCCCCTGCCCCCCGCCCCGCGGCTCCGAGGGCCCCCCTGCACCCCCCGCGGCTCCGAGGGCCCCCGCCCCCTGCACCCCCCGCGGCTCCAAGGGCCCCCGCCCCTGCACCCCCACCAGCGGCTCCGAGGGCCCCCCGCCCCTGCACCCCCCCCAGCGGCTCCGAGGGCCCCCACCCCCTGCACCCCCCTGCAGCTCCGAGGGCCCCCCGCCCCTGCACCCCCCACCAGCGGCTCCGAGGGCCCCCGCCCCCTGCACCCCCCACCAGCGGCTCCGAGGGCCCCCCCTGCACCCCCTGCAGCTCCGAGGGCCCCCTGCCCCTGCACCCCCCGCCAGCGGCTCCGAGGGCCCCCCGCCCCCTGCACCCCCCAGCGGCTCCGAGGGCCCCCCGCCCCTGCACCCCCCCCAGCGGCTCCGAGGGCCCCCTGCCCCTGCACCCCCCGCCAGCAGCTCCGAGGGCCCCCTGCCCCTGCACCCCCCGCCAGCGGCTCCGAGGGCCCCCGCCCCTTGCACCCCCCTGCAGCTCCGAGGGCCCCCTGCCCCTGCACCCCCCACCAGCGGCTCCGAGGGCCCCCATCTTCGGGAATGGCCCCCATGCCCCCCAGCGGCTCAGAGACCCCCCCTGCACCCCTGGCCCCTGCACCCCCCCCAGCAGCTCGGAGAGCCCCCCTGCACCCCAGCGGCTCGGAGAGCCCCCTGCCCCCTGCCCCCCCAGCAGCTCGGAGACCCCCCTGCACCCCTGCCCCCCTGCCCCCCTGCCTCCCCCGCAGCTCGGAGAGCCCCCCGCCCCCGGGAATGGCCCCAGGCCCCGGAGGGCTGGTGCACAGGGAGCACCGGGTCCCGTCAGACTCAGGCGGGGACCACAGGGGTGGCAGGTGGGAGCCGGGAGGCTGGAAGGGGAGGCCCACGCCGAGTCCCCGCCAGGCTTCAGGGTCACCTGTGAGCACAGGGCCAGGTGGGGGTGAGGCACCCCCTTGGGCACAGAAGCCTCAAGGTCAATGCTGTGCCCACGCAGTGCTTCTGAAAACAAGCATCAGTGTCCCAAGCCCACACTGGACAAAACACCGGGACTTTAATGGCCAAAGACAGGCCCCGTGCCGGCTGGGGACACACGCACACGCACACACACGCACACGGACACACACAACACGCTGCCTCCGTGTGTGGGGAGACACACATGCACACAGACACACACACTCACACATGCTGCCTCCGTGGGGAGGGAGACACACACACACACACACACACACACACACACACACACGCGCGTGCACACCCCCCCCCCCTCTGTGGGGGGGCTGGGTGTCCCTGGACCCCCGTCACTGCGAAGGCTCCGCCTGCAGACACCGGCTTCGCGTCCGGCAAACGGCTCCCAGCTGTTCGTGTGGAGAACATCCTGACAATAACCCCCCCCCCCTTCACCAATCCTGCGACCAGCACCCTGGTCCAGAGGAACCCCGACCCACTGCCCAGCCCGCCCCCGGACCGGCACCTGCTCCCGCCCGCCGGCCCCGGCCGGGGAGGGGAGCCCCCTCAGGCTGAGGCTGCGGTCACCGGCAGCGCCCGCACAGGCGGGCAGAGCCGGGTCTGGAAGCCGTGCTTGGCGGTCACCGCGGGGACGGAGCTTCGCGCCCCGTAGTTTGGGGCCTGGCACCGCCCGCCCCGGTGCAGGCCGGGGCCTGGTTTCAGCTGAATCCCCGGGGCGGCCTGAGCACGGCCCGTCCGCAGGCCCAGTCCAGCGGCCAAACCTCGGGGGACGGCGGTGCCAGGCCCCTCGGGCTGCGTGGGCCGCTGTCCTGACCCAGGCCGGAGGCTGTGGGCACCCGTGCCCGCCGCACTGCAGGGCCCGTGCCAGCGCACCCACGGGACCCCGCTCCGGTGCTGTCCCCTCTCCGCCCGGTGCCTTCCCTGCAGCCGAGCCTGCGCTGGGCTTGGCGAGGGGCTGCCTGCCCCCAGGAGGGCACCCGGCCCCAGGCGCCCCAGGGCCTCCCCGCACTGTCTCCCGGGCTGGGGGCTGGGGCTCTCCTGCCGCCTTCCCCCCGCGGCCTCCCCGCGCCCTGAAGCTGTATGTGGTTCCCCGAGCCCCTGCTGTGCCCACGAGGCCGCCGCCTTCCCCGGGAGGGCATGGCACCCCCCCACCCCACCCCGAGGTGGCCACCTCTGTCCGGAGAGAGGGCCAGGCCGAACCGGCACCCAGGCTGATGGGCACCCAGGGCGTGGGGGGCGGCATCCGCCTGCTGCATCGGTGGCTGTGGGTGGGGGTGGCTTGTGCGGGGACCCACACTGCCTCCTGCCACGTCACCCTGCAGCCCTGCGCACAGACACGGTCCTCCACCGTGCCCACCACGTGCCCGTCACGTGCCCACCACGTGCCCGTGTGCGCGGCGGGTGGGAGGGAGGTGTGTGACCGGCTGCTGGGGGACAGGGGGTGCGGCGGGCGGGCGGGCGGGCGGCCTCCTCTCGGTGAGGGAGGGAGGACCGGAGCCGGGGAGAGCGCCCCCCTGTGCGGAGAGGCCCCCCACCCCGTTAGTCACGGATTCTTGTCGCCGCCCCAGCTCTGAGCACAAATATTATTAAAGTCCTGGCTGAACGCCCGTGCGCGTTGGGGCTGGAGAATGTGAGGACCCTGTGGGCGCGGGGCTCGGGCCGTGGGGACGGGGACGGGGGACGGGGGCTCGGGCCGTGGGGATGGGGACGGGGGCTCGGGCCGTGGGGACTGGGGACGTGGGCTCAGCCGCGGGGACGGGGACGGGGACGGGGGCTCGGCCGTGGGGACGGGGACGGGGACGGGGGCTCGGGTCACGGGGACGGGGACGGGGTCTGGGCCGTGGGGACGGGGACGGGGGCTCGGCCGCGGGAACGGGGATGGGGGACAGGGGCTCGGGCCGTGGGGACAGGGGCCCGGGCCGCGGGGATGGGTCCGGCCCGCACTGAGCGCCCTCCCGACAGTTCGCAGGGTCCAGCGCGGACGGCACACGGCGGGGAATGGGCGTGGACATCTCGCTGCTCAGCTGCCAGTACTTCCTGGCCCAGATCCTGGTGTCGCTGGTGCTGGGGCCGCTGACGGCGGCGGTGGGCAGCGCCCGCGGGGTGATGTACTTCTCCAGCCTCGTGTCCTTCCTGGGCTGCCTCTACTCCTCCCTATGCGTGGTCTACGAGCTGCCGCCCGGCACGGCCAGCGAGGAGCACCAGCCCCTCCTGCTGGGCGTGTGACCGAGCCCGGTGCCCACGGGGCTGGAGCCGGAGGGAGCCGGAGGGCCTGGGCGCGGACGGACGGGTCTCCAGTTGGAATGTAAATATGCGATGAAACAATAAATGCAGCAGCAAAGCCGGTGGTGTCTCGTGTGGCTCTCCTGGGAGGGAGAGGGGATGGGGGAGGGGCCTCACGTGCACTTCGGGAGCAGGTGTAAGAAGTTGCTTTTATTGTGGGGAGTATTACAGATGCCCCCCATCTTCCCACCTGTGCCTCCTCTGCCCTGCCCTGCCCTGCCCCAGGCCTTCCCTCCCTCTGTCTGTGCCCTTGGGCCAGGCATGTCTGTATATAAGTTCTTTGGTTCCCCCTCCCGCCTCCTCTCTGAGATCTTCAGTCTGCTCCATGCATCCAGGCCTCTGCACCAATGTTGTTCATCAATTTATGTTGTTCGTTAGATTCCACATATAAGTGAGACCGTGTGATACTTGTCTTGCTCTGACTGGCTTATTTCATGCAGCATGATAATCTCGTTCCATCCAGGCTGTTGCAAAGGGGAAGAGTACCTTCTTTTTCTTCTTCTTCTTTTTTTTTTTTCTATACCTGCATAGCATTCCATTGCCACAGCTTTTTTATCCTCTCATCTATTGATGGGCACTTGGGGCTGTTTCCAGATCTTAGCTATCTATATATATATAAAAGCCTAAGCCACTGAATGACCAGTCAACTGGTTGCTGTCATGCACTGACCACCAGGGGGCAGACGCTCAACGCAGGAGCTGCCCCTGGTGGTCAGTGCACTCCCACAGGGGGAATGTCGCTCAGCTGACCGGCCCGTGCTGGCCTGCCAGCCTGGCGGCAGTGCCTCACTCCCTCTGCAGTGCTGCAGGTCCAATCTCCGGAGAACGGGCCAGGGACCAGCTGACCGGTGCCACCAGCACTTTCCCAACAGTGCCACCCGCCTCCGGGATATTGGCTCAGGCACTGGCCTGCTTCCATTCCCTAGATGCTCCACAAGGAAGAAGCGATATAAAAGTGGCCTCCAGGTGGCTCCCGAGAACCAGCACAAACATCAGCGGGACGAATCAAGATCTGGATCCCGGGGCCTGCCGGGTGGACTGACCCACTCCCCCTTAGGATGGGCACCAGACGCGGGGCTCCCGACTTGTGAGCGTCGCTGTGGCATCAAGCCTCTCCCAATCTGGACTGGGCGCAAGTCCGTGACAGGCACAGGGGGTTAGGGCCGGGCAGGGGCGAGCAGGAGGGCAGGCAAGAGCAGCAGGTGGCATTGGACTGCTGGTTTCAGCCAGATCCCCACAGCCACGCTGAGGGCCCTCACCCGTGCCTGTATCCACACACCAGGCCTCTGGTTGTAAATAGGCTGCTGTGAACATAGGGGTGCATATAATCCTTCCTGACTGGTGTTTCTGGTTTCGTAGAACACATTCCCAGGAGTGGGATTGCTGGGTCAAATGGCAGTTCCGTTTTTAATTTTTTGAGGAAACTCCACACCGTTTTCCATGGTGGCTGCACCCATCTGCATTCCCACCAGCAGTGAACTGGTGTCCCCCTTACCTCCACATCCTCGTGAGCGCTGGTTTATTGATTTATTGGAGGTACTCTGGCAGGTGCAAAGTGCTACATCATTGTATAATAATTTTAATTTTTCTGATGATCCATGACATTAAGCATTTTTTCATGTCTATTGGCCATCTATATGCCCTCTTTAGTGAAGTATCTATTGATGTCCTTGGACCATTTTTAAAAATTGGACTGTTTGTCCTGGTGTGTTGACTTGAAGGAGTTCTTTGTGTTTTTTGGAAATTAAGCCCTTATCAGATGTACCACTGGTGAATATGTTCTCCCATACAGTGGGTTCCCTTTTCATTTGGTGAATGGTTTCTTCTGCTGGGCAGAAGCTTTTTAGTTCGATGTAATCTCATTTGTTTATTTTTCTTGTTTCCCTTGCCCTAGGAGATGAATTAGCAAAAATACTACTTAAGACTTGAGTTTCCTTCTAGGATTTTTATGGTTTCACAACTTAAAAGTCTTATCCATGTTGAGTTTACTCTTGTATGAGGTGTAAGTTGGTGGTCTAGTTTTTCTTTCTTTCCTTTTGTATGTACCTTCCCAACACCATTTATTGAAGAGATCTTTACTCCACTGTAGGCTCTTGCCTCTTTTATCAACTATTAATTGACCATAATGGTGTGGGTCAATTTCTGGGGTCTCTATCATGATCCATTTGGTCTCTATGCTTGTTCTTGTGCCAATGCCAGGCTGTTTTGATAACAATGGCTTTGTAGTATAGTTTGATATCCAGGATTGTGATCCCTCTAACTTTGTTCTTCTTTCTCAAGATCGCTAAGGTTATTTGGGTTCTTTTTTGGTTCCACATAAATTTTTCAAATATTTTAGATCTGTGAAATTTTAATAAGGATTGCATTGAATCTGTAGATTGCTTTGGGTAGCATGGACATTTCAATGATGTTCATTCTTCCAATCCATGAACATGGAATATGCTTCTATTTGTTCATTTCTTTTTTCAATGTTCTAGTTTTCTGAGTACAGGTCTTTTGCCTCCTTCATTAATTTTATTCCTAAGTATATTATTATTTTATTGTTATTGCAATGGTAAGTGGGATTTTCAAATTAGTTTCTTTTTGAGAGTTTACTATTGGTGTATAAAAATGCCATTGTTTTCTGGGCATTAATTTTGTATCTCTATTTTGCCAAATTCATTCATTAAATCTAGCATTTTTTTTTTTTTTTTTGGTGGCGTCTTTAGGGTTTTCTATGTACAATCTCATCTGCTAATGAGTTTTACTTCCTCCTTTCCAGTTTAAGTGCCTTTGCTTTTTCTTCTTGTCAGATTGCTGTGGCCAGGACTTCCAGTTCTGTTGCAGAATGGTGAAAGCAGATGTCCCTGTTCTGTTCTCGATCTTAAGGGAAATGCTTTTAGTTTTTGCCCATTATGTTGGTTATGTTTGTCATATATGGCCTTTATAATGTTGAGGCATTATCCCTCTATTCCCACGTTGCTGATAGTTTATCATAAATGGGTGCTGGATTTTGTCAACGCTTTTTCTGTGTCTGTTGATATGACCATGTGATTTTTATCCTTCATTTTGCTTATGTAATGTACCATGTTTGATTTGTGAATATTGTATCAATCTTGCAGAATAAATCCCTGTTGGTCATAGTGTGTGATCTATTGCTGGACCCAAGTTGCTAATATTTTTATCTAAGTTCATCAGGGATTTTGGCCTGTAATTTTCTTTGTAGTGTCTTTATCTGATTTGTAAATTAGGATAATGTTGGCCTTGTAAAAAAAAAAAACAACTTAAAGTTTCTTGCATTTTTTTCTAATAGTTTGGGAGGATAGGTGTTCTTTGAATGTTAGGTAAAACACTCGTTAAACCATCTAGACCAGGACTTTATTTGCTGTTGCTGGGAATATTTTGATTACTGCTTCAATTTCATTAGTTGTTATTGGCCTACTCAGATTTTCTGATTCTTCCCCATGGAGTCTTGGAAGATCGTAAGTTTCTAGGAATTTGTCCATTTCACCCAGGTTGCCAAATTTGTTGGCACATCGTCGTTCATAGTATTTTCTTGCAATAAGAATCATTGAAGGTTAAGGTGTAACTCAATGGTTATCAACTGGCAGAGATTTTGGCCCCTCATGCCCACTCCAGATGATTTTCGGCAATATCTGGAGATATTTTTGGTTATCACAATTTGGGTGGCTGCTAATGTCGAGGTGCTGTAAATATCCTGCAATGCACAGTACAACCCCCACAACAAAGAGCTGAAACCCGTCCCCAAATGTCAATAGTGCTGAGGTGGACAGAGCCTGGCCTAATTGTACATTGCATCCCTGAGTAATGCTTCGGGGTCAAAAGGTCCCTTGTTCATTCATTCATTCATTCTCATATTCAACCATCTACCCATCCAGCCATTTTCCCATCCATCCATCCATCCATCCATCCATCCATCCATCCATCCATCCATCCCTCCATTCCTCCATCCACTCATCCTTCCTCCCACCCACCCATCCACAAGCTCCCTGGGTATGGCAGGCAAAGAATGTGCTGGAGATCGAGCTATGAGCAACAAGTGCCTGCCCTCAGTCAGCCGATGCGAGGAGAGGAGACATAGCACACCGAGGTCTATGCCGAGGACGGCAGTTAGGTGCTGTGGAAGAAAGACAAGAGCGCCTAACTGGTGATGGGTGTGGAGTGAGCTATCCCCGGGGAGAAGGGCGTGGCCTCTGGTGAGGTGCCACCAGTGCCCTGGTGAAGAGCGGAAGACAGCGGAGATCTGAGGTGGGAACTTGCTTGGCATGTTCAGGGACCACTGGCAGCAAAACACTCAGGTGGGAACCTCAAGATGAAGCAGATGCCTGCCCTTGGACTTGACCCTGGCCTCCCTTTGTGCCATTGCCTGCTGCCCCCCAGGAGTGGAGGGCTTGGTGAGGCTCCTGGGTCTGGACCTTCCTCTGTGGCCCTTGTGCTGGTCCATAACCTCTGCCCACCCCCTTTGCCCGCAGCCTACCCTCGTGGCCCACCGTCCATCCTGCAGATCTGAGCTCATCCCCTTCAACGCCCTCTGCGACTCCAGTACCCGAGGAGCCATTGCTAAGGTCCTCACACGCAGCCTGGACCCTGCCCACCCCCGTGCCCACCATTCCCTGCACGGCTCCAGCCTCATACACAGCCACAGTGCCACCCAGGGCAGCCACAATCCACGCCTGTGCTCGTGCTATCCTGCAGGCGAGGCCCTTCCACCTCTTCTCTGCCCATCCATTTCTGCTTCATCCACAATCTAAATGCTACCTCCTCCATGAAGCCCACCTGGCTGGAATGAGTCTTTGCCCCCTGCCTTCACATCATGTCATTTTACCTTCATGGTTATGAACCATGAACTAAGCAAAGCAGGTCCCATCATTCCTGCTCCACGTGTGGGTGGCACAGAAAGTTCAGTGACTTTCCAAAGCACACAGCTCCTTCGAGCCCCTGGTTGTCCCATGTTTTCCTGGGACTCCAGACTCATCCTCCCCTCATTCATATTGCTTGGAAGAGCTTTAGGTTTTTCTAGAAAATGTTAAGGGGGGACGGGGAGGTAGGACATATGTAATACAATAAAGGTTTTTTAAAAAAAGAGAAAATGTTGAGTGTGGGTTCTCGGGCCGTTGTTTTTGCTGCAGAACAGATAAATGGGAGAGACAGGGGTTACCTGCTCGCTCTTGGCTGGCCACAGCCCGGGCCTCTTCCTGGAACTTTCTAAACCAGCAAAGATCCCTGTGCAAGTGGGAACGGTGTTGTCAGCCTCTTTTCCCCAAGGAGGTGCCCGGAGTCAGGTGCTGGCTGCTGTTTGGGGCAGTGACTGAGCAGAGCGTCGGGCCCTGGGGCCAGTCCCCAAAGCTGCCCTTGACCCCAGGTCTGTTCCCAGCTGACCAGAGGCAGCTGCCACGAGGCCTAGGACTCGCTGAGCCACACCTGCTTCCTTCCCCCCAGAGCATCTCTCTCTCTCTCTCTCTCTCTCTCTCTCTCTCTCTCTCAAGAGCAAGCTGTGATGACGGTGGGACGGCAGCGCTGCTGGTGGTGCCTAGGTCTGAGGCTCACCCTGCGTGAGCTGAGCGCTGCCTGACTCACTTCCCTCCCCGTGAGGAAGGTGGCAGCCCCACCCTCGGCAGACCTGCACCCCGATCAGGGACCTGACACTCCCGTCAGCAGTGTCCGGCGGCCGAGCCTGGCTCTGCAGGATGGGTGGCTAAAACCAAACCCGAACCCATGGGCATGGATGACTGTCCCCTCAGCAAACCTGAAAGCCAGTCGTGCTCCTGGGCGCTCACGGCCGTCCCAGCACCAGGATGACATGGCGCTGTCGAAGGATCCAACGGCAGAGCCACAGCTGCCCTCCTCCGAGGCATCGGCGAACCCTGGGCACGCTGTGGGGCACAGGGACGAGGGTGGTGACATCTGACACCCCCCTCACAACGGGCCACAGGCTGAGAATGGAGTGCTTCCTCGGAATGTGCCTGAACTGGCCAGAGCCGCCCGCTGAGCGTGTCTGCAGGTCCACACGGTGCATGTGGTGGCCTCATCCTGCTGGTGAGCGTCCCCTCCTGGAGGACTTGGAAATGAAGGGTCTTGAGTTGGGGGCACACAGGGCCCGTGGGGCAGCAGCTCAGGGCTTTTTAGTGTGTGTGTGAGAATGAGGGTGTGAGGGTGTGTGTGTGTGTGTGTGTGTGTGAGAGAGAGAGAGAGAGAGAATGAGGGTGTGTGTGTGTGTGTGTGTGAGAGAGAGAGAGAGAGAGAGAATGAGGGTGTGTGTGTGTGTGTGTGAGAGAATGAGTGTGTGTGTGTGTGTGTGTGTGAGAGAGAGAGAATGAGGGTGGGTGGGTGTGTGTGTGTGAGAATGAGGGTGTGTGTGTGTGACACTGAGGCCGTCATGCTTGGAACCCCCCCAACTGAAATGCTCTTCCGCTCCGTGAGAGTCACAGCCACCTCCCCTCTGCAGGTCCCAACACTGGGCCGGGCGCCAGGATGCAGCGGCGAATAGGAGGCCATCTTTCTTGGTCATTCATCCGCCCCTGGGTCCTGCCCGCCACACTGCAGCCCCCAGGCCCTTCCCTGCCTTCTCACCCTTCGGGACTGTCCCAGGGCCTTTTTATGTCCAGCTCCCCTGCCTCCAGGAAATGTCAGCTTTACAAAATACCACCCACACCTCCCTCCTGGCGCATCTGGGGGAAAGAGGGGACCTAATCCCGCAGGTGTCACCAGCGCTGGCAGCCCGAGATGGTGTCTGGACCGGACAGACTGCCACCCGGTGGCCAAGACTGGAAGTGCCGGCGAGGACCTGGGAGGGACCTTGGAGAGCCCTCTAAGGGCTGCCTAGGAAGCGTCTTCAATTCCATTTTCCTCCTGATTCACCACGTGGGTGTCCACACCTGAGGGCTCCCCACAGGCCACAAGAGTAAAGCAGCCCCTGCCCGAGCTGCTAACGGCACCAGCAGGGGCAGAGGTGGTGCCTGGCAGGGGGGCCCACGGCCAGCCCATGCCTGGGAGACGAAGATGGCACGCTGACCAGGGCCTTTTCTCCCAGGGACTCCTTGTTCAGACATGCCTTGTTTCCTTTCACATTTGCATCTCATTAAGTGTCCGCCACTGAAACCAGCTTCACCAGATGGCACCTGGGTCCCTGCTGCCCACGTTCCCTCCGTGGCCTCCTCCTCACCCATGATGCAGAGTGCGGGGCCCCACAGCTGGCTGCCCTTCCTTCGCTCCCCCTCAGGGTCCGGGTGCGAGTGGGGCGCCAGCTGCTGGGGGGCAGCAGAGTGGGGGTGTCCTCAGCCTGTAGGGCAATGCACGCCGAGGTCAGCTCAGGGGGGCAGGAAGGGGCAGGGCAGGAGGAACCCGAGAGGAGGCGGCCGTGCACAGGCCACACACCTGGCGGGTGCCCATCCATCAGCAGTGTGGGGTGATGGCGGGAGACAGGGACCTGGGAGAGGGCGTCTTGGTCCCAATGCCACCCCACCCTGGGGCCCATTCTGCAGGTCGGAGCATCTCCCAAGAACAAGTGTACTCACCTTCCTCCCAGAGCCCACATGGATCTTCCCGGAAGCTGCTTTGAAAGGTGAACAGCTGAGGGCACCAGATGCCCCCTCCGTCCTTCCCACCCGGGCACCCAGGTGGGGCCAACCGCCAGCGCCCCGCCGCCCCCAGGAATGAGACACAGGCCGCGGGCTCGCCGCCGGTCGACACCCAGCTGTTGTAGTGTAGCTTGGTTTTATTTATGTCCACAAATATTTCCAAAAATTACAAAATACTCGAATGGAGAGAGCACAGAAGTCGCGATCTCTGGTGTCTACGCTGCTCACACGGTTAGCTCACGGCAAACTACTCCTATGTACATTAGCTTCAGACAGACACGCGGCGCGGACGCCCCGCTCTGGCCGCGGTAGTGAAACCTGAAGCGCCACCTTGACAACACTGAACGAGATACATACAGAACACAGAAAAGCAAAACCCAACTTCAAACGAAAGGAAGGAAAACCCAAAGGAAACCCGGGGGCCGGGCTTCAAAGACCCGAGAGGGCCCGGCCCCGGCGGCGGCTGACCAGGCGCGGGCCCCGGGCTGCAGGAATCCCGGTGCTTCCCCGCGGGTGGGGGGCCGAGGCCGACAGACCCGCCTTCCACAGCTTTCAACACGGACTCAAAGCACGAAACGCCCTCTTCTTTGGACAAACGGGTGCCGGGAGGAGAGGAGGGGCCTGACTGAGGAGGGGGGCAGGTGCGGGAGGCTGGGCAGCGGGAGCCGCAGAAGGGCGGCCCCCAGGAACAACGCCCCTGCCGACGCAGCCACCAGCATGATGACAAAGAGTCCATTTGAGCTTGTCTCCCCTACACGGAGCTAAATTTAAGGCAGAAATGGAATGAAAGAAAACTAAAGAAAAAAACTACAAACATTTTCAACAAATAAAACAATCCTCTATCTGTCCCAGTGAAAGCAAAGGGTTACTGGGGGTGGGCAATGCCCAATGCAGGGTGAATCGGGAGCCCAGATCAGCGCTGACACCTGGGCTTCTGGGGCCCAGGGCCAGCTCCCTTCCTACCCACGTGGGTCAGGTCCTGGACGTATGTCACATCCCCTGACCCACAGACACCCTCTCGTCTGACAATTCTGGGACGTGGCCACCACACACAGCGGCAGAAACAGCCCCGGGAGCCGGAGGGAAGAGGCCACACATCCGGCAGGAGCAGGTGCAGACGGCCGTCTCCCCCCTCGGCCCGCAGACAGCCGAGGGGCCTCTGCAGCGCGGCCCGAGCCCCCAGCGGCACCTGCCAGGGTGCCACCTCCCTTCCCGTGTGCGGCTGCCACTCCAGCTCCCACCGCGGGATGAAGGGTGGACACAGTCTGACACGGTCACCATGCTCCTGGCACACAGGCCACCACCCACAGCCGCGCCAGCTGCGGGGCCTCCTCTCCCCGGGCTGTGGCCTGAGGACACACGGGAGGGCAGATCGCTAACAGGTCCCTGCGGCCACACACGTGCCGAGTGACTTACAGGGACTCACTTGGAGAATGCTTATGCCATCGTCAGAGTGAGAAGGGCAGTCCAGACAGAACAATCAGACATGTGCGCCCAGAAACCTGTCGGATCTGCAACCGCACACACGGAAACATGTGCTTTCTCTCTGCAGACACAGGACGGTGGACATTTAACCCCTGCGCTCCTGGTGCAACGACAGGAGACTCCATCCAGCAGGTGTCGGCACCGCTGGCCACGCACAAGCCAGGGACAGACAGAAGTGGAAACCACAGCAGCGAAACAAAAGCCATTTGTAACATCGTCCCTGCAAAGCCCTGGATGCTCACAGCTGCGACCGGACCCAGTCCCAAGCTTTTGCCCATTTGTAATTAGTAACGCCCATCTGTTCCCTTTAATTAAAGGGATAATTATATATAACTTTTTATTAAAAAATCAACTCTGTATTCTGTCAATAGCCGATAGGAATTCACAATTAGTGACATGGCTGGAAAAAATAGATCGGAACAGTAGTTTGTGGAAGGAAAAAAAAAGGCTGTCTAAAATTATTTACAGATGTAAAAAGCCGTGCTGCAGGACTTTCTCAAATTATGAAGATTCCCAACAATGTAGTAAAATAAAAGATTCTTCAAAAATTATAGCTCTTGGATTCCAAACTCAGATGCCGCCTCTATCTGCAACCCCGCGGGTTTTGGCACACGTGACTGAGTGTGTCTGCACGCACAGTGAGGGTGTGACTGGGTTCTAGCACCTACTGAGAAGTCGAGGAAGGGAAGGAGACGAAAGCCGAACCCCAAGATCGCTGGGTAGTTTCTGAATGCTCAGTCCGGTCCAGGACTCACTAGGCTTCTGGGGGCTGTCATGCAGGGAGACCCGAACCAGCCGCAGGGAATCCTCTCTACTAACACACACTATATGCGGATACATGTCAGGTGTGGGCTTTAAATATATAGACATCTTTAGAAGATATTCCTTCGCTTTTGCAGCTCCTATCGCACGTAGAAAGTCCCGGTTCCCCCCCCAGGACCTGGGGCTTCCGCAGCCAGTGAGCAACAAACAACCTACAGCTGCTTGTCGCCTTCCTTCTTCAGCCGGCTGGAAGAGAAGCGGAGGAGAGCACCTTCAGCACCAGTGGGGCTCCCGGGAGGCCAGCCCGCCCCACCTCCAAGAAGGCTCTCCGGGGGTCCCCTTCAGGGCCACGGACAGGACCCCATGTAGCCGGGGGAGGAGCGCCGTGGGATCAGCCAGGAGGGGCGGCCCTCAGGCTGGGGCAGTGGCCCGCAGGGGGTAGGTGGGAGCCCGGCCAGCCTGCCCCTCCCTCAGGGCCTCCCCCCTTACCTGTAATAATCTTCCTGACTTGGTAGGTGGCTGCCATGCATGTGGGGGTGTGCGTGCAGCCACTGCTGCTCCATGGCCAGTCTCTGCAGCTCGGCCGACTGGGCGTGCATGGCCTGCAGCTGGTGGGCAGCTGACATGGGGGGTGGGATGGCCCCAGGCAGGTCTCGGGGGTAGGGGGTGCCTGCCAAACAAAGTCTCCTGAGCAGACAGTCCAGGGGGAGGACCAAGACAAGGCTGAGGCTGCAAGGAGACCGGGAGGTCCCTGGGGAGGGGTGCCCGAGTGCCGCCCCTCCTTCCTCCCCACAGAGTAGGCCTCAGCCCAGTGCTGCTTCTCAGAGAGGCCGCCTTCCTAAGCTGCAGATTTAAACGCGGAGCCTCTGTTATTCCTTCATTCCCACTGTTTCCATCTGGGTTCCTGTTACACACATGCAGCCCCCCCCCCCCTGAGGGGACGGAATGACCGGGCCCTGGGGCCAGACCACTAACCAGCTCCTCCCTGGGCCCCGCCTTCCCCAGGTGCATTCTTACCAAAAACGGGGTGACGAAGCATCTCGTGCTCATGGGGGGGCTGTCCAAGCAGAGGGTTGGGGAGGGTGCCAGGGGGATAGGGAAAGCGAGCCAGGTGAGGGCCAGCAGTCAGGGGGTCCACCAGCGGGTGCACGGGGCCTGCTGAACCTGAAAGAAGGGGCAGAAGTCCAGACAGAGGCGCAGGGCTCTCCGACGCTCCCTACCCCGGCTGGAACCAGGGCGTCCTCCTCACCACCAGGACCAGTGACCTTGACCCAGAGGGACCATCCTCCGGTCTCCCCACATGCCTATAGTTGAGCTCCAGAAAGTGAAGTGCAAGTGCAGAGCGGACTGTGAGCACCCCCACAGTCCCATCCCCAATCCGTTCTGCTGAGGACCGGACCAGCAGAGCCGCCTGGCTGACCGCCCTCGCCAGCACCCTCGTCCAGGCTGCCTGTACCGAGGCCGAAGGCGCCAGCAGACTGCTGTGGGCAGGGGCGGGCTCTGCGCTGTGGGCTCGCCTTTCTGCAGGTCCTCGCTGGCTCCCTCAAGTTCTCCTTCTGCCTAGAGATGCCCTCTCCAATGCCTCCCCTACCCGCTTCCTTTTTATAATGGCAGCACCGCCCACCGGCCTGTTCTCTCTCCCTGGCTCACTCTTCTCCAGGACACCGACACCTCCCACAGCCAGGTTCGTCCGTCCAGAGGCCTCCCGGCCTGGGACAGTGGGCGTGGACGGGCCTGGCCAGCACCTACCCCTGCGCCTGGCTCGCCACAGTGCCCAGCAAACACTGGCCAACGACTGTACGACTGCCTCCCGTCCCACAGCGCCAGGCCGTCTGCTGGTTCCACTGGGCTAAAAGGCCCACGCTGGGTGGCCTGACACTTCCAGGTGTCAGGGCCACAGGGCAAATGTGACAGCTCCTGGGCTTCCCCGGGCCCATCTGTCAGGGCTGGGAACACGGAGAGGAAGCAGGCGCAGCCCTCCCCCCCTGGGTCCTGCTCTATCAGCCGCCCTGCTCCCTGGCACGGAGGTCAGCCCACGAGGACGTCCCTCCACTGCAGCCCTGGCCCCAGGGAGCAGGCACACCGCCCGCTCCAGAGCAGGGTCAGGGCACCCCTCCCCCATCTGCCTGGTCTGCAGAGCTTCGGAGGGCACAGGGCCCCAGCTGTGCCCCTCTGCCTCAAACCGGCCTGCACCCCAAGCTGGCCAGGCAGGCACTCACTGCCAGAGTGAGCTGGGCTGGGCAGCCCTGGCTGGTGACGGAGCCGAAGAGGGCAGGAAGGTGCTTCTCAGGTTCTCCCTCCGTAACCACCGACAGCCTGCCTTTCCGGGGTTCCCCCCGGGAGCCACCCACAGTGCCCTCTCGGCAGCCCGGCACCCACCTTGGTGCAGGGGGTCCTGCTGGTGGAGGTGGAGGTGCGAGTGGATGTGTGAGTGCTGGTGATGGTGGGGGGTCACGTTGAACATCTGCAGCCGGGCCAGAGGGTCGCTGGTCAGCGATGCCATCCGCTCGGCGTGAATGCGCTCGGCCGCCAGTCTGTCGGGGTAGCTCATCTCGGGCCGCAGCTGGGGGCCCGCCAGGGCCAGTCTCTCCCTCTCCAGGGGGTTCAGGCCCGGGTGGAATGAGGCAAAAGGGTGGGGGCCCGCAGTGGGGGGAATGGTGAGGGCGCTGTGCCGGGCGAAGTGCTCCATGGGGTTGGTGGCCGGGTGCAGGGGGTCCAGCTCGGGGGGCTTCACCTCGAAGCCCGGCTTCATCCGCTCCCGCAGCTCCCGCTCCCGGATCTCCCGCTCCCGCAGCTCCCGCTCCCGCAGCTCCCGCTCGCGGATGGTGGGGTCCACGTTGTAGAGGCCGGGCATGTGGTAGGCCAGCAGCGGGTCAGTGGGGTTGAGGGGCATGTAGAAGGGGTGGTTGCGGTTGGTGGGCGACATGACGTGGGGCCGGGCGTACTCGCTCAGAGTCCGGAGGGCAGGGGTGTCCGGCCCGATGTACGGGGGCACAGCGGCAATGGTGGTTGGCGGCGGCTCGAAGGATGGCCGCATGTGGCTGGGACCACCGAGCTGGGGGTCGCTGAGGCGGCCTTCGTGTGCCGAGCTGGACGCCTTCTGCTGAGGACAAGGCGGGTGGGGGAGACCAGTTGCCTAGTGTCCTTGGGAGGTGAGCTCTGCCCGGTGGCCACCCTGCCCTGACCTCGGTCCCTCCACCCCACCACCCAGCGGCCTCAGGCACGGCCTGTGACAGGATCTGGCCCGGCCCCCCGTGATGGCCTCCTCTGTGCCGTAGCTCCCCTGTGGACCCTCCCATGCAGTGCCCAGTCTCAGTGCCCTCCCTGCGCCCGCCCGCCCACCCGGCCGCCGGGCTGAGCACTCACGGCCGCTCGCTCAGCCTCCCGCTCGCGCTCCCGCTCCCGCTCGCGCTCCTTCTCCTTCTCCTTCTCCCGCTCCCGCTCCTCGCGGGCTTTCTGCTCGGCCTCCCGTTTGGCCTTCTCGATGGCCTCCTCCCGCTTCTTGGCCAGCTTGGAGCCCGCCAGAGGCATGAAATACAGGTCTGCCCGTGCACACGAGTTGTAGCCCCGGTCCAGGTGTTTGTAGAACCTGAAAAGGCCACGGCTGCCATCGGGGCCTGCCCAGGGCGAGGCCTGCCCAGGGCCGCCCAGCTCCCCGAGACCATACCTGGCTGACTGGCTGGCGTGGCTGGGCGTGTCCACCACAGTGGGCTCGGGGGACGGGCTCCTCGGCGGTGGAGGGGGGCTCTCGGGCTCCTCGGCTTCGTCCAGAGCCTCTTCCTTGATCTGGACAGCGGGCAGCGGGCAGGCTGCCCCCACAGGCGTGCTGCCTCCGGAAGAGACGGCAGCAGAGCAGGGCGGCTGGGCCGATGGGCCAGGTCCCGCGAGTGGAGTGGAAGTGGAGGGGCAGGACGGAGGGGTGATGGGAGGAGGGCCTCCGGGGACAAAGGGGTGCTGAGCGAATGAGGGCTGCGGGGGCGCTTGATGGAGGCCTGCAGGGGGGTGGGCGGCAGCAGCAGCGGGCAGGCTCTGGCTCTGGGTCAGCACAGGAGGCTGGGCGGGGGAGGAGGGCAGAGGCTGGCTCTGAGGCATGAGCTGCAGCGGCGGGGGGTGTGCCGAAGGGGGGTGGTGTGTCGACAGGGAGCTCAGGGGCTTCAGGGCTGGAGGGGGCGGGAGGTTGGCATTCATGGAGAAGGGGGAGGGCCCTGAGAGGTGAGGGGGGTGCTTGTGGGCCTGTGGTGCTGGCAGCTGGGGGATGGGCGTCGTGGGTGGGGGCTTGATGTGAGGCATGGCCAAGGGCGCGGGCGGCAGGGGCTGCTCCCTTGGGGGCTGCTGGGGCTGCAGGACTGACTGAGAAGCCGGCGGCTGCAGGGAGGGGTGGGGGTGAGCTGCTGCCTGGGAGGCCTGGGACGGGAGGCCGAAGGGCTGAGGGGGGCCTGGGTGCTGCAGGAGGGGCCCGGCCTGCAGGCTGTGGGGGCCGGGTGGGCCCTGGCTGTGCAGGGGGGGCTGGGGGTGAGGCGGGGCGGAGGTCTGGCCAGCGGGCACGGTCAGAGGCTGCAGCGGGGGGTGCGGGGAGGGCAGCCGCTGTGGGTGCAGAGCAGGTGCCTGCTGGATATGGGCATGGGAAGCAGCACCGGGTGGAGCCTGGCTGGAGGGCTGGGAGGCTGAGGGGGAGCCCTGTGGAGGAACAGCAGAGGGTGTGGGCCCCGGTGTGGGGAGCTGGGGAGCTCCTGGGGGGGCTGCGGGAGCTGGGGCAGCTCCGCCGGGCGCCTGCAGGGCTGGGGGCTGGGCCTGCAGGGTCTGCTGCTGCGCAGAGGAGTCCGAGTCGCTCTCATTGTCCTGGGGGCTGGGGATGCTGGGGGACGTGCTACGATTGTCCTGGTCGATGTCTTTGGGGTCGCTGCTGCCCTCATCGTTGACACTGCGGCTGTCAGAGCTCTCTCCCTCGCCTTCGGACGGCGAGTTGGGCCGGCTGATCTCCTGAGGAGAGAGGCGAGGAGGGCGCTCTAGTCTGCCCTGCGTGGCCAGAGCCTGGCACAGGCACAGCAGGCAGCAAGCTTGGCCTGAGGACCAGCAGGCCACCCCGGGGAGACTAGCCGCCAGCTGGGGCCCACCTGGGTTTTGGTCTTCTTGGAGCTGGTCCGCTCGGCCTCCTCTGTGTCCGAAGCCACTTTCTCCCGCTGGCGCTTGGTGCTCTTCAGGGGTGACGAGGCTCCCTCCTTCACCTTCTGCAGCGGGAGAGGCACAGGAGGGTCAGCAGAGGGTCCCACCAGCCTCGGTCCAGACCTAACACCCCGCCCCAGTCGAGCTCTATCTCAGAAGAAAGTTCTGGAAGAGGAGAGCAGAGCCAGGCAAGAACAGGCCTCTCCAATCACCCGCCCGGAGGCCTTGGGAGCACCCGAAGGTGAGTGCTGGAGCGGAGCTGGACCCCCGCTCCAGCCCAGGCTGCCGCCCAGCAGGGCCGTGCTGTCCTGGAGGCTCCATGGTGAGCTGCGGCCCGGGTCGGAGGGAGCTGAGCGGCCAGGTGGCCACGCCGTACCTTGGCCAGCTTCTTCACCGTCTCCGCTTTGCTGTCGTTGCTGGAGGTGCTGGCCGCGCTGGGGGAGTTGCGGCCACTGGAGCGGATGTCTTCATTGGTGGGCGAGGCGCGACCATCGGGGCTGGCTGGCTGCTTCTTCCGTCCGCTGCGCAGTGTAGACATCTGCCCCCCAAACCCGAGGCTGTGAGACTGGGCCAGCACACCCGCAGGGGCACCGAGAACAGACCCCACTGCTGGTCCCATGCCAAACGCCAGCCCCTGGCCAACAGGCATGTGGCTGTCCCTCATGGACAGCGTCCACATGGAGCGAAGGGAGGAGGGCGAGTGGGTGGGCTCAGGGGAAGAGCAATTCTCGGCTTCAACCCGAGGCCCTCGCCTCCGGGGCCTCCTGCAGGATGTGCGCTGGGAGGAGGAGGATGGCTGAGGGCCTCGGTCAGTGGGGACAGTCCACTACGCCACGCCCTCCGAAGGACAGTTATACGGAGCCAGCTCTCCGTACCGCGCCTGTGCTTATTCCATGAACCTGCCCAGCCCAACCCAACAAGCACCTGCCGCTCCCATCCGCCAGGAGGGGTGACCCAGAGACACGAGCTGTCGGAAAGCGTGGCTCAGGGGAAGGTGGAGGTGCCACCCGCTTCCTAAAAGGCCCGGCCTGGGAAAACCCTGGCTCTCAGAGGTGCCGCTACATTTCCAACCCGGACAACAGTCTCTTTGTGGAAGGAGGAGGCTCTGCTGTGAGTAGAAACATGTACCTCAATGTTCCCGAAACTGGATCAAACATTAATAAAAAAATGTTTTTTTTAAAAGCCAGCAAGTTCCAAATAGCAGAGCTATGCCCCCTAGAGGAGACCGGCCGGAGACCCATGGCCACACCGACTCCCCAAGGAGGAGAGGGGGAGGAAGGGGCACTCCCAGCCCCTCGGGAAAGCTGGGCCCCCGGGCACACCGCTTCCTAGGCAGCCGCGCCCGGACTCACCGAGCCTCGACTCCGCCGCGTCCTCATGCTATGCTTCCCGCTGAGCCCATCGTCCTCCTCTCTGACGGGCTTGAACATGAAGGGTGGCGGGTCCACGGGCTTCTCGATGGGCGGGAGCTCGCCGTACTTCTTGAAGTGGATGCGGCAGTCGGTGCAGAGCAGGATGTTCTCCCGGCCGCCGTGGTGCCAGTCTTTGGAGGCTGCGGGGGAGGCGGGAGGGGCCGAGCCTCAAACACCAGGGTCTGTGGGCTCAGCCAGCCCGGTGCCATGACGACCGCGCAGTGCTGGGCTCGGCAGACCCCGGCACTCCGCTCAGGTGCGGGGCCGCCTGCTCTCCCAGACGAGAGCCCTTCAGGAACCCTCCCCCTAATGTTGGGGTACCCAGGAGGAGTGACAATAGTTGCCCTGACCCCAACCATACCCACTGACCAGCATTCTGTACTGACTTCACGGGGGCAGGGGGTAGCCCTGAAACACAACCCAAGGCCAATGTCGAAGCCCCACTCACTGGTGCTGAAGCAATGGCGGCAGGCGTACCCCTTCAGCTCCTGCTCGCTGTCCTCACTGTCAAAGTCGTCCTCACTGGCAGAGCTCAGGTCCACTGGGCATGGCAGGCACACAACAGGGCGAGGGTTGGAGACCGTCACACTCGGCCTGCCCAGGCTCTGAGCCACAGGCCGAGCGCCCAGCAGGCTGAGGCAGGACCCTCTGGGTTTCTCAGAGCCAGTCATCAGGACCAAGTACTGCGTGTGAGGGGCGTACCCAGCGCCTGCCCTGCAGGATTGCTGGGGGCTGGTGTCGCACCTGAAGCCTGGGTGGCAGGCACCCACAACCGCTGAGTCTGATCAGGGGGAAGAGCCCCGTGGTGCCTTCCTGACACACGCAGACTGAGGAGCTGCCTCTGGCCAGTGCCACCCGCCACCCGCCAGCCCAGGGTGACCGGGGGCTTCTTGTTTGCATGTGCAACTTCAGTGACCCCTGGAGGCCTGTGCCTGGACGCTCTCTACTGCTGATCTAGCGGTCAGGGTTAGCGGTGTGGGCTTCACCGTCATACCGCACGGCGCCCTGGGCCAAGAGGAAGAGTGTGGTGTGCAGGAGGAGAAGAACGAGTGTCAGCCTGCTCTGACGCCACCACAACCCAGTGCAGTGAGCACTCACGGGCACACCGTCTGCGAAGCAACCTCCTGAAGCTGCCACAGCCCTCAGGCCACGGCCAAGACTTGCTTTTGGAAGAAATTAAAACGATGCGGCGTTTACTAGAAACATTTAAATGGCGAGTAATCTGTAAAAGGCTCTACCACATCCTGAGTGACGCTCAGGCCAGGTTGTGTGCCAGAACACACATGCACGTGTGCACACGGCTCCCAGGTCCTCAGCTGCAGCCGCACGGGGACGGGACGCCTGTGCGTGCAGACCCAGAGTGGGACACAGCGTGTGAAAAGTCCACTTACAGAATTCACTGGAGGGGGGTCTGGAAGGTGTGTTGACAGGTGTGGACGCAGTGCGGGTCTTGATCCTCCTGAACACGGCCTGCCTGCGGTGGCGGCGGTGGGCCCGGGAGCTGGCTGCCTCGGGGGTCTTCTTCCAGTAGTAATAGAAGGTGATCAGCTCCCCCTGCAGAGAGAGGGCTGCTGGGAGGGCGGCGACGCAGGGACCTGGCGTTCCCGCCCCCTCTGCTGGGAGAAGCTGGGCCCTGACAGCTATCTCTGCTCGAGACGCGAACCAGGAACAGTTTGCTCCTGGAGCTGACAGAGGCTGGCTCACAGCAGTGGGGCTGAGGTGCCCAAAGGCTGGGCGAACAGGGCCTGTCACCTCCGCCCAGGAGAGCAGACTCCCTAGACGGCAGGAAGAGCCACTCACTCGACAAGGATTCTGGATGCCTACGAAATGCCAGGTGCCACCTGTTCTGAACCCCTCAGGTGCATCAATAATGGTTGCCCTCTAACTGTGTGTGTGTGTGTGTGTGTGTGTGTGAGAGAGAGAGATTCACAGCCTTCCAGGGAAATCACAGGGATAAGGAAACACCTGGGCAGACAGATGACTCCAGAAACAATCAAGGATACAACTGCGATGGTGGGCCCTCGGGCCAGGTGGGAGGTCAGGAAGAACAGAAACCCTAAACCCAAAACTGCTCTCCAGCCCTCACTCTAATCTAGGCGCTCACACTGGGAGGAGCTGGCAGAGTCCGAGAGGCAATGACTGGGGCTTGACAAAGCCAGACTAAGGGAGGACAGACACAGGGGAGCTGTTGTGCAGACGCAACGCCACATGCCACAAGGTCAGTCTTCAAGGCGAAGAAAGCTGCTGTTTCCCGGCCCAGCAGAAAGAGCCCAGGCATCTTCTAAAAACACAGCACTTTGGCCCTCCAACCCCAGGGCCAGCAGGCCCATCCACACAGACAGGTGAATGGCATTCCGCTAACAAAGGACCGATTTCTTTAAAAAAAATCCCAAGATAAAATACCTTTAACTTAAAACACACACACACACACACAAAACCCACACAACCACTGAAGGCAGTGAGAGAGCCAAGATCACATTGATTTCCTCTAATTAAATACCTAAATGTTGTACAAAGTCAATTAACACAGCAGACAAGGTATCCTAGGACGTCACACCCTGGGGGACATAGCCGTGGGGGCGTCACCCGAGCACAGTGCGGCCACTGAAGGCTTCTGCCTGTGAATGGAGGAGCCGAGAAAGAGAAGTCTGTCCTCCGGAGCTGAGAGCTGGATCGGCGCTGGGAGGACTGAAAAGACAGAGCAGCGTGGAAGCATGTAACCTGTGCACGCACGCGATAGGCGCCTACAGGACGAGGCTTCATTAACAACACCCCAGAAGACGGAAACACGACGGCAGTAGCTGGCAGGGAAGCGGGCAGACTTTGGGTGGGAAAACGGCTTCTGTAAAGCAGGCGAATGTGCTCAGCACTCACTCTCAGGAGCCGGAGCCCGTGCCTGGGCACTTCCTGAGGACCCCGGTGTCACCAGAGCCTCAGAGGTCAGCACAGGCACACAGCACGTCTCTCTCGGAGTGTGTGGGTGTGCTTCTTTCCAAATACCACTCAGCACTGCCCGTGACTGCCCATATTTAGCAATGAAGTCTGACCCAAGGCAATGAAGACCAGGAGCCAGCCCCTTTGGTTCCATGAGAAGGTAACTGTGCTTGAATTTCCGATCTGTCTGTCTGTCATGCTATTCCACAAACGCAGGCTGATTGTCCCTGTGGTGACTGAGCATCCGGAGCCCTAGGGCCATGATACCAGAGCCTTGTGGCTCCTGCCTTCCCACCTGGAATGCCAGTATCTACATTGATCTTCGTGTGGGCTGGTTGGAGGGAACAGACTCATAAATCCACTAGGAGAGTAAGACACGTACCGACAGGAAACTGATCTGACTCAGGTTTTCTTATGAAAAGACACAGAACAGAAGCCAAGGCAGCTGACTGTCACTCTTCACATCAGCTGCCGGAGTGGCGTGCTCATCAGCTCGGAAGGGCAGCCGGCGCAGAAAACCAGAGCCCGAGCCTGAGGGGAGGGAAGAATGGGGAGACTCAAGGTGGTCCTTCCGCCTCCCCCTAGGGCCAGGGGGTTAGGGGTCTGGACTCTGAGAGGAAGTGTGAAGCTCTAGGAGACGGAAGGAATTAAAAATGGGAGAGAAAATCAGGTGGAGGGGTGCCACCAGGGTCTCTGTCAAACAGGCTGTTAAGAAGCAGCCACCCTGACACTGGTGCACAGCAGTGGTCTAGTATGCAATACTGCCCCACGTGGTGACCAGGGATTACTTCTATTTCTCAAGAATGAATGTTTTGAAAAAATAAATGGCTTAAAAGATGGCATAGCCCTAACTGGTTTGGCTCATTGGACAGAGTGTCGGCCTGCGGACTAAAGGGTCCCAGGTTCGATTCCAGTCAAGGGCATGCATCTTAGCTACAGGCACATTCCCAGTAGGGGGTGTGCAGTAGGCAGCTGATCGATGTTTCTCTCTTAGATGTTTCTTTCTGTCCCTCTCCCTTCCTCTCTGTAAAAAAAAAAAAAAAAAAAAAAAAAATCAATAAAACATATTTAAAAAAATAAATGAGACAGCATAATGTGCACGTTAAAAGAGGGAGAGCCAGAGTTCAGCAAGGCTCTGTGGCTGGCCTGATGCTGGACCCCAGACAGAAAAAGGCTCAGGAAAGCTCAGTTCACAACTTCCAACCTTTAGTGACGCACCATGTCCTCCTCCTCTGGCCGTGAGAAAATGAGGGTGTGGGGAAAAACCAGCGTTGAAATAAACATCAACTTTTGGCCACCTTTTAAGTAACAGCTCTTTAAGAAGAACATGAGCAGAAGGGATTCCATCATCGGAGGGACAAGGATCAAACTGACCAAGCCAGAAGGACGCCCTCCCCTGCAAGTCTAAAACCAATTAATGAGAAAATGAAAACATAAATGTCAACCTTGAGGGAAGATGGGGGAAGTCATATCCTAGAAATGTTACATGGCCAAACCACTTTGTAAAGCTGTTTGGCAACTCTTAGAAAGCTAAACAAACATCTACCACATGACCCGGCAATTATTCCACTCCTGGGTATTCATCCAAAAGAAATAACATGTGCTCATACGGGACTTGTACACGAATGTTCACAGAAACAGCCCAGATGCCACCCCACCCCCGGAGAATGAGTGACACTGCGGAATCCCGCCCACTGGCACACCACTTGGCAGCAAAGAGGAACAAACCCCTGACACACAACGTGGATCAGTCTGAAAAGCACCGTGCTGAATGACAGCGGCCATGCACAAAAGGGCCCATACATATGTAATTCCATCCTAAAAAGGGCAAGCTGTGATCACAGAAGGAAGTCAGTGGCTGCCTGGAGTCTAGAGAGGAGGCAAAGTGCTTATGGAAGGCCACCAGGAAACCTTTTGGGGCGATGGGAACATTCTATAAACCAACTGTGGTGTTTACATGGATTTACACATTGTCAAAACTCACTGAGCTGTGCACTTAAAGCGAGTACATCCTTATGATATATAAAAAGTTGATCCAAAAATAAATACATAAACAAAAGTCCGGACCAGGTTTTGTGAGCTGCCTCTCACCCACTGTAATGTCTGCGGAGGGATTAAACACTGGAATGGAGCAAATCCAGGAGGATTAAGCAGCATATTGGGGACTGCATGGGTGGCTGGGCCTGGAGTACAAACAAAGGGCGCGCCAGGGAAGGCTGTGGTTCTACAAACAGGGAGCGGGGCAGCTCGAACCTCATCAGGAATGAAGTCAATTGAACTTTAATCAAACATGCGTAGTGTGTTGTGCGGAGACCCGCGGCCCATAAATTCAGGGAACAAAAGCTGCTGCAGAAATCAATAGCTTACTGAAACATTAACACAGGCAACATTGATCACACGCAGCCCACAAAGCAGCCTTGCAAATTAGCCGCCGCTGTTGCTTGCAGCAAACACAGGTATAAATGCTGTCAACATGAATGGCCTGTAATGACCACTTTGTTCTCGCTCTCACCTCATCTCACAACAAGGCCTCAGCCAACACACCTCACACCCCAGAACTACAACCGCAGCAGCACAAGGAACAAACTGGTTAGGTGCTGGCAGAAAGGAAGAGGGGAGTGCTCACTTCCACTGGCCGCTATGTACCAGATCCTCTTCCCTCTCCCCCAGCTTCCCCAGCTCTTTGCCTTTCCTTCTGGTGGAGGAGGTGGGGGGGGGGGGGCAGTTCTCTGGATTGTATGGGACAGGCCACATCAGAGCCGCTGGCAGTGAGAGTGGCTCTGGCTCTAGGTGGCAGCCCCTTCTTCCTGCAGGCAACCCTCTGCCAGGGCCGGAGCTAGGCAGCATGGTTTCTCAGATCTTCCACCAAAATGAAAACAGGGTGGGTGGTGCCACGCAGAGGAGAATGAGAGGGAAGACGACAGTTATCTATCGGGGGAGGCCCCACATTAGATCAGAAGGGCACACTACAATTGATTGAATCCAAATGTTTGTGATTATAACATACTAGAGGCCTGATGCACAATCATTGCACCTGTGGGGTCCCCCCTCTGCCTGGGCTGTGGGGGATCAGACCAAAACCAGTTCTCTGACATTCCCAAGGAGTCCCAGATTGAGAGGGCACAGACCAGGCCGAGGGACCTCACAGGCGCACCATCGAGGGCTCCAAGGCATGTCTAGCCTATCTCACCAAGTCCCTATCTGCCAGACCTCAACAGCAAGCTAACCTACTGGTTGGAGCGTCTGCCCACCGGTGGTCAGTGTGTGTCAGAGCGATTGGTCAAACAGTCAGACACTTAGCATATTAGGCTTTTATTATATAGGCCTGTTGCCACAACCACCCAAAGAAGTCTGGACACCTGAAGGGGATGGGGCATGTGCTAGAAAATAAGATGCAGAGGCCCCAGCCCACAAGTCCAGGGTGCCTGCAGCCTGCCATCTACAAGCACCTGTTCTCTTATGAGCCATGGAGGACCTTGACCTTCAGAAATAACCTTATACACGCCCCCTTTAAGTCAGTGTATGGATACTGTGTTCCTTTGCTTCCATTCTCACATGGCTCTGTGACCGGCAGAGGAGGAGGATGACCACTGTGTGAGCTATGCTCAGGCAGGCCCAGCTTCCTCCTCCTGTACAAGCAAGCATGGGGCTGCAGGGAGTAAGCGGATCCTGGTCCCTGCCCATGGGGAGCCCCAGCCTCAGAAGGCACCCGAGAGAGGCCGCCCCTGCTGGTGAGGGAAGCTTCCACTGATTTCCTCTTCACCACTAAAGTTTCAAAAAGCCTCTCTGTGGACCAAGCCCCACCTACTATCAAGAGGGCAGCAGAGGAGAGGGATGGGAGGCAGGTATGGGAGCTGCTCATGGACAATTATAAATACATTACATATACATGTACATCGCTCTGCATTTCACAAGCCCTTTTTGGGCCCACCTACTGTTGTTAGCCAAATGGACAGCACCCCCCCCCCCCCCCCATGTACAGGGCTGGCACATGCGCCGCTGTGTGTACCCAACACCCCTTTACAGGTGAGGAAGTGGCATTTAGAGGACATTTTCTTAATGCTTTAAGACATAATTCAACTGTTCTAATGCCAAATAAACACTTAAACATTAATATGTAGAGAAAGCACAGTCAAATGATCTCTCTGCAATGCCTTAAGTCTACCTGCTAATGTAGAATCAGAATCAAGGTATTCTGCTAAAACTTTTGAAGAATGTCCTTCAATTACCCTCTGCCTCCCTTGAGGAGGTCCAGATAAAGAGGGTAAAGGAATCCACCATCTACTTTCTGAATAGAACGAAGAGATCTAAAACAATTTTTTAAAGTGTTTGTTCCCAAGGAGAATGCCAAGAAGCAACAAACAAGAGCCCAAACCCAGTAGGGGCAGGAGGGAGAAGGAAACAAGGCATAGAACTGCTTCTCAGACTGCACTCCCGTCCCAGGAGGCGGACATGAGACCCGCCACGGGAAGACTGGTCTCACTGCAGAGCTGTGACCTGCAGCCGAGTCTGGCCGCTGATGTCCACGACCACCTGCCTGGAATCACAGCCACAGCTTCTTGGCAAAGCTATGAAGTCAAGGGTAGTGAAGCAAGCCAGGCACTTCCTGGCACACACCCCGTGCAAGTCATTCTTCCCTTCACTCCCGGGGAGCCACGGGCTGGATGTGACAACTGTTCCGAACATGTGAGGTGAGAGGCTGGGCGCGGGGCAGGGCCATGAGCTATGTTTAGGAGCAGCCGGCACCTGGACACAGCTTTTCCCAGCCGGCACCTGGTTGTCTTCCAGCAGCGACTCCGGTAACTGAAGCAGTGCTCTCCCGGGCTCCTTCTCTAACCCACCGCACCCCCTCCCCCTAAAGGAGCCCTGACAGCCGGCTCTGCGGCTGCTGGTTAAGGACCAGCTCTGCGGTCTCGGAGTGCATGTGAGAGGAGGGGGATCTGCTGGGAGTCACAGCAGAAGCACAGCCTCCTGTGTGCATGAGGCTGGAAAGGCACCTGCCCAACACGCAGCACAAAGGGACACTGATGGGGGCCAGATGCTTCCGGGGCAGACCCCCTGCCACCTCCAGCTCCTCATGAAGAAAGGGGAAGGGAGGGACGGAAGGGAAGAGCTGGAGTACGTGAAGGTCTCCTGGGTTTCACTTGTAAAGACGAGGCCGCACGAAGATGCTTGGGAACCAGGGAACATCCCCCACACCATTCAAAAACCCCAGCTGGGCAGGTTAACAAATGCTTTTTATTTTAAAATATGTTTTATTGATTTTTTTTTTTTTACAGAGAGGAAGAGAGAGTCAGAAACATCAATGAGAGAGAAACATCGATCAGCTGCCTCTTGCACACCCTCTACTAGGGATGTGCCCGCAACCAAGGTACATGCCCTTGACCGGAATCGAACCTGGGACCCTTCAGTCCGCAGGCTGACACTCTATCCACTGAGCCAAACCAGTTTTGGCAACACTTTTTTTTTTTTAAACAATGACGACCACCAGATTTGTGATTGTGAAGGAACCGAAAGGCTGAGTGTGTGCTGTTTGTTCCCTGACAAAACTGTACTGAGAACACTCTCCACTGCTATAGTGACTGACTCAGCCACCTGCAGATCCCACCTTTGGTCCCCGCTCCACTCGGATGTCCAGGATTGAGGTTCTGGCCTGGCCCGGCCCCTCCCCCTAGATACTAGATCAGTCTTCCCAAAGCCCAGCTCTGACTTTGACACCTGCCTCTCCAAATCATCGAAGGCTCCTCAAGGCCAACAGAACAGAGGCCCCGCTGCCTGGACCTTCTTCCCAATAAGCACGTTCCTCAGTGCTTCTCTTCTGCCCGTGGGGTGCGCCCTGGGAGCTCCCCACTCCGTGTCCTGGGAGTCTGGCCTAGGCCCTCCTCCCCACCCAGATCTTCACAGATGTCATCATTCCCACGAAGCCTTCCTGTGCCTTTCCCCAGCCCCCAGAGGCCACCCGAGGTCGCCTTCACTGCCTTCCCGCGCTGCCTCTCTCAGGGCACACAGCCTCTGCCTGGGACTGCCGTGAGTGAGCCGGCCCAGCTCCCCACGCCGATGCCGCTTCCTCTGTGATGCCAGAGGTCTAGCACAGCGTCTTGAATACAGCGAGTATTCATGAAACTTGACAAAACGAGTGTTTCGTGAGAATAAAAACCACCTGAAATCAACTGTAAAGGATAAAGGTTTTGAGAAATAGATATGAGTTTACCAACTTTTTATTTTGCCAACTAAAGTCATTAAAAATAACTGCCGCCTGATTTCGCCATTATTTCATAAAAGAAATGACATTTTATTTCTAAGAAAAGATAGATAACCTCTAAATAAGAGTTCCTTAATTTGATCACACAGTGCTTTGGAAACGACTACATTGGTGTTATTTTTCATCTTCCGTGGGCTCGTGAGAGTGTGATCCATGTGCCTGCCCGGGGTCTGGACGCTGCTGCAGCGGCCGGGCTGGCAGGCGGCCGGGCTGGCAGGAGGTGGGCTGAGGAATCCAGGCTGCCACTTCCTCACCAGACTCTTTATTTACAAACCAACCAACCACCCTTTACTGGGCTATAAAGTCTACCATGATGATAGCTAAGCACGATAACTATGCACTTTTCATACCTTCATATACTTAATCTTCATGGGCACCTAATAAATCCCCATCTTCCTGCTTTACAAGGAGAAAACCGAGCCACAGGGAGACAAGTCATGTGGTCAAGCCCACCAGCTTCAGGCACTGCCCGGGGAGTGGTCCCAGAGTCTCATGATCTTCACCACTGGAAGCGAATAGTCATCTATGCTTCCTAAGCCAGAGGCTCAAATGTGCCTTATCTTTTATCTATGGAATTCAGTGCAATGGCGGCTTAAACCTCTTACTGGACCCTAAATAGTTGAGGCTGAAGAGCACAGTGCATTCTGGATCCGCCTCGGGGTGGAGCCACCCAGCACCCAGGAATGACAGAACCTGAAGCAGCTTCAGGGGAACCCAGACCGGAAACCCATCTGGTAGGCCCAAGTGCACAAATCTAGATAAACACTTCCCACTTCCCCCGCCCCAACATACTCCACGGACAGTGAGAAGACCCGGGGAGCCGCCATGAACACCCTCACGACCTGCCCACCAGGCCTCAGCCACCACACGCTTATACTCTGGAGAAGCCCTCCGACCTGCTTTTGACTCCAGGCTACCCATGGCAGATGCGCCAGTCAAGTGGCCTTGTTGGCCCCAAAGCAGAGACTCGTCCTTTCCTGAGGACGGTCAAGAAGTTAGATCAAATAGAGCCCCCAGAAAAGACTTCTGCACGTGTTAGAAAGCATCTTCCCACTGTACACCATTAGCCAGGAGCATCTGAAGCTGTGACTTTGAACTGGGCTCAAAATCATGGTGGTGACCAAGAGCTGCTGGAGTGGCCAACCCGAACCTTTACATGCTTGTTGCTACCTGTCCAAGCAGTTCTGTTAAAAACCTATCTGTCACTCAAGAAACAGAGAAGGACTTTCCACTTAACCAAAAATAACAATGCAAAATAAAAGCCAGATTTGGAAATGACTGAAAACAGATCAAAACTCATATTGGTCTAGAGCCCAGCCCAAACTGAGGGGCTGCCAGCCACGGGTGGGGCCACAGAGCCCGGGCAGTGCTGACACAGTGACGAGACGGGCCTTCACTGAACACAAAGCCCACACCCAGCGCTCAGGGCCTGTATTTTGGTTTTACTGTGCTGGCTGTTTAAATGACTGCTAACATTTTAGATATAATAATGCCTTCGCTAGGAAATTTGTTTTCTCTATAGGCTCCCAAACCCCATGAATTCATTCACTGAAATCAGTGCTCTTCCCCACAAGCTGAATACTTCATTATTTCTTCAACTCATTTTATTGGAGTGCAGCAACAGGGCAAGTGTGATTTCACGGCGGCTAGTGCTGTCATATCACATCACCCTTCTTAACATTTTCTAACGAAATCATGATTCTACCAGAAAAGGTTTGGAGAAGGAAAGTGGGGGAGGGAGAGAAGAGGGGGGAAAAGCCATAAAACTATTAAAAACCGCCATTCTCCATCTCGTAAACATTTTTCTATTTATCGGCCTTTCATTATATGTGCAATCTTATTATCCCTGCACAGTATCAAAGTGACATCCGTCAGGGTCACACCATGAAACATACATTGGCACTGTAACGTCTAATGACAGGCCGGGGCGGAAGATGAGGGATGGGAGTGGTGGCATGCTGCAGGATGTTTTAAAGGGGCCATCACTTATATCTGTGCATTTCCCGAGGTGATAAGTAAATGACAGGGGCTGAGAGAAACCCAATCTGAGCTCAGAGAGGAGAGTTAGGAGAAAAATGTTTTTGTATTGAAAGCATATAATGACTGCCAGGAAATGAGAACGGCTACTCTACCAACACAGCTTCTTATATTTTATGGTTTTTATGGACACACAGCAAATTATCAAGTGTAATCCATTTCTGAAGCTGAATTTTAAAATAAAGAACAGACTCACTCATTACAAGGAGATGAGGGAAAAGGCATTTAATTTTGTTGTTGTATCACATTTGTTCAATAAAAGAAACAGAAGCAAACAGTCTTCCAAGAGCAGAAGCACAATTACAACACCACATCCTCCTCCTTGGACATGAAGCACGCCATTTCCTTCACCTGAATTCTGGATTTTGCGTGCAAAGGACTCTGACTGCAGCAGCGTGATGGTCCCAGGGTCTCAGAGATTGTTCTGGGTTACTCACCCCCACAGGCGCACCCACAGCTTAGAAAACACACTCGGCCCTGCCCACCAGGGGTTTGGGGTGTAGCTCATGGAAATAACATGCACAGTCTGTGATACGGGATCAGAAGCTCACTGCTCCTGGTTCCTATCTAGGTTCCCCTAAGAGTTCTTAAAAAAAAAAAAAATTGATGTCAGAGAGGAAGGGAGGGAGAGAGAGAAACACCAATGATGAGAGAGAATCACTGATCGACCACCTAGCTACATACCCCCTACTGGGGATCGAGCCTGCAACCCGGGCATGTGCCCCGACAGCAAATCAAACCGTGACCTCCTGGTTCATAGGTTGATGCTCAACCACTGAGCCACACTGGCTGGGCCCTCAAGGAGGTTGAGGAGCTTGTGGTTGGCACTCCTACCCAAGGACGCTTGGATGGGTGTGGAGCTGTAGGGCGCCGTGGGGCTGATGGCCAAGGGAAGAGCTGGAGCTTCCGTGGCCATTCCATAGGCATTTGGGAAGGAGGGACGGCTCCAGATCTGAGGCAAATATAGGCTGGATTGGGGTCTCTTCCCTGTCAATCAGTATGGCACAATCTTATAATGAAGTTTGCATCAAAATCCTTGCAACTCTTGCCGAAACAGGTTTGGCTCAATGGATAGAGCGTCGGCTTGGGAACTGAAAGGTCCCGGGTTCGATTCCGATCAAGGGCATGTACCTTGGGGCATATCCCCAGTAGGGGGTGTGCAAGAGTCAGCTGATCGATGACTCACTCTCATTGATGTTTCTAACTCTCTCTCTCTCTCTCCCTTCCTCTCTGTACAAAATCAATTAAATATATTAAAAAAATCCTTGCAACTCTTGTTCTGGAGATAAGCCACCAATGTTATCATCACAGGAGTCCCCCACCCCTGGCCTGATGTGGGGTAAGCAGGAAGAGGTATGCAAAGTGCTCCTGGGATACCCGAGTCACCCCCGATTTCCGTTGAGAGTGATGTGAGACGTGCAGGTGCTCCTGGTCTGCTCTTGGGAAGGACCGGTGACCCTCAGGGATTAACCAGCGCTAGCAAAAGGCACACACAGGGACCAGCTCTGCATTCTTATTATTCGAACCCAAGATCCCAGAAACAGTTCCATGAGGAGTGAACACACTTCTCATTGATAGAAGAGCCCTAAAAGCTTAACAGTTCCCATATGCAGAATCCCGAAACTGGTCTTTGTCCAGTTCCCTGCAATTCCCTTTGCAATTAAGGAGAAACTCTGAGCGGCGACTTCAGACGTGAGCTCTTGGTCAAGATACCCTACTGTGCGGACAGAGGAGCAAAGTCAGGGAAGACAGGTTTCCTGGTCCTGAAAAGGCTGCTCCGACACCGTTACAGCCTCCATCCACTGCGTTCACCCTGGGACAGAGGGGGCGGGCCGGCCATGTGTCCTGCCTGCTGGCCCGGGCCTCGGTGCAGGTCCCTGGAGAGCTTTCCTCCCAGGTGTGTGAGCCCACCCCCCAGCTGTCTGTGGTAACCCCCCGCCATGCCCGCCACCTCACGCACACCGACTTTCCACAGGGAGTTCCTCACAAGACTCTGCATGAACACCAACTCTTCTTGCTTAAAAGCGGCCCCTGCATGGCTCAGAGGTCACTGACTCTGACAGAACAGCACGTCACGTGTGGCTCCAGCTGCACCTCCTCCTGGGGGTCAGCGAGGCCCTGAGCTCAGAGCCGGGGGAGCCCGCCTTCCTCTGGGCGCCGGCACACAGGCGGGAGGCTCTGGGCTGCTTTCGCGCTCGCCGCTCTGACTTTTAAGGAAACAAAACCGAAGGGAAAAGGACAGCCTGCTGGGCTGTGCCTGGTGCACCGGTGACAGATCACTGCCCAGAGCAGCCTCTGTGCTCCAGGACTGGCTGCGGGACCTCAGTCACCTCTGTGCCAGAGGAACCAGGTGACACCCAAAGCTCCTCTGCCCCGTGGGAAAGCTCACTTCCCGTTTAGGCCGTGGTTTGGTAAAATGGCCAAACATTCAACATGTGTGTGTGTGGGGGAGGAGGAAGGGGGGGGGGGCGTGCGTGCGTGGTGCGTAGAGGTGGGATGCGCTTGCTATTGAGGAAGAAAATGGAGGGAAAAGTGAACTCACGGCTTGTCTAGTCTTTCTCAAGTGGAGTTTTCATGTGAACCACAGAACTTAGACCATGAAGGGACTTTTTCTCTAGTATCTTAGGAATGGACCATGACGAGCACCTTTCTAGACAAACAAGAAACCTGTTAACAATTACATGCAATGGGTGCTTAGCACACCAGGCCTAACTCTCAGAACCCACAAGGAGAGAGGCAGCCAGGAACTGTGCAGCCTTGGATCAGTTACCTAACCTCCCTGGTTTCTGTTTCTTTATTTTAAAAATGAAGAAAAAGAACAGCCCGCACTCCTGCACTGTGATACTAGAAGAGCTGATGCAGCTACAACACCTGCTGTGGCGCCACCTATCGCGCAAGATACCTCACTGCGGCATTTATCACTATCTGCTGTGCCACTCGGACAAAGGAAAGGTCGCAGTGATGGTGACTGGCAGAGTGCTTACTTCCTGCTTGACTAGAAAACAACTGCGTCACTGTCACAGGTAAAACACAAAGTCCTAAGTAGGAGAAAGCAAAGACACTCAGTATTTCTAGAAACAGCAAAAGCATTAAATCTTTTTAAAAATATGACTAAAAAAAGCAAACTGAGCTGAACTGGGTGAAAAGCATCTATATATATAAAAGCCAAGCGACTGGAATGATGGAATGACTGGTCACTATGACCTGCACTGCAGCGGCCAACTGGCCCAATGGGGGCCCTGATCAACCCCCCCCCCCCAACCTCCTGCAGTCCCTTCTCCTATAGGCTCCCTCCCCACCCCCAATGGGTGTGGGACCAGCCAGCCAGCCAACCCCCCATGTCTCCTGCCACGTCCACCACATGTGTCCCCTTCACCCCCTCACCCAGCCCAATTGGCCCTGATCAGGACAGGCTGGCTGGACCCCACTTGTGCATGAACTCATTTACTGGGCCTCTAGTATTTAAGAGGAAATAGTAACCTGAACAGTCAAAGGCTTACGGAGGCCTGGGAGATGAACTGGCTGGCTACACCTATCCCCGGGAGTCACGGGCCGGCCAGAAACCTCACCAAGGTGTCCAGACAAGACCCCCACACCCCAGGCAGCACTGTCTGCTTCTCCCAATACCCACTAACTTATCAGAGCACAGAGACTAGGAGCTGGAATGTCCCTCTGGAATCCGGTGTCTGCATCCCCATTCCTGTACCGAGTCCCTTCCAGCCCTTCACAACCAGCGATGTGCTCACAGGAGCAGAGTAACCTCTTGGAGACCCATTTTCTCTTTGGTAAACAAGGGGTGGGTCAGAAGTAGCTCGCTCCTTTACAGGTTGTGGATTAAAGAGCTCGGGAGAGGCCTGGCACATGTGCCCAACAAGTGACAGCTGTCATTTTTATTCTGTTTCCATTTGGAAAAAGTGCTAAGTAATGAATTGTCTCTCACATGACTTTCTTCCTCTATCATGTCTCCCCCAGAAAACTACAGGCACTTCATACAGTCCAGGAACCAGGGGCACGGCAGGAACAGGGAAGGACAATGCGTTTCAGGAAAGCTCACAGGATGAGAGACACCTCAGGTCAGAGACCAGCGTTCTCCCTGAGAATCCCAAACAGAACCATCAGAGCACCACAGACCTACCTAATAGCCTCGCTGAGGCAACTTAGAAGTCTTGTCTCTGCCCAGCCAGGCTGGCCCTCAGATAATCAGCAAGATAGTGGAACACATCGTGTCCTTAAACATTTAGGGAGGAAGGAGAAAATAACCTAAGAGAATGTCCTGCTAATCAGTGGCAGGCTACTCTGGGGCTTATCAACTGTGCTGACACTGCAATGCAGAACTGATGGACGGATGAAGGTCCGGCTTGGGGACTTGCACCATCCCATTATTTACTTTCAGGACACCATCAGCTCTACTCATAAAAGTGCCAGAGGACACGTATTAGGTTAAGTATCATGCCGCACTACAACGAACTCTATTACTGAACTTTAAAACATTCTCTTCTCATAGTGTGGGACTACTAGTGTCACAAACCTTGGGTTGAAAATTGCTGGCGTGAATCTTTAAGCACAAATGAAGTCTAAAAGGCTCCACGGAAGTTTACGTTAAAAAATCTGTGTTGCTGATGCTCAGCTGAGGAGGAAAACCGGGGTGTCCAGCTCACTGCACCCCCCCAGGGCATCCTGGGCCCGCGGGCTCTCCGAGCGAGCGGCTGTCCCTCTGCGCTCGGCGTGGTCAGGAAGTGTGTGAGCTGGGACACCTGTGAAGTTCACTCTCCCCGAGTCACACATGTCCTCGTCCATCCCATTCACTCTCCCTCCCAAGACACATGTCCGTTCCTGAATGCTCTCCTGCGATGGAGCTGGGCACCAAGGCACCTGCACCCTCACACAGCACTAAGGGGAGTCGGGATCCTCCCCTGGGAACTAGCGCAGTCATTTCACAGGACTACCCTGTGGGAGCAAATAAAGAGCTTCGCTGCCTAAGGCAACAGCAGAGACAGTGTTTGTAAAGGAGCCCCAGCTCAGAGGAAGGAACACTGGCCATCTGATGAGTAAAAATTCCTGTCCTGTGGTCTGACTCAGAAAGGCCCTGATGCCACTGTCAGATGCTTTGAAGGCGTTTTCTTTCTCTCTCTAGTCCCAGAAACACCACAATTCTGTACACTTTTAATAAAGAAGACAAGCTACATGTGTTTTAGTCCAACGACTTAAATTCTAAGGAGACCAGCTAAACTCCATGTTTCAGCCCTGTGGGCGGGAGCGAGGATGGAATGCTTCGTGCTGGGTAAGTTAACACTGGCCACCAATGCCAATCCGGCCATATTTCCTAACTGATGAAGTGACCACGGCGATGCACCAGCAGTAAAATGAGCCCAGAGCAGTCTCCGACAGGCCCTGCTTGCCACATGTTCTCCCCCCAGGGCCTGCCTGCCCAAAGCAGTTCTGCAAGACTATTCAAACCAGCCATCAACATCTCACCTTCCATTCCCAGCATTCCTAGCAAGCCCAGGTGAAGTGTGGCCTTGGGCCTATGCTGCTCTTTAGAAAAAACACAAGGGAAAATGTAGCTCCCAGACGGCTCTAATTATATTTTAGAATTTAACATGTTCATTGTCTAAAAAAAAAATCAAAATGGATCAGACACATAAATAATTGAATGAATAATACCAATACCTGACAGCTATAATCTTAAACTTCATGGTAGCACATGGAAATTCTAGCGTTCTTACTTTTATACCAAACACATATTTTATAAAGATACTTTAGTAATTCCACAACATTTACTCAAACAAAACACACCCAGAGATTGTCAAACTCCCCAATTCTGCCATTTGAAAAGGCTTCTCATCTCTGCAGAGCACTTGGAAGTTTATGCCAGTACTTCCAGGTCACCGGACAGCAGGTAAGGGGTTCATTCTGCTCCTGCTCACTTTCCTGAGTCGCCGGGACCTGCTCACTCTCCCACCCCACCTGCCGGCCACGGTGCTGCTGGTGCTGCTGTCTGAGCCGCAGGCACACCCATGCAGGGCGGCTTCCGCTGGGCTTTCCTGCATCTGCCTGTGCGAGCTCTCAAATCCCAACGCAGCCTCAGGTCTGACTCCTTTCCTCACTGGCCCGGGTTAGAATCACTGTCTTCCTGGCCGTGGTAACAGCTTAAGGAAAGGGCAGTGCCGTGAAATGACGCCGTAGAAACTATATGTGTGCTGAGAAGGATCAGTCTTCAAAATTATTCAGCTCAGCTTAGAGTAGCCGAGCTGTGCTACTGGAAAAGGCCAAAAGGACTCTCTGTAGATGTCACCCGTTTCCAATGACCTCATCTGCGGGGCGAGCAGCCCCCGTTGTGCGGAGACGATGTATGTCCCTGAACTCAAGTCAACCCTGTAAACGTGTATCTGGGAAGACCAGGTGCTCAGTCCTCATCCCCACACCTGTGGGGGTGCCGTGTCCCTGTCCTGCTCTTCAGTCACTGACACGTCGGAACCCTCCTTGCCATCCATTCATTTATTTAATTATTTGGCTGTCTGGCTCAGTGGAGGCACCACGCAGGGGCCAACAGGCACGCCAGAGCGAAGGCTGCTGGCTGCTTTCCCAACTCTCACTCGCGGCCTGCTAAACCAATTTCCTTACTGCGTCCGAAAAAATAAATAATAAAAGGAAAAACTGCTCCGATATTACTTCCCTGTTTGAAATTCTTTAATGGCGTCTCATGTTTCTCAGCATAAAAACACAATGAGGTGTTTAGGACCATGGGTTCTACAGCCAGGCGGCCTCAGATCAAATCTCAGTTCCGTTACTTCATAAACTTGGGCAAGCTACATGGCCCCGAGTCTATGAGGTCAACGCATCGATGCCCGCACAGCACCGGAGTAGGGCCTGACGCATCACAGGCCCCAGGCCACGCCATGACTACCGCCGGGGCCCGCAAGAGCACCCCGTCTGATCCCCATCACCCCCGCCTGGTCCTCCCCTCTCCTCCTTGCTCAGTGGCCAACCGCTGCACTCACCTTGAGTTCTGCCTGAGACCGAGCTCATCCTACTCCAGGCTGCACAGGCTGATCTCTGCCCTGTGACCCCCCTTCCCCGCCCTGGGTCTGAACTGAAAGGAAACATCTTTAAGCATTTCATTACTGAAGTTAGGCCACTCTCATACAGGGTGGGACAAATGTAGGTTTGCAGTTATGGGTACACAAAACAGTTTATTCTTGTTCTTTTTGTTAATTATTGTATTATTTGCCATATGAACAACTGTAAACCTACTTCTGCCCCACTCTGTATGTTCAATACTACATATATAGCTAGAGGCCCGGCTTGCATGACATTCATGCAAGAGCAGGCCTTCCTTCCCCTGACTGCCGGCACTGGCTTCCCAATGGCACCGGGAACCCGGCTTCCCTCCTCCGGCTGCCAGCAGGGACTCAGGACCCGGGCTTCCGTCGCAGCCCGGCTTTGTCCGGAAGGACTGTCAGAAGGACATTAGGTCTAAATGGCATATTACGCTTTTATTATCTAGGACAGCAGTCCTCAACTAATGTAATTTTGTTCAACATAGTTATAATGTTGATTAGACGGGGGGTGGGGGTGGGATCAATTTGCAGCTGGGGTTACTGTCTGTGGAGTTGACATGTTTTCCCCATGTCAGCTGGGTTTTCTCCAGGTACTTAGTCTCCTCCCACACCCCAAACACGTGCACATTAGGTAAACTGGTGTGTCTAAGCCATGTCCTAGTCTGAGTGAGTGTAGGTGAATGGCCCTGAGATGGAGTGTGTCCTGTCCCACCTGGTGTCCGGGCTACCATAATGGGCTCCAGCAACCCTCAACCCTCAACTGGAATTAGCAGCTGGAAAAGAATTATCTTACTTACTATTTATATTAACATTTCTTAAATCTATGTATAGCTCACGTTTAAAATAAATATTTAATATCAGAAGTGTTTTAGGTTTTTTATTTCCTGTATGCCCTAGGAACTTAGCAATTATTTATACCAATTAAGTAAAAGTGGTTTTTACGTAAGAAATAGAAATCAACAAAATATACAGTTGAAAAATAAAATAAAAAGTCCAATCTAACTAAATCCTTCCTTGATGATTTTAGTCTGATAATTTTATCTTATCTAGACACTGAATATCCTTTATAATAAAAGCCTAAAATACTAAGTGTCCAGTCATCCATTCAACCAATCAAAGTATTGATATAATATGGAATGATATGCTAAAGCTGCTCAAATGCTCACTATGACGTGCACTGACCACCAGGGGGCAGAGCTCCAAACAGTAGGTTAGCTTGCTGCTGGGGTTAGGCCGATCAGGAGATGGGTTGGACACTCCCTGGAGTCCTCCTGAAGTCCCTTCCCAGCTGGCCAACCTCCTATGTCCCTCTCCAGTTCCAATTATGCACTTGGTGGTGTCCCTTGGTCTGTCCTGTGCCCTCTTGCAATCTGGGACCCCTCAGGGGATGTGGGAGAGCCAGTTTTGGCCTGACAGGGAAACAACCAGTTGCTGTGATTTGCAATGACCACCAGGGGGCAGACGCTCAACACAGGAGCTGCCCCCCCCCCCCCTCCCCCTGGTGGTCAGTGCGCTCCCACAGAAGCCGGGCTCATGGCAGGCCAAGCACAGAGGTGGTGGCAGGAGCACTAAGGATGTCCAATGGACATCTCCCAAGGGCTCCTTGACTGCGACAGGGTGCAGGCTGGGCTAATGGACCCCCCCTCTCAGTGCACGAATTTCAGTGCCTCTGGTATATAACAACAAGCTCAGGAAGGAATCCTTTTACTCCCCGCTGGGTCTCATTCAGCACTTCCATTCTTCTCTTTAGTAGCTTTACTTCTGGTCCCAAAGTCTTTAGGAGACATACTAATACAAGTCCATGTACGAGGGCCGTGGAGACACTCAGGTGTCCTGCCTGGTACTTGCTCAGACAGGACACGCACAGTAAACCTCTGCTGCCAGGCTGTGGAGAAGACACTTCTAGCAACTGGGCCTATCTTGTCTGGAAAATTATAAAAGGAGAAATGTTTGTGATCCAAGTTTCAGTCATTTGAGAGGGAGGGGACACTGACTAACGCAAGTGACATGTACAGAAAGATGTGACAGTAGAGAGCATGATGTCATCTCTGTGAGCATTTCCAAGGCTCTCTATTTTATAGAAAGAAATGCAGGGACTCTAACTACGTAGAGCATGGTCACAAATACAGTGGACACTACCCAGTGAAGACGTACACTAAAAGATGCAATGAATGTTCTGTGTGAAGTATGAGGCCTACGTGGTGGGCTCACTCATAAGAAGGTATGGGGAGACCCTCCGACTGCACTTTATAGCGTTAGTCCCTGAGCGACCAACAGGGCGGCTCCTTGCCTGATATTGCCCAACACTCTGCACTACTTCCCTCTCCAGTGGCTTCTGTGAATTTTTTAGTTTGAAGCCAGTTCGCTAATTGTTCTGGCAGGATTCAAATGTAACCATGCTGACCTCCATCCCCATGTGGAGAAATAAGTGTCCCACTGAATGAGGCCTGAGCCCGGCATCTGTATCTTCTTACTGGAGCCATAGCGTGACAGCCACACCTGCCTTCTCCTGCCGCCAGTCTAAACGCCCCTAACATTCAAGTGTCTGCTGAGTGACTAGCTGACTGAATAAACAAATGTAAATAAAATAAAATAAAAAAGAAAATACATGTTAGGGGCCATTCAAAAAGCAGTCAACGTAGGAAGTTTGTTAAGTTATAAACCTTCGTATAACGTATCCAGTTATTTTCCTTGATAAGAGATCGCATTTTACCCCTCTCCTGTCTCCAAAATAAGTTAAGTACCAAGAAAGTAAAAAAAAAACCCTAATAATACCAAAGAATGAGCCATTTCCTCTTGGAGTTGTTTGCATTACTAGTTTAGGGCAAAAAGGAACCTTACTTCCTGCTCAGCTGTGCGGGCATCTGAGGACATGTGAGGCCGAAGATGCTCCAAGGTGGAGGGAGGCTTGATTAGAGGGGCGGCCTGTCTGCTCAGGACTCTGAACAAGGTGCTTTGAGGAAACAATGTCAAACTCATTAGACATTGCTGTAAACAGGTTAATTTCCAAAATTCTCTGTGGCGATTTAAGACATCCAAGTTTCTAAAGAGGGAGAGAAAAAAACCCAACAACCTTCCAATGAATGCTTGCAATGAGAGGACAGAAGGAAGATCAGGACCCTAACACGCCTGGTTTAGCTGATGAGATAGTTGGACAGAAGCAGACAGTGAGAGCCCAAAGAAAATGGGGACACAAATTGGAGAAGGAATGCTCAAAGTATCATCTTGGTATTTGTTATTCTGTTGCCACAGGCACTGGGGTTAACTATCCCTCTCCATTTAAAGGATGGCCATCGCATTAACTATTCAGTTAGCAAAAATCTTCAAGCCAATGCTAAGAGCCTCAACAATTTGCAAGAAGGCAAAGAACTGGGCACCAGCCTTGGCCAGGAGGCTCAGATGGTTGGAGTGTTGTCTTGTGCACCAAAAGATGGTAGGTTCGATTCCAGGTCAGGGCACATACCTAGGTAGTGGGTTTGATCACCAGTTGGGGCACATATGGGAGGTGGCCGATCGATGTTTCTGTCTCTGTCTCTTGAATAAGAAATTCAATAAGGAAACATTCTCGGGTGAGGTTTAAAAAAACAAAAACCCAACTGGGCATACAAATCTCTGGGCAACACATGATAGCTGCTGTCCTCAGGGACACACTAACGCCCAGGGGCGAGGCTGCTGTGGGATCACTCGGGGCCTATTCCGTGATGGCACTCTTTCTGTGTGGCACAACTTGAAAGCCAGCTTCTAGATCTGAATTTAGTGTGAGGCTTGTTGTTCACGCCAAAATCCCAAAGATGATAAAGCTGTACATGAATATGACTTGATGAAAACTCACATAAAGTGTGCCTATTCTCTTGGGACCAGGCCCCTATAATTAAATCTTTTATTCTTGACTAGAGGGATGGAATTTGGGAGGAATGCAACTGAACTCTAAAGACTGGTCAGCCAAACACAGGATTTTCACACCCTCTTCAGCTTGGAGAATAAGGAGAGTAATGGGCAGTCTGAGAAATCTGGTTTAATTCTAACACTATGAAGGATCACTCACTCCCCCTCTTTGTAATTACACTTCCAAAGGTAAAGTCAAACTCAAAACTAACCCCTTCAAAGCGCACAATTCACATGCATTTAGTACAGTCACAGTGTGTGCAGCTGTCACCTCCATCTAGTTCCAAAACACTCAGCACCCCGTGAAGCACCCAAATCAAGTGTAAGGAAAAATGGCATTCATTAAAATTGCAGCCTTGTTTTCTCCACAAAGTATCAGTTCATTCATTTTCAATCAGTATTTTATTTTAAAGGCAAGGGAAATTCAAAGAGTAATGGGGACTAATGCCCAGAAATATGTTTTCCAACCTGCTCTGTGATTTTCTATCTGCCTTGTGAGACAACTATGGTGAGCTGAGTGTGTGTCTTCCCTGGGAGGAAATGATAGTAGCCATCACTCATGAATATTTACTAAGTGACAGATACTGAATAACAACACAGTGGCTTTCTGCAGCCACACTGCCCAAGTTCAAATTCTTACTCAGTGTGAACTATGTGTACCTCTGAACTAACCTTTCTGTCTCCGTTTCCTCACAAGTAATGGATAGAGCACCGACTTCAACAGCACTTACACCTCATGCATTTGCTATAAAGATTAAACAATTTTATTGCTAAAAATAGCACCTGGAGCCCTAGCTGGTTTGACTCAGTGGAGAGACCATCCACCTGTGGAATGAAGGGTCCCAGGTTTGATTCTGGCCAAGGGCACATGCCCAGGTTTTGGGCTTGATCCCCGGTGTGGGGCATGCAGGAGGCAGTCAATCAATGATTCTCATCGTTGATGTTTCTCTCTCTCCCTCTCTCCTCCTCTCTGAAATCAATAAAAATATATTTTATAAAAATAGCACCTGGACATAAGAACTCAATTTATGTTACCTGTAATCACTGCCTCCTTATTTAATTTTCACTATGAAAGAGTTAATTTATAATGCCTTGAAGGAGGTTCTAATTATGCCCTCATTCTACTAGTGAGTAACCTAAATGCCCCAGTATCTAAGAGATTTATCAAAAGCTCCCAGGGAATGAATGGCAGAGCTGGACTTTGAACCCAACTGTCTACTTCTCAACTATGCTATTCTGCCACAGAACAAAAACTTCCATGTCACACATACCAAACTAAGCAAAATCACACAAGAAAGTAAAAATGTAAAAAAAGTCAGAAAACCAAGATGACAGCATAAGGTATACACCTGTACATGCTGCCTCTCACAACCACACCAAAACTACAACTAAAGACAAAACGTCTATCACCCAGAACCATGGGAAAGCTGGCTGAGTAGAAGTTCTACAACTAGAAGGAAAGAGAAAAGAGCACTGAGATCAGGTAGGATATGCACAAGTGCGGAAAAGCAGAGGTATGCAGGCGCAAGAATCCGGCTGGTGACTGGGTGCGCTGTTTTTTTTTCAACCCGAAGGGAAACACAAGCTCCTGACTGCTCTGAACTCATTTCCGGATCCAGAGTCCGATGGGGAGAAGCTGGACTGTCTGCCATTGGGTTGGAAAGTGAGGGTGGCTTTCTTGCAGAGGTGTGCACAGGAATCCTTGTTTACTGTGCTGGGGCCCAGGAAGCAGGGACGCGGGGATGTGGAAACATGGAGACGCAGAGACCTGACTGGCAGCCATTGCTGTTAGCCACACCCTAGTGATTCCCTGAGACCCTGCCCTGACCAATTTACAAACTCACCCAAACAGTATGCAGCAACTTTTGCATATAAATGGCCTACAGCTCTTGTCAGACACCTCCAAAACTTCCAAATCCCAAGCAAAGAGGAGAAATCTGCAGATCTTGCTGTAGCTCCTGCTGGGTGGCCTCAGACAGTAGCTGACCTGTACCTCATTGGAGATCCAGGAGCCAGTGTACTAGTGGTCAGTGTAAGACGACACCAGATTTCAATTCCTCATATCCATAATTGACACATTCAAGAGGCAGACTCAGTGAGCACCAAAGCCCCACTGAATCTATTATAATCCTGCCCATAAGGGTGTCTCCAGCACAGCAGTTCTTCCATTATAGAAACAGCCTGTCCTCACAGCCAATTGGTCTGGAGGTCAATTCCGCCCAGTGTACCAACAGCAATCAAGGCTTAATTACACCAAGACTGTGCACATAGCCCACAAAGGGGTGCACCAAGACTGTCCACCTCAGGTGATTGGGGAGGCTGAACTACTGAGCTCTACAAGTAACCACCACAGAAAACCATTCCATCAACTTAGGGAAACAGCCAAAATGCGGAGACAAAGAAACATGTCACAAATGAAAGAAATGGAGGAAAGCAAACTACTGGACATAGAGTTCAAAAATACAGTTATAAGGTTACTCAAGAATCTTCTAGAAACCTCTGAGGAACTTAGTGAGACCTTTAGGGATCTTAATGAGAATGCCAAAAAGATGGAAAAGGACTAGTCAGAAATTAAGGATACACTGTCTGAAATAAAAAATATACAGAAATTCAACAGTAGACCAAAGAACCTAAAAAATCAAACCAAAGATTTGAAATATGAGGAAACAAATAAAACACCCAACCAGAAAAACAAAAAAGAATCCAAAAATATGAAGTTAGTGTAAGGAGCCTCCGGGACAACTTCAAGCATACCGACATCTGAATTATGGGGGTTCCAGAAGAAAGAGAGAGAGAGCAAAATATTGAAAACCTATTAGGAGAAATGACAGAGAGCTTTCCCTACTGGGTGAAAGAGATAGACTTACAAGTCCAGGAAGCGCAGAAAACCCCAAACAAGAGGAGTCCAAAGAGAACCACATCAAGACACGTCATAATTAAAATGCCAAGGGCAAAAGACAAAGAGAGGCCGAAACCGGTTTGGCTCAATGGATAGAGCGTCGGCTTGGGGACTGAAGGGCCCCGGGTTCGATTCCGGTCAAGGGCATGTACCTTGGTTGTGGGCATATCCCTAGTAGGGGGTGTGCAAGAGGCAGCTGATCGATGACTCTCTCTCATCGATGTTTCTAGCTCTCTATCTCTCTCCCTTCCTCTCTGTACAAAATCAATAAAATATATTAAAAAAAAAAAAAAAAAAAAAAAAGACAAAGAGAATCTTGAAAGCAGCAATAGAAAAAACAGTTAGGTACTTAGAAGGGAGTAGCCATTCAACTGTCAGCTGATTTCTCAACAGAAACTTTACAGGCCAGAAGGGAGTAGCAAGAAATATTCAAAGTGATGAAACAGCAAGAACCTACAACCAAGATTATTCTACCCAGCAAAGCTATCCTTTAGAATTGAAGGTCAGATAAAGAGCTTCACAGACAAGAAAAAGCTAATGGAGTTCATCACCACCAAACCAGGATTATATGAAATGCAGAAGGTATTCTTTAAGAAGAGGAAGAAGAAAAAGGTAAAGATAAAAATTATGAACAACAAAGTGACAACAAAACATACCTACCAACAAGTAAATCTAAAAATCAAGTGAAAAAAAATCTGATGAACAGAATAAACTGGTGAATAGAATCAGGGGCATAGAAAGGGAGTGGACTGACAATTCTCAGGGGGGCAGGGAGGGGATGTGAGGGGTGCAGGAAGGGATTGGAAAAAAATTTACACACATGGATGGAGACAGTGATGAGGGGTAAGGGCATGAGGTGGGGTGGGGAATCAGGTGGAGGGGAGCTATGGGAGAAAAAAAGAGGAACATCTGTAATAATCTGAACAATAAAGATTTATTTTAAAAAATATAAAAAAGTCAACGTATCCTACATAATAAATAGGTAATATACAAATTGACCTGCACGCCCTCACAAGATGGCTGCCTATAACCAGGCCAGCAGGGGGGTTAGTGAGGACGACCAAAAGACTGAACAGCAGGCTGCATGGGGCAACCAGACCAATGACAGGGGGTTGAGGGGGGGAGCTGTTGGGGGCAACCAGGCCGATGGGGGTGGGGGGGAAGTGGCAGTAATGGGTAACCAAGTCAGCAGGGGGAGGGGGCAGTTGGGGGCAACCTGGCTGGCAGTAGAAGGCAGTTAGGGTGACCAGGCAGGTGAGCCATTAGAAGCCAGTGGTCCAGGATTGTGAAAGCACTGTCCAATAACTGCTGTTGGACATTCCCCAAGGAGAACCGGATTGGAGAGGGTGCAGGCTGGGCTGAGGGGGACCCCTCCACCCCCGTACATGAATTTCATGCACCGGGCCTCTAGATTAAAATAAACGGACAAGACCTCAAAATAAGACAAAGCTGCTCATCAAGGAAAAAAATGTTAACAGTGAAAAAAAAGTCCGAAACCTGGAAACCAGAAGTAACTTAATGCTCAAAATTGGAAGTTGTATCTTTTTAAAGTACAGCCATCAAAAATGATGGCATAGGTACATGTTTGATGTTAAAGTCACAGTTTTAAAAATGGTAGGTAACAGAACTGAATGAGGCCACTTCTGTAGAAAATATTTAGTGATAAATGCCTAAAAACAGTTTGAAGCAGTGGTTGTCAACATTTCAAACCTCGCAGACCACTGGTTAGCGACTACTGTCTTAGAATTTTAAGGAATCTACTTGGACTAAATAGAAGAGGAATCTCAAGCTTCCACTTATTCCCATCTGTTCTCTCTCACACAGACATGGAGGCGCACACAAACATTTGCATGTGTGATACTGTAAGCTTTTAAAGTTTGGATTATTCTTGTGCACAATTACTGTTTTAAATATTTTAAAGAAAAGCTGCAAGAATGAGAAAGAATTCCCATATAGCCTTTACCCAATTCCCTAAGTATTAACATTTTATCACACTACTTTTAATTCTCCTGTAATAGCCCTATGTGTGGTGCTTTCCTCTGAGGGTAGGTTACAGACCTGTTATTTCTGAATATACTTTAGCATGCACAATTTTTTTTTTTTTTTAAATAAAAGCTGTATTATTGCCACCTTCTGCTTAAAAAAATACCTGGATGGCTCACCCCGAACCCTACTACTTTAGTTAAAATCTTAGTGCACCTAACTTTAGGCTCTGCAGGTGTACTGTTAATTTTTCCCTGGGAAACACATGGGAGAAAATGTAAATCACCAGGTAATTAATTTCATCACCCAGAGATGAGCCTGTTTAACATTTGGCTTCTATTCTTCAGACCAGCGGTCCCCATCCAGTGGTCCGCAGTCTGCAGGTCAGTGAGGTCTGAAAGGTTGGCGACCGCTGTTCTAGAGAGCTCTCCATTATCCCACATTAAAGCAAAAACAAAAACCCAAGCCTTGCCATAGCTGGTTTGGCTCAGTGGATAAAGCATCAGCCTGCAGACTGAAGGGTCCTGGTTAGATTCCAAGCAAGGGCAATGCCTGGGTTGCAGGCTCAATCCCCAATAGGGGATGTGCAGGAGGCAGCTGGTCAATGATTATCTCTCATCACTGATGTTTCTATCTATTTCTCTCTCCCTCCCCCTTCTTCTTTGGAATCAATAAAATATATACCCTAAGCCTCAAAAATCAACTTCATTGCCCGGTTGGTGCAGCTCAGTGGTTGAGCATTGACCTATGAACCTGGAGCTCACTGTTCGATTCCGATCAGGGCACATGCCTAGGGTGTGAGCCTGATCTCTAGGAAAGGCAGCTGATCAATGATTCTCTCTCATCACTGATGTTTCTCTCTCTCCCTCCCTCTCCCTTCCTTTGTAAAATCAATAAAAAAATTTTTTTTAAATCAACTTCATTAAAACAGAGCAAGAATAACACTGGTAAGAATTGTTAAACCCGGGAAAGTTCATGAATACAGAAAATGCTGTCTGTGGAGTTTCAAGGTGGAGCAGAGTTAGCACTAGGGGAACCCCTCCCGGCACAGGCCCTTCCAACCGCATCCTGGCTGGTACACTGCATTTTCAGCACAGAACCTGGAAAAGAGGACGCTCACTGCCATCACAGAGACTACCTTCTTGGGTGACAGTGTGACAGGCTCCCAGCATCTCACCCAGAAGAAGCAGGCCCACGTGTTTTAAGAGACTGGGCAGCTTCTGGGACACTGATGAGAGCTTCAGTCCCAGGGCCCTTTGCCAGCTCACTAGCGTCCACTCGAGAACACCAAGCGTTACCTGTGCTCATACCTCATCATTCATATGTTGGCCAAGGAACCCTGCTGCGAACAAAGAATTTCTATGACAACAAAACCTCACATTCCTCCCTGAAAAGCAAACATGGCCCCAAACCTAAGCTCTCACACCAAGAGGCTCTGCTCTGTTCTGGGCTCACCCCCCTCCCTGTCATGGCCAGTACCTCTGAGGGCCCCTTCAGTGTCACTGTGCCTCAGTTCCCTCCCCATCCCTGTGCCATAACACCGGTACTCCACAGGTTTACGGGGAGAACCGATGAAATAATGTCTGTAAAGTGTCCTAATTTGCAAGGATGAAAAGGGCTATAACTACAAAGTCAGAGCGGTATTAAAGAACGTTTTTAAGCTGCAACCACTTCTGTCTTTTGAACTGGAGAACCACAAGGAGGATCAAAGGGGTGTCACTGCCTGTTGACTGCTGCTGAGGCCTCCTCCCCACACCTGGCAGAAGCCCCAGCGTGAGGTCTCCCGTGATTGTTAGCTTAACTGATCGCAAGACAAGCTGTACAGGAACACCTTGAGCGGAAGAGACGGCGAAGCCAGCACAGCTCGCACAGCTTGTTACGGTCTTCCCTGAACGGAGACTCTAAAAGTAAAATGCAAATGTGCCGGGAGAAAGTTGTTTTGCCTGGTGTCTTTCTGGCACAGTGGCCGTGTAAGGCCACAGCAGCTTGCATAATAAAATGCTTGGACTTGGCTAAATTAATCTCCTTTGCCATAAAAGGGGGGTGGGGGGGAGAGTGCAAAATTAAGCTTACGGGAAGTAAGGCTAATCACAGCCCAACAGTAACAAAGGGCACCGAAAACATTTCTACTGTATCACCTCCCCCAGCTGGCCAACAGCCCGGAATTTTCACTGCAACTTTGCAAAGCGAGGGAGAGAGGAGCTGAAATGTCTCACAAAAGCATTAGCCAGGCCCAGCCCGGGTGCCCGCTGCCGACCAGAATCGGAGCGCCGGCCTTGCAGGGAGGCAGAGCAGCGTGCGGACAGGCAGCCTTTCACGGCGGCGGCGGCGGCACAAACCGCTCTGCTCTGCTCTGCACCAGGTCGCGGAGCCTCGCAGATCGTTAGAGGTTCGGAGCCGGAGAGAGAGGAGGGCAGAGCGAAGGGAATAAATAAATCAAACGTTCCTCTGGGAGGCACGGACGCCTACATTAAACAACAGGGAGGGTTTTTCAAAATAAAAGCGGAGAGAGATTCACCTTGTTACAAGCAATGCGCTCTCCTTCTGGCTGAAAGGTTATGTGGCCATAAAAAACAGGGTGAGCGCGGGGGCCGGGGGCCGGGGGCCGGGGGCCAGGCTGGGCAGGCTGATGGTGGAAGCAAACAGGGGAGGGACAGAAAGCCCCACAGAGATGGCCCAGTCCGGACGCCCCAAACAAGTTCCAATGGCTTGTCATGTTTTAGGAATAGGATGCTAGGAAGGGAATGGTGTTACTAGAAGGAACTTTCTATCGCATTTACGCTTTGCCGTCCTACCAAAGAACTGAAATATTTTCCCAGGGCCAGAGAGTTCTGTTTGCCTGGGCTGGAGACCGGGAAATGCTGCGTCATCGTGGACGCCTGGAAGCGCCGGCTCTCAAAGCCAGCAGAGGGAGCACAGCCTCCGAGGACGGGAAGTGCTTCGCCCACAGCTGAGGATTCGCGTTCAGCCAGGGCAGTGGCCCAGAAGCGGTCACAGACCTTCTGACCTTGCCTGCATGTCATCCAGCAACAGCAAACACTCTGTGTGAGGGGTAAACCCAGAAGGAAGTGCTAGCCTCCCTCCCAGCGAGGACTGTTTGTTACACCGCCAGGTGAGGAGCGGGAGGAAAGCACAACTGCCCACAGTGGGTCTGGACACGATCACTCGGAAGCACAGTGGGGTGGGGGTGGAGAGGGACTGGGGGTGGACTGGGGGGCTTGGAAAGAAGCTGAGGGATCTCAGGAGGGAAAAGGCTGCGTGGAAGGCAAAAAATCCACTTGGAAAACTGACAGCAAGCACCAGGGCAGTGATTTCACCTTAAAACCCAGGGCTCCCAGTTTAGTCCGTGAACAGCCCATTTCTAGACTTTTTGTTTGGGGAGAGGAGGGGTTGAAACAAAAGCAGCAAAACAGATGAAGGCATAAGCCTGCTACCTGACTGCCATCTTAATCTCCAGCCACAGTTTACCAAATAGGGGATGGGCTGAGGGACTGACTCTGGGCTCCAGACAGTGACTATGGCGGAGGGTCTAGCCGCGGGGAAGACCTGCTGTGCAGTGGTTTGTCACTGGAAAGTGTGCCGGCCTGCCGGGGAAAGGAGAGGGCAAGGAACAGAGCTACCCTGGCTGCCCGGCACTGCCGAGACGAGGGCCCACAGGAGCTCCCGAGAATGCATGTGTGGGGGTGGACGCATGCGTGGACAGCCTGGAGCCAGGAGCCCAGGCAGGGATGTGCCAACTACTCTGCCCCGTCTCAAGAGCCTCCAGAAGGTCCTGGCAATAATTTTCTACGCCATCAAGAGACATGACCAGAACAACATTAAGGGACATGAAGTGACTCAGATTCCAGCTTAATAAAAAGAAAACATTTCATACAAGAGAACTGTCCAAAGCCAGCGTAGTCATATTTAATGAGTTCAATGCCACCTGGTTCTCTGGACAGTAGGGCAGCCAATTGACAAGAGGGATTCAGGGACTGGGATTGTCCTTAATAGACCACAAGGATACTTCAGGGACTCTTTTGGGCAAGGTATTTCAAGCAAGTTTTTACATTTCAAACACCTAGCCTTCAGACAGCTTCCAGCCCTAACCGCACACAATTCCCTCAGCCCTCATCTTCAGCAACTTCAACCCGCATTACCACTTCATGTCCACACCACAGAGTGCAGCTCTTGGGGCCATGCCAACTCACACGTGAGAACCAGCCGGAGGTCCCCAGGGAGCAGAACCACATCTCTAATCTTCTCATCAGATGCAATGAACTCGATACGCGTTTGCTGACTATTGACATGTTAAGATCTAACATTTACACTGGCTAAACCTTCTAAGCCACTGATTTCTAGAAAAAAAAAAAGTTATAACACACATAAGACATACCTAGTAAGGCACTTAGCATTTGGGAAAATTAGTAATAAGAATAGGAAATGGTGCAAAAGAAAAGAATACGCATGAGTATGAGTCTAAGACAAATATACTGGACAAATGCGAACATGTACCCACCTACTTGGTAATTTGCACATTTTAGTTTACATACAGATGACTATGTAAGAAATACCCTATCCTTCAACTCTATTATTCTGCCTGATCATCTGTAGACACACATGGTACAGAGAAGAAGCACATGGACTCTTCTCCTGAGGCACCTAAGAGGCTTACATGGCCAGAAGCAATCAGGGCTTCTATCCTGGTGGGTATAGCTCAGCTGGTTGGGCGTCACTCCGTGCTCTGAAAGGTTGCTGCTTTGATTCCAGGTCAGGGCGCATGCCTGGGTTTCTGGCTTGATCCCTGGTAGGGGGCATGCAGGAGGCAGCCGACCAAAGTTCCAAGATGTTCTGCTTTCACATCGATGTTTCTCTCTCCTCTCTCTCAAAATCAATAAAAAATATTTAAAAAGGAAATGAAGACTTCAAATTTCTTTTAAAAATCTTCACCCAAGTGTATGTTTTTATTGATTTTAAAGAGGAAGGGGGAGAGAGAGACTGATGAAACATTGATTGGTTGTCTCCCGTACCTGCCCTGCATGAGGAATAAACTCACAATCTTTTGGTTTACATGCCAACCAGGGCTTCAAGTCTTGATAAATAAAGTCAATCCACAGGACAGAGCAAATTTTGAAATTTATTTTAAACGTTTTGTTGTATGCACAGCAGGATGGAGCACTGTCCCGTACACCAAAAGGTTGTGGGTTTGGTTCCGGTCAGGGCACGTACCCAGATTGCAGGTTCAATCCCCTGTCAGGGTGCATGTGAGAGGCAACCAATTGATATTTCTCCCCTGCCCTTCCTTTCTCTGAAAATATATCCTTGGGTAAGGAATAAAAAAAAAAAAAAAAGTTTTGCCCTCACTTGTTTGGCTTAATGGTTAAGAATGTTAGTCTGAGCACTGAATGGTCTCAGGTTCGATTCCAGACCCCAGTCTGGGGAAGTGAGGGAGGCAACCAATCGATGTGTAAATATAAATATAAATATAAATATAAATATATACACACACACACACACACACACATATATATATATCAATGGGAAAAATGTCCTCCAATGAGAATAAACAAAAGAAAGTTTTGTTTTGCTTTTTTTTTTTAAATCCCACATTTTCCAGAACACCTAGCGTCTGCCCAATTCACTTGCTCCGCTGAAGTTGGCCAGGTATACAGACTCACTAGGCCTATTTCCTTTAGAATTTAATTGTTCCACGAATTCCAAATTCTTCCTCCAAAACTTACACACCTGCCTTGGCCTCTAACCTGATTCCAAAACAGAGCATTTGTGGGAAGGCAAACCAAGTTCTGACCTTCGGAGGTGTGTGCTTGAATCAAGAATCACCAAATCCCAAAGGTGCTGGACCTTTGCTGCTCCAGCCCTCTACAATAACAAGACACACACACAGTCGCCACTTCTTGCCAAACTCGAGGAAAATCCAACCCTTGTACATGGGGACAAAGATATAATGGCAGCAGAAAATGCACAGCCAAGGCACTGTAGAAAAAACTTCAACTCAATGTTGTTCAGGACATCCTCAGTGGTGTTTCACTCATAAGCAAAAGACACAGGATACAAATTCCAGACTGTTTTCAAGATAATAAAATGGCATATGATGGTGACTCACTAACTGACTAAAAGGGAAAAAAATCCATAAACAGTCACAGGAACCTTGAAAAGCTGCAGAATCTGGCAACGGTGACCTACTCCACCTCGCTTGGCTCTCACCCACACACACACACACACACACACACACACACACACACACACACCAGTGACCAGCTGGAAGCCAAGCTGCAACTGGCTAATGGCTTACTCTATTGCTTAAAACAATATTTTATTCTTGACTTGCTCAATAAACCTGCTGAGAAAAATAAACAATGGGCTTCAATCTTATAAATAATCTAGAAAACAGAATTACTGTGCAAACAGTAGAGGTGACTTACTGTCCACGGTCAACAGAGAGGAAAGTCCGATGTGACACAGCGAACCCCAAGCCCTAGCCTCACTGTCTCGGGACACGAGCTAACAGGACTTTCTGCCCAGTGAGCAGCCTAAAGCCGCGTGGCCAGGTCTCAGCCGGTCTTTAAAGCAGCACCAAAGATCTTGAAAACCAACATGAAGAGCAAAAGGTGAGGAAAACCTTTTCTTGAAAACACAGAGAAGCTTTAATCTTTTGGGATCATATATCTATTAGAGGCCTAGTGCACAACATTCGTGCATGGGGGTGGTGAGGTGTCCCTCAGCCCAGCCTGCACCCTCTCCAATCTGGGACCCCTCGAGGGATGTCCAACTACCCTCTCATAACCCAGGACTGCTGGCCCCCAACTGCTTGCCTGCCTGCCTTCCTGATTGCCCCTAACTGCTTCTGCCTCCTAGCCTGATCACCCCCTAACCACTCCCATGCCAGCCAGTTTGCCCCCAACTTACCTCCTCTGCTGTCCTGGTCACCCCTAACTACCCTCCCCTGCAGGGTTGATCATCTCTAACTGCCCTCTTTTGCAGGCCTGGTGCCTCTCAACTGCCCTCCCCTGCTGGCCATCTTGTAGTGGCCATCTTGTGTCCACATGGGGGCAGCCATATTGTGTTTTGGAGTGATGGTCAACCTGCATATTACTCTCTTTATTAGATAGGATAGAGGCCTAGTGCAGGGGTGGGGGCAGGCTGGTTTGCCCTGAAGGGTGTCCCGGATCAGGGTGGGGGTTCCCTTGGTGTGTGAGGTGGCCTGAGCGAGGGGCCTGTGGTGGTCTGCAGGCCAACCACGCCCCCTGGTGACCTAAGCGGAGGCCCTGATATCTGGAATTTATTTACCTCCTACAATTGAAACTTTATAGCCTGGAGCAGAGCCAAGTCTCCTGATCACTCCATGGCTGGCAGCCATTTCTGTTGGAATTTATGTATCTTCTATAATTGAAACTTTGTAGCCTGGAGTAGAGGCCTTGGCTGGCCAGGGTGTGTGGAAAGCTTGGCTTCTTCCATTGCCAGGGGCAACCCTAGCCTCCCACTCTTTCCAGCTCTGTGGCTGCCACCATTTATGTTTGGATTTGTTTACCTTCTATAATTGAAACTTTGTAGCCTTGAATGGAAGCTTAGGTTGGCAAGGGCAGGTGGAAAGCTTGGCTCCCTCTATTACCTGGGAAACCCAAGCCTCCCTCCTGCACTCTGTGGCTGTAAGCCATTTTGGTTGGGTTTATTTGCATACTTGCTCTGATTGGCTGGTGGGCATGGCTTTGTGAGTGTGGCAGAGTGATGGTCAATTTGCATATCACTCTTTTATTAGGTAGAATGATTACCATGTATTTTTATCCCTCATTTACACATGCATGAATACATATACACAATTTCATTTTTTAAAAAATATATATTTTATTGATTTTTTTACAGAGAGGAGGAGAGAGGGATAGAGCTAGAAACGTCGACAAGAAAGAAACATCGATCAGCTGCCTCTTGCACACCCACTACCGGGGATGTGCCCGCAACCAATGTACATGCCCTTGACTGGAATCGAACCTGGGACCTTTCAGTCCACAGACCGACGCTCTACCACTGAGCCAAACCAGTTTTGGCACACAATTTCATTTTTAACAGATATTAAAAACATACATGCATGTATGTAAAAGAAAGAAAATGCATGGGGGAGGGAGAAGGAGTGGAATCTCAAGTTCAAGACTAAAACGAAATAAATATTAATTTTTAATGGGCAGAACAAAATACAGCTCTGTGGAGAGGAGCTGGGCCCAGTCCATGCAGGAATGAAATCAGGTGGCTCTCAAAGTTCAGCCCAGGCAGGATCTGTGTGACCTCTGCAGTCTCAGCGACCCAGACTCAGGCACCTTCAGGGAAGAACTCAAGGCCCACCGGCCTCTCCTCTAGACTGTGAGCTCCAGCAGGTAAGTGTGCTCTCAAGCACCTCCCACACCCCACAGAACGTTCTCCCCCAAGCAGTCCTCAAAACACCCCAATTGTGCCAACTGTGATGATGGTTTAGATCTAGCCTCAAAGGCCAAATTTTAGGATCACTGATGCCACAATTTAGAGGATTTAAGTCACTTGAACAGAAGAATAGGGTGGAAAAAAGACATTAATATGAAAACAATTTCAAAATTCAACATCTCAGAAAGAAAACTTAGCTGAATGGAATTCTGGGTCTCAAGCAAGGTTTCGCCTGCTTGCATTTCCTATTTTTATAATACAAGTAATGGTTTTCAAATTACATACAAGAAAAAAAAATTTTCATGGGTGGGTGGAGAGGGACATGATTTTTCTACCACTGGTAAGCTGTGAGTAAGACTGAGGTGAATGTTTTCTTAAAACAATGCAATTAATTTCTACTCTACATTCTAAGTGTTACTCAAGGACATAACTTAAAAATTAAAATGAACCAATTATACCAGGATTATGATTTCAGATACATTTTGAAATTTATTTTTAATGTCAGCTTTTAACAGACTAGATGTATTTTTTAAAACTTCAGCAAACTGAATTTTCAAAGTTAGGGTGGGTTTACAGATCTAGTAAGGTTAAAAAAAATCTATTAGCGATATAAAATATGAGCTCAAAATAAACTCTTTGACTATAACCAGAGTAATCACAACATTTAAGTCTTTTTAAAGACCAGTTCAAACCATTTATTGGTTTTACTAGCTAATAAAATGGGTGAGTCTATTTCGGCTTAAAAGTCACAAATGTCTCCATCTAAAAGTCCCCAGGTAACCAAGACCCAGCTAGATCATAAGAAACCTGGGTTAACAAATGCCAACACAAACAAATAAAACTGATCCTGTAAGCAGCACTTTCTCAGTAACAGTGTAAGGCCATTTCCAAGTGCAGATCCTACAAGAACTGCATAGTGTATGTACACTGACACACTCTCATACCATCCCACCACTTCTGATACGCAAGTAAGACCAGAGACAGACCTAAGACGTTACCACTGAGAGCAGCAAATATACAAGGTCCCTGATTGTAAAAAGTCACTTAATTTTTAAGACCCCTTCCTCCCCCCAATATCAACACCAAAAGTTTCTTACATGCAAATTCTTTTCTTAAAATATATTTTATTGATTTTTTTTTTTTTTTTACAGAAAGGAAGAGAGAGGGATAGAGAGTTAGAAACATCAATGAGAGAGAATCATTGATCAGCTGCCTCTTGCACACCCCCTACTGGGGATGTACCTGCAACCACATGTCCTTGACCAGAATCGATCCTGGGACCTTTCAGTCTGCAGGTAGAGGCTCTATCCATTGAGCCAAACTGGTTTCGGCTACATGCAAATTCTTAACTGCTTCACTTCCACAAGGAATCAGCCAGTCTCTCTTAGAGGACCACATCAAAACTGGACCACTCACTGCCCAAACATCCATACAAGCCAGACTATCAGAATGAGGAGATTCAAACGTCTGCTCCATGTTAATGGGAACAAACCCCTACATGGGAGTAACATAGGATCACACACAGTACTGGCCCCACCACTGCAGTGCCTGTTTCTATCGGTCACTTCCGCCTCGCATGGAAAATTCCAGCTCTGTCTGTGTTTACCTGAGGGCAAGTAAATAAGAGAAAAGGTATGGCACTTAAATGTCTACCCTTTTACCCAATCTTGCCAACCTCAAAGCACTTATATTTCCTATTCACAGTGAAGGTGTGCCAGTAACAGAAACATCTGTAGTGTTAAGCATGTAAACTTCAGATTAATGAGAAGTCATCCTTTCAGATAAAAAGGTTTCTATTGGAAACAAACCGGTGTAGCCCAGCCTGGTATGTCACAACTTAGGAGGACAGCAGTTTTTTGTTTTTAAAAAATATATATTTTATTGATTTTTGTACAGAGAGGAAGGGAGAGAGATAGAGCATTAGAAACATCAATGAGAGAGAGTCATCGATCAGCTGCCTTTGCACACCCCCTACTGGGGATATGCCCGCAACCAAGGTACATGCCCTTGACCGGAATCGAACCCGGGGCCCTTCAGTTCCTAAGCCGACGCTCTATCCATTGAGCCAAACCGGTCCCGGAAGGACAGCAGTTTTTATAGGAAATTTGACAGGAGTTACTACCGAGTTTCTAGGGAAGACTGGGAAGTGGAGGAGGGAAGCCATATTAAGAAATTCCATCACTGATAAGTGGAAATAAGCCCAGATACTTCTCTGTGTGTTTGGAAAATTTTGTAATAATATGAAAAACAAAATCAAGACCTCATAGTGGACTTGGGTCCTTACAGCTCTCACAGAATAAAAGCAGTATCACTCCCAGGATGAATGTGGAGACAGGCTTCGGTCTGCAAGGCTTCTTGAACGTAAACGGCTGTGTCCAATAGGCCTGATGGAGCCTGGGAGCCTGACTGGCCCGGGAACCAGGGGATGCAATGACCCTGGTCTCGGGTCGCACTGCGGGGTGAGGCACAGCATTTGCAGAGGTCTCGGATTTAAACCGGAGAGATTCCTGAAGGATCGCTATGTGGTTATAACACACTTGTCCTCCTTAATATCAATCTATTCAGTAAGTCTATACACTGTTATGTAACATTAGATTAAGCATTAATGAGGCTAGAAAATTGTTTATCTAAGATTATAATCTGAAGTTAGACAAAACTTCATGCTGAATGCTCAAACTGAATGCCAGAGTAATTTTTAACCTCTTAATATTAATAGAATCTCAATTACTCAGTCCTAAAGCCCTGTGCAAATACTAGTCATTTTTTGCTGGGAGAATAGGCTTATGCAAAAGATAATTTGTCCAAAGAAATGAACAATTAAGATTCAATAGTTATGTACATATTTAACAGAACTTATTCCCAGAAATGTGGCTGAAAAAGGTGGTTGATTTTCATGATTTTTTTCAAATTAAAATTTTAAATCTCTAATACTTTTTATCCTATCACCCAAAGTTAAAAAACAACAACTAAACATCAAAACCATTTACCTGTCCATGGGGCTGGCTCTTGGTCCCATTAAAAAGTGACACATTTCCAATAGAGGAAAGCACGGAGAGCCAGACTTCCATTTCCCTAAGTCCCTGTCAGCTCCTCGCTTTCGGTCTTACTGCAGGACTGAATTATTACAAGAATAAGGTTTGGACCTCAGCTTGGATGCTCTCACTTTCCTTCTCTCTTTAAAAGCCTCAAAGGGGGCGGGGTGCCTCCACACACACGCTAAGGTCCCCCAAAGGCACCTGCGAGGACAATCCTGGCCTAAGTCCCACTGCATCGCTTGGTGCAGCCGCCCCGCCAGTGCACTCGCCGGGCATGTTTTGCAATTTCCTGTCTCCAGGCCTTTGCTCGCGCTATTTCCTACAGCTGGAAAGTCGCTTTTCCTCCCCCTCCCTCCCAACCTCGGCCTGTCAAAAAATGTGTCCTTCCTTCGAAGTTCAGGTCACACACTGCACTCTTCCGAGAGCCTTCCAGAAGCCCTCAGCCTCTGTGCACACGGAGGGCCTGACCCTCCACCTCCGCCAGGAGGACCCTGAGCTCATGCAGGTTCCTCTTCCCTGCCGGCCCGTGGCACCTCGCTTCTCTGTGGACCTCTGCCCATGACAGCGCTCGGTACGTATACAACATTTCTAAAGACTGAACTGTATGGAATGCTTAGCTCTACAAATGGGCAATGGGCAGATGAATTTCTAGTACAGTAAATATTAATGTACCAGCAACTGGGTTTACAGGTTACAGCTCAATTTCTATTGGACTAGGTTCTCAAAAGTAAAACTCCAGAGACGAGCAAGGCAGGTAAGGGTGGGCGCCTTTTCACCTCCTTCCTCCACGGGCTAATACGGCATTTCTTCTCTCTGCAGCTCGGCGCAGATCAAATTGTCTTCTCACTAATGTCAGCTGCCAGAGACCGGGGCTGAGTACGTGCTCCCAGTCTGTGAGCCAATGCCGCTAAATCTGTCTGAGCCACAGCAGATAGAGCCACACATCAAGCCCAGCCAGGATTCCGGGACAGCCACTCAGGTGTCAGATACGGAAAGTCTTTGGTCTAAACAACACAAACATGTTTTCAGCACAAAAGATAAATGTCACTGTCACCCGAGTAATTATCTCATTTTGAAGAAAACTGCAAGGTCTGTATAAAAATCAGACAGAAGACTATTTTGGAACACCAATGATTTTATATTATTCATAACATGGTTTCCCCTCCTGGTAATTAAGATTCAACTCTATCTGGTCTCTCATTTTCAGGCATTAACTTAGTGCCAAAGGGCCCCTGAAGTCCCTAAAGCAGAACCCAAGGGCCTGGTTCCGATCACCCTCTCAGAACCTCAGCTAGGGACACGTACTGTGATTTCCACCAATGTACTCGTACCCGAGTCTTCGTGTGGGTGAGGCCCAATAGTGTGTTGAGAGAAGTGCACAGCCCAGCAGAATCTGATACACTCCGCGAAGACACTTTACTCTATTCACTCCTCGTTATTGAGGGACAAAAGGAAGGATACAGAGAAGGATAATAAACCTCAGGATCTCTGTACTACCACGACACTACAATGTTTGACTTGCGGTTACTCTCCTGGGTATCATGAAATGAACATGTAATACCCACTCAACTAAACCTCCATCAACAGCTGGCTTTCCACAGTCACAACCACAGGCCCACTTCAATGGGCAGCAGTGCTCAGAGGCAGCCAGAGGCAGTGCCTGTGTAATAAGCTCCAGACCAAAAGAGCTAGGAAGGCCGTTTCTGTCCATTCCCACCAGGCCCTGGTCTGCACAACCCACTGAAGGAACTGGTAGGAAGGAAGTCTCAACAAGGCTTCAAGACAAAATACATCCCTTAACCTAGGCACTGCCTACACCCCTTCCCAGTTTTTCAACTAAAATAATTTTTGACAAGTGAGACTAATTATGTATTTTCATAGCATTTGGCTACTTGGAGTAATATTTGGGGTAGATGGGAAGAAATCATTTTCAAGTGTTTTTAGGCACTCTTTATTGATAGTATCTCACTTAAATTCTCAAATTATTCTTTAAAAAAATTTTTTTTTAAACATACTTTTTATTGATTTCAGAGGGGAAGGGAGGAGAGAGAGAAAAACATCGATGAGAGAGAATCTTTGATTGGCTGCCTCCTGCAAAACCCATTCTGGGGATCAAGCCTACAACCTGGGCATGTGCCCTTGACGGGAATCAAACCCAGGACTCTTCAGTCCGCAGGCCAACGCTCTACCCACTAAGCCAACTGGCTATGGCTCAAAACTATTCTTAAGAGTAGGAGAATCAGCCCGTTTTACAGACACAGACACTAAAGGACAGAAAGGCTGAATAATCTGTGTCAGGCCCAGGGCAGGTTAGTGGCAAAGGCGCGAGAGCCATCGTTTTTTGCTCTCAGAACAGTGATAGCCCAAAATGTGAAAATGTGTTATAAAGACTGTATGGAGCACCTATAAAAATTCTCATGCAAAGAAACACCATTTCAGAAAAATAACTTCCCAGTGCTTGTGAAGATTTGCCCTGAACTTCCCAATAACAGCTCAGAGCAGACGGCACAGTCCAAAGAGATCATCACGTACTACAGTTACTGGTGAAACCAAGAATAGAGCACAGGTCTGCTGACCCAGGTCCAGGCCCAATCAGGCGTGTTCTTTGGATGCTGACACCCTTCTGAAGTTTCAAGTCAGTTGAGAATAGCAAAGAAATGAGTTAATAATTTTGGTAAATAGAACAGAACCTGTAAAGTAGCTAAGGATTGGCTATAAAAGAGGCATAACCATATGAAGGTTTCTACCAAGAAAGTTTTCAACCAGAAACACTGTTGTCTGCATGTTTCATCTTCCACAGCAAAATGAAAAAGAACCTTTGCCCTCCCTCCCCGGAGCGGTGAATGATTAGCTTGCCTGTGCTGATAACTAAGGGAAACACAGTGCCTCCCCCAGCTGATTAGAATAGTTATAGCTTTCCTCTACCAACAAGCTCCTCCAATTCTATGCACAGACACTCGAACACCAGCAACAGTTAGCCAGCCAGCCAGAATAAATCTTCCGGTGAAGCAAGCAACGCTCCCATTAGCTCGGATCCACGAAGAGGCGAAAACAGAAGAGGAGCCATGTGATCAGGAAATTGCGATGACAGAGAAGTGATGAGGAAGGGCCCCAGGAAAGAGGTGCTAGAAAAACACAGGCAACCAGCTTGAAGAGTTGGTGTAGTGAGAAAAAGCTATTATACTTACTGAGTTTGACATTATCAGTAAGAGTAAGGAGCAGATGGCTAGCGTGGCTCAGTGGTTGAGCAGTGACCTATAACCCAGGAGATTACAATTCAATTACCAGTCAGGACGCTTGCCCAAGCTGCAGGCTCCATCTCCAGTGTGGGGAGTACATGAGGTAGCTGACCAATGATTCTCTCTCATTGATGTTTCTATTTCTCTCTCCCTCTCCTTCCTGAAACTAATGGGAAGATGTAGAAGGCTGGTCAACCTTGAAGCTCTGAAAGGTCAGAGCCACCGCTCCCTATCTAATTGAGACAGTGGTAACTGAGGAAACTACCCCATCCCCATCAAATCATGTAAATCCTTATTGATATGATAATCAGCCCATTACCTGCCTAAGGGCTATGGGTGTATCCCATAGTCTCAATGAAAGGGATAGCAAGGCCAGAGCCTAACAGTAATCCTCCCACTAGAGGTGGGCTCCCGCTTGGCCCCCAATATTCCCAAATTAATACTTTGTTAGTCTTTTTCATTTGTGTGTGGCCTTCTCCAGAACCCGAACTCTGAACCACGCCAGCCGTGAAAGGGGCTCCCACACTCTCCCTTCTTCCTCTCTGATATCAATAAAAATAGATTTAAAAAAATATATGTAAAAATAAACAAACAAACAAATAAATAAATAAATGTCTTAAAAAATAAATAAAATAAAATAAAATAAAAAAAAATAGATTTTAAAAGGAGGAAGAGGAGGAGGAGCCAAGAGCAAGAAGAAACAAAGATTTAGGTTTGATCTAGGTTACCAAAGCATCCTACTTGAGAGTTAAAACTAGAAAAAAATTAGCATTTCCAAATGCTAGACAGATTTTAGATTTAGTGCTTAATCTTGCTATTATAAATTTATTTTTTTAAACAGAAGGATAAAGTAATTGTCCAGCCATATCTTCATAGTTTGCAAGTTATAGCAGCATTCAGGGATAAATAAAAGTTGAACTGAGAGGTTATGATCTAGCCCTGTGGCCCGCAAACTGCAGCTCGCGAGCCACATGCGGCTCTTTGGCCCCTTGAGTGTGGTTCTTCCACAAAATACCACGGCCTGGGCCAGTCTATTTTGAAGAAGTGGCATTAGAAGAAGTTTAAGTTTAAAAAAATTTGGCTCTCAAAAGAAATGTCAATTGCTGTGCTGTTGATATTTGGCTCTGTTGACTAATGAGTTTGCTGACCACTGATCTAGCCCATCGCATCACGTCAAAACTACCCACTGATGTTCTCAGTATCACCCCTACTTGGCCAAACCAAAATTCCTACACTCAAGGAAAAGGCATTTTACTTTTTAAAAATAGGCATCAAACTTCAAATAACTGAAATCCTCAGAAAACCCTCTTTCACTGGGTTTCCAATTTGTTCTGGAAAGATAAAAAAATAAGTTGGCTTTATGGATTATTACATATTTAATTTTTACGTCTGTGAACAGTTTTCTCTCTCTCTCTCTCTTTTTTTTTTTTTTTTTTTTTTTTTTTTTTACCATTCTCATGACCCATTTCTCAGCATATTTAGATGTATAGTAAATATTAAAAGTGTAATCTAGTTATGGCTGACGATGCAAACCACTGATTTGTGGGAGGTTGTACTTGCAATCTCACAACCCGCTTCCCCAATTATGTTATTGCTGTTCTTAAGGTACTGTCCAGAAAGTGTCCAGAAACATTCATTAAAAAAGAAAATAATCAAAATTGAAGAAGAAATCGATACACAAAACCCAATTAGAAAACCAAAAAACCAAACCAAACACAGCAACCTACATATTTTTACAATGAATACACTTCACCCATCTCCCCTTCCACTCCTGGAGGAAATCCTAACTGTTCACCCCATTCCCCACTCCTACAGAGGGCCTCAGCCTCAGACACTGGACGTCAGAGCACGTGCCCGGTTCCTATTGCACCCCCAGCCTCCACTATTCCTTGACGCAGCCAGAGGACACCCCCCTGGAGGAAATTACAGATAAATGAAACAGAACCCCTTGCTAATATTTTCTTCATATAACTCTACTCTGAAATGTTCTCAGCAAACCCTTCTACCCCATGCTTAGCAAGAATACTCATCAGATCTGACTCTCAGCTTTGTAAAATATCACAGGAATTTTTTAAAAAGCCTCCTTTAGCAATTTATAAAATTCTTATGCATCTCTCAAATGGAAAGTGCAAACTTTTAGGGATAGAAAATTAAGAGTTAAAACTACTCTTCAAAACATAGCAACCTTAAATATCGAAAAAGTCGCAACAGAATTCAAAGTATAGGAGCTACAAACCAATGAACGAAATTAGACGTTAACTCCCCAACACCCTGTCCCTTCCCTCCTCCCTTAACCCTGAGGCCGAGGACCTTTAGGCTCTTATAGCAGAGGCGGCTTTCTGGGAGCGAGGCAGTCTGTCACTTACTATCCGGAATCTGGAAGCATGAGCTAACGCTCACCGATAGGATGCGAGGCCAGCCCGGTCTGAGCACAGCGCGGGGTTAAAGGAAACCATTTCATAAGATCAAGTGTGGAGAAGCAGCGGGAGCAAAGTGGAAAAAATCAAGTTACATAAAGTCCAATTGTACTCACTGTTTCCTTATTGGGAAGCAGCTCCTTTCTAATCCTGAAGAAGTTCTTGCCGTATTGCCGGAGCCCCTTAACGAAGCGTTTCTGCGATAAAAAGAAACAAATGGGATGTAAAAACCGAAAACAAAACAGGATGTCACAAGCAAAGCTATCTGCAACCAGCAGAATAACAAAGTCTCAGCCAGGGGCCACTGACCCGGCCAGGGGGGATCTCAGCGGCAGGCCTGGGGCCCCCAACCGGCCAGGCCCGCCACAGCCTTCACCAGAACCCGAGCCCGCGTCCCGCCCGGGATTAGGGAGAGGACGCCGTGTCTGCGGCTCGGGAGCCATCTGTGCCCGGTGCTAGCCGTCTGCACACTGGTCCAGAGATATAAACAACAAATGTGCTCCGTGTTCCAACCAAGCAGCACAACTGCTCTGCACCTGAGAAGAGGCTTCCGGGCGAGCAGGAGGAGGAAACAGAACCGAACCCGGAGGATTTTCCCAGGACAGCCGGCGGGCTACAGCCTCTCCTTAGTCCGAGGAATTCTCCGGGAAGGGGCCGGAGCAGAAGCCCACGGGCCTGCACGTCAGCTGGCCTGGCCCGCCATCTCCGCCGCTGAAGCCACTCCAGGGCATCAATAAAGATCACCGGCACCCCTTCCTGCTTCCCGATCCCTCCCCCCACCCCCTCCCCCTCCGCCCATTTCCTTCGCAGTCCCGGGACTTTCACTTTGTCCCATTCCTCTGCCAGCCCTCCCGCCCGCGGGGCAGCTCCGGCTCCCGGCCCCCCTCGGGGCGGGGCTGGGTGCCGGGCGGAAGCCCTGCCTCCCCCAGCCTCCTCCCCCCCCAGCCTCCTACCCCGCGGCAGGCCCGGCCCGATGGGCGCGGGGGCGGCAGCCACAGGTCCGCGGGGCGGACGCCCTTGGGGTCCGGGTCCGGGCCGCGCGGGGCGGGCCTGTCACCGCTCCGGCCCCACAAAGCGGGCGGCAGCGGCGCTCGGTGTGACCGGCCGCGCAGCGCGGGCGCCGCTGGCACCGGGGGAGGAGGCAGGAGCGCAGCCCGGCGGCCGCGGGCGGCTGCAAAAGGCGGCCTGGATCGCCGGCCGCCCGCCGCCCGCACTCCGGCCCCCGCCCGGCCTCCTGCGCCAAGCCCGGTGCGCGCTGGCGCCTGGCTCCTGCCGCCAGGAGCGCGGGGTAAACCCGGCGGAAAGCGCGGAAACTTCCTGCCGCAGCCGGCGAGCGGGCGCCCGGGCTGGGCCCCGCTGCCAGGCCCCTCCGCCTGCAGCCTCCCTCCCGGCGGGCACGGGAGCAGCTCCTGCCGCACGCCCCCCCCCCACCCCGGGCTCCAATGCGGGGGGCTGGCCCCAACGACCCTCGACCCCCCGCAGTCCCTTGGACCCCCCCTCCCCCGCGGTCCCTTCCGGCCGGGGATTGTGGGCGGCCGCTACCGCGAGACCCAGGCCTTAACCCGCACCTCGCAAGGCGCCGTTTCACAACTAAATCACCGCGGAGGCTTCCCAGCCCATAAATCACCTGCCCACCGGGAGGAGAGGCCCTCCCGCTCCCCCTGTTTGAGACCAGCCGGGCAAATTCACTGAGAGCCAGACTTGGCCTGCAAGGCAGATCTGCAACCTCCTACCCCATTCCTAGAGGCTCTGCGTTTTCAGACCTCATCCCTTTCTAAGATATGACTCATCATTGTCAATTTCCAATACAGTTCTTACAGTTCAAAGGAAAAGTCTGTCAAGGCACAAGAAAGCAAGCCCTCCTCCAGTCTGGACAAGAGTGACCTCGGTTACCTAACAAAGTATCATTCTAAGTACGGTACGCATCCTGGACGACGTGTGGCCTACCCATGGAGAGGAAGAAGGCTCCCTGGCCTCCAGGAGCTCTGTGGCGAATAGGTAAACAGATCAATCTCTGGGCCTCAGAAAAGCAGCAGAGGAACAAAGGGCTGTGGGTGGGGCCAGGAGGAGGAAGCAATTTGCACCGCTGGTGTCTTGGAGGAAGTGACAGGGAAGAGCATGAGCCTGCCAGGTGTGCTCAGCAGGGCTTCGAGCAAAGGAGTCGGCCAGGAAGGGCTCACAGAACATTCCGGGAACTGCAAGGAGGACAGGATGTGCAGAGAAGAGTGCCAGCAGGTAAGGCTGGGTGGCAGGAGAGGAGCGGGTTGCAGGGAGCCTTTTAGACCAGCGGAAGCCTTATGGGCCATGAAAAGCCTTAGAAGGATTGCTCCAGTGGCATGTGGCTGGGGCCTAGGAGCAGCCTGGCTACAATGGAGAGACAGCTAAAGAGGCGGGTGAGATAACCCAGGAGTGAGGTGAGGGAGGCCTGACCTCACTCTCAGCAATCACAATCAGTGCTTCTTCACCCACTCTCAGAACCTGCTGTGCGCCTAGCACTGGGAGCCAAGCTGAAGCACTGAGGTACAGCTCCTCGGTGTGGCAAGGGAGCCAAAGGCACAGTCTGTGTCCAGAGCGCTTTCCCCAGGATGGCGAGGCTCGCCCATGTCATGAGGAAAGAGTGTGCATAGGGGAGGGGTTCGGAAGGCCCCCATGGAAGGCAGAGGTGGTTACAGGAGAGGAGAATCTGCACAAAGTTGAGGCGGGTGATCCGGCGTGAATGTGATGGTGGGCTTCCAGGACCGCCCGAGGACACACACGGGCCCACAGGGAGGCCGGCATGATGGAGGCGGAGGCCGAGGAAGGCTGACTCCAGAGCATCAGGCTAATGTGGTGGAGCCGAGCAAACCTGAGCTCAGATTCTGTTCCTCCTCTGGACATCATCCATTCAACTAATAATTATTATCTACTCTATGCCAGGACTTACATATATTCATTTAAAATCCTCCCAACCTAGAAGAAGTACATTATTATCTCCATTTTGCAGTCAAGGAAGCTAAGGCACAAATGGGCAAGTAACTAGACCAAGGTCACCCACACCTCAGAGGAAAAGACAATTCAAACCCAGGCTCCAAAGCCTGTGCCCTTCACTGCCTCGGCCTGTAAAACGGAGGGAGGAGTCCACAGACGGAACGGTGAGTGGTCCCGGTGCCGTTATCTGTGATTGCCCTGACATCACGTCACCGAGTTCTCAGTATTCTCCCCACAAAGGTCTGTCAATGCCCTCCGCTCTTGCCTATTACAGTGCTGGTCCCAGGCCAGCCCTTACTCCTCTCTCCTTCCAGCGGGCCTCAACCCGGCTCCCCATTCAGCCGTTTACAAGCCCCTGCAAGGAATTTCTCAAAAACACCGAGTTCATCCGAGTCCCTCTCTGTCCTGCTCCCAGCCCTCCCTAAGGATAGCTCTAACCTATGCAGAGTGGAGTGTACACACCTTAGCCCTGAAGTCAGGGCCGCCAGGATCCTGTCTGTCCACCTCTCTAACCAGATGTCCAGCAATGCCAGCTGGCCCATCTACAGCTGTCTGAACTCCAGGCTCTGGGCTACCTTCTCTGCCTCTCCACAGCCTGCTCACGATCCCTCCGGTTCATTCAAACCCAAGTCCCACTCCCTCCCATTTGTCTGGCGCTTACTTATTTGCATAAGGTCTCATGCACTAAGGGTCTATGGCTCTGAAGAACGTACTGTATCTTACTCTGCTTGGCTCCCTACAGCATCAGGCAGTTGGAGCTCCCATGTTTCTGGAATGTAAGTGAAACAAAACATGAGATGACAGGTGTGTTGGGCTAGCGTGGTCACAGTGGGGAATAGTTAAAAGTCAAAGGGTTCCGGGCTCACTTTCTTGGTCCCCTGACATGAAACTCTCCTGATTTTCCTCCTATTACCTGGCTTAATTCTCTGTTCAACCTCTAAATGTTGGGGTCTCCCCATGGCTCTGTCCCAGGCTTCCTACTGCTCAAACTCCCTCCCAATATGCCGCCCACTGCCCACTGGGCTCTAAATATCACTCAAGATTCTTACGACGTTCCCAAGGCTAAACCTGTGGTCCAAGCCCATGGGGAACACTTGCTTGAATGTCTCAGACATTTCAAACTGCTTCTAGAAACATGAACTTGACATCTGGTGGTGAACACAGACCACTTCTGTCAATGTATGTCAATGACTATACTATCAAGCGCAAAGCACCATTGGCTCCACTTAAAAAAAAAAAAAGAAGTAAGAGCTTCATGTGGCCTGCGCTGCTACTTCTCTATGGAAAGCCACAAGACCTCAAAGCTGGTAGAACATCTGCTGCTCAGAGCCCAGCCTTTACCTTGTGGTTTACCAGAAATGCAGAGGGGCCGCCTGTAAAATCGAAACAAAGCCAACCCACTCAAGAGTTGGTCAGTGATCAGAACAGGTCAATATGTTCAACATTCCTTTCCCGCTACTAATTCATTTCCTTTCCCTCTAGTAATTCATTTCTCTTCAAATGAAGACCTTGAAGTCTTTAAGACTAATTTAACAATTAACATTATCGACTTAAAAATAAGACACGTCTAGGCATACCTTGGAGATACTGCGGGTTTGGTTTCAGACCACTGCAATAAAGCAATATTGCGATAAGTAAGTCATAATGTATTTGCTGGTGGAGGGTCTTGCCTTCTATTTGTTAAATAAAATTAAAAAAGGGAGGGGGGCATCTGTGAGGCCTGCCCCTACTCTAAGCTTCTGAGTGTCAGCTCACAGATATGGTCTGTTCTTAGCAGCGGAGCTGAAGTTCAGCATTTCCAGCGCTGAGATTCCAGGCCCCGTGGATTATTTCCACGTCCCATACCGTTCCTGCTCCTGGCGGAGGGCAGATGTTGGAATGCCAGGGTGTGAACTGAGGGTCCTGCGGGGGTTTGTCTTTACTTAACCTGCATGTGTTGCTTGGGAGTAGAAACCAAGTCCTTTTGCTATTTCTGAATCCTCGTAGCCAGGTGAGATCCAAAAATAAATACAAGTTTATTTATGGTGAGGAGATTATTTTTGTTTTACAAACTTAGTTTGTGGTTGTGCTCATCTCATGCATTTTGACATGTAACATTGTCAAATTTAAGGTATACATGTTAATGTGATACACATATATTGTAATATGATTGCCATTGTAGTGATAATTAGAACCCGGGTCATGCTACATAATTATGCTCCCATTTTTAGACAAATTGCTCTAATTTTTCACTACTGAGTTAAAACTTCATATCATCATCAGGAGTTTCCTATCTGTAAGTTCCTAGTAAAGAATATTTAATTCCTGGCTTTAAAAAAAGTGAATTACCTGTATGAACATAGTATTTACTGCTAAACTGGGTTTTAATAGGCCCTGGAAAGCTCTATTTCTTACTTTTGGAAGAATGCACAGAATATGAGATTCAAACCCAGAAGTCCTGGGACCCAGTCCGCTCCTCTGTCCATAAAGGAAATTTTGACATGGCTGTTTATAGACACAGCCAGTTTTGAAATGGGAGATACTTAATAGGAATAAACATAATTGGGTCACAATGCAGTAACATTTCCTCTTATGATAACATTACACGTTCAAAAGTCCCTGGTGCTATTGCTGAGCCTGCCCTGTGCCCATGACCTACCCAGATGCTGACCCTCTCCACCCTCGGGTGGCAGGGTGGGCCTAGGGCTAGCAGCTTCGCTGTTAGGGTCATGATATGAGGCAGGTAGGGAAACACCACCCTATGCAACAATAAAACCGCTAACTGATTGGTGCTGGGTCTGTTTAAGGGCTGCGTGCACTGTCTTATTAAACATCACAACAACCTTCCAGGAGTCAATTAGGGACTACTACCTCTATTTTACAGAAGGGAAAACTAACTATGCCATCACTCCAGGGTCAAGGGTTACCTATGTGAGCAACTGGGAGCCTCAGGGGTGGGTGAGGCCTAAGCTGGAGTCCAGGACAGGGTGCAGATCACAGCTGATGGATGGGCATCTGTTGTCTTTGTTTGCCTTTCAAGATAAGTTGTCCTCAAAAATCTATAAATGAATAAGTAAGGGCTATATTCTCATAATTTAATTTATTCTTGCCTCAATTTCTTCATCTTTCAAACTGGCAAAAAATACCTGCCTTATCCATTTCACAAAATTATTCTGAAGCTCACACTGGTAGCAAAGAGGAGAGCGGCAGGCTGGGCTCAGTCCCCCACAGGAGAAGGGCACTCATCTCCCTCAGCTGCTCCTGGACTCCCAGCACGGTTCCCCTCCAGGGCTGGGTCTGCCCTGGGTCCGCAGCAGAGAGCAAAAGCAGGACGGGGACTACCCCTCAGAAAGGGCTGAAAAACAGCTCTGCATTCACTCCTGGCTGGAGCTTTCAGAATTAACTCTCTCCGGTGAATTTTAACTAGTACATCACAGTCAGACACTCACCAGGACTTCGAAAAGTGACTTCACTCAATCCTCTTACATAACTGTTTGGAAAACACTGTCGGTATTAAAATGATTCCCACTGTGAAAATGGCTCCTTCTGCTCTCCCCTGCTTTCTGCACAGAATTTTATGTTAATAACTCACTGGTTCTCAGGGGACTGAGGAGCAGGCATATTTGCAAGTAAGCAATCCACAGGCCCCCTCGCTCCGGACAGAGACGTAAGCCCATGAGCCAGGCAGGGAGGCCATGGAGCATGCCCGCTGCCTTTCTGGAGGCCCAGGACAACAGGCACAGCGAAGGTGTGTCCCAGACGTGGGCCTGTGCTGACGAGGGGGTAAGGTGGGAAAGGCATGATGTCAAGCAGAGGAAATTAAGCCTTCCCAAACACTTGTATGACACAGTGCCCACGTGTTCATCAACGGCTCCTACTGACCAACCATCAGCTGAGAACCTACTGCATTTCCGCCATCTAGTCTTATTTGTTAGAGATTCCTGTCACCACATCTAAACCTATTTCTTGCTGGAGGTACACTAATGATGCTGCTTTGAAAAGTATCATTTGGTTTTGGGTTTTAAATATTTAACACATATGTAATATGACATGCTTTACATGATACTAAATGCATCAGGAAATGTGTTCACCTGTGTATCACACCTCAAAAGCAGCAGCTGATAGGTACAGCAGTTGGTCAGCAGTCAATCACTGCTGAGTGAATGACTGACTGACTGAATGAATGAATGAATGTATCTGGAGGTGAGCTACCGGGTCTTCCCAAAGCACCATTTGATTTCCCAGCCATCCGCCCTCTGTCTTGACTCAGTATCTCCGACATGTGTTCACTGCTAAGTTTCCAACTCTCTAATTACTACTTACAAACTGTTTAACACCAACTTTCCTGTCCACTCAACATACAAATCCCACCAGAGGAGCCGCGCTGTCCCACCCCATGATGCCACTTAGCACCCAGAAGGAAGCTGGTAATTAATTTTTCAACACACCTGTGCTCCAAACCCTTTCCAGGTGGTCTCAAATGTCAAGTAAAATTACTCCATTTTTCATCCAAAGACCACATGCCTCATAGGAAAATGGCCTCATGTCAGACGGTTTACACAGCAACTGAGCCCACTAGCAAAGGCCACTGAGCCGTCCATACATCCCTGTCTGTATGACGATTACACCGAGGCGGCTGTCCTCTCCCCACGGCAGACCTGACAGCGCGGCCACTGCTGAGGCTCAGCACACTCAGTGCATCCCAAGTCAAAGGAGAACTGGCTGGTTAAGCGGCCGCAATAACAGATGTAGGAATGCGGCCAGCAAAGTATCTCTGGCCAGTTATGGCTGCCCAGCTACACCCAAATTAAAAACAACCGGCACTGACCATAGAGCCCACATGGAGGCTAGAGGCTCCCCCTCTCCCTGTGACGTCACTGATATTACCGGGTCTCCCCAGAATGTCCCTGTATGCGCTCATAAACAAGTCACTAAAAAGTTACCCTTCGTTAACAAAGTAGGCCTCAGCAAGAAAAGAGAAACTGAAAAAAGAAATGTGGCTTGTCTGTAAGTTACAAGCAATAAAAGAATGGAAATCTTTAGTGAAGAAGACTTCTGAAAAAATTGTAATTAAGAGTCCAAATTAGTGGCTGCCCAATGAAAACAATGTGAGCCAAACATGTAACTTTAATTTTCTAGTAGCCATATGTTTTAAAGATAAAATTAATTTTGATAATAGTTCCTAATGTCCATTTTAACTTGATCTATCTAAAATATTGTCAATTCAGCATATAATCAATACAAAAATATTTAAATAGTTTGCGTTCTTTTGTTCTTACTAGGTCTGTGAAATTCAGCAGGTAGTATACACTTACAACACATCTCAGCTTGGACTGGCACATTTTAGTGTCAACAGCCACATGTGGCTGGTGGTTACCAACCCAGGTAGCACAGGTCTAGAATGATCCTTATTTCTGTTTTGTAAAACATTTAAAGTTCCAAAGCACTAGAAGTTTTCCATTAGGAAGGTAAATAAATACAGTTAGAATTATGGACAATGGCATCACATAGTCTTAAATGAAATAAAATCACAAAAGCCTGTTATTTTAAATTAAATGAAATCTATCCCCCGGAAAAACTCAGCCAAACCCAGAAGTTACGATCTGCCCACAAACAGGGGAAACTGAGGCCCTGACGGGCACCAGGGGCTCACTTCGGCTCCTGCCATGGAAAGGGCTCCCGGACTCTGTTTCTCCCTCACCACAATCTGACAGGGCCAGGGCTCCTCGTTAACTTTGCTCACTTTGAAGGACCCCCAAACAGGGAGGAAAATCAATGATTCCCTTAGGAAATGTGCGGGGATGGGGGAAGGGAGTGTGTTTCTATTACTGAAGGCAGCCTGGGCGCTGAGGCAGATCCCTGTCTGGTGGTGGTCATTGTTTTCCTTTTTATTGCCATTTGGCCTCCTGCTGTCCCCATGCAGAACAGCTCCCTCTGGGGCCTCAGGGAGAGTCCCCACATGGGGTGCTGATAATGGGCCCCACCATGAGGCTGCTCTGCTGGCTTTTGTTTGGAACAATAGCATTCCCATGATACCTCACTCTTGCTGAAAATACTGGTATTAAGAGAGCATGAACACAGCTGTGTGTAAATTACACACAGAGGTTAGATCTGTATATTTATAAGGAACACAAACATGCTAATAGCACAGTTACATACACAGTCGGGTATATTGGCTGCATGGAGAGTACGGTTTGAGTTCCTAAGTATTTCTTTAAAATATTATAGAATGAAATGGTTAAGAAATGCTTAACCTGCACAGGCAGGTTGCACGTCTTCCACCCCTCCTCCCGTGCAGAATGCCCCCACACAGCAAGTTCTCCTCATTTCCACCTGCAGTATGGGAGAAACTGCTGGAAACTCTACGGAAGAGAAATCTCACAATAAAGAGCTTTAAAATTAACTTTTATAGTAAAAATAAATCACTATGGGATGATTTCCAGTTAAAAAGTGATAATTATAAATTAGGGGAGGAGGACAAGAGAAGGCAGTATGGGCGAGGCAGAAAGTGGGAGGAATGTGAAAGTTCAGAATTAACCTGACCTGCAATGACGGTGTTCCCTTCTCTACACGAATGTGTTACGTTCACACGGCCTGGGGAAGGCAGGGTCCTTTGCATTTTTCAGCTAATTTTGGAAATCAGAGAAGTGCACTCAGCAGTATATATTCACTATTAAGTCCGCATATGGACACGTGACCAGGAAACCTGGGCTCTGGTTCTCGGCCTGATCCTATCCAGGCTTCCGATGACCCAGGCGAACCCTACCTTTCACTCTGTGGGCTGAGTTTCTCATGAAAGATGCCTCCCAAGTATCCTCACTTACCAGATAAAGCACTAGCTTTTAAATTGTGAAGTGTTCTAGGAAGGCGAAAGAAAACTAGTAATTCAACTAAGCAGAAATTGTGTGTGTGTGTGTGTGTGTGTGTGTGTGTGTACGTACACACATAATAACAAGCTCACAATAGGCCTTAATTTTATTCTTTAAAAGCTTTAAAAAACACCTCCAACTGATACTCTTCATCTTTTATTTTCCCTTGGTGTGGTTTATATAAACTCCGGGTTTAAAATGAAAGAAAGGTCCATTTCTGAGGCCTGGGTTTACCGTGCTTACAGTTCCACCAATAAATCATCTCCCAATCTGGGCTTAGAAAAGCACTGGCCACGGTTTGATTGCTCCAGCCCCAGGTTGCCAGGCAACCAACAGAAGGGGGAAGTCTGAGAAGCGCTGACAGATAGCCAAGTGGCTGAAACAACAGACTTCTCTCTGTCAAAAATGTGTTTCAGAGAGCCACTTCCCCACCTCTGCTCCCTGCTAAACACTACACGATTGTAAAATCAAAATCAAAAGGCCACTGTAATAAAAACACTTCCTGCTCAATTACGAATTGTTAAAAAGCTGTGGGGAGGCCCAGATCACACAGTGTATGGCAACAGAAATGTGATACTGTAAATGAGATAAAGTGAGCAGCATGCGAGAAACCTGATCTAAATGCAGCTCTGTAGCTCCGGGTCAGGGGCCCTGGTGTGTGGAGCAAATCAGCCGCCCGCCGCCCGAGGAAGCACCAGAAGAAAATAATGAATGTGGAAACGTTACAGAAGCAAACCAAACAATAACCAAGAAGCCGCAGGTACAGGTCCCCATTACTTAATAACAAAACCAAGAACATGCTCAATTGCTGTGAAACAGCCTGGAAATAATGGGAGTTTTCTCTCTCTGGCCTGATTGCTTGTGTAGAATAGGGCAAGGAAGATCAAGCACCCTCGGGAACAACGCCCCCTGGCGGATGGGCAGGTGGGTGGATTCCCGAATGCTTGCCAGTCACCTGAATTATAGAAGACACTAATGCCCTTCAGATAATGCCTGGTAACAACACCTGAGGGCTGGCATCTACTTCAACACCCCGGTGCCTGCCCTGAGCCAGGAAGTGCCACCCCACTCCTGCCGGCGTACCATGGAGTGTCATTTCCATGCAGCATCCCCCCATGAAACCAGTGCCCTGGCTGCCATCTCAGAGCCCAGAAATCCGTGGTTCTTTGGAAGAGGTCAGCACTAAGAACAGGGTTCGCCTTTTTTGTGCCATGGACCCTTTTTGGCAGCCTGGTAAAGCCTAACCTCTTCCTAAAAATGGGGTTCTGAATGCCTAAAATAAAATGAATAGATTCAAAAGGAAACCAGTTACTTGAAACAGGTTACCAAAACATTAGAAAAGGTAACTAAGCAGACCTTATTGACATTAAGAAACCAAGACCTCTCAGAGGGTTTTGGTTTCTAAGGATGTTTCTGAGGGGAGGGGGAGTGTTTCGTTTGTTTTATAATAAGAGCTCTAGCATTGTGACAAACAGGCCAGGACAGCAGTTCATTCATCCCTAAGTCACCAAAGCCACGCACAGCCTGGGTCACTGCCCGAAGCCGGCCAGCTCTGAAGGTGTGCAGGCTCCCAGGCTGGCCCTCTCTCCCAGGCCTGCCTTCCTGCGTGTCTCCGGGCCAGAGGAGGGCCTGGCAGGAAAGATGTGGAGATCTGCGATCTGCGAACTGGGGTACAGACAGACTCTTCCTTAGGGGCCCGTGGGGTCTTCATTCCCTAACCTTCCGCTTCCATGTTTTCTTTCCAGGTCGTCCATCTGGAATGAACTCTGTGTAGAAGGGGAGGCCACCTCCTCTCACCGCACGGAAAGGCCCCTCCATCTGGGGCGCTGAGCCTCGGGCAGAAACTGCGGGGCAGAAGCACAGTCCAGGCAAACCATGGGTCTGGATGTGGGCACGGGGACTGATATGGTCACCACAGGAGCCTTAAGCAACTCAAATACTTTCCAATTCTCTGCTTTCAACCAAACTGAAGGAGGATCTAGAGAAGGTGTCATCTGATAAAGTACTGAAAATATGTCTGATGATAAATTACATTTTGGCATTACAAGGTAAAATTCAAATATTTACATTACACTGTAAAAAACTATCGTTCCCATCTACTTGTTCATATAAACAAGATTTCTGAACATTTATATCTACAAATAAATAAGAATAAAACAGATACAGAATATGGCCTCAATTGAACAATAAATAATATTCATCCAAGAACTTTAAAAAAGCTTAATCCATCTTATTTCCAATGAATAGTAAAAAGTAAAATTTTATCTACTTTTAAAAAAATATATTTTATTGATTTTTTACAGAGGAAGAGAGAGGGACAGAGAGTTAGAAACATCGAAGAGAGAGAATCATCGATCAGCTGCCTCCTGCACACCCCCCACTGGGGATGTGTCCGCAACCAAGTTACATGCCCTTGACCGGAATCGAACCCGGGACCCTTCAGTCGGCAGGCCGACGCTCTATCCACTGAGCCAAACCAGTTTCGGCTTATCTACTTTTATAATATCTTTTTTGTTCACCTGCACTCTAATCATTATTATAACTCTATAATTATTGGAGAGACCTTTTAACACAGCTTTTTTTCTAATCTAAAGGGAATCACACTGTGTAGCATATTTTGATACACATGCCTTTTTGCGTCAGGGAGTATGAAAGCAAAGTATGGTCTGGCAAGACTCTCTAGACAAAATGCTTTGCATTAGGAATAAAATCCACAGGGAAGCAGATGCAAAAGCTACTAGTTATGCCTTGGCTGGTTTGGCTCAGTGGATCCCAGGTTCCATTCCAACCAAGGGCACATGCCCAGCTTGTGGGCTCGATCCCCAGTAAGGGGCATGCAGGAGGCAGCCGATCAATGATTCTCTCTCATCACTGATGTTTCTCTTTCTCTCTCTCTTCCTGTCTGAAAATCAATAATACATATGCATATATTGATTTTATAATAATAATAATATATTTTTATTATAATAATATATATTTTTAAAAAGCTACTAGTTATATAAGTTAAAGGGGGAAAGATAAAGTATAAGATTTTATTGGTAAAAAATAGCTCATTGGTGTATTTTCTTTTTTTTTTTAAACCTATTTTTTATTGATTTCAGAGAGGAAAGCAAAGGAAGAGAGAGATAGAAACATCAATGATGAGAGGGAATCATTGATTGCTGCCTCCAGCATGGTCCCTACTGGGGACCGAGCCCACAACTGGGCATGTGCCCTGGACTGGAATTGAACCCGGGACCCTTGAGTCTACAGGCCAATGCTCTATCCACTGAGCCAAACTGGCCAGGCTCTCTCGTGTATTTTCAAAATAGGTAATAATGCGTATAAATCTCAATGGTTATTCAAAATACACTAGATATACTTAATGATGATAGGACAGTTTTATTTCAAATGTCAGAAATTACATCCTAATGATGAAAAAAAAAGCATATAGTATTTTAAACTTGGGAGGGAATATATGGCTTTTTAAGCAAAATTCTTTTAGGGGCTTCATGGGGTGGGGGGGAGGGCGGCATTTAACTTTGTATCTAGAAGGAAGACACTCAGGGAGGGATTCTTGGGAGCGCCAGGCCTGCTTCCACACTCAGGTAGACTAATCAGAGTCTGGTGTTACCTAACAGAACCAACCCAGGGTCACTATCACACATTCTGGAACCAAAACAGGCTGTGTCACAAAGTGGATTTATCAGGGTGATCATTTCACAGGTTACATGTCCGATCACTGGGTTGTACAGCCGAAACTAGTTTAATATTGTATGTCAAGAGCAATTGAAAAAATGTTTTAATTTTTTGGAGTAACTGTTGTTCAACTAAGGTACAGATAATTCTTCACATGAATTCAGAACTGGGTATGACATCTGTCTGTCCAAGAAGAGTGAGAGCTCAGACTCCTCAGTGAGCAATTACGGTGCTCAGCAGCCTCCATCCGGTCTCTCCAGGCCCAGTGCCCACCCCCCGAACAAGTGTCTGGACTAGAACTTGTGTTAAAATGGACGCTGTGGTTCCATTTCAGTTCACGGGGACCGTGCTGTGTGGAACCATGTCTACAACAAGGGCAGGAAGGAGAACTGGGGTGGCACTGGGGCTGCGTATCTGCCACCGCTGTCCCAGAGTCAGCTAGAGCTAGGCCCTGCTGCTCCCCTAGTGCTCCCGTCATTTGGAGTAAAGCAAATCAACACGGGATGATTGTCAGTTAAAAATTACTGAAGTTCCTGAGTCTTGACCAGAACAGCTTATAGGCTGTAACAAACCCCCACCTCCTCTCTCCTCAAGACCGGCCGCCTAGGGGTCCTGTGGATTGACCACTCACCACTGGGATGGCCCTGAACACGTGCACTCACTGCCACATGCCTGTATTGTCTTCCTCCTCTGGCTGCGTGTGCTATGTGCCCCGCCATGGACTTCCCACACTGTGCCCAGCACTGAGTCTGGCACAACCATTAAAATCTCTCCCCTCGAGGTGGGTGGTCTTATCTGGGGTCATCGGGCAGAGTGCTTTCCACATACAAGTCCGTTCTTCAAGGACAATCCTATTATCAGTCCCTGAACCTGCCAGGGCCAGACAGGGCCTAATATTAACTAATACTCTTGTTTCTCAGAAAGAAAACCAATGGTCCAAGGCACCGCCTCAACCAGAAAGGCCTGCCAACACCCGTTTCCTACCACAAGCTCGAATTCCATCACCAGTGGGTAGTTTTCTACAGACAGATGAGTAGTTACCCAAGAAGAGTAGAGGTGATGAGAGAATGTGGGGGGAAGGAGGAAGAACTGGAGTTTCTTGTTTGGGGGCGTATCACGAACATAAAAGTACCCGGCCCGGCCCATGGTACCTCCGGTAACTCAAGTCAGTTCATCAAGTGTGGTAAGTGTTTTCCTAATAATTTAAATTACTTGACATGCAGAGGAAAGCGCCCGCCAGGGGGTGTCACAGCCTCCCGGGCGGCAGCGCTGACCACAGCAGGCAGGACTGGGGGGACCTTACTTACCGCGATCTAGGACAGGTAACAGTGGCCGAATATAGGATGAAAAGGAAATGTTCTCCATAATGAGGAGATGAATCACCTGCCCATCCAGCTCCTTCCTGTCTTTTATCTTATTTTGCTTTAGGCTCTTAGGCCTGTTTGATAAAGCATCACAAGGAGGAAGCACCGAAGAAAATGAAAACACGACCCCTGAAGGGCCCTCCATAGGCTGGACACAGCCCCCTCTCTCCTGCCATAGAGAACATCCACCCCAACTTCTGCGCGGCTATCAGCCACGGCCGTGACAAGAACCAGCCCCTTCTCTGCTGACCTCTCCGCCAATCCAGAGTCAGGACAAAGGCTGTGGAAGACCTTTTGGCATTAAGTCCGTGACTGAGTTGCCCATATGGAAAACGCACGTCTGTGTATGACAAATGCATGAACTTTTACTTCAATGACAGCCACATGACTTACCTCCACAGCAAAGCTCCCTCCTCTCTCCTTTCAGCCAGCTCTAAACTCTAAAAAGTTCCTGAGTCTTAGAGGCACTTATCTGGTCCAGACAAGGAGCAGTTTATAGGCAACTGAGACACGACTTCAAAGATCACCAGACAGGGGTTAAGTAATTTAAATGATTAGAAAAACATTCGTTGCACTTGATTAACTGACTCGGATTACCAGAGGTGTATGTGCCAGGCTTCCTTAGAAGACTAGCAATATGGACTGAGAAGTGGCTGCTCCCATGAGGAAGGCAGCTCTCTAGCGATGCACCCCCACCCACTCCCTTCCACACACAGCCTTCTCCACTCACCGTCCCTTTCTCTGTCCTGTCTTTGACAGCACTGTCAGGAACGTGGCAATCTTGCTCACAGTCCTTCTAATGCTCTGCTTGCACCGACAATGCCTGGTGCCCTTTATTCCAGCCCAGCCTCAGCCATCCCTTATGCCTGCCATCATGGAAACTTCTAAGGTATGAATCTAGAGATTTTCTCTTAGTTACTACGGAGCAGACACCTTTAATCACACAACATCTCTTCTTCTTGATGTGCCCCGCAATTCCTGTACCAACTCTATCCTGGTTCCCAAGTTCTATATGCAATCCAGGACTCGTTACCAGTTATTTCAACAAAGCGATCGATACTACAAGATCTGCTCAGCATCCCGACTTTGTACCAAGCCCCTACCCCAATCTTTCAGCAGAAGTATATCATTTCCCACAGTAACAATGTGTGATTACCCCTCATTTCCTGTTAAGGTAGAACTATGTGTAGCAAGTTAAACAATATGGCATCCAAGCAGTTCTCCTGCCTTTGGGGCTCCTCCCTGTCTGCCTTTGTCCCTTGTCCAGCCTTCTACCTCCCAACATAACAATCCCGATCTCTCCTCCCCCTGACTATCACCCCGCCAACCTCATCAGATCCTGGTTCTGCCGCTTCCGAGCTGAGACCCTGAGCGTGCTCATTTAGCTCAAGCCCAGCTTCCTCCACTATGAACAGAAAGCTTGCCTAGCTTTAGACCTTCCTTTCTAACAGCTACATCCACCCGCATCTTCTACAGTCACTTTAGGTTTAAAATGACTCTTTCATTCTGCCCAAAGCAAGTACTTCTGGTTTCACAATTTTATTAAAGATGCCTCCCTGTGCCAAGATACAAAATCTGAGGAGCATCTCTCCAGCTTCTCCCTTCCCTCCCGCCCCCAATCAGCCATGCTTTTCTAGAGAGTGAAGAGCTGGGCTCTGGAGCCCGGAGGATGGATTGGAAAGTAGGCTCTAAGAATTGCTCTGTGGCCTAGGAAAAGTCCTCTCTCCTGTCTGTGACCCTGCTTCTGAATCTATAAAATGTTAATAAATTCGTCAATTCATGTGAGTACTGAGAATAACACTTGGCACATAATAAAGGTCCTGCTTCTTACTAACTCTACCTCAGTTCTCCCCAGCCCCAGCTGGACATTAGAGCCCAATGTTAATTAAGTCAGAAACGCCGGGTGAGACCCAAGGCTCTGGGTATATGTAGGGCGCACACACGGTGTGTGTGTAGAATTCCTTATGTGATTCCGGTGTGCAACCGAGGCTGAAAAACACAGCTTATAAACTTAGAGCTCTCAGCATCTCTCACTAGGACCGCAGTCCTTCCCCAGCCCCACAGTTCCCAGGGCCTGGGACCTGGATGCCGGGGTCCCACCCAGGGATTTGGATCTCACTGGTCTGAGGTGCGGTCTGGGCACGGGACATGTTAAAGCTCTCCAGGTGACTCTGATGTGTTTGGCCAGGCTCAGAGCCACTGGTCCCCTTCTCTACCCACTCCATTTGTCCCATGCTGCTGACAGTTAACTACAATGATGGTGGCAGTCCTATCACTCCCCATGTTCAAATATATGTAATCATCCTTCATTTCTTATTAAATTAAACAGAAACTTCTGTTCCCATCGAGTGGGTGGCTTTGAGTCAGCTCTCTGTACACTCCTCCATCGACAGCTTCACTCAAACTGGGCAACCAGCCACAAACCACCCAGCCACGATCTTTCATGTCTCTGGTCTTCCACTGACCTCTGTCACTGTGTCTGGCGAGTGAAATCCTAGCCTTCCTTCCAGGTCCTCTCACATAACCCTCCTGCTCCTCAAGAACTTCCTGACCCCCTGTCCGAGGAGAGCAGCCGTGTGTTCATCACCGCGGCCCTTGTGGTCCCCAAACATCAGGAGGAGAAGAGGCCCTTGGGAAGAGTTTTCAGTTCTGTGGCTGCCATCTCCTCTCTAGGTTGCCTGTGGCAACAACATCCAACTCAAGTGCTCATTTACGCCCACTGCCAACATCAGTCAAGGATGCCACGCCGCCAGGCAATTACCAAGGTGAGCGGTGGCTCCTGCCGAGAGCTTAGCAGTTAAAGAACACATGCAGTCTATTTGTCTACAGTCAGTGATCAGTCTCCTTCCTTTTGGATAAGGGAGTCAATATGTTTTAACATCTTGTTTCTGAAAAGTTGAGCTAAAGACAAAGAAGCCAGTTGAATAACAGAAGAACGAACCAGCAGCACAGAGCAGAGACCCCATTAGAGGCGGCGGGAGGGCAGTGGACGGTGGTTAAAGGGCAGCACAAGCTCCGGCAGAGCCTGCACAGGGCACGTATGGAAGGGCAGTGGCACTGAGCTCGATATAAGGCGAACAACCCCTCCTCCCTTTCTCCCTGATAGTCTTAAAGGCAAACCTAAAGTGGAGTATTGAGAATGGTATTTGGTTTGGCGCTGTAAGAATCCACACCCTTTGTAAAGCCATTCCTCTGGAGGGGAACGTCTCCCCTCCACATGCCCACCTTGTAGGATGGGACTCGAGTGTCTGAAAGTGTTTCAAACCAGCGGAGGGCAAATGCTGTGATGCACAGGGACTCCTCTGAACATGTGAGCGATGGAAGGACCCACCTGCAAGTCTGCCTAAAGCAAGGCCATCTACTGGGTCCTGGGGATGTGTGACAGGGGAACGGGGGGAGGAAGTCAGAGGAGGAGGAGAAGGAAGAGGGGGAGGAAGTGGGAGAGAGGAGGGAGGGGAGGGAAAATGTGAGCTGATTCTGAAGTCAGAGTTCTGGTGAGGAAGACAAACTACCAAGGGCAGCCTGCTCTGAGGCCGAACACTGGGAAGCTGACACAGAAGCTGGCTTGTCCCAAAGGATGATGTGAAATGATGTTCTAAGTGTTGTTATTGCTGAAAGATGGAGAATGTCCTTATCACCGGCTGGACTGAGCGGGGGGCACCGAATTCTCACTGCCCACCCCGCCCCGCAGCTGCCTGGGAATTGGAACAGCTTCGCCTGATGAAATCGAGTCCCAAGTGGTGCACTGCTGGCAGCAGAGAAACAGGAACCACAGACAAGGGCCCAATGCTGCCTACAAGCAAAGCCATTTTGTGTTAAAATTAATGATCTATGTGTTTTTGGGTCCCGGTCAACTGGTTCCCCAAATCTACGCTGAATTCATTTTCTAAAAACCCCCCTTCAAAAATGAATAGCCAAGCTTACTTAGCTCTGTTACCCTAATCAGTTAGCGGCCAAGAAGGAAAAAGAAAATGACTGATTTAGCTGAACGAGCTGCTTGGAAAGCATCTTATTAGCAAATGTGACGCGTCCAAGTGCTGCAGCAGAGTGGCCCCCAGGTGGGCGGGCTGTCAGGAGGAGAGGCTGGGAAACAGAGAGCAGAGCCGCAGGTGATAGGTCCTCCCGGCCTCCGCTCTGCTGTGGCTTCTGACGCGCAGAGCGTGCGTCTCTGAGGTCTACAGCATTTGCTTTATTACTGCTGATGGGACAGATTAGAAAAGCAAATTTATAATCAAAACTCACAAAGCAGCTGCAAGGGGAAACCGAGACTGCTTAGTACTCAAAGAACACGTGAATGCTTTTAAGTTTCGTACACGGGGATGATTCCATCAGCTCTAGATAAAACATCTGCCCAATTTCCAACCTGAGAGTAAAAGGGTGGGGATAGGGAGCAGATTGAGACTCCTGTCAGATCCAGGTTTCTTACCTGCCGGCCAGCGCAGAGTGCACCCCCTCCCCATCCCTTCTCCCTTCTGTATTTCTTAGACAAGAAAACTAAGACCCGAAGGGAGGACCTCACTTCCTCAAGGTCCCAAAGGTGGCTGGGTGCCAGTGTGAGGACCACCTATCAGCCCGGCCTCTGGCTCAGGTTAGCACTCTCTCCACTAACCACCAGGCCTCTTCTTGCTTGTGCTCCCGTCAATCCCACCTCATCCCAACAAGAGTCCTCCAGGGGGAGACAGGAGAGCACCACTTTCTCCTCCCTGGCCCTGAGCTTCAGGGGTGGACTGTGCCATGCGGGACCCTGGGCCCCTGCAACAAGCTACAGGGACTCCGGTGTCCCAGGCATTCTACTTCCAGAATAGGTCTTCCTAATGCTCTTGGATGTGTAATAAAATGGTCCAGAATGACAGTGTAAACACATACTTCAATTATTAAACATGCATTGGTAGACTTTCTAGCCCTCAGGCCATATGGAATAATGTCATTCGCTCTGCTCCATTTAAAAAAATATATATATTTTATTGATTTTTTTACAGAGAGGAAGGGAGAGAGATAGAGAGCTAGAAACATCGATGAGAGAGAAACATCGACCAGCTGCCTCCTGCACACCCCCTACCGGGGAGTGCCCACAACCAATGTACATGCCCTTGACTGAAATCGAACCTGGGACCTTTCAGTCCGCAAACCGACGCTCTATCCACTGAGCCACACTGGCTTTGGCTGCTCCATTCTTTTATTTCCAGGTTCACTTATTACTTACAACTTTCCTTGCCCCTCCTTATTTGTTCCTTAGTATATTTATTTGATAGTTCTTCTGTTTCCTATTGCCAGGATGAACTACATGGGATCTAGCCCTTTGCAATGGAAGAACACATTCCAAAAGTGACCTACTAGAGGGAGTACACTAGAGTTTTGAAGGAAACCTGAGAGCAAAGGTATATTATCACAGATCACAGTTCAAAAAGGACCACCAAGACAGCCTTGAGAAAGTCAGCAAACAGGCCATTCTATTTCTGAGAGAGTGATGGTTGCATAGTCAGCGTCGCCAGGTCAACACCAGACTGCTTATTAAACCTTCTGACTTCTCTCTCCATCCTTCACTCTCTCATAGCAAAGCATTTCACCCACAGATATCACTAAGTACTGAGTGATGATGGCAAAGAATGAGCTTTTTTCTTTTTTTCTTTTTAAATATATTTTATTGATTTTGTACAGAGAGGAAGGGAGAAATAGAGAGTTAGAAACATCGATGAGAGAGAGTCATCGATCAGCTGCCTCTTGCACACCACCTACTGGGGATATGCCCGCAACCAAGGTACATGCCCTTGACCGGAATCGAACCCGGGACCCTTCAGTCCTCAAGCCGACGCTATATCCATTGAGCCAAACCGGTCCCGGCTGAGCTTTTTTCTTTTAATCCAGAAAATAAAGCCATGGATGACTGGAAGGGATTGGTTGTTCATTCCAAGGGCGCTACCGAGAAGAACGAACCAGAGGTGTTCGGTTCAGCTAATTCCGCTGCGTGAGACCACGCCTGCAGCCCAGTCAGAGCTCAGCCAACTCCACGGAAGTGATCTGAGGGTCTGGAGGAGAAACAGCCTCTAGTAGCTTCTCTTCTCTGGTCAAACAATCATTTCTGAATATCACCCTCCTCTAGGCCCTGGGCTACGTCCTGGGAGACAGTAAGAATCAGACTGCAGCCCTGACCTCCAGACTCCCTTAGTCCTGGGTGGGCATACCCCGTGGGCCTGCCCGCACCACCCGAGGGGCAGACACCACACTCCGGCACTGAGCTCATTGATCTTGTTTTAATCTTTCTTCCCCAGGAGAACGGCCACTCCACAAGGAAGGGTTTCTATCTGTTCTGGTCACCGCCGTGCCACCAGCACCGTAGCATGGTGTCTGGCAGAGGCCGGTGCTCTGCAAATATCTGTGGGATGAGTAAACGAACACCAAGCAATAATCTAAAGACAGAACCGAGTATGTGACCTGGGGGACAACAGGGTCATCCTATCCTCATGCTCACATGGGATCAGCAAGAGTGCAGGTGGCAGGCTTGCCCTCTGCCAAAGCCACCACAAACACACGAAAGTGGAGCTGGAGAGGCGTGGGCGATGCTGGTTAGCTGGGAAAGTCTTTCTCAACCAGGACCACCACGCACTCTGCTTCCTGCCCCGGTGCTTGCTTTCTGTGTGGAAATGTCACCCCCATAAAGGCTCCTTGGGGCAATGTCTCACAGCGAGTGCTGGAGCCCCACATCACTCAGCGTGCGGGGGCGTGGGGGAGGAGGAAAAGGAAAAACAAGTTGGCACTCCACTGAAGGCAGCAACTGGGGGGCTTCCGAGGCCATCATCACTCCACCTGAGAGCTCAGATTGCAGACCAGCTCAGCAGTGGATAGACAGCTCTGAACGACCTACTTCCTTTCATTGTGGGGTTCCTACTTGTTTTTTATTCTCCTGTTTCCTTCCCCAACCCCGAATTCCAGTGACCAGGCTAATACAGCGTTTTACCTGTGACACGGGTTGCTCTGCGCATACACAGGAAAGCTGACTCCGCTTCTGTTGCTAAGAAACTCAGAGGCAAGGGCTTTTCATCCTCTTCATTTATAAAACAACCACTTTGTCTATGGGAGAACAAATGCAATCTCTCAAGCCCCCTTGTGTCTTGTTCTCATTTTTTAAAGGAACAGAGAAAGATGACCGAGAGGAGTGGAGAGTGTGTGCTAGCTCCATTTTTTACACGCCCTTGAAAATACAATGAGTATTTTCAGCAGAGTTTCAGCAGCCTGGTGTTTGTTAATCTTTCAAGCTGAAGATTCTCCCCAAGGCTTCCCCCTCCTTCGAGCAAAAATGAAAAAATGTCCCATAAAAATTACTCTTGATTTTAAAAGACTATTCTGAGTAGCAAGGGGTAATTTATAGAGAAAGCTTGTGTTCAATGTGGGGTTACTGCCCAGGTCTCTGTTCTCTTCGCATCGCCCCAAGGCCTGAACTCTCACAAATATGCGCCCAAGCCCCAGACTGGAACAACTCATTGTTGGCTTAAAAAAGCCCTAAAATTAGGGCTAAGGGATAAGAAACTTAAAAGCAAACATATTGGCCAAAGAAAAACAATAGCTTTGTTTAAAAAGAGAAAAATAAGTACATTAATGTTTTCCCCCCATTTTTTAAAAATAAACCTTTATTGTTCATATTATTACAAAAGTTCCTCATTTTTTCCCCCTCCGCCAGGTTCCCACCCCACCCTCTGCCCTTTCCCCACCCCCCATTGTCCTCATCCATAGGTGCACAGTTTATGTTCAGTCTCTTCCAGCATCCACCACTCCCCTTTTCCCCAAGAATCATCAGTCCACTCCCCTTCCATACCTCTGATTCTATTATATTCAACAGTCAATATCATTCATCAGTTTTTTTTTAATTCCCTTGGTTTTTAGATTCACTTGTTGATAGTTACGTATTTGTTGTTCATAATTTTTATCTTTATTTTCTTCCTCTTCCTAAAGAACCCCCTTCAGCAATTCATATAATTCTGGTTTGGCGGTGATGAACTCCTTTAGCTTTTTTTTTATTAGTGAAGCTCTTTATCTGGCCTTAGATTCTGAATGATAGCTTTGCTGGGTAGAGTATTTTTGGTTGTAGGTACTTGCTATTCATCACCTTGAATATTTCTTGCCATTCCCATCTGGCCTGCATGGTTTCTGTTGAGAAATCAGCTGACAATCGTTTGGGTGCTCCTTTATAGGTAACTACCTTCTTTGCTCTTGCTGCTTTTAATATTCTCTCTTTGTCATTTGCTCTTGGAATTTTAATTATGATGTATCTTGGTGTGGTCCTCTTTGGGTTCCTTTTGTTTGGGGTTCTGTGTGCTTCCTGGACTTATAAGTCTATTTCTTTCACCAGTTGGGGAAAGTTTCCTTTCACTATTTCTTTCAATATGTTTTTGGTATCTTGCTCTCTCTCATCTTCTGGGACCCCCATAATTCTGATGTTGGTTTGCTTGAAGTTGTCACAGAGGTTTCTTACACTATCTTCAACTTTCTGGATTCTCTTCTCTTCTTGCTTCTGCGGAGGAGTGTCCTCTGGCTCTTTGTGTTCCAAATCTTTGACTTGATTCTTGCGATCTTCCATTCTGTTTTTAGGACTCTGTATAATATTTTTTATTTCAGACAATGTATTCTTTATTTCTAGTTGATCCCTTTTCATATCTTCATGGGTCTTGTTTATCGGCCTTTTCTAGGAAATTCTTGAAAAACCTTATAGCCGTGGTTTTGAACTCCATGTCCAGTTGTTTGTTTTTCATTTCTTTTGTTTGAGATCTGTTTCCTTGTCTTGGCATTTTCGCTGCTTCCCTGAGTTGGTAGGGTGGCTTTGTGTGTTAAGGTGTCCTATATGGTTCAGTGGGTCAGCCTCCCAGTTATCTGAGGTAGACACTCTTGGTGCCCCCTTTGTGGACTGTGTGTACAGCCTTTTGTAGTTAAGTCTTAATTGTTGTTGATATCATTGGGAGGAACTGACCTCCAGGCCAATTGGCTGTGAGGATCAGCTGTGTCTGTGCCGGGAGACAGCCTTATTTAAAAGCCTCTGTGCTCAGCTTGGATGGGGCAGAGTTTCAGGGTGGAGCCTACAGCCTTAGCTTCCTGTCAACCCTGCCTATGAGGTTCCTGAGTCTCAGTGTTCCTCAGTGTCCTTTGGTACTCACTGCTTCAGTACTCGCTGCAAGCACCTCTGAGAGAAAGGTGCCCTCAAGTTTCGCCCACTACCAAACAGTCTAGGCACTCCCCCAATGAGCCAAGAACTGGGGTTCAGTGCAGTTGGAAGTGGGGTTCAGTGCAGTCTGAAGCTTTTGTCTCCTTCCCGCTAGAGCAATCCAGCGGCACAGTCAACAGTTCATCCTCTGCGCGCAACGTGTGAGACTCCGGGGCTCTGCTTTTCGCCGCTCCCCTGAATTTCCGCCTTACAGCCCAGATTCCCTCCGTATGAGCTTGGGTCCCCAGGGTCTGGTCTAGAACTGGGGTTCAGCACAGTCCAGAGTTTTGTCTTCTTCCCGCTAGGGCAATTCAGTGGCACAGTCAATAGTTTGTCCTTTGCGCGCAACGTGCGCGACTCCGGGGCTCTGCTTTTCGCCGCTCCCCTGAGTTTCCGCCTTACAGCTTAGAATCCCTCTGTATGAGCCTGGGATGTCAGGGTCTCGCCCAGAACTGGGGTTCAGTGCAATTGGAACTGGGGCTCAGCACAGTCCGGAGCTGTTATCTCTTTCCCACTAGGGAACACCAACCAGGCACTCGGCCGGCCGCCCCTCCTCTCCGGCTCCATCCTCTCCCCACATGCGCACCGTGTCTCCATACCTTAGGCTTTTACAGCTCCTCTGATTTTCCTTCTGGTTTTCTCTTTCCTTCTAGTTGTAGAATTTCCATTCAGTCAACTTTCCTATAGTTCTGGATGATGTCCACTTTATATTTTAGTTGTATTTTTGGAAATGGTTGTGTGAGGCTGCAGTTAGGCGTTTACCTATGCAGCCATCTTGGTTTTCTCTTTTCACATTAACGTTTTTGACCACAGTATGAGAGGAAGCTTAGAAAGCAATGAAGCCATGTCTGTGAAAGGCAAGGTCATGGCTGAATTTGTAGATTTAACCCACAGGCAGCTTCCAATGACATGAAATACTGAAATATTTTTCCCTTTCTAATGCTTGGCCTACCTCACTTACTAAAGGATTTAAAAATACATTTCCCTTTACAGCTTGTTACACAGTTAGAATCTTTCTGCAAACTAAGTGGCAAAATTGATTGCCTTACACCAACTTTTCTGCACATATAACTGATTTTTAATTTGCAGTCTCATTTCCAAAAGGACTTGACAATAAACTCTATCACACTACTGACTTCTTTAAACAGCAGTCTGACTCAAAGGCTGCTGGGAGGAAATCACAGGAAAACCAGTTCAGTTCCATTAATACTTGAAACATTAGGCAAATCTTACCTGAATGGACATCCCTCTTTTGTAAGATTAAAGGTTGGTTTTTACCGTGGAACATCATAAGAAGACTAACATGAGTGAGCAATATGTGCATTACTTATGTGTACTAAGTCAACATTGATATTTCTCTTATTTTCCCACTCTTATATCTAAGAATTAAGTTGTTCATAGGAAACATTATCAATTTAGCATGAAATCAGAGGAAGAGTAATCAGAGAGAAAGGTCTACTTTGGTTCCACTTAAAGTCTCTAGTATCTGTTATGGGTTGCACTAAATACGACATGTCTGTATTTCAGGTTCCAAGTGAAATGTAAAAATTTTCAGAGAAAAATTTCAGTAGAAAGTGAGAGTATCAATGTTATGATTCAATTTAGCTGAATGTACAGTTACATAAAACAATGTATGCATCTGAACAGAGATGCAGAGAGAGCACAAGACCAGAAAACTGTAAGGACGACATTCTAGTATCATAGAAGGAAATTCATATAAATCCTACAAAAGAAGAAAAACGGATTTACGTTAGATTATCTACTGGGTTCTCCTACCATCAGCTTGCTCTGAATGACGACGTAACATGCCCACTCTGGAAACTGACCAGCCCTAAAATGAATGCTATACGAGTAAGCCTTCCCTCACATTGCTGACACAAAATTTAAAAGTGGGGTTCAGCACAGCCCGGAGCTGAACTAGACACGATCATGGACATCGTAAAACACATATGACACCATCAGCAGGCCTTGGGCGGCTGGCTCTCTTCCCTCACTCCCCCACCCCGTCCCTGCTCTCACCCCCACAGCCCCCTGATGCTACAGGACCTTCGCTTTGGTTTTGCTGTGATTCCACTCTCTGCAGCTGCCACGCAGACAGTAAATAAAATGCCGTCTGTGCCGCACTAGGCAGCCTGTCTCTGGCACACCCAATGCCTGGCTGAAGAGGGAACAATGAGAACAATGCTCTCCGGAGCAGCCATTCCAGAGGGACAGCCATTCCGGAAGGACAGCCATTCCGGAGGGACAGCCAAGGCCTCTGCAGACACGGGGGGTGGAGGGGCACCTTGCGAGCAGCTGGGTTCCATTGTGAGTGATGCCCTGAGAGCCACACGGGTTCACTGGGTCACAAATGCCCAACAACTTTGTTTGCCATGCCATGCCCCATCAGTTCTGAAAGAAAGATTTTCCTTTGTATCGATGATAAACTGAACTTTAAATTGAAGGGTGGTTTTAAGATTCATGCATTTGAAAGGCCATATACATGACCAATTAAGTTTTATCGCCACCACAGGTTAGCTATCTTTGGGTACAATTCTCAGGTCACTGTATCTATGCCGTTCACCTCAATGTATTACATCAATGCTGGTGTAGCGTGTTTACCGGCAAGCACACTTCGAGGTAAAAGGTACAGTGACCCAAGATGGAATGGAAACATGAGGAACAGCATAAGCAACAATGCCTTCTCCTATGCAACACCTGGACTTCTGCTGGAAGCTAATTCAACAGGAAAAATATTCCAAACCCACAGCTGAGTGGAGGGGAAGCAAAGGGTGAGCCACGCTGCTCAGTGGAGCACCCAGCCTTACAACCTCCCAACCCAGGCCAAACTCCACCAGGAAAAGGCAGGCCCTGGATTTTAAAAAGAATTCAATTAGCATCCCCAGTATTTCCATAATCAACAGCTGAATACTAATTAAGAGCCCAGCATCCAGCAGCAATGGAATCCCAGTGCAATAAGCAACAAGACAACAGCAGCTTTGGTGCCTTCAGCTTGCATGCATAAATAAGCAGAATAACTACCCAAGCATGCCAGGGTGACTTAATCCGTTTCGATTAGGTGCAGTTCAGCCTGGGGGCTTTGTGCTTTATTTAAATGTGTTCATCATGTTTAATTAAAAGCCTAATAATCTAGGGTTTCAGGTTTTTACAAAAGTTCTGATGTGTATTTTCGTATTTCTCTTCATAAGTTCTTCTGATCCGGATGGCTTCCTGAAAAGGAACAATGCTTTTAGCATACTGTGCGAGAAACTAGTTAACACAGTGTGACTCCGATGCAGCAGCCAGCATTCGCGTTGGCTCCGGCCCGGCCCACACCACGGTGTTTAATAAACTTTATGAACTGGCCTGCCACTTCCTTACAAAGGCTTCTCTCATCTGACCTGGTTTATTTCGCCTGGAAGACGTGGCCATGAGCTACTCCAAGGTGTTTCTCAGTCATTCCACTAACGCAGAGTCCAGGGGACGCTCTCTGGCCTCAGATCTGACAGAACCCGGCACAAAGCCTGCCTTAGCTCAGCAGAATTACAGTGTCTTGGCCCCGAGCGGCTCCAAAGAGCAGCATCACCTCTGTCCACCAGACCTGCCGCAGGGATTTCTGAAAGCGGCGGCGAGCGGCCTTCCTGGGTGACTGAGGCCAACACCTCAGCAATCGTGCGGAGCTGAAAGGTCTGTGAAAAGGAGGTTAGCGACGGTATCATGAACAGTAACTCAGAAACTTTCCCCAAAGTGTTACTTTCAAGCATGTGAAAGTGTTCCTCTTTTATCCGATGCATAATTATTAACTATGACAAGTTTTAAAATGCTGGATTAAGAAAAATCTTAATTACAGTGAACAATCTTTAAAAATAGTAATCTTCAATGAAGGGCCATCAATGTTACTCAAGTCCTTTACAGGCAGAGTGTTCTCTCGCAGACAGGATTCCCAGCATGAATAAATTCTCCCTCTTAATCATTTTACAAACCAGAAGGACAACTGCCTCAGACATAAAGGCCGAGGACCACACAAGCCGAGCACGAAGGGCAAGGATGAAGTGCAGTTTGGGGAGGGGCAGGGCTGAGTCTCTAAGCCTTGGAGAAGGTGAGGGCCTGGACTGGCATGGGAGAGAGAGAGCCGCCCATTCCCGAACAGTGGCCTGTGGATCCCTTTCCGGCCCAACTGAGGATTCAGGCATCAGGTCCTCACCCCACCAGGCCTCTCAGCTCACTCAGATAAACGCAAAGGAAAACGCTGCTGCTGTGGTACTCAGATCAAACTCAGACCCCGGGCGCAATGAACTAGACAAATAACCAGAACGTCCAAGTATGTAGACAGCAGAGGGGAAAGGATGAGGAAGGCCTTCTTTTAGCGGGGACACATTTATTTTGCTTATTCCTGTGCTTCCGGGATGAGAAAATCTGGTAAATTCAACAGACGGCAGCCACGTGCACGCACTAACAGCCTGAACCAGGCTGAGGTCAGGAGTCCTGTTGGGCCAGGTGCCTATTGCCACATGAATATTCAAAGATTGAATCTAGATACCATTATCCAAAGCTCCCTTCTGTGGACAGAAGGGGCTACATGCTGACCTGACAGCTCGGAGACCTAAAGGAACCACAAAAGATGGTCTGAAATTTAACTAAAAGCAGTGATGGTGGGCAGTTACGTCCTAGGCCAGTATCTTCACTGACAAGGTCAGCCTTTACCTTAGCTGAGCCTGTCTTTTTGCATCAGTGATAACACATCCTGGAAATGTCTGGGTAACTTGTAACTCCCCCTTTTTCTGGAGCCCCTGGGGCACAACCAAATGTGTACGGACAGATACCACAAATTCCTTCATTATCATGTAATTGTTCCTGCACCCAAGTATGTGTCCATCATTTTACTTTTTATCCAATCCCAGGAGTTTCCCTCAATTTGCTTTCTCCCACCTCCTTAATCTATGACCAATAAATTTCAAGTAACCCACCTATGTCCCTCCTTTGATTGCAAAGTATAAATAGAAATGTGACCCGCCATTCTCGGGAGCATGATCTTTATTCACTGAGGTTCTACTTCTTTGTGTTTTTGTTTTATTTTTCTCCTCATATTCTTTCTTTTCTTCTATCATTCTTGGTCTCTTTTCTAATTCTCTCTTCTCTGCTGGTTGCTCTGTTGCTGCTGCAGGAATCTTGTGTATGTTTTTGTCTTGTTTTGCATCTTGTGGTGCTATATTTTGTTCTATTCTGTCCACACCTGCACAACAACTCGCACATGTGGTCGGAGATGAGTGAGAGGAGATTCCACCCATGAAAGGGACAATAACGTTCAAGATCAACCACGGCAGGAAAACCCAAATAACTCAAGCAAGGGGCTCTCCAGCTCAGGAGGTCTGAGACTGCACCACTGGGCCCCACAAAACATCTACTACTTAAGACCATGCTACCAGGTCCGGGAGGTACAGCAGTCTGATCTAATACATAGAAACAAAAACAAAGGGACAACAAAAATGGGGAGACAAAAGCAATTCCCAAATGAAAGAAAGGGAGGAATCACCAGGAAAAGACCTAAATGAAATAGAGGCAAACAGTTTGTCAAAGAAAGAATTCAAAGTAATGGTAATAAGGGTGCTCAAACAACTCAGTGAGAATTACAAGCAACTTACTGAGAATTATAAGGGACTTCATGAGAGCTACCCCAACATGAAAAGTGAGGCTGAAACAATAAATAAGAATCAGTTGGAAATGAGGAATGACATAGCTGAAATAATGAACACCCTGGAAGGATTCAACAGTAGACCAGAAGAAGCAAAGGACTGAATCAGCAAATTAAAAGACAAAGAAGAAGAAAAATACCCATTCAGTGCAGCAAATGGAAAAAAAAAAAAGAATTAAAAAGCAGGAGGAGAGTCTAAGGGAGTTTTGGGACAACATGAAATGTAACAACATTCACATCATGGTTTGGTAGAATTAACATTATTAAAATGTCCATACTATCCAAAGCAATCTATACATCCAACGCAATCCCTATTAAAATACCAATGGCATATTTCACAGATCTAGAACAAAGTCTCCAAAATTTATATGGGATCAAAAATGACCCTGACTAGTTACAGCAATCTTGAGAAAGAAGAACAAAGTTGGAGAAATCACAATACCAGATATTAAGTTATAATACAAAGCCACTGTACTCAAAACAGAATGGTATTGGCACAAGAAAAGGCATATAGATCAATGGAACAGAACAGAGAACCCAGAAATTGATCCAAGCCATTATACTAAATTACTATTTGACAAAAGAGGCAAGAGCATGCAGTGGAATAAAGAAAGTCTTTTCAATAAAAGATGCTGGGAAAACTCTACAGGTCCATGTTAAAACAAAACAAAACAAAACAAAAAAAACACACAAAAAAAACCAACATGAACTAGACCACTAACTTACACCACACACAAGAATAATCTTAAAATGGATAAAAGACTAAAATGTAGGTTGTGAAATCATAAAAGTCTTAGAAGAAACCATAGGCAGCAAAATCTCAGACATCTCTCGTAACAATATGTTTACCGATGAATCTCCTAGGGGAAAGGAAACTAAGAAGAAAATAAACAAATGGGACATAAAACTAAAAAGCTCTGCACAGCAAAAGAACCATCAACAGAATGAAAGGAGAGTCCACTGCATGGGCGAACATATTTACCAACAATACATCTGATAAGGGTTTAATTTCCAAAATACATAAAATACTCCTACACCTCAACAAAAGACAAACAATACAATAAAAAAAAAAAAAATGGGCAGAGGACCTAAATAGATACTTCTCCAAAAAGAACATACTGATGGCCAAGAGACATATGAAAAATGCTCAACATCACTAATCACCAGAGAGATGCAAATTAAAACAACAATGAGGTATCATCTATCAGAATGGCTGTCATCAACAAACAAGTGCTGGCGAGGACTAGGAGAAAAGGGAACCCTAGTTCACTGCTAGTGGGAATGCAGACTGTGCAGCCACTGTGGAAAACAGTATAAAGTTTCCTCAAAAAATTAAAAATGGAACTGGCATTTGACCCAGTGATCCCACTTCTAGGAATATATCCTAAGAAACCCAAAACACCAATCAGAAAGGATATATGCATTTCTATGTTCATAGCAATGCAATTACAATAGCTAAGATTTGGAAATAGCCCAAGTGCCCATCAGCAGTAGATAAGTGGATAAAAATGCTATGTACATTTACACAGTGGAATGCTATATGCAGCAGTAAAAAAAAAAAAAAAAAAAAAAAAAAAAAAAGGAACTCTTACTATTTGCAGCAGTATGGATGAACCTAAACAGTATTATGCTAAGCAAAATAAGCCAGATAGAGAAAAATAATATCACATGATCTCATTCATATGTAGAATCTAATGAGCAAAAAAACTGACGAACAAAATAGATCCAGAGACATAGAAGCATGGATCAGTCTGATGAATTTCAGAGGGAAGGGGTGGATTAGAGAGAGATTAACTGGGGAATTTATATGCATACTAGATGCCCCGTGCATGAATTTCATGCACGGGGTTGGGTTGTGTGCCCCTCTAAGTCCAGCCTGCACCCTCTCCAATCTGGAACATCCTTCTCACAATCCAGGACTGTTAGCTCCCAACTGCTCGCCTGCCTGCCTGCCTGATTGCCCCTAACTGCTTCTACCTGCCAGCCTGATCACCTCCTAACCACTCTCTTGCCAGTCTGATTGGTGCCTAACTGCTCCCCTGCTGGCCTGGTCACCCCAAATACCCTCCCCTTCAGGCCTGGTCACCTCTAACTGCCCTCCCTTGCTGGCCTGATCGCCCACAACTGCCTTCCCCTGCTGATGATCTTGTGGTGGCCATCTTGTGTCTACATGGGGGTGGGCATCTTTGACCACGTGAGGGCAGCCATCTTGTGTGTTGGAGTGATGGTCAGTTAGCATATTACTTCTTTAATATATAGGATGTGCAGAGCCCAATAGTCTGGTGAAGGCCTGGGGAGTGGGTGGGTACTGGGTAGAGGGGGTTGCTGGGGGGAAAAATAAAAATGAAGGGGACATCTGCAATAACAATGTAACAATAAAGATAAATGGAAAAAAAATCTCAAAACTCCCACTGAAACATGACCGTGTGTCATTATCCTGTACTTGGGAAGCACAGCGCCCTGGAGTTCTGTTCATTAACGGAGCTGGACTTTCCCCGTGTGAGACGCCCTTCCCATCCACTCTGCTCAAGTCCCCACGCAGCAGTGGTGGGGACACAGTCCACATTGTGCCCCATATAAGCTGTAGGAAAGGAAGCCAGCTCTTTTTCAAGGAGGAAGAGCTTTCTTTTAAGCTGGAATTTTAAAATTCCAAAGGGAGTGAAAGCTCAAGGCAGAAATTAAAGGAGAGAGACGGGGTCATGCCTAGTGAGGAGCTGGGGAAGCAGGAGGGAAAAGAGAGGGACCATCAGGAACACGAGGTGGCGGAGAGGAGAGACCAAAAGGGAAGGAGGCCGGGACCAGTTTGGCTCAGTGGATAGAGTGTCGGCCTGCGGACTGAAAGTTCCCGGGTTCGATTCCGGTCAAGGGCATGTACCTTGGTTGCGGGCACATCCCCAGTAGGTGGTGTGTAAGAGGCAGCTGGTCGATGTTTCTCTCTCATCGACATTTCTAACTCTCTATCCCTCTCAGTGTAAAATCAATAAAATATATATTTTAAAAAAAAATAAAAAAAAGGGAAGGAGGAAAAGCTCAAGAACTGAGGGAGAATAAGGACGAGAAGCCACTATGGCGTATGTGTGTCACAGTCACATTCTACACGTTTATGCCATCCTTTTCATCTCCTACATCTTTCTTCTACAAAGGATTGTAGATTTTAAATTTTATCCATCAAAGCTCTTATCTCCTCACCCAAGTAGGTCTACAGTGAAAAACAACATCAAATGACTTTTCAAAACAAGTGAGTTTAACATCTTTACTTTGGTCATTGTCTGAACAATTGCAAATGCTTAAGATGTCTCCATCACTTTCATAATCATGTAAGGTTTAAAAATTTTTAACTTCAAACAGCACCACCTTCACATACTCCTGATAAACTTAAGAGTCTTAAGGGACTACAAATTCTCAACCTTCAAGGGCCATTCCCGTCATCCCCACCGTGGCCTAATTTTCCCACTCCTCTCAGACTCCCCCCCACCTCCAGGCAACCATGAACAAACTCTCACACTCTGCCTTCGGGTATAGCCGAGATCTCTGCACTAACAATTCCTGGTCTTGGACCTGCACTCCCACAACAGCCCCAAAGCTCACTCTGCACTCAGTCCGGTGCGCCCGCCGGCAGACTGAGCCACTCCTTGGCTCAGAATCTGCAGAGCAAATAGCAAGTAGCTGAGTGTAGGCCCACTGGCCACATCTGACCTGCCCCCTGCAAGATCCCTCCCCTGCCACCCACTCCAGACGATGTGTTTCTACCTCATTCTCAAACGTGCCAGGTGTGCTTTCTTTCACACGAGGGCCCGGAAGTCCCTGATATCTCAAAGGCTCACCTCCTCACTTCATCAAGGTCTCTGCTCAAGTGACACTTACCAGGCCTTTCTGAGCCCCTCACAAAAGACAGCAAGCACCCCTCCCAGGGTATCCCCAACCTTCAGACCTCAGCCCACATGCCACCACTTGACACATGTTGATGTACAGGTGGTCTCTCTCTTAAAACAGAAGTCTTGTGAGCAGTCACAAGCCTTGTGACACATTATTAGCACTCGATAAGTATTGCTGAAAAAATGAAAGAGCAGAAGCATGAACGCACATAAAATCTCTAAGCATGCTTTCTTAGCATCTTTTAAAACACAGGTGAGGAACTTCCAATCAATATGTGTCACAGTGCCAGCCTTCATATTAATTTCACTCAACCTAAAGGGTAAATGTCAAGCAGTAGGTAACACTCATTGGCAAAAACACAAGGTAGGTGTTTCTAGCAATGCCTTTCAAAAGTCACAGGCTGGGGACCTGGCGTCCTGAGCACTGCTGGTAGGAATCCGTGGGGCTGTGACTCTAATTGTGTGCACATTTCCGCCTCTTCACCTTTTTTCAGGGCGTGGTAACAGAACGCATATGACTAATGTCCTTCACGTTAGGGATCCTGCCAGCCTTCAAGACAAAAGTCACCAACCCTACTCTAGGCTACTGTACGTATCCACTGGTTTTAATATGCTTGTGTTTTAAAATAGGGAAGTGCCAAACACTAGCTTGCACCAAAAATCATCCGACCAACCAACTTTTTAAAAGAATAACTCAATTTCCTCTCTCTGCGTGGAACCTGGGAAAATCTTCCCCATCATCCATGGAACCCCCGCTTACTAAAACCAAACCTTTCTGTCCAACCCTGAAGCCTGAAGGCTCCTGCCCGTGCCCGATAGATGCCACAGCCAGTCTGTACCCGTGACTGAGCTTTTGGATTGAGCCCTTTGCCCCCGAGGAGCAGGTCACACATGAGAGCAAACACCAATGCCCTGAGCACGAGGCTCTCTGCCCCAGCTCACCACTTCGTCCTCGGTCCAGCACTTCTCGATCAGCTTAGGCACAGGCTTCTTGACCAGGCGCTGCAGGGCTTTGCCAGCGTCATATCCGCTTTCGTGGAGCTAAACAACAAGGGTTTTAGTTAGTTATTGCGACAATAACAGACAGGAAGCACATCAATAATGGGAAGCCCCAAGTTTACTCGACGAGGACTGTTAACTGGGCACACAGACTCACACTCATCTCAGTCATCAGGATAATCTGCTTCTACTCGGCCACCCTCCCAGTTCCAGCTGTTCTGAGAGGGTGACAGGTAGGCAGGGGACCTTGTGGCAATGACAAGAATGGAATTACGAACAACAGTATTTACTAAACAGCTGGCCTGGCACAGTGTTGAGCACATCCCTGCACTCATTATTTTTCTTAATCCTACAAGGAAGGTATTCTCTCATGGAATCTTATGGGACAGGCACTATTATCACCCCATTTCACAGATGAGGACACTAAGGCAAAGCAAGGTCAAGTAAAGGTGCTCCCACACGAAGCCAGTAGGCAATAGAGCCAAGAGGCTCAACCCAGCCAAGGTGATCCTTATTCAGTCCCACTCTCCCCAAAGCAGCCCAACACACTAGCTGATGCTCTTTCTCTTAAGTCTTTAAACTACAGTAATTTCCCTAAGAAAAATCTCAAGTACTAAATGTAAGAGCTTTTAAAAGAAACAAATAATTCTGTAACAGTATACTAACATTTCAGGACACTGAATGAAGATGCCTGTTATCTACACATTCTAATGGACTTCTCTCACTCCAGATCCTGTCTGAGGGCAGGCCGGGCCTGGCCCACTGCCCTCTGTCTCCGGCTTGCTTCCTGTGACCCCACCCACTCCTGGTCCCCTAGTTTCAACTTGTGAACGGCGGAGAGAAGCGGCGGGCAGAGAGACCCTCATGCTCACTCTGCCTTTCCACATGTGGCCATTCTGCCAGAGCTCTCACTGGACACCTGCCGTTCCCGCTCAGGTCTGTTTCTCCGATACAAGCACCTGTTTGGGCTAAAACTTGTGCCTCCAGGGACTAGCACAGGCCACAGCATAAGGTGACCCAGAAGAAATCCTCGTTAAATTAATTTCTAAATACCTTTAACGAGTGTCACTAGGTGCCTGAACCCAAACCGAAGTCTCCATGTACTTGCATTCATTCAGCCCTATGTTACCACCAGGCGCTGTCCCAGCGACAGAGCAGGCAGAGGCTCCCTGCCCTCGGGGCGAGGATGCTCATCTTCCCCCCTTGCTTCAGCGTCTTGTTTGAACACACCACTGGTATTTGCTGAACACTCAGTACAAGTAAGTCACAAACCGTATCAGGTCACAGTTTCCATTTCCAGAAAACGCACAGACTAGTGGGGATGTGTTACGAGGATACAGCACACACAAGGTGACAATACCAAGCAGGCTGTAGAAGCCGCTGCCACCAAGGTGCAGGCAAAGAGCACGACTCACAAAGGAGCGCGCCCTGGTCTCTTCTCCTTAGTGACAGTCTCAGAGGGATGCAGACTGCCTTACTAGCAACTGCTGTCGCCAGGGCTGGCCAAAGCCTGTGGTACTTGTTGAATGAAAAAACAGTTCACAAATACTCATTCGTGGAAACAGCATGCATTACATATTAAAATGTCCTGAGCATTCTCACAGTTTGGAGGTCCCCAATTCATTTTAAATCCAGACTGTCCAAAGAAGCCAAGGCTATATGTTAATTATAACAACAGTCGGCTACTTTAAAACAAGGCAAAACGCCTGCAAGGTGAATGCTGATGTGCTGTGGTGGAGGTACGGTGTGCAGGGGTGAGGGAGTAGGATATGGATGCTAGGTATTAGCTTATGTACTTTTATAAAATTTAGCATTAGACTATTTTAAAAAGAAAAGCATATATTATAAATACTAAATACTCAAAGTTCTAATTTTGCAAATGCTTGAAAACTGTCTAGTCTTCTTTCAGAAACGTAAAATAAAAATAAAGTTAGATTTTCATAGTTTGCCTAATATCCAGACCAAACAAGTATTTGCCAAATTCTATAATATAGTGAGGATCTATAAAGAGAGCTTAACAATCTTGATTGGATCTGAATATCTGAATAAAAGGAAAAATTGCATGCCTATTTAATTTTTTAAAAAGCACACATTTTAGTGATAATTTGAAATCAATTTGATCAAATTATAAATTCTTAATAAAAAGCTCATGACAAATGAACATTTTACAAAAGGTAATTACGGTACATGGGTAATTACAAGGAGTGATAAAAACAGTGGACTTTGGAGCCAGAATATGGATTCAAATCCTGGCTCTACTGCTTACCAGGTGTGCGACCTCAGCACGGTACTTATCCCTCTTTAGCCCCCAATTTCATCACCTTCAAAAATGAGTGCAATAATAAGCCTAGCTCTCGGAGCTCTTGTGAGGATACCAAATGCACGTAAATTGCTTAGGACTGTACCTAGCACAGAGTATGCTAAGTGAGTATTAGCCATGTAGTTTTAAATAGGAAAGAGAAAAAATAAAGGGAATGGTCTCATATCAATCTTCATCTATTTTCCAGATATAGAGAGTAGCCTTCTCAGATATAGAAAAAGTACTGGGTCCAGGTGGGTTAGCACAGTGGTGAGTGTCGATGCATAAACCAGGAGATCAGGGTCTGATGCCGGATCAATCCTCAGTGTGGGGTGTGCAGGAAGCAATTGAACAATGATTGTCTCACATCATTGACGTTTCTATCTCTCCCTCTCCCTTCCTTTCTCTGAAATAAATAATAATTTAAAAATACACATATTAAAATGTAATTGTTAAACTATAAACAAAGCCACTTACATTACAGCTAATTACATTAATAATTTACCAAATTTGATTAAAACTCTAGTTCAGTACACAGAAATTTTTTTTTATTTTTTTTAAATACATTTTTTATTGATTTTTTACAGAGAGGAAGAGAGAGGGATAGAGAGTTAGAAACATCGATGAGAGAGAATCATCGATCAGCTGCCTCTTGCACACCCCCCACTGGGGATGTGCCCGCAACCAAGGTACATGCCCTTGACCGGAATCGAACCTGGGACCTTTCAGTCTGCAGGCCGACGCTCTATCCACTGAGCCAAACCAGTTTCGGCAGTACACAGAAATTTTAAAAAAATATTTTAAACCTCATGTGGCTGATAATAGGAAATTACTCAGAAGAACATAAACGCCATTGCAAAGTGAACGAGTGACTGAAGGGCAGCCCAATGTCAGTCCTCCCTAAGACAGGCCTGCCTGTCAGTGAGCTCGGAGAGCTGTGAGCTGGGAGAAATGTTCTGAATAAGTCACTGAGCGTGCGCCTGTGGCTGTCTGTGTCAGAGGCTGGCCACTGCCCGCAGGACCCTGGGTTACATTACGATGTCAGAGAAAGGCACATCCTCCTGAGCGGCCCAGTACTCTGCCTTCTTTACAAATCTTGATCTGAGCTCTCACTTTCCCTTGAAGAAGCTGCTGCAGTTTCTGTGGTGACCTGACTTCCTTCCGCTCCTCTGATCTCTAAATAGTGGTAGCCCCTCCCTTTGGTTTGATCTACTGTCCGGTTAAAGTAGTCCTACTTCTGAAAACATTATGTTCCATACATAAACCCAATATATACTTAGAGTGTCTACCGCTCCCACTTCTAGGAGAAACACACTCGAGAAGGAAGAGGAGACCGTCATGGAGCACACAGGCGGGGACGCTGCTGTCGGCATCCGCAGCGGCAGCCCGGAAGCTCGGTCACGGGCTGGCCCGCATGCCTCTCCCGCTTCCAAGGGAACCTTTCTCAATAGTCCCCTATTCTTCCTTTTGTTTAAAAACACACATATCGTTTTAATCCTCATCAAGGGTATGTTTATTAATTTTAGAGAGAGGAGGGAGGGAGAGAAACAGCGATCAGGGGATTGAACCTGCACCCTAGGTATGTGTCCTAATGTGGAACTGAACCCGCAACCTGTTTGTTACATGAGATGATGCTCGAACCAGTCACTTTCTTAATGTTAAAAACATTTATTTCCACTTCCCAGGAGTCCTGGCTGAGGAAATTCTGAGAGCTTTAAAGAAGTACTTTGGTTATGTTTTACTAAACATATGCTTTTTATCTCCTCAACGTTAACACAAGAATGAGGATGATGTGTTGAGCACTTTGGGGAAATTACTGGCGTTCAGGACACCCTCCAATCCTTCCACCACGCTCCCGAGTGTCACACTGGTCCCGGTACTGCTCCGGGTCCTGGGAGAGCCGCTGGGAGCATCAGGAATGCCAGGCTGAGATGGCGCCTGTGAGAAGCCGTGTGAAGCAGCGGTGGCCAACCTTTCGGTCCTTGCGGACCACTGCTTGGCGACCGCTGGTTAAAGTTCTGGTTCCGTGTGACATCTAACCAGATGTCCCGCCACACACTGGGCTCCTAAAGGCTGGATTTACCGACCGCCTTTGCTTCGTGCAGCAAGCCCTTCTTAAAAGGGGTTTGCTTTCCATGTGCAGACTAGGGCCCAAATAATGTTTGAGGAAGAGCTAAACCGGATATTTCAACTCTACTCCTCATGTAAATTAGAGTTTCCTAAGTTTGCCTAATACCGCCTATCTTAAATCTGCAAAAATTGTCATTAAAAACATCCCCCTCTGATACAGCATCTAGCTCTGAAGAATTAGAATTATTTCATCTCATGAAAAACATTATATGCGTTTCCATGTTAAACAACTGGTCTTGCCCGCACAGATATATCTATAGAGCAGGAAACTCGGCTCAGCTTCCCAACATTGCTAAGCTCATGTCCTTTAATAAGGATAAGCTTCTCTACCATTTCCCTGAAGAAATTGCAACGCGGGTGTGTGTGTGTGTGTGTGTGTGTGTGTGTGTGTGTGTGTGTGTGTGTGTGTGTCTACCCTCAAATGCCTTCCAGCTTCACTCTGTAGCCTTGGAAAGCAATTAAACAAGATAAATAAACCTGTCTGTCCACTTTGTAGCCAAGCCTGGCTGGTAAAATCTGGGATTAAATGCAATTTTAATGTGGAGGATAGGGATCTGTACCATTTTGGAGCCTCTGGGAAGAGATCATTGCAAAAAGCAGGGACCAATCAGCTTCCAATCTTTGCAAGCTGCTGGGAGAAGCACTTGGCTCACACCATCCGCATCCCTCCTCCAGTCACTCAGCAGAAACCACTGCTTTCAAATCCGTCTGCACAGAGCGCGTGCGTGTGTCTAACCAGGGAAGCAAGGCCCTGGCCATCTGCTCCCACGTGACTGAGCTGCGGGGCTGCTCTTCCACACGCGTCAGTGCCACCATCCCCTGAGGCAGCCCCGCTCTGGGGAATGTGACACAAAACGGAAGTCCCTCTTCTGTGGCACTGTCCTCATTCTGCAGAGCCTGCTCCAGAGCCCTCAGCTGTGGCCTATCCTTCACCGTGAAAGAGCCAACAGGAACTCTCCCCCATCAGGGACCCGCCAGTCCCGCTGCGCCACACCCTGGTGCCCGGATCCAGTGGGATGTGTCAGGCTCAGAATGGCCTTCCATTCATTCCACGAAGATACTGAGCACCTCCTTCTGCCAGACGCTGTGCCAGCAAAGAGGGCAGGAGTGAACGCAGAGCAGACTTGCTTGGGGATTCTGGCGCTAAAACAGAGCAGCTTCTGAAACAAACTCGTGGTTTGGTTCCACTGTAACAAATGCAACCGCTACACTGAGTCACGGAAGCCAAAGACACTGCCATGCATATAACTGGACCCGTTTGCCAGTTACACACAGACTTGCCCTGCCAATGACTCTGTACCCGAGTAAACACAGCGCAGGACCTGAGTCTTGTGAGCTGCTTTGTCACAAACCAGCTGAGCTGAGGTTTCCATCTGGCCAATGGGCCTAACACCACCACCCCTCAGCTGTTTCAGAGGACAATGGCGATCCTTAAACAAGACACACCAGGTGACAGAGACTCTGAACACCAGGGGGCTGTAACTGTGCAGTGGCGTCCCCCTGGGAGTAATATTTGGATCCACAGCCTCACCTAAGACCATTCAAACAGCCAGGGGTTCAATCAAACAGCCAGGGGCTCAAGCAGGCCAACCCTGCTAGTGGCTGCCCATCCTCCCCTGTCTCCTTACAGCTTCTGACTCCATGTGATCAGCAGGGAAAAGGGACCACGCCACCAGAAGAAAAACACATTTCTGCATAATTGCCCGAGTTAAATCTGCTCCTCTCACTCTGCCTGACAAATCATTCCCTGCTTATTACTTTCTATAATTTAATATATATAAGTGCTTTACTGGCAAGCTTCTCGAAAGAATAAATAATACTTAATGACTGCCTACAGTTTAATTAACTCATGATTGAACTTCTCATGGATTGCTATAAACATTAAATTATATCCTTCCTCAATGCTATCATGATGGAAATCTTGTTTCAAGCTTTAACTCTCCTGCCTAAACAATTCTGAGATTTCAGCAAATCTGGATATTGGACAGAGAGGTGAGAGAATCAACCTTAATGCCTGGTTATAAAGTGTGTTATTTTATAGAGCAAGGACGAGGCCTTAATTTAAATAAGATTAAAAATGTGCACATGCCCCAGCACCTCATTTATATTACAGCAATCATTAAACATCTCTGGGGCGCGGGCAGTCTTATTAGCATAAACTGCGTGTTACCGCGAGGTTTCAGGTTCCCATTCTGGCTTCTCATTGTAGCTGCCATTTTCTGTCTGTGTGATGCTGCAAATAAATTTTCCTTTTGGCACGGCTCAGCTGTCAGGCACCTCTGTTCTGTAATGAACCCATGAATTACATCCCTGCTCTGACATCTCCAGTCTCACACATCAAAATATTGTTCTTCAATTGTAATTTATAGCTTAATTTAAATGTCTCTTATACTGTGACCTTTTTAGATCAAATGGCATTGCATCTGGCAGTTTTGAGTAGACCAAAGCATCCTTTCACAATTACAGCTATTATGATAACTACAGAAAAAGCCTATGTGAATTAGATTGCAATCACACTAAATATTAAGTAATTGCAATCCATTAAGAACAGTAGGTTTCAAGATTTTTTCCTCTGCAAAATATACTGTTTATATGCGAGAAACTGCCAAAATAATTTAGAAAGGAAAAAAATTGGATTTAAAAGAGATCTTGAAATTCTCTCTGTAGTTTTCATTATTTCAACCACTGACATAAATTGACAAAGATCTTGTCAAAATCTATTCCAGACAAAATTTAATTTCTTTTTCTCAGAAATTCACGGGTGTCAATATAGGATTTTCATTCAGACCTCCATTACCAATGACCTAGTACCAAGCTCAAAATACAACATAGATCTACACTAAGGAATTATAACTAACACTAATCAGCATAAGTGTTTATTTTTGTTGGCCACTGTCATCCCAAATAGCACCATAAGCACCAGAGAGGCTAACTCTGGCTAAATATTCTTATGGGAGCAGGTTTTAGAGACAATGACAAAGACAAGAAATGTACTTGCTGAGAGTAAGGGATGAGGAAAAGATCCAGCTAATCTGCAGAAGGAAATACAGTTGCTGAACCCACCCTCCCTCCGATACCGAGTAACTAAGTGTTCAGGAAGCACGCCACCCTAGCGCAGGGGTGGGAATGCCCGGCCCTCCGTGTAAGACCCACGAAACCATTTGGTCTGGCCCTGCCGAGGCATTAGGAGTGAGTTAATTAAGTGTTTGACTAAATATAGCAGGCTAATTTTTAAGTGGATAATTTTGTATGACCTATGGATGATGTTATAAATATCAGAATGGCCCTTGGCAGAAAAACGGTTCCCACCCCTGCCCCAGAGTCAGAGGGGACAGGAGGGGGACCGAGGTTGGCGGAGCTCCAGATGTGCTAGGAAGTGTATGCGTTAGGTTTTGGTGTGCTTTCTTCATGCCTCACATTTCTCTTTTATGGCAAGAGTACTAAAAACCAGACAAAAAACCGGAAAGTTCAGTATCTGGCTCAGGCCACACTTCCCCGAGGAGGCAGCAGAGAGAGGACTCTCACATAAACCCATGTTCTAGGAGGAAGCCAAGGCTCGGTCCTGGGGCAGCACAGGATGGTGTGGCTGCGAGGGGCTCGGGCATCTCCAGCTGCGTGGCACAGCAAGCACTGTCATCGCTTCTCTGGGGATAAGAGCGGGTGGGCAGGAGGAGGGAGCCCACAGCTCAGAGAGAAGGGAACACTGCACATAAAAGTGACAACAGCAACTTTATCATAAAAACACAGAGCGCCAGTGAACGCTGGCGCTTATGGCGTTATTTGGGTGACCTTTACTGTCTTGAAAAACCAAGATGACCTCACAGAGCAGGTTTTGAAAAGCAGCAGTCAGTATAGTAAGACCAAGGTTGGCTATACTCAAAGTAAGAAGGAAAAACCCAGATGGAGGACAGAGAAACACCAAAAGTTGTTAAAGATGAGCAAGAGGCTAGAATTAAAGGCAACAAAAACAGGGTTAGGATCCGGATCACAAGCTTTTCAGTGATTTATCACATAGAGGCAACGAGAACTATGACAAGTCAAGGTAAGGGACAACAAAAAAGGAAAAACAAGAAAAAAGAGGATATTCAACCTCGACTAGAGAAGCCAAACCAGGAAGCACAGAATCTGAGCAGGAGGGAATACAGGGAAGGTGGAAACAGGAGACTGGGAATCTATGAGGAAGGGACTGAAAGCTGAGAAGGTTCCTATGAGGAAGAACCTAGAATTCTAGAACGTGCAGTGAAAGCCACGCTGAAAGGATTGGGAAGACATAAACCAGAGGAGATGGGACACCAATAGAATTTTCAAGCCACAGAGACTGAATCCGTAATAATCCCAACAAGACATATCAACAACTACAGAAAACAAAACAATGGCCTACAGACTGGAAATGTCCAACACACATCCTAAACCTTAAGAAAGGAGATGCCAAGGAGTGCAGTAAATAAGGATTACCCTGTCCTCAAGCTTAGCTTGTAATGTATATAAATTTATGACAGGGTATGCTTATTAATCTGTAGGCGATAACCTTATTTATCTCATAAAACTGTATGAAGATTACATGCATTCATTCATAAAAAGCACTTAAACTTTTGCCTGACATATAAGCACTAGATAACAACTAAATTTTAATTTTATTGTTAATGACACCAGGCAGTTGACCAATAGTTGATATCTATGGTATAAAGTTGTAAGAACAATGATAAACTTAAGAGTACTAAATAAGAAACAAGTAAAGAACAAAAATATATACTCTTTTGAATATGTAAAAAACTTAAGGTCCTGTGCCTAGTTCAAAATTCAGTCAAAAAGCTGAGAGTGAGAGAAAAATAGTTTAGCAAAGGCAAATATAAAAAGAAAAAACAAACAAAACAAAGCAGAAACACAAGTAAAAAAAAAGAATGTATTACGCTTCATGAAAGCTTACACCACAATAAAATGATAGTCTTGTAGGAAAACTAAGGCTACTCTTTACCACCTGATGCTGATCAAGTCCAGGGAATGTTACTCAGTGGACGTGAGGTGTGTGGCTCAGCTGACTGTCATCCTGTGCACGAAAAGGTTGCCAGTTTGATTGCCACTCAGGGTACACGCCCAGGTTTCAGGCTTAATCCCTTGTAGGGGGCATGCAGGAGGCAGCCTATTGATGTTTCACTCTCACATTGATGTTTCTCTCTATCTAAAAATCAATTAAAAATCTTAAAAAAAGAAGAAAAAAATTAAAAGACATACAGACAAAGCTCACCAGAGAAGACATAAAATGACTATGTATAAAAATGGCTAGTATTTCATCATGGATGAAACTCAAAAACCATTACCCTCAATTAAAGAAGCCAGTCACAAAATATCACATATTGTACAATTCCATTCAGATGAAGTGAGGAGTGACTAATGAGTAAAGATTTCTTTTTGGGGTGATACAAATGGCCCAAAATTGATGGTGATGCTGTTTACACAAGTCTGTGAACACACCAAAAGCCTTCAATTTGTACACTTTAAAGAGGTGAAATATATAGCATGTGAATTATCTATATATATAAAAGCCTAAGTGACTCTTAAGACTGGACGACAGGCCAGTAGCTGTTACACACACCGACCACCAGGGGGGCAGACAACCTCTCTCAGTCCCTCCCTCAGCCAGCCAACTTCTTGTGGTTCCTCCCCCCTGTCCGGCTGGCCCTGATCAGGGCTGGGCGAGACAACTCCAATCACCCTGATCATCGGGCACGCCGAGGGACCCCACTTGTGCACGAATTCATGCACCAGATCTCTAGTATATCAATAAAACTATTAGATGAAAAGGAGACAAAAGAAATTGGCTCAAGGAACGTGAGAGTGGTTCACATGGAAAAGCAAACAGCTGCCTCGGGAGCAAAGACATTTCAGTGGAAATGACCACAAGTGGGGTCACGGCTGTGCGAAGGAAGGAAAGCACTGTCACCAGAGGTCACTGCTCTGAGGGGCCTTCTGTCTCCCCACCTGCTCCTGAGAAACTGTCATGTTTAGCTCAACTTTAAGTCAAGCTACAGATTATCTAAAAAGACAAATACTAACACATTAAGTTTAAAAAAATCATCTTCATCTAAATGAAGCAAAAAGATTAAATAATGTATTTTATGTTTAAGCGTTGTTGCTTTCAGCTTTTGAACAGAAGTGAATTTATGAAATTCTCATAGGTAAATTTCTAAGCAACTACTTTTCAAAACAAAAGTTAATTTTTTTTTCTGATTGGTCCAAGTATAATAAATTAGAATTCTAATTTTCATATTATTATGTAAATTAGATAATCAGTTGAAAAGGTATTGATTATATCAAGAAACCTCAGCTGCATGGTCTCTTTCTTCATCTTCACTTATTCGATGTTTAACACATAACGCACAGTAGGCTCCAATATCCTATTATTACATAAATAAAACAAGGGGTTTGTCAGGATTGATTTATATCAGGCACTGTTCTTTAAAATTACTGGACTTCCATGAAAATAAATCATATAGCATATCTACTTTTCCCATTACTGTTTTCAACATCAAAACCCTGAGAGAAACCACCATCCTATAACCGTTTATTCGTGACTGATCCGAATGGAAAAATAGTAAAAAGAGAGGACTGAAAGTAAAGGGTGTGGTGTGGAAAGAATGTCAAAAGACTCCTGACCATATTTTTAGACAAAGTGCAATAAAAGGGCTCCTGGCAATGCCTTAATGGGAGCTTGGCATCCACTGAAGTCCTCAGCACTGCAAAGCTGACCCAGGGCCAGATACTTCAGTGAAGTCCCTTTATGGTGAACAAATAGAAATTCTATAGACTTAACATTTTGGAATAAAGGAGAGAAAGATGAAAAATGACCCTTCAAATAGGCCTACCGGCATACTCTGCTATGACAACTGTACATTTGGATTTGAACCTGATTTGTTTATTTATTCAATCATTCAACAATTATTAGTGCCTCTCTACCATCGAACTATGGCTCAGAAAATAAAGATGATTAATATTCAATGGTTAACGAACAGTGATATTTATAGATCAAAAATAAAAAACTTATTATTAAGCTATTGGAAGCACTGAACCCTTTGTTGAAGAAACTATGGATATGCATAAATAAGCAAACAAATATATACTCTTTTGAATATGTCAAAAGCTTAACCCAAATGTCTAACAGCAATCCATATTTCAGGGAATTAAACTGTCCAGAAAGAGGTGAAATCCTTGCTGTATGATTACAAATTTTACATATATATGTATGTGTGTGTGTGTATACACACACACACACACACACACACACACTCTCTCTCACATAAGTGAGCATATATATACACATACATATATATTTAGTGTTAGTGAGAGAAGATAAACATAAAAATGCAAATAAGTTTCTGAGAAAAAGAAGTCATTGTATTAGGAAATGAGAAAGAATGAAATCCAATTATTGATTCAGAAAATAAGTCAGCATGTTATTTTCTAGAAAATCTTAGTCTGAAACTATAGGGCTCTGCTACAGTTTATACACATAAATATACCAGTAAAGGTCTATTTTGTAAAAGGCCAAATAAATGCGAGCACTTAAAGATAGCTGAATTAACCCATTAGAATGATATCAGCATCTAAATGCTACACAGCATTATGTTTACCAAGTATTTGTAAGCTATAAGCGTACAGAGGGCCTAGTGAAACCGCACATGAGAAGCCAGTTCTGGAACAGAATACACAGAAACGCTCCTAAGATCTGCCAGGGGGAGCACCGCTGCTTTGTCGTATTTTAACATAATATTTTTAACGTAACATAAAATTATAAATAAAGCAATTCTGCATTTAGAGATGATCACAAGTTAAAATAGTAAAATACAGCCCTGGCTGGCATGGCTCAGCTGGTTGAGTGATGTCCCATGCAGTGAAGGGTCGCTGGTTCCGTTCTCAGTCAGGCACACACCCAGGTCTCAGACCGGGTCTCCCACGGTGGTGGGTGTGGAGGCAGCTGATCAGTGTTTTCTTCTCCCTCTCCCTTCCTCTCTCTCTAAAAATCAATAAAAATGTATTTTTTTTAAAAAAAGTAAAATATAATCAAACTTATCTTTGCCAACATATGTTAAAGAGTATACCCACTGTCGCTAGGAATACCCTTCCCTCCTTTAGTAAAGAGAGGCCAACCCATTTATTACATCTTCTTCCTCTACAATTGTTCAAAACCGTTTTTATGTAAGTAAAAAGAAATACATTTTAGCTTGAATGAACAAATAAAGCACAACTGTGTACCCAACTATTGTGCAAGTTCACCACTAGACCAAAGGTAAAAATAAGATCCTATCTCATAAAAGCCTAATATGCAAATTGTTCAACGGGGTTTACGGTGGACAGAGGTGCGGTGAGAGTGCAGGGTGTCTGCCAAGCTCACTCTCACTTCCCCTGCTACCCTCCCCTGGGACGCCAGGGCTCGTGTGTGCACCAGGGAAGCCCCCACACTCAGGTGCCAGGTGCCCGCAAGGAGCCCGCCCTGCACCCATGCGGCCTCTTCCAGGTGAGCTGGGCGCAGCTGCCAGGACCGCAGGGGCTGGTGGGCTCCCCGTGGGTTCACGCTGGAGCCAGTCTGTTAGGCCAGCCTGGAAAGAGCATGCTGCCTGCCCGCCTTCATGCGGTGCCACTGGGCAGCCCGAGGCCCATGCTGCGCCGACCCGTGGCTTCTGCTGCGCTGACCGCATCTCTGCGTGGAGACTCGGGAGCCGCCCGAGAGGTGCACATGGGGGACCCGGCGGCCCAGGTGCTGCCCAGGACCTGCAAGGACCTGCCCTTCCACACCAGATCACTAGCCAGGCCTAGGGCCCGCACCTGTGCACAAATATCATGCACTGGGCCTCTAGCATTTACATATTAACTATTTCTGTGTTCGCCAAGGAGGGCTCTGCTATTAAGAATGTATACATGTGGCTCAAGTTTTATACAACCTGCAAATCATCTGCATTAAATTAAAATGGACTAAAAAGTGCAGACAAAAAGGAGCTTGGGTAAAAATAAGAAACAAGTAAAGATCTAAAGTAGACAAGAGACGTACTTTAAATCAGCGATTGCCAACCGGTGGTCCGTGAGGTCCAAAAGGTTGGCAACCACTGCTTTAAATTAAATGAAAAAGCAATATTCATAATTAGAATCTGAAAGAAGATATATCACACAGACAAGCATGTGAAAGCTAGGGTAGTTGAATTAATGTCAGACAAAACTGGATTCAAGACAGAGAGTAGCAGAGACCGGTCTGACTCAATGGATAGAGTGTCGGCTTGGGGACTGAAGGGTCCCAGGTACGATTCCGGTCAAGGGCATGTGCCTTGGTTGTGGGCATATCCCCAGTAGGGGGTGTGCAAGAGGCAGCTGATCGATGACTCTCTCTCATTGATGTTTCTAATTCTCCATCTCTCTTCCTTCCTCTCTGTACAAAATCAATAAAATATATTAAAAAAAAAAAAAAGACAGAGAGTATTACTGGACACAAAGAGAATCACACTAAAAAGGTAAAAGGGAGAATACACAGAGAAAGATACACTATAAATGTTCAAATGTGCCTAATGGTACAAGGGTCCGATATATGAAGCAAAAACTAACAGAACTAAAAAGGAAAAATAACCAAATCCACAATGGTAGCTGAAGACTTTAATGCCTCTCTCTCAGTAACTGGCATTACACCGAGATAAAAGAATTAGTAGGGCACAAAATATTTAAATAATAATATCAACTGTTTTAAACAAACACAATTATAGAACAGTATACCTAATAACGGCAGAATGTACATCCATTACCAGTGCACATGGGACATTCACCAAGATAAATGACATGCTGAGCCAAGAAACACTCGTCAAGAGATTTCAAAAGATTGAAATCTTACTGGGTACTTTTCGACCACAACTGAACTAAATCAGAAATCAATAACATGGAAAGAGAGAGAGAAGGGAAGGGAGGAGAAAGAAAAAGGGGATAGAAACATCTATTTCTGGTAATTAAGCAACTTAATTCTAAACAAGCAATAGGTAAAAGAAGAAATCACAAAAAATTTTTCATATTTTAACAGAATAAAAATGAAGAACAACAAATCAAAATTTGTGATAAATCAGTTATCTAAGATCCTACTTTAGAAAGCTAGGTGAAAGTGTTTAAAATACCTACCCACCCACCCACAGAACAGAAATACTAATAAGACTAGAGATCAATGGGATAGAAAACAGACAGAGAAAAATCAATGAAACCAAATGGTAGCTATCTGACAAGATCAATAATGTTGATAAACCTCTATTTAGATTAAGAGGAAACAAATTAGCAATATCAGGAATGAAAAAAGGTAAAAATTATAGATCCTACAGACATTAAAAATAAAATATAGGAATAAATTCAAATTTTTAGCAATTTGATAATTCAGATAAAATGGACAAAACATTTAAAAGACACAGATCAACATATTACCCAACTGGCACATGAATAAATGTACAATCTAAATAGGCTTACATGTATTTGTAATTCTAAACTTCCCATAAAAAAAATATTCCCAGATGGTTTCACTGTGAAACAATCAAACATTTAAGAAAGGAAAAACATCAATCCCTCACAAACTTAAGAAAAAAGAGGTAGAAATACTTCCCAACTAATTTTTTGAAGTTAGTTATTCTGATGTTAAAACTAGACAAAGATACTACAAAGAAAGACTACAGCTCAATAAACACAAAGGTAAGTTTTTAACAAAATATTAGCAAATCGAACCCAATAGTTCATTAACCACCAAGCAGGATTTATCCTAGGAATGCATAGTGTGTTTACCATTTGAAATGAATAGATATAGTTCACCAAATTAACAAAATAAAGTATAACAAGAAAAAATAGCACCTGACAAAAATTCAACACCCAGTGACGGTAAAAACCACAATAAACGTAGATATAAAAGGGAACATTCTCAATGTGATTTAAAAACAACAAAAAAGAAAAAACCCTACCCTGCACTCAACAGTGAATGACATTGTTCTCTCCCTAAGACCAAAAAGAAGGCAAAGATGTGTCTACTCTTACATTTCTACTGGAAGTCCAAGCAGGGAAAGTCCAGCACACAGAAGAAAGAGCAGAGGCATGAGGCGTGTACAGAAACCCTAAGGAACCAACCAGGCCTCAGGAGGGGTGTGGGAAACACTTTGTATCTTTCCTTGGTGTAAACCTCTGAAAAAACTCATCAAATGGCATGCTTTCGGAGCAGTTGGTATACATAAATTGTACCCCAGAAAGTTTTTTTTAAAATGACACACTAAAAGTCTCCCATGTGACTAAAACAAAACAGCAACAAAAATCCCAAACACCTGGGAGTCAAAATAAATAATCCGGAGGAGCTTATATTTAAAAACAGGTCCATATAATTATATTTGTCATAAAGAACTGACAGTTCAAAAATCTTTAATCCGCGCCTGCATTTAAAAACCAGAGTATTGTATTTAAATGCACTCATATTCAAACATCATACAGGGTGCTGCACACCCTGGTGTGGCCATGCTGCAATTGCCACCTTTTTTGAATTTCTATGTTGTCTTGGGGAATAGGAAATAGACATGGGTTTATTCTAAATTGATAAATGCCTAACCATGTTTTGATTCTACACTACACTCTGAGAAAATAATAAATACTTCTCCCGTGACAATGTATCTTTTTAATTTATTACTTGACATAATTCAAAACTTCCATTACTCCAAGGAAGTCAAAATAAACATTAACTTCTCACAAGATTTTTCTATTCACTACTTTTCAATAAAGAAAGTACCTACAACTAAAACTCTCTAATACACCGATGAAGTACGCCTTGTCACAAAACGTGCCCAGAATGCTGTTCTCTGGTGGCTGACTGCATGTGTATTGCATAACTCAAGATACCTGAGCCATAGAGGGCGGAAGGTTCTTGACAAGAAGAATTTCAAAAGATGGGAAGGCAGTTTCACAGAAATAAAAACGCATAAGACCAGCCAAAACTGGTTTGGCTCAATGGATAGAGCGTCGGCTTGGGGACTGAAGGGTCCCGGGTTTGATTCCGGTCAAGGGCATGTACCTTGGTTGCGGGCATATTCCCAGTGGGGGGTGTGCAAGAGGCAGCTGATAGATGACTCTCATTGATGTTTCTAGCTCTCTATCTCTCTCCCTTCTTCTCTGTATAAAATCAATAAAATATATTTAAAACAAAACAAAACAAAAAACCTCATAAGACCAAACACCCTCTGGCAATTATTAAGAAAACTTCAGAAGAAACTTAATACAAATGACTAGGGGCAAAAATGGCTCAAATTATTTCTGTGTAAAAGAATGCTTTTCCATAAACTGTAGAGGGTTTGGAGTAGAAAGGGAATAAATCTGATAAATTCATGAAAGTGCCAAAAATACACTTAATTAAAAATGGTAACATCTTCATTATTCAAAATTCAACTGATCAGCATAATAATGAAAGTAGACTATTGTTTAATGTACTAAAAATCCATAAAAATTCATTACTACTTGTTAGATTTAATGACTTCACATTAGTGAGCACACAGAGAAGAATTATTCCAAGAAACTTTGAAGCACACGAAGCTTCCCGCACAGCTCGGCAGGGCACCACCTGCAGTCCAAAGGCGATGCCAGGAGGACTCTGGGCCGAAGGGCCGCGCTGCTGGCGGCGGCGGGTCCTGCCTGTGCGGTGTGCACAGGGCGAGGCTGAGACAAGCGAGTTGTCCCAGTGAGACCCCTGCCCCCACCTCAGTACCTGGGGGCTCCGGTGGTACATTCCACTGTAGGTTTTTTCACAGGTGGCTATTTTAAAACTAATTCTGTTTTAGAATCATGTGGAGTATTTACACGGTTCCAAAGTCAAACCTACACAAAACAAATGTGTCCGAAGAGGTCTAGTTTCTCCAGTGCTCCCTGCCCTTTGAATACAGGGACTCACACACAAAGCCCAGCGCTGCCCACAGAACAGCACGGCCCCAGAGTTCAAACCCAGAGTGTATACCATGGATCACGGCTTACTGGCTCTAAACCATTTCCTTGTGTCTGCAAGGGCAACACCAATACCTGAGAGGGGGTGTTGTGAGGAGGAAGCAAGACCCTCCGTGCCCAGCATTCAGTTTGGGAGCTCTCAGCCAAGACTGACCGCGAGCCCTCGGTCTCCTCTGCGCTCACCACAGCCCCGGGGCTCAGCTCATGAGCCTGGAGATGCCCTGTCGCTGGCCGAGGTCAGTGGAGTTCGATGGCCAAAGCCACAGCTCATCTTTCAATCCCAGCGCTCACTCCGCAGACCCCAGGCTCATCACAGCGCCCGCAGCCAGCACGGGAAAGCGCTTCCTTCCAACCGGGGCAACTTCAAAACACTCACTGTGTTCAGCGCATTGAGGGTGGTGTCATCCCGAGAGGCAGCGACACAGCCATCCTCTGTGGAGCCTCCGTCACACATGCCTGCGAACGCCGCCATGCTCCTGGGGAGACAGGAAGGGAACACGCCAGTGCAGGAATGTTCAGGTGCATTTCCAGCCCTGACCGAGTTCCATTATTACACGCACAGTAGGCCAGCGTTCTCAGTCCCATACAATTCACCTTCACTCACTCAGGAAGAAAACCTTCCTTTTACCCATGCCCAGCTGTTGTTCTCCCCATGCTTCGTCAGCACTCAGATTTTAATTTTCAGAGCATGAAAAATCTAAAACTATATGCCACAACAATTAGCTACATTACACTCTTTTGAAAGAAAAGTCCCCAGAAAACAAAATTAAATCCTCTGAAGCTTTACTTAATTCCTTCCATGCTACACATCAAGTACTTGTAGGTGAATTAAAAGTAAAAGAGAGAGAGAAGTCATTCCCTCGGCCACAGCATCCTCATCTCCGCTGTAGCCCCCGCACAGCACCGCGACCACCAAGCAGTGGGGCTGAGGTGCGGCTGCCGGCCTTGTCAGCACTGCTGTTGCACGGGCGATGCCGCAGTGAACGGGCGATGGCCGCAGTGAACGGGCGATGCTGCAGTGAACGCACGAAATGGCTGCAGATAAAGGCAGGCTCTCTGCCTGCACTGCAGGGTCAGGGACAGATTAAACTTCTCTTCTGCAAGGTCTTATATAGGTAAGCCACGAAAAACGCGGATGTAGGCCTGGCACCAAAGAACAGACATGGAATGTATTGTAAGGAGGAGTGCTGACAACAGCATGTATGGCTTTAGATGTTTTCCTTCTAAAGAGTTCCAAACTCCGCTGTGGGACAAAGGGGAAGAAAAAAAAAGACTTTATCAAGGTAAAACGGGGTCTGATTACAGAGGGTGTAAAAACTGAAGTCAGAGGATGCCCAGTATATAAATGAAGTGTCGGGGACCGGAGAAAGTTTATCGCCTATTAATCAGTTCAGACTGCCTGATCCAGAAAGCGGATGGGCGAATTCTTCTTACCTTGCTGCCCTCAAGTACATGAGGAGGTCACAGTCATTGACCCCAGGCATCCAGACCAGCTCCTCCTGCTGGGTCACAGTGTCACCATCTGGAGAAGGGAATGGCTGCAAATCGGGCAGCTTGGCCTGTAAGACAGGGACGGAGGAGTCACAACCAGGCCCGTCAAAGGGCTGCTGCCGGCAGGCCCGGCCCAGCTGCACAGCTCGCCGATCTCCAGGCCAAACCCTGCGTCCCGGAAGCCGCCTGAGCACATCTCAGGACCATTTCACACAGAGCATTTCACAATGGATTGCTTCATCTCTACTTTCTAAGCAGCAAACTGCCAAAGTTAAACCAGGGCAAGACCCAAAGACTGAAACAGAAATGGTCATGTGTGGGTAAAAAATAAATAAAACAACAAATGTCTCAGGAGCTTACAGTGCCGCCTTGATAAAGAAAGAAAAAACACACGCATTTCCAAGATAACAAGTTTACAAGAGACATCTACAAATAATGCAATCTCACCTAGGATATTTGCTCAAAAATCAAATGAGCTATCCTATTAAATTATGCTCTTCTCAGAGAGTCCATATGAGCCATGTAAACACAAAGAGACACAGAACTGGAGTCACCATTAAAAGCAGAGCTGTGCTAACGAAGGCGCAGAAATCAGATGAGCAGTGGCTTTAGGACAGGGCAGCTGGGGAAGGGGCAGGAAGGAACTTTCTGAGATGACAGAAATGTCTGCCTTGAAACGAACTATCACAGCAGATTGAACAGAAGACATTAATATACAAACAGTTCACTGTACGTAAGCACAATAAAAGATTTTTATAAATATCTGAACATCAGTGCTCAACAAAGATTCTAAGTCAGCTCTATTGTAGAGACTCAAACATCTCGAGCATTTTCTCATCCGCACTCTGCTGAGGCAAAATAAACAGCTACTACTGCACCCATCAAAGATCTATGAAAAGCCAACCATATGTAAGACACAACATGTTCTTATTTTCTTAAACTTTGAACATGGACACATTAGTCTAATATTTTTAACTAAGAGCTGCCGTTTTGAAGCTCCAGTTCCACAGAACCTAGGCAAAAAATGTAAATGAAGTAAGCAGGCTTAGAATAAGGCAATACTGTCCAATAGAAATAAAATGAGAGCCACATAATTCAGTTCAAATATTCTAGCATCCACATTAAATAAACCACATTGCAATGTGGACTGGCTACACTGCAAGTGCTCAAAGCCACCTGTGGCAGTGGCAGTGGCGTGGCAGTGGCTGTGACAGTGCAGTACAGTGGCAGTGGCTCTGGACTGGGCGTACCAGTATGGGTGGGGGGACCAGGGTGATATGGAGAGCTGCCCCATCCTGGGAAGGCTGCCCTTCAGGAACAAGAATCAGCATTTGTGCGTTGTCCAATTTTTTCCAAAGTCCAAAAATCCTGACTATCATGGGAAATGGTGGTTGTTTAAGTTTTTAGAACAACTGTTTGCCAAAACACACGAGTAGGCCGTGCAGCTGCCAGGCCGCCAGGCTGCAGCCTCTGCTTCTCAGGCTTTGACATCTCTCCATGTGTCCGAGCACCCCTTTCTGCAGACAAGGGTGCTCTTCTTTAATCTAGTAGCAACTTTCACAACACTTAATTGGGTACCATAATTAGTGCTGCTTAATGTACAGTGAAGTATTGAAATAAAATTAAAGCACAATAGAAACTCATATCAAAAGATCTTTAACATTTGTACTGAGCTCTGCTTCCCCATACAGGTACAGTATCCAGTGGAGTAGCTCTCCAATGGCTGTTTGTTAAATTCATTAGAAGGACTGCCTTTGTGGGAGAGGACAGAGAAAAATGGGCTGGAAAATATGATTAGTTTAAGAAAAGGAAGTGCATGTGGCCCTTAATGGTAGGGAAAAAACGGTCTACCTTGCTGAGAAGAGAAATATAAGTTAATGACAGTGAGATACAATTTTTCATCTATCAGGTTAACATAAATCTCAAAGTGGACAATATACAAGGCTCTGCTAATATGAATGCAAAATAGTACAATCTCTATGGAGGGAAATTTTGCAATATTCTAAGAATTAGATATGCGCTTGCCCACTAAGCCAACCAGCCCCCTTGTAGGGATATAAACCAAAGACATGCTGGCAAAAAAAGATAAAGATTTATCTGTACAGGCTATTTGTTGCAGCCTTACTTGTAACCGCAAATGACTGGAAACAGCCCAAGTCCCCACTGACAGGGACTGGAGAGGGAATGTTGGCCTACTCAGGGATCCAGGAAGGGAAAGGGGACTGAGGGGCACTCTGCTGCTTCCGTGGAGGGTAAGAGGAAGGTACACATGGGTATACTAAGCTACCATTTTTCTAAGAACAGAAGATGGAGGAATATAAGTAAGAAGAAATCATAACTTTAAATTAAAAAACAATTATCCATCAGGAAGGGAGGGAACATGGGGAGGAGACAGGGATAGAAGACAGACTTTTGAACATACTTCATTTATATGCTTGAGTTTGGAGTCATGTAAATACTTTACTAATTATAAAAACAAAATTAAGTTTAAAAACAATAATCCCTTAAAAACTTTAAAGCAAAATGAAACAAATGCACCTAACTATGCATTGAGTTGGTTCCTCTTCAAGAACTATTTTAAGTAATTTTAAAACATATTATTTTGCCTATACAGCCCTAGTGGGGCATATTTTAAGGCCAAAAAATTAACAATAAGGTGATGGTTCGGTCATATTATTTTTGTCAGTGTGACTACTGTTGTTCTGAGCTGTCATATACGTATTATGAGATTAAAGCAAATATTTTTGTTGATGTCATTAAAAATAAGATTTGAGACATGAGAAAAAGATATAGATTTGGATGAAAGAAAAATAAAATTAATAAAAGGTCTATATAAGAACTTGAACTTGAATTAGAAGTATCAGAAAGAAGCCACGGTATATTTTATCTTTAAAAGAAGAAGAAAATGGCTGGCCAGTGTGGCTCAGTGGTTGAGCATCGACCTATGAACCAGGAGATCACGATTCCCAGTTAGGGCATATGCCTGGGTTACTGACTCAATTTCTATCTAGTATGGGACATGCAGAAGCAGCTAATCAATGATTGTTTCTCGTCATTGATGTTTCTATCTCTCTCTCCCTCTCCCTTCCCCTCTGACATCAATAAAGAAAAATATTTTTAAAAAGAAGAAAATGAAAGCAAAAGCATTTTCCTAACCCGTTCCCTAAAAAGGCCTGGAAACAGTAGCCAGCCCAATAACAAAGAACGCAGCCAGTGGAAAAGTCACTTTCCGCTGAAAGAACGAGGCTCCTGTGAGGAACGTGTGATTGCAGATCAGGGCAGAGAACAGACAAGATGAGACATCACCATCGTGTCAGACCAGATAAAGGAAACTGTCCAAAGTCCACTGGGGCCGAGTCAAAGGGACACAAAAGGCAACAGGGAGAGGCTTACGTCTGTCCCCAAATAAATCATTTGATCATCAATAAGAATAACTATAACTGGTTAGCAGATAGTAAACGATCTTAAATCTCCTGGTCGCCGCTGGAAGATGATGGGGACAACCTCACAGTATGAAAGCGTAAGCAGGAGGGAGAGAGCATTAATCATGCCTTTCCTGTGTGAGCCAGGGAATCGATAGTTAAGGGGGAAGCTTTATGCAGTCAGCTAATGAACCAAAGGAGTTCTGAGATCCCTCAGTAAGCAGTGGGTCGAGGCAACAGGTAAAGGACACAAATCATCATGAAAAGACATAAGCGCCTCCTGGGAGATCCCAGAGTACCCCCTGAACTATTCCTGCCAGGCGAGGGTGCCAGGCTGGAATGTGATCAAACCTCTCGACTTAACTACTGATTTTCAAGATATGCTGAGGACAAGGAACCAAGTTTAATGACACACAAAGATTCAACCAGCTAAATCCAGACCACGGGACCCTACAGAGTAAACTCTCCACTGCTTCAACACATGCATCGAGAGGGGAGAAAGGAACATGAGAAACATCAATTAAAAGAGATTTATGAGGCATATCAAGCAGCTGCAACGCACAACCCTTATTTAGATTCCAATTTGAACCGTAATCCAAAAAGAAAAAGAAAGCGGCAATTACGGAAATAGAGGACACTTGAATATTAAGAAATCGCTCATTATTTTGGCCCGGCCGGCGTGGCTCAGTGGTTGAGTGTCATCTATGAACCAGGAGGTCATGGTTGGATTCCCGTTCAGGGCGCATGCCAGGGTTGAGGGCCCCATCCCCAATGCGGGGCGTGCAGGAGGCAGCCAATCAATGATTCTCTCTCATCACTGATGTTTCTCTCTATCTCTCCATTTCCCTTCCTCTTGGAAATTATATATATAAATTGCTCATTTTTACTAGGTGTGACACATTGTGATTGTTTTGGGGTGTTTTTGTTTTTTTGGAAGAGCTCTTTGGGATATTTACAAGTGAAGGATACAGTTCTGGTTCATTTCAAAATAATGGTAGGAGAGGTGTGAAAGCATAAATTAAATAAATTTTACTATACTGTGTGAAAGCTTGGTAATATGGATTAAGGAGGTTTATTGTACTAATTGTTCCCTATTTTTGCATGTGTTAATAGTTTATCTAATAAAAAAGTTAAAAATTTTAAGAAGGCAAATGTTGCCAATTCATAAAAAGGTCCTCTAATATTTGATGCTTTGAAACATTTCTTTTTGAAAATAAATCATACAGAATATATTTAAAATCTGATATAATATCTGATTTTAAATTAAAGCATACAAAAATCCAAGGATAGTAAATATGTTTATTTCCAAGAATGTAAGCATCTCTAAATTAAAACCCCTTTTTCTGCTATGGTAGAGAGATAAAAATCTGTAAAATAAAACTCTCATAGAATGATCTCAAGATACTGGAAACACATAGAGGGTGAGAAAAGCAGGTGTGAAATACGGCGGGAAGAGGGAGCAGCGCGGGAGATGTAACGAGTGTACTAGGCGAGGCCAGAACCCTTGGTTACAATGAAGTCCCAGGCCCGAAGGCACAGGAAACCCAGTGGAGAGATGGCAGTCAGCTCTACTAAAGAGACACACCACGGAAAGGGTGTACAGCAGGGTCCTTTCGTTCAAGGTCATCTCACTGTAACATGGATGAGATGCCATAGGAACTTACCTCTGGTGCGGCTCCACAGCCTGTGGGAAAGCTGACTTCACTATGTGTCTTTCCACGTGGCCGCAGAGCCTGTCAGCACCGCTAAGTGAGGACTCACTGGGCCTGAACCCGGCAGACTTCAAGGAAGCTTCTTCCGACCTGTCTCAGTTATAACCTAGCTCTGGGATGAGAAGTTTCTTCCAGTAATTAGGGGCCCCTATTGTTTCTGTGTTTTGGTTTTAATATTTCTTTACTTTTTTTTTTATTATAATATATTTTTATTGATTTTTTACAGAGAGGAAGGGAGGGAGAGAGAGAGTTAGAAACGTCGATGAGAGAGAAACATCGACCAGCTGCCTCTTGCACACCCCCTACTGGGGATGTGCCCACAACCAATGTACATGCCCCTGACCAGAATCGAACCTGGGATCTTTCAGTCCGCAGACCAACGCTCTACCACTGAGCCAAACCGGCTTCGGCATATTTCTTTACTTCTTATTCTTTCTCATTATAGAGTTGAAATAGGTTTTTAAAAAATATGAATGACATATAGGAAATACTCCAAACCAGACAGAAAAATGAGTGACAAGACAGATTACTAAAGCCTCTACATCCTTACCTGGAGTTGCCTGAGTGTCTTGTCTCTAGCATGTGTGGGCCATAGGGACTAACTCCCCAACATCTATTCCAACTGAAATGACAATCATGCTACACCTGTTTCCCTCACGGTTTAGAAGTGGACACGGGATCCAGTCCACGCCAATGAGATGTGGACACAGGATCCAGTCCACGCCAATGAGATGTGGACACGGGATCCAGTCCACGCCAATGAGATGTGAGGACTAAGGGAGGCCTGGGAGGGTTTCCTTTGCTTCTAAGAGGAAGAGAAGGATGATCGCTTTCCTCCTCTCAACATTGGCTGCATTTCATTCATTGAGATCCACTAGTGTTTATGTGCATTTAGCAAGGAGAAATGCTGCCCATTCAATTATAATTACACCACAGAATGTACAATGAAGTCCGTCAGAGACAATACGATGAGAAGGAAAGAAGAGCATCCTAAGATCAATGAAATTCAATCCCCCAGCTGAGGAGGAGCCCAGCACAGCCACCAGGAAGCAGGGCCTGGTCCTGTCTGCCCAGGGGGTGATGGTATGTGGGACCATAAAGAGTCCAGGTCGGCCAGAGTTTTCTGCTCCTGCCCATCAAAACATCCTAACTGATAGAGAGATCAAGGAAAGAGTCCTAGTGAGAGGAACAAAACATGAGAGGGTAGAGGTCACAGCATGACAAGCTTCTGAATGACAAGTATCCCAACCATCTGGACTCTTCGAAGGAAAGAGAGCTTTTAGAAAGTTAAAATCAAAGTACATGTTAACTAAATGTTTATGGAGCGACCGGTGAATGAATAACAAAATACGATCTATACATACAATTCAGTCTCAGACAGAATTCCGATACATGCTACAACATGGCTAGACACCGAAGACGTGCTGCCCAGTAAAACGAGCCAGACACAAATGACAGATGCTGTGTGGTCCCACTGAGATGAGGTCAGGACAGAAGTAGAACTGTGGTGCCAGGGCTGAGGACAGACAGGAGGATGGGGAGTTAGTGTTTAGTGGGGGCAGTTTCAGTTTGGGAAAATGAACATTTTCTGCAAGTCAAATGTGGTAATGATTGCACAACATGAATGTACTTAAAGCCACTAAATTGTACACTTAAAAATGTTAGAATGATAAATTTCACATTATGTATATTTTATCATAATTAAAAAATAGAAGTATGAGGTAATGGGGGGGGGGGCTCTGCATTTATATAAAAATTCCTGTAGAGATAACGACAGTTCGAAGTTGTTGCTCAATAGAATAAAAGGGCCAACAGAGTAACAAGAAATAAGGAACCGTTAAAGCAGCTCTGAAATGCGCTTTACCTGATGGCTGGGACCCACGCGAATCTCCCCCTGGGTGCTGTTCAGCCGCCTGTCAGGAAGAGAGGACGTTTGGTTAACAAATGGAGTTTTGACATAAATGTTCACATATTTTTCAAGGAAAGTAATTCACTCAAGTAAATGAGGTACAACTCAGGAAGAACCACTATTTCTAACGCTGCCCTGAACTCCCCACCGCACACGCCTGAACCTTTTCTCCTAACAAGCCCATCACTGCCCTCCTGTCACTCCTCCACCGCCATCTTCCACGCCTCCCAGGGAGGCACAGGCCTCCTGTGTGACCCCAACGGATGCTTCTCTTTTCCAAACATTCAGGATGTCCTACAGTACACCTTACTGAAATATAAACAAGATAACGGATGGTTCCTAGCGCACACACTGGATCATTCACTCATTCATATATTCGACAAATATTTATTAAGTACCAACTATAAGCCAGAAATTGTCTTAGGTGTTAGGGATAAAGCAATGAACAGAACAATGTCCTCGCCTTCTTGGAACTTACATTCTAATTCAGGTTGAAACAAACAAACAAAAACAAATAAATTATAGGTCAGGTGATGATAAGGCCAAGGAATGAAATAAGATGGTAAATGAGGAAATATTTTTACAGTTATTTATACAGGACAGTCACAAAAGATCTTTTTTTTTTTTTTTTTAATATATTTTATTGCCAAAACAGGTTTGGCTCAGTGGATAGAGCCTGTGGCCTGCGGACTAGAAGGTCCCAGGTTCGATTCCGGTCAAGGGCATTTACCTTGGTTGCAGGCTAACTTTCTATCCCTCTCTATAAAAAATCAATAAAATATATTTTTTTAAAAAAAGAAAGATCTTCTTAAAAAAATAAAATAAAAAATAAATATGCGGGAGTCACAGTCTCTCTCTTTATCTTGGTTTCGCCACAAAAGGAGGTATACTTGGCATTCCGGTTAATTTCCATTTTCTTCACCATTTTTCTGAGGGAGGCACATACTGGGTCCCCATTGACCAACAATGTGACCTTCCCGGTGTGTTTAGCCGTGTCACCGCACACTAGATCTAACCCTTCTTACTGCACTTGCAAGGCCCACCCTCCCTTGCTCCTACCCAACCATCCAAGTTCCTTTTAAAAGTGCTGTTTCCAACCAGCCTTTCTGATGCCCTCCATTTCACTTCTCACCCGCCAGAGTGCGGGAGCCTTCCTCCCCCTCCTTTATGAACTATCCGCTGAATGTGCTTGTCCCAGGCCTTGCACAGGGCCCGCACTGGGTGCCCATGATTAAGAGCGCAGGCCCTGCCCCCCCGGAGCCGCAGGCCCCGCTGCTGTGACATGGGAGCCCTGCGTGAGCGGAGAGCACGCCAGACAGCAGAGCCCGGGAGCTCAGTCCATTCCCCGTGGGTCTGATGCGCTCACTGCTCTGTTTGAAGCTGGAAAAGTGAATGTAAAGCGCTTTTATTTCCTTCAGAGGCCTTGGGCCCAGCACTCCCCTCTTTAGTCCACAATTTTTCTCACCAAGAGCCTTATTTTGGCAAAGGCGGCCAGCAGATAGGACGAAGGAGAGACAAGTAACAAAAAGAAAAGATGTGTGTCCCGGTACTGGGAGGTAGCATTTGTCTGCGAGAACAAAACCTTTCAGGAGAAACAGAGTATAAAACTGATAAGGGGAGTGGCCAAAATTAGGCAGGCTCCAGGAAAAGTCCGAGAGACAGTTAAGTTCCATAAAGACTCTGCAGGAGGACAGGCACACCAGGACTGATTCCGGGAGGGGAGGAAGGGGGGGGTGTGTGTGCGGGCGCTGAACAGGCCACAGGCGAAAGGGAGGGATGTGGTGGGAAGAAAACGTGCATGAAGGGCCCGCTTTAAAATGTAAGCCCCAGCCGAAACCGGTTTGGCTCAGTGGATAGAACATCTGTGGACTGAAGGGTCCCGGGTTCGATTCCAGTCAAGGGCATGTACCTTGGTTGTGGGCACATCCCCAGTACAGTAGGGGGTGTACAAGAGGCAATTGGCCGATGTTTCTCTCTCATCGACGTTTCTAGCTCTCTATCTCTCTCCCTTCCTCTCTGTAAAAAATCAATAAAAATATATTTTAAAAAATGTAAGCCCCATCTGACATCTTAGTGTCTTCAGGAGGCGAATGGCATGTTGGGGAACAGAAGCTGGGAGACAGATTGTTCTAGCAGGTCTCTGCGGGAATCACAAGAAGCCTTGAGGGAAGGTATGCAGAAGAACCGAGAGGCCGGAAGGCGATTTTGATCACACACTGCTTTAAGAAAACAAGCAGCCAGCGTCACCGATTTCCCTCTGACTTGTCCCTTTGATTCGTAATCGGAATCGTAACCGGCTATGAGCAAAACTGGCTGCCAAAAGCTCTCCTTCCTTTCTGAATACTTGGCAAACGCTTGCTTGCCTACATGGAAGTTGAGCCAAAAGGTATCATCTCAGAAAGCATCAGCCGCGGCCCGCCTGGCGATCTGCACCCCAGCTCACCCTCAGGCTGTTCTAAACTGTCTCTGTCCGCCTCGCTCCTCACGTGGCCGCTATTGCGCCACATACACGGCTAAGGCCTTCGTGATTCTAAGACATACACTCCTGGGTCATTTCATTTTAATACCTCTTCTTATTTTTTGTGTTTTTCTTTTCTTTTAATAAACCAATATCATATTTAGCTTTTAAAAAAGTACCACAATAATAAAAACAAGCCCCCAAATACCTTATTGATTAGAATAACTTATATCTTGTTTATTTGTGTAAAAATGGAGGCTAACCGCTATTCACAATGCTAATAATGATACAAAGTGAGGCAAAAAAAGTGGTCTAAATTGAAAATGTTTTTTTCTCTTTTATGATTACGTCCATGAAGGTTACTGTAAGGTGAGTAGGTAAAAAGTAGAAAATAAAGCTAAAACAAAGAACCTTTTAAGAAACATTTAAAAATCGATTTTTACAACAAATGCATTTTTTTTAAATCCTCACCTGAGGGTATTTTTTCCCCACTGATTTCCAGAGAAAGTAGAAGGGAGGGAAAAGGGAGAAGGGGAGAGAGAAAACATTGACACGAGAGAGACACATCAACTGGTTGCCTCCTGTATGCGCCTCTTCCAGGGCTGGGGAACCTGCAACCAAGGTATGTGCTCTTGAATGGGAATCAAATCCGAGATCCTTCAATCTGCAGTCAACACTCTAACCACTGAGCCAAACCAGCCAGGGCAACAAAAGCATTTCTTCATCATATGCAACTTTCAAATATTAGGACTTCACACTAAGAAACGCAACAGTTATTATTGAGCAGGTTAGGATCCTAGGTAAGCAGAGATTGACATTAGCTACCATATCCAGGAACTCCCAAATATAGAATGGCAGAAATATTTCTTAGGTCCAAAATAAAAAGATAGCAACACAACCCATTAGAGAAAACAGGCTGCATCCGACAGAAAAATGGTCAGAATATGAACTAAGGAAGAAAGACAAGAAGTAGGCTTCATGGGAACTGCCAGTATCCAGCCGCACTGAGTCCACAGCACCGTCCCCACTGTCCCTTCTGTGACAGCATCCAAGCTCCCCATTCAGTCACCCCTCCTCCCCGCTGCCTCACTGCCCCCTGCTCCCCGGATGTTCCTTTTGTGGCTCACGCCGCTCTGTTAGAGGATGCCAGTCCGCTCTGTGGACATTTCCTACCTCCAGCCGCCTGGGACTGTCAGCTTCCAGAGTACAGGAACTGAGACTTAACCCATTTTTTAAGATCTCTCCCTCTAGCCCCCCGAGGCTAATACAGTCCCTGCCTGGCATTATTAAGCATTCAGGACAAATTACAAGTTCCTTGGCTGCATAAGTATCTCTGGACTACTAATAGGTAAAACTTGACAAAAACCACCAGGAATTATTATTTAAATGTAATATCGGCAGCTTGCAGAAAACACTCAGTAATCATATGCTCAGACTTTTTGGTCTCAGAACCCTTTACACTCCTCTTTTCTTTTTAACAGTACGAAATTTTTATATTTAGAATTAACCAGCTGGACTCAGTTTAGATGATCCCAATTTTGTTGCCAACATGCAAAGCATCAGTCAAACATGACCTTTGACAGGGAAGATACTGACCTAGGACATGACTACTCACTATAAACTGCTTTTTAATGAAAAGGCTTGAGTTTCAGACCATCCTTTGTGGCGACGTTAGGGATCCACCAGGCCTGATCACCGGTGACCTTGGCCATGTCAATGCCACAGAGCTCTTCACAGCCTGTCTGATCGGGAGCTTGCTGGCGTCACATCCAAATGAACACTGTACTGCCGTCTTCTGTCTTCGTCACGGCTGACTTGGGAAGGGAGAACTGGACGGTATGGTGGTCAAGCTTGTTTCTCCCGGGCGTGCTCTCCTGTCTGCGCTGCCGCCGGAGCCTCTTTGGTCTCCGGACGGTGGGTGCCTGCGGACCTTTCCTGTGGCTGCGGACGCCTGTCAGCACTGCTTTCTTTGCCTTCAAAGCCTTTGCTCTGGGTTTCACTTTGGGTGGGGCAGCTTCCTTATTCGATTAGTGCCATCTTCATAAAAAGCCCCTTTACACTGCCCAGCCAGTGTGGCTCAGTTGGCTGAGCATTGTCCCGTGCAACAAGAGGTCATAGGTTCAATTCCCAGTCAGGTGAGCACATGATAGGTTGTGGGCCCAATCCCCAGTAGGGAGCATGCAGGAGGCAGCCAATCCATGCTTCTCCCTCTCTCCTCCTCCCTTTCTCTCTACAATTAATTACTGAGCATCTCAGTAAGCAGTGTGGACGAAAGAGGGCCCGTGCTGACCTGACTCACTCAGGGGGTCCTTGCAAACTCAGAGACCTAAGTCACCAAAGGATGGTCTGAAACTCAAACCCTTAATTACAAAGCAGTTTGTGGTGGGTAGTCATGTCCTAGGCCAGTATCTTCCCTGACAAAGATCAGCTTCCATCTTTCCTGGGCCGCTAGTCTTTTTGCATCTAAGGTGACACACCTGTGGAATTTCAAATAACTTGTAACTTCCCTTTTTCTGGACCCCTCAGGGCACAACCAATGGTGCCAGGGCGGAGACCACAAGTCCGCCCCCCGTAGTGTTATCTAGTTCATTGTTACTGTTAACTGTTCTGCACCCACCACCTGTGTAAAAAATGTGTCTGTCATTTTACTTATTATCCAATCCCAGAGGCCCCCCTTTGCTTTCTTCCCGCCTCTCATCCATCACCAATAGATGCATGTGACCCCACTCTCCTCCTTTGAGTCATGTATGAAACAAGGTGAAAAGCTGCCATTCTCCACAGCACTATCTCAATATGTTGAGATTCTGCTTCCCAGCAATTGTGGACAATTTGGTTCAAATAAACTCACGAAAACAAAATTCTTTACAGGTTTGAATTTTTTTTTTTTTAATGTTAACAGTAGTATTTTTGAGAAATTTCAAAATATTTATTGATTCATTTAAAGCAATAAGCTCATCACATATTAACATGCATAACATTTTTTTTATGAAAGAGAACTGTACTTACACATGAAAAGACAGAGAAAATAAAGGCATTCCTTTACATTTTTACAAATCTCTTTAATGGAAGACAGCTGCATTCTCCTATTTATTTCAACATTGGATCTGTTGCCACAGGCCTTGGTTAAAGAATGTGAGGAAAATCTAGTCTCATACAGATATATAACTGGAAAAACAAAGAATATTTTAACACATTTTCTGTAATTATGGAGATTCTTTTTGGTACTACACCAAAACTCAACAAGTAATTGTTTCTTAAAGGTTTTTGCACAATATGAATCTAAAACATTATTGCTGATCCTTTGGACTATTTTTTAAATTTATTTTCAAGCTTGTGGGTTCACCGAAGCTGTCAAGCTCAAAGTGATGGGTCCAGTTTTTCAAAATCCTAATTTTTATTCTGAAGCTTAAAACTTAGCATTGCCAAATACAATCAGTTGTTTTCTTGAAATGGAAAGTGTTTTCCTCCACTTTCAATAAAGTGTGTCTGCCAGTTACCCAAGTCTGAACAACCAGTTTGTTTATCGGATTTTCTTTTTTATTTTTATTTTTATTGTTGAGTATTACAGATGCTCCCCCACCCCTATTGTCCCCCTCCACCCAGTTCCCGCCCTGCCCCACCTCAGGCCTTCCCCACCCTACACTGGTGTCCACTCTGTCAAATAAGAATGCTGTGCTATGAACAAAATGGCTCTGCAAACTTCTGAACAAACAATCCGTGTCCTTTGGTGGCAACAGAAGTCTTTTGTGTCACTTCCCATTTCTGCCCCAAGAACCTTACGAAGACAGACTTCAAGGGTTGGGATTTGATAAAATTTATGATGGGGTCCACAAACCACACTTCAAGAAACATTCTGAACTTTAGAAAATATTGAAGGCTAAAACTGAAAAGGCCCCAATCCAGAAGATTCCAGAGTTATCTATCGATTAGTAGCACAATAGCTAACAACTGAGCGCTCTACAGTATTATCTACTTTTATATACTAATTCATTTAGTTCATATCTTGAAAGCAATGAAAGTATTAGTAGTGATATTTACAGAGACCCAGATCTCATTCTTTCTTGTGTTTAAACACCAGCGCTACATACAGGTTTCTGCTGGATAAACAGCATTGCTTCATTAACACAGTGGTACTAGCAAAGCCAAGGCGGATTAAGGAAGGAAAATCCAGACAAGGGAGGTGTAAATTCCAGGAAAGCCAGAGAAGGGATACTACTTAGGAGACCAGAGACTCACCCCAGGATAAGCAGGACACACAGATGCACAACTTTTTCCTCACCTTGGGGTTTTTCTACAGTGTCCTAAATTCAGATATCTTACAATTATAAGATAAGCACAAGCCAAATAAAGCTAAGCAAATTCCACATATTTTCTATCTAATCTTAAGGATGACCTTGTAAGGTAGGGTTACTGTTACCTGTCCAGATAAGGAAACTGAGCCTAAGAGAGGTTAAGAAATTCACACAGATTACACAGATAACATGGAAAAACCAGGATTGGAACTCAAGTTTAGTTAATGCCAAAGTCAGAACTCCCAATCCCAGTCCCATGTGGCAGAGAGTTAAGTTACGGAACCAAAATTGTACAACTACTTCCAAACCAAAAGAACCATATGAGAAACCATATCCTCTTCTCTAATAAATAATAAAAAAAGAAGTGTTTTTTTTTTTTTAAGTTTGAAAATCATGTTGGAAAAGAAAATCTATCAAAGTTAAAGGCCAATTTATGTACCACTATGACAATGGCAAAATTACAGAGGTGGCGAACAGATCAGTGGAGGCAAGGGGTTAGGAATGGTGAAGGAGAGGGTAGGAAAATCTATGATGGACCAGACAGGTCAGCATTATGGTGGTGGTTACACAAAGCCACGCCTGTGATGAAATGGCATTAGGGTGATGCCGATGTCTAAGTATGGATATTGCCCTACATCCGTGGTCGGCTTTGGCCCCTTGCGGGTGGCTATTCCTCAAAATATCACAGGCTGGGTGTGTCTATTTTGAAGCAGAGGTGTTAGAAGAAGTTTAAGTTTAAAAAATGTGGCTCTCAAAAGACATTTCAATCGTACTGTTGATATTTGGCTCTGCTGATGAATGAGTTTGCCAACCGCTGGCCTACAACACATCACGTAAATATAACGTATTGGGGAGAGGGGATAGAAGGGTGCAGGGCAGCACAGCAACTGCCCGTGCCCCTAAAAAAATTCCAAGTTTTTAAAAAGTCAAAATAAGTGGTTATCTGAGTACATCATTACAGGCAAACTAGGGATAAGAAAGAAAGCCAGACATTAGAAAAGCTGACAGAATGACAAAGAGAATCCCCCCAAAATATACCATAGACTACTGGACAGTAAGGAAAGAAAGAATGCCATAGTTAATGAGCAATGAGGTTCAGGAATTAACTCGTCACATATTTTTTTCTTCTCTATGTTTACTAAAGGATCTCTGATACGGGTCATCCTTTCTGAGAAATCCTGAACTGTAAATCATACTTTAAAAAAATACTGTGACCATCCTCATCAGTAAAGAGAAATTTCTCTGTGCAGCTAATGTAAATAATATATGTTTTTCAAAACAACTGAGACTCAGTCCTCATTATTCTACAAATCTTCGCTTTGGAATGTGAAATAATAGTCCCAGAAGCCAAATTATAAGAATAATGGTAAGTCATTGTGTGTACTCCTTGAGTATTAAAAAAAAAAAAAGGGGTGGGGGGGAATTCATTGTTTATAAAATCGGATACAAAAGAAACCAATGTAACAAAGCAGTATCCATGGCAACTACAACTTAATATTTCAGGCCTCTTCAGCTGCAGTGGATTAAATAAAATGACAAGATGTTCCCTTTGAAAAGTAACCTGTTACCATGGAAACATTTTAGTCTAAGAAGTAAACAGGGAATGGACAGAAAGGAGCAGGAAGCCTGCAACTGAATATCAAAAAGGAAGCCGCCTCTATACAAAGAGATGAGAAGGCTGCTGGCAGACCCAGGGGGCTCCTTGGGAAGAGCCTGTTAGCTGGAAAGGGAGCCTGCCCGGACAGAATCACTTCTTCATCCTAATGAGAGTAGATGGCACCGAAATACCTCTACACTAGCTGCCCGGTGCATGAAATTTGTGTGGGAGTGGGGGGGAGAAGAGGGGTGGGGGGAGGGGTTCCCTCAGCCCAGCTTGCACCTTCTCCATTTGGGGACCCCTTGGGGGATGTCTGACTGCTGGTTTAGGCCCCATCCCCGTGGCAGTCAGACATCCCTCTGGCAATCTGGAACCACTGGGTCCTAACTGCTTACCTGCCTACCTTCCTGATGGCCCCTAACTACCTCTGCCTGCCTGTCTAATCACCCCTAACTGCTTTCCCCTGCCAGCCTGGTCGCCTCCAACTGCCCTCCTCTGCTGGCCTGATCTCACCCCCAATTGCCCTCCCATGCCGGCCTGATCACCCCTAACTGCCTCTGCCTTGGCCCCCACCACCTTGGCTTTGTCCTGTAGGAAGCTGGACATCCAGAAGATGGTCGGTCAACCCAGTCTAATTAACATATTACCCTTTCATTAGTATAAATAGATTATATAAGGAGGATTGCTAAATGAGGGTGGAGGGGGACCTTTTTCAGCAGGAGGAGATGCTCTTGGCAGACAAAAATATATAATCCCATAATCTGGACTGATAGCCAGCCATATGCACCATACTGCCAAACCGGTCATTAAAAAATTGAACCGCTTTCTTACACCTTATACCAAACAGCCTTTGCCCTTAAAACCCCTCCTCAGCCCCCACCTTAGGTTCTGCCTTTGCAGTTCACCCAGATTAGGTTCTGATTGGTTGGTTTCTATGCTAGTCAGCATCAAAAGCTCCGCCTCCTAGGCAGCCATTGGCTCCTCGCAGTTCACCCAGATTTGGTTCTGATTGGTTTCTATGCCAGTCAGTCTCTGTGTGCCTATCTCCGGGCCTGATCAGCAAGGAGGGGTTGATCAGCAGCCGCCCCAGGCTGCTGGCGGGCAGGATGAACTGTTGACCTTTCGGGTGAGGGAGGGGGCCCACTGCTGGTGAGACCCTGAGAAAAGAGATAAGCAAGGACTGATCAACAGCGGCTATGGAGGATGTGGATCAGACCCTGCTTCTCCCTGCGAGCCTTGCCAGCAGCTGTGGCAGCTGACCGGTCAGGGCACATGGCTGGGTTGCAGGCTCGATCCCCAGTGTGGGGTGTGCAGGAGGATGTTTCTATCTATCTCTACCTCTCCCTTTCTCTCTGAAATCAATAAAAAATATATATTTTTTAAAATAAGGCTAATGAGGAGGAAGACTGGAATTGTATACAAGGTTTCTCAGATTTGTCCAATCTAAACACCTATTTCTGAAGGAGTCTTAAGCAAGTCTGATTTCTTTAAAGTTTCACATAGTACTTTAAAAAGTCATGTAAATTTTATATCCTATTCCAGAACATATTCTCATTCATTTTAAGATAGAAAATATCTTCCCTAAATCTGAATAAAACCACCATGTTTTGTACATCCTACCAGGACCCCCCATGACTCCGGCACCCTACTTCTGGGAGGGAGGAGCTGGTAGACACGTCTGCGGCTAGATGCTCAGGTTGCGGAAGAAAGAGCACAGACTTCAGAGCCAAATGAACCTGGATTAAAATTTTAGTACCAAGGTTTTGTTAGCTCCAAGTGTGACTGTGAAGGCTTAACTCAATCTCTTTGAACCTTAGTTTCCTCATCTACAAAACGAAGTTCTTAACGACTAAGTTTGCAAGATAGCGGCCGAAATAAACACTGGTCTCTGGGAGGAGCAGGGCAGCCCCGCTGCACAGTCCTCACTATTGCCAGCTGCAGGGCCCGCAGTGAGGACAGAAGCTAATTCCTTTATTAGGAGTTCCCAAAGTAATGCCTCTCTCTCCTTCCGCCTCACCACAGGCATGATTTTCATTTATTTTGTGTGATCATTTTTTTCAATGGATGCCTTGCGCTTTAGATAAAAAGCACCATGTGGATAGGAACCAAGTCTGTGTTTAGCTCCCCATTATATCCCAGAGCCCACTGGCACTCACTAAATATATTTTAAATGAATAAATGACTCCAAAATTTTAACTAAATTATTATTTAGCCACCAATAGCAACTAAGCATTTTGTTACAAAGTCCAATCAAGTCACTTGTAACAGAACGCTAGCCCTCCAAGCAAAATTAATCTGACACAGGTTTGGTAAGTGCCCAGCAGAAACAAAATTCAGTATTCATTCAAAAAATTCGAAAGAAACAGAGAGTCAACAGTTGACAGAGTTACTGTCCCAAAATTCATACACAAATGCAAAGACCAAGACAGGAAACTCCTAAAAAAAACAGAAGTACAATATTCTCTGATGGAAGTCCTTTAGTGGCCATCTAATCCGGTCCTCCAGCTTAACAGAAGAAGCCAAGCCTTGAGGAGATGAAGGTGCTCTTTTGTGGGACTGCAGTGAGTTAATTACAGAGGATTCCAGGCCAGAGCAGCAGCTATCCATAGGGGCCCCCCTATATAATCATTCAGATTTCAGGCTACGAATATAAGCACTGGCCGAGGAATAGGAAGAATTTCCATGCTGACAATAAGATGAAGTAAGCATGGCCTCTACACAATATTTAATATCATAAAAAGTGATTTAAAAAAGTTAAACAACATATAAGGAAGAATCAGGTTTCAAAGCGCTACAATGACTCTACTCCACTGTCTAAACGTCTGGCCTGGCCTTGGCCACTAGGCAGCATGCAGTGCCCGCCCACGGCCCATGACTGCACCCGCCTCCGTTCCTCTGGGTTTCACTGTCATCACTGGCTACAACAAGGAAATGGCTGTAGGGACCACAGCCCAACACAAAGCTGCACACACATACATATCTGATGCTTTAGAAAACAAACTTATTTTTAAAACCCCACTGTTATTGAAAATAATTTACAAAGCAGCAGTATTTGAAGAGTAAGCCAATCTCCTGACCAGAAATGTTGCTGATTTTTTGCATACTGAAATTAAACTTTATAATGAACAGAAATGGAGTGTCCTCAGAAAATGAGAGACTTTAGAACAAATAAGTAGTTCCACAGTGCACATCTAAATGTCACTTTGTTCCTACTGGGAAGCCTCTCAAAAATGCTATAAAAATATGACCGTAGACTATTCTTCACTGCAACGGTGAGCTACTGGGGGTGGGAAGGACGTCTAGCAGCACCTCTAGTGGCAACACAAGCATTAATACACACACACACACACACACACACACACACACACACACACACACACACACAATTAGAGAAAATGGTAAGAAAAGAACAACAGTGAATGCTGAACACACCAAATGTTGTGCAATATGGAAGTAAAGCTTCTCTACAAAGATATTCAAGAAGTGTAAAGAAAACTATAAACACCCTAAGAGCATAAGAAAAAAACGTAGATCAGTAAATGGTGGTTAAACATTAACTTACCATAAATTCCTAACATAATTCTTAGCATTGTTTTCATTAAATAGGTTTTGAGAGAACTATACCTACAATAGATTGTAGAGTTGGCCTTTGAATTAATAACAATACTACACCAAGCAACTATATGTCAAACACTTTCATAGTTTCTAGCCAATCTTAATAACAACTGTAAGAACTATTATTTGTCTCCATATTACCCATGAGAAAACTGAGGTTCAGGGGAGGGAATTTATCCAATGTCACAGCTGGTCACTTATCAGTGGAATGTGAACCGTAGCTCTAACTCCCTATCTAGTCTGTCTCTTACCAGAGATGCCACTCATTTATGCAACGTATTTAGGCTGGAGGCCCATTTGTCAGGCACTCTCCTGGGAACGGAGGCTAAAGAAGAGACGTGGACCATGCCCCAAAGCTTAGAATCTAGATAATCAACCAAATGGTCACAAATAAATGTATAGATCAAATAATTCTGAACTATAAAAATAATGTCTAATGACCCCAATGAATTTGAATAAACTATTTTAGCTTAGACCAAAAGTAGTAGAGTATATAACATGAAAATAAGTTAGCTTTCTTTCAAATTTGCTTTAAAGATATGTTCAAGAATTTGTATCCTCCTCTATCAGAAACTACTCAGCACAGATGATTACCAGTGTGGGAGGAGATTTATGACCACGCTCAGTAGAAACTATTCTGTTTCCTATGTCATTCTGATACTGTAGAGTACAACAGGAGGGGGCAATGAGCTAACATGAAACTAACTAGCACACAGACCCTACACAACTTCACTAACCAAGAGAGTAACTTTCCATGTGCTGTTCCTGCATCTCTATCACCACCAGACAAGCAGCGTACAAACCCGAAACAGAGAAGATGACTGGCCGGCAAATAACATTCCCAAAATATTTTTTCCAAGACAGGAACATATAGAACAAACACACATCACCCAAGATATAGCTCTAGTGACTTTACTGGATTTGAAACATAGACATTGGACTCTTAACAACAAAGTTCCCAGAGATCACCACAGTACTATTAAGTCCTCACCATCTAAACAGGTAGCTGCACTCAAGCTCCACAAGCACACATTTGTATGATGAGGCCAGACAGGGCCAGCCATCAAGCGGAAGAACCTGACGTGATTCAGATATAAGCAGAGCTTCTTGTTCACATTTTATTTGCTAAATGTAAAATAAAATAAAAAAGTTTGAGAAGAAAGAAAGATCCTAGAACGGAAAGGTAGTTCCACAACTGTTTCCCCAATAGGCAGTCTCCTAATTCAAGTAATGGGTTTTCTAAAATAAACCCGAACCTTTAGTCCTGTCAGGATCCCACATGTGAATGACCAGCAAGTACTCAGTGCCCAGCTTCTCTACAGGAAGGACAACTGTAGACTCAGAGAGTAAATGTGCCTCCACGTAGAATGAATAGGACACATTCCAAAAGCACCACTCCCTGATTTGGGGAAAGTGGGTATCTGCTTCAAACTCCCAACTGCAATGTTCAAATAAATATACTCATAATAGAAAAAATAAATAAGTAAATAAAATCATAATAGGAAGCCAGCTCTCACATGAATAAAAAGGGATTAAGAAACAGTAATAAATGTGCTAACCCTATATTACTCCTGAATAATCCACGTGCTTAATCGCAACCCTAAAATTTCACCTGCGAGGAGCCAGATTACACGTCAGCCATACTCTCAGTGTCTAGAATGCACAATTAGCTTTCCCAAAACTTCCCATCAAAATCCAGGGCCCCCTCTTGTGACTTTTTCTCCCTGTGCCATCCTGTGAGTTTTTCCGTTGCACGTTCATCTGTAGTTGGCTTTTCTTCCTCCCCACAAATGCACAAAACTTAAGCGCCACTTCAGTTTTCCCCCAACCTTCTCAGAAGAAAGAGGAACAACTGATACAATTTAAACACCTCACTTAGCATGTACGGGGTTAAGACTTCCACTTCGGTAAGCTCCCTATGACCACAGTGACAGCCATCTTTCTGAGCCTCATCTGCAAACAGGACACACACACAAAATGGAATTTCTGCTCCCAGGAAAGACCAGTGTCCATCCCCTTCACGCTGTGAGTACAAAACCTGCCTGTCAATGCCTCCACTTCGACAGGCATCAGCTCCTCCCCTACTCCCCTCCTACAGAATTCGCAGGTCACACAACAACACACACACACACAAGTGCAGTCCTCGGCCCAAACCAAATAAGTAAACAAAATACCTGGGACCTCACTGCTAACACACTTGTCACGGCATACAATTTTTTTTAATTGCCAAGAAATTTTCCATAAGCTCCAAAAGAAAGAAGGGATTGCTTCCTTTTGAAGCACTGGACAGTAAAAAGTGGTGTGACATAACTTTTCATTTCTTTAAAAAATCCATTTTAAGGTATACTGTCGCAACCATAATGCGCAACTGTCCCCTGCATACGTCACCCCATGTGCACTATTTCATTTTCAGACGTCACAAAGGATGACAAGAATTATAATTTGCCCCGGCAAACAGGCTCTCAATCAAAACAGGTTCCACCCACCTTCAAAGCAACCAATAGCTGCCCACCTCCCCCTTCCTGCAGCATCGAACGGAGCTGCTGGGCCCAGGCGCTCCCAGCAGCCGCCTGCAGGTCGGCTCTGCAGGTGCTGAAGGCAGGCCAGCTCAGCACAGGCACCAGCAAGATTCCAGTTAAACCACACGCACAGGGAGAGCCAGAGAAAGGGAAGAGGACGGGACAGAGGGACCCACAAGGTTCCCCGTCTGCTTTAATGCATCTCCGGGAAGACCCCATCCTCAGCTCTGATTTCACGCCTGGCAACGCCACCTACACGGCCAGCCGGGGCTGAATTAAAGGCTCTCAGGAGCATGCACTATGAATGATGAAATGATTCATAAACATCTTCAAAGTGAGAAACAGCATCAAAAGCCATCACTGGCTCAGTGAGGCCGGAGATCAGCCTACCTGCAGGGGCTGAATGGACCATCCATGACTACCAGGCTCTGGTGAGTTAGCTGCCTCCCTGCACCTCTCTCCCTGCTAAAACTCTGCCTTTCCTACTCTCACAACTCAAAATGGAGGCACATGCGGTCTGAGAGACCTCACAGCGCTCTCACTGAGCGTGTGCTATGACCTAAGCCTCCACGCAGAACGCAGAAACTTCCCCTCACTGACAGCACTGAGCATGTGCTGTGACCCTCCCTCATCCATGCACTGCTTCTCAGCGCCATCAATCTCAACCCTGCTGTTTCCGTAAATAAAGCCCAGCCAACAGCCTCTGCTTCTCCCGCACGCCAAGCTAGTGTGCAGGGAAGTGGGGCCTTCCTAAGGGGATGCGAGACAGCCAACACGGGGCTCAGCGAGCAGTGCCACCGAGAGGCTTCTGGAAAACGCCTTGCTCTGTAAGACAGCAGCAAGTTTTAGCTTTAAAAAATAATAACCAATTGTGGTTTTAAATAGCAAGATCTTCAAGAAGAATAAAATAAAAATATACACTATGAAATACTACACAAGATTAGTTAACAGAAACACTGCAGCACATTTTAAAACATTAACAAATAAACCACCATAGCAGCAGCTACTTAAGAAGAGCAACCCCACAATTTTCTTTCTGAAAACTTCAGACGTTTAGGAAAGGGGCACAGGAAGAATCCTGGCAAAGCTATGAGGTGCTGGGCACTGCACAGCCACTAACACAATGCAGAGGGGAGATGTTCAGGGAGCAGAGGATCTAAACAACTTTTTTCTATGCAGAGAGCTTCAGCCCTTTAGATAAGAAGTCTAAAATCTCCCCAAAACAAATGAAAGCATTTCCTACAGCCATACCCAGTCAGGACGGTCTAATGGAAGAACGTATTCTAATAGGAAGGGTGTCCCCCTTTTGCCCCTCACCCACACTTTAAAACAAGGATCTGAAAGACTGCCAGTGACACATCAGAAAATGAGCAAGAACTTGTGAGTCCCTCGCTGACACAGTAACTTATAGGCCTCTTTTTAATATGCCTTCATCAAAAGCAGATGCATAACCAAAACGAGTTACACATAATCTGATTGGTGTGATAAACCTAAAAGTTAAACATTTCAAACACAAAAGCGACTTAGTCAATTCACTAATGTATACGTTTGTGCAATATGACAACTATTTATCAAATAGTTACATAAATATGACATCATTAAAATAACAGATCCCTTTGTGTCTAGACAGAAATCCAAGTTCAACTGTTGCATACTTCCTCTGGGCAACAGGAAGACACAAATGACAAGACAGCCAATAAATGCAAATGTAAAATAAGCATTTCAAAATATAAGATGCTTTTGCAATATTACCATTGGTCAGCTTCTTTGTCAGTGGAACAGGGCAAACTTCAAACGAGAAAATAAAAGCTAAAATGCACTGTTTCTAAAGAAAGAAGGTAAATAAAAAAGGTGGCCCTTATACTATGACCATTATAGCAGTTCTCTGTATACCTAAAGAGAGCCTCACACAGCCTCTTTCAACCACGACAACAAATATGGTCCGTCTTACTGACCTTATGTTGACTGTCTTAACATATAATTTCTCAGCATCCTCCAGGAAAACGTTTTCCCTAAAACAATTATCCATCTTGCTACTACACTTAATGAAGTACTTCTACTAACCTCCTTGAGCTAAGTATCTTTTTATTTCTTTCTAAATCCTTTTGTAGAACTTTCCATGAGGTTCTAGTGTTTTCAATATGGTATCATGGAAGGTGTGACAGAAAATACATTAGGGTAATAATCTGCCAACTCATAATAAATTCAAAGCAGATAAACTAAACGTGTCTTTTCTCTCTCTAAACCCAAATTTTCTCACGTTTCCTTTTTTTTTTTTGATAGAAAGACACTAAAGCTGCTTTAGACACCGAAGACATTCATTACAACTCCATCCAAAGAGGTTTACTACAGGATTTGGAAGTTTTGTTTTTTAACCTTCTTAGTGTTTACCCATATGTGTACACACACACACACACACACACACACACACACACACACACACCAGTGAGAAGAGCAGAAGTTCTCAATGAGTGGGCCCGAGTGACTCACTTACCTTGTCTCGGGGTTATAGCCTAATATGTAGAAAAATGAATCCACCCGGGCTTTAAACTCTCTAGCAGCAAATATGTCAGAAAAATGGGAGATGTTACACTTCCCTCTGAAAATAAACAAACAAAAATACATTAGTAATACCCTCAATTGCTTTGTAAACCAAAATACTATTGGAGGGATAGGGGTGGGGGGAGGTATTAACTAATCCCATATTACTCTAAGAACATGTAGAATGTAGCCACAAACTCTGTAATTATCTATTCAAACAACTGGGCGTTCCCAAAAGAAGAAAACGCCCAGTATAATATATTTTTGTTTCATGTCTGCTTCAACTTACAACTTAATTGCTGTTATCTCAGCATTTTAGTCATACGGTAAAATTAAACTACAAAGTTAAATTGTGGGAAGAACTGTGATGAAGTTTACTAAACTGGAAATGACGGGGGAACATAAAACTACAGTCAGATGACGAAATGGCTCTCTAAAGCGCTTCTCCTTCATCAAAGAAAAACGGCCCTTCCTCCCGCTGCCCGATGGCAGAACGTGTAACTGTCAAATAGACGCTTCTTGTTTAACATACAAGAAATAAACTGACTTGAAAATTAAAACAGAACTATTTTAACTTTTAACATATATGGATGCATTGTAATATACAGACAAAACCTCCCCAAAATGTTAACATTAAAGGACGTAAGTTGAAAACACATCCCATAAAAATACTGTGATGAGGAGTAAGATTTCCAGGTCCATCTGCCAACAAAACGTAAACCACAACAGAGCTGGGAACTCTCCGGGACTGCAGGACTCCTTAAGCCTTGTCTCATGCACCAAATGTCAATGTCAGGAGCATTATACCGTGCAGTAGGGCCCACCTTCCCACTACACACACACATGTGGACACACATGCACACATACATGTTGAAATAATTTCCTAGAAGCTAGAAAGTAGCGAGGTTTATCTAGACAGCAGAGAGGTTTTAAGAACTGCAACTCCCTCAGTGGTTACAGAAGGCACCTTTACCAAGTGGAAGCTACAAGTTATGGTTCCAGTAGGTGAAATGGGAAGGCCAAAAGCACATCAAGAGTGCGCCAGGATGCTGCCAGTGACATGACATGACCTCCTTCCCACAGCTTCAACAGCATTCCACTCCCAGGGGAATCCGGGAGTTACTGGTTTACACACACACACACACACACACACACACACACACACACCCCAGCTAATGGCCACGGTGTCAGTGAAAGAAACTGGCTGAGGGATACCCACGTAGGAATGGACATTCATTCACTTCCCACCAACAAAAAAGTAATGTCCCCCTTTCCCACAGGACTTAACTGTGACCAAAGCCTCCGTGATGGGCAGAAGCTAAGATGGGCTCTGACAATTTCCATTTTTAAAATGAAATAAAACAATCTACTGATTTACTAAAGTTCCCTTGTGAACTACTGATTAGAAGAAAATGGAGGGCTATTGAGCGCTTGAAATGTGGATAATTGAAGAGAAATTAATTTTTAATTTTATCTCATCTTAATTAATATCTATATATATGCCTAAGCGGCCATTATGACAGAATGACCAGAACGACCAGAAAGACCAGTCGCTATGATGCGCATTGACCATCAACACAGGAGCTGCCCCCTGGTGGTCAGTGCACTCTTACAGCCAGCCCCCCTCGGCCCTGGTGCTAAACCATGGTAGAGACCTGCTCCTGGGTGAGGTTTCGTATGCAGCAGGGCAGCTCCCTCGCTGCGATCTACTGGAAGTCAGCCCTCCACACGAGGCTTGTCTTGCTCCCATCCTCCCCTTCCCCCGGGGGTTGCCCGCCCGATGCAGTGGCAGCGCAGTGTGGCAGTGAGGGAAGAGCTGTGTGGTGGCCACACTGGCCGTGGCACTGGCGTCCAGCATCTGTTCCTCCCATGCCCGGCCGGTGACTGCCACCTCCTCTCCCGACCCGCCAGGGCCTTGGGTCCCAGGCTGGGACAGGGAGCCAGGGATGAATGGCAGCGGAAGCAGCCCCTTTCCCAAGGGGGGCAAGGGCCAGCTCCCTCCTTGGGGCTGGTAGCCAACCCCCGACCCTGCTCCTCCTCCCGGCCCCCACACAATTTGTGCACCGGGCCTCTACTGTGTGTGTGTGTGTGTGTGTGTGTGTGTGTATGTGTATTTAAATAGCTACATGTGGCTAATGGCCACCACACTGAACAGCACATATTGATATATTTCTATCATTGCAAAAAGTTCTATTAGAAGCACGAATTTGCAGCTACAAGATACAACTAAAGACTAGGTATCAACTCTTCAGGCCCACGGCCATAACTCCAGATTTATCTGGAATTAAGGCAAGAGGGTAAGATCAGTTTTACAGATGAAGAGCGCACACTCTCAGCAACTTACTGCCCGCCTGTCTGAAGCGACTTAGTCCCTGAAGCCAAGAAGAACAGGTAAGTCCCTTCAGTCACACAGGGATAACGATGCCTGCTCCCAATTATAAAAGCACTGAGATCAAATAAGAAGTCCATGAAGACGTCTACTGTTCAGTGCTATGTAAAGTAAGTTATTTTCGCCATAATTGTTCATTACACAAGGAAAATAATTCATCTTTTTAAAAAAATATATATTTTATTGATTTTTTACAGAGAGGAAGGTAGAGGGATAGAGAGTTAGAAACATCGATGAGAAAGAGACATCGATCAGCTGCCTCTTGTACACCCCCTACCAGGGATGTGCCCGCAACCAAGGTGCATGCCCTTGCCCGGAATCGAACCTGGGACCCTTCAGTCCACAGGCCAACGCTCTATCCAATGAGCCAAATTGGACTTGGCAGTAATTCTTCTTTTATTATTCTTTGTTACTTCTCAAATTTAAGGTGACTCTTAAGCTTGAGTAATTAATGTATTAACTAGAAATATAAAAATCCTACCACCCCCCAATTCTAACCACAGGCATTAGAAATCAAACCCGTTTAAGGGGGGGTTTCTCAGTCTCGCATTCTGACACTGTGTTGTCAGGAGCTCTGGTAGTTAGCAGCATTCCTGGCCTCTGCCCCCCAGCACCCCACAAACATCACTGTGACAAGCAAAACCATCTCCCAAGAATGCCAAATGTCCCCCAGGGAGAGCAACCCAAGGGGGTTAGGGAAGGACAAAAGCAGTAGAAATAGAAGGATATTATCTGATAAATGACAACAAAGCTGGAATAAACAGGACTTTAATCTACCATTACTATATATCCTCTACTTGCTTCCCATTTAATTACATGTATAGCCTGTTAATCAACTGAATTCTTTAGTATTTGATATCATTTAATCATTGATTCGCTGAGATTTTCCAGATATGCTATCTGATTTGTAAATAAACGTATTTTACTTCTTCCTTACCGTTTGTTAAGCCTCTAACACAACATGGGAAGCAGTGGGCATGGGAGGCAGCCTTGCCTGGCTCCTGGGTCCTGTGGAAATGTTTCCTGGATGTTCCCATTGATATGATACTCACTTTAGAAATGACCATAATCTTAGCCTTTAGAGATTCATTTTTCCCTTAGCTTTATTAACATGAGAAGTGCTATTAACAGTCTCAATAGTAATCTATTCTGCATCCTGAAATAAATTCCAGTTGGTCACAATGTATTTTTAATGAGATATTAGAATTTAAAAAAAAATTTTTAATTACTTGGATCTAGTATTTTTTTTTTCATTAACTTCAGCTTTTATTTTTATTACTCCTGTCTTTGTACTTTTTTTTTTTTTAATGGCAGCACTATTTATACTAGCTTAGGAATAGCCCCAATGCCCACCATCAAGGAAACTGGCAAACAAATCATTATGTATTTGTACAATGAAATACTACACAACAATACAAAAGAAAGAGCTAGTGATACATAGCACAACATGGAAAATTCTCAAAAATTAAATACTAAGCAAAAGAAGTCACGCATGATAGAGCATCAGCCTGAAGACTGAAGGGTCATGAGTTTGATTCCAGTCAAGAGCACATGCAGGGGTTGCAGGCTTGATCCGCAGTGGGGGGTGTACAGGGGGCAGCCAATCAATGATTTTCTCTCATCATTCATGTTTCTATCTCTTCCTTCCTCTCTGAAATAAAAAAGTATTTTTAAAAAGAAGCCAGGCACACACAAAAGTACAAACTGCATGATTCCACTTACATGAAGTTGTGGAACGGACAAAAATAATCTACGGTGAGAGAAGCAGTAGAGTCGTCGGCTTTGGGGCGGGAGGTTTTGAGTGGAAAGTAGCTAAGGGAACTTTCTCACATTGCGGGGCTAGTCCATGCCTTGCTTAGGGTCGAATAAATTTACTGAAATTTCTGAAGATGTAAATTTAAAATCTGCATTTTGCTGTATACTTTTTAAGTATTAGGGAAAAATAAAGCAGTGACAGGCATTAGCATGCAGCGGTGGCTGTTTAAAGTTGCCACATTTGCTGGCCAATGAGCCTCCGGCACGGAGCCCTGAGGACAGAGCAGAGCTGAGGCAGGGCTGAAGGAGCAGTAAGGCCACTGTGGACGGTCTGCCTGGGTGGCATCCATTCAGAGTGGGGCAAAGGAGGCTACAGTTGTTAGCATGGAAAACAACAGCATAACTCATAAATAACTCAGAAGGACCTCTGCTTCATCTGCTCCCAACTGTGACGCTTCCCTTGCCCACCCTGCATTTTCACGCACCTCTTGCTGGAGAGGAGAGCTTCCATCGAAAAATGCGTGCATGTGTGTACATTTGAAGCACCCCCCCCCCCAATTCCCTTTTCATCGTGCTCTCAGTACACCATGTGACATGTGCGTGGAAGGCAGGAGGAGAGACTGGTCAGAGAAAATCGCCATCATTGCCACCTTGCTGAAACAGCTGATTTTGGGGTCCCCTAAAGTCCTGTCACCCTATTCCTAAAGTGATACCTCACTGTTATCAGAAACGTGCCACAGGCAGGAAAGCCCCACGCCCTGAGGTCACTCGGGCCCTGAAAAGACAGCCTGGGAGCTGCTCAGTGCGGTGGGTGCCGGTGCCGGCACAGCTGGGCCGGCACAGCTGGGAAGTGCAGCATTGATGAGCCCCTGGCTAGTGGGAGGTGCCCTCTGAAGGGGATGGAGGAGAGGGAGGTGCCCTCTGAAGGGGATGGAGGAGAGAGGGAGGTGCCCTCTGAAGGGGATGGAGGAGAGGGAGGTGCCCTCTGAAGGGGATGGAGGAGAGAGGGAGGTGCCCTCTGAAGGGGAGGAAGGAGAGGGAGGTGCCATCTGAAGGGGAGGAAGGAGAGGGAGGTGGCCCTCTGAAGGGGATGGAAGGAGAGGGAGGTGTCCTCTGAAGGGGAGGAAGGAGAGGGAGGTGCCCTCTGAAGGGGATGGAGGAGAGGGAGGTGCCCTCTGAAGGGGAGAAAGGAGAGGGAGGTGCCCTCTGAAGGGGAGGAAGGAGAGGGAGGTGCCCTCTGAAGGGGATGAAAGAGAGGGAGGTGTCCTCTGAAGGGGATGAAGGAGAGGGAGGTGTCCTCTGAAGGGGATGAAGGAGAGGGAGGTGGCCCTCTGAAGGGGAGGAAGGAGAGGGAGGTGCCCTCTGAAGGGGATGGAGGAGAGGGAGGTGGCCCTCTGAAGGGGAGGAAGGAGAGGGAGGTGCCCTCTGAAGGGGATGGAGGAGAGGGAGGTGGCCCTCTGAAGGGGAGGAAGGAAAGGGAGGTGCCCTCTGAAGGGGATGAAGGAGAGGGAGGTGCCCTCTGAAGGGGATGAAGGAGAGGGAGGTGCCCTCTGAAGGGGATGGAGGAGAGGGAGGTGGCCCTCTGAAGGGGAGGAAGGAGAGGGAGGTGTCCTCTGAAGGGGAGGAAGGAGAGGGAGGTGGCCCTCTGAAGGGGAGGAAGGAGAGGGAGGTGCCCTCTGAAGGGGAGGAAGGAGAGGGAGGTGCCCTCTGAAGGGGAGGAAGGAGAGGGAGGTGGCCCTCTGAAGGGGAGGAAGGAGAGGGAGGTGGCCCTCTGAAGGGGAGGAAGGAGAGGGAGGTGGCCCTCTGAAGGGGACGGAGGAGAGAGGGAGGTGCCATCTAAAGGGGAGTTAGGAGAGGAAGGTGCCAGATGAAGGGGAGGAAGGAGAGAAGGGGAGGAAGGAGAGAGAGGTGGAAGGAGAGAGAAAAGAACCGCCTATGCAAGGAGGGAATGCAAATGGAAACTGGCCCAGAAATTCCTTCCCGGAGCTCACCAGCCTTCCTATTCCCAAGCCCGGCCACCGCAGAGGACCGGTGCGGGGGCAAGTGCTGAGCAGCGTGTGCTCACGGTATTTCACTTCTGCCTGACAACAAAGGCGAGAGCAGATTCTGAAACAGTGAGTATGTTGTCTAGTGTAAGCCATTTGATTAATGACAGGCATAGGAGTTCTTTAAGCCTCTCCTGTTTCTAGTTCTGCTGCCTGTGACTTCTTACAGGTTATCTGAACATTTTTCAAGATTCCATCTGGCTTTACTTACAGTGTTTTAGCACATCGCTCCGTATAGTTTTCTCAGTGATTGCTCTAAGAATAACACTATACAACACTGCTTCCACTCAGTCCCTGTGCTTCCCCACTTGCTAAGTATAACTGTCTTAAGTATTTCTTCTATAACGTTTAGCAAACATCAGTGCATTCTTTTTATTTGTTCTTTTTTTTAATCATTTTAAGCTGGAAATTAAATTCATTTAATTTTATTTTTTATTCAAATCAATGTGTTTCATATAACTAGTTTTTCTCTAATCATTGTTTTAAATGCATGCCATATATTCCAGTTTATAGTATCGATATTAATATTTGTATTATCATTTTTAATTTGTGGTTCCCCTTATACCAGGAGTTAATAGGACCTTGTAAATTTCCAGGTGAAAGGACCTTTCTGCTCTATGTTTTTATTTGTAAACTTCATTATTATTCCATTTTAACCAAACAGGTTTTTTTGGTGCTGCATTATATGCTCGTTTTTTAAGAATATGCCAAGGTACATAGAAGAACGTGTATTCTCTGCTAGGGTCTACAGTTCAATATTTGTCTGTGAGTTTAAATGTGCAGGAATAAATGTAACAAGAATGGGGGAAGGTCTATGAGGAAAATTCCCAGACACTCCTGAAAGTAATGTAAACGTGAACAAATGGAAAATCCCTCTGCTCTTGGGGGAAGCCCCTTTTGGCCTTTCCCCATAGCCTGCCTGTACATCCAGTGCAATCCGGATACAAATGCCAACCTTCGGCTTCATGGACTCAAACAGTTAACACTAAAACTCACATGGAAAAACCAACACGGAAAAGGGGCGGGGGACACTCTAGCTCTCTCAGACAATCAAGCATAGCTTAAAGCCCCTATCATTCAAAGACTGTGATTCTGGCACAGACAGACAGGAGAACATACAATGGTAAGTCAGACATGTGTGGAAAAGACTGTGATTCTGGCACAGACAGACAGGAGAACATACAATGGTAAGTCAGACACGTGTGGAAAAGACTGTGATGTGGCACAAACAGACAGGAGAACATACAATGGTAAGTCAGACACGTGTGTAAAGGACTGTGACAAAGGTGGCGTCTCCAGCTGCAGTTATGTAAAGACAGACTTCCTAAGTGCGTGGTGCTGGGACACCTGGGTGGAATCCTCTTTAAATTGGGTGAAGGGAAAGGCTTTCTAACCAGGACTCATACTTGAGGAAATAAAAGACCGATAAAGGAGACTAGATAAAAATAGCCTTTGCCTACTTTAAAAAATGCGTAAGAAAGAAAAGTGACAGAGTGGGAGAAAATATTTGCAACATACAACAGATATATGAAAAACTTTTAAAACATAAGAGACCAAAAGAAAGATATAAAGACATAAACAGATGTTCACTCCCAAAAAAGAGGCAAAATTATCCTTCATACATATGAAAAAAAATGGTAGCAAGGAAAAAGTAAGACAGCACGAGATCCGCTCTCTCACCTATCAGGCCGGCACGCTTAAAAACAGAAGACAACGCATTCTGTTGGGAAATTGTTGGGGAAAATGCAAACTGGTATATGTTTTCTGGAGGGAAATCACACATACATGAACCTTTTAATCCAGCATTCTCTCTCTTATGAACCCACATGAAGATACACACCTAACAATAAGGAAATGCATATGCACAAGCATAGCAGTCAATATAGTATCACTTACGATGAAACACCCTGGGAACGGAAATGCCCATATATGAAAGCACAGCTGAATAAACTATGGTACATCCATACGATGGAGTACTATGAGGAAGTTCTCTGTGCACTGATATGGAGCAATTTCCAGAACTTGGCGCTAAGTGAAAAAAGCAAAGTACAGAGTGTCTATAGTAATGCTACCCTTCAGATCAGAAAGAAGAGATTATAATGAAAGCAGAGGCCCGTTGCATGAAGAGATCCGTGCAATAGGTCTTCTTTCCCTTGGCTCCCAACACTGGCTCTCCTCCGGCATCTGGGACCCAGGCCTTCGCTCTGGGTGGAGTCTGCCGTCTTCGTCTTCGCTGCAGACTCCAGCTGGAGTCTGTTGTCTTTGTTGCAGACTACTGTCTTCATCTTCGCTGCAGCGGGAGTGCAGCTCCTGTAGATACCTTCGTCCCCCACCCTTCCTCTCAGAGCAAGCGTTCTGGCTACTCCACCTGAAGCTGGGCGGCCACCATTTTGTCCTCCTGGTTTGCATATTCTCTCCTGATTGGCTGGTGGGTGTAGCAGAGTGATGGTCAATTTGCATGTTTCTCTTTTATTAGTGTAGATAGACATGGTTTTGCTCATGTTTGGACTAATGTGAGTTCCCTGGTTCTGATAACTACACTATCATTATATAAGATGTAAACACTGAGGAAGATTGGGAGAGGAACATAAGAAAACTTAGTACTTACACGTTTTCTGTGTCTATAAGTAATTCCAAATAAAAGATTGTTAAAAGACCATGTTAAAAGACCAAGGGCAGAGAGTTATTCAGTTAGGTGTCCCCAGTACCTCCAGAATCTTTCCCCTACTGATGGTTCAGTAACATGTGATATGATGAATGGATAAGTTAAAAAATGACTGACAAGTTATGGTATCTAATGAAGTACTAAGTATGTATAGACAAAACAATCAAAATGCTGTACGTTGAAGTTATTTCACTTATAAAAACAACAGATTAAAAACAGGAAATGAAACTTAAAATGTAAAACCACAGAGGGATCATGAAACTCCTTAAGTAAGAACTTGCAGGAGCTAAAGGAACTTTGCAAATGCTATGCGATGGTTGGGGAATTTATACAAAGATATAATTAACTGACTTCAATCATTATATATTTACTAGAGGCCAGGTGCATGAAATTTGTGCACGGGCAGGTTTCCTAGGCCTGGTCGGTGATCGGGGGCCTTCCTTTCCCAGCTGCTGGCCAGGGCCTTCCTTTGTTCTACGCCGCCCCATGGTCAGCACACATCACAAGTGGTCAAACTCTCAGGAGGTCGAACACCCAAGGGGACAATTTGCATATTAGCCTTTTATTATACAGGATAACCCTGGCTGACCATAACATAGTATGGAGATAGACTAATTCGGAGTGGAAAGAAGATTACAGCCAGTTTAGGGTTTCTTGGTCTCAGGCTTTCAGAAAATGTACTCTAAAAAAAAAAAAAAAAATTAAATATATAATATGCAAAGTGTCCCCTAAGGAGTTTTTCTGGAGGACCAGGAGTTTTAGTTGCTTGCTGTTGTGTGCACTGACCACCAGGGGGCAGCAAAGAATGAAGGAAGGCCCTGGTCGGCAGCTGGATGGCCCTGATTGGCCCTGTTTGCCTGCCAGGCCTAGGGACCCTACCTGTGCACGTTTTCGTGCACCAGGCCTCTAATATTTCTATAATTTTAATTCCCAGTAAGGTGATAGTTTGTATCTTTATCTGCCTTAAAATGTTTTCCTCCTAACAATCACGTGAAGTAGGAAGCAGATAATCAGAAAGTTGGAAGAGTTCTAGTCAGTTTGGCTCAGTGAATAGAGCATCAACTACGGACCGAAGGGTCACGAGTTTGATACCAGTCAAGGGCAAGTGCCTTGGTTGCAGGCTCGATCCTGGCCCTGGGCACGTGAGGGAGATAGCCAATGGATGTGTCTCTCTCACATCGATGTTTCTCTCTCTGTGTCTCTCCCCTTCCCTTCCTCTCTCTAAAAATCAATGGAAAAATATCCTAGGGTGAGGATTAACAGCAACAAATAAATGTTGGAAAAGAGCCCTCAAGCTGATGAAACGTGGACGCCCTCATGCTGCCCGCCACCCACCAGTACTGGAAATTCATTGTCACAGGGGCCCGGAAACCTGAGAGTGCTGCCCAGCTCACAACTCAGTCCAATCACAAAGCTACCCCCTAGACCAAGCATGTCAAACTCAAAGCCAAATAAATACAAGCTAAATAAATAAGCTTTACGCTTACGTGGGCCGCAAAAAACCAAAAGCTTCAATTTTCATATTTAAAGGGTTTATTTCAATAGAGATATGCTGAATACAAAGGGCTGAAATAAATGTGTAATCATTAACATAAAATAGAACATCTTAATAAAAATCAATATTTTTTTCTTTAACATTAACTTACCAGACATGAATAACTGCACAAATTAATAAGCGTAACACAAAGAGACCTATTTTTCTTTTTCTCAGCAAAATATTTCTTGTTGCGCACACCAAACAAGTCAGTCCAAGACTAATGATGTGGCAATCAATTGCTAAAATATTTGCTGCTAGTATTAGTGGAGAGAAACGGTGCGCCTGCAAGTAAGGTGAGTAAGGGAAATGAATGCAACACGATTATAGTAATCAGTCATTAGCGAACAGTGTAGTTCATTATTAATAATTATGTATAACGGGATATTGTAAAAATTAAGTTACAAAATCTTTATTAAAAAGTTTCTTACATGCTGTTATATTGGCTGGGCCGCATGCAGCCCATGAGTTTGACATGCTTGCTCTAGATCTTTGATTATCAATAAAACATTATGTTTAGGGTAAAAAAAAGTAACATGGCAAATAAGTCCTCAGGTGAGATTTTTAAAAAAAGAAAAATAAAGACTACAAATCTTAATAACTTCTGATAAATACTCAAATGTAGTCAAGTCAATCACGTGAAAAACGTTGAAAAACCAGATATATATATAGCTTTAACTTGAATTCAACTCTAAATTATTTGAAATCATTTATCTTAACTGATGTAACAAGATGGGAAGAGGAGGGAAAAGCATGCAAAGCAGGATAAGAAATAATCCCAGGATCAAGCTACTTGTCTTAGCTAACAATGTACTGGTTCCATCCATCTAGCCAACCTTCCATTAACTTCCCTGTTCAGACGCAAGTGTGAGATCCATAAGCCACCGTCACAGAAAGCTTGCGGACTTTTGGAAGAAGTTTACAAAACACCACAGGAATTCTCCAAAGTTATCTATGAAGTCCTTTGGGAAGCCAATTCTAACCACACACACTTCTTCCTGACAGCAGGGTTTGGCAAACTATGGCCCACAGGCCACATCTGGCCCGACGCCTGCTCCTGTAGAACCCCTGCACTATGAACGGCCTTTACATTTTAAATGGCAAAGAAGGAGATCAAAAGAGGAGTAATACACCTCCTGACATGTGGGAGTTAAATTAAATTCAGATCTGTGTCCACAAATAGAGTGTTTCTGGAGCACAGCCACCTGACCCACGCTGCCTGTGGCTTTTGTGCTACAGGGCTAGGCTGAGTGATTGTAAGAGACCAGATGAAAGATTATCTGCCCAAAAGCTTGCCAAAACCTGCCTGGATTAAAAGTTTTGCTAATTTGCCTTGAAATAATTGGCTTTAGCTATGTAGCTTTGCATAAGAAACTCCAGATGGTTTTACTGAATACCATCAGAGTAACATAATAGAGAAAGTATTGTATCTCATTGTAGATAAGCTAAAAGCCAGCATATCTCTATGGCATTTTTGAAAACACACACACACACACACACACACACCAAACAAACAAACAAACAAACAAAAAACCCACCTGTATTTTTTAACAACAAAGTAGTTCTTCCATCAAATCACTTTATTATTCCCAGTGGGGACAGTTATTACTTGCTTTACTGCTTCTGCCACTTAAGAAGCCCAAAGATTTCCACTTATACAAAATATGCCAGGATACACGTGCATCGCTTTCTTGAAAGGGACGGAAGAAACAAAACAGCAGAGGCGCACAGCAGGGGCTAACAGTCACTTTCTGGCAGTCACCAGGGGCAGTAAGAGTGACCAGCAATGCTACCTCTGTCTCCGAATAAAGTCTTCAACAGAGTCTCCCTCCCTGGGCTTTTTAGTAGAAATATTTTCACACACACAGAAAACTGAAAGAACAGGTTAGTGAAACGCCTATAAACTCTGCCTAGATTAATAATCACATGTTCAATTAATTACATGCTGCACATTTGTTTCTTCCATTTCTGCACCTGTCCTGGGCAGAACAGTGACTGACTCTTGGGGGAAATAATCTGCAGACCATCAAAACACGTCAGCCTAAATACTTTAGTGACCAACATCAGGATAATTATTTTCAAGGAAATAAAGGGTTTTTGTTTGTTTGTTTGTTTTTAAATATATATTTTATTGATTTTTTTACAGAGAGGAAGGGAGAGGGATAGAGTTAGAAACACTGATGAGAGAGAATCATCGATCAGCTGCCTCTTGCACACCCCCTACTGGGGATGTCCCGCAACCAAGGTACATGCCCTTGACTGGAATCGAACCTGGGACCCTTCAGACCACAGGCCGACGCTCTATCCACTGAGTCAAACTGGTTTCGGCGGAAATAAAGGTTTATAAAAAAACTTTAGAGAGGGTATAAAAAAATGAAATAGGAAAAAAAAACAAAACACCTCTTCAGACCCTCAACAAATTAGTGAAAATTTAGGCAACCTCCCAAACCCCAGTAATACACAGAGTTAACACTGAAATGTTGCAGAGACCACAGGAGTCATCTGATTAACACCATGATCATCAAAGGAGACCAGGACTGCTTAGCCTCCGACACTCCGCAGTTTCTCCTTCCCAGAGCCCACTCTGCACTCACCTGAGGGCAGCAGCATGGTACGTGTCTACATAATCAGAAATGAAGAGCTCTCGGTTCTTGATAACTGGGTCTGTAATAACGAGTTCTCTTCCAGAGTCTGTAAAAAAAAAAAAAATCAATTCATTAAGAGGATATTAAAACTGAGGGAATCGTTTCCCCAAAACAATTAGGAAAATTTTACAAAGTTTTTCTTTCAGGGTCACCTCCCTCTAAAGAAAGCACAATAAGTCACCAAAGCACAATTGGTCAGCAAACAGAGAAGAGGAATAATGTAGAGCAGAAATGACAAAAACAAATATTCTGCTGGGTGTTTTATATCTTTTACTAAAATCCATGATTTGCTGAAATGCAATAAGCACATTTTTTTTTAAGGGAAGAAACAACTATTGCATTTTAGCAATTTGTAAACTACTAAATATTTAATCCTCCTGTCTATCTTATTTTTTATTGCTAAATAGTTCAGGATGAAATGAAATCAGAGTTTCCATTAAAAAGAATAACTAAGTTACTATTTTAAATAACAAACCATAATTTAACTGCATTAACAGAAATTTTTATAGCTTCTAAGGAAAAAATAAGTAGTAAGATGTGAAAGAATATCGTTCTATCATTCTTCAAAACTATTTCTGACGATGGTTGGTGGAATGAAAACCTATCACCAAAAGTAGCGTGAAGAGTGAAGGGCATAGACATCAGGGACAGAGCTGGCCCTGGCAACTTCCTCAGCATCTCTCAGCCTCATTTCCTCATCCGGAAGTGGGGAGCGACTACAGCTAATGGGAAACAATGGGAATCAGCGATCATGAGGTCTAGCACCTCTCAAAAAAATCAATGAAAGGGAGCTATTATCCATCTGAACCAATGTAAGACATCGCATGTTCACATCCCACGTGTACATGGCGTTATTGGGTAGACACCACAGTGCCAGAGGAAGAAAAAAGATGCTCTGAACAACCTTCCTATTGTCCTGAAAGTCAAGATGCAAGCTGAATTCCAAAACATTCAGGAAAGCTTTGCTTTGAAACTGAAGTTCAAACCCTGAATACAGAGAACTTCAATGACACCGACTCTGTTGAAAAAGAGGAAAGAAAGTACAATCCTGTAGGTTATAAGCATTATTAGTTCATTATTAGGTGAGAAAAAGAAATTACTGTCATTTCCAAAAAAGCCATATTCTGAGTTTCAGAGGGAGACACCATTAGCATATGCTCAGGTTCTTTCATTTTAAAGGCAAAAATAACGAAAGAACTCAGCAGAAAGTGAATATTCTACTAACATCCTATTTATAAGAAGCTATTTTAGGAAAAAAATGTTCATAGTAGTTATCTCCATTTACTAAATCTTTTTAGAATAAACTTTGTCCAAAGCTACGAAGGAAATATTTACCATTTTCATTGTGTCGATCCTGAACCAAATGCTGATACACAGAATCTGGAACTTCAGACTGACGGTAGTACCATTTGACGTTCATGAGTAGGTGGTCCCTCTTACTCTGAAAAGGAAACTCTAACAGCATTAGGAACAGGGCTTAGGTGCCCACAGCTGCACACCATACCCATGAACAAATCCCTGGAAACAGATGGACAGGCAGAGAGGGAAACACAATTACCACCAGGACCACAAAAATACGTAAGTCAATAATGAAGTCAAATTTTACTTTTTCTAAATTACAGCCACAGGACCCCTCTGATCTGATCCCTCAAAGCTGCTCATTAAAGGGAAACAAAGGAGACCAAACCCCTAAATCTGTAAGTATCCCCAGTTTAATTCACTCAATGTTATATATTTTATTTGGCATTAACTACATAGTTCTACATGAATACATGCTACTATCTTAACTTTTGACTCTCTTAAACATTTATGAACTGTGTTATTTATGAATATATATATACACACACACACTGTGAAGCCGTGAAGGGCAGTACGTTAGAACAAGGCCTGGCACAGTCCTCTCTCCAGGGTTTGCCAGTCACCCAGACTGAGTTACCTTCCCCTCCACTTACTGCCACTTAATGTGCAGTTTCTGTTGCATGGCAGACTAACACAGCAAGCTACGAGTAGTGGTGAAGGTGCTGAGGTCCATGAAACATGGACCCTGGTTTATTTATTTTCGACTTTTTCGAGAACTGAACATTTTGTACATAAATATTTGAGAGTTCTATGATGATCAGGGACACATAGATGTTTATGACACTTGACTTTATTAGCTCTAAAAGTTACCTTTGTTCCTAGTTCATTCAAAGAACAAAGAATCAAACACTGCCCTTCCATTGGAAGGTTACACAGTGAGGTGCATCATCTCTGTGCCACCGGCTGTGAAACATCTCAACATGCCAGCACACTAAGGCTTCTCGGGGCCTCATCAAATAGCTTCCCAACAGGGAGGGCCTCAAGAGACTTCCCAAGGTGAATGCTGTATCCCTCATAGCAGCTTCTATCTTATCACAAGTCAGCAGGTCAGAAATGAATGAGAGCTACAATCTGAGAAATGTCTCATGTTTATAAAGGAGATGACTAACTCCTCAAATATGTCAATGGAGCCGTCATTATGCTTCCTGCTTAAATGGCGCATGTGTGCCCGTGTGTGTGTGTGTGTGTGTGTGTGTGTGTGTATGTAAATAAATAGATTCAATAAACTGTATACAAAGAATAATCCTGCAGAATGAATACTCTTTACTTTTTATCCAATTTGCACTTTATATTCCAGTCTGTTTATATAGTGCAGGTGGGAAGATGAGAACAAATCAGTACCCTATATAATAAAGTGGTAATATGCAAATTGACCATCATATCACAAGATGGCGCCCCCCCACATCATCACAAGATGGCCGCCTCCACATTTTTTTTCATTTTTTTATTAAGGTATTATATGTGTACATATCTTACCATTGCCCCCCAACTCCGATACATACCCTCACCCCCCCCCGAGTTTTGCATTCATTGGTTTTGCTTATATGCATGCATACAAGTCCTTCAGTTGACACCCCCACATTGTCACAAGATGGCTGGCAGGGGAGGGCAGTTGGGAATGATCAAGCCGGCAAGAGAGGGCAGTGGGGGGTGATCAGGCCAGCAGGGGAGCAGTTAGGGGGCTATCAGGCTGGCAGGCAAAGTGGTCAGGGGTAATTAGGCAGGCAGGTGAGCAATTAGGAGCCAGCGGTCCTGGATTATGAGAAGGATGTCCCAGATTGGAAAGGGTCCAGGCTGGGCTGAGGGACCATGAATTTCATGCACCGGGCCTCTAGTGTTAAATAATAACAATGAATGCTACATAAAGGAGCTTATGAACAAGAGCAATTACTTCCAGCTGGGAATTATGAAGGAGGTAAAATCTAACCTGGGAAAATGGGAAATATTTCATTAGATTCTTTCTAAGCAAAGGAAGAGAAAATACAAGACATATACAAAGGAAGATACAAAGAAAGATACAAAGGAAGAGAAAATAGAAGATATATCCATATGCATATGGTCCATCTGTGTGTAGCAGAGGAAAACGTTCTGTGTGGTGCTGAAAAGAACCTGAATCCTGACTGCAGTCTGGCCTCCAGCTGGCCCACTAGCCCACTGCTGACCACAAACAGGAGAGCAGCCAGAGGGCTCCAGTTTCACTCCTAGACAAGGTATAAAACAGGCCCAGGATGAGAGCACTCATCATGGAAACAAGCAAACCAGGCGAAGGGGCAGTCTGTTCGATGGCACTCGGGGATAAACTCACTTAAGTAAACACACTGTCTAATACACGGTTTCTCAGCCTCAGCACTGCTGCCCTCTGGCCCCACTAAGGAAGCCGTCCTGTGTATGTGAGGTGCTGAGCAGCATCCCTGCCCCCAGACACACTGAGTGCCAGTAGCACCCCTCCCTCATTGTGACAACCGAAGCTTTGCCAAATGTCCCCTGTGGGGACATGTTACCTGCAGGTGAAACCCAATGGTCTAACTGCTTCCTCTTTAATGAAAGCTAAACCAGAATGGTAAGAATAAGACCTAGGTCAAGTGTGTCAGGTGAAGAACATGGACCCCAGGCAACAGAAAAAACCTTTTAAAGGTACCATAAACGGCAACTGTACAATGTCTGTTTTTCAGAACCAAGGCAGTGATTCTTGAAGTATAATATTTATGTTATCTTCTAATCCAAACACAGTTAATTATTATACACACATACAAAATTACTGTTCTGGTTTCTTTGTACCTAGAATTATGACTCCTAATGTTAGACTTGGATTTTCTAATGCAGTACTACTCAATAACCAGCGAGCGGCAGCATTGCATTAACAAGCCTCCAGACACTAGATTCCACAGATATAACACAACAATGTGTTGTGTTAAGTAGCTGTAAATTTAAGTAGCTGTAATAGATAGTCTTTCTAAATAGATCAGAAATTTGGTTTAAGATTAAACATCTATAAAGGGAGGCAGTGAGTTGTTTCAGAGTACTAGACTGAAATTAGGGAATCCGGGTCTTAGGCCTGTCTGCAATCACTAGTTAGCTGGGGTGACCTTAGTGGAGTCACCAAGCCACATGACAAGTGAAGGGATAGAACAAGATCATTTCAATGGTCCCATTCCATCTGGCTTATGCTTAGATTTCTTTCCCAGACAAAACCAAGTAGATAAAATGGGATTAGGGTAGTTTTCTCCACATCAACATAATGGCATTAGCTAACATTTCCATCCTGAAAAGGTTTAACAAGTGAAAATGTCATCCTCCGTGGAAGCTAACTGCGGTTCACGGGGAACAGTAGAAGGGAGCAGAGAGGACACCCCTCCCACAAAGCCCCCCACGCCCCTCACACACACGGTGCTGCTCACATGTGAGCCACAGGATTTCTTCCGGCTATTCTGCTCAAAATCGCAGAAAACTAAAGGCAGAAGTGAACTCAGAGCTCATCTGATTCAACCAAACCGCCTGGGTTTAAATCAGGGCTTTGCAACTTATCAAGCTGTGTGACTTCGGGCAAATTACTTTTCTAAGCCTCCATTTTGTCATCTGTAAAATGAGGAAAAATAATGGTCTCTAGCTCATCAGGTTGTGAGGATTAAATAAATGAATGTAAGTAGAGTGGGTTGGCTCTCAATAAATGCTGGCTATTACCAGCCCTGTTTTACAGATGAAAAGAGAAGTCAAGCTATAATAAGAAGTGGCTTATAAATTTATTTTCTCCAATTCAAAAAGCATGCTAGCAATAGCAATAAAAAAACAAATCATGTAGCAAATTAGGCGGCTGTATCTTCGCATTTGCAACAATTCAAGAAGCATATCAAGTATATCTGACAAATACGCCTCATTATTGACTAGTGATATAATTGTACAATTGCATAAAGGTCAAAGTGGTTATAAATGACACATTTTAAACAGAATGTGGTGAGAAGCTTCCTATGCGAAGGCACCCTAGGGTATATTTCTGAATACAGAGCAGAGCCCACTGGGAAGTAAATCATTTCCCACCATTTTATCTTTCAAGAGAGGAGAGAGAGATTGATTTTGACTGAGTCCAGGTGGTTGGAAACCACCAAACAGGAGCACTTACTTACAATAGTTTCAACAAGAGTGGGCCCGTGCAGAAAAAGGGGAGCAGCTGATTCTGGGTTAAATTGTGGGTTCTTCACATGCCTGGCCGGGATTTCTTTGAAATGAGGCGTTATGTAAGTTTAAGGAAATGAAGAGCTTAGCAGAAGACAAACCCATGCCCTCTGGGTTTAGGAAAAAGCCAGCTGAGGTTTGGGAGCAGAGGAGGGCATCGAGAGCTGTGAATGTCAGCAACAGGCTGAGAATTAATGAATTAAAAATTCAGAACTGAAATTCAACATTCAGAATGAGATCATGAACTAAGGAAGGAAGGAAGGCAACAAAGACGGAAAAAGCAAACAGGAGACTCCTGTTGAAGGGATACTGGTTCCTTTTTATCAACACAACCATCCCGAACACAAATACAAGATCCAAGGCCAGGACCTTTCAAACAGATTTTCTTGATTATTAACATAGTAAGTATTTCAATTGATTTAAATAGCCAATCTGATTCTTTCCTAGAAGCATTATCGTCAGCCTCTGGGAAAGGTTCTAACACAGGGAGGTGGGGTAGGAAGAGGACAGAAATTCAGAAATGACTGACAAGTGCAGATTCCTCGACATACATGGAGGAGGTCCCCAAACCAGAAAGGGAAGAACAATAATTTTAAATTCACCTGCGTCACGGAGCACACCTTTTCAGCCCCGTAAGTCATCTACCAGGTCTTGGCAGATACCATCAGGGGTCCCGAAGCCCGCCAAACAGGCCACTCCAGTCCCTCTACTGTCATCATCTGTGACAGAGATCTGGTCAAAGACTCGAACCAGGATATGAAGATGGATTCATCAAGTGAACAATTGTACAAACCCAAATTTAATTTCAGCTGCTTAGTTCTTGGGATTTTACATTTCAAAAATATAATAGATCTAGATTCAGTTTCAGGTGAAATCAGATCAAATTCTTGTTTTATAACGCCAAAGAGCCAATAAAATTTTTCCCAAGAAACTTGGGAAGTTGAAGTGGCTTAACATTTGCATACAGTATGGTTTAAAAATACACCTTTTGCAGAAACTTTTCATGCATTTCCACAAGATGGCTATAATAGGGTTGACAGTTATGGAAGTCTTGGAGTTTACTGTGTAATTCAGAATTGTCTACTCGGCCTGCAAGAGGGGAACAGCCCCCCAGAGACGGCGTGCCTCCCTCCCAGGTGCTGCACAGGTGGATTAGAGTTGTATTTCAGCCCTCAGGGTCCACATGCCCCCACAGGCAATGCCTGTTGGGAAGATCGTCCTCACCAAGACCTTGGGAAGGCAGGGTTGGTGGCTTCAATCATTCCTGACTTTGGGAGAGGGGCGGAGGGACAGTCAATGGGGTCAAAGAGTACTATTATTCAAAGCCTAAGATAACTCCCAGCATACGCACACATAATCCAATCTAAAGGATGTTTTCTGATCAGTGAGATGATTATTACTTCTCTGTGGATAAACCCTGGAACTGACTGAGATCAGTAAAACAAAGTCAGATAGGAAATATCCTGTAATATTTCAAGCCACTGCTCTCCTAACATAAGACACCGGGAATGGAACACTTTCTATGCCTCTGTCTGAAAATAGCTTTTACCTACAGCCTTACAGCCATTCCAGTTAAAAGGCCACAGGGAGTAACGGGAAAACCTAAGGCCACCAGGGCTCAGGCCCGATAGGTCCCCCATCTCAGGGAGAGAAGCAGGGCACCGACTCTAGAGCTTCCTTCTTAGAGAAGTGAAGGCTGAACCTCCTCTAAATAAACACCCATCACGCACAGAGCTCCTAATGTACTGAGACAACAAGTAAGCACTGTTTCTTTTTTACTACATTTCTTATTGCCACTGAGTAAACAAAGTAACATGACAGTGATTTTTTGCTCTGTCCTAAAACGCCCTTCTCCCAGTGTTCTCAGGTTAAGTGTGCAAGTGCCTGAAAGAACACAAGTTCCTGTCTGCATCCATCTCCCAGGTGACAATCAGACTTGTGGAAAAACTGATTGCAGCACCTCTCCCTTCTCAGGGCCACCCCACAGGTGTCTAAGATCCTGCTTAGTGGTATGATGGTTAATTTTGTGTCTCAACTTGATTGGGCTAAGAGATGCCCAGGTAACTGGTAAAACTTTACTTCTGGGTCCGTCTATGGAGGTGTTTCTGGAAGAGAGCAGAATTTGGTTCAGCAGACTGAGAAGACCTGTCCTCAGATATGTGTGTGGACATCATCAACTGTTGGGGAGCCCTGATTGGAACAAAACAGTGGGGGTGGGGGGGGCAAATTATCTCTATTCTTGAGCTGGGGCATCCATCTTTTTCTGCCATTAGACAGTGGGGCCCCTGGTTCTCCGGTCTTCAGACTCCAGGACTTACAGCCTGTGGCCCTCCAATTCTCAGTCCTTTGGACTTGCAATGAATTATATACCATCTGCTTCTCTGCTTCTCCAGCTTGCAGGCAGCATATCTTCTTGGCCTCTATAACCTCACGAGACAATTCCGTGTGTGTGTGTGTGTGTGTGTGTGTGTACATAAGTGTTTATGTATACACACACACACTGTTTTGTTTCTTTGGAGAATCCTAATACAAGCGCTGATTTATCATTTACTGGCATTTGTAAATGGACATAACATGGAAGTACACTGAGGTCTATTGTGAACAAGCATAATAAATTCTTTCTTTAAAGATAAATAAATAGATGAAAGAGACAGATAAACGAGCCACACCCATGTGACCAAGCTGCTCACTGCCGTTGGGCACTAGAACAAGGTTCCAGCTCCTTTCCCAAACCTGTGGCGCTCAATCCAGACTGCTTTCAGGCGATTACAGCAGCACCTGGTCTGTGCGAGGCTGTACATCAGCTGGAGCAGGTGGTGGAGCAGGTGGGCCTGGCCGGGCAGGGTTCCACCTTGCTTTAGTGTTCACAACCAGGATGTGCAAATACCCGGCTACATACAAACCCCAGAAAGATGATGCAACTCCCAGTGTCCTGAAGCACAGCCTCTGATGGCCGGAAATCATTTTCAAAATCACCGTTTCTTGGTGTTGTCTTTATTTATTAAACAAATGCCTGCTTTTTGGGTCTCTTTACAGTTTAATCTGGACAAAATGCAATCAGTATTTTGGAAGGACCAGGAAGGTACATGAAAATGAAATCCTCTCTCACCTGCCAACTACGGAGTAAACTTACCACAACACATTCTACCTAGGATCATACTGTGTATGAACAGAAACATCCGCAGGGGAGAGACCAAAGTGAGGACAGGGACAGCCTTGGGAAACTACTTCCTGGTCTCCCTGGTAGACAGGAGGCAGTCACTAGGTAACCTCCTGTCCTTGCATCTTCAAGTGAATAACATTTACGTCACACACACAGATAAGCTACTCTTAAAGGAGCCCTTCGTAGATACGGACAGATGTACCAAACAGAGAGCATATCTGCAATTGCCCTCATGTGTCCTGTTGATAAATGTACACCAGCCTGATAAAAATATGAAATGTCAGAGCCAGGATTTAAAAGATCCCAAAGTGCAACTGAAGGCTCAAACCAGGAAGCTGACACTTCACAGATAAATTAAGACCCTATACTTGGGCCCCCAAAATCTGCTGCTCAAAACCAGCATAAAACTCTGCTTAAAAGCCACTGTTCACCACAGCTATGGTTATATTTAATAAATCCACAATCACAACTTTTCTATTTGGCCCAAAGATTTCCCCCATAAAGGAGGGGGGAAAAAAAATAGCTGTTCCTAGTCAATGCCACAAGAAACTGTCAAACCCTTAAACCCTACAAAATGAAATGAAACAGTCTCTGAACTTCTTTTTTTAAAATATGTTTTTATTTATTTCAGAAAGGAAGGAAGAGGCAGGGAGGGAGAGATAGAAACATCAATGATGAGAGAGAATCATTGATTGGCTGCCTCCTGCACACTCCACAATGGGGATCAAACCCGCAACCCAGGCATGTGCCCCTGGCCAGAATCGAACCTGGGACCTTTCAGTCTGCAGGCCAATGCTCTATCCACTGAGCCAACCGGCTAGGGCTGAATTCCTTTTTAAAAAAATCAAGCCCAAATACTATAAAGTTTGATATCTTTGCAATATTTGTTTGTTGTTTGGTGATGGTGGAATAGTAGTGGTGATTTTACTAATTCTGGGGCAGTTAATGTCTTGTTAGACATGACGTGGCCAGAAAAATCAGCGAGCACCACACAAATCAGGCATTCAGTAGTGAAAGGAAGTTAAAGAACGGGGGGAGGAGGGGAGTTGTCTGTCGCCTTCCAAAATTCTCCAGAAGTTTCACAAATTAAATTTAAACTATCACTCTACTTTAAAAATAAATTATTAACTTATGATTAAAGATAATTCACACAGATTTTGCCATTAAAAACTGATGCTGAAATATCTTGAAAAGATTTCACTGAGTCAGCATGTGCTTTAGAGTGGTTCTCAAAATTGTTAAACTCACCACACCATATTCTCTTCAAAAATATGGAGGGCTTCAAAGAACTTTGGTTTGTGTGTGCATGATTTGTCAATATTTACCATATTGGGGCAGGGAGACTTTTTTAACTTCAAAGATTTTTACTAACTCACTTAACAATAACCCCAGAACATGTTAACGTAAGTAATTACAATAGATAACTATAATTTTTAAAACAAAGAAAATTTAGGAAATGAGTAATACTTAAGGTTTTACAAATCTCTTTTATGTTAACTTAAGAAAACATGTTTCTATCTGATTCTGCACTCAATCAGCTGAGATATATCATACATCATTTAGCCTTTGTAAACTCCGCTGTGCACTCGGAGAGGGTGAGGGTGGGAAAGGTGTAATCACAAGGCAGGCTGGTCCTGCTCACCCTCCTGGAGAAGGGCCTGCGTAGTGGGCTGAGTAAACCAGTGCACACAGGCTCTTGGACACCCTCCTCTGAAGCCGGTAGTTAAAACACCGCGAGCATGTTCCCAAGCAGAACCTCAACTGTGGATTTTATGGCACACGTGTGTTCACAAGGGAGATAGTAATTTAAAATAGATTTTATTGCCAAAACTGGTTTGGCTCAGTGGATAGAGCGTCGGCCTATGAACTGAAAGGTCCCTGGTTCGATACCAGTCAAGGGCATGTACCTTGGTTGTGGGCGCATCCCCAGTAAGGGGTGTGCAAGAGGCAGCTGATCGATGACTCTCTCTCACCGATGTTTCTAACTCTCTATAAAAAATCAATAAAATATATATTTTTAAAAATAGATTTTACTTTTATTTATACAATCAGACATTCCAGTAGTGAGTTAACAAGAAGAAAAATCTAGGTAAGAAGCCTCTCCTATCAATTCAAGGCATTTTTTTCCTCTGGAATTGAGCTCATGATAGAGAAACATTTAAAGCTTGATTCCAACAATATAAATAGGTCTACATTAAAAAGATGCACTTTAAAACAATGGCAAACCTACTGAGCTGAAAGCATGCACACAGAAACACTAGCCTGGGCTACTTTAGCAATCTGCAACTCTAGGCAACTTGGTTACCATTTCAAAAACCCACACTGCTTCTCTCTTGAGACAATTGGGAACCTGAAAAAACAAACTTTTAAGGGGAAAAAAAGACATTTGGCTTACAATACTATATTTAACCATCTATCTATATATATAAATGCCTAAGTGACTGACCAACTGTCCAGTAGCTATGATGCACACTGACACCAAGGGGCAGACACTCAACGCATGAGCAGAAACCACAGGCATGGAAACAGACGGATGAACCTCAGAGGGAAAGGAGGAAGGGGGAAGGTGGGGAGAGATTAACCAAAACTCTTACATGCATATTAGAGGCCCGGTGCACGAATCCGTGCACCAGTGGGGTCCCGTGTCCTGGCCTGCAGGGATTGGGCTGAAACCAGCTCTCTGACATCCCCCGAGGAGTCCCAGACTGTGAGAGGGTGCAGGCCAGGCCGAGGGACCCCACACACTGGGTCTCTAGTCTTTTATAAAGACGAACATACCTATTTTATGTGAATTCAGCAAAATTCCTCTCTAGGTGACAACCTTTTTGTACAATTGCTTTCTGAATAAAACTGCACAGCTGGAAGCACAGTGAAATAATATATCTTTTGGCAGCATGGCAATTTTTAGAATTGAATGAGTATTTGCACTTTTAAGGAGTACAAATATAGGTTTGGAAATTATCACTGATTTAAATAAAGTCAGCCTGCATGATAATAGGAATCCAAATACAGCCAGCAAACATTTTCAACTTGCCAATACAGAAATCCAAATAGTTTGGTTTACAAAAGGGGAGGTGGGGGATCGGTAGGACCCTGAAAATTGTTTTCCTCTTTCATTCCTAGGTAAATGAGTCTACCTTGTTTTAAACATCTTATTTATTCTTCTCTCCTTTTGACTTAAACCAAAACAGAGATTTCAACCTTTAAAACCTGTTAGTCTATTTATAACTGCTCCATCTACGGCCATTTTTCTAATACAAACATGCCCTGGTAGCTTATCTCAGTCCACATGCCCGACAACAAAGGCCCCCGGCCTGCTGGAGAGGAGCAGAAAGGGAAAGCAGGAAATGAGAAGGCTTAGTTAATCCCCAGATAATCGATCAGTGTATTCAGTCAAGTGTGAGCTGAGCTGGGAAATGCTGCTTTAAAAAAGAAAGAAAATCAAAGAGCATCTGACCAGAGCCACAATTCATTTTAAAATAGGTCATTTTTTTGTCAAAAAGATTCCCATCACGCTCGAGTACTAACATAACATATATTTTTATAAATGTTAACATCTTTTGAAAGAAAACCTTTTTCTTGAAAATCCTTCATCTAGCGGAAACAAGTTTTAATTTATGGATTTTGTGATGTTATTTTGGTTCATCTGTGGTGTTTTTTCCTAAATCAGCTTTACTAGGATACAATTTATACACAATAGAATTAACCTATTTACAGTTTCAATTACTTTGACAAATGTGTTGTGTAACCACCACCACAATCAAGATAGGGAACATTCCATTAGCACAAAAAGACTACCTCCATTCAGAACTGATGGATCTGCTGTGCTGAGAGAGCATGGTGCCAGTGAGTGCTATAAAAACAACACTAATCCAAACCCTTCCTCCGTTTCCACACGCAGAGCTAGTGCAGAGGGAAGACAATGGCAGCTTGCTGTGACATTTCTCCCCTGGTGCCTGCCCAGGCTGCAGTCCAGGCCATGCTTTCTCACCAAAGATGTGCTAGGTAAAACCTCCGGCCTGTGACTGTCTGATCTCCTAAAACCCCCAGCACACAGACAGCAGTTACCGGGATAACGGTTATGAAAAGAAATGAAAAATAATGTCAGAGTCGCTCTATGGTACACTGTGCTAACCAACGTTTAATGAGCACACACTGTTCTAGGACAGACCCGGCAGGTTCAGGCGGGGAAACAGTTAAGTCCCACTCAGAGCAGCCGATGCCTCGAGGGGCAGACCCTTTGCACCCCTCCAGGCCTGAAATGGTTAAGAGTTTTGTTTTGTTTTTTAAGCAAGCCATGAGCAACAACAGCTGTCCCTCAGTGCCCACACAACTCTAAGCGTGTAAAATTATTCACTGGATTTGGTCTCCTCAGGTGCTCTTTTTCTTAACACCAGCAGTCTGCTCGGAACTTTGCACCTGGCTGGCAGGAGCACGTGTCCTGGGACGTGGCTGCTTCACGCAGAGAGAAAGGCCTACGTGGCTCTGTGAGCACACACAGTCTACTCCACAGGAAAGGCAGAAACCCAGATGTGTGCCTGTCTCTCCGCTGGGCGCAATTCTGTTCATGAAAACGCCTGAAGGTTCTTCTACCCTCCTTACCTGTCTCATTTTTCTTTTTAAGATTTAAGTGTGAAACATTTCACAGGCAGAAAAGTATAAAAATATACCACATACCACACATATTTTTAAACATAAAACATTACCAGACCCGAACACGCTGCCTGTGCCAGGTCTGTCTGCCCCCCGAGAGGTAACCTTGAATTCCGTTTCTCATTCCCAGGCAGTGCTTTACGCATGGGAGAGATACATAAGGCGTTGTTCTGCAGTTTTATACTTTACTTAACCTAGAGGCCTGGTGCACGAAGCTGGTGTGGTGTGGAATGCCCCCAGCCACCTGGCACCTGTGTATGCAAATTAACCTGCCATCTTTGGGTGTGGAATGCCTGTGTGCGCAAATTAACCTGCCAGCTTTGTTGGGTTAATTTGCATACTCATTTCTGATTGGCTGGTGGGCATTGCGAAGGTATAGTCAATTAGCATGTTACTCTTTTATTAGGTAGATAACTAACACTATGTTGAGAGGTAAATTTTTAGCCTTAAATATATAAGGCTAAAATATATAAGGAAAATAGAAAAGGCTGGATAAAATCAGTTGTCTAAATATGTATTTTTTAAAAAAAATTTTAACTTTTTAAAAATATATTTTATTGATTTTTTACAGAGAGGAAGGGAGAGAGATAGAGTGCTAGAAACATCGATGAGAGGGAAACACCGACCAGCTGCCTCCTGCACACCCCCTACTGGGGATGTGCCCGCAACCAATGTACATGCCCTTGACCAGAATCAAACCTGGGACCTTTCAGTCTGCAGACCTATGCTCTACCACTAAGCCAAATCGGTTTCGGCAATATGTATATTATTTTAAAAGAAATTAAAATTAAACCCAAGAAAAGGAACTAATGAAAAGAGCTCAAGTTAATGAGCTCAAATTAATGAATCAATAATGAATCAATTATAAATCAAAAGTTGACTTTTCATCTTTTTTCAGATTTTCTCCTTCTGGTTTTTTTATGAGTACCACTTCTTCACTGCTTCTTTAGCTTGTAATCTATCTCCTTTTAATCTTCCAGTTTGAGGGGAAATTAAAACAAAGAAGTGGACAGTCTTTCCTTGTGTTTCCTCCACATTTCTGAGACAGGTTTGGCTTTTCAAAAGCAATTTTACTAAAATGTACTACGAAGGCCCTAGCCAGTTTGACTCAGTGGATAAAGCATCAGCCTGCAGACTAAAGAGTCCCGGGTTCAATTCTAGTCAAGAGCACATGCCTGGGTTGTGGGCTTGATCCCAAGTAGGGGGCGTGCAGGAGGAAGCTGATCAATTTTTGATCTTCCTTTCTGAAATTAATAAAAATGCATTTTAAAAAATACTGAGAAGAAACCAAACAAAAATAAGGTGTTTCTTTGAAATGACTAAAACTGTTATATTCTTATAAAGTTATCTGAAAAAAACAGCTGCATCCAAACTAAATTCCAAAATAAATTTAAATAAAAAAGAGAACAAAGATGGAAATGTGAACAATAAAATCACAATGAGAAAAATTCAAATTAAAATTACCCTAAGAATATACACTAATGGCTGTGATGAAATGGACTCTCGTTATTTATACACAAAAATCAGTAAAAACCCTTATGAAGGACAAAGGAGCAATACATATCAAAATTATAAATATATTCACCTGTTTCCCCAGCAACACTACTGAGTGCAATTTATTCTAAACATACATTTGCATATACATAAAATAATAAGAACAATGCCCATTAATAGGGAACTATTAGATAAATTATGAAGCATCCACACAATGGAATACCATGCAGGAAGTTTTCTCTATACTGATATGGAAAGATCTCCAACATGGAGTCTTTAAAAAAAAAAAAAAAAAAAAAAAGAACTTATTTATTTTGGGGAGGAATGGGAGAGAAACATCAATTTGTTGTTCCACTGATTTATGCATTCATTGGTTGCCTCCTGTATATGTCCTGACCAGGGATTGAACCCACAATCTTGGTGTATCAGGACGACACTACCAAGTGACTACTGGCAGAGCCCCCAACATACGTTCTATTTTAAAAATCTTTATTGTTGAAAGTATTATATATGTCCCCCTTTTCTCCGCATTGACACCCCCTCCCCCCAGTTTCCTCCATCCCTTGCCCCACTCTGCATCCATGGGTTATGCATATACCAACATATATTCTTAAGGGCAAGCTACAGAATAGTATGCAAAATTTGATAGCTGTTATATTTGTTTATACAACACCTGATTATCTGCATGGGGTGAGGTATGAAGGCAAGAACGTGGACAAATAAAAGGCCAAGGATGGGAGGCAGACTTTGCAGGACATCTTATATTAATACTTTTTTGAAAATTATATTAATTTTAGTATAATTATTTTATATTATATTATATTAATTTTATATATAAATTTATATATAAATTTATATATAAATTTATATTAATTATATTAATTTTAGTATAATTAATACTTTTTTGAAAATTATATTAATACTTTTTTGAAAATTTTCAAGCAGTTTGTTTATGTCACAGACCTTCTCTCCTCTCTCTCTCCTCCCCTCCCCAGTCCCCCCTCTCCTTAGCATGTTTCTGTGGTTTTCTTTTTCATATTGCTCTTCTTTCCCGGATGACAGACAGTGCCTGGCTAACAGAGTTGGCACAAGTACCAACCAGATTGTTAGAGAATAAAATGAACAAGAACAAGCCTATTTAATTACAGCTGTCCATGCCAACAATCAGGTACACTTTAAGACTTCTAAAATGTTAAGGCAAGTAAATATAAAGCAGTCATATGTGTTCTCAACTGCTTGCAGAGAAGTCACATTCACCTTTGCCCATGCGTGCCACATTTCCTCATGCAGACTTCCTCACGTTAAACATGCTCAGTGCTGCTTAATTTAAAGAGGCACAGAGCTTTCAAACACGAAGCTCTGAAGTCTCTAACTGAATAGAAAGCGTTCTGCTCCGGCTCCCTTATAAAACCAGCCTGAGATGAGAACGGAGCACCGCCGCCCCCGGCTCACCCTGGGACAGTCCACGGGCTCTGTGCGCGCTGGAAAAGGAGGGAGGTGTCATGAATGAGACGTAATTGAGATCTCTCCTGAAAGCAGCAATGAGCACTCTTTTTCATCATAACAGTCTTTGTTTGCTATTTCCACAGGCTCCTTTGATTACAGATTGTCTCTCCCACACGGCTATGGGGCAGCAAGCTGCTGACAAAGTATGGACGGCAGTCCGTACACACAGCCTCATTAGCATTGCTCCCGCACACTGCATGCGCTGGCATGATAAATCACACACCCAGTGTCATGCACAATAGCCAAACAGTTCCCTAACAGCTAAGCGGGTTACAAATGCATTGAACTAATCTCTGATAATTAAATTCCATTATGGTTTCTACCTTCAAACCTGAAGGCCGCACCGCTGAAATCGAGTGCCATCCGTTCCCTCACATTTGCCATGAAATGTCACTTACATAGTTCACATCAATTACTGAGCACAACCAGCCTCAGCACCGATCAGCGCCGATCACTTCCATTAAAACAAGCAGAACCCCACACGGGCTGTCAGAAGCCATCGCATGGTTTAAATGGATTCCTCACCTTTGAAATATCAAGGGTCCTCTTTCCCAGATCATCTCACTAAGGGGGCTGGCCTTTTCACAAAGAACTCCCATGTTGAATGAAACATTCAAAAGGCAGGGTATGTTGCAAAGCCCAGCTCAGAGCTGGAGACATCTGCCCCTTATGTTAAAATACAAATAATGAAAGATCATTAGTATGAAAAATAAATATGCAGGGAAAAAAGCTTTAGCTAAGGCTAACAAAGATGCAAAATTATATTAACACTATGGAGTCCTGGGTTTTTGGCCACTGTCCTACAGAAACTGGGAAGCCCTCCTGGCCAGAACATCTATTAATGTCCCAGTTTTTAAGAACAAAAAAAAAAGCGTTTCCTAAAGTCCTTGCTTGAAGTCCCAAAGCTAAACCAACCTCCAGGCACAAAGCTCTGTTCCCTGTGCCGCTGCCTGATTCATGCAGTCACCGGATTAGTGCCAGAGGAATTCCACAGATTTGTAGAAATATATGTTCAAGCTCTCCACCGATCACTAAAGATTATCTTTAAAACAAGTTATTAATAACTCCCCAATCCTTAAATTCATAAAAGCTTTTACTGTCAGAAGGAAACACTAATAGCTGACTCCTGGCAATTAATACACAATACAGCCATCACTTACCTATGAACAATATTACCATATTCTGTAATTTGAGGGAGGAAATGACTATAAAGGGAGTTGCAGGAAATCATTTTCTATCTCTACCAATGTTATGTCAGATAGGCTCATAGTTCTAATTGGTACTAAATATTGAGACATAACATGAAAACAAGGGCCAAGAAAATTTAATCTGATCACATAGAAGAGGAGATAGTGGGAAAACTGGCTAGGGAATCTACAATGGCTACTGCCTCTTTGCACATATACAGAAATCAATACCTGGTCAGCTCACCTCAAATCAGGCTCTCCCAAGAGACAGGGTGTGCCATGCAAATGAGTGCATAAAATGTTTGAAGGTTCAGAGACTCCCAGTTTCAAACCCTGCTGAGCACACTCTGTAAGCCTGTTTCTGTGCTGTTGCATCCTCACCCAGCACCCAAGAACCTCGGGCCCGCAAGGGCGTCCAGATCAGCAGCTTTATTCCCAGCTATTCCCAGGAGCTAAAACAAGGTCTTGTTCAGAATAGACAAAGAACTGAATGAATGGCAATAAAAAACAAAAATATGGCATAACTACCTCAAGCAACAAAACATTAAAAGCTGCTCTAGACCAGAGAGAGAATTTACAATACAGATTTTGAAACCTCCCCTGGCCCTGCTAGGTGCTCAATGGAGCTTGCTCCGCCCAGCCTAGTGTTCCATCAATGTGAGGTCCTCGCCCTCTAAGCACACCGTGCTAAGGGGTAGGTTACTCCTTGGCAGCTCATTAAACACTGGCTCCAATAAAGTTACTTTTAAATAAAACGGCAACTTAAAATAAATCATAGTTTCTGCTGGGACCGGTTTGGCTCAATGGATAGAGCATCAGCTTGGGGACTGAAAGGTTCCAGGTTCGATTCTGGTCAAGGGCATGTACCTTGGTTGCGGGCATATCCCCAGTAGGGGGTGTGCAAGAGGCAGCTGATCGATGACTCTCTCTCATCGATGTTTCTAACTCTCTATCTCTCTCACTTCCTCTCTGTACAAAATCAATAAAATATATATTTTTTAAAATCATAGTTTCTGAACAAAAGTGTTAAATTTTATGTTTCCATTTTTGTGTATTACTAGTATGTGTAAATCTGCTTATGATACACAAACCCAGATTCACTATTGTATGAAATTTCATGCCCAGTCGATGTGGCTCAATGGCTGATCATCTACCTATGAACCAGGAGGTCAGGGGTTCCATTCCCAGTCAGGGCATATGGCTGGATTGCAGGCTAATTCCTCAGTGTGGGGTGTTCAGGAGACAGCCAATCAATGATTCTCTATCATCACTAAGTTTCCAGCTCTCTCTCTCTCCCACTTCATTTTTCTCTGAAATCAATAAAAATATTTTCTAAACTTTTTTTCATTATTGTGCATCTGTAATAGAGGCAAAGAAATGACTACTGGTCTTTCACAATAAACAGAAAATCCTATGGCTTCCTTAGTTCCCTTTCCCAAAGGTGTTATAAATGGACTCTAAGTATATTTTTAGCTGATCCAGCCATGATATTCCACTGTGGTCTGGATTTTGCCAGGCCTTTATATCACACATTATGAAATAGCCAAAATTAGGGAGAAATGGTGAAACCTACTTAAAGGGAAAAAAATACAAAGAATCATCTTTAGTGACAGTTCACAAAAATCATGTTATATTCAAGTCCCAACAAAAGGGAATCTGCTTACATAGCTTTGAAAAAAAAATTTTTTTTTTAATGTGATCGCATTAGTATTGCCCTTTTCCTGAGACAGGAACAGCTGCCTACTCACAGCACTTCGCAAAATAAGTAATGCCAAGCTATTTTTTTGTAAATGTATTACCTAGGCACAATGTCCCCCTTCTTGTAAAAAAAGGACACACTCATAAAGTGGACTATGTAGTGAACATAGAGAAATGTCTGATAGTGTTCTCCATGCACCACTGAATTTTATACATGCCGTCACCAAGCAGTGAGGAGGTGAAAAACAGGGTGCGGAGGAGCTGGCATCTTCCAGAGGCTGACATAATAAACAAGAGAAGTCCCAGTGCATAAAACCCCTCCAGCTACCACCAGATAGAGTGAATGCAGCAAGGACACCTGTATTTGGTGACCAGCAGATAAACTTCAAGTTTCTCCTTTCCCTCCAACTCTCACTCATAGCACCCTGGATCAGGCCTCATTCTGGTTCATCTGAGCTCTTTTATGAGCTTCCTCATGAGCTTATCTGTAATTTTCTAAAACCATAGTTCTGACCATGTACTTACCCACTAAAAATCCACACGTCATTCCCCAAAGGCCAACAAAATTCTGCTTTCTCAGCATGGCTTCGTTCTCTCACACCATTCCCTACACCAAAACACATTAGACCCAATATTCTGCCTCTGTCCTTTGTCTAAAAACTTCTGTTCTCCAGTCAAAATTCTCCCAAACCTTCAAGGCCCAGCTACACCTTCGGGGCCCTAGCCCCAACCCTCCCCTTGGAAAGCATCACACTTCTCTGCACCCCGATTCTCTGCAGTGTGCAGGGATTCCCGACGGCATGTCTCATCTCTCCTACTTGTCTGGAACCACTTGTGTGCAAAGGCCACATTTTATTCATACTTTTATATTCAACAAATTCTCATTAAGCTCCTTCTATGTACAGCCCTGTAGCTATTATAATCCACAAAACAGGCAAACATCTCTCTCCTTACCTCCCTCCTCCCCCAAAGCTGGCCATTCTGGATGGGGAGATTAATTCATATCTCCTTCCTTCTGCACGATGAACTCAGTGCTAGGCACACAATATTCATTTAATGAGTATTGGCTGAATTGTACAGAATTAAAAAACAAAACAAAACAAAAAACAGTTAATACATTGAGGTAATTTAAAATAAGTCATTGAAAACCTTCATTGAATCAGCATGGCGGAGGACGCTATAGGAATGGGAAGTCAAGTACCCTTACTATTAAGTGGGGGGAAATGCGATTTGAGGATAGATTTTCCTGATTGATTAACAAATTAACACTGTTTACCCTGCTGCGTGCAAAATTGTCTTCACAGTGCCTTTTGAAGGGCGAACTAATTAAGATTAGAAAAATTTCAGGTTTCACTTTGGGAAGCTTGGAGGCATAGCTTATGTTCAGCGATGTCAGAATCAGAATGCTAAATGGACCAGCGTGGTTGGCCTTGGAGTGAACGTGACCAGAGGCTGCAAAGCGGTTCCTATGTGCCCCTGTCCTCGGAGCATCTCTGGCTTTCCACCTCAATCTGAACAGTTTCATGACGCTTGTTTCATGAGTTAATTTACCTCTGTAAGTGCGTTTTACAGTTGAGGGAACAAACTGTGTTTTGAACATTCCTGATATTTTTATGGTCCCTAGCATTCTCAGTGTGGATTGTAGGCTGTTTCTTGTTTTGTATCTCTGAGTGGCTGGCTCCTCATCTTTGAGGTCTCGACTCGAATGCCTCTGACCCTGGAGGTTGTTCTGACCACCCTCCCCAGGCCTCATTCCCTGTCCTTCTTTAATTTTTAGATGTCGCCCAGTTTTGATGTTTTTATGACTTTGATCAACATCTGAAATGATCTTGGTTTATTTTTTTACTTGTTTTCCTTTCCTAAGAAAACAAAACTCTCTGAGAGCAAACACCTCATCTGTCTTACTCTGAACTATTTACTAAATAGTTGTTGAATGAATGAAAGAATGAATGAATAAATGAATAGAAATGTTAAGTATTTATAATTTTATCTGGGGCAGAGATTCTTTTTTTAAAAATATATTTTATTGATTTAGAGAGATACAGAGTAGAGAGTTAGAAACGTGGATGAGAGAGAATCATCAATCAGCTGCCTCTTGCACACCCCCTAATGGGGATGTGCCCGCAACCAATGTACATGCCCTTGACCGGAATCAAACCTGGGACCTTTCAGTCCTCAGACTGACACACTATCCACTGAGCCAAACCGGTTTCTGCAGGGGCGGTGGTTCTTAAGCCACATCCTGCAGCCATGCATGTTGGTGATCAACATAAACTGCTAGAGGATTCTGGATAAGCCGTCACTATGACTAACCATTATCCCTCTGGTGAGAACTGCAGAGGACACCAACAGTCAGAGGTAAAGTTTCTCCAGCTAGGATCCGCTTCCCTCTCCTCTCTCTCCCCATGTCTGAAAAAGCCAACTCCCAACCTCCTGGTTCATTAAGACGCCTCCTCCTGCACCTCAGCCAGCAGACAGGTCCCATCTTGGCCTCCTCGGACGGTACACCATATGGCAAATCACTGCGTTCTGCTACTGTCAGGACACCTGCTTAGGGCCAGCACCTCCCGCAAACATCTGCACACGCTGAGGGTAAGAATTTAGATTTGTTTCTACCTTTCTTTTTTCAGTCCCTCCTCTGAATGTGCCTATTACCAAAAGCTACCTAATAAGAGGGTTTAATAAACAAGGCTTAATACACTGGAAGGAGACAAAGGCTGTATAGTAGGAAAAGTATTGCAATGCCAATATTAAGTATTATATTCATAGTGAAAACATTTTACATTTCTCAATTAAACAGGACAATGAAAACAAGACTTGAAAACACAAAATTCAACTAAATCACATGCCACTTCATTCTTATAAACTTGTTTCTTAAAAGCCTCCCTACAATTTTCACCCTATACACAACATACAAAAGAGGCTCACTCGCATCTGTTCTGAACCAGTTTAAAAAGGTGCCTTTAAAAGTCATCTTCGCCCGTGCTACAGCCACATCTTATCCCAGGAGAATAAAACGTAATCATATTTGCATAAATATATGTGGGTTAAGATGAGATTTTAGTTACAGCTACAACTAAATTCATAAATTTAGTACTAACTTATGAAAATGTAAATAAACTTAAAATCTGCTGAAAATGTTCTTTTTCTACCAATGATAACTATACAATATTTTACTCTATTTGGGTTTGTTTTTTTATCCTCACCTGAGGATATTTTTTCCATCGATTTTTAGAGAGTAGAAGGTAGGGGGTTGAGAGGGAGTCAGAGACATGGATATGAGAGAGATATCGATTAGTTGCCTCCCACATGTATCCCGACCGGAGATGGGAAATGAACCCGCAACCCAGGCATGGGAATTGAACTTGAGACCCTCCAGTGCAAGGGCCGATGCTCTAACCATTAGGCTATGCTGGCCAGGCTGCTTTTGGCCTTGTCAGTATGCTTTTCCACTGCAGTTCTAATCCCGTGGGTTGTTGCTCGTGGACTGGGCTGTGTTTACGGATCTGACGGTGTGTCGAATGGTGCTGAATGATGCTGACTGAGGTTTCAGACATGTCCAGCTGTTCCAGAGGTGGCTGGTTGCCTTGATCAACTTGCATTCTCCTTAATAACGGAGCCTCTGTATTTACTGGAGCACAGCCAAAACCAACCCAGCCTCCCGGGAAGCTTTATGTAAACCAACACTGGCAGGCAGGACTGCCAGCAGAGCTCTGCAATGGGCCTACCATAGCTTCTGCCTGTGCGCCCCTCCAGCTGCCTGATGTAGTGAAGAACCAGTTTCCCCCAATTCACTGTGGAGTAATACTTTTAAAAATACATACAAGACCGTGCCAATGCCAAACGTCTATAAAAGGTTCTAAATGATTATCTCCACTTTCCGTACTTCTCCCATGGCGGCCTAGTAACAATCACGGCCATGGCCATGACTTGAATGACACTGTCCAGGAGCCGGAGTCTGACAGCTGCAGTGACCACGTGACCACGAAGAGGCCTTGAGAAAGGAAGCCTGCACGCAGGACCACCGAACAGACGCAGGAGACTAGCACCTGAGAGTCACGTGTGCGCCACCTGGATGGCACACCCTGGGTAACACCTCATTGTACGTGAGTACAGGCCTTTCACCTCCCTGTCTTGGGGTTTTTATCACAGACAGCCAATCACAATAACTGATTCTCCTATATTTCTAGCGCACTGGAAAATTTTCAAAGCTCCATGTTACCTCTTTTTATTCTCACAGGAGGATAACGGTGGCGTAAGCAGAACACAAATTCTCCATCTGACAGACGGGGAGCCTACTCTCCTGAAAGAGTCAACAGCGGGCCTGAAGTGACAGCACTGACGGCAGAGCTGAGCCCGGAAGCTGAGCGGCTCCTCTCTCCAGGAGAGCAATCTACCGCTTAGCGAAGTACAATTACTTATCATGATCATAAATAAAATAAAATATAAATGACCAGTGGTGCACTCACAATAAATCACATACAGTGAGTATGCCACTGGGTAGAAAGATGCCACAAAAATGCCATGGCAACTAGTGAAGACAAAATCCAATTTAATGGCTACCGTCTGAGTGTATTGCAACTTTACAGTCATAACAAAGGCATTTGTACAAAGGAGATGAAGAGGTAGAAATTACAGACAATCTTCCATAATATTAAAAGTGTAATATGCTAAATAGACCAGACGTCCTTCTTGACGTCCTTCCGGACGAAGTTGAGGCAAGGGAAGCCCGGGTCCCAGATGCCAGAGGGAAGCCGGCAGCTGGGGGAAGGAAGGCCTACTCTTGCACGATTTTCGTGCATTGGGCTTCTAGTTTTATAATATTATAATATAATTTAGCCAGCCACATAGCAACTAATACAAATCACTTCAGTTTACGTTATAACACAAACCCTCAAACCCTAGTCTCACATACAAAAGTGAAACACTAATATCCTACCTGGATATGAATAAAATTTATCGATAAGTAATGACATTTGTTAAAAATACTTTCGGTCATAATATCGGGTAATAATAATATACCGCCTTTGAATATAAATAAGACTTCCGAGAATCACTGTATCAGAAGAGTTCTGTGCCTTCCTTCAGTGTGAGACACCCCATTCGCTGCCCAGGATTCCCTCGTAGGAAGTGTCTTATTAAGAAGCAGATGGGCCGAAACCGGTTTGACTCAATGGTAAAGCGTCGGTCTGCTGACTGAGAGGTCCCAGGTTCGATTCCGGTCAAGGGCATGTACATTGGTTGCGGACACATCCCCGGTAGGGGGTGTGCAAGAGGCAGCTGGTCTATGTTTCTCTCTCATTGACGTTTCTAGCTCTCAATCTCTCTCCTTTCCTCTCTGTAAAATATCAATAAAATAAAAAAATTAAAAAAATAAAAAGCCGATGGTTAGGATCAGTCATTTCATCTGTGGACTAATTTTCCCTTGGGTAAATTTCCTTTGCCTATGTGGTATTTTATTTCATCAACAACAACCACTAAAAGAAACTGTTTCCCATATCAATATTTATCTGTTAAATATTAAATTAACAAGAAATCATACTTTTCATTAAATGCAGATTAAAAGGCACTTCTGCTGTTCTGAATATTTTGTTGCAAGATTTTTTTGAAAATTAGAAAAACACCCACAAGGAAAATTAAGACATGAACTTTTAGATATATTATTACAAATATTTAACCTTTCTAATTTTCTCTCTAGATATTAACTGCCAAAGAAAAAACACATTTAATTGTTCCTAGTGTAAAACTCCTCAAGGATCATCAGTGAGGACGAGTTCTTAAAAGAAACACCTATCTGTTATCGTGCTATACAAAGAACAACTGTGGGTAGGAAATTATAGAAAAAGATGCAGGCATAGTTGTAATATACAATATTCGCCCGCTCAAAATAATATGGGAAAGCCGAAGCCAGTTTGGCTCAGTAGTGGAGCGTCGGTCTGTGGCCTGAAGGGTCCCGGGTTCGATTCCGGTCAAGGGCATTTGCCTTGGTTGCGGGCGCGTCCCCGGTGGGGGATGTGTGGGAGGCAGCTGGTCAATGTTTCTCTCTCATCGACATTTCTAGCTGTCTCTCCCTTTCTCTCTGATAAAAATCAATGGGGTATATTAAAAAAATAAAAATAAAAAAATAAAAATAATACGGGAAAGAAAAAGCAATCGCTGGCTGCCTATCACACGCAATGCTTGTGGCTAAGGCTATGGCGGGGAAGGGAGGAGTCTTTGGAGGCTCCTACAGGGGGTGATCCTCAGTTCATACCAGGCTCGGGATCAGCAGCTACAGACGCGCAGGCTACACTTTATTTGGTAAATACAGTCTGACTGGGACACAGCGTCCAATACTGACTAGGGCTGAGTCTGAGCAGTTGCCACAGAGAAGACAAAGCTGAAAACATTTACTACCTGCCCCTTACAAAAAGCTTACCACCCGGTACAACAAGCATCTGCCAATGAGTACCAAATGTTGGTAGTCACCTATTTGAGCAGATGGCACTTCTCTGGAAATAGTGGAAATGGGCTTTTGTTTCATAAACAGCTGGTCAGTCAGTTTGGATGTATGTGCAGCACATACATAGTTCATGCGATATGAGTGCCCAGAAAAAAGTTGACCCAAACACAAACCCTCTCCAACCAGTATGCCACACACAAACTAGCCTACGACTCAGAAGTCTGGTGAGCTGCACTGATATTTCATCTCCCTTACAGAGAAAACACAATTTGAATCAGAAAACAAATTTACCTAATGAATTAACTTCAGAGATTTATGGAATGGTGTGGACCTTTGGAAACAATGCTGACACAGAGAGTGCATCAGTGTTCAAGTACCAAGGCTCCCAAAATGACCTAAGAGAAATCCAAGTTCAATATTCCTAAAGGTCAGGTTATTAAACAAGACAGAGCTCAAGGTATGCATCAGTTAAAAGGGAAAGTTAATTGGGTTTCGCCTCTTGTTGCTTCCATTAGCTGTTAAAATAGCAAGTGCTTAACTATTTAATTTGTACTGATGCTAATTTTTAACACATATTTTTATTGATTTCAGAGATAGAAACTTCAATGATGAGAGAGAATTAGCTGCCTCCTGCACATGCCACACTGGGGATCAAGCCGGCAACCCAGGCATGATACCCTGAGCAGGAATCGAACCCTGACCTCTTGGTTTATGGTCAACGCTTAACCACTGAGCCACACTGGCTGGGCTGTTACCTTTACTCTTTCTGTACTTCTTGTTACTTTTTCCCTTGGTGGGATTATGTCCCTGCTTTTCAACAGTTTTCGTGTAAATGCCATTTTTTAGGAGGCATGTTTTCATGGACCCTTTCGAGTACATTATCAGGGTCACTAAGTTGCTAACAAGCGGAAATACTATCTTTGATTCTTGGGTTCCCCAAGAAACAAGCAGAATCTATCATTTCATCCAAGCAGGAACTAAGACAAAAGGCTGTCTAGGTATGAGCCTTCTGCCTTTCTCTCCAAAATACCAAAGGGCAAAATGTCTCCTTCCCAATAGAGCAGGAAATGCAAAAGAACTCCATCTTCACTGAAGGCAGCTTAAGAAAACAAGGTGGCAACTCACACGTGTTCTCCAGATTACTGTGACAGAACATAACTGTGTTCTAAAGACTTTCTCACTGGAACTAGAAGATGTACAGTGAATCCGCCTACTGTAAGGCCACTTCTCTCTCTCCTAGACAGATCACCATCCATGTCCTTACTTACTCATTCACCAAAATGAGCAGGGCAGAGTAGGAGCTATGAATTTGGCTGGGTAAACAGGAAACAAATGGCACACAGGACGCCACAAAAAGCAGCACAACGAAGGATCACGCCGGGAGGAAGGAGGCCCAGAGAGGCAATAATGAACTATCGCAGGAAGACCAGGCTGCCTGCAACTAGTGCCAGAGGGGCCCTGATGGGCACTTCCGGCCCCGGCTCATCCACAATCACCGGGGGATGCAGTGTTCAGAAACTGATCTCTCCCCACAGCCCGCCTTCCCCTCCGCAGTGAGCCCCCCGCCCCCCAGCCTCGCCCGGCCGCTGGGCACTGCTGTGCGTCCCATGAACACAAGCCAACGAGGCGCTGTCAGCCGTAAGCTTCCAAAGCTTCCTCTCTTTCCACCCTTTCTCCTTTAGTCTCCATTCCTTCTCAGCCTTCTCACCCCCACTCTCAAGAAAGTAATTTTTAAATCTGGTCAGTTTTCCAGGAAAGCAGAAATGTGATTTTACACCACCTCACGTCATGGTTCCACTACAGGGACTGACATTCTTAACAGGGTTTTGTCAAGCTGACCACGCTCTTCCTGAGGCGGAATCAAAAAATCTTTCATCAATAGCATTGTCTGTCTCCACCAGAAGAACATAAATCTATCCCAGCGCCCATTCTGAAGCACTGAGGGAGATAGAGTCTTAGCTCCCCTCAGACTGGAGGACAGAAGGCTTCCCACTTCCCCAGGAAGATCCCAACTGGGCCAGTCCCACGGGCAAGCCCGATTATGCTCCTGCATGGCTTCTCCCAGCTGGGGACAATGGCAAACCACCATCCATCCACAGGCGCCCCTCCCCTCGCCTTCCCTCTGCTATGCTGAGACCAGCACTACCAGCACAAGACAGCACCGGACCAGCTTCCTCTCTTTGCCCCTGCAGCCCACAAGGCGAGGCTGCTTTCTTTTGCAATCAGTTGCCTGACACCACACCAGCCACTTACCAGATTACACCCTGACCCTGTTAAAGCTCCGTAAAAGGAGTCAACTCCTCACAGAAGGGCTCCCTCAGCTGACTGAATGATTTTAAGACAAAATGCCTTGCAAACATCCCTACGCTACTGACAAAGCACCAGCTGAGGCAAATCCCAAATAAAGAAACATGGCGAGAAGGGCTCTTGTTAATAACGTAGCCCTCAAGGAGCACTGACTGTTATTTCAGCAGAAGGAAAGAGTGTTATTTTCAGCTTTATAGCTCAGTGACATCAGGAACTGCATCTCCATGCCTTTCCTGTCACGCAATCCTTTAACTGTCACCTGCGTTTTGTGGCCATTCCTCAGTGCATTTCTAGAAAAGCCCCGCTTTCATGGCTGAGTCTTCGCTACTTAACCCACAGGAACTTAATCCGCAGCATTTCAAGTTCTGCAGATCAAACATATCTGTCAATTATCACTCACCAGCTGCTTTCCTTTTAAATAATTTTTACAATGCACCAGATATCTTTATGCATTCTCATCTTGTTTGTTAACAAATCTGCTCGATTTCTAAAAAGCAGCTTGATGTTCAATCATAATGTAAGTGTGCCAATCTATGGACATCTGTGGACATTTCTAATCATTCAAGATGCTACTAATAAAAGAAAAAGCAGGGAGAAGCAACAGGTAGCACTCACTCACTATTTCTCCATCCCAACATGGACGGTCAGAAAGCTCTTAAACTTTCAAGGAAAATGAACTAAGTATTAAATTTAGCAGTAATACTAATTTATGAGTATTCCTGCATCTTTATATGCCAGAAAAATACTCAAAACAATTTTATACCGAAAACAAGCCAATGATTTATGATTCAAGTACAAATCAAACTGCTCTCATCATGACAGAACGTTCTACACTCCAGTCACACTACCTAGTACCCCACTGACGTCACTGAGCTTTCATTAGGTTGTGGACAATGAGCTCTGTCTTCCAACTGAGCGTGTGTGAGTGGGAGCCTGGGGGAGGGCAGGCATTTCAGCTGCTAATTTGCCTTTGGATGTGATTCTAAAGTATCCCGCCATGACTCTTGGGACCAAGGTACCGTAATGCCAAGGGCTTCAGGTGCAAGGTCCCCACACGCATCTGTTACTGGACACCAAAAGCATGGCGGTCCTTCTGCTCTGCCACCCACGCTGTGCACTGTTACAGGCGCCAGGCAGTGCAGAGCACTCTCCATTCGGCCAGGCATCGGGGAGAATCGCCATTGCCAACAGGCTGCGGCCTCACAACCCAGGCCTCGGTGTGAGGGGAGCCATTTTCTGTTGTAAGAGCACAGCCCTTCCAATAAACAGTCAAAAGTCTAAACCAGTCATCAAATAAATGAAAACAATAACATATTAAAATAGCTTTTTACTGTGTTAGCTGAAAAAAACGGATATGCAAATGTGTACAAGATGTATGTTGTATGAGTTTCACAAGCCCATGAGAATTCCAACAGGGCAGGGGAAAATGTGACTTGAGCTGGATGTTAATATCTAATCACTGAAACTGTAGCAGCCAAGAGTACTCTCCTGGCATACTCCTCTCTCGTTTTCCCAGGAGATGGAAGACAAAGGGGAAAGACACCCAACGGTCACCTCCTTCTAGAAAAACAAAATAAAATAAACATGCACACTATTTTTCTGGCTAGTATTGGCCCATCTTGTTCCTGTTTTAAATGAAATACTCCCTCTGTTGATGGTCCCATTCAGTCACATTTAATGTATGCCTTTTTTTTTTTTTTTTAATAAATCCTTAACTAATTTTTAAAATATATTTTATTGATTTTTTACAGAGAGTAAAGGAGAAGGACAGAGAGCCAGAAACATCGACAAGAGAGAAACATCAACCAGCTGCCTCCTGCACACCCCCCACTGGGGATGCGCCCGCAACCAATCATATGCCCTCAACCAGAATTAAACCCAGGACCCCTCAGTCCGCAGACTCACATTCTATCCACTGAGCCAAACCGGCTTCAGCCTTATCTAGTTTTTTTAAGTAGTTTTTTTTTCTTGTCTCATAAATGAAGCAAACTATTAATTCAATTGTTATGGGAGTCAGGAACTGGTCCAGGTGCCAACAGAAAGGTGGATGAAATGCTGCCCCTTCATTCAGGCTGCCCAAAGACTGACCGCAGGCATAAGGTAGCCATGATGGCAGGGAGCTGGCTGGCTGGCTCTCGAAGAGGAGCAAGAGATGGGGAGTTGGGGGATAAAGAGGACCACTTTTTATTTTATTTTCAATGTGATTTTACAGTTTTAATATACTCATCCTCTGGACTCTCTATTTTATAATTTCATGATTTTGACACTGAAAGTTTTTTAGTTATTTGACATGCAATCAAATAACTAAATAATACTACCACAATTATCACAAGTTAGTAAGTAAATAAGATAAACGCAATATGCTACGCATGTGCCAAGTAAGAGCAAAGTCACCTCATGCAGAAAATGCACAATAGAAAAACGAAGTCACCACAAGAACCCAGTAGTCTTAACATGCCATATATGACCCCCTAGTCCCTAAGGATCTGCACCCTAAGCCATCAGTCACAAATATATGTTTAAAAGTGGCTATTTCATTTCAGCAAAACATCATTATCCATTCTATTAAATTAATGTTGGTAGATAAAATTTTATTGGTTTTATAGTTTTGTCTGAACTAATTTATAAACTGACTCCTAAAGCTGTGCTGGGGATATAAACAAGGAGATCACACCTAATGGTGTGTTGGAGAAGGTGGGAAATGAAGGTAGGAAAGACAATCAGGTCCTGGAGCTACACCAAAAGCTCCCATCCCGCCCAGGCATGGCCAGACCTGCGTTTCTAACGATCACTGGGATGGAAGCCAGACCTCCATTCGCTGAAGCTGGCTGCCCATCAGAATCTCCTGGGGAGTTCTTAGAAAAAGCTACAGATTCCTGGGCCCTAGTCCAGAACCACTGAAATAAAAACTACTTTACAAGTGAGGAAACTGAGGTGCAGAGAAATTAAGTAATTGGATCATAAGCAAATGTTGCCAACATGAATCAAGCCAATATCATAATTTCAACAGTAAAAATGTGCATTTTTTAAAACACATGGGTGACTTATTTCTTTCAAGCAGCTTTTCTCTCCCTGGAGCCGAAAAATGGAACAAAACACCATCACAGATTTTTCCTCTTACTACAAAAAAAAAAAAAAAACACCAAAAAAACCCAAACTGAAAATTCATCATGTCCTTTCGTTGCTACAACAAACAAAAAAAAACCTGAGGGCTCAAAAATTCTCTTCCACCCTTCATCTCTCTCACTTTTTCCTGCTTTTTCTCTCCTTTCTTTCCATTCTTCTTCCCTCCCTCCCATCTCTCTCTCACTTTATTAAAAATTCTCCAATTTGAATTGATAGGTGAGTGCTGATCAATTTTTCAAAGACAGTGATTTGTTTAAGTACAAAATAATTTTTTTTAAAGGTGGACATTCTGCAACTGCCCCAGAGAGTCAGGCAAAAAATAACCAACAGGAACTAACAGATGTGTGAAAGCTTGGAGAACAGGATATTTACATGACCTCAAAGCTTCTCCTATAAAAAGTACTTACTGATTACAAAGGGAAAGTTAGTAACTTACCCAAGTGACCAAAGGTAACGTCACCAATAATGTGACAAGCTGATCTCATGTGTCCTCTGAAGGTGCTTAGGACACAATACCACTAACATAGCAGTCTTGCCTGCAATGCATAACCTAAATTTAATAACTAGGAAACAGTGAACTACAAAAATCTGGACTGCCCACTTTAAAACATGCCAATGTCATGAAACACAAAGAAGAGAAGAGAAGAGAAGAGAAGAGAAGAGAAGAGAAGAGAAGAGAAGAGAAGAGAAGAGAAGAGAAGAGAAGAGAAGAGAAGAGAAGAGAAGAGAAGAGAAGAGAAGAGAAGAGGAAAGAAAAAAAGAAAAGAAAAGGAAAGAAAAGGAAATGAGCTGTTCCAGGTTAAAGGGGACGAGAGAGACACATAACTAGTTTCAAGGGTGATGTTGAACTGGCTACTAGACAAGAAAAACAAATTGCTATCTAAGGCAGCTGTTAGAACAAATGGCAAAATGTGTTTCTAGACTAGATGATAGCATTGTATCACTGTTAAGTTTGCTGATTTTGATGGCTATGTGGTATCTATATAAACGAATGTCCTTGTTCTATGCAATATACTTTTAAATATTTAGGAAATAAGGAGTCAAGACATCTGTCTGTATATTATTCTCAATTCAGAACAATGGGATAAAAGACCTCAAAACAGACCCACATAAATAGTCAACTGGTCTTTGTCAAAGGAGCAAAGGCAACAGGACAGAGCAAGGCAAGTACCTCAACAAAGGAGGCTGACCAACTGGACACCAACATGGAAAGAATCTAGACTTTATGCCCTTCACCGAATTAACCCCCAATGGGTCACAGACCTAAATGTAAAATGCAAAACTGTACAATTCCTAGAAGACAACATAGGAGAAGACTTAGATGGCCACAGGAATGGTGATGTCTTTTCAGCTCCAAAATCAACAGCACATAACCCACAAAAGCAAGAATTGGTAAGCTGGACTTCATTAAAACTCAAAATGTCTGCTCTCCAAAAGTCACTGTGGAGAAAAGAAAAGGACAAGTCAGAGACCGGGGGGAAAAAATTTGCAAAGGACACATCTGTCATCCAAAGTATATACATGAACACTTCACACAACAATAAGAAAATAAACAACTCAGTTAAAAAATAAACCAGAGACCTTAACAGACATCTCACCAAAGAAGCTACACAGGTGGTAACTAAGCATCTGGAAAGTCACTTTCATATCGCATGTCATGGGGAAATGCGAACTACAACAGGGAGATGCCACCACGCCCCTGCTGGCATGGCCACAATCCGGAGCGCTGACACCGATGCTGGCAAGTCATTCACTGCGGGTGGGATACAAACTAGTACAGCTACTTTGGAAAACAGTTCGGTTGTTTCTTAGAAAACTAAGCATATTCTTAGCATATAATCCAGCAATCACACTTCATGGTCCTTACCCAAAGGAGCTGAAACACATATGTCCACACAAAAACGGACACACCACTGTTCCAGCACCTTTATTCAGAGCTGCCAAACGGGGAGGCCCTTCAGCAGGTTAATGAATAAACCGTGGTACATCCAAACAATGGAATATTATTCCGAGGGAAAAAGAAAGACGCTATTAAGCATGAAAAGACATGGGAAAATTAAGTGCATATTACTAAGCAAAAGAAGACAATATGAAAAGGCTTCTGTGTGATTCCAGCTCCATCCTGTATGGCATTCCGGAAAAGGCTAAATTATGGAGACAGCAAAGCCATCACTGGTTCCCAGGGATTAGGGAGAAGGGGGAGTGAACAGGCGGAGCACAGAGGATCAGGGCGGGAAACCCTCTTTATGAAACTGTAACAGTGGGTTCGCGGCTTTAGAAACCTGTCTAAACCCATCACATGTACAACACAAACAGCGAAGCTAACGTTCACTTGAAAGATGATGATGTGTCGATGCAGATTCATCCATTATTCCATCTGTACCTCTGCTGGGGGGTGTTGATAATGGGAGAGGCTGTGGTGTAGGGGTGGGGAAGTTTGTGGGAAATCTCTGTACATTCCGCTCAATTTTGCTGTGAATCTAAAACTGCTCTAAAAAAAAATCGTCTGTTAAAAAAAAGAGAAAACAAACAAATGAAGAAATATCTAACATTCAATCTAACTGTAAAGCATGAGACCAAAGATAAAAACAGAAAATACCAACTTCCAGGCATGAGACGTAATTACTATACACTCTGAAAAGAACTGATTAGGTGTATTACATGAATTTCACTGTCAGCCTTGATAGTCATAAGGAATACAGCCACCTGAAGAAAGTACTATGATATCCTAAAATGGGGTGGGGAGGGGATAACACTACAAATAAAGCTAAACTGAACTGCAAGCTCACCGCCCATGCATGGCGGGCCTTGGACTGTCCGGCAATTCACACTGGTAAAGTTAATTCTAGAGAACTTGTAAAGCCCGGGACTTCCACGTTTTTGCTTAGATGTTTTCTGAACTATATGAAACAGCCCGAAAATGGCAAGGGTGAAGACCAAACAGTCCCTCTGCGCAGTGAAGGGCAAGGCGCTGTGCCTGGGGAAAGGAAGTGCCACAACCTTAGAAGCCATCGCTGCAGCTCACACAGACCCACGATTACAAAAGGCTGCTTACACAGTAGGCAGTTTCATAAAATCATAAGGTTGTTCAAATCTATGCTCTGAGAGAGTGGCATCATGCCCCTTTCATAAAAAAAGGAGATGAATACTGTGGAAAGACAGCCAGAAGAACAAACTAGCTAACAATTAGCCTTTATGGCAGAGCAGGGTATGAAAACGCCGTTCCAAGAGAAAGGAATTGTTCAGGAAGCAGGTACACATTAGTCGGTTGGGTGTTTTAAGAATTTTTAGCCGTGGCCAGTGTGGCTCAGCTGGTTGGAGTGTCATCCCATGCACGGAAGGGCACGGGTTCAATTCCAGTCAAAGCACATAACCAGGTTTCAGATTTGATCCCCGGTCTGGGCGTATATGGCAACCGACTGATGTATCTCTCTCACACTGATGTTTCTCTCTCCCCTCCCTTCCTCTCTCTGAAATCAATTAACACACACACACACACACCATACCCTCAGATATTTTTCCTATTGCTTTTTGGAGAGTGTGGAAGGGAGAGAGAGAGAAAGATCAATGTGAGAAAGACACATGGATTCTTGCCTCCCGCATCAGCCCCAACTGTGGCCAGGGGTCTAACCTGCAATCCAGGTGTATGCCCTTGACCAGGAATTGAACTTGAGACACAATGGTGCCAGAGCCAAAGCTCTAACTGCAGAACACATTGGCCAGGGGGAAAAAATTTAAGAATTTTTAAAAACTTGCTACATTAAAACCCAATAGCTATTAATGATCTTTCATTTAAGGTAACTGGGCTAATTCAGCATTTGTATTGACATTTTTTCTGAATTCAGTAATTTTAGCACTTTTAACTACAATTAAAAGTAAAAGGCAGTAGTTATTTTTGGCATATTTAATGTCAACTGGGGAAGCCACAGTAAATACTGAAAAAACAGGCTATCTTCAGAAACTCTTGAAAAGCTAAACAAGCAACCAGATTACAGATTACAGTTCTTTATAAGCAGCAAAGAGGAAGAAATATAACCACTCTACTTTTAAATAGCATTTGATAATAAATGCTTGCTTTTCATTGTTAAATGGTACTGAAGCCCCAAGTGTGAGAAGTACCAGTGTTAGAAACAATACTTAAAAATAACAAATGTCTTACATAAGCCAAAAATGACGCTGTTTTAACACTGGTTGGAGATAAAGTCACGAACGCTAAACCTGGTGGGAAGTAAAGGGTTCTGAGCTGTTAAGGAAGCACAGGGCACACCGCACGGCCGACCTGAGCAGCACCCGTTGCAGGCGGAGGAAACTCAGGAGCAGCAGAGAGCACTGACCAAGACCCAGGGCCTGGCTTCCGGCCTCAGCAGCCCCTGGGAACCAGGGGCTGGGGAAGTCATTGGGCTCTAGTTTCCCATTCTGTTACCGAACAGGTTTACCTACACCGGGAGGGGGGGGGGGGGGGGCGTTATTCCAAAGGAAGTGCAACACCAAATGTCTTACATGTACCAAGTCTTACCAGACACAAACACAGACTAATAATCAGACTACAGGAATTCCTTTTCAAATGTATATCATAGTTAACCCTTGAAGAATATGAGTCCACTTAGACTCGAATTTTTTCAACTAATACTGTACAGTTTTCTATCTGCAGTGGGGAGTCAGCAGATGCAGAGGGATGACCGTATGCACTGATCCATGCCATTTTATATAGGGATTTGAGCATCCTCGGAGCTTAGTATCCACAGGGTTCTGGAATCAACCCCCTTTCCCCCACAGATACCAAAAACAACTTAAGTTTCAGGGGAGTCAATGTTATAATGGATTTTTTACTTTAGGGGGGACTGACTCCCACATTGATCAAGGGTCAACTGTAGATGCTATTAAGATGAGTGAAAAGGGAACTCACAGTAGCTGTCGGTCATGCATTTCTTGTAAACAAAAGGACACTAAAGATATGACCACCACAGAGCCAACAGGAAAACAAAATTCACTGATACTAAAAAAGGGTTCTCACACCACACTGGTAGCACCCCTGTCCATTTGTTCAAGGTGAGGGTCAGCCTGTAAAACGCTCAGTGGCAGGAGCCCTCTACCATACCAAGTGTGGAGCAGCATGTGAGCTCTGGAGCTTTCTAGAACAGTGGGGGCAAAGGCAGGCATCATGGCAGGGTCCCGGGGAGAAGGCGCTGTGAGACCAGTGAAGGTTATGTAAAACAGGGTAAGTTCCTGAGTCCTGCCACTCACTCGGGGCAAGATTTTATACAAATGCAAACCTCAAGTTTTCTCATCTGCACATTAAGTAAATATCACAGACTGTTGTGGAGATTAAATCGATCAAAAGAGCAGCAGAGTGCCTGGGCTCAAGTAAACGCTCAGTGTTAGTTTACCTCCTTAACAACAGCTAGCTGATTTGAGGTTTTAAATGACCTACCAGCTTTTAATCTTAATTTTTAGATTTTTTCAACATTTTAGGAATCTGATTAGTATGGTTGGAAAGTATACTCTCTGCAGAAAATTGCTCATACATATAAGACTTGCCAAGCAATTTTAGGAATTTAATAGGATCTCTTAAACTCAAAGAAACTACCTAGGGATCTATGTCTAGATTAAAAATGTCTAGAAAGCTAATAATTTAGTTAAAACCTGAATTTGGCCCAGCCACAGTGGCTCGATGGTTGAGTGGCAACCTATGAACCTGGAGGTCATGGCTCATCCCATGTCAGAGCACATGCCTGGGTTATGGGCTCCATCCCCAAGTGTAGGATAAGCAGGAGGCAGTCGATCAATGATTCTCTCTCATCACTGATGTTTTTATCTGTCTTTCCCTCTCACTCACTCTCTGAAATCAATAAAAAATATATATTTTTTTAAATTTTAAAACCTGAATTTGTACATCAAATATCTATGTTATAACAGATAATGCTTAATAAATGCTTATATATGGTATTTAATTATTTCAAATAGACAGTAACATTATACCCATTTTCCAAGTGAGAAAACTAAGGGTTAGAGAGGTTGATTAGTATGTCCTATGTCATATAAGAACATGTCTAAAGGAAAAAAAAATATGTTCTCCAAAAGATAATGCACCAAAAGCTAGTAAGTTAAAAAAAAAAATGACTGAAATAAAACAGCTCAACCCACTACCTTTTTTATATTATATATGTTAGCCACTCAACAGAGATCGTAAGCACACACAAATATATGACTAAAAAATAAAGAAGCCCAATGACTAAACCCCCTGGCCAGCCTGATGCCTGAGGAAGAGGACAGGTGCAGCCAATAGAACCAGCCTGCAGAGCCCGTCCTGACAGTACACATGAAACCACATCCCTTCAAATGGCCGCGCCATTACTGCTTGGGAGTCTCTTGTGCCATTCACACCACCTTACACTGGATCATCTCTGCCCAGGCACCAAGGATCTGAGCAATGTTTTCTTTGCCATCTCATCTCCCTCACTACCCCCGAACTACCAGCAAACACAGTACTTTTTGCTAAAAAACATCCAAGCTAACAGATTCTCAATAACAAGTAAAAGTGTTTCATTTCCAGTACAAATACTTTAAAAATGGTCAATAAGTTAGAAATTTATAAGATTAAATCTTATGAGTCGATAATCTACTAATGTAGAAACACAGATCACATATACCTGAATACGCAAAGCAAGTTAAATTAGGATGCAAGGAATGCCAGGGCATAAAGCTAAAATAACAAAAATGGTCTATTAGCGAAGACATCTGGTGTATCATGGCAAGAAACGTTAATGATATTGTCTGCAACCCTGTAATCAATTTTCCTCCAGCAGCTCTCTCATTACATGTATTAGATCTGGGCGCCTGCAGAATTTATGAGAGCCCCACACGAGGGGGGGTGGGAGGGAGTTTTGCCAACTGGATCCGATTCAGATCCAGCTCAAATGACTTTGGCAGCTTGAAGCATTGTTACAGAACAATCAATACAGTCAGCTTTCTGCAGCAGCGTCTGGACTGAAAGATTTATCATCTTATTACAGAATCTTCTCAAGCCTTCACGTGATGGTGCCTGAGTGCACCACCCATCATAAACTTATTTAAATACTCAGTGACCACAACTCTTTCACTGCTAAAAATTAAATAGTGGCCATCACTAATGCTCACAGAACAAGTTTACTGTTATGGGAAAAAATTTCAGTCTATTTAGCAAATCCTGGTTGGCGAGTACCGTGGAAATGAAACAGTCTAACAGTGACATCCATGCTGATTGGACAATAAAGAAATAATTACCTGAAAGCTAACAGCACTTCTTAGATACATATGGAAATAAGACACTAAGTGGTAAAGGCTGAAGCTTTTGAAGTAGGTAGTCAAGTCAGGACTCTGCTAATTTGTCCCTTAAAATGTCAGTCTCTCTCTTCAGGGATTAAAATTAAGACTTTTCTCCACTGCACTGGGTTTTATCTCACATTATGAATGGCTGTTATAGCAATAATTCCAAGGCTTCCATGATGTGAACCTTTTTTCTGGTCTAATTCTTGATAAATTACACTGGCGATTACCCAAACATGAAACTGTTGCTGTGACAATTATTCCTGATTTTGGTACAATTATTAATACCCCGTCTCTATTGTCTGGGTCCTCTTCATTTTATGCCTGGATGACAGCCCCAGCCTCCTAATTGGAACTTTCCGTCTCTCCCCACTCCACCCAGCGCTCTGCTTCCCAGTGAAGCTTCTTAAGCAGTGACATGCACATTGGCTTGCCGGAAATAAAAAAGGCTCTCTTCCGACTATCACATAAAACTGCCTTTTCTGACCTTTCAGATCCTTATGATCCAGCCCTATTTCATATCCCGCCTCTGCCTCCCAAGCCCCACTAACCTGTGCCCTTCACTGCCGTCCGGGGTCTTCTCACAGCTCGCAGCTGCACCGGGCTCACAATCTATGTGCTTAGGGACAAGCTGACATGTGGACCTGGGAGGTCGGCACTCTGCCTGGCCACACGTGACTGGTGTATCAAAAACATAGCCAGTCCTCAAAACCGCCCCCTACCACCACAAACTACCCCCTACCACCACAAACCGCCCCCTACCACCACAAACCGCCCCCTACCACCACAAACCGCCCCCTACCACCACAAACCACCCCCTACCACCACAAACCTGCCCGGTCCTATAGCCCTTTGGAGCACTCTCTTCTCTTACCAGACAGGACCGTTCTCACTGCAAAGGAGCAATGCATTCCCAGTCCCAAGATCCTGACTGCATGTGCCCCTGTGATGACTATTCCCTGTGTCATTTTCTGAGTGTGAGTTTGAGCCCCATGGTCAGATTACATGCAAGAGAAAAACAGGTCTTACATTTCTCAATGGTTAGAGCAGTTGATCAGAACAATAACACCTATCTTTCAGAAAGCTTTACCATTTAATCCTCACAAATAAAGGAAAAAGACAGTGTGTACACAGCTTTCAGGAAAGGTTGGACAGAAGACAAAACTAGCCCTCCGAAATCATGCACTGGGTCCTGTGTTCTAAGGAACAACCAGCTAGGGACATGGCGTCCTGCTACACCTCACACCCACGTTACCACCAGGTGACGGAGGACTGAGCGGCGTACAGCTGGGAGTACTCTACCTACGCTCACCCCACGCCTTCAGTGCTTTAGTCTGTATCTGCCCTGCAGAGAAGCCTAGCAACACTCTACAAAGCTGTACCCGAGAGGGCAGCACCCAGCACAGCTTACATCTGTGGGCCACGAGTCCCAATGGTCCCAGGGAAACGCACATTCCAGGCTGGGTCTCACTTACCCCGTTCCCCCATTTCAGTTGCCAACATCCATACTCGCTGCTGACTGCCAGCTCCTGCTCCTTGCAGCAGCCCAGCATGCTCTCTGCTGGTGCCAAAACACCCTACGCTACCAAACCCCACTACCTTCTGGAACTGTCCTAGAGGGGTAAGGCAAGTCCCGTATTTTGCTTCCTCTGTGCATGTACTTGTTACTCCTTTAAAAACACATACAATACAGCACATTTTTAAAGGGGTTCTGGGGAGGGAGGTAATGTTCCTATTTTATACCCTATGGGATATAAAATATTGACAGCTTTAAAAACGGGATTCTCCTTACCCCTACAGGCCCTCTCCCGGCTTCAGAAAGATGCTGTGGCGGCTGTGATGCCACCGGCAGAGAGCATGCTGGGGGCTCGCACAAAGCGGGAGTTGGAGATCTGCAGCAGGCCTGCGAGGTGTGGACCTAAAAAAGAAAAGAGTTTTAAGTTAACGCGCCCAACGTGCCCTCACACCTGGTTACTAGGGGCACTCAGCACACCAGCAAGCATCTGCGCAGTCCGTTAGCAGATGGCGTCTGAAATCTCAGAGAATTTGTTCGGCCACTAAAGTTAACCTTTCTGCATGAATCAAAACATTTCCTTAATTAGCTCAGCGTGAACAAGCATATGACCCTTCCAGCTTTACGCTTTAACCTGGATCCCGTCACAGAGCAGTATGGTGTGTGCCCCCAAAATAACCAAGTTAACATGACACAGAGCCAAAGCACATGACAGTGGCATGCTTTGTTTATAATAAAAATGAACCCCAAGTGGACAAAGTGAGCTTTCAGAAGTGTTTCTAATGAGAGATGCTAGAGTCATAAGACATGTACTTAATAAGGAAATAGTCAAAGCATTAGGGGTTTCAAAGAAAGATCCTAGCATTTTCTCAAAGTCCTCTTTGATCTGAGAAAGTGAAAGGCAAGGTGAAAGATGAAGGCTTAACAGCAGAGGAAAAACACCATTCAGATGAGTTTCCATTTTCTCCAGTGCCTGTAAGGTAAGTACAGTGACCAGGCACAGAGCATAAAGCTCAAGAAAGACATTATTTCTTTTAAGGGCAAAAGCAGTTTGGTATTTTTAAGGAACTAGAAAATTTAAAACCAGCAAATGATTAGAGAGCAACTTCTGAAAGCCAGCACAGTTCTTTTAAGTATCAAAAAAGGTATCTCAGGTAAGTTTGAATATGAGCCCTTTCAAACATTCTAGAGAGCAATAACATTTCAAAAAAAAAAAACACTAACAATTCAATTTCATGAAGTTTTAAATGAATTAAAAACATCATTAAACTCAAATGCTTATATAAGATTTCTGTTCTTAAAGTTGTTTAAAAATTACAGAGAAGCAACTTTTTAATATTAAATCTTTTAAATCTTTTTAGGAGTCCTGTCCCATTAACTCCTTTTGAGAAGCAAAGAATCATTCTCTAACAACTTCCTGTAATTTAAGATTTAATGTCTATGTCTAACAAACAAAACAGAAAAACCCCAAGAAGATAAGCTAACATTGGGCATGTCTCGATCATGGTGGTTTTCTTTTCCTTCTCTACAGATCACCTCCGACAGCCCACGCGGGCCCCGCGCTTTGTTTATGGTCAGTCCGACTCCCACCGTGCGGGTTACAATATGGGATTAAGTTAGTGTTAGTGGTCATAACCTCCTCCACCACACACCTCCCACCTCCCCCTACCAACACTACAGACTCCAAACCAAAGCGTCAACTGTGCACAAGAATGTAAAGTATACTCAATACTTTTTATCATAAGCATCAAATGGAAATATTATAAATTTGTGGTTAATCTCTTGCACTAGAAATTCAATTACTCAGACCACTCAAATCCTTATACATTCAAATCAAGGGTTTCAAACAAAAACACCAAGTAAATAATTTCTAAGCACCCTGGCAATATTTTAAATACACAAAAATTCAGGCAATGATTAAAAGGCATCATTTCAAAGCATATCATTGTTCTTATTTAGGAATCAGAAAACTGACACAATATCTCAGTTTCCCTCATTTTATTTCAGTTCTAATAAGCTTTTTAGACTATTTGAGATGATTCTTAACACAAACATCCACATCCAAATTACAAGTTTCTAGTTGTATGGAACTGAATTTGAATGACAAGACTTTATAAGTATCCTTGCACTGCAGATCTCTGCAAATATCAAATTGTCTTAAACTTCCCTAAGCTTCTTTTAAAAAAATTAGAATACCTTGAGTCTTCCGCATTGAAAAAAAAATTTATATATAGAGAACAGGCTTAGTAAATAACATTTAAGATAAATATTTTATGAAAATAAATGTAATTAAGTAAAACTTTTCCAGTGGTTTCTTAAGAGTCCTAAAATCCATATAAATTAGGACAAAATGAATTACCAACTTCACAGTAACTATGAACCATTAAAACTTTAAATCCCATGTGGTCTATGACTGTCAGTCATGAGTAAAAAGAGATCGATAAGAAGCTGAATAAATGGGGCCAATAAACTGCTCTTAGATTATTTATTCCCAAAGCCTCGTTTTGATTTTCACTTGCGTGAATACCACCCCAGCCATTTATAAGCTGACATTCATATCATGCAAAATGGTTGTGGTGATTCAAAATAACTCTCAACGTGATTGCTCCAGAACTGGGGGAGAAGTTAGCAGCCAAGATCCAATATCACCTCATCTGGCTAAGAGATTCCATCCTACTCTGACTATGTAAGATTACATACAGATAACATCGAATCTACATGTGAAAAAGACACTCAGTACTGGAGCATCTACAGCAGATCTTCTTTTTGTTCATCTCCATGTCATTATAACACTGAGGAGCTGTCTTAGGAACTTGGTGCTTGTTTATATCAACTAGCTGTGGTAGAACTGGTTTGTTACATGTCATTCCCCTTAAATTCACAGAACCTTCCTTCAACCACGTTCAGTGAGGACTGAGTGTGGCTGTTATTGGTGGCTTACTCCAAACAGCACTGAGCAAGTTTACTAATTACAATGCTATGGAAACATCCAAGCAACCTTGGCCTTTATTTTCAACAAAGAAGGAAGAGAAAGCCGCGGCCCTCCCTGAGCATCCTCTAGCACCGTCAGTCACACACACCTCTCCGTGGTGAGAAGTCGGGGTGGGAGGGGGCTGCACGCTGCGCACTCGTTCTGACAGTGAAAACTAAGCCAGAGCCGCCCGCTCCACACCCCGTTATCCCTCTCTAAGTAACACTCATTCCTCACCCAGAAAACTGAAAACATGGATGACAAACTTCACCGTTTTCACCTCCTTGTCCAACGTTACACTCCAGCAACAAAGCTGCGGCTGGGTGGTACTGACCTTGTGGGGGACGAAAAGAAAGAACTCGGAAAAGAAAGACTAGTTCTGCAGGCCTGACTTGAGGGACTAAGAGAAACAAAGGACAGCCGCTGCCTCACAGAGAAATGAACCATAGTAAGGCATTTTTCCTGTCAGCTGGCCTCTGGCATGTTTACATGTATACTGAGCCCTCATTTCTTTGTGGGAACTATTATAGAAAACTCAAAACATTATATAATACCTAAACAATGTTCTGACTTCGGCCACCCTCATGTAAACCTCCTGGAGAAAATAAAAAACTGACTTTTAAAGTATTTTAAGGATAGAATTTTATTATTTAAGCATAGAAAATGTTACACATTACAAGCTTATAGAAAAAATAAAGAAGCAGATCTCTTTGGCTTGAATAATAAACAGAAGGTTAATCTGTAGCTAATGCAAACATTGTATCAAACTATGACTTTTACCCAGTGAAGTCCTTCCACTGAAATGTTACTTCATTCAATAGTCAATAAGTATTTATTGTGGACCTCATGTGGGCTGGGCAATATGCCAAGTGCTCAGTGCACACCAATGAGTAAAACTGGTGTGACGTCTGCCCTCACACAGCTTACATCTAAGCTCACATCAACGTCACGGTCTTTGTCATTCCATGGCCCAGGCCCTGTGCCACTACCCACTGTGTAGGCTTAGCTTTTAACCAAAAAACAATCTACCTGCAAGACAGGTGCTTTCTATCCCAAATTCAGAAGTAAATAAAATTAGGTTAAGAGGATTAAGTGCCTTGCCAAAGGTCATGAAAGAGAGCAACTGATGGAACAAACTGATGTCAAGGTCAAGCTGTCGACCCATGCACTTGTTCCATCCCTAATCTCAGTCCCAGAAAAGCATCTCAAATTCTGCAGTAGCCACGTTCAAATTAATGTGGACTTCCTGCCCCACCACCAGAGCAGTTTTAATAAAAGAATCGCCTAATGTTAAAATGGTACATAACGATAACTCATTGTGTGTACACATGTATGTACGCACAAAGAGTGCGTGTAAATGTGTCTCTCTCACCTACCAGTATTATCTATGTAAAGATCTCTAACGAAAAATGAGAGGATATAATTACTTATCCTCAATAAGTTTCCGTTTTAAAGAAGGAATAGCTGGTTCTTTTTTCTTTTTACGGACGCTTCACGGATGTGTGTGTCGTCCTTGCACAGGGGCCACGCTAATCTGCTCTGTATTGTTCCCATTTCATTGTGTGTGCTGCTGAAGTGAACACGAATAGCAGGTTCTTACTTTTATTCCACTTCTGAGAAATTCAACTTGGGGTATAGAGGCCATTTTAATAGTAAATGGAACCTAAGAAGAAGCTACTTTTCTGCAGTTTTGATTTGTTGTGATCAGCTCTTGGGGTGTAACCCTATCAAACCAGGAATCGAAAAGAAATTCCAAATGCCCTCTCCCTGCTCCTCACATTTGGCAACGAAACCAAGAGGGAAACTGAAATCTGGAATAACTTGGTCCCCACATTCACAGCAGTAACGGGGAGGTGCCCTCTCAGGATGACTAGTGGCAAACTGAGGACTTAGCTGTTCTACACTCACTCTCAGTGCTTAGGGCTTAGACTGTCGGGGACACAAAGGATACAACGCACACTCATCCAGGCAGAGCCATTACAACACACTGAGCCCTAAACAGCAAACTGGATATAACCACAATGTTGCTAATGATATATCCCCAACTCTGAGGAATGTCTAGACCAGGTATAGATTTAATAACATTCCAGTTTTAATTAACCACATAAGAGCCCAAATGAATCAATGTTATTTGCTCAAAATAATACTTGTAATAATTATATATCCTACCTGAACATTCATTTCATATAACAACTGAAGAATAGATAACTATGTAACTATGAAACCAAAATCATAGTTGTTCTATTATATGAATGAAATTCATTAAGAATCCACACAAAATTGCCATGTAGACTATTAAAGGAACAGCTTTGACTACTTACCTGTGAATGAATACTTAGGTATGAACTACTATAGCTAGACCCAGACCAAAAACTCCTGAGTATTATACTGAATGGAAATTACTAGTCTCAATGATCTCCTTATTGAGCATTCTCAGAATCCTAGATTATTTCTAGATAGCAAATTAACTCTATTATGCTAAGGCCTGGATTTCTATAAAAATGGAATTTTGTTTTTTAGCAAAAGCAGTAAGAAATCTTTCTTTGGGGACAAAAAGTGAATGTCTTCCCCCACATCAATCCTATTCGGTGTTCTCCAAAGAGGACTGATATCCAGAAATGTCACCTTTGCCTGCCTTAGAACCTACCCTCACAGAGGGAAGGAACTAGATCTCACATCCTTCAGCCCCATTATGATGCCGCACCGGGCAGAGAACACAAAGCAAGTTTTCAATAAAGGCTTGTCAATCTTTACAACCCAAAGCACTCTTAATTGCGCTCTGGGATATAAAGCTCCTTGGTGACACCGACTCATTCAAAAACAACGTTCTCAAAGAAACCAAGTCCCACGGTGACCAGCAAAGCTCTGGAGTGCAGCAGGAGAAAGGGTTGAGGGTGGCACGGTAGGCTCTGGCAGGGGCAATTCCTGGAGATCAGTTCAAACTGGCCAAGGAGAGGCCTTCACTGGGCGAACTCTGGCTCTGCTGGAAGCAGCATCGGGAGAGCTCGGGGAGGCGTGCACTCTCCCCCTCAGCTCTGCTCCGTCCAATCCTCTACTCTCCCTGGGTCCTGCCCCCTCACATCAGCCTCCGATGCCCTGCTTATGCCTGCCCAGCCCTCTCTCATTGAGGCAATTCTTGACTCATCCCGTTAGCTTTGCCCTCCCTGCCAGCTACTCAGTCTCTCAGTTCATCTTTTCAAGCCAGCCCTCAAAGACCACAGATGCCATTCCACATCACTGTTCTCTTAAACAGCTAAAGATTTTGCCAACTGATTTAACATTTAGTTCAGAAACCTAAGGTGTAAAGCTGCCTTATCTGATGATCCCTCTTTCTTCCTGCTTATTCTAAGCATACACTATCCATATTCAACTTGACCTCTCCTGCTCTCATGCCTCTGCCTTTCACATATTCCAGATACTTTTGCCACTGTAGTCAATAAACCCAGGTCTCCCCATCTGTAAATAAGCCCATCTAGAACACTTCCTAAGAGAATAAAAGCTTCCTAATAGAATACACAATTCCCTTCCCTTGAAAATGCTACTGCCAAAACCCTCAGTTCTGTTAGGAACTCAATTTTTTGTAACATAGCTTTCACCTACCCCTGTGAAAGGGCAGGTTCTAAATATACCTAGCGCTGTAGGACAGAGAGGCCTTATGGATGCGTTTTGATGGTTAAGTGTTAATAAAATGGAAGCCACTGATCCCATCCCCATATAACCTGTCACCCCAATAGGGACATGTCTGAGTGAAAAGGGGCACTGTTTGATAGTTCACCAGGACAACAGATGTAAACCTGGTCAACAGAAGCAGCTATGTTTCGTATCATGGACTCAGAATCTGTAGGAAGACAATCAGGGCATAAAATCCAAAGACCCTTCTTACCCAGGATCCTCAGTTCAATACACTGCATCGTGCTAGTGACAGGTGGTACCTGTCTAAGTCCACTTCTCAACCCATTAGCCTCTGACATGTTTAACACTGTGCTCTTAGCTAAGAGCATGCGCCTAATTCTTTTTAGAGTACCCAAACATACCTACATTCACAAACTCGCAGTGGTAAAAGGATTAATTCTAACCAGTGGTGTAAACAAAGAAACACATTTTAGTTACACCCGCAAACAAAGAGAGATAAAATAACCAACAATATTCCAAAGCTATTGGCTTTTGTTTCCATCGCTCCACTTGTCACGCATGGTATTTCCTGTGGGCAAAATCAACTCCAATTTCTTTTGTTTAAAATCTTGCAGAGGAAAAATAAAGCATATTTCCTTCTGTTCATCCTTTCCCCTTATAGCTTGGGTAAGCCGAAGAAGAAAAAAACAACCTATCATTATTCTCCTGTATTGGGTTACCTTTTTATAAATAGTACTGAAAAGGGAAAGAAGAAAGCAGATATCCAGACAATAACTACATTTCTTTCAGTAGTAAATATTTCAATTTTACTGTTATTTTTACATAACTATGATGTGTGCTGAATACAGAACTAAATAACAAACAAAAAACAAAAAAACCATAAGGCATAGCAGTGTGTGATTTAGAAAAAGGTACCTAAACATACTGCACCCTACCCTCTTCCCACATTGCTTGTGCACACAGCGTTAATGTGTTGTACTAGACCAATGCTGACAGCAGAAGCTTCAGCTTTTATTGCTGTTAATACCCTGAGCAATTACTATAACTCAGCAGGAACCTCCGCCCTGGACTATCACATTATAATCAGCATTTCATAAGCAACGCTGTTCAAACACGAAGGCACCGGCTAACGTGCACACACTGTTCAAAGGGGCTTCGGTTCTAATAGGTAAGAGAAAAACCTCTGCAGTTTCATTTCACAGCTGCACCTTTTCCGTGGCGCACTGCTATTGCGCTGGGTGAACATCACACACAGACAGTGGCCAGGAAAAGGGCAGCAGCCACAGCCACTAGCAGACAAAACTTCAGGAAGCAAGGCCTCCACCCAGATTCCAATGCCAGTGTAGCTTCTGTAAAAAACATATGGAAGGAAACATGTAACAAATAACAAAGACTCTAAAATGATAAAACTTTGCGTTGACATAAAATCTGAATAAAAAACATTTGATTTCTGCAAGATTAAACTGCAAAGCCATCTTGCAAAACAAGTAAGGAAGTTGAAAGCAGTTTACCAAGTATAATCCTCAGAAGTAAATAGCACATTTGACTTTCTTTTGTAACAATAAGCATGTACTGCACATGCAGTAATTTTTTAATAAAGAAAAATAAATGGCATGCACTTGTTAACTAGAGTGGAATATACTAACTAGATATTTGAGGCCATTAGAAACAAAGAAGATGCAGAGTTAAAGATCTCTTCAGACTACTGCATTACTTTTCCTTAGACTGAAATATCACATACAATGAATTGTCAAACGTTTCAAAGGGTTTCTGAAATAAGGACAGTCACAGACACTGATAAAATCTCTACAAATCAGGATTAGGATTTCTCTACACCTAAAACTAGAAAGTGGTCACAACCCTTCTGGTACAGGGATCCCTTTTTAAGACCTAAATGTTTCAAAAGATACCCAAGTAACAGTACTTCAGTAGTATTTCACTTATCAATTGCTTTTTTTGAGGAAAATACCTAATATACAGTGCATATTATCATTCTTCAGTGCATATTATCATTAAATAAGTAAATTTAAAAACCACAGCAGTATATTAATACATTGAAAAGCAGTTGCACAGGTGTGTGAGGTGCATTTATTTAAGACTGAGAATGTTCACTGGCAGGGCAGACCTTTGCAAAATCTCTACAGATATCCAGGGATCTAAAACCCCTGGTGTGGGGACCACTGGTCAGAAACAGAGATCATAGCAGGCAATATCAATACTCATGGACCTAGGGAAAGTTTTTAATGAGAAAGTACTGAGCCAGACTTCCAGCCCCCACTACTGGGGGACCCCAAAAAAGATTCACTCCATACTCACTAAAATATCCAAGTAAATTAATTATGGTCACCACCAAAACCAGACTCTGGCCAATTTACATTCTTCTTTTCCAACCATCAAATCCCAAATTTATTTTGCTTTAGGATCTTCCCAACGGCTGAGAAGAAACACACTACCTCAGAAACTCAAAGGAATATCGGAAATTTACGTCAAAACACCTATGGAAGGAAGAAACTTTACACACGTTATTTACAATATGAGCTTTGAAAATCTAAGTAGGAAGATAAAGCTGGTGGCTGCCTTATGTGAGTGCTACAGCCACCAGGGAGCGTAAGCACTCAGAAGGTAAACTGGTTATCAAGTCAATACGAGAGACAGGCAATCATGAGACAGCCAAAGGAACTGGAAAAGGAGAAGGTCCAGAGGAGAAGCAGGAGCACGTGAGAAAAATGCTTACCAGTTTGAAGTCTTGAATGCTACAGATGAAATACGGTGTGTTTGGTCTCCGACTCTCGATGTACACACAGTCTTTAAAAGAAAAAGAAAAATTTTAAACAATGGCATTTACCTTTAAGGGAACAAAGACAGGGCTCATAAAGCCACTGTATACATAAATAAATGACAAAGCACATACATTTTAGAGAAAATTTTTTTCTCAAAGGTAACGTTAAATTACTAATAATTTCAAGCTAAAGGGAAACAGCCCTTGGGTTTTTTTTGTTTTGTTTTGTTTTTTTACCCTTTTCTGTTAATTTAAAGAACTTGATAAAGCCTCAATTACTGTTTTCAGGGTCCCTACAGAAGGGGGAGGAGGAAACCCATGGGATTATCCACATTCAGTTGAAGGTACTTGCTCTAATTTACCCACCAAGACAAAACCTGAGTATCTTGCTACCAAGACAAAATCCTGAATAACTTATTCAATAGATGCCTCGTCGTCACAAAGAGAAAGGCTTGACCAAGTCCTAATATTTTATTTTCAATTATTATTTTGTGAGGAAAGAAGTGAAATGTAAAGGCGACTAGCTTGAACATGCCATTATAATGAACTTTTCACTTAAACCAAGAAAGAGAATGAAAAGCAAACACACTTTACTTTCTAATTGTAGAGAGAAGCAAGGCAGCCAATCAGAGATGGAACAAGGTCAACCAAATTGCATTTTCCTCCGAAAGAAGAGCACTTTCTTACATAGCACCTGAACGGGCAGGGGCTGAATAACTATGTTTGGTGCTCTCAACTGTTGCAGTCTACAGGCTGCTTTTTAAACGGCAAGCTGATGAACAACATAAACTGATGAACAAAAACAGATCCAGAGACAGAGAATTATTTGATCAGATCGTCAAACCTCAGAGGGAAGGTAGGGGAGGGTGTGGGTAAGTGCAAGAGATCAACCAAAGGACTGTATGCATTGCATATAAGCCTAACCAATGGACACAGACGGGCGGGGGTGGGGGATGGGAGGGAAGCAATGGGGGGCTAAGGACACATATGTAAACCTTGATCAATAAAGAAAAATAAATAAAATCGCAAGTTGAGATATAGTTTTTATAAAAATCAGTGAACTGATATTAAAGGAAGTGAGGGTTATAAAGAAATATAAAAACTCTTCACATTACAATCCAACATCACTGTAAGTTTAGGATAAGAAGGCCATGTATTATTTACTGGGAAGTAAAAGCATCTATAGGCAATCAAGTTTTCTAGAGAGTGACCGTAATACCCACATTTAAAATGTCCTTAGTTTTATCTTTCCTGTTGACCCCTCATAATGTAGATGTCTCAGAATAACTCAGATCCTTGAGAACTCAAGCAGATTCTTCTACTGCCTCATTTCATACATGTTAAGAGTCAAGAAATAGCAAAGGAGCAACGATTTGGAGCCATTTATCCAGTAGATAGTCCAGTCCCACCATAGTCCAGTCCCACCACAAGTGTTAGCAGACCACTAAAAGAGAGATCACGAAGAAAGTCCTCAATAAAGGACACTTCCTTACAAAAAACCTTCTGAAGACATCAGAATTTTTGTAGTCCAAAGCCATTCCAGAAAGAGGACTCATTCAGGCATCCACAAGTTCCCAATTGGTTTCTCTACTCAGATGTAGACTCAACAACAAAGAATCAATCTGTATGTAAGAATGAACTGTTGACCAAGCCTTTTAGGCCTGTTCCAGAATCCAGGATGCTAAATAACTCTGTTCAACATTCAGACAACATCCATTTAACATGCTTATTGACATAAGAAACAAGAGAACTCTTCCCACATCTCTCTCTTCCTATCTCTAACTTGGTACTTAAGTAAAAACAGAAGAAATCCACCCAGTTGGGGTGACTCAGTGGATTGAGCATCATCCCATGCACCAAGAGGTGACAGGTTCAATTTCTTATCAGGGCACATGCTCTGATTGTGGGCTCAATCTGCAGTGGGGGCATGCAGGAGACAGCCAATCGATGATGGATGTTTCTCTCATCGATGTTTCTCTCTCTCTCTCTCTCTCTCTCTCTCTCTCTCTCTCTCTCTCTCTCTCTCTATCTCTCCTCCTCTTTCTCTAAAAATCAATAAAAACATTAAAAACACACAGAGAAGAAATCCATTGCTATAACTCCAATGTGCACAATTCTGGGACACCCCAGGATCTTATTTCTGTGTTCCAATCCCTACTGTACCAGTATGTCAAATCTCTAGGTAGCAATTATTTACTCGTCCCACTCACCCTGACCACAAATGGCAGTGTATATGCCCTCTTCTTCCTATTTCAGACAGAACAGTCAGACCTACCTACTATTCACTGGCTTCAAAATTAATAGGTCACTTTCTTAACTAATGACTTACCCGTTCTTAAAGCCCACATAACAAAAATTTTCCATATTCTATAGTCTGATCCCATACCACATCACCACATCTCATCTTCCACTAGGCTGCATTCTACCAAAAGAAAAATCAAGACCACTACCTCCATTCATGCCAAACCCTTTTCACTCCTTCATTCTGCCAGCACCTGCAACCTTATAACGAGTTACCGCCAGCAGCAGTGAATTTTCATGGCTCCTCTATAAAGAAACATCTCCTTTTTTTTACATAAAATTAACAATTTATGTTACCTGTTTGTTCAGTTATTTGGCAGTCAGATGGTCTGCACTGTCCACATTACTATGTTTGAGCTTTGAGCTCAAAGAAACTTACTCACTTTAGTGTTCTCTGCAACTACCAAGAACTGGTGTCTGAGAGTCAATATGACAGATGCTTAGACAATGAAAACTATGGGCAACTTTGTTCTTTTTATATAAAGAAAAGCTCTACATACACTTTTCATAATCAATAGAATCATTATTACTATAAGCCCTCTTACTGAGACATAAAGCAGTTATTAATTTGTAGTATGAAAAAACACTTTCCATGAAAAAAAAAAAAAAAAAAGGAGAGAACCTATATTCTTTCATTTCTCACTGCTAAGTTACATTCAGGAAAATGATTACCTGTAAGCACACCGGGATGTAACTTTAGAGATGGGAATAAGGGCCAGCTATGAAGACAGTCCTCACTGAGATGGGAGGGGTCGGGGAGAGGAATAAGAGAAAGAAAGGGAGGAAAACGGTGATGGAAGGAGACTTGACTTGGGGTGGTAAACACAAAACACAATATACAGATGACATCCCTTTGCTTAAACCAGTGGTTCTCAACCTTTCTAATGCCGTGACCGGTTAATACAGCTCCTCATATTGTGGTGACCCCCAATCATAAAACTATTTTCATTGCTCCTTCGTAACTGTAATTTTGCTACTTTTAATAAATTGTAATGTAAATATCTGTTTTCCGATGGTCTTAGGCTCCATAGCGACCCACAGGTTGAGAACCACTCCTGTAGAGCCTAAGACCATCGGGAAACACAGATATTTACATTAAGATTCATTAACAGTAGCAAAATTACAGTTATGAAGGAGCAACAAAAATAATTGGGCCCTAGCCAATTTGGCTCAGTACACAGAACATCCGCCTGCGGACTGAAGGTCCTGGATTTGATTCCAGTCAAGGGCACATGCCCAGGTTGCAGGCTCAATCCCCAGAAGGAGGCACGCAAGGAGGCAACCAACCAATGATGCTTTCTCATCATTAGTGTTTCTCTCTCTCTCACTTCTCTCTGAAATCAATAAAAATATATATTTTTAAATTTTTGGCTTTGCTTCTAAAGCAAAAGAGTGATTTTAAAAATAAATAAATAAGTAAATAAATAAGTTACCATAGCAACCCAAATTGATCCAACGCTATAAATTCACATGGGAGTCCAATGCCCAATGCTAGCAATCTGTACTGTATTAAGTGATCTCTATAACTTTTCTTTATAACCCATAAAAATTAGGGTGATCCAACTAAAAGAGAATATATTCTAAAAAACATTTTGGAATTTAAGTCTCTCACACACAAATCTACTTAATCCTCTTAATGATTTTTCAAAAACAAAATAAGGCCAAATACTTATAAGAAATATTCCCCTTATCTCATTAATCAAGCAGTTATTTAAGAAAACAGCTTTATATAGATGTCTATAGTTAGCCACCAAATAAAGCTTTTTTTTTTTGGAAAGGGAAAGATGAGAACTCAAATTAAGAGCAATGTTAAAATTTCAGTTGGATTATATGCCTAGTAATCGCTTAAAGCCAAAATTATTTTCTAAGAATTTTCATGCAATTTATGAGTGCATGGATTGTCTGAGCGGGTCTCAATTATCCTCAACCTGAAAATCCACCCTGATCAACACAAGCACTGCCGACACCTTTTTTTAAAATATAAATATATATAAAGAGCTTTAAAAAAAATCAGAAAGCTAGCAGTTCTGCTAGAACAGAACAAAGCTGATGCAATGCATTAAGTGCATAAGGCACACTTCAAAATTACCCATATGGAAATGTATATTTATCAGATTGAGCTAACAGCTGCTGTAGGGCAAATACATATACATGTATATATTTTTTAAAATCTTAAAATCAGCAAGCCTGAAGTGGGCTAGAAAAATAAGAGGCTATCACCATCTATGTCACTTATGCCAAAACAACACATGATAACTAATTTCTGTCTTTATAGGGGTGTGTGGAAATGAAACCATGGGTCTAAGTTAAGACTTCTTCTCTAACACCTAGCCTCTGCCTGGGAATGGATCCCACGATTAAATGACCTCAAATCCTGCATCCATGATTTGGACAATGACACTGAACAGGGTGCTTCTGGCTGTTTCACAAAACCTCAACTCAGCTTTGTGTCCAAGAATCCATTGTACCATCTGCAAACAACAGAGCATATGCTCAGCTGAGGAAGGCAGTCAGCCAAAACGTAAAGGCAAATTCTCAAGGCAAAGAAAGCCCTACTTTCTCAACACTCAGCAAATCAGCAGAAATAGAGCAGTGATTTTCAAGCGGGGTGCCACAAGAGGCACAGGTGCCACAAGAGGCACACTGGGGTGCCACAAGAATTTTTAAAACACGTAATAATTGACTATTTAGTCAGGGCACTGACCTCTTTCCACTTAGACTGTCAAATTAAAAAATGACAACAGCCAACACAATAGCCATGTGATGTGAATGAAACAAAATGATACCTTTTTTTGTTAGATCGGGTTATTTTTTGGTGTGTCACAGAATTTTAGTAATTAGTTCATGTGTGCTATGAGATGAAAAAAGGTTGAAAATCACTGAAATGGGGATGGGGGTAGAAGAGAGTAAAGACAGGAAAAATGGTGGTAGAAGGAGACTTTACTTTGGGGTGGTGAACACACAATACAAAAACTTTGTGTTTCAGTTACCCCTGAAACCTACATCATTTTATTAACCAAGGTCAGCCCAAAAATTCAATACAAATTAAAATGGGGTTTTTAATTAATAATAAGAAAAAAAATTGCTGAAACAGAGCAAAAACAGTCCTCTCAAGGGTAAACACCACAGCCTGGAGCTCCAGGCAGTTTGTAATCCTCAAGCACAAAGGAGCTGTCAGCATCTTTCCTGACAGCCTCCTCACCCGGCACGGGGGACGCTGACTTCCCACTGAGCCAGCAGTAATGCTGTGGCCAGGCAGTGCTGGCCACAGTGTGTCCCTCAGAGAACTCCCCTCCCCAACAATGCCCTTCTGCCTGCTCACCTTTGAAATACCTTCTCATCCTTTGCAAAGCATGGCCAGTGCCACTCTAATATAATTTCCAACAGCTGTAAAGAGCATGCATGAACAAAGACTTCCTCACAAATTCTGCAGAGAGCCAGCGGGGGGCAGAGTGGTGGACATGGAGGCTGACCCTCAGGACTGGACTGCTCTTCCACCTTCCAGTTCTCTTACAAGGACACCTCCAACCTGCACACTGAACCATCCAATGAGGTAACAGCAGGCTGGTCTAATAGTGCAGAATAGAAACTGCACAGACAGGTATCTCACTAGGTAAACTGCATGCTCCAATTTTCCAGCATCCAAAAAGAAGTGTATGTACATATGCACATGCTAGAAACATGGATTGACATCCAAATCACTCCATAAATGCTACACGCCTCTAGCAGAGCTCTTACCTCCAGCTGCCCCATCTGTACAACAGTCAAACGCATCATCCCTCACCTCAGTAAATAATAACCTACTTGGTAAACACCCAAAAACTATGTGAAGAACAAGTAAACTGAACCAAAATGTGCAATCAAAAAGAAGTTATACAAGATCCTAGCAAGAAAGCCGTTCTGCTCTGTCAATATAAAAATAAACAGTGAGTATTTCTTTGAGAGATCACTCAATTGCAGGATGGCCCACTTTTAGTTTTCTGCTAGATTCTTTGTGAGGAAGGGATGCTCACAGTGCAGGGATGATGGAGAATGGAAAAGGGAAAAGGAAACAAAAATTGGGGAAATGGCAATTCAGTAAGTAAAGCCTCTGTCCTTACCCTTACCCTATGTTTTGAGCCTGAAAAAGGTCACCAAAATTGGCTGTTCCTAAAGAGTCTAACCTCAGTGGAAAAGAGGTCTCAGGTAGCATATCTCCTTGGTGCCTTCCTTTTTAAACATCATGAAAATTCAATTCCATGTATTCAAATGTCTACAGATTCCCTCCTAATACTGAAAAGCTCACACTGGCTTCTGTCTAAAAACAGAGCACTATCTGCTGCTAGCTAACACTGATCTGCCTTTATCCGCATTGCTGACAGGGAATTACTATGCTAACAGAGAATTAAATTATGAGAAAAACCAAATGTGAGTGGTGGGGGAGGGGTGAGCAGGCCATAACAAACAAAGGGATTTTTGTTTAAATTTCCCACATCTTTCTTTTGTCCTCTAAGGAGCTAGAAAATCTTCCAATGCCTCAAAAGCTTAGACTGAGCCAAGACACCTTTCTAACTTGAAGAAGTTATGCTGGTATTTTGGAAGAAATGCTGTAGCAAGACCTTCCCAAATCAATCATATATTATACTACATGGACTTGAAAACTATGTCAAACATGAAAAAGCAAGATCATCCTGCCAGCAGTAGCAATCTTATTAGCTATGCTGATATGCTAAATGTTAGCCATGGTCTGGCACTGGCAGCACCCTCTCATCACATTTTATTCTGAAAATGCTCCTTAAAAAGCTCTCCCTGTAACCTATATGGATCCCTATTAGGAGAAAGGATTCTAACCAGTTTAACACCCAGACTCCAGTCATTGATGTGGCCGTCTAATCATTCTAATCACGGTGTGTATAGCGCTCAGATGCCATAGGAAGCACAGGGGACTGAAGAGTGGGAGGAATCTATTTTAAAAATCAGTGATGGCCACCTGCCCCATGAAGCCAAGTGGCTTAGACACTAGAGACATGAGGAAAGGAAATTCTAGACCGCTCGCACTCTTGCTTCCCTCCGTAACTACCACTGTAACGCCTGAGAAGACAGGTAACAACCCTACCCTCGATTCAGTGAGCCCTATAAAGAAATAAGTAAATCCTGCTATCAAGCCCGTTAGGCAGAGGATGCTTAAATGGAAATGTCGACAGGCCCATAACACACAAGATTACAACTGGAACATGACTGAAATGCTTACACCTAGGAAACCAACGTGGAGAAAACGCAAACACTGCTAACACTCTGCCCGGTGTTCACAGGCCAAACATCATCAGGGACAGCAGGCTGGCGTGCAGGCTCTACTCGCCCCACATGGCTGACAACCCACAAATTGCACGTCTGATCTGCTGGTGTCACATCCCGCGGAGCAGATTTCAAGCAGCACTGCTCGCTCCCGTTCAGGAAACAATGAGCCGGGAGCCTGGGCTGCACAGTAAACGGCTCAGCCAATTTGCAGCGCTCGCTGGCAATCCACAGGAGAGCCCGCAATGCCTGGCTATCATTCTTGTTTGGCAAATGATTCTGTTATAAGCTGGTATCATAGTGAATCCATTTTCCTTACAGGTTTTCTGCTACTGTTTAATGGACTGTCAGTATAATTTAGATTTCATCTATTTAAACTCATTCAAGCCTGGCTCCAGATTGTACAGTAAATGGAACATATTTCTGTTCAATGAAATTAATGACACTTAATTTTTGTCTGCAGTTCTCAATTTTGTAAAAGCAACTATTCCACAGTGCAAGCATCAAGCTACAAAATTTCCACACCAATTTCCACACCAATAGTTTTTTTGTACTTTATAAGCATACATACATTTTGTAAACCTTTCTTATAAGATTAATGTAGATATTCATTTACTATTTCTCCCCATTCAAATATTTACTACCAACTTTCCAGAATGTTAGTACTTAAATTATAACTAAAAGCAGAGAAAATAAAATTATCAGTCTGAACAGATGCTAAATTATTATGGATTTTTTAAGCTAGCAAAACTAAAGATTAAAACTTTCTGCTATATATACACATATACATATTCATATATATATATATTTCTTACATACGATAAGGTGATTTCCTTAAATATTTCAAATCAGTCACAGTGCAAACATTAAGTAAAATTTATTAAAAGTAGGCTAGCCCGCCAAAACCGGTTTGGCTCAGTGGTAGAGCGTCAGTCTGTGGATTGAAAGGTCCCAGGTTTGATTATGGTCAAGGGCATATACATTGGTTGCTGTCACATCCCCGGTGGAGAGTGAGCAGGAGGCAGCTGGTCGATGTTTCTCTCTCATCGATGTTTCTAGCTTTCTCTCTCTCTCCCTTCCTCTCTATAAAAAAAAATCAATAGAATATATATATATTTTTTTTAAAAGTAGGCTAGCCCTAGCTGGTTTGGCTACATGATTTAGAGTACCAGCCCACTTATTAAAGGGTCTCAGGTTTGATTTCAGTTAAGAGCAGGTACCTGGGTTGCAGGCTCGATTTCTGGCCCCAGTTGGGGCGCATGCAGGAGGCTACCAACTGATGTGAGATGTTTCTCTCTCTCTCTCTCTCTCTCTCTCTCTTCCCCTCCCTTCCACTCTCTATTGAAAACCAATGGAAAAAAATATCCTTGGGTGAGGATTAACAAAAATAAAAATAAATAATAAATAAATAAAAGTAGGCTAAACTTAGCATATGGATTTAGATATACAATGAAGGCATACAGCACATATTACTAAATACTGTACTGAATAACTTCTGAGACTGACATTGTGTTTAACAGAAATTTACTCCTGAGTTTTATTTTTCAGACAATATAACAATCCCATGAGTGATTTTTCTTCTTGAGTGATTAATCTTTGACCTAAGTATCCACACAGCTGTGAAAGAGATGCTGAAAGGAGAAAAGGGCATACAACAAAGTACTGTAAGAGAAACTTATAAAATCAAGACCCAAATAATAATAAGGAAAGCATCCTGAATTTGCTACCTCAAAACTATACACCAACCAGGATCACAGACAGACTGCAATTCACACAAAAATAAGAAAGGAAAGGAAAACCACTAGTCTTTCCATGCCTTTTATCAGCTTGGTATTCGGTATCTGCTCAGCTGGTTTCTGATTCTCCTATAAGCACACTCCCTCCCCTCACGCCCAGCCCATGAACTGCTCATGCTGTTGGCTGTTAGAGATGTTCTTCCACTGCTGGTCCCACTGTAATTCTGCCCAACCTCCAAGACACAGGCCAACGTGTCTATGGTCCTCGTGTCTTCCTCAGTGTCACCACCTAACAACCTGTCCTATTCAGCTGGTATCTGCCCACCCTGTTACTATCACCAGAACATTTCTTGAGTGATGTAACTTCGTCCCTTAAAATGAGTAAGAATCAAGAACTAGAATCCTATTTCTGTAACTTGCTCTTCCTCACCTCCACAAAATAGCTTGCACAAAGTTATACACATAGAAGATGGTGATTTTATGTTACCAGCTGATTAATAAAACACTAATAATACTGCAGCTGGCATCTACCATACCTCATTAAATTCTACTAGCTATTCAAAGTCTATTACAGGTTCAGTGGGCTTCACATTAAATCATATGCTTTAATTTAGAGAAATTTCTCAGGGCAAATGAAACCTATTCCCTGACTCTATTCTTCTACCCATACCTCTTCCCTCTAGTCCTCCTTAAATCATTATTGTTTTCATTCGGGTTTTTAGTGTTGTACTGACTGTTGTTTGTCCTGGCATTTCTTTTAAAATTAAAATCAAAGACAATAGATATTTTAAGAATTAAAAATATCTAGTCACTTTCACATGACTGAATAAATATTGGGACCTCAGATTTTCATTAAGGATCTTCAGCCAACTATGAATTATAAATGTCATTTATAGATATTCACAGGTATTTGGAAAAAAATAATTCCACCTACACAACAATTTCCGAATATCAGTCTCCTTAAGAATCGACATATAGAATTTTGCTTTATCACATATATATCATTCTCAGGCTAAAAAGTATTTGAGTGGGGGAGTTGGGGTAGATGGGATCTTGTCTGGTAATCTGCCATCCACTGTCACTTTTAGAATCAAAATTAGCAAAGATCTGAGCAAGGTAGCAGTATTTAAAGTATCTAAATGCCTCTTGATTTCTAAAATGAGATCAGAGATTTTGTTAATTATTTGGGCCATAAGATGCTCCGGATGCTTTCTATACAAAACTGTATTCAACACACTTCAACAAATGAGTGCAGCTGCTCTGGGCCAATGTAACTCTTAATGAGAGTTTTGTTTTTTGTAAATCATACCTTGGAAAAATCAATTCTGAACATCTGCTGAGTCGGAATGAATCAGAATTGAGGGGTGGGGGAGATTAAGGCTTCTCCATTTTAAGTGAACTGGCAACAGGCAAATCTTATCAAGATTACAATAAAGCTAAAAAATGAAAATATAGTCTACAAGGAACAGAACCAAAAACTCATAAAACATTCACACAGGGACTTATGGACACCACCTATGTGCCAGCTAAGTGCTAATATACTGAATATAAAAACACTGTCCTTCCCTGCCCCGGCCAAGTCAAGGTTTCAATTCCCAGTCTGGGCACATACTTAGGTTGTAGGTTTGATCCTTGACCTGGGTGCATACAGGAGGCAACAGATACATGTTTCTCACCTTTCCTCTCTCTCTAAAATCAATAAAAAAACATATCCTCAAGTGGAGATTAAAATTTACACACACACACACACACACACACACACACACACACACACACACACATATATGGTGCCTAAGCGACCAAACGACAGGTCGACCGGCCACTATGACGTACACTGACCACTAGGGAGCAGATGCTCAACGCAGGAGCTGATCCCTGGTGGTCAGTGCACTCCCAAAGCCAACCTCCTGTGGAACCTCCCCCTGGTTGGCCCACCCTGATGGCCCCAATCAGCTCCAATTGAGGGCAGCCAGCCAACCTCACAAGCCACAATTAGCCCTGATTGCCAGCCAGGCCGAGGGACCCCGCTCGTGCATGAATGCGTGCACCAGGCCTCTAGAAATAATATTAGCGCTAAGTATAAAAACAAATAAGTAAGTATATGCCTTCAATACTTTTATTATTTTTTAAAATATTTTTATTGATTTCAGAGAGGAGGGGAGAGGGAGAGAGATAGAAACATCGATGAGAGAGAATCACTGATTGGTTGTCTCCTGCATGTTCCCCACTGGGAATCTAGCTGCAACCCGGGCATGTATTCCTAACTGGAATTGAACCCGGGGCCCTTCAGTCCGCAGGCTGATGCTCTATCCACTGAACCAAACCAGTGAGGGCATCAATATTCTTAATTGTACTTGTTTTTTAGTCTCCGTAACAGAGAATGCTAGCTGAGAATATTCACTTTCCCCTTCTTCCTTAACAATAGAGCATATGATGTCTAGCAGGGCCTATGGCCCTCAGATTTTCCAGCCTCCCGTCCGACTGGCTTGGCCATGGACTAATTCTGGCCATGGGATATATGAACAGGCACGATATTCCACTGCTGGAAACTGAATCCAGAAAAGGGAGGCCAGCTCTTCCTTATCCTTCCTTTATCCTGAAAGCAATGTATCGACTGGAGGTGGAACATGAGACAGATCACTAGATGATGATGGGAATGAGGCCACACACAATGGAATTACAAAACCCTTTTTTTGTTGCTAAAGAACCAGACCAAGAATTTACTGATTCACCATTCAGTATCTCTGGCCACTGTATACAAATATGTCTAAATTATTTTAAAATGAGGCAAACAGTTAAACTACATTAATGAACAGAGTGCCACCCAGAACAATTGGAGAAAATATTCTTTTTTAAAAGTGAAAGCTAGGAATGAACAGGTAACCTTAGCACGAATATAAAAGCACAGAACACAGACCTCTTGATTTAGAATTACTAAAGCACTTTGCTTAGAGAGCATAAAATATCACCTACAGTCAGATGAAATAAGTCCACAAGCGCCTTCCAAGAGGCTTCCAGCTCAGTCACGTTACCACCCCGCGGTCCCCAGGAGGGAGGAGGAGGTAACTTGTGCGGGCTGGCGGGCATTCTGTGTGGAGGACAGGCTGGTGGTGTCTACTGGCACTCCTCAGGCTCCCCTCTCTTCCAATTCCAGGACTGCAGAGAGAGCATGTGGCTGCTCCAACAAGAACACAGGGACCACTGATAAGCAAATGTTCTAGAACATTGTATCATTTATGAAAGGTAAAACTGACCACAATTCACACTCTACTAATTCCCAGAATATAGTCCACGCTTTACTTCATACTAGAAAGAAGATGTTCTCTCAAATGTCACAGCTTTATCTCCTCCTTTCCATGCCATTAACTGTGGATAAAAAACCGAGCACACAAATGTGTCCGATCCATCCTCTGAGGTTAAGGTTTACTATCCAAAGGTAACGTCAAGTCTCTTGCTCTACCTAAGAACACTTTTTCAATTTCAAAACCACAGATTCAGTCTCCTGCAAAGCCCAAAATCCTATGGTTCCCCAGGGTAGTTAAAACAAACTGAAATAGCAATACACAGACATGCTTTAGGCTCCAGACATACCTTCCAACTCAGCAATTGCACACTAAGGAAAGCAAGCAGAAAGGAATAATGCTCACCACTGCTGTTTACCATGGGAACTATATAAAAAGAACCTAAAATCTATTAACTAGACACATCATGGTATCTACCCATTAATGTGGGTGTGCCTAATGTTTTTTGTGCTCTGGATGCCTTTGGTAATCTATACACACCCGTTCTGTAGATAGATAGATAGATAGATAGATAGACAGACAAACAAACAAATAAATAAATAGATGTATGTTTTGAATTTACAAAAGCACATATTAGATAATTATCACATTATGAGAAGAAATGCAATATATGTATTATTTCTCATTAAATAATAAGACTTACTAGAGGTAATTCCCGTAATACCCTCCATGAGTTCAGCCATGATAAACATTATTTTGACATTTTTTTCTCTGTGAATTATAAGAATATTTATTATTTATATTAGTGTCACAGGTACTGCCAATATAACTATGGCATATCACCTGCCTTCATAATTGAAGCAAATGATAAATGTCATTTGAAATGCAATGAAGTTGTGAAAACAAAGATGTAATTTTTATCCACCCAAGTGCAGTGAGGAATTCTACTCAGACTCCACTAGGTTTGACTATGGCCCCCAGGTTAAAAACTCCAGTATTAATGGCATTCTAAGCGACACTGATTCATATTTATAATTACTGCCATGATAAAACCAACAGCGTCTATAAACCCTAGCCTCCATCAATCACAATCTGAATGCCAAACGCAATTCTTAAAAACGCTGCACTCCAGTGCCAAAAATCTCTTTTTTTGAGAGTTGCTTCAGACTTCAAAAGCATTCTATGGCCCCAAAGGATGGCTAGTTAGCCAGAGACAGGTAAGATTCCTCAGGGAAGGAACAACCTAAGACAGGCACAGTCGCAGAGGGGTCATCAGGAGAGAACTTTGGGGTCAACAGAGGTGGGACACAGACCCTTACCACCACCACCACCACCACCACCACCCCCCCCCCCCCCGCAACGTGGCAGGCGCCTGAACCTTCTCCCATTCTGAGGGAGGTCTCCTGCCCCACGGCTGCTTAGTTTCCCATGCACAGCTCAAATCGGGACCAGGTAACAGACAGAGACTTGGCTTACAGCACCTGCCCTCTGACTGCAACAAGACTTGTTTGAGAGGTCTGGTACTATGGTGTGGAAAAGAGGGTTTTTAATATCTAAATCCAGCCTAGTTCTAGGAATGCTCAGGTCCTTCTCAAGAAGGCAAATAATCAATTCCACTAATACACACATGGTAAATAAGATTGTTGCTAGAGTGTTGAGTTTGACAGTTGAATAGTAGCCAATTTCTCAGAGGAAATTAATGTGGTTAATGGAAATAAATGAATATTCTAGAAAAACTGATTGTACTGTACAAAAAGCTTTTCCTAAAGTGTTAACAAAAACTCTCATTGGCAGAGCGTCTCATGGTAAAATTGCATAACATGTTATGAACTTAAAGCAGTCATAGTTTAGCACAAATAATTAAAATGTAAAAGCTATCAAGACTAAATTATAAAATTTCCAAAAGTCTCTTATTATTTAAATTTTAAAAAGGGGTGACAGTGGAAGAATATCATGTAAGGAAAAATATCCTGTGAATAATTTACATCTAAAAAATTTGTACTTTAGAAAATTAACCTTTATTCGAAACGCTAACAGAAAGATACCCATGAAAATACACACATGGTGTCAAAACAAGCCAGAGGGGGGGAGAGGGGCGGAGAGAAAGAAAAAGAAAAAGGATCCCAAGTCAAATTTATAGAAAATAACCCTTTATTAACTTTTGGTCGAGACTGTGTTTGTATATTTTCAGAAAACAACTCCGAGACCATCTGGAATCCTGTAACAGAGAGGAATAGAGAGAAGTGCTCCAGCCATGAAGACAGAGAGAAACAATTCAGAGATGGAAGATGCTGACAACACTTCGCCATACCAGCAGACAGCAGCTGCGTGTTGCTGAAGGATGCCCAGGACCAAACCAGAGACGGTTGGACTGCATCACCACCGTTTGGCCACCAATCAGATCTGAAATATCATGGCTGGCATGTACACATAAGGAACTGTTAGACATTGAAATTTGGACTCAAAAGAACTGTTGGTCCAGAAAGGAACTCACTACAGACTGATTCATTCGCCTCTCGGCATAACCATTATGGCTTTTCTCAGTTTAGGTTCTTACAAGGGTATTTCTTAGATCACAAGATCTCACACATCTAGAGGAAATGATGAACATAGACTGATGAACAAAAACAGACTCAGAGAAAGAGAAGCAGCAAATAGACTTTCAAACCTCAGAGGGAAAGTAGGGGAGGGTGGGGGTAAAGGGGAAGAGATCAACCAAAGGACTTGTGTGCATGCATATGGGCCTGGCCAGTGGCCATGGACAATGGGGGGGAGAGGGATGTTAAGGGCATATGTAGGGAGGGGCTTGGGATGGGATTGAGGATGAGGACAATTATATGAGACCATAATCAATAAAATAAAATAAAATGGGGGGAGGGGGGAGCATTCTAGTTTGCCAGAAAGATAATCAGGGTGTTTCTCCTTCAAAATGTCTTCTAGTCAGGACCCAGAGCAAACTGGAAATCAAGCCTGCATTGTCTAGCTTGAAGCATCCCTTGTAAGGAAGAAGCAGAATCTCCCCAAGTCTGAGTGCTACTGGAGTTATTCTCAAATGCAAACACTACTTTTCAGTATAAATACAACATGCCAGGTGAGACCTTCTTGTGACATTTCCCTCCCTTTACTAAAAAGAAAAAAATACGTCATTATACGAAGTACCGGAGGCCCGATGCACGGAATCTTACAAGTGGCTCAGCCTCGCAGCCCCTCGGAGCCTTGGACAGCTCTGGCAGCCCCGGCTTCGGCCAGAAGGTCGCCCGGAAGGTCGACCTAATTAGCATATAAGTTCTTTATTATATAGGGTTATTAACATTCCCTCAATCAATTTGATTACGCAATACCTGTATTTGATAATACAAGTACAATGGGATGTTGTAAAATCTGAAAACTAAATACCACCTAATAATAATAGCTTGCCTTAGAGCCAACACTTTGGCTCAATTTGATTATGCAATACCTGTATTTGATAATACAAGTACAATGGGACAAGTAAAATCTGAAAACTAAATACCACCTAATAATAATAGCTTGCCTTAGAGCCAACACTTATACGTAGATTTACTAAATGAAGTACAAAGTAAAATGTTAATATTAAAGCTGAGAATGAAAAGCAATATACTGCAGCAATATTTAAAATCTCTAGTATAAACTCACCCCATTTTTCTTTTTTAAAAGACACAGCCATAATCAAAACCCCCTCTTTTTACTATATTGATCTTTATTGATTAATCTAATGAGACACTAACACACCATCTGCCAAGCAGCAGCATCTGCCCAGCACACAAAGAAAGCCAGAGCAGCAGCCACAGCCTCAGAAGAGAATGTAAAATATTCTCTTTGCTTTTGCAATTCTTTTAACACATTAGACTACCACACATTACATCATTAAAAGGTGTTCCCTGAAAAGGCAACTGAATAGGAAATTCAGAGATGTAGAAATAAATGTAGGGGCTAAATGAGTGAGCAAATATGGAATATCTTTCAATGTAGCATATAGCATGCTGCCTAATTAGTTTGGTGAAGTAATGAAGGAAAACGTAAAGGAATGGGTGGTTTAATACATAAGTAATGATAAGGTGTCATTATGTATGATTTTAATCGATTTGGTAAAGTAACTTTAGACGTTTATCAATTTCCAAGCACTTATGCAGTAATGTAAAAGAACAAGATAAATTACCTTCCCCTATCTATTTTATGGTATTTAAGTCTTCATTCACTAATACAAACATTTAAAGGAGTAGAAAAGAAAAATCATATTATTTTTAGTTTTTCACGTATTTATGATATTCAGGTGTCTCCAAAGCAAAATTCATTTATGCACATAAAAATCTATTCTGGAGTATTTAAATATTTTGCAAAAGGAAAAGAAATCACTCTAGTGCACATACATTTTAAAGTAATCAACAAAAAAATACACTGCTCCATCTTTAAATTCATAGACAAAATATTTTTAATTTTGGAAAGTCTGATTTTCTCAGCTGGTGAAGATGTCAGAATAAATAGAAGGCAATATCTGGAAAGATGACAAACACATGGGTCAATGTCAAATAAAAACCATCGCTGTCAAGAGCAGAGCCAAATTCCTGCATTTCACTTCAAACATTAGCCAACTCAAATACCACCATGCCATTGTTTCCTTTTGAAAAAAGCTTTTTACAAAACTGATAGAGTATAACAGATTAAACAACTCCTTCAGCAATTTCCTCAGCTACTACAAAGCAAGGCAGCAATGTATAATTATAATAAAGGGAACATTTAACAATTAATTGAGCCAGCAAAAGTTAAACCTCCAGAGCTTAGGAGTTCAAACACTTGCTCACTAAACAAAAGGGCAGAGGATGTGAACAGAACTGCAGGAAATCTCAGTCCAATTAGACCCTAGGTAAACATAAATCCCATTCCACTGTGGCTGCGCCTATTCGTCACAGTCCGCCGGGCTGAGCTGAGTGTCCAGCTCCGAGTGAACAAAAGAGCCAGTCCACCCCGCCTAGCTCCCAGTGCTACTGTGCGAACCGGCCCTTCTAGGCTCTGTGCTGCAGAGAAGGGCTCCAGCTGGCTTGCTTTTACAACCAACCAGCCAACAAGATTCTCAAAACATATCCTACAACCATGAGGTAATAACAAATGGGTCTCAAGATACTCGGAATATATGCCAGTTCACAAGAGTGACAACTTAACTAAGTCACTTTCCTCATTCAGTATCTACTCAGATTCTATGGAGAGAGATGTGCAAACACGAAAGGAAGGAAGGAAGGAAGGAAGGAAGGAAGGAAGGAAGGAAGGAAGGAAGGAAGGAAGGAAGGAAGGAAGGAAGGAAGGAAGGAAGGAAGGAAGGAAGGAAGGAAGGAAGGCAGGCAGGCAGGCAGGCAGGCAGGCAGGCAGGCAGGCACTGGGTTTCAAAGTGGCATCACTTGGAGGGCACATGCTTCACAGGCTACCTTCCCTGGCAGCTTCTGGAGAAGAGCACATACAGAACTGACGGGGTGGGAGAGGTCACTCCATGCCTCAGACACTGACTTTGCCAGAAAGCAAAAAAAGTTACAGCTTAATGCCTGCATGGTTTACATAATACAAATAAGAAAAATTTGTATTTTTTATTTAACTGGAAAAAACAACCAAAGCAAATTATATTTTAAAGTGTAGCGTAAAATACTAAATGCTGGAGTTTTAAGGATTGTAAGAACAGAAAGACTAGCGGCTGAGCAGGCATGGCAGGGCGCTATGGCCTACAAGGTGAAAGGAGTGCTACCTGACCCGTTACAGAAGGAGCTGCACGTGCTGGTACTAGTGTAAATAGTAACACAGCTCAACCAACAACGTAACTTTACAACATAAAAGATACAATGTAAATGGGCCTTTATCTGGTAATGACACGTTTGCTCAGAAACTTTGTTTATAAAATGCTCAAAAACTTTTCTAGAGGTTATCATCACGCATTTCGGCCCAAAGAATACAAAATGAACCTGGCCGCCAATGCCTTCACAGGACAGCACAGTGCCTCTGAGGCCACAAACCCCCGTTCCTTGCCACACATGTTCTTTGGGCTGAAACTCAGCTTGCTGTGAATCTAGGTGGACAGTACCTATACCTGTGCCCAGGGAAAACTGTCAATGACCGAGCAGCGGCTCGCCGGGACAGGAGATGAACCCCATCTGCCAGCCACCTAATCTAGAGCATCCTTTACTGGTCTCAGCTGGTTTGGTCTGCTTTACCACTCATTCTTCCTTTGTCATTGTTCCTGATCCTTTGCTTGTGTGAAAACTATGTTTGGAACTTGAAAGGAAGGACAACCATAGAATGAAAGTAGAACAGGTGCGCTAACCCTCTGTTATGTGTGAGAGGGCATTAACAGGCCAAGATACAACCAATTTAAGGAACAAACAAACGAGGCTTCTAAGTCTATCAAACTACAGGGCAGGCAAAAGTAGATTTACAGTTGTGAGTAGGCAAAATAGTTTATTCTTGTATTATTAATTTACTAGACCCGGCGCATGAAATTCGTGCATGGGTAGGATCCTTGGCCTGGCCGGCGATCAGGGCTGATCTGCCGGCTGGTCTATTTGCACATTAGGCTTTTATCATATGGGATTATTTTCCATACAAGCCACCCTTATTGAGTATGTAGGGGCTCTTGATTAGCCCTGCATACTGTCTTCTCATTTGAGCTTTACATAATGCCCTAAGTGAACTAGATGGATGCGTGTTCCACTGTGGACCCCCTCCCCCAAGAAAAAGGGCTTTCTATGTTTACCATGGCACTCCATAGAGGGTCTCAAGGAGAAACGACTAAACTTGGTAACCAAAACAACCAAAAGTAAAGCTCTCTGTCAACCCCGACAACCTGAAACCATAGCAAGACGCAAGTCCAACTCGGACTCAGACACACATACGCATGTAACGGGGAGCGTGTCACAACAGACCCAGCAGCATGCAGTCCTCAGAGCCTGATGTATTCAACAGGAGCCACATTAACATCCGAGCGGAGATGCCTGACAGCAATGTCTGCTCTCCAAATAACCTTAGCCAGGAATTCCCCGTTTTCCACACTTACATGGAGATTTTTATTTTTATTTTTATTTAGCATTTGCACAGGCAAAAGAGCCTCTTATGAAGAGTTTTGCTTAAGCCTACTCTTGTGTCACATAATAATTTTATCAACTGTCACCATAGGCAGGCAAGCATTCCACTGAACATTTTAAATATCCAAAAGGATTATATAGTCCTATGAAAATGTAAGAACATAAGATCCCAAAAGAGTTAAAGACCCTCATCTTTGGGAAAGAAACACATATTTCTTGGGATCCTACCATGTTCAACAGTCTGTACAGCCAAACCTGAAACAAATTTTTTACAAAAAAGGGAGGGGTAGAGTGGAGGGGTTTGAAGTGGCAGGTCATCAACCATGAGACAGTGGCAGGCTCTTGTGAACAGTAAAATATTGAAAAAACGTGAGGTCAGATGGCCATTTCCGTTTGAAGTTTTGAGGATGGAGATTTAATGACTCTAAATATCTTCCTTTAGTAGATACAGACCTTTTCAACCTAGAAGGATTACAACTGAGATAACCCAAATGAACTGGGATGTTTTATATATATATATATATATATATATATATATATATATATATATATATATAATATTTTATTGATTTTTTTTAGAGAGAGGAAGAGAGAGGGATAGAGAGTCAGAAACATCGATGAGAGAGAATCATCGATCAGCTGCCTCTTGCACACCCCCTTCTGGGGATGTGCCCGCAACCAAGTACGTGCCCTTGACCAGAATCGAACCCGGGACCTTTCAGTCCGCAGGCCGACGCTCTATCCACTGAGCCAAATCGGTTTCGGCTGGGATGCTTTTTTGTCTCCTTCAATTGAGCACCTTTATTCCCATAAAGATTTAAAATTAAGTTTAAAAAAATTCAAGAGTCAAAGGTACATGAACAATTTTTAAAAATCAGGTTATAGTTGGTATTTTTTTGTTCTTTTTATAGTTGGTATTTTTTTGTTCTTTTTATAGTTTAAACAAACTGACTTAGAACAATAACCTTGCAATTCCAATTTTAAAAAGTAACACTTACCTAGGACTTCATTAAGCCTGGCTCTTTCTACAGAAGCCCCAAATGTACTCATGTAATACCATTCACAACCCTTGAGGTGGACAATATGGTGCCCACTTTACTGATGAAGAAACAAAGACACAGAGTTTGACCCTTGCCACCCCCCCTTCCACACCCACCACCAGTGGTGGGCCTGACTGGATTGCGACACATGTCCCTCCATGGGAAAACAGAGTTGAGGCGTACAGTCAATACTGAAACCTAAGTGAGTTTCTGAACAGCACTGAAATATCCAAGACATTTTTTTAGGCTTATTTCATTCATGGGGAAAGTTTATTTCATTCATAAGAAAAGTTAGGTACTTGGGATGGTTAACAACAGAAATCAAATACAAAATTATTTTATCTAATAAACCTACATGTTGAATAACTACTTTATAAATAAGACAAATCACAATTCAAAAATTCCTTAAAAATTATTGTCAAAATTTGTTTAACTTAAAAAAGAGATAAGATTTAGAAGCTGATTTAAAAAAAAAAAAAAAAAAAAAAAAACAAGCAGATGCCCTTGCCAGCGTGGCAATTCCCAATCAAGGGCATGTACCTGGATTGCATGTACAATCCCCAGCCTGGGTCAGGACACATGTGGGAGGCAACCAATCGATGTCTCTCTCTTTCTCTCTCCCCAACCTTCCACGCTCTAGAAAAATCAATGGAAAAAATATCAAGTGAAGATTAACAACAAAAACACAAGCAGTGTATTTTAATTTGTAACTTGAGCAAACTGGAAACCAACTTTTTAAGCCAAAGTGAACTTTGGGTGTGAACTTTGGATAGTCTTTTCTATGAACTAATACCCACCCTGACGACCCCTCTGAAGTAAGTCCTTACAGCAGCTTCCCTGTTCACAGGCGCTGCAGGCCAGTGCCTAAAGGAAGCGGGTGGAAATGAAGCTACTCGACACAGGCCGACCAAGAAGCACGGGAAGCGTTAGTCTGCAGGCATTCTCCCTGCCCGCGAGATACACATCTGCGGACAAATGAGGACAAGCCCAGACACTTTTCTAGGCACCTGGTGTACACCAATGAGCTGAAAGGAAATCCCTGCCCTGCTGGCGCGGACCAGCAGGGAAAAGACACCAGAGGATGGGGATGCAGGTCTTTCACCAGGGGTGACACCTCAGGGATAAGGCGCTGGGAAGAGGTGCGGAGGCCCATGGACTGGAGGTCTAGTGGGGTCAAACCAGTTTGGAACTGGGACTGCATGGCTAAGAGATGGAAAAGTGGAAGTCAGAAAACTACGACGAGTAGATTTCCAGAAAGCTGTGTTACTAAATTTATTGATTAATTGCTCATAAAAAAATACCTTCAAATAATTACCATTTAACATGTTCCTGCCATTACCGAGGGTGTTTTTAAATGGCCGGGTAAACATTCTAGTCTCTTTTGGAACAGTCTTGCAATACGTGTGGCTCATTGTTTCTCATGTAGACATTTCTGCTATCACACAATATATATGTTGCTGGGAAAACCTCACGCTGAGCAAAAAATTTAAAACTTAAAGGACTTAAATAAAGCACAGGGTAAGGGGCAGATAACCGAAAACCTATGCAACTCTGAAATCAGATTACTATTTTTGAATAATCACTAATTATAACCTTAAGAAATAAGGCACCAGAGTATCTGAAGGCTGTCTCACAGAGTATTTAAAACACATTAAACGACAGACGCCGGCTTGAAAGAACCAAAACAATGCAGATTATCGGGGGCTTTGGCGAGGCGAGCACAGCAGGCAAGACAACCGCCGGAGGCACAGGCATGAAGTGGGGTGCCCTCCCTGGGGCAGGAGCCGCGGGGTGCAGGTGCTCCTCCTTTCATTTCACTTCAAATAGAGATGAAGGGGCTCTTGCCAGTGCAACTGCCAAGTTGGAGGCTTAAATTCTCACCTACTTTTTCCTTTCCTGCTAAAATACAACCAATCCTACATTATACCATGTAATTATACACTAATTATCTCTCTATTCTGCCTTCTTCCTAGGAAAAGTTGCATATAAACCAGCACAAGTTGTACATTCCACTGTCATCATTCCTCTGTTTACCTATCACATACATAGCAAAACAAGCTATTTATAAATAACCATATGCTGCTACAAGTTCTCATTGAATCTAGTGTAATGGTGTGACTCTCCTGATGAAGTGGTATACAGTGAACATGTGTTGTTTTTCTAGCCTTTTCCCATCTATTTCCCCGACCAAACAGCTCCCTAATTCCATTGTGGGGAATTATCTTAACCCCACCATGTACAGATTTAGGGGGAGCAAAAAAAACAAGGTTTCTGTCTTTTTATATCCAAGACAAAGGCTCACAATTCAACTGCTCTGCCCTACTGGCCTGATCTCACCACCAACTACCCTCCCCTTCCAGCCTGATCTCACCTCCAACTGCCCTCCCCTTCCAGCCTGATCTCACCTCCAACTGCCCTCCCCTGCCAGTCTGGTTGCCCCTAAGTGCCCTCCCCTGCTGGTCTGATCTCATCTCCATCAGCCCTCCCCTGCTGGCCTGATCTCACATCCATCAGCCTTCCCCTGCCAGCCTGATCTCTCCCTCAACTGCTCTCCCCTGCTGGCCTGATCGCCCTAATTGCCTATACCTTGGCCCCCACCACCATGGCTTTGTCTGGAAGGAAGTCAGACATCTGGAAGATGGCCAGTCAACCCAGTCAAATTAGCATATTACTGTTTTATTAGTATATAATAGATTATACAGCATAGGATTGCTTAATTGGGGGAATGGAGAAGCCTCTTTCAGCAGGAGGAGATGCTCTTGGCAGATAAAAATACATAATCCCTATACCTGGACTGATAGCCAGCCATATGTACTATTCTGCCAAACTGGTCGTTAAAAAATTGAAATGCTTTCTTACACCTTACACAAAACAGCTGCTGCCCTTAAAACCTGTCCTCAGCCCCTACCTTAGGTTCTGCCATTCGCAGTTCACCCAGTTTAGGTTCTGATTGGTCGGTTTCTATACCAGTCAGCGTCAGAAGCTCTGTCTCCTACGCAGCCATTGGTTCCTCACAGATCACGCAGATTTTGTTCTGATTTGTCGGTTTCTATGCCAATCAGCGTCTCTGGGCCTATTTCTGGGCCTGATCAGAGAAGCGGGGCTGATCATGGAGGCCCAGAGAGAGAGAGAGGCATGACTGCCTGCAAAGCCCAGAGAGAGAGAGGCAAGGGCTGATCAATAACTTCCAGCCTACAAAGCAGAGACAATAATATTTCTGTTGCTAGCCACTCAGTCTGTAGCGCTTTATGTCAGCCTCGCACACTAACACAATGCCTCACTGTGCTCCTCCCGAATGAAGTGAGGTCTGAGAAGCTTGTGCAGATGTGCAATCACATCACAGAAAGCCTGGTGTGCCAGGTGAAGATTTGGGACTTGATCCAACTGACAACAGGCACCCACTGAAGGCTTTAAGCAGATTAGTATTAGGTTTATTAAGTTCAAATAAACTTGTAACACATGCCAAACCACTCTCATTCAAGCAGTATGTAAAGGTTCCTTTCTGCCAGAATTCATTTCGCTTCACACAAAAACCTTCTTGCCATCGTCAGAAGATGCCGCACACCAGGAAAAGGATGCTTCAAGAATACACCTGCATTTTCATGTCACAACGAACTAAAACTACAATGAACTAAAGCACCAGTGCCAGAGTTTTGTTTAAAATTTAAAAAAGGAAATGTTTGCCATCCATGGGCTTTCAATTACCTGTATTCAGAGAATTAAGACTTTGAAACAATTCAGCCTCTTAACAGGTCAGAGACCAACCCCTCAGTAAAAACCAGGAGCTAATCGGGAGGCATGCTAGTAGCGCCTCCCCCTCCCTTCCTCTTTAAATAGGAACTTGAATCAAAGGAAAATTATCTACTAAGAAAACAGTTTTATGTTTTTTGCTTCTTTCTTAGTAAAATTTTCATTGCAGTGTAATAGCACACATTAAAAAAAGTGCAAGGCATGATAAATTCTCACAAAGGAATGAAACCCACCCATGTGACCAGCACGTCATCTCGAAACAAGACAGGACCTGACCCCCACGGGTCCCCACGCTCCCTTCCAGACACCAGCACCTGAGTGTAACGACTGTCCTGACTTCAAAACACTGAAGACTAGTTTTGCCTGTTTTTAAAATGTATAGAAAAGGAACCATATAGTATTACACTCTTTTGTGTCCACTCAACGTTATCTCAATTAACCAGTCTACTTTTAACTTCAGTTTTGATGCAAACTAGATCCCCAAGTTTCATTTTGTTTACTTTGGATTTTTTTCTTCCTTAAATTCCATTTGCATCAAAAGAAATTAACACCTCAATCTTCAATGTATAATCAATTCTAGATTCTAGGTCCTTTTTCAATTGAAGTCACCAATTCTTGCCAATAATGCGGAAAGTCTGGCAATAAAAAGGAGAAATATTTATTTCACCTAAGATTTCATAAACCACAAACTTAAAAGTTCTTTGCCCCTTGCTTGTGTTTCTCAGTGGTTAGAGCGACAGCCTGAGAAAGGTCTTGGGTTTGATTTCTAGTCAAGGGCAAGTACCTGCGTTGTGAGTTCATTCCCTGGCCCCAAGAGGGGCACATGTGGAAGGCAACCAGTTGATGTGTCTCTCCCCGTCCCTTTCCACTCTCTCTGAAAAGAGATAGAAAAAATATCCTCATAACAACAACAAAAGGGTCATTGTCTTTTATGTATAAAATTTATCTTTAAGTAAAACTTCAAACTTGTTCAAAAAGACATATCAAACTTGAAAATCCTGAATCTTGATTTTTCCCCTCTCACATGTAATGGAGATTTCTGTTATTTTAAGAATCAAATGTCTAGCATCTTCATAATATACACAAAATCATCAGTTAATATAACAAAATACAAGAAATGGCCGAAACCGGTTTGGATCAGTGGATAGAGCATCAGCCTGCAGACTGAGGGGTCCCAGGTTTGATTCTGATGTAGGACATGTGCTTTGGTTGGGAACACATTCCCAGTAGGGGGTGTGCAGGAGGCAGCTGATCGATGTTTCTCTCTCATTGATGTTTCTAACTCTCTCTCCCTTCCTCTCTGTAAGAAATCAATAAAATATATTCAAAAAAATATAAGAAATGGATAATCATAAGAGAAAACAAAACTGATAGACCAAAATGAAAATGTACCTCCCAATAATCTGAATTTTGTTACTGTTTACCTGAGCAGGAATAAAGGAGCCACAGTATCAAACTGAAAATAGTGGCTACACTGCTTGTGGCACAGCCGCTATGGAAAATAGTATGGTGGTTCCTCAGGAAAATGTAGCTACCATAGGTCCCGCAAGATCCACTGAGTGAAGAGCTAAAGGAAATAAAGTCTCCGTCTCCAAGAGCTATTTGCACCTGGTTCGTTTTAGCTTTATTTACAATAGCCAAGATCTGGAAGCAACCTCCTGTCCATCAAGGGGAGAAGGAATGCAGAAAATACAGTATATATATATAATGGAATATATTCAGCCATTAAAAAAGAAGAAAATCCTGTCATTTGTAACAACATGAATGAACCCTGATTGAAAAAGTCAGACAGGAAAGACAAACATTGTATGATCTCATTTATAAGTGGATTCTGGGGGGAAAAACAAACAAAACGGAACAGATTAGTGATTTTGGAGAGAGAAAGAAAGGAGAAGGAAAGGACTGGTGAAAGTGGCCAAAGCATACAAATTTCAAATTAGAAAATGAATCAATCCTGGGGACATATGTACAGCACATAACCATAATTAACAATATTGCACTGTGTATTGTATATTTGAAAGTTATGAGTAGATTTTAAAATCTCTCACCACAAAACAAACTGCAACTATGTTAGCTTATGGATGCTTGTGGTAATTATTTTTGCAATATATATATATGTAAAATAACTACATTGTACATATTAGTGTTATAAGTCAATTATATCTCAATAAAGCTGGGGGAGGGGACAGTAGAAAGAAATTTATATGCTACCCACAGCAAGCTTTAGGAATCAGTATGTTATGCTAAAGAAGCCCAAAAGGAAAATTTGACTGCACACAGCTGTGTAATAAATCAATTTGTTACCGTGACAGTCATCTCAAAAGTAGAGTAACGGTTGACAGGCAACAAAGAAGTCAGATTAGACACAGGGGCAATATGTAACAGAGCGCCATAAAGTTTGTTTTATTTTTTATTTTAGAACAAGTCAGTTAAATCAATCATTAGGGAATAAATTATTCAAAATAAACTTTCAGGTGCATTTTTCTAATTTTGACATCAGTAATCAGTCAATAGATCTTTGGAAAGTTTTCAGGAATTCCTTTATTTGACAAATACTATGGAATGCACACTATGTGTACACTATTGTCATAGATGCCAGGAATACAATGAAAAACAAAAACCGAGCAGCAGCTTCTATGGAGGAGATATTAACCTTAAAACGGTAACAGAAAAAAAGTAGGAAAGTATTGCACTGGAAGAAAAGATGCATAATGCTATGACAGTCTCTCTGAATGGAATCTGGGTGACCTGGGGAGGAAAGGCAATGGCCCTGGAATGAAAGAGCTGAAGAAAGGATAAGGATTGAGTAAGTGTGCCTGAGAATATGGGTACTGGGAGGATTTTGGCTCACTAGCCTGTGACAAGAGCAAGTACAAAGGCCCTGCAGCAAATAGTAACAAGGGCAGTGTAGCTAAATGTCCATTATGCTGAGCTCCTATAAACAAAGTACAAATAACTCCAGAAATAAGGAGCCGGGGCAAAACAAGCTGGTTTTGACATGCATGAGGTTAAACCTTAACTAGGGATACATTCTAAATAACACCCAATTTGTCAATAAAATCTCTTCTCAGACCACATAATCTGATTATCGACCTGTTCCCCTAGGACAGGGTCAGGAACATCTAGCCTGCAGCCTTATCATTTAGTCTGGCCCTGCTAAAGCATTAGGGGTGAGTTAATTAAATGTCTGACCAATACAGCAAGCTAATTTTTAAAAATATATTTTATTGATTTTTTTTACAGAGAGGAAGGAAGAGGGACAGAAAGCTAGAAACATCAATAAGAGAGAAACATGATCAGCTGCCTCCTGCACACCCCCCACTGGGGATGTGCCCACAACCAAGGTACATGCCCTTGACTGGAATAGTATCTGGACCCTTCAGTCGCAGGCTGACGCTCTATCCACTGAGCCAAAACAGTCTCCGCGCAAGCTAATTTCTAAGCTGATAATTTTGTATGGCCCACGAATGATGTCAGAAATATCCAAATAACCTGTGGCAGAGAAAAGGGCCCCCAGCCCTGCCCTAGGCTAAGTAGTACAGTTACATAACAGTCTACTTTTATCCTCGTGGTATCACTCACTAGTGGGCTCATTCCTAATGACATTCGGAGAGGTACCTATAATTTATACTTAATCTGAATACTGAAAGCAATCCAGCAGAGTACAAAGCCAAGAGAAAAACCTGTGCTTCATACCCTAGAGAAACAAATGAGCATAAAAGACCTACTTTCAACAACAAGTAACACACTGAAGAAATCCTTTATGATGTCCCACAGAGTTCCCTCCCACCTAAACGTTAAGATACAACTAAACAGTCAAAGACGGTTTGGCTCAGTGGTAGAGCATCGGTCTGCAGACTGAAGGGTCCCAGGTTCGATTCCGGTCAAGGGCATGTACATTGGTTGCAGACACATCCCCGGTAGGGGGTGTGCAAGAGGCAGCTGGTCGCATCAACATTTCTAGCTCTCTATCTCTCTCCCTTCCTCTCTGTAAAAAATCAATAAAATATATAGAAAAAAAAAAAAAGATACAACTAAACATACTAAATCCCTGCCCCTGGGGAGGATAAAGTTTTTTCATCACTAACAAAGGTGTTATTGTAGTACTCTGCACCAAGAATGAAAAAGACCAGAAAGGAAGACAAAGGGGAAAAAAAATCTAGTCCCATCTGGGGATCTAATCACAGTACCCGACCCTGACTCTTCAGTTTAGGTAAACCTAAGAATAGGCAATATCTGACAACCTCCATTTAGAAAGAAACTTTTTAAAGAAGGCCACCAAGTCAGTCAGTTCTAATGCATCCCCCAAAAGAAAAGAAACCACTGAGGAGGTCAGAGACAGGCTCCTTACTACAGTTAAGCATCCACCGGACGTGGCAGGGCCCAGACCCACGCACAGGGACCCTGCACCAGTGGTCACGCTCTGGATGCCCTAGGAAACTTCCAAACCATTTCTGGTTTCTATAGAGCCTTTATAACCACATATTTAGTCCAAAGAGATGCAGCTATTTTATTTTCACATGTCACCAGGGCCCTCAGTTCTTCCCAAACCGCAGGTAAATGAGCCCTTAGCAGCAGCCCTCTTCTGAACATCAAGCAGGACGGACTTACTTCCTTCTGCACAAGGTGCAATATGAATGTGCCACAGTTCCCAAACTAGTTTTCTCAAAACTGGTTTCTCTTGGAGAGATACGCAGAAGAAGAGGGGCCATGGTCCCATGAGTGGGGAAAGGGCAGCGTGGTTTTGTCTTCTGTTTTCCTGTTAGAGGTCCCTTAACTGCAGGGCTTCTCTGAGCCATGAATTCTGACGCTCTCCTGAGGGGCACTGTGTGTGAGCAGCGCTTCCCACATTTACTTGACTATAAACACTGGGGTGGTATAACTGATATGGGAATAACGTGCCAGGGAAAGAGGCAGGCATTCAACACCGCACTAGGCAGCGAGCCAAATGGTTGCATTACCACACTGAGTTATGCACCAAGAGGAAAGGATAACAAGTAATTCTTACTTTAAGTTATCATACTATAATCTATAGCCAAAGGAGTTACCACATTCTGTCCATTTCGTATAATCTAGAACTAAATAGTAACTCTATAAAGAGACAGTCTTCAGTGGCTAAGAAATTCTTACTGTCCAATATCTAAGTCTAAATCAAAGATACTGTCACAGAATCTACACATTATCTCTACACCAGAGCTCTAATCTCTCTACAACCTGAACTTGGGTAATTTAATATTACATAAATATCTTTCTCCTCAGTTAATCATCAACCAAGAAATTGTAGTTGTGAATAAAGTTTATCTATATAAGTTCTAATATTGATTCTTTTGAAATTCAAAACTAATTGCTATATGTGAGGCAGGGGGAGAATGTGGTACTTTATGTGAGGTTCAGAACAGTTACACCTCAATCTTCTTACAATCTCCCTTTTCTGGAAAAGCTTCAAACTGGGCTGCTTTTAATCTGTTAATTACAGCTCATAGAAATCCATGTCATTCCTCAGCACTATCAGTAATTCAAACAGAATGATTAGTAGCTAGTTTGACTGACTTCTGTAAGAAAAGTATCTGAATACACACAATATTTCAAATGGAAAACCAGGATTTGCTGGTGCCCAACAGGTTCTGAAACACTTGCTGCTCTGCATCTCCTCTGAAACCACACAATGCTATACACCTCAGTGCAGCCAGTGAACACAGCACATTGTCTGAAAACCAAAGCAGGTTACGTGGCTTCAGCTATTATCATTGACTAGAGAACCTGAAGCTCACTCAATTCTTTAGAAAAGGTTGTCGGAAGAAATAAACATCGATCAAAGGCCATTAAATATATCTCCCTAGCTCTGGCCACTTCTGTCGCCAATGTAAAATGTCCTTTCCCAAGAACCTTAGGTTTACTGTCGCACCAGAGTCGCTGTACCCTGATTTTGTGAAGAAGTCAGATGAAAACCAGAGCAGATGCAGGGAAAGCAGCAGCGACGTGAGAAAACAGGAGAGAACCGCCAAGTGCACAGACCGGGAGGGAACCGTGTGGAGACAGACACAGGCCAGAAGCAGGAGCGAGCGCACCCACTGGCCAAGAGAGGCCCAGCGTGCTCCCTGCCTTGCGTTTGTCCACCCAACCTACCACGGACCCTCTGGGCTCCCTGCCTGCTTTACCAGGTGCGACGCACCTGACAGTGATGTCATTCCCCTCCACAAACACGTACAGACCCCATGTACCGCTGCTCACCTCCTGGTCTGTAAACAACATCGTCCTCGGTGATGTAGGAGGTTATCTCACCAGTGTCTGTCCTTTCGTAGCGAGATTTCTTTTTCGGCGGCTTCTTTTTGTTCTTCTTCGTGGATTCCTCCGTGGTGGCACTATTGTTATCATTGTCCTCGTCTTCGCTGTGATCGCTCTCGGCATAATTTTTGGCTCCTCCTTCCAAGGTACAGCTCCTGCGTGGCCGTGAACTCTCGCTCTCTCTTACTTTGTCTCTTTTGTCTCTCTCTCGGTCCCGATCTCGGTCCCGGTCCTTCTCTTTGTCTTTGTCTTTGTCTTTGTCAGCTGTCATGATTCGCCACGTGCCTTCTTCTGTCCTCTCACGGCTAGGCCTCCGTGAAAGGTAGACAGTAAGCCTGGGCTTCAGTCTTCTGAATTTCTCACTCAATTCCAGGGAAAATCCAACCACTCCAACAACCCCAACGTTTCAAAAATGCTAGGAGGAAAAAAGAGAGAAATTGATTTTACTTCATCACTTCCTCATATTTTTTCCCTAAAATGTCTTCTTTTTTAATTTATTTTTTTATTGATTTGATCGGCTGCCTCTTGCACTCCCCCTACTGGAGATCTAGCCAGCAACCCAGGCATGTGCCCTTGACGGGAATTGAACCTGAGACCCTTCAATCCACAGGCCAATGCTCTATCCACTGAGCCAAACCAGCTAAGCTACCTGAAATGTCTTGTTAAATAAATCTCCTACTCATACTTTATCCCTAAAAACTTCTCATGGGCCATGAGGGAAGGGGGAGATTACAAGTGAAAAAAATTTCATTATATATAGTTTTGGCCTCAGTTGGCATACGGTTTGGGATTTTCTACAACAGCAATAAAGAAAAATGTCTGAATATGTAAGATGAACTCTACTTTCTAGATACCAATTGTTCTTTCCTTTTTAAGGGAAAAGTGTACTTTAGTAGGCAACATATAATGGGTACAATTATATAAAAGGCACTTCATAGCCATTAAATTAATTCAAAAGAGAAAGAACCTATAGTAAAAATTATTTCCACCCAAAAAAACCAAAATTTGGACAGCCTTAGAAAATGTCCAAGGTGTTACAAACTTCTGATGACTCCTTCTATCCACTTCTCCAAATTTCCAGATTTCCTCCCAACAATAAACATAAAATTTCCAGAGTGCCTTCCAACAACAATAAACATAAGAGGTGACTCAAATAAAATGACTTCAAAGCAAGATTTCTTTGCTTTCTTTACAACTGTTCGCATCTTCTAAGTCTACTGTTCTAGTTATTTTCCCCCAAAAAAATTGTTTCTCTAAAGATGTATTATCTCTGCCTTCACCAAATATAACAGCTCCCAAAAATAACCTTCATTAGGGACTATTAGATGATTATTATTAATATATTCTTCCAAATTTCTACTATTAATAGCTTTCATAATAAACTTCTCCCTAAAACTAAACCCAACAAGAAAAGGGTGAAGTTAAGGATTTTTAAAAATAAGAGTAAATACCAAACTTCAACCCAACACAATTCTAATAAAAATTTCTTAGGAGGGAAAAAAATGTTTTGTTTACTGATACAAGTCAGTTTGGAACAGACATAACAACCAGTAATTTATCTTTTGCAATCTTTTACCATCTTCCCCAATAGCTAATCTAATGTGGTCAGCAATCTGTACCAGACATTATCTATGAGCCAGGTGTTAGGAACTAAAGATAAATGAGGGGAAAACTCAGAATTCTGGCCTTCAATACTCTACTGGGGGAAAAAAGAAAAAAGAAAAAAAAAAGACAACTGATCTAGAACTATCCGTTTCTCATGTTATTAGGGCCAGATAAAACAACATATGCAAACAAAACATTCGTCCTCTTTACTTTGACAACACCAAACAAAGCAATTGTATGCCATAAGCAGAGAAAATTCTCATTGATCATGTCAAAAATCATAAAAATTGCCTAAACCAATTTGGCTCAGTGGATAGAGCGTAGGCCTGTGGACTGAAGGGTCCCAAGTTCGATTCCGGTAAGGGCATGTACCATGGTTGCAGGCACATCCCCAGTGGAGGGTGTGCAGGAGGCAGCTGATTGATGTTTCTCTCTCATCAATGTTTATAACTCTCTCTCTCCCTCCCTTCCTCTCTGTAAAAAAAAATAATAAAAATAAAAATAAAAAATTATATATATATATATATATATATATATATATATATCAATCAATAAAATATATATATAAAAAAATCATAAAAATGCCGAAACCGGTTTGGCTCAATGGTAGAGCGTCGGTCTGCGGACTGAAGAGTCCCAGGTTCGATTCCGGTCAAGGGCATGTACATTGGTTGCAGGCACATCCCCAGTAGGGAGTGTGCAAGAGGCAGCTGGTCGATGTTTCTCTATTATCGACGTTTCTAGCTCTCTGTCTCTATCCCTTCCTCTCTATAAAAAATCAATAAAATATATATTTTTTTAAATTATCATATACTTTTTCCAATTATCATATACTCTTATCGGGGGTCAAACCTAGTACCAGAAAAAATCTCCCTTTAAAAGCACTTCAAATACCCTTTAGCATTCAGGAAAATAAAAAATGTTAACAACCACCTTTGGGATAGACCAATGAAGCAATAATGCTGACAACCTATGAGCAAAGTCAGAAAAATGAAACATGTAGCACAAACCAAGATTACTTCCTTCTACATAAGAAATATGCTTTCAGATAGGATTTCAAGTTTTTAAATATTTTTCAAGAAAAATTATTCTAGTACCTGCAAAATTTCTGCCTAGATAAATCATCTATTAAACAGATAGTAATAAACTTCCAAATCCATGTAATCCACTGGTGATAGTAACTGAAAATCCAGAAACATATGATTTTCTCCATCAGGCTTAAGTTCAGAGCATGAACAGACCAATCAAGCAAGAAAGAAAAATATCAGCTGACACCATTGTTAAAACATTCCTCTAACATTGAAAAAGTACCCACCCAGGTCTACCAGCAGTCCAAAAAGAACAAGGAGCTTAGTGGGCTGAAAACCTCTTGGATGCAATACAGACTTCTGATAAATTTAAGAAAAAGATCACTCTCCCTAGAGTCAATAGATAAATGGTCCAGAAAATTTTGTACAAATGTTTCAGCACTCAAAAAAGAAAGAAATCCAAATTTGTACTCAACAGTACTCCCTACAAAATAATATACTGTGTTTCTATTTACAAAGAAATCAGAGTCGTTTTGCCAACAGTGAGTTAGAAAGAAAAATTTAAGAAATAATAGAGGTGTCGACAAAATGTGTGTGTCCTCAACTTTCAGATAACTAAGAATAGTGCTGTTCCAAAGCAGAAGGGAATGCAATTGTCATTGACATTTGACTCTAATACATAGCTCAGTGAGATTATAGATATTTTCCTCTGCATTTCCTATAACATCATAATTTTTTCTGAGCCTCATTATACAATGACCAACATACAATATTAATGTGACATTTGAAAAAAGGAACCCAGAGAGGAACCAGATCTGAAAACCCTTGAAGAGGGAAGACTGGGTTTTATCTGAAACTGCTGTGGTGCCGAGAATCATTCTTCCACGTAAAATAAATGGATTATGAAGTTCCTCCACCTGACAAAATCCAACTCATAAGCAAAGCGCTGTGTGCGCCCTCCAAGGGCTTTCTACATTTGGGGTTAAGGAATATGTAAACCCAACCAACCCTGAGTTTACACTCAATCCCAGAACATGTGTCTCACTGAAAGCACCTAAATAACCGAGATGGAATGAGCTAGCCGAACTCAGAGAGTGGCCTTTGCGGTGTGAAACAGGAGCACAGAATGAATGTCCCTGATCAGCAGTGGTTTCCCTTACAGTAAGCAGCACTTCCTCCGCTCCCTGGGTCGCTTTGGGGGCATGTGGGAGAACTAAGATCGGTGGCCTCTGACAAAAACTTAATTTCTTCCAAAAAGACATGATAACAAAACACAGGGACTGCAAAAGATGGAAGTACCCCAAACAGCAAAACTCTAGGTTACGATTAACAACTTAAAATTAAATAGCCAGAATACATAATCTTTTTATTTTAAGTGGGCATAAGGAATTACCAAAGATGAGGAGGCCAAAGGAAATTTTAAAAATAAGAAATACAGCCGGGACCGGTTTGGTTCAGTGGATAGAGTGTTGGCTTGGGGACTGAAGGGTCCTGGGTTAGATTCCGGTCAAGGGCATGTACCTTGGTTGCGGTCACATCCCCAGTGGGGGGTGTGCAGGAGGCAGCTGACCGATGACTCTCTCATCGATGTTTCTAACTCTCTATCTCTCTCCCTTCCTCTCTGTACAAAATCAATAAAAAATATTAAAAAAATATATAAGAAATCCAAAGTCCTCCTTTTCTCTAAAGAACACGCACACACTCATTAATACACGCCACTGTTTCCCACACTGTTCAAGGTGCAGTTCTTGCCAATCACATACAGGTTTTCACTTCTTGCACATTTCCTACCGCTGTGTCTCTTCTCAGGGGGCTTCGCATCTACCGTGCAATGAACATTTTAGACCAAACTGGGGTGGGGTGGTGCCTGCCCTGTGTATTATCTTTGTTGTCTCTCCGTGTAAATTTAGTAGCTCAACCCACTTGCTCCCATCAGGACAACAGAATAATATCTTCAAATACTGCCACATACCCTCTGGGAAGCAAAACTGCTCACAGTTGAAAACCAGAACTTTAAACAAAATCGTCTATCACAGGGATTTCAAAGGGTTAAGCATCTGTGTTTAGTATTCCAATTGTGCTTGACCAATATGGAATCCATAAAGCTAACACCATTACAAAAATAATGTAGCATGTTCTTTGTTCTCTGAAATAAACTGGATTAATTAAAAAACACTGCCTGAAATAGTAATTACACAGATGTGTGAAGCGGAATTTGGAAAACAGATGTAAATATCCTGAAAAAGGGTGACGCTTCCTGGCAAGCCCTGCAGGTACCATCACTCCCTGGTGACCTGCTCTGGTCATGGGCTAAGGGGAAGCTTCTGTTATCACAAACCTCAAAAGAAAACATGGTGTCCGCAATGCTAAATACAAGGGAAACCAAAAGCCTATCCACCAAATCCTTCTGTGAAAGGGGATAGAATTCCTAATCTCACTCTCCCAAAATAGGGCCATAAATAGAAAACCAAGAGTAGGAGAAAAATAAATACAAAAACCAAACAGATTGATAAATAAAAGATGTATAGCCATATAATAGAATACAATTCAGCAATAAAAAGAAAGAAAATACTAATGTTATCACCTGGCTGAAACTGGAAAATGTGCTATGTGAAAAAAGCCAGTCACAAAAGACCTCATATTGTATGATCCCATCTATATCAAATGTCCAGTAAAGACAAATCCACACAGACTGAAAGCAGACTGGTGGTTGCCTGGAGGTGGAGGGGGCTGGGGAGTGACTGCTCTGGTTATGGGGTTTCTCTGGGGGATGATAAAAACGTTGTAGAGCTGCTGTGGTGGTGTGGTAGCTGCATGTATCTGTGAATATACTAAAAGCCATTAATTGTACACTTTACATGGGTCAATTACATAATATGGGAATTACATTTCAATAATGCTGTCAAAAAATACACAAAGCCCAGCCACTGTGGCTGAGTGGTTGATCAACCTATGAACCAGGAAGTCATGACTCGATTCCCAGTCAGGGCACATGCCCAGGTTGTGGGCTCAATCCCCAACTGGGGGGAGTGGTGGGGGTGGGGGAGCAGGCAGGTGGCAGTCAATTAATGATTCTCATCATTGATGTTTCTATTTCTCTCTCCCTCTCCCTTCTTCTCTGAAATCAATAAAAAATAAACAGACAGCCGAATCCGGTTTGGCTCAGTGGATAGAGCGTCGGCCTGCGGACTGAAAGGTTCCAGGTTCGATTCCGGTCAAGGCATGTACCTTGGTTGCGGGCACATACCCAGTAGGGGGTGTACAAGAGGCAGCTGATCGATGATTCTCTCTCATCGATGTTTCTAGCTCTCTATCCCTCTCTCTTCTTCTCTGTAAAAAATCAATAAAATATATTAAAAAATAAAAAATAAACACACATACACAGCAACACTACAAACTAATCAGAAAAAGCACAAGCTTTGCCACAGCTAAAAAAATAAAAAGCATCTGGCTATAAACTTCACAAGGATGAGCTCTCTCTGCCACTGAGAAAACCACTTCTCACAGCTATAAAAAGCATAGTTAACTAAACACAGAGAAGTCCCATCTCCATCTTTAATGTACAGAATGGCTGGTCAGGCTCACTACCTCTGCACGACATGTTCACATAAGTCGGGCAGGGTTTCTTTCAGTTTACAGAGCTTCATTATTGAAGTAATGTAAAACCATGGCCATTAGCTCTGACCACTTGGTGAATGGAAATGACAGACTGACTTTTATACTTAAGACAATTACACTTCATACTATTATGAAAAACCAAAAGCATTCATAAAGTACTGCTAATCCATAGGTACAAGTAATATCCAGGAGAAAATAGAACCATAAAACTCACTGGAGCGGTCCTTCTAAAAACACCTAGAATCTGAGTCAGACGGAAAGGAAAGGGAGCTCTGACAAAAAGCAAAGTCTAAGCCAAACTCCAGTTGCATTATCTGTGCCTGAGCTGTTCTAACTGGGTGTGACCAAATGTCTTACCTGCCATCTTTGCTAACTGAGGTCATTCACAGAGAAAAACGGAAGATCCAAGAGAACTATCCAATGCCAGATGCCAGCAGCTAGAGAGTGATGGGGTGTAGGGGAGAGGATCCCAGGCCCTGGACCACACGTTGTAGTGGTAACCCGACACCATCAAACATCCACGTCCAGAGCAGTCCCTGTCGATTCTCTCATAAATTCAGCAAATATTTACTGAACACCAACTAGGTGCCAAGCACTGCCCTAGGAGCTGAAGACACATACATGCTGATAAGAATACACACAATCCACCCTTAGAGCAGTGCTTGCCAAATCGGTGGCCCACAGACTATTGGTGGTCTGTGGACCGAAAGGTTGGCGACCACTGCCTTTGAGAGCTTATAGGTTAGTAGGGGAGAGAGGAAATAATAACAAGTAAAGACATTTGCCAGTATATTAGCTGGCAATAGGTGCTATGGAGAAAAACTAAGCTGGGCAAAGGGGCTGCAAGGGTTGTTAACTTGCCTACGGTAATCCATCAGTGATAAGGGATCATTTACCCTGAGGAAGTAAGGGGGTTGTATAGTTATCTGGGGGAAAGCATTCCAGACGGAACAAAGCAAGTACAAAAGCCTGAGATATAAGCTTGCCTGGCATATCCACACAGCAAGGGCAGAAGCAGTGATGGCGAAGAAGAAAGTCAGGAACAAGGAGGCAGCACGAGAGCATTTACTGAAATAATAGAAAAGCCTTCTTGGGGTTTGAATTGAGAATTGAGACGGACTCCCTCTGGTGGCCGTGGGGTTGGGAAATTACTGATTCAGGCACGGAGGTGGTTATGCAGTGCTAAGGAGCAGTCAGATTGTGGATCAGTTCTACAAACAGAGCTTCGAATCTGTTGTCAGATTGTGACCGACGGTGAGACAAAGAGGAGAATCAGAGAGGCCAGACTTGGCCTGAGCAGCTGGAGAGCAGAGCTGTCATTTACTGAGAAGAGGGGAGAAGGAAAAGGAATTCCGCTTGGAAGGTCTGAAGTCTGAGATGCCTAGATACCCAAAGCAGAGACACATGGGTGGTGAGAGGTCCGAGAACTCTGGGCTCGAGCGATAAATCTAGGAGTCCTCCCCATAGAAACAGTCCCGACAGCCATGGACCGGAGGGCACAGGAACAAGTGCGGATGAGATAGTCCAGGTGGCAGGAGTATGCCCTGAAGCCATAAGGTGTTATGGGCAGGCCGGATAAGTCTGCTAACCGCCAGTGAGGCTTCCAGTGGAAGGGTGTATCAGTACTGGATACAGTCAGCACACTGTTTTAGTCACAGAGAAGCCCTCTACCTGTGGAAGTTTCCTATAGACAAATTCCATATTAATCCCAAACGCTGCATTAATAAAACCCAGGCAGCTACAGTCTAGGAAGGCACATACTGTAACAAACACCCCTCTCCCCCACCACCTCCAAACCTCTAAAGGAAACAGGCCAGCTGTCCAAATAAAGACGAGGGATGGGGAAGGCCATTTGAAAGCCTACCTTGCAAATTAGTGGAGTAACTGGATTTTAAAAATAGCTTTCCTAAGTGCATTTTGAGGCCTTAAACTGAACATTGTATAAGGTTTACATGAAAGGAGAGAAAGAAAACGTAACCAAGTATATGAATTTAAAACAAAAGCGCAATTCCAGAAAAATGGGGTTTTAAAGGCTCACTAGTGATGTTTATTTGGTGTCATAATTTGAACCCTAAAGAAGAATTAAGGAAAATAGAGGGGAGGGAGAGCATATTGTTTTTAAAACCTTGAAATGACAAGTTTTAAATGGATTAAAAAATCTATGTGCATTATCAAGAAATTACAATTATATTTATCAATGAAAAAGGGGGAAAGTAGCTAGTTTAAAGAATAATCATACTCTGGAGATATAATTTAAAGCTATCAAAATACCACATTCTGGCTAATAAGAAAGATGTTCCCAACAACTAGAGAAAAATGCCATATTCTTCTTCCATTTGCCACCTCCTCGTGTGTGAACCAATTTCTTCCACTAAAGGCGATCTTCAAGAATTTGATGTGCTCATCAAAATGTCTTCCTCAGAAACTGCATGGAGTCGTTTTCCATGTTTAGCTTACAAAGCACCCTAAATTTTCCCTAAGAAAATCTGAAGACATTACATTTCATATTTTAGGCAAATTCAATGTTTATTCTCTTCCCTCGTTGTATTTCTTGTCTTGCATTATTAGAGAATAAGTAATGAGATTTTCACAAAGTCCCATATGAGCTCCAGCAGAATGTCCAATGCACCCTGTGCTATACAAATACCATCTCCCACATGGGAGCGACAGGAAGCATGAGCTCCAGGTAGCCTCTGGCAGGGCGCTACGTTCCACAGCTGGCCGTTTCAGATTCCCTGTGCTTGTTGGCACCAAATGACTGATTCCATTACCAGTCAGAGTAGGAAGAGCCGTAAAAGGAGGGGAGGAGGTCACGACCCAGTAAAAAAGTCTGGACTTCAAAATAAGGGTCTTACATATAATATCTAGCTGCTAATAGTCATCGGCAATGAAAGAAGCATCACTCACTTCTCAGGACTAGTCTCTCCATGACCAGGAATGGCACTCAGGACTGCCAAGAGCTGTCAAGTGACATATGACGCGTATAGCATGAAGCGAAGACACACAGCCAAATGTGCAGGCACTAATAAGCTAACCGAACACTTTCCATTTGGAACTTGAAAGTAAGAAATTGTAAGTGGAAAGGCAGAAACTATGAAATGAAACATGGGACAGCAGAGACCTACAGAATGTCATTTAAAGTTCCCACGGCAGGTGTCAGCTTCAGATATTCTGGCTTCTGGTCCCACGATGTTAATCCTATTGTACTTCAGTCACTTTTAGAGCCCTCTCACAAGATAAAAATAGCTCTTAAGAATATGCCACTACCCTTCTAACAGGTGTTTACACATAAAAACTCTTTAATACCATTTGCTCAAGGTAAAATACCAATTCTACCTACTTAAAAAAAAAAGAAGCTTAATCCTATATAATAAAGAGGTGATATGCAAATTGATCATCACGCCCTTACAAGATGGTTGTCTATAACCAGGCTGGCAGGGGGTTAGGGTGGGATGACCAGGCCAGCAGGGAGGAAGTTGGGGGCAACTAGGCTGGTGGGGGGAGAGGGGGCACAGTAGGGGAAACCAGGCCAGCAGAGAGAGCAGTAAGGAGTGACCAGGCCGGTGGGAGGGGGCAATTAGGAGCAACAAGGCCGGCAGGGAATAGTTGGGGGCAGTGGTGGGCAGTTAAGGGCAACCAGGCAGGCAGGCAGATAAGCGATTAGGAGCCAGCGGTCCAGGATTGGAGAGGATGGTATATGTTAAGCTGTCAATCTTTTTTCCATTCCCAATGGGTCCCAGATTGGAGAGGGTGCAGGGTGGGCTGAGGGGACACCCTCCCTTCCATGCACAAATTTTATCCTCTTGATAAGAGAAACAGCCATGCATTCAAGAATAAAATAGTCCCTGTTATTACAGAGGAGCTTACTTGGTTTATTATAGCAAGCTTTAGAGGGTGATATAATGGTCCCATGTCACAGATAATATATCCCAGTCCTGCTCAGTATGGAGCATTCTCTATAAAAATATCCTTTACCTCTGGTACAAGGCCCACCTGAGAACGAAGAGAATAACCATCGGTCTACAGCAGGGGTCTCTAATATAGACATGGCACCGCTCTCCAGCAAGTGTCCATCAAGATCTTGGAAAGAAGATCATTCCTGAGAAATCATTAATTTGTGAAATATGTGCCAAAATAAGAAAAACTGTCATGTTTCTTTAAAGAATCAAGTGAGAAAGCTTAATGCTATAGTTTATAGTAAAACATATCCAAATGATATCTATAGCATTACAGTTTAAAACACAGGTTTTATTAAATATTTGCAAAGTTGCAGCTTTTTCCAATAAACCTCATCTTGACATTTATAAATGATGAGCACAGCCCTATACCACTAGACTAAAGGAGATCGTTTTGATTTAAAGACCTGAACATTAGCAACAGAAGAAATACAGGGAAAGGAGAAAAGAAAAGCTATGTCTTCAGAATTTTTCAAAATAAGCTTTTTAAAATATGAAAGCAACTAAATAGAATCGCACCCATGAACAATAACTGTGATTACTCTGAGCAGGACTGAAGGAGGTAGAGACTGCATTTCTTCCAGAAGCAAGTAAATCTACTCACAAGACTAGTGCTGGTCATGGGTGTGCAGGCCTAATCAATACCACACAGGTATTCTTTTCTAATCTTTCTTCTCATAGAGTGGGAGATAAAAGGATGGTAGAGCAATTGCCAGATTAAATAAGGTCTCATCCCTACAGTTCAAAGTCAAGTTCCCTTGACAGATTTTCTCTGTTTTATTGTTAAGAAAAAAATGAAACCTACAAGCAAAATACTCATTCTATACTGCACAACCACAAAAATATCGGAGGCTCGGTTTATTGACCAATGTGAACGTGTATGGAAGAGCTCTAGTCTCTACTGACCTTTCCGAACACCTGGGAAATGCAAACAAGGCAATATTCAACCTCAAGAACATAAATCTCAAAAGCAACTGCAAAAGCAATCGGGAAGGCTGGCATGTAATGGAGCATGGGCGTAACAGCATCCCCAGACACCTGCTTTCTCACTTCACAGAACAGAGGAGTTTTTCCCGAATGTTTTCCGTGGAACAACTGCCACTTCTGACTGAAGTGAATGTGGCGCACTCCGTGGGGCCTGGGGGAACGCACAGCTCCTTTCCTCACACTCCTCCCTGCTCCATCTTACAACCTGCAAATTGACTAACAGTACGACTAACTACCTAGAGACATGTGTGTCACTTTCAGCAACTGGCAATTTACAGTTTATTTTGTTGTTGTTTTTAACCAGCTGGATAGGATGTGTTTCTTGTTCCCTATAAGTCTGTCACTTTTGATATTTTTTAAACAAGTGATATAATATAAACAGGTAAGACGCATTTTTTAGAATATTACAGAAACTCAGAATTGTGCAGAAAAGACCTAGTGGTAAAAGGAAGCTCTTCTCACTATGAAAAACTCCTGGGTCCCCCAATAGATTGGGAGCCCCATTACCACCACATCCACAACTGACCCTAAGATCAACGCCAGTAGTGTACATGGTTGTGGTGATCCTGTTAACCTCCCACAAAGTGCAGGCTTGGGAATCACCCGGATGGGAATCAAAGACAGAGAATGGATGATGTCAGGGCTTCTATCCCTAGTTTCTACAAGGGGGGCATGTGTTTGGCGGGTGGTACACATAATTGCATGGACAGGAGATTTTTAAGTAGCTATACAGACTGCGTTAGCTACTAGGCGGCTGGAAATACAAAATGACACTCAGGAAAAAGACCAAGGCAAGAACATGGATTTGGGAGTCATCCACATATAGGAGACACTAAATGAGATGAAACAGTGAAGAGCATTAAATGAAGAGTGTAGAGAAAAATGTAAAACCATAGCATTTTCCAAGCCATATTCCTAAAAAAAAAAAAAAAAAAAAAAAAAACCACCTCTGTGTAAAGTAAGTGTAGGAAATATTGCTTATAAATACTCAAAGTTTATAATCATTGTCACATTAAAGGGTCTAAGAAACCTATGGGTAAGAAAACTGTTCACGTTATTATCAACAGAATCAAATACTCACAACACACTGCCCGGAGTAATTCATCTTCACATTACAAAATTTATAATGATCAATGCCAATTCTCATCCTTCCTTAGGAATAACAGAAATTCTACAACCTAAGTAATCTCAGAGTTCCTGGTGGGAATCTGACTACCCAAATACCTGACACATCAACATGCGTCTTAACCATTGATCAACTGTAGAAAAGTAATCCAAACTATCCAAGTGGCTACTGTCTTCACAAGTTAGAAATCGACATAAACTTAAACTGCAGAAACACAAAAAGAATTATTTGCTTCACAAAACATTCTTAGATAGCAAGTTGAAGAACTAAATAAAACAAATCAGGTATATTTTTACAAAAGAAAGGGGAGGAAGGGAAGAGAAGGGAGAGAAGAGAGGGAAGAAGGGATGGAAGGAGGGAGGGAAGAAGGGAGGGCGGAAAGGGGAGGAGAGAGCATACCACAAATCTGCCTGTCAGCAAAAGATGAATCAACTCCCTCAAGTGGTACATTAATTAAAATGTTAACAAACGGAAGGGACCTATAAGGAACTCAAGATAAAAAGACTCTTGAAACCTAGAATAACGTTAGGAAAACCACTGCAGTGGGAGTACCTCTGGCCTCAGTGGGCCCTCGCCACAAGCCAGGTGCCAAGCCAGGAGAAGGGACAGACCCTCCCTGTGGTACCAGCCAGGACCCATATCAAAGTGATGAGCACCACAGAACAGGCTGGAGAGAGTGGCAAGACCGTGGGTGTTGTGGTCCTCCAACTGAGGAAAGCATTGGTGGAAATGCTGTCCATCTTTTCTCCATTCCCAATGTCCTCATTTATCTTGGACCTCAATTCCTACTTTCTATAAATATTGTACCTTTTGTCTCCATTTTGAATAGCCTCAATCAAGACTTTTGAAGAATATATGAAGTAGGTCAAAAAGTACAACCTTTCAGTTATAAAATAAATGTCAAAAGGTATAATATTATAGTATGGTGACTACAGTTAATAGTACTGTAATGAATATGTGAAAGCTGCTAAGCGAGATCTTAAAAGTTCTCATCACAAGAAAAAATGTGTAACTATGTGTAATGGTGGATGCTAAGTAGATTTATTGCAAAATATACAAATATCGCATCATTATGTTATACATCTACACTATTATGTTTTGTGTCGACTGTATCTTAAATTTTTTTAATTTTCTAAAAAGAGAACTTTCAAGGAAAGACTACATGAGGGCTAATTTCCTCCTTCACAAAACTGCTTCTCCAGTCCTCACCTTGTTCACCCACAACACTCCGATAACAGCTCCTACATGTATCCCTGACACTCAGGCTCTCTCTTTCACCTTTGCTCACCCTTTCTTCACTGTTACCTAATAAGATTTGAATAATTTTCATATATAATCTCTCATCCTTCTCTCTTTAAGTTCAGAAAGAATAGTCTGGTCCTTGCCAGCTTTATAACTGTGGGCAAATCAATTCCTCTGCCTAAACTTTGGATTTTTCACCTATAAAATGAAGAGAATAGGATGACAGCCCATGGAGCCGTCGTGAGGACTGAGCTAGCCCTGTGAAGTACTAGTCTGCACAATGCCTATCAAATACAAGATGCCCAGCATGTGTCCGTTCACAATGATGACAACATTCCACACAGACTCCCACAACACAGAGGGAGACAATCAACACTTTGCAGAAGGCTCTGTTAGAACGTATCTAGCTGATCTGGAAACATCATTTAGTTTGTATTGCTGAAGAGGAAGATTGTCAGTTCTCAGAGGAGCTTGCTCTGACGCCTCAAACCCCTCTGAGGCTCTCACGGCTCTCTGGGAACCCGTTTTCCCTACACCAGCCCTCACTCCCTGGCTGCATGAGCACGGTCTCCTGGTTTCTGTTCAGATTCCTGGGAGTAGGAATTGTGCCATGTTTAACTTTGAAAGCAATCAAATATTGGGTGAACAAAATATACTTATTAATTAAGCTTCATTTTTCATTATCCATCAATAAGCTTTCCTCTTATAATCAAAGTGCACAGATTCTTAAAGCAGAATATTAAGGTTCTCATTAATCTTTCTCTTAAGTACATTAAAAAAGACCACCTTTGGGTTTTTGTTTTAAAATTAAATTTAACTCTCCATATTATACACTAACAGTGCCTGATTCTCCCTTTCATTCCAATTTTCTCTAAAAAAAAATAAAGAACTAAAAGCACATGTTCCACAAAATTATAACATGTCTGTATGTGAGAGAATACCTTGAGATGTTATTCCTATGGTCTGATAAATCACTTATGAGTTTTTATCTAGAGCTGTGCTGTCCAATATGGTAGCTATCGGCTACATGTGATTGTTTAAAAATTCATTTAAATTAAATTAAATTAAAATTCATTTCCTTAGTCACTCTGGCCAAATTTCAAGTGTTCACCAGACACATGTGGCTAGTAGCTATCACAAGGGACAGCACAGATTAAGAACATTTCCAACATCACAGAAAGTTCTACTACCCTGTTTCCCCGAAAATAAGACAGTGTCTTATTTTAATTTTTGCTCCCAAAGATGCGCTAGGTCTTATTTTCAAGGGCTGTCTTATTTTTCCATGAAGAATACGGTACACATTTATTGTTTCATTTCCTTTAAATGAAAATAAAGGAAATTTATTACCTGTATACGGTACGGTAGTATGGTAGTTGTCAACACAAACCAGACAAACTGTGAATCCTACAGTATCAAGAATTTACTCATTTATTCAATGACAATCATGTCATCATCTTCTGGAACATCATCATAACAATCCAATTCCTGAATTTCCTGGTGAATTTCTTGTGACTCCATTTCTTTCAGAATCAGTGGACCAAATCTCTCATGTTTAGCCTAGGGGGGGCCTTATTTTCGGGGGGAGAGGGGGATGCCTTATATTTCATTCAGAAGGAAACTTGTAAGTAGGTCTTATTTTCAGAGGATGCCTTATTTTCAGGGGGCCTTATTTTCAGGGAAACATGGTAGACAGCACTGATTTAGATTTAAATGTATATAAATGAAAACATTAAGAATCCCATTTCATCAGTAATCCACTCCCTTTTAATCAACTCGATTATCTTTAAGTACAAGAATATACATAAATGTAAACCCAAGGGCTTGATCCTTGACTTTCACAAAGACAATAGATGACAACTCTTAGAAATAGAAAGATAGAGTGAGCCGGTCCCATAACAATCCAGGCTTTGCCTTCTATTCTTTCAGCGACTTGTACCATTTGACCTGAGGAAAAAGAGCAAGAAAGCATTTTTCTCCACTAGACCTTTTAACATAGTCACACCTGCCAGGTTTTAGAATCACAAGTTCCGTTATCTTACACCATCAGCATTCCATTGTAAATTCCTTTCCACAGGAATCTCCTCCACTCATTCAGCCTATTACGCCATCACTCTAAAACCAGAGCAGGGTCTCTGGCAGACAGGCTATATGTAATGACAGTCTGGATAAAATCGTAAATCTGCTCTTAAAGGATTTTTCCAATCCTATGCAATTGCTGTGCATGTGGGAGGCTGCACATTTTTCTTCATAATAAAAATAAAACCCCAATTTCTATATAGGTGGTAAGTTACCTCTGTATTTATAACACAAAATGACAGGCAGAGTTCTGTTTTTCTACAAAACTAGAGCTTTTAGGAGCATATGTTTTCAATCACTTAATTTCTCAATAATGACTGAAATATCTCGAAGCATTCCCTGAGCTCTTTGCTGGCTTTATCTGCCACAGGTGGCTTACAGGAAGAGAAGCAGCAGAGGTGAGGAAGAACTGGAGACTTTGTGCATGGTATTTTAATACAATTCCAACCATAAACATCTGCCTTTATGCAATACCACAGTACTGGCTTTAAAACAATAGCCAGAGAAACCTGTTTTCCAGGTAATGGGGGGGGGGGGGGGGGAGGCCTGTTACACACCAAGTGTGGGGTAAAGGGATTTAATGTGTGAGAACCTGGCAGATAGATAACATCAGCAGCCTTTGATGAAGCTTGGGGGAAAGTAGGGAAGGCCAGATAAGCTTGTTCAAGCACGCTTTCTGGCTTCAATGTCATTATAGAGGAAAGAAAAACACACCCCTAAGTGTGCCCGTGAGCTGCATTCCTCTGGAGGCCCCCTTTCACCCTGCTCCCAGGTACCAATGAGCTCGAGGGCAGAGGCCAACCATCTGCCGGAGAGGAAGCCAGCATGCGAGCAGCTTTTCTTCCCGCTGGAAGAGCTTCTAATGAGGAAGCCAGCTAGAGCAGGGTGGTGATCTAGAAAGCACATTCTCCCCGGGGAACAGAAAATGTTTCCAGGAGGATTCTGACAAAGGGACATTCAAGAACAAGGGAATAAAGTCATACGAATAGGAAAGGGGGAAGGAAGGAGGATAGATGAATCTGAAAAAAATCTTAGATCTCAAGGCATGAGAATCAGAACTGTAGGCTTCAAGGTAAAAAGCAAAGAGACTGAAATATAACATCTATGCTTACATGGGTTCTTGAGAGAATAGGAAGCACTCCTCTAAGATAAAAGAAAAGGTTTACACCACCTGGGTGCCCCAACCAATCAGAAATGAGGGCATACCCTTTCCTTGTTCACATCTAGCTCAGACCAGGAATTACAAACACTATAACCCACGTAAAGGGCACAGGTAAATAAAGGGGGGGAAATTGCTCCCCACTATACATCAATTTTTCAGGAATACATGTCAAGAAAGCATTACATGTCATCTACAAATGATAAATACAGGTCAAAATTTACAACAGATCAACCACCTGAATGAAAAGCCAGAAAAGAAAGAAGTAGGATAGCATATAAAACAAAAGAGAAAAAGAAAATTCAAAACTTCATCATAATACAATTTTTTAAAAATATATTTTATTGACTTTTTTACAGAGAGGAAGGGGGAGAGAGAGCTAGAAACATCAATGAGAGATGTGTTATTAAACAGACTCTGAGATTCAGCAACACTAAGTTCTGTATCACAGAAAATGAAATGTAATTTATCTATAGTATAGACCAGGGTTTCCCAAAGTGTGGTACATGTACCCCCAGGGGTACAGGAAGAGTTTGGTGGGGGTACGCGTTGCACCAGAGTTTGGTGGGGATATGCAAGGGCACCGTGCTTAGCTGCGCCTAATTCTATGTTCTCATGAGTACGAGGGGTATTCAGCATTACGAAAATAATAGAAGGGGTACACACATGTCAAAAGTTTGGGAAACACTGGAGACCAACACAGACAGAAATTACCTAAAATGCATACTCATAAACATCATAGCCCAGCTGATGTGGCTCAGAGGCTGAGCATCAACCTAGGAACCAGGAGGCCACGGTTAGATTCCCAGTCAGGGATCATGCTAGGGTTGTGGGACTGATTCCCAGTGTGGGGTGTGCAGAAGGCAGCCGATGAGTGATCTCTCCCATAATTGATGTTTCTATCTCTCTCCTTCTCCCTCCCTTTATAAAACCAATCCTATTTAATAAAAGGTTAATATGCAAATTGACTGAACAGCAGAACCACCGGTCACTATGATGCGTACTGACCACCAGGGAGCAGATGCTCAATGCAGGAGCTGCCCCCTGGATGTCAGTGCGCTCCCACAGAGGGCGTGCTGCTCAGCCAGAAGCCGGGCTCATGGCTGGCAAGTGCAGTGGCAGTGGTGGGAGAGGATGCCTATGGTAGTAAGACTGAGAGGGCACAGACCGGGTTGAGGGATCCCCCTTCCCCCACCCGCCACACCATGTACAAATTTCATGCACCAGACCTCTAGTAAAAATATATTTTTTTAAAAATAAACAGATTTTTTTCACAGATCCCAGAAAAATAAAATCAGTCTGTAGTTGGAATTTTCATAGTAGGAGTAAGAAAGGATAGGAATGAGGGGAGGTAGGGCTGGTTATTATATATATCCCAATATTCATAATGAGAAATCTGGACAAATAAAATAACTAACTAACTTAGTTCTAAGTATGGAAGTAGGCACTTAAGTATAATAAACTCCAAACCAAATATATTTTTATATACTCTACTCTCATTTTAGCATAATCATACAGAATCCTAATGAGACTGGGCCTTATTTTGGTCACAAGTCTCATTGGTTAACCTCTTTCAAGCCAGAAGGGACAAAGATTTCTGCCTTCCTCTTCCCCAAGCTGTCCCTTGTACTAAAGCTCTGTCAGACCAGGAGATTAAGTCTGTTCATTTGCATACAAAATATGGACTTGTTCTTTTTCTTATATTCTATAACTATCTATAATAATAAAGTCAGGCTCTATATTCTTCATAATTTCATGAGTAATAATTTCAAGTAAATTACAACTCACTTCCTTTATAACAGTTAAGGACTACGACACAATATATTCTTCATATTTCAATATATCCTGCTATCAAAAGCACAGCCCTTGAATTTGCTTCTTAAACACACAACGGGTTTCTGTTCTAGGGCACTGAAAATTTATGTGGTTTCCTGGGTTTTGTTTGTTTTGTTTTGCTTTGTTCAAGTGAAACTTTCCTAAGTGTAATTTGTTGTTGTACTGGCTTTAATAATCTATCCAATTGAGTATGACCTCCCATGAACTCTCACAAGGTAATTGTGATAGTGTCTTGTTTTATGAGTATATTTCCTGGTTTCTTTGAGATCAAAATGTCTGCTATGAATTGACACTGAGCCTTCCCATGTACAGATGATGAAATTAATGTCACCTACAAAACAAAGATAACAGTATACTAACTCACAAACGCCTCTATATTCAGGAATATGAAACATATAATGATTATTTAAGAAAAATGCTGGCTCTGGTAATACAACCTACAATAAAAATTATAGAGGCAGGTAATGACATGTATTTCACAAGTACACCAGCCTCCATCAGCTTTTTTGAAACAAGCCTTTATTAGAAATGACAAATCATTCTTTCACATGCCTTAATTCAATCCAAAGAGAACTGGCTCTCAGGAAGGTAACGGATTCAAACGTGGGAAATAAAGCTGCCCAATGCTCTGACCTGGTGGCTGGGCACCGGTGAAGCCCAAAGAGGCCAACTGGAGATTAGGCTGTAATTTTACCAACTCAGTGTGCCTCCCTTTCTTCACGTTAAAAGTGGGGTGGGAGTGGGGAAGGAGGAACAGTTCTATTGGCATGATTCACCAATAGTCAGTGGAGTAACTCTGTAAACCAAACATAACAAATGTTATGAGTTATTAATATTTTAGGTGCCAAAAGCCTGTCGATTTAAGAACACCAGACCTTGTACATTCTCGTAGGAGGGGCAATGGGGGCCCACTGAAGCCAGTGGCATCCCTCCCCCACAGCAGCCAGCCAGTTCCTGTTGCAGCCCCTACAACTTAATACCACACAAACCCGGGATTTTTCCTTTACATCCCCTTCCTTCCTCCAGGCTTGCTCTTCGCTTTTCCCCAAATCCTCCGCTTGAGAGCAGCATCAAAGGGCACTGCCCTTAGATCCAATGGTTCTAGTTAAAGACTAGAGATATTAACCTGCTGCATACACCATGCCAAAAAGAAAAAAGGGAAACCACAAATGCTACACCACCTCTTCAGTGACACACGGAAACCCTGCAAGCTGTGCCATAGGCTGCACCTCGGGTCACCTTCCCCCAGAGTTCCTCACTGGTGCTGCCTGGGAGAGAATACCAATACAAGTAGAAAGTAGAAAATACTCACTTATGGCAGAAAATAAAATATATGTTACCTAATATCAGATTTTGTTTTAAAATAAAATAACATCTACAACTCCAATGAGCTATTAAACCTAATATGAACTAAAAAAAAAAAAAAAAAAAGGTCATGTTAAATCCATAGGCTAGGCTAACAGCCAAGTTCTAAATGCTAGGTGTTTTTATACAACTGGCCTTAGACGATCTTAGTAATAAGAGACAGATAGTAAACAAAATTTCCATTTATCATCATAGTAACAGATTTAAATTTTTCATGGTTCAAAGACTGCCAAAACCTTTGTTTTATTATTTTTTGTAGCTTTGTCATTTTTTAAAATTTCTTTTTATTGTGAAAATTATTATAGATGTTTCTCCTCTTTCCCCCATTGACCCCTTCAAGCCCAAACCTGCCCCCCACCCCACCTCTACCACACTACTGTTAGTGCCATGGGTTATGCACATATGCATATAAATTCTGTTAATCTCTTCCCACCCACCCATCCACCCCGCCTTCCCTCTGAGATTCCACAATCTGTTCCATGATTCTGTCTTCATTTTAAAGCAGACATCTGTGACCAGTGACCAAATGCATTTTCAATAAATTAATCTACCAAATAACACATTGGGCATATTATTAAAATTACATCCTCTTCAATAATAGACAGTTAGAAAAGGAAGTATTATCAAACCAGTGTCATTAACAACGAATCATTTCTTATTTTTAAGAAAATATCTTGGGCATAAACAAAAAGCCCTTCCTTTCACATGATGCTGAAACATGCAGGCATATGAAATCATTTGGTAAATTGCTTTGTTAGCACTAAGAGTCGGACTTTTTATTTTTAAGCATGTATCTCAAGTAGGGTTTTAAAAAACAACACTAAAACCATACAGGTTTTTAAATAAAATAAAAAATGAATAAATTAAATATAAATAAATAGGGGGGGGGGACCACAAGAATGATGAATTAAGCAATAATCAAGTTTAAAAGTACTTGGATAAGCTGAAACCGGTTTGACTCAATGGCTAAAGGGTCAGCCTGCGGACTGAAGGGTCCCAGGTTCGATTCCGGTCAAGGGCGTGTAACGTGGTTACGGGCACATTCCCAGTAGGGGGCGTGCAGGAGGCAGCTGATCGATGATTCTCCTTCATCGATGTTTCTAACTCTCTATCCCTCTCTTCCTCTCTGTAAAAAATCAATAAAATATATATATTTTTAAAGTACTTGGTTAAGTAATCTTTGTGACAGAAGACAATCAAAATCAAGTACAATCATACGCCCTCCATGGTCCCATCTCTCCCCATTAACACAAGGTCTGTACATCCCCACCATCTGGCCTCCTACAAAGGCAGTGAACATGGAAGACCAGTTTGTCACTTTCAAGAAGCTAACCACCAAAACTGGATTAGAAACCCCTTTACTAGTCCATTATAATTAGAGCAGTGGTCGCCAGCTGGTGGTCTGCGGACTGGTGGTCCGTGAGGTCCGAAAGGTTGGCGACCACTGATTTAAAGCTAACCCTCCTGAGTGCCAATACATAATTCACAGATGCCTTCAATGTAAGCAATCAGTTTTCAATTAAAGTCCTTTTCTTAACTAATCCTCATCAGATCCCAAGTGATAGATCAAAGAACTATAAATGTAGTTTTTAGCTTCTGAGTTTCTACCAACCTGAAAACCAGGAAATTTTCCCCATCAATATTTTTTCAAATGAATGTTACAGAAGTTAAAGGAAATTGAAGTTAATTAATTATAAGAATACCTAAGTACTACATGTCAATATGGAAGATTTTATTTTAATCTTAGAAGAAACGGTATTCAAGATGAAGGGGATGGAGATCCTAAATGATATATCAACTAAAAAAACAATTTAGTTTCTTTTTCTATGGTTTCAGATTTGGCGAACAATTCATATGAATTAATGTAATCATTTGTAATCTGCTCTTAGTTAAATCCATCCACCAAGAACCTGGAAATGGTTTATTTATCAAGGGAACGTTAATTTCAACAAGTTAAATTAGTCCTATAGCACTGTGGCTAGAGCAAGCTTCTGCTTCCTTATGTTTCATTATTAAATTAGTGGCCCAGTGCATGAAATTCATGGGGGGGGGGGGGGGGGGGCTCAGCCTGGCCTGCACCCTCTCCAATCTGTAATCCTTCTTAAAATCCAGAACCACTGGCTCCTAAGCGCTCATTTGCCTGTCTGACTGATGCCCCTAACTGCTCTCCTGACTGCCTGATCCCCCTAACTGCTCTCCCCACCTGGCCTGATCCCCCTAACTGCCCAACTGCTCCCCGTCCTTGTCTGATCCCCTAAGTGCATATCTGCTCTCCCCTCTGGCCTAAACTCCCTCCTACGTACCCTCCCTTCCTCTCTGTGCCTTCAGAGCCCAGCACAGCAGTGCTGAGAGTTCTCAGATGAGGCCCCAGCCCTGTCCTGAAGCCCCTCTCTGGGATGGGCAACCCCTCTGCCAGGTGGACTGCCCCTGGCAGCAGCCTCAAGGCACAAGTTCCCGCCCTCGTCCCTGCCCGCCCTCGTCCCTGCCCGGCAGTTCCTGCCTGCACATGCCTCCATGGGAGTGGCCTCTGCCTCTGGACAGGCCTGCCAGCGCGCCTGCGGTGTGGGCAGAAGTCCCCACCCCTGTCCCTGCCCACCAGCTCCTGCCTGTTGACCAGTCATGACTGGGACACAATTAGGATCAGCGCGCGCGCGCTCTCTCTCTCTCTCTCTCTCTCTCTCTCTCTCTCTCTCTCTCTCTCTCCCCCCCCCTCCTCTTTTTCTTTCTCTCTCTCTCTCTCTCTCTCTCTCTCTCTCTCTCTCTCTCTATATATATATATATATATATATATATATGCTAAAATTGACTTTAAAAAAAAAAAGCAGGTACCAAACATAAACACTCTCCCTGGTCCCTTTATTTTTTTTTAATATATTTTATTGATTTTTTTACAGAGAGGAAGAGAGGGATAGAGAGTTAAAAACATCGATGAGAGAGAATCATCAATCAGCTGCCTCTTGTACACCCTCTACTGGGGATGGGCCCGCAACCAAGGTACATGCCCTTGACCAGAATCGAATCTGGGACCCCTCAGTCCCCAGGCTGATGCTCTATCCACTGAGCCAACCGGTTTCAGTTGGTCCCTTTATTTTAAAATTCAACCACTAGCAGGATCTCCTGAAAATTAAAAAACTAAAATCAGATTAAATGTTTTCATTTTAAAGATGCATTATTGGGAAAAGGACAATAAAATTATCTTACCTCTCAAAACAGTTCTCTAATACACCTCAACACAAAGTAGTGGCTAGGTTTAGATATGACCAAAATCAACCTTCTAAGGATCCTCTCTAAGGTTAAGTCATCTACCCAAATCAACCATATTCAAAGTATAAGCTTTCTCTCTCCCTCTCCACCTTTACAGTCAATCCCATTGGTCTACAGAAATCTCTCCCCAGAGGCCCACTTCTGCTGTCTTTCTCAGCTCTCCCAACAAACCTGGAGGCTGTGGTGTAATAGCGACCGCATCAGACATGGAAATCACACTAGACATTAAGGCACAGTGAGTAAGGCAACTTGACCTCTCAGCTATTTTCTCCTGTTAAACAGGAATTATGGTCCTACCTCAAGACATTACACTGAGGATTTTCAATATTTTATAGTGTTATCAGACTTGTAAACCAATGACTGTATCTCTACCCGTATAGCTCATCATAGACCTACCACATAATAAATTTTTTGCAAATAGCTATTAAAAACAGATCCTAGCCCTACCTGGTCTGGCTCAATGGATAGAGTGAGTGAGCCTGTGGAATGAAAAGTCCCAGGTTCGATTCTAATCAAGGGCACATGCCCGAATCACAGACTCAATCCCCAGTAGAGGGCATGCAGGAGGCAGCCGATCAATGCTTCAAGTCTGTGTGTATGTGTGTGTGTGTCTCTCTCTCTCTCCCTCTCTCTCTCTCCCCCTTCCTCTCTGAAGTCAATAAAAATATATTTTAAAAAATAGATTTACAACAATAATTTAGTTATAAAAAAATAAATTAAAAAAAATGAAAACAGATCCTACATTAATGCACTGGGTGCATAAGGAAAAAGCAATTGGTTAAAAAGCAAAAACTTCAGGCAAATTCCTCCTTTTTCCATCTAACAAATGCCAACCGACTTTCTACCAAATGACAACCAACTTTTTCACTGATCTAGTGGGTTGTCTTGACATGTTCTGATTACAATCTGATTGCCTAATGATACTGCACTAAATGAAACTAAATGGGATTGTTCTGCTGGTTTACTGGTTCCAAAAAAGAGAGACCATTATTTCAAGTTCCTTTGATCTCTACCATCCAGAGAAATGTAAAACTAGATTAAATATGTGTGTATTTATTTATATGTTTATCTAAAATATTTATAATAAATCACTATTAATTTTTTTACCTAACAAGTCCACCTATAGTGTCCAGGTAATGTCCTATAAATTATCAACATATATTAATTTACCAGGATAAGATTCCCTGAAAGAGTTTCATGGACAAAAATAAATAAGATTAACAATTTACCTGGTAGATGGAAAATGTAATCATCAGCTTAAATAAAAATAAAAATCCCTGCCCTTCAGGACTTTACATTCTAGTGGAGGAACAAGACAATAAGTAATGAAAATAAATACATATATAGTGTGTGATAAGACAATGTTCTAAGGGGAAACTGAGCAGGGTAAGGGAAATCAGGAGCAGACACCAAGGTCAAGGTAAGCCCCTCTGCCTCTCAAAAATGAGGTCACACGGATATCCGGGGAAATATATTTCAGGCAGAAGGAATGTTTTCCTCAAAGAGGAGCAGAGAAATAAGCAATAGCAACAGGGAGAGTCAGGTCAAAAAAGGGGGATTTTGTTTCTGTATTTGGGAGAAAAGCAGCACATTTGTATATTGTTGGGAAAGATCCAGTAGAGTCTGAAACATTAATAACATGAGAGACAGAAAATTACTACCTGAGAGGGCCAGGGTGGGGTGGAACGGCCAGCTGGGCTGGCTGGCCTTGGAGGGCACGAGAGAACAGCACTCCACACACACAGCCAGGAAGGCAGCAGCTGGGCTGCAAGGTGGTGAGAATCTGTGACTTCTCTTCTGGCTGCTTTATTTTTTCTTACTGAAGCACAAAGCCCAGTATAAAGACCAGAGGAGCCCAGCCAGTGTGGCTCAGTGGTGGAGCATCAACCCAGGAACCAAGAGGTCATGGTTCAATTACCTGGCAGGCCACGTGCCCAGGTTGCGGGCTCATCCCCCATGTAGGAAGCAGCCAATCGATGATGTTTCTAATTGATGTTTCTATTTCTCTAACCATCTTCCTTCCTCTCTCTCTAAAAATCAATAAAAACGTATTTTTTAAAAACAGGGAGGGAGTGTAAAAGAAGAAAGCATGCAACAGTCATCTAGGAAGCAGGGCGAGGAAAAGGACGAGAAAAATTGAGTATGATTGCTCTATAGCCTTAGGGCCTACTTGAATTTTATGAACCGTGGGAAGGAATCAACAATAAGAAATTCCCCTAATCTGAGACATATCCGCTGGCTGCCCTTTTACTAACAAATGAAAAATTCTTTATCACAAACTGCTGAAAATAGCAAATGTCTAACACATTTTGAGTACAGCAAATATAAAAACAATGCTCTGGGAAAGTTTCGATTTCTCCAGATAATATGCTGAGAGAAGACATCCCATTTTCACACCACATTCATAACTGCCTTATCCCTTCCAGGGAGGGAGCCATGTAACCTTGGGCTGAAGTTAACTCCCTCATGTCAGACCGTCTAAACAAAAGCTGGGTTTGAAAGCCTTGAGCCAATTATATGTTGTAATGATAAATGATTTATATAAATTATATTCTTACTCATAGAAGTACAAATTTACATAAAATGATTATCTGGAAGCATTCAATTAATCACTAGAAACTCCCATATAAAATTGTATTCTTAATGATAGCATGGTGATGATTTGCACAACTCTGAATATACTAAAAACCATTGATTTGTACATTTGTATAATGGGTGAATTGTCTGCTATGAGAATTTCATCTCAAAAAATTTTTTTAAATAAGTTTTTAACCTCAAACAAATCATTATCACCAACAGGAAGTAATTTTTTTATTTCCTTGTTAAAATATAATGGGAAATGAAGCAAATACAGTATGTATTACAGCTCATAAATACTAACTTTATAGAATTTCAGAATGAAGGGCAGAGTTTGGGTTAGAGTTCTTGGGTTGAAATTTTATTTTCCCTTTTAAATACTTAAATTTTATAGCTTCTCACTGCTATTTCATCCTTTTGAGCAAGACATAATCAAATCACCTTAACTAAAATGAGTGATAATCTTTTGACTGTACATAGCTCCTAATAACGACTACATTCCAGACGCTCATCAGCAAGACTTGATGACAAACCAATACCTGGACCAAAATAAGATTTAATGTTACAAGTACTAATTCAGGTACTGTGACATTTCTTAGAATTATAATACCTCACAGTAATTTTATTCTTCAAATCTTATCAGCAAGTCAAATAATTCAAAAATTCTGTTTTTCCCCCTAAGAAACATTCTACAATTTCAGTTTCCATTTCCAAAAGTAAAAAGTGAGAGATTTCTCCACTCTGATGATAATATCCCTACAAAGACTAAAGATAAAGGTTATGGTCTTAAGCAAAAGCATTGGAACGCTGAGCTGACAATAGTAAGGTGTCCGTGGAAGACAACAGAGAGAGAAGACAGGACACAGCTACTGAGAGGCTCAGCCACTTCCGAAACGGAAACGGAATGCAGGCAGCGCAATGAACGTCTCTGCCGGGGCTCTCTCTTTTTGTAACCGAGAGACCAGCGTCTGCTCTGCCTCCTCCACAAGGCAGCCGTGAGGAGCAGACCCAGGCCAGGGAAGGATCGGGAGATGTAAAGCTTTCTGCAAACAGAAGCACAATCCCCATTGCACGTTCAAAAAGCTCAGTGCCTCTATGATAAGCTATCGATCACCTTCTCTGCATGTATGAAATTTACTCTCTGAATTAGGCTGCTGTAACAGAATACCACGGACTGGGTGGCTTAAAAAGCAGAAATTTATTGCCCACAGTTCTGAGGCTGGGAAGCCCAAAAGCAAAGTTTTAGCCAAGTCAGCTCCCTGCCTTCTCACTGTGACCTGGAATGGGGGGGAGGAAAGGGGAGAGAAGAGATATCTTGGGTCTTTCACTTCTTATATTCTCATCATTCCCCCCTCTCCCACCCCCCACCCCCCAAGCTCTCATGACCTCTCTAAGCCTAATTACTGGCCTCACCTCCAATGCCAGTATGTGTGGCTAGGGCTTCAACACGAGTAACTCCGGGGGACATGGTTCAGTCCACAGCACTCCGCCACGTAATTTCTGTAATGACTGTCTTCAGGCAAAAAGTAAACAGGGTGGGGAAGGTCTAAAGCATGGGTTACTTTTAAAGGCAGCTCACTGAGCTTCATGAGTATTCTGAAATAAAACTGAAAACAGAGGAAGGCGCTGGTGTGATTTATTTAGCACTTCAACGCACCAGTACTGCTCCAGGAGCCTTCCATGTCACCCTCACAGGGCCCCGCGAAGCAGGAGCGGCTCAGAGATGAGGACCCTGACCACATGGGGTGAAACCTGGTCCTCGGGTCATAAAGGCAAGTCTCCCGGTCCTGCAGGCCAGAGCCTCCCCTCGCCACCACCTGCTGCTCGTTCTGCTGGGACAAAGGAACATCGCAGGGAAGGGAGGGAGGGGATTGAAAAGATGAAACCACAGGGGAAGTATTCAGTTCATTTTTTATCTTTTTTTCAGACGTTACCAAAATTTTATAAGCAAATACCTCCAAGAAAGCTTAACCAGTCACAGGATGCTAAATGCCCAAGGTAAACACAAGCCACATGCTCCGGAGAGGCCGGTTCTCTCTGCTACGAAGAGCTGAGACTCGCCTCTCCTCTGGATGCTCACAGACAATTTGCATGGCAAACAGCAGCCTGGATACACCAGATACACCAGAACACAGATGGCAAGCTCCACAGGCTCCATGCACTCAGTGACCTCACACACACTCTGCGAGTAAAGCAAATCTGCCCAAAGTGAGAAATGCAAAGGTTTCCTAGTCATTTCAAGAGTCCAGAGCTCACTGGAACAGTTCTTAGGAGAGGTCCTGGAGGGGCTTCAGGATGTCATAAACTGCCTGCAATTGTGCATTGTGCAATGTAACCAAACGGTCCAGGAGGGGGCGCTGGGGGAGGGGGGAGAGACCATCACTTGCACCAATGTCCAATGACGTCCTGATAGAAAGTTAAGAACCCCTGGCAGGAAATTAATGAACTCCACACCTATCAGCAGAGCCTATCAAATCATCTTCACAAGCAAGGCTGTGGGCAGGCACAGAGCACAGTTAGGTTAATGGTATAATGTGAAGTCAAAATGCTCTCCATAAGCATAGCTGGAAAGTACTTCATCTTAAGACGTATACATGATGTGCCTTACCGTAAGCCCTTGAATAGTCCCTGCTGCGATTAAGGGTCAAATCTTCTCTTACCTGAGTGCCTTGGCCACTCAATGATACAAACCTCTACATCCATAAACATCTGGCACACAAAGAGCTTTAACAGAATGAGCTTGTTTCAAAACATTCAAAGCATTTCTTTTCCTTTATAAAGTGAAATCTATTGCAAAATGAGAAACACTGGGTAACTAAGGGGAAATAATATGTACATGAGAACACTAAAAAAATCAACCTAAAATTATATAATTGCACCCGGTTTTTTTTGTGTTTTTTTTTTTAAGTGTAATCAGATGAAGCTATTCCCAAATTTATTCCTTTATGCCTTTTCCCCTACAGGATGGACAATGAGGCACAGAGAGACAATATTTATAGGTCTCATTTATTCTTTATGGCAAATAGTAGACAAAGTCAAAACTGCACCATAGCTGACACCAGACACGAGCATTAAACTTTTTACTACATAAAAAGGGCTAAAATCCAAAATAATGACATCACCAAATACTAGCAAGAATGTAGAGCAAAGGGAACTCTCATTCACTGCAATTGGGAATGCAAAATATGGTATGTTTCTCTCTCTCCCTCCCTTTCCTGTCTCTATAAAATCAATAAAAAAAATATTTAAAATTTTAAAAATAGTGAAACAAAAAAAAACATTTTTTAAAGATGTAAAAACCATTCTTTAATCTACTCCTAAAAGACCACATTAAATAAATAAATAAATAAATAAATATTTTAAAGCCTGGAAATCTACTTCTGTATGAAAGCACTTTGTGCAAAGCATAAAATGGCCCAAATAAGAAATTTTGAAAGCAATACAAAAGGAAGTAAGTCATTTCAACTGGTGTTTTACTAAAGGCATACAAATAAAAAGTTACTATTGGTGTTGAGGTTCATAACCAGTGATGACTTGAATATACCACTGTTTGTACCCAGCTATTTTTAAATTATTAGTAGATAATCTGGTGAGCTTGCAGTAAATACAGCTGTGAACACAGCAGCACACACCATCTGGAGGCTTTTGACTTAAGCAGTTTTTCAAATGCACAATATATTCACTCTATTTTGTTCCTTTGAAGCTCAGTAGTCACACATAAACTGACCGTTTTTTTTATTTTTTTATTTATTTTTTTTTTTTAAATATACTTTATTGATTTTATACAGAGAGGAAGGGAGAGAGATAGAGAATCAGAAACATCGATGAGACAGAGTCATCGATCAGCTGCCTCTTGCACACCCCCTACTGGGGATATGCCCGCAACCAGGGTACATGCCCTTGACCGGAATCGAACCCGAGACCTTTCAGTCCCCAAGCCGACGCTCTATCCATTGAGCCAAACCGGTCCCGGCTGACCGTTTTTTTTAAAACCACAATTACAAAAGCTCGTTCACTCTGTGGAAAACAAGACATGAGAACAGTTTGTTCATCTTTAAAACCTAGTGATTATTTCAAATTTTACTACATAAATACTTTAATTTTATAAAATATTTATTTCCCATACCTATCTACCACGTTCTTAAAAACTCTTCAAACTTCTGATTGTCTAAATTTAAAATGTTGTCTACTTTCTAAAGTGATTCACCTCATTTTAACCCCCAAACCTGACCACAACAGTCACGTCAATGGTCAAGTCTACCTACAGAATGCCACCGCCCCTAACCTCTGGATGCATCACCTAGATCATTTCATTAACCTGCAGCCTCTTCTAGCTACCTTCTGTCATTCTCTTACTGTCAAGCTTCTCAACATTTCCTTCCAACTGCAAACTAACTTCCGCATCACTGGCCATCCTCCGCCACCGTGGCTGCTCTGCTTTCACCTAATTCTCAGGGGCTACCTGACTCCTGACCAAACACATGGTATTTTTCCATCCGTGTTCTTCTCATCCCACTCTCAGCACAGAACCTAGCACAGTGTGGCTGCGCCACTCCCACTTCGAAGCGCTCCTCCTTTATCCTTTTATGTGCCGTGCCTTTCAGACCTTTCTCTCAAGTCTCTCCATTTCCTCTCCTTCAGAACCTGGCTGTTCCTCTCCAATAACCACATGCTCAAGCATTACCTCAGCATCAGCTCCTTCCACTGAAGTGTCAGTGAGTTCCTCTGATTAACATAAACACATTCCAAAGCCATCTGGCCCACAGCTTGGGCTGGGGCAGAAGAGGCCAGGGAGGCCCTCTTAGGAGGGTCACGTTGCAGGATGAGAGGTGGTCAAGTTGGGAAGTGAGGGGGGGTCAAGATGCGGCTTAGAATCCTGGCCTGGCCACTCACTAGCTGTGGGGCCGCAGTCAAAGCGCATGGCTTCTCTCTAAACCTGCTTCCTCCTTTGGACTTCAGAGGCATTTAAACCTGGGAGAATTAAGTAATTCATGCAAAGACAGAACACTATTAAGGAAATGAAATCATCCATAATCCCATTATACAGAGATCAGCACTACTGCCATTTTGTATGCTTCTTCCAGTGAGTAAATGTGAGCGTGGACATGACTGGCACCATGCTGCATACACAGACGGCCGTTTACATCAGGATATATTTACATCACGCTTTTTAAAGGAAGCAAGGTATTTCTTTTTAAGAATAGGCCATGGTTCAACATTTCCCTTCCCTTCTACTGCTGGGCACTGAAACCAAGAAATCATACCTTTGATTTCTTCTCTGTTCCTCCTTCCCTTTCCCAGAAAAGCAGCTTCCTCCTTTCTCATTCTACCTGTGAGCCAAAAGTTGTTCCCAATGGCTAATCATTCATCTAGCAGTGCGAGAAACACATTTTTATCAAGGAAGAAGACAAGTTTGACTTAAAGACTGAGGTCAGCCCTGGCTGGTGTGGCTCAGTCGGTTGGGAGTTTACTGTGCGCCAACAGGTGCTGGGTCAGTTCCTACCAGGGCATACCCAAGTTACAGGCTCATCCCTGGCAGGAGGTGCAGGAGGCAGCCGATCAATGTTCCACTCGCACATGGATGCTTCTCTTTCTCCCTTTCCTTTCCCACCCCCTCTCTCTATCTTTAAAAAAAAAAAAAAAAAAAAAAAAAAAAAAAAAAAAGTTTTAATAAAAATATTTAACTTTTTAAAAAATAAGAGATGTTGAACTTCCCATATTAAATTTCTAAAAATTAATGATAAAAAAAAAAAAAAACTCACTGGCAAGCCCAAAAGTTACCTTAGCATAATTAGTACTCACCATATTAAGTATTTAGCTGTCATTACGTTCCTAAGAACTTTGCACACCCTCTGAGGTAGATTTAACATTTTCATCTGTCATAAAGAGGCTAAGTAACTTATTCTAGGTCCCACAGTAAATGATGGAATAAGGAATAAAACTCAGGCATTCCAGTTATTTACCACCAAACTATTCTGAATGAATTGATTAATTACACCACCAGAGCTCCAGGTGATAGCATTAAAAATTGAGTATGATTATGCTAATTTCCCTGCTAATTAAATGCCAACATTATTGTTTTACTGTTTTTCATTACAAATATGTAGTATGTCAACTACGTCAAGGATTAGATAGATTTTCGAAGGCAAGTCTACGACCATTAAAATCTGGGATCAAGAAGTACAGTCTCGCCGGCACCGGTTTGGCTCAGTGGTAGAGCGTCGGTCTGTGGACTGAAAGGTCCCGGGTTTGATTCCGGTCAAGGGCATGTACCTTGGTTGCGGGCACATCCCCAGTAGGGGGTGTGCAAGAGGCAGCTGGTCGATGATTCTCTCTCATCGACGTTTCTAGCTCTCTATCCCTCTCTCTTCCTCTCTGTGAAAAATCAATAAAAATATATTAAAAAAAAAAAAAAAAAAAAAAAGAAGTACAGTCTCAAAAAGAAAAAAATACTTATAAATGCACTTTAGAAATAACCTGTTTAGCTCTAAAGATACTTACTATTGTTTTTCCTTAGAATCAGCAGTCTCTGCTGCTTATCTAAATGTTGTTATTTCTTTAAAGAAAACATTTTCTAGGTAAGTTACATTGAAATTATCAGATTTTTCTGAAAAATGTTGCACTCCCGCCCTGGCTGATGGTGCTCAGTTGGTAGAACATCATCCCACGAACCAAAAGGTTGCCAGTTTGATTCCTGGTCAAACTGGGGCACATGCCCAGGGTTGCAGGCTCAATCCCTGGTGGGGGCGGAGTGCAGGAGGCAGCCAATCAATGTTTCTCTCTTTCTCTCTCTCTAAAATCAATAAAAACATTTTTTTAAATGTTGCACTTTCTTTCCTCATTCCAGGTTATTTTAAGAAGAATCTGTATCTTCAATGAGTTAAAAGATGCCTCAGCCTGCCCAGATGGTGAAGCTTGGTGGTTCAGCATTGACCCATGAACCTGGAGACCACAGTTGGATTCCCAGTCTGAGCACATGCCAAGGTTTCGGGCTCCATCCCCAGCAGGGGGTGTACTGAGGCAGCCAACTGATGATTCTCTCTCATCATTGATGTTTCTATATCTCTCTCCCTCTCCCTTCCTCTTTCTGAAATCAATTTTTTAAACATTATTTTTTAATTTTTAAGAGATTTCTTATCCTAAACCAATCTCCTCCCCTCCCCCCACCCCAGCAGAACCCAACACCATCCCCACCAGTGCCCCTAACAATATCCCCCTAGTCTATCAGTAAACTGGGCCTCTGCAAAAGGATTTTGCCATAGCTCTGTATTCACACAAAGCTACTCAATCTTAAAGAAAATACTTTCCAACAACTTGGAGCCAAAAATACATTTTACAATTTAAAGGTGACCACACATGTCCCTGAGCACACATTTCCAAACCCTTCTATTAATCACCCAGCCCCTGCCCAAACTGCTACTAGGCCGGCTCACCGAGGCCCTTCGGTACAGTGTTACAAGAGTTAAGAGACAGGGAGAAACATTTTATCCATGTTATCATCTCCACTGAGCTAACATTTATTTCTGTTTGAGTTTTACAGACTAATCCTAGAATAGCAAACAAAGAACCAGTTTGGAAGGGAAAAAATACTGGCTTCCTATATCATTTTATGGTTCTGACTACACAATAGCAAGCAAACCCTTTGACCTTGGGAAAGCATAGTAAATGGAATACCTCATAAATGAAACAACAAAAAAACCCTCACAAGTAAACTATTACATGGGTAAACAAAAGCTTGTCTTGTTCTGTCATTTGCCTACAAGCAAGCACAGTGGCGGTGGGAGGGGATAAAGCAGCACAGGCAGGCAGTCCGCAAAACCTCCGTGTAAGGTAACACTCCCCCGCGGGAGGGCCAGTGCCTCTGACCTCACAGCTGTACTCAGTTGCACTAATTAAGTGAAAGGCTAGTCTGCACAGCACCGGCAATTCACCGAACCTTACTGACAAGTTGGCAGAGTTCGCCATCACACTCTTTCCCCCGCCCTCCTCCCCACCCCCTCCGCCCCCACAGACCTACAATGTAAACAATAAATTGGCACAAAGCTCAAAGTGCCCAGTTGAAAAGATACACACATTCAAATAATCACAACCATGTAGACTGGAGCATATCCTACAGACACACGGGCTATAAAAACCTATATACACACACAAAGGAAGTGGTCTGGTTACATGACGTAGGCTCCTGCCTCAATTCATAAATGCAAAACCACAAAACAAGACAAAAATCTAAATGGCCTTTTTTCTGGAAGCCTCCTCAGAGTGAATGAATGTAGGCTGAGTCTCTAAGTATGTTCCTGCTCAGTGCTCCTTAATGCATCGCTTTCCACAGCCACAGGGAGGGAAGAGTGTAATCTAAGTCATTCTATCACGCCAGCAGATCAAATAGCACTCAGGCGCGGCCTGCCAAGTGCACTGGGCTGCCAGAGCACAATGAGCTCTCAAGTGCTCTGGACTGAAAACCACCTTTCCCTGTTCCCAGAGATCTTTATAAAGCAGTTAAACACTACTAAATTACATTTGGAAAAGAAACAACAAATACAAGCTTCTAACTGCTGCTCCCACACTATTGTGAAGTTACTGTAAAGCTTCTAAAATGTCTGCCTTGTGTTATTTCACTAGGCAACGTAAATACTCAGAAAGGCAACTGCCTCTCAGAGCCCAAATCTAACTCACATACAAATGAAGAGATGGCTGTGCATCTGGAAATAACTGCCCACAGATCAATGGCTTACATGGAATATTGTTCCCATCTGCAAGGTTTGTAATCACTAGTTTAAACTTGGCATTCCTGGAAGTAAGAAAGGAAGGAAGGGAGGGAGGAGAGGAGGGAGGAAGAGAGGGAATCAGACAGACTCAATATAGTAATTGTGGCATAGAATTGTAAGGAGTTTGTCAACTCTGTTCTCAACTTTTACTGTCTGTCTTAGAGCACACTGACACACAGTTCCAAAGGGAAATCAAAGTCTCTGCTGCCCACTGTGTCCATGTTCAGGCCATACCCTTTTTTTTAGTTTCCATGTGGCTGAAAGGAGGCCTTCAGCGAACAATGCCCAGGAGCACAGTGCGCATGTGCGCCAGGAAAGCGGATAAAACAGCCATCCACTACGGAGTTTCTTTCCCAGCAGAGTGGCCAAGCAGGCCTGCCCTGGTTTCCGAGAGAGCACAGATTTGAGTGAACACGGGGAAGGGGGCAGGGAAGCCACCGTATCAAACCAAAAGTATTTTTTACAGCTTAAGCTATAAGCAACCTTCTTCTGTCTCTGCATTCTAGCTACTCCAATAAAACAACCGTATTTTGATTTAAGAAATGACTGTATTTTGATCTAAGAACTAAATTACTCGAAAGATACCCCAAAACTACTTTATAATCAAGTCCATCAAATCCATTTTATTTTTAAATTTACATTTACTCCACAATAAGCAATGAAGTTTCTGACCGGTGACTTTTGGGTTATACATTGTTCATGTTCAATATGGCTTTCCTTTCAGAGAAAACAAAAATACACACGCGTTCTTTACAAATCCTGCTTTCTATGCCCTAAAGAGGCATCTTAATTCACTTAGTTGATCGGGACTAGACAATCCAACAGCAATGCAATGGGACACAGCCTACACCGACTCCGGATTCCTGGAAAGCCACTACCATTCTCACTAACACCCGAGTTGTTCATCTTTCTAGGGTCATAACAACCCTCCCTTCCACCCACCTCCGAGCGCCCGCGTCCACACCAGACCAACTTCCGGCCGAGCCCCGTGTCCGCACAGCACAGGCGCTGGCACTTGCCTGCGGCGGCGGCGGCAGGAGCGGAGCTGGGCCTGGTCCTCCCGGCGCCGCCGCACGCAGGCCGGGGCGGCGGGGCGGCGGGGCACGCACCGCTCTTGCTCAGCGAAAGGCGCTGGGGAGCGGGGGCGGCGGCGGTCGCAGGTCCCCACGGCTCGCGGTTCCGGGAGGGCAGTGGGCGGCCACGCGGGGCCCCGCCCGCGCTGGGGGAGGTGGAAGCCGCGCTCCTTCAGCCCCGGAGGCCGGGCCAGCGCCGCCACATGCCGGTGCCCAGACGCCGAGAGAAAGAGCAGACTCCCCAGGCGGCGGCCCGCAAAACCCGGCCTGGAGTCCGGCTGGCGCGCACACAGCGCGGCAAAGCTCTCTGCCTCCCTCACCCTCCCTCCCTCCCTGCTGACGGCGGAACTGAGAGGCTGTGTGATGGATGGCAGCTCTTAATAGCCTGGTCAGCTAGAAAATGCATCTGCAAGCAAGATATTAAAGAGGCAGCACATCCCCGGGAGTGATCAGCAGCTCACGCGTCCTAGAGGTGCCTCTGCTTCTTCTGCCAGGAATATTAATGCCAACCGCCTCTGACATCTAACAAAGTGCAGGTGACATAGCCAACAATCACAGACAGCCCCAACATGTGTTTGAAAGATGCACAGGAGAGAGAATCGCTGTTTGGAGTCAAAAAATAATCCTGACCCCAATTTTCCTTACAATTTAAGAATTTTCTAAGTCATTTGTTTAAAATGTTTCTCTCCAATCATTCCCCCCAAAACAATAAAGATCCATCTTTTATACAAGGCATACTTAAATTGGGCTTTATCTTGCATTCTTTCCAAGTGGCCTTACATATACATATAACCCACTGGCTACCAGATTCCAGATCCCCTCATTAATTCCATTGTATGTCCACCTAAATACGATTACCAACTGTTAATTTACAATCAGTTTCTTCCCCACACCCAATATGGTTAGCATACATCAACTTGCTGAAATTTATTAAAATTAAACTACATTCATACCATGTACTCTCTAGTAGTAGCAGCCAAGATAAATTTTCCTATTAAATAAGGCATTCTATAGAAAACGTTTTAAAATATATTCCTATAGAATATGAATTCAAAGTATTAGGCTTAGTGTCAACCAAAATTTGAAAATCACAAGCTCAAAATTTAAATGATCACTTTTAGTATCTTTCATATTGCACCTTTTTATCTTCCAGGCAAGTTTCACTGAACTCTCAAATAAATGTTATTGGGTCTTCCCGGGCCCACTAATGTTGCTGAATTAATAGGTACCCTCTTACCAGCAGTCCAAGATTTAGACAGATAAGGGATTTGCGCCCAGTCTGGGGGGAGGGGGAGGGTAGGCGGCAGCTGCAGCCTTACTGACACAGACAACCAAGCTGACAGGCTACATGCATATTTACTGTTTAAACATCATTCTCCTAATCACTGTTAAAGAAAAATCAAGTTATCCTTCAGGAGCTGGAAATATCTATCTAAAACTACTAACAGCACAGGCCCTGAGAATAAGACTGGATGAAGCATAAAGCTTTTGCACCTAAAAGGTGGCTGTGGCCTATAAAAACCAAAGGTGGTCTGCCGAAACCGGTTTGGCTCAATGGATAGGGCGTCAGCTTGGGGACTGAAGGGACCCGGGTTCGATTCCGGTCAAGGGCATGTACCTTGGTTGCGGGCACATCCCCAGTAGGGGGTGTGCAAGAGGCAGCTGACTGATGACTCTCTCTCATGGATGTTTCTAGCTCTCTATCTCTCTGCCTTCCTCTCTGTACAAAATCAATAAAATATATTTAAAAAAAAAACAAAAAAAAAACCCAGAGGTAGTCTGGCCCTCAGCCTAATACACCAAGATTACAGGTTTGATCCTGGTCAAGGCATATGCAAGAATCAACCAATGAACATATAAATAAATGGAACAACAAATCCCCCCTCTCTTCCCCCTCTAAAAAAAAATCAATTACTGGTAAAAAAAAAAAAAAAATCAGGTATGGTCTAGGGTACAAATGCAACCACTATGAGCTATGCTATAAGCCCCACTGAACACCACTCCCAATGAGTCCATCCTGAAGGCCTTGCAGCTTGAAAACCTGCTTCATCACCAAGTGGCTGGGAAGTCACTCCACCCAAGTCAGAGATGGATCAGCCCTAATGGCCTACAAAGCCACTCCGGTATGGGCACACTTCCATTTCTAACGGCTCCATCGGCACAGCGGAGGCTAAAGAGAAGTGTTTGGTGGTGTTTTCCTGCACACCTTTTTGAAAAAAGATGGTTTAAAGTGAACTGAAAGGGCTGGCGAGAACCACCAAACTGCTCTTCTGAATCGATTCTGTACCTCGTCTCTCAGGGCTTCTAAATGCTGACAGCACTTTCTGACACATACACTTCGTCCTTGTCTTGCATCCTTTCTGATAAGCCATCCACACCCAGCCCCCACCTTCCAATTACACCCCCCCCCCCATCTTTCAATTCCCCAAGGAATCAGGATTTCCACTGCAGACCATGCCTGCTTCTTCCCCATCTCCCTGCCGCCACCCTCCCCACCGCCCTGCCACACACAGCTACAGCCTCCTCCTTCAGATCTCAGATCAAGTCTGACTGTGCCGAGAAGCCTCCCCTGAGACTCCATTCTAGGTAAGTTCCTTTGTTGTAAGTTCTCAGGGACTGTGTTCCTCTCCTGAGCGTGTGTCTCAGTGTGAAACTCACTGGCTGGTTCTCGGTGAGGTCCACAGTCCCCTCAGGCAGCGGCTCCATTAGAGGAAGTTCCGTTTTCTAGGTGTGCAGGAAGCTGCGCCTTCTAGATTCCTGTTACTAAATTATAGGATGTTCGAAAAAAAACAATGTCGGGGAGGATCCAAGATGGCTGCTCGGGTAGACATCTAGCCGCGGCAGCACACAACAATTTCAATGGAATACAACTAAAATGTAGAGTGGACATTGCCCAGAGCTACAGGTAGTCGACTGACTGAAATTTCTACAACAAGAAGGAAAGAGAAAACCAGAAAGAAAATCAGAGGAGCTGAAAAAAAGCCTAAGGTACGGAGACATGCTGCGCGCGCCTGCCCGCCCGCCCGCGCGCACGGAGAGGTCGCAGCCGGAGAGGAGGAGAGGGCGGGGAGCCGCCTTTCCTTCCCTAGCAGGAAGGAAATAAAACCCCCAGCCTGGGCTGAACCCCCGAACCGGCAGCGCTGAGCCCCCCCGAACCGGCAGCGCTGAGCCCCAGTTATGGGCCAGACCCTGGGGACCCAGGCTCCGGCGGGAGGAGACGGGGCTGTGAGGCGGAAAAACGGCGAAAGGCAGGGCCCCCAGGAGTCGCGCGCAATGCGTGCAGAGGACTGAATGTTGACTCTGATGCTGGGTTGCCCTAGCCGGAAGAAACAAGGCCTCCGGCGGCGGTGAGCCTCAGTCCGGACTGCTCCGAACCCCAGTTCTGGGCCAATCCCTGGGGACCCAGGCTCAGGCAGAGGGAGACGGGGCTGTGAGGTGGAGTCCGGGGAGAGCGGCGAAAGGCCGGGCCCCCGGGTCTCGCACAAACTGCGCGCAGAGGACAGTCTGTGGGACTCGCGCAAACTGCGCGCAGAGGACAGTCTGTGGGACTCGCACAAACTGCGCGCAGAGGACAGTCTGTTGACTCTGATGCTGGACTTCCCTAGCAGGAAGGAGAAAAAAAAAGCTCTAGGCTGGGGGAACGCGGAGGGGAGCGGAAGCCCCTGCCGGACTCCAGCCAACCGGGCACCAGCAAGGAGGCGGGCCACGGGGCCCCTGGGGGCGTGGGTGCCCCTGAGCCTTTGACCACTGAGCTCGGGCAATGGAGCCAAGGCCAGGGGCTGCTTCCTGGGCAGCGCCGTCCTGGCAACAGGCTGAAGCAGCACAGGAGCCCGCGGAGAACAAAGGGGGCCACAGGCCAACCTGCTGAGCTCCCAGGACAAGGAGGAAGAAACCAAAGAAGTTCTCAATGTGAAGAAATCAAGTGAGAGCAAAAAATAGTAAAATTACTTAAGAAAGAATACAAAGAAGATCTTGAAAAATCAAAGACTAAGTCAGAACTCAACTCACCAGCCAACATTGCAACATAAATGCCTTTTAAAAAGAAAAAAAAAAGGACAGAATGTTGGAACAGCGACGGCCAGGCCTAGAGTGGCCAGGCACAAGGCAGTGGCAGCCAGACCCGGAGCAGCAACGGCCAGGCCCCAGAACAACAGCAGCCAGAACCAGAGCATCAACAGCCAGCACTGGAGTAGCCAGACCTGGGGCAGTGGCAGCCAGGCATGAGGCGGAGGCGGCCAAGCCCAGGGTGGCCAGTCCAGGAACACCCAGACCCGGAGTGGCCGGGCCCAAAGAAGCCGGGCCCAGAGCAGCCGGGGTGGGAGCAGCCAGACCCAGAACAGCAGTAGCCAAGCCCAGAGCATCCAGGTCGGGAGTGGCCAGGCTTGGAGCGGCCGGGCCCGGGGCAGCCGGGCCCAGAGCAGCCGGGTCAGGTGCGGCCAGGCCCGGAGCAGCGGCTGCCAGGCTGGGAGCGGCCAGGCCCGGGGGAGCAGGCGGGTCGGGTGCGGCCAGGCCCGGAGCAGCGGCTGCCAGGCTGGGAGCGGCCAGGCCCGGGGGAGCAGGCGGGTCGGGTGCGGCCAGGCCCGGAGCAGCGGCTGCCAGGCTGGGAGCGGCCAGGCCCGGGGGAGCAGGCGGGTCGGGTGCGGCCAGGCCCGGAGCAGCGGCTGCCAGGCTGGGAGCGGCCAGGCCCGGGGGAGCAGGCGGGGCTGGTGCGGCCAGGCCCGGAGCAGCGGCTGCCAGGCTGGGAGCGGCCAGGCCCGGGGGAGCAGGCGGGGCTGGTGCGGCCAGGCCCGGAGCAGCGGCTGCCAGGCTGGGAGCGGCCAGGCCCGGGGGAGCAGGCGGGGCTGGTGCGGCCAGGCCCGGAGCAGCGGCTGCCAGGCTGGGAGCGGCCAGGCCCGGGGGAGCAGGCGGGGCTGGTGCGGCCAGGCCCGGAGCAGCGGCTGCCAGGCTGGGAGCGGCCAGGCCCGGGGGAGCAGGCGGGGCTGGTGCGGCCAGGCCCGGAGCAGCGGCTGCCAGGCTGGGAGCGGCCAGGCCCGGGGGAGCAGGCGGGGCTGGTGCGGCCAGGCCCGGAGCAGCGGCTGCCAGGCTGGGAGCGGCCAGGCCCGGGGGAGCAGGCGGGGCTGGTGCGGCCAGGCCCGGAGCAGCGGCTGCCAGGCTGGGAGCGGCCAGGCCCGGGGGAGCAGGCGGGGCTGGTGCGGCCAGGCCCGGAGCAGCGGCTGCCAGGCTGGGAGCGGCCAGGCCCGGGGGAGCAGGCGGGTCGGGTGCGGCCAGGCCCGGAGCAGCGGCTGCCAGGCTGGGAGCGGCCAGGCCCGGGGGAGCAGGCGGGGCTGGTGCGGCCAGGCCCGGAGCAGCGGCTGCCAGGCTGGGAGCGGCCAGGCCCGGGGGAGCAGGCGGGTCGGGTGCGGCCAGGCCCGGAGCAGCGGCTGCCAGGCTGGGAGCGGCCAGGCCCGGGGGAGCAGGCGGGGCTGGTGCGGCCAGGCCCGGAGCAGCGGCTGCCAGGCTGGGAGCGGCCAGGCCCGGGGGAGCAGGCGGGTCGGGTGCGGCCAGGCCCGGAGCAGCGGCTGCCAGGCTGGGAGCGGCCAGGCCCGGGGGAGCAGGCGGGTCGGGTGCGGCCAGGCCCGGAGCAGCGGCTGCCAGGCTGGGAGCGGCCAGGCCCGGGGGAGCAGGCGGGGCTGGTGCGGCCAGGCCCGGAGCAGCGGCTGCCAGGCTGGGAGCGGCCAGGCCCGGGGGAGCAGGCGGGGCTGGTGCGGCCAGGCCCGGAGCAGCGGCTGCCAGGCTGGGAGCGGCCAGGCCCGGGGGAGCAGGCGGGGCTGGTGCGGCCAGGCCCGGAGCAGCGGCTGCCAGGCTGGGAGCGGCCAGGCCCGGGGGAGCAGGCGGGTCGGGTGCGGCCAGGCCCGGAGCAGCGGCTGCCAGGCTGGGAGCGGCCAGGCCCGGGGGAGCAGGCGGGTCGGGTGCGGCCAGGCCCGGAGCAGCGGCTGCCAGGCTGGGAGCGGCCAGGCCCGGGGGAGCAGGCGGGGCTGGTGCGGCCAGGCCCGGAGCAGCGGCTGCCAGGCTGGGAGCGGCCAGGCCCGGGGGAGCAGGCGGGGCTGGTGCGGCCAGGCCCGGAGCAGCGGCTGCCAGGCTGGGAGCGGCCAGGCCCGGGGGAGCAGGCGGGGCTGGTGCGGCCAGGCCCGGAGCAGCGGCTGCCAGGCTGGGAGCGGCCAGGCCCGGGGGAGCAGGCGGGGCTGGTGCGGCCAGGCCCGGAGCAGCGGCTGCCAGGCTGGGAGCGGCCAGGCCCGGGGGAGCAGGCGGGTCGGGTGAGGCCAGGCCCGGAGCAGCGGCTGCCAGGCTGGGAGCGGCCAGGCCCGGAGCAGCAGCAGCCAAGTCCAGAGCAACTAGGTCGGGAGCGGCAGTGACCAGACCCGGAGCAGCTGGTTGTGGAATGAACCAGAGCAACAGAGGCCAGGCCCTGAGCAGCCAGGCCCAGAACAGCTTGCTCCTTGCCTGCCCCTGCCCCACGGCTGCTTCTCAGACATGGCTGGAAACTTTCGTGGGAACTTGAGGGTCTGCTGAATCAAGTGATGAAGGCTTAGATCTGGATGTGTTGAATTAGTTTAGGACTGGGGTGTTGATCTGTGAGTGCCTTGGGTGGGGCCTGGATGAGGCTGGTTGACCTAGTGGGAAATGTCTTTTGTGTGAAGTGTATCATTGGGCATGTGGAGGTATTATTGATATGAGAAAATGCTAAGTAACTGATTTACTATCTGAAAAGGGATTTACTATCGGGGAAATTGAGGGAAGAAGAGACTGAACATAAACTGTGCACCTATGGATGAGGACAATGGGGGATGGGGGGGGGGGGACGGAGGGTGGGGTGGGAACCTGGTGGAGGGGGGAAGAAATGAGGAACCTTTGTAATAATATGAACAATAAAGATTGATTTAAAAAAAAAATAAAAAAAAAAAATAAAAAATAAAAAAATAAAGGAGCCATTTAAAAAAAAAAAAAAAAAAAAAAAAAAAAAAAAAAAAAAAAAAAAAAAAAATAAATTATAGGATGTTCGTTAACACAAAATCTCCTCATTGAGTGGGGCCTAACTGTACCGAGTGTCAAGCACACAGATCTATGGAATGAATAAATGAATTGCTTTCCAAGACCCCGTTTTATTCCTTGTGTATATTCTCTGCACAGTTCCTGGCACAAAGAAGCCTCTCTCAAATAAGTAGCATCTATCCAAATAAACAGCATAAACTCATGTTTCATTAACCTTTAGAAGTCTAGTAAAATGAAGATTTTCATACCCACTTTATAGAGATGTAAATAATTGTGCCAAGGGTCACTCAGAAAAACACTGAGACCATAACCAGGATCCTACTTGCAAGCTACACTTTTTTTAAGTTACTGAGACTCAGAAGCCATCATTAATTTATTCGAGCCAAGTTCTTCCTGCTTACCTGGCATTTATGCAAGAGGCAAACAGCCACAGGTGAACTGGACACATCACTAAATCTTGTACACACATGAAGAGAAATATAAACAGAGCATAAAAATTTGAGAGCAACTGTATACTAGTTTGTCTTCCAAAATTCTCTAAATGCAAAAGTACTATGAAATTCAAACTGCAGCGGTAAATGAGGGGAGAGGAATAACCCTTCACCTCTCGTTTACCATACACTCTTGCTTTATTTTCAGTTTTTTCCTCTTTCAAACACCTGTATTTCCCTGGCATGGAAGCCTCTGTAAGAGCAGTTGTGACATAGCATTTCAAAACCACCCTCCCCAACTCCTCAAAGTGAAAAGTTAATTTTAAACCCCATTAATGTGAGCTTGTAAATTCAAAGATCGGTAGATAAGAAATAGAGAAGTTATCACAAGACAATTTCTCAGATGTTTTGCACATGAGCTCATGAAACGGTGAAAGAAAATAGTAAGCTTGTGAGAGGAATGAAAAAAATTAGATATATCCAACCTCACTCCCAAATTAAAGCCCACGGATTTTCAATGTTCTACGTGGCACTGCTCAGTTCCCACATCTCACCCTGGCTTTGTGCCATTGCTTCCTTTTGTCCTAAGTTCCATCCCACAGAAAATCCAGCACCAGGTTTTATAACATCCTTCATTTATCAAAACAACCCTGTCAAGTTGAGTGCCATTAACAGATAATGAGAGGAGACCACAGATGCGGTTAGAGGCAAAGCACTCCATATTCCACAGGCCTCAGCATGCAGCCAAGTGAGCCGACATCTGACTTTACCCTAACAGTTATAACTAAATACAGAGTCTGCTCAAACCCACATTAAAGCTGTGACCAGAAGCAGTACACAGGGGAGATGGGAAGTATAACTTGAGCACAAGCTGAGCGGCAGGCACCCAGGTTATTCCAGATCCGTACCTCACACCGCCTCACACCGCCACACTGCATCTGCTCCCTCCCCCACCCTGACTCTGGCACAGCCAGGAAGGTCTCTGGCCCACTCCCCACAGCCACCAAAGAGGGCAGGAGATTACCTTTTTATGAAAGTTTTAAGGTAACAAACATTCATCTAACAATAACTAGTAAGGTTTGCCAAATTTATAACTATCAAGTTGAGATTATTAAAACTCTTTCTTAAGCATTATCTAGTAAAATCATTCAGATCAAGTAACTTAACTTATGCCAGTGTCAAAATGTCAAAAGAATGTCCAAGTCAAGCAAACACTTACTGAACCAAGGGCTAGTACTAGTTAACTATGTCTCCATAGTATCCTAGGATGGGAGGTTTGGTTTTGTATGACTACGCAGAATACGGAGTTATAATTTTAAACTAACCATAACTTCTTTCCTTTTTCCAACTTGACAAAACCTCATTTTCAAAAAAATATATATATATAGTTTTTAAAGCCTTTTGGATTTTGAATGATATACATTCCTATAGGCAATCCAAACCTATTCAAGTTGAAGTACATCTCTCCAGACCTTCTTCTAGAACTCATGTATACAAATACATAAATACTTGAGGACATATATGTTTGTCGGGGGGGAGAGGGGGGCGGAATTGTCATTTCCTTGACTTTTATTTCATAAAAACGAAATCCTACTATTCATGCTATATGGTAACTTGCTTCTCTCACTATACAGCAGACCATTTGATTCCTTTATCTAATTGCACAGTATTCTATAGTATGGGAATACAATAATTAAAAGGTGTCTAATTATGCCCTGCCCATGTGACTCAGTTGGATTCTGGTCAGGGCACATTCCTGAGTTGTGGGCTTAATCCCCAGTAGGGGGCATGCAGGAGTCACCCAATAAATGTTCCCCTTTCACAGTGATGTTTCTCTCTCCCTCTCTCTTTCTCTCTCTAAAAATCAATTAAGTAAATACTTTTAAAAGTATTAATTATCATAATCAGGTTCTATGTGTATCTGTGCATATGAGTATTTCTATACTGTTGGAATCTCTCACTCAGTGAATACGCATTATTTCATTCAAGGAGACTGAATCAAGCTACCTTCCGAGTTATATTCTTCGGGGTGGTAAGGCCTGTTCCCACACTAGCATTCTGGGGGTTTGTTTAAGTTTTACATCCTGGTAGGACATTTCCTGGATTTCCTAGCCCCTGGCCATTTTCTGTTTCTTTCCATGACTCCTCTCCCAAGAATGTGTAGTCAATGTTGAGCATCTCTTGTCACATTCCAGCATCTCTCCTGAGTGAGAAGATTCACTCAAGCTGCTTTGTGCTGATTGCAAAATTTTATCTCCCCACTCCCCGCCCCTCCCAGAGCTTGCTTCTTAGTAACAGATCCACTTTTCAATGCCCTCTGAGCTCCACCACAATGGTATTCCACGGATACTCTCAAATCATCCTAAACCAAAGCAATGTTCTTCCCTGCATGTCCTAGCTTCCCCCACATAGTCCCAGGAAACTTATTACTGTTACTGTGGTATAAGTATTAATAGAATGTCTTTTTAAAATAAGAAAATTATGGCTTATATCCTACAATGCATATGAAATTAGAATTAGCACATTAAATATGAACTATTTCTCAGCTTTTAATTCTACCAAATGAGTTTTATTATTTTAACTAGAGGTCCAATGCACGAATTCGGGGCAGGAGTGGAGAGGGGGAGGGGCCACAGGAGGTTGGCTGGCTGGCCCTGCCCCCAACTGCAGGACAGGGACCCTGGGGAAAGGGGCCACGGTGGTCGGCTGGCCAGCTCTGCCCCCGATAGGGGGTGGCAATTGGAGATAGGGCCAGCCGGCAGGGGCCTGGCCAGCCAGCCCTACCCCCAATCAGGATGAGATGGGGTCAATGGGACCCCGATTGCACCGGCTGGCTGCTGCAGTTCGCGTCATAGGGACTGGTCATTCTGGTCATTCTATCATCCCAGTTGCTTGGCTTTTATATAGAGAGGTAATAGGTAATTATCATCTAATCCATAGTTTGCAAGTCTTAAAGGTAAATCAAGGTCAGGCATTTACAAATATGAATTTAAAAAAAACACAAAAACTTCTACATAATTACCTATCCGTTCACTTATCACATCACTTTCCATTCAGCCAACATTTAATGATCAACTCACAGCTTCTTTGTAGTAAAGTTGCAGAAGAACAGAAATATAAACACATTAATTTGGTCAGTGATGATAATTATATCCATAGAAACAGAGTTACCAGAAAACCATGAACATGTATATTATAATAATATTCCAAATTATTGAGGGAAAGTGAGTTTTTTTGTCCTTTAATGCCAGAATCTTAATATTTACTTTTATATTTAAGAATAAAACATGCATTAATATCAACCTTGATAATATTGGAATCTACATAAAACACTTAAAAATAACTAGAAATAACATCAGATTCTAAAATTCAAGGAGCGCCCTAGCTGGTTTGGCTCAGTGGATAGAGTATCAGCCTGTGGACTGAAGGGTCCCGAGTTCAATTTCAGTAAAAGACACATGCTCAATCCCCAGTAGGGGGCGTGTAGGAGACAGCCAATCTTTAATTCTCATCACTGATGTTTCTCTCTCTCCCTTCCTCTCTGAAATCAATAAAAATATATTTTTAAAGAACTAAATAAATAAAAAATAAAATTCCAAAAGAGGCTAATTTTTAGTAAAACTATAAAAAGCACATATTCCATACATAGGTAAAACATTCAAGTTGGATGTTAATTACAACTTTCCTTTTTTTAACACTTTCCAACACAGCTCAAGCATATATTTGAGTGATAAACTCCTAATAAGTAGTGTGATTTCATAATGTACAAAATTACTGACATTATTAAAATAAAATAAAATAAAATAAAATAAAATAAAATAAAATAAAATAAAATAAAATAAAATAAAATAAAGGCGGGAAGAGGGAGGGGGAAATAACAGCTTGCCACACATCAAATCCCTCTTTTCTAAGAACGGAGGGCCGACGCTCAGTGTGCAGTCACAGCAAACTCATCTGACACAGCGTGTACGTCAATCCAAGGTCAGGCCTGAAGGCTTTAGTTTTGGAAGTGGATAGTCCTCTTGGGAATGCAGGATGTGAAATAGCCTTAAAGCAACTAAGAATGTGAGATTTCTTAGATAGCATATGTTTTCAACATATTTAAGGACATTTTTTCATCAACTCACTAGCGATATCAGATTCTACAGATGAAATTATAATGTTCCAACAGAGTGATACTTTGAAAAGGCAAAAAGAGAGAAGAAATAGCTTAGGGACTCAGGACCCTAACAGGATGTGTAGAATAGAATGAGGTCTAACAATATGTGATAAAATTGGTGGGGCAATCCAGTCAGATTTATTGAAAGTCCATAACCTTATGACAATGAAAAACCTCAACTATTATACCAATAATTCAAAATTTCAACCACATGGATAGATATCTGTGCAACTAAAATGACACTTACAAATCCCAAACACTGCTTTGCCCTTAAAAAAAAATTTTAAGTATGTTTTGTCTGGTAATATATCTCCAATAAATGAAACTCTTTCTAAATATAATCACAAACATCTATTTTAGAAAAAATATAAATATAAATGTTTCAAAAGATTAAACCAGTACCACTTGCCAGTTTCAACATCACAGGTAGTGTTAATGGTCTGGTTTTCCTGCTTAAAACCCAATCACACTCCTCTCTAGAAAATGTTAAAAAATTCTAGTTCAAAATATCCACTCACACATGCAATACGTTAGCGAAATCAAAAATCAAAAGCCACAGTCCAGGACGTTTGGCCTTTACAACACAGGGTCGTTTCTTTTGTTTTGGAGAAGGGAAGTGTTAGAGGTGACAGGCTGTCATGAAGACAAATTCTGAACATCCACTTACCTTTAATTTTAACTGACAAGATAAAGCAAATATTTGGGTTGCAGGAAACAACACAGCACAAACAAACAAAAACAAAAAAAGACATTCTAACATTTTCATTATTTAATCAACTCTAACAATGAATCCTAAACAATGACCCTCCCTCCAATCTGTAGAGTAAGCTAACTCTACAGGGAAAAATATAGAGCCCTAACAGCAGACTCTGGAATGTTTAAACAATTATAATGTAAAGCATGTTCATTCTCACAAGCGAAAGGAAATGCCTGCCAAATGCTTCCTTCACAATCGCCCCAGAACGGAGAGCAGGTCTCTTTAACGCGAGCTTCCCTGGCATTCCAACCGCAGCAGACACTGAACACAGACACCTTGAAAGCTGACCTGGTTCTATTATCTTTTATTGAAGGCCTAGCAAAGATCAGACAGGAGTCCACTGCTATTTACATTTTTTGGTGCATTAATCACTTTTATACTCACAGGCTCTGAAAAATTCAATAGGTTTTTTTTTTGTTTTTTTTTTTTAATGACAATAACCACGGGATGTAACCATAGCTGAACTGGTCTTTTTCTCAGGAAGGTCAGAAAAGCTGTAAAAAACAGGAAGTCTGTGCTATAAGGTTGAGAAATGTTTGTTTTAACAGTCTAAGGCTTTCTGTTTGTAGTCAGGCATTATGGAGAACTAGAGTTTATTCTTTCCAGCCAAGAATTAACGTCTGGGGAAAAGGCCAAAAAGGTGCCCAAACAACTTTAAAAAGCACATTACCTAAATAAGACTTCTTAAAAATCTGAACTATCAATTTTCCTTGCTACCCTTCAACATTAAATACGAGCTAATTTAGAAAGTGTAAAAGAAGATAGTTTAATCTCTTGTAGTAATTTATAAAAGCTAAAGGAATACCATAGTAATCAATACTAAGACAGCCACCTAGTAACAATTAATAGGTAGATTAAGAATTGAGCCGAAACCGGTTTGGCTCAGTGGATAGAGCGTCCGTCTGTGGACTGAAAAGTCCCAGGTTCCATTCCAGTCAAGGGCATGTACCTTGGTTGCGGGCACATCCCCAGTGAGGAGAGTGCAGGAGGCAGCTGGTCAATGTTTCTCTCTCATCGATGTTTCTAGCTCTCTATTCCTCTCTTTTCCTCTCTGAAAAATATCAATAAAATATATTTTTTAAAAAAGAATTATACATGTTTTCAAGAGATTATATAATTTATCATTATACTAAATGAGTGGCCCAGTGCATGAGACAGTTATAACATTCCCTATATTTTCCATTGAAGAACTGGTAGGATCAAGATAGACCCAACTCCAATATTTAAAGTGACAGAAAGAGTCCAGTAATTCACAGTGAACCCGCCATTGTGCCGACAATACTGTGTGTTTAGCATCCATGGGAATGCTGACATGTGCACTGCAAGTGATGATTGAAGAGTCAATTAAGTAGTGGGAAAGGGCTTGCAGCAAAAATTTAAACTAAAAATAACCCACTTATAGGAGAGCAGTACAGGAAAAACTGGCTAAACTATAATCAAAGTCTGTATTTCCAGTTTCAATAGTAAACACAGTTGTTAAGAGTGGTTAACACACAAGACCATAAGTGCATGCAATTTCAAAGTAAAAAAACATCTGTTTTATCAATAGTATCCTTGTTATAGCCTCTGTTATTTTGCTCAGAAACAACGTGAGAGTAAGAATAAGAGCAGGTATGACACATGAAAGAAAGAACAGTCAATTTATCTTAGGAAATGTTGAGCCTTTCATATAAATTCCTAAAATTATAAGTTCTAAAGCTGCTAGATTTCTAGAACTTTACAGATCTTCTGAAGAAATAACATCAGATAATGCAATCTCTCCTGCTGCTGTTTTTCTGTGCCCACCACTGAGGCAGGGTGCCTGTGTCCACAAGGTAAGAGTGGCAAATTCAGAAAACGAAGCCACTAGACAGGCCAACGCAGAAATGCCTTTAAGTTCATGACCAAAAAAAGCAACAGCGTCAGCCGATGAACTAGACACAGCTGGGATTTTTTCAGTTCTGGGGGGTAAAGCTGTTGTTTCATCTCACCAATGCTGCAGTGTAGTCCTGTGTATTTTTCAAGGCGATTTTGAATTGAGTGATGCTCTCCTCATCTGGTGCTACAAAAGCAGGCACATCTCTGCAGCCCCAGCTCCTGAATGGCTTCCCAGTCTTCATGCAATTTGCCAAATGGTGAAGGGCACCAGCTCTGGAGTCCTATGGCCAAGTTGTCCCTGCTCTACAGTTTACTAACAGCAATCTTGGGCAAGTCTCATCTGTAAAATGTTGGCCATAATTATACCTATTACTTAAGGTTTTCAGGACGATGAAATGAAATTATTTGAGTAAAGCACTAGGTGCTGGGCCCACAAGAAATGCTCACTGAGCCATGACCCATGTTTCTCAGTGGTTAGGGCATTAGCCTACACACTGAAGTTCGATTTCCTACCAAGGACATGTAACTGGGTTGCAGGTTGGATCCCTGGCCCTGGTCAGGGCGAGTGCAGGAGGCAACCATTCCAGGTGTCTCTCTCACATCTCTCTCTCTCAAAATGCAATTGAAAAAACATCCTCAGACGAGGACTAATAAAACAAGAAAGAAAAGAAAAAAAAGAAATGCTCAATAAATGTGAGGTATTATTAGCATTGTGATCATGAGCTCCATCATGGACTCTCTAAGAACCTGATTAAAGCAATCAGCCTGGGCCCAAATTGCCCCTCAGCAAGGTTCCCAATTCATTATTTGTTTACAAAGCACATCACTCTATAAAAGTGGGGGTGGAGGGGAAAGGCAGGAAAATCAGTCTTTTGTTTTTCATCCTTGTTACCAGCCACTGCTGCATTATTTATATGACGGGGGCAGGAGTGTGTCTGGACAGATGTTCAACTGGAGCATCGATCACAACAGGCAATGCCCGTCTCAGCAGCAAACCCCTTCCCTTCACCAGTCATGTCCCTGGACCGAGAGAGCAATGGAGACACACAGTGGCCACACAATATCAAAGTGCTTTTGTCTAAGCATTCTGGCCATAGATTTTGATGAAATGAAATGATCCATCACTAAATTTTTCTTTTTATTCCCAATTTATGTCCTTAAGGTATTATTAAGAGTCCAAAGAGACCCAAGGTGTATTAGAAACAAAAGGAAAAGGGGAGGGAGAGGGGTCAGGAAGGACAGATAACATTTCCAATAGGCATTCTACTATGTATTTACCGAAGCAGAACTAATGAAATTACTGAAATACCAATTAACATAATACAGAGAGAAGAACAAATGATAGACACATGCCATCTGCTTAATTCAAGTTTGATGTGTCAAACAAAGAAAGCATTCTATAAGGTCACAAGTACTGTATTCAAATAATTTTCCTCATTTCTATTTTCTCTGGACCAGTAAATGTAGGACTAACCACAGTTAATGAATTAAAAACTCACATTTTTTCAAAACACTTAAATGACTTATTTAAATGCTTATCATTGGGGAGGGGGACATTAAATTGGCCGAGGAATGAGAGTTTGGTTTTTTTAAAACAGATCATTGTGTTTCTAGTAAGCAGTTTCCACCTCTACACATATTTTCAAATAGAAATGCTGCTCTTTATTTACATACAGTGCTAGATATATAGCAAGTTTTAAGAAATAAATACTTATGGAATGATCAACTGATTGAAAATAACTCAGACTTGCCTGAGGCATGGAAAGTACAGGGTGAAACGGGGAGAGAAACTAGGAATTGGTGAATTACGCATGAAAAAGCACTTTCCTTTCTAGTTAATAGCTTGAGGGGACTGGGAAGAGGGGGCTGAATTTGACAATGTCCAAAAAATCTTTCTGTAAGAGCAGACTATTATTAATCTAATTCTTTAAAACAAACAAAAAAATTAGTAATCTTGGTACTGTAAATCTTCCTTCTCTTTTCAAAGTCCATTGTACATACAAGCATCCTATATAATAAAAGCCCAGGCGTGCAGGAGGCAGCCAATCAATGATTCTCTCTCATCATGATGTTTCTCTCTCTCCCTCTCCCTTTCTCTCTGAAATCAATAAAAATATATTTTAAAAAGAGAGAGAGAAAAAAACGAGGTTTAAAACCTCATTGAAAAAGAGACTATTATATTTGTAGACAATATGATTGCCTAACTAGAAATAACCTAAGAGAATAAACTGGGCAAGTATCAGACTAATAGAAATTTAATAATGCTATTAGCAGTTAAGAAAAAGCAATTGTTTTTCTAATACTAAAGGATATAAACAAGTAAAACTTTGTCTTATAAAAATAATTTTTCATTTATTATATTTATTTTATCGAGGGCTTTAACAGAGTAATATAATGTTCTTACCAGGAAAAGTCTTATGTCTTATTCCTCAAATTAATTAAAACTACTTCCATTAAAATCTCAATAAGTTTTTACTTCGTTTTTGGAGGATGAGGGGGTTGGCATAGAAAAATGACAAAAGGACCCAGTTCTGGGGAACTGAGCCTCCGGCAGCAGAAAGGCAAGGTCCGTGTTCCCTGTGGACAGAACTCCCTCTTTCTGCCCAACTGCCTGTCCCCCTCTTGGCTCTCAATGAGCATTACCGTCCACTAATCTGTTCCTTTTGTCCCAAATGATCACTCCTCCTATAGAACTGAACATTCCCTTTTCCTTCCACTGCTCTTTCTAGCACCTCATCCCTCAATTTTCTCTCTTCCTGCCTCGTATCTACCCAGAAAATGCTCAAGCCTGAATGTGGAGGCACCCTGGTACAGTAGTTAAGAAGTCAGCCCGCCTGGTTTCAAATCCTGACTTGACATAAAGCCTGACACTTAATAAGAACTAAAAATATGAGCACCTATATATGGGCTGCTGGGCCCTGTGACAAAATCACCTCCACATGTAAACTGGAAATGCTACTGATCTAGTCTTCCAGTCTCAGCAGTCCTCAGCACGCGTGTGTGTGTGTGTGTGTGTGTGTGTGTGTGTGTGTGTGGTCAGCTCCTGTTTTCTGTGCCACAACTACTCTCTCTTGCCGGCCACTTTTAAATAGGAGTGTTCGTCTTATGGACTCCTAATCACACACCACACACTCACTCTAAGCAATTTTGTCCTCCAATGTTCGCAACTCCCGTTCACATAAAGGATAATTGGTAATCTCTAGACCTGACCTCCCTCCTGAGCTTCAGGTCCATAACGTCCTCCTCAAAGGCAGCACGTTCCCCACTCCGTTTCTTCTTCATGTATCTTCAGTATCAATCAGTGGCACTACCACCCACTCAAGCAAAATAACCTTTCCCTCCTCCTGCCTCCTCACAGCCAACCATCACTAAGAATGACTGGTCCTGCATTTTAAACATCTCTCCTTTCTTCAGTGCCACCACCTGCTTCAGTTCTGAAACCATATCTCCCTGCTGGTTGTATGGTTTCCCAGGGCTTCCCTACCAAGTCCCACAGCTGAGGGGCTTAACCTATGCAAGTGTATTTCTGTCTCACAGGCTGGAGGCTGAGCGCCTAAGATCAAGGTGTCCACACAGTTCATTCCTTCTGAGGGAGGTAAAGCGAGGATCAGTTCCCTGTCTCCTTCCTCAGCTTGGTGATGGCCATCTTCTCCCTGTGCCTCTCCATTGCTTCCCCTCTGTGTGTGTCAATATCTGTGTCTACATTCCCACTGCACCAGTTATGCTGGATGGGCCCATCCTAATGGCCTCATCTTACTAATCACACTGCGATGACCCGAATTCCAAATACGCTCACAAAGCTGGGTTAGGTCTTCAACACAGGAATTTGGGGAAGACGTACTTGAACCTGTAGCACTGGTCTTCCTGCCTCTACTTTTGCTCAACGGGGCTTAACCACATCTTCCCCTTGCATAAACCTAATATGCAAATCCCACCCAGCAATCTTTCTGAGTTTCAATTTCTATCTCCTTTTCATGTTTAAGACCCACATTAGCTGTTTTTCATCCAAACTGTGAATGACAACAATGACGATCCGTATATTTTCTGGGTGGTGACAATGTGCCTGGTACTGTTCTCAGCACTTCGCATACAGGACACTATTCCTATAGAAGGGGCCCTACTATCATCTCCATTTTATAAACGAACCAACCAAGCAGCAAAGGTGTGAACCTGTTCAGAAAGCCAGTAAATCGTAGAACGAGGACTTAAACTTGGGCTCTGCACCCCAAAATACAGAGTAGCTGACATGGAAAGTCTGCTTGGTTTCCCATTTTGATCCTTTACTTACCTTTCACAAACTAACCTCAGCACAATCCAATTCAAACTTTCACTGGAGCAACGAGGAGGCTTAGAAGGTAATGCTGATCCTCACTCACAGCTATCAAATCCTGAATACCTCACAAATACCAAATCACCCAAGCATTGCCACAACAAGGAGGTGGAGGAGGAAATGGGGGGGGAAAGGCAGAGAAGGATGAAACTGCAGAATAACAACAGAGAGGAAGAAAATCTAACAACTCAGCCAGAATATGCCCTCAGGTTAGAAATAAAGAAATAAACCAGTGCTTTTCAGTGTCTGAGGGGGCTTTTTATAAAGAAGAAATTAGTATTTAGTTTGAATGGCCACAGTTCAATGTAGAGCATACAAATATAGGGTTTTTTCCTCTAATTATAACATAGGAGCAACCCCAGAAGTTATTGAAGGTTTTAAAAAGGATGGTCATAAACTGTGAAACAACAAATATTGTAAGTGCTAACCACATTGTTCCTTGAACATGTTTTAGGATACTCTCTGACAGATCTTTAAAGGGTTCTCTGCTGATGACACCATTTCCATGGCCTAATGAGTTCCAGTCCTATTAATTCAGACTGCGCTGTGTAAATTGATTTTTGTCATAGCGAGGATCAACAGAAGTAACAGTTCTTCAAATTAACCAACTGCTCACAATGTGGAGTACAAAGAATGTCTGCTGTGAAATATATTATACAGTGTCCAAACACCACTTGGCGCCAACAGAAGCTCACAAACAAGCTGTATTTTTACAGCAGAAGAAAAGTAACCCCACCTGTACAGAAGACAGTTTGGCTCCTTCAGTATTTTAGATTAAAAAAACTGCAATGCTAAGAAAGAGACAACCTACTTTCCAGCTCTTACTTACCATTTTTAGACTGCACAACCCATCAGGTAGGGACAGAATACACAGAAATAAAAATCACAACCTAAAAAGTCTTGAAGGCAGTTCTTTCCCTAAAACGAAGCCTTTATACCAAACGATTATATACAGTTTATGTATATTCTAACCTTTTTACAATGTGTATATTAAAGATTTTTGTTCCATAGCCTTTGGCAACTTTCCAAATTTAATATGTCACCAAGAAAACCAACTTTAATCTGCTATATGACTAGACTCAACTTTAAACTTACCATGACAAATGACATTTATATCTCCTATCACACTGACATTTATTTCATTTTTTTTATAGTAACAAAAGCAGCCCTGAATATGTGCATGTCCTGAAGCTGTCCATAGTAACCACTTCTTCCTACACCTCCTTCTTTAGGTTACTAGCTCGGGGTTTGGCAATATATGAGCTAATGGCCAAACAGCCCACTGCCTGCTTCTGTTTGGCCCACAAGGGAAAGAATGATTTCTATATTGGTAAATGGTTTGGGTGGAAAATGAATCCAAAGAAGAATAATATTCCATAACACATAAAAATCTTATGAAATTCAAATTTTAGTGTCCATAAAGTTTTACTGGAAGCAGCCACACCCATTCACTTAAAAATTATCTTTGGCTGCTTTTGTACTACAAAGGTAAGGTTGAATGGTTGTTACAGAGACCACCAGGCCCCACAAAGCCCAAAATATTCACTATCTGGCCCTCCTCAGAAAAAGCTTGCCCATCATGTGATAGCTATTGTCAGAGACTTATAGAGCATGTTATTAAGGAGCACTGGATAGCAAAAGTGACCAGAAGGGGTGTAATTACTGAAAGGAAATATGTTCTGATGGGCAAATTTGGAGCTGAGAGTAAATTCCTGCTAGCATTGATCAGCCGACATCTCTGTTTCATGCAATGCATCAGATCTGAAGTTGTCAGAACATGTAGTACTCTCAAAGGTGTGTATCCTATAAAAGAAACATCTGGACAAACAACTCAAGACATTTTACCATCAGACTTAAGAAAAATTCTTCTCTAGAGCAAAAGAAGCTACTGCCATCAAAGAGGACAAATTAGAGAACAAAACAGGTAAGTTGGGGAAAGCAAAACAATGAGTTTCGGTAGACTGGGATAAATTGGAGGGAATTAACCCAGTCTGCAAACTGTAGCTCACGAGCCACATGCTGCTCTTTGGCCCCTTGAGTGTGGCTCTTCCACAAAATACCATGGCCTGGGCGAGTCTATTTTGAAGAAGTGGCATTAGAAGAAGTTTCAGTTTAAAAAATTTGACTCTCAAAAGAAATTTCAATCATTGTCCTGTTGATATTTGACTCTGTTGACTAATGAGTTTGCCGACCACTGGCCCAGCTGATGTGGGCCAGTGGTTGAGCATGGACCCATGGTTCGATTCCTGGTTAGGGCACGTACCCAGGTTGGGGGCTCAATCCCCAGAAGGCGGCATGACAGTGGCAGCCAACTGATGTTTTTTTATCTCTCTATTCATTTCCCTTTCTCTCTCTCTAAATATAGAAACTTAATTGTTTTTAAATTGGGGGAAATAGTAACTAAAATCTTCTCCAAAGGTAGAAGGATTGTACAGAGGGAAATTTTCAAAAGTGTATGAAAAAAATTGAGGCATATATATATATGTGTGTATATGTACATATATTTGTGTGTGTATGTGTGTGTGCATATATATATTTACATATATAACTATAATAATTTAAATGGTATTTAAATCTTAGATTAAGGAAAATTTCTCATATATTTCAAAATACCACAGACTGGCAATTTATACTTAAAAACAACAAAACCACTAATAATATCCACACCAAAGTAACGTTCTGTCATTTCCTAGAATTTAAAAAGTTTTAATTTTACAAGTCTATTAATTGCAAGTTTGAGAATTAGGCAATGTCTCTCAAATCCTTTGCAAATTAGTTAAACTGAGTTGCTTTTTATACATATTATAGTTGCTTTAAAATTTTACATTCTCTTTCTAGATACAGTATAAATGAATATTCAACCTCAAACCTTCTTCCCTCCAAATAATAATTTCAGGGGTTTTTGTTCCTTAAAAATAGAATTCTGGCTTACCTACATACTATACTAATTCTTATAAAATTTTAAAGCACACAATTTCAGGTGCAAGCTCTGATGTGTTAAATATATTAAAGTATCCCCTCAGGAGTTTGACAGGGAGACCGGGAGTTTCATCGCTCGCTATGACGTGTGCTGACCACCATGGGGCAGCGTGGAGCAAAGACAGGCCCTAGCAGGCAGCCAGAAGGCCCTGATCTGCCCTGATCACCGGCCAGGCCTAGGGATCCTATCTATGCACCAATTTTGTGCTCTGAGCCTCTAGTTAGAAAATAATTCCTGATCTGTTTCTGAACAAAGAAGAAGTATATCAAAGTAACTATTTTATACAACCCGAGATTGATAGCAATATGGAGATAAATCCCTAAATAAAAAGAAGCTTCTTTAGTTGGTATCTATAAAGCAATGTATACACACACACACACAAACATACACACACATACACACACACACACACACACACACACACACAAAACAGGATCCCCATAATAGTCTGTTGCTTAATTTTGCACTATTTGCACTTTCATAAGGCCTTCATCCAGGAATTTCAGAGTACTTTAAAAATACATTCATTTGAATTATTCTTGATCCAATAAAGAAAATAAAAACCTTTAAAAAGTACACTTCAGCTCTAGATGGTTTGGTTCAGTGGCTAGAGCACAGGCCCTGGACTGAAGGGTTCTGTGTGGGTTCAACCCCTCTCAAGGGCCTACACCACAGCTGCAGAGTCCATCCAGGCCTGTAGCCCCAGGTCGGGATGTGTGAAGGAGGCAAACAATCGATGTATCTCTCTTTAATCGACATCTCTCGGTCTCTCCCCATCCCTTCCACTCTCTAAAAAATCAATGGGGGGTGGGGGGGGAGTATTATTGGTGAAAATTAAAAAAAGAAAGCAAGAGAAAGAAAAGTACACATTGTGTTATTCTATGAGGTCAAAAATAAAATGAAATGTTCATAACCCCAAATGTCCATCTGTCACACAACAGGAGACATGCCAATTTCACACTATAAGAACACCAGGAAACACAACCACAAGAAATGTTCCCTAAATTTAAAATCTCAAACCAAAAATTCTAAGATGCTTATTAGTTTGTCCTTCATAATCCCCAGTATGTGCTTTGAAAGGAGAAAAAGCTAAAAGACTCAAAAACTCCTTAGACTTCAAAATAGTTCTTTCCAAAACATATTTGATTATTTATGTGTAAATGAGTCATAAGCATACAGATTAGATTTCCCTGAAAATATAAAGCTCAAAAATTAGAAAAAGAAAATAGCTGGCGTAATTTGAATACTCACATTTGAAAGCTTTAAAAACTTCTACACATACAGATAATCACCAGGCAACCTTCTGGTTCCAGCCTTCCCAGTTTTAAAGAGATGTGTAAACTGTGCGTGTCTTTCTGTCCAGCATCTCATTAAGGCCACAGTGGCGGCAGCAGCCTTTCAAGTTTTGCTCTGCTGACCAGGAACGGCAAGAGAAAGGAAGATGCCAGAAATCCAGCCAAGACAGACAGAATCCAGTGACAAATCTGAGGGCAAGCCCCCCCCCCCCAAAAAAAAAAAAAAAAACAAGGCCAAAAAAGACGTGGTCCAAACGCAAAATCCTGGACAAGCTCAATAACCTAGTTTTGTTTGACAAAGCAACATATGACACACTCAGTAAGGAAGTTCCCACTATCATATAACCCAGCTGCTGCCTCGGAGAGACTGAAGACCCCCACCTATTTCCTTGGCCAGAGCAGCCCTGCAGAAACTCCTTAGTAAAAGCACTTACTAACTTGTTTCAGCCCTAGCTGGTTTGGCTCAGTGGATAGAGCATCGGCCTGCAGACTGAAGGGTCCTGGGTTTGATTCCAATCAAGGGCACGTGCCCAGGATGTGGGCTCGATTCCCAGTAGGCGGCGTGCAGGAGGCAGCCGAGCAATGATTCTCTCTCATCACTGATGTTTCTCTCTCTCTCTCTCTCCCTCTCTGAAATCAATAAAAATATATTTTTTAAAAACTAGTTTCAAAGCACAAAGCTCAAGTCGTTTACATCAGAAACACCAAAGGTGGTGATGCCCCCGCTGTAGGGGAAAATGCATGAACAACAGGTCTCACCAGCTGTACATTTTGAAAAATAAAACTGTATTAAATAAATAAAAAATTTAAGTGTCAGAGTAAGTTCAACTCCCATCTGTCTGAATTCTCTAGTAAGGGTACATTTACTTCAGACCTCAAAAAATCTGAAAACACAAGATATACCATTCCTTTTTCTTAATGTTCCACAAATGCTTGAAAAGCAAACTATATTTAATTTAATTTGATCAATTAAAATATTCCAGGTTTTCTAAGAATGTTTTAAACTAAGTACAAACATTCCCTAGGACCAATAATTATGATATATATCTAAGGACCTTTCTAAGCCAAACCAAAGCACTTCTTTCCAAAACTCACTTTCTATCAAATTGGGACACTCACTGTGTAGTGGGGAGAATTCAGAACACATGAGTTATTCTTCCAAAGCAAAACTTAAATGCCAGAAGCATGAACATACTGAGCTATACTGCCCTCTAGAGCCACCTTCTGATATTCATTTTAGCTCGAAGTTGTTAAATTCTAATCATAAGACCCTCCTAATTAAGCAAGCTTTCAGTGTTCTAATATTACAAACATTTTTAATGGCTTGGTAGTTGTTATTGAAATCTATAATATTTTAATTACCTACCATTATGAAAGGTTAGCCATATTTCTCAAAAGAGAATTTTATAATTTACATTTCCTTTAAGTTTTAAGTAATGCAAGCTGCATAGATCTCTAAACAAAGGTGACTTACAGCCTATAATAATTAACCCACGTGGCCAGAGTTCTCTCTAGCAAAACCCAAGTTCATCCATTTAACAGAATACACACATACTGGCCCCAGATTGCCAGGGCTTCCCAGAGCTACACCTCAGCCTGCACCTGTCCCCTCGTTACTAAACCAGGCAGCCAGAGCCCTAAGGGGATCTCACGGAGCTGATGAGAAGCCATGGGAACTAAGGCCTGCGGAAGCTGCAGAGCACACACACCAATACCCACGTCTCCTGAGCATGCAGAAGAACCCTGACGAGATTCTTCCCTCAGAGTAAATTAAAGCCATCCCCCTAACCTACTAACCCTATAGGCGCCTAACCATACCATAGCTTGAGGTTTTCTATTACTCTTTACCTTCAAGAACTTATTATAAGACATGTTTTACCATGCATCCCAGGTAATGTAGCTTGCCTCAGGTGGAACAGTAAGTGACCAGGGTTTTTTCTCTTGTTGATTCACAATGAGACAAATAATGAACCCTGCTCAAACTTTGTTTAGGGGGAAGTGGGAGGGATCTATATCTCTTCAACACCAAGAAAGCACATGTCTCCAAAAAGAAAACAAAACTAAGATGCAGCATTCCACAGCAAAATAGCTATTATTATTTTTTAAAGCAATCTAATAAAGGTGATGTTGGAGCACCAATTCATTAAATAAAAATAGCAGCACCTTTTGGAGCATTAAAAGTAAAAATAAAATTTCTACAGGTCAGGGACTAGAAAACTCATGGGTTAAAGGCATGCAGCCTGTTTTTATAAGTAAAAGTCTTATTGTAACAGCCAATTCCCTTCATTTACATACTGCCTGCTTTCTCCTACAGGAGCAGAGCAGGTATAACAGACCATGGCCTGCAGGGGCTAAAACATTTACTATCTGGCCCTTTACAGAAAAAGTCTGCCAAATCTGCTCTAGAACAGAAGATTCCTCAACCTTCTCCAGACAGAGATCTAGAAGCATGTCATGGACACAAGTGAGGAAAGAAGACTGATTTGAAAAAACAAAAGAGGATTACAGATGCTCAAATTAAGAAAATAGCATGGGAAGGAAGAACTGACAGAGGCAGCTCATTCATACTGTATACTGGTTTGAGAGAGTTATAACTATGACTTATGATTATAACTCCAGAAGGAGTTTGAGGTAAATATTAAGGACTTCAGTGAGTGAACCAGCCCTGGCCACTGTGGCTGCTGATTAGACGCTGTGCCACGTACAGGAGGTGGTTTGGTTCCTGGTCAGGGTACGTGCCTGGCCTGCGGTTTCAGTCCCATTCAGGGGGCACACAGGAGCCACAACAGATCGATGACATTTCCTCATACTGATGTATTTCTCCATTGATAGTTCTCTCTCACACTGTGTTTCTCAATGGTGAATGAAGGAGGAAAAAGACTTTATGAACTAAGTGATAGCTTAAAAGGAAAAGATTTTGGTTTTGACATTATTCCTGACATGTTGATCAGTACCTTGCAGTAACATTACTCATACTTCATGCTAAAGATGAGAAGAAAATGTCTTTGTTCCATACTTAACAACTCAAAGTAAAATATACCGTATTTTCCGGCGTATAAGACGACCCCCTAATTTCTACAGTTAAAACATAGGTTTAGGCCTATATTCTCTGTATAAGACTACCCCCCACTTCCAAGGCAACACCAGTTCTTTTTTTAATTAAATTTTTAATGAATGACATTTTTCGAACGTTGACCTTTTTTCGTTTCAAAGGTCGTCTTATACGCAGGAAAATATGGTAGTCTATTCCTCTTGGGGGGAGTGGGGAGAAACTAATTCAACCAACTGATAATATAAATTTATATGGTTATATTGTATAAGATAAGGAAAAAGACTGTTACTTTCCAAGGTGAACAGTGCCATTCTAATATAGTATATATATCAAAGGATTCAGTTTATTTATACCCAATAATAAAAGTCAAATATTACAATATGACATTCCATAGTACGCCATGCTTCCACAGTAGAAAACCAATACATCATTTTCAGTTTCGGTAACTTGTTTACCCAAACACAGTTCTCAAACCATCATGCAATGCAGTCTTCTCAAGCGTTTTAAAGCCTTCTCAGAGCAAAACTAGACAGTCTCTGACACCTAACTCCAACCTTGCGGATTCTCCAGGAATCTGCTCAGGCTCTGAGGATTGTATGTCAAGTTGTCCTGCCCTGTGGAAGGGCTGACCCGCCCTGTGGGAGGGCTGTCCTGCCCTGTGGGAGGGCTGTCCGCCCTATGGAAGGCTGTCCCGCCCTATGGAAGGATATTAGGAATGCTAGTCCAGTACTGCTGCCACTCAATCATGCTGGTCCATTTTACTCTATCTATAGGGGACAGTCTGGCCAATCTGACCAGAACACTGTTTTGTCCTTTTCTATCTTCCCCAGTATTCAGCCCAATACTAATAACAGCAAAAGCATAATAAACTCTGCTGAACTCAAATGACCAATTACAATGTCCTCTACAAGACATTCCACACTATAATTACTAGGGCCGCCTTTATAAAGTCTTCCTACAGACACAGTCAGGGACACACATGCTCACACATTCCACACGTAGCTTTAACTGTAGTCCAAAATCAAGAAAATGTCAAGTACCAAATATGTTCATGAGGTTATTATCCTTTAACTGTTTTTATTCCAACTGATGTATAGTTCATTTTCTATAAAGTTTCACTGTATATACATCCATAGTCTAATCAAGGAAAGCTAATCAATAAAATGAAACTCAAAAAAGGACTAAGAGCTATTCACTCCACCAAAAATGACCTTTCCTTGGATATCTGCATGACTCGCTTCTATGCTCAAATGCCACTTTCCCTCATCACTCGTTAGCCCATCACCACTCCCACAGCCCTCCAGTCCTTCCCACCTCCCCCAACTGCCCTCCTGGTTTATTTTTCTTCTTAGCACCATCAACATTGTTTGTTCTCTTTTTATTGCTGTTTTGTCAGACACATGGAATGTTTCTCCATGAATAAAAGGGTGTTTTGGTTTGTTTTATTCAATACAGCTCTCAAAACTGTATGTGGAAAACACACCTCCGAGCTCAATATATATTGGTTGGGTGAATGAAAATAGAGCCCCAGAAATTGATCTTAATACTGAGGCTGTGAAAGGAAAGCTCCCCAAGTGGGAGTGGACATATATTTGAGAGGTGATTCTCTTCATTTAACTTAAGCCCAAAGGACTTTGTGAAATTAAATTGCTGCTCGAGCTGCACCCAAAGGTCACTGAGACTGCCCCTGAGTAACAAACTGCTCAAGTCCATTTTAACAAAAGCAAAGAATTATATGTCCTGCTTCAGCACCGGAGAACACCTTGCTATGGAAAACGCAGATTACTTAAATTCCACACATGGCTGGTTAGGGATTGGACAGCATACCTCTCATAACACTATGAGGTCCAGACTATAGTTTTACACAATCTTCCGCAGGTATGACTTCTCTGAAACTACAACTCTTCACTAACATTATAGTAGTTCATGGTAGTTGCATTCTTAAATACTCTCACTACCTAAAACTCAGGTACATTGCAATATAACTGATAGAAAAATTCAAGGAACTCTGATGAAGAGAAAGATGCTATCAGGTGTGCCATTTGGCCTTTAAACCAGAATAGGAAATACAGAACTGATCAAATAGCTCACAATATGTATTTTGTCAAGAAGAGATCACCTTCAGATTTAATGAGGCAATAAAATAAGAAAAACATAGGAGAGGTGTTAACAAATGCATAATTCCATACTGAGTTTTGTAATAAGAAACAAAAAAATTAAAACATAATAAAGGCTTTAAAATCTGGTTGTGACAAAATAAACAAGAATTGCAGCAGCGTTATGGGGGGGAAGAAGGGGGATGCATATAATCTAATGGAAAATTTCAAAATCATATAGACTGAGGAAAACAGACACCACATGCCACAGAAAAACAGGATTTTTCTTTGACATCAATAGCACTGTCCTAACCAGTTTGGCTCAGTGGATAGAAGGGTCCCAGGTTCAATTCCCGTCAAGGGCATGTACCTTGGTTGTGGGCACATCCCCAGTGGGGAGTGTGCAGGAGGCAGCTGATCAATGTTTCTAACTAACTCTCTATCCCTCTCCCTTGCTCTCTGTTAAAAAATCAATAAAACATTTTTTTTTTAATAGCACTGTTGGTGCAGTTTTCCTTACCTGCAGTCAAGTAGGTCAGTGTATAGAGATTCAGGTGTGTGCTGCTCATGCTGGCCTAGTCACCCCAAGGCTATTTTAATTACTTCCACGGTTATATTTTCCCATCTACTGATGCTTGGCATGCCCGGCTATTATTAAATACTTTCATTTCTATGTCCCAAATGTCTTCCAATCTGTTCCCTTCTATACCACACTACCCTTGGCCTGGTTCAAGCCCTCCTGATCACTGGCTAGTTCACTGTAAAGAAAAGTCTGGTAGTTTTGCTCCCCTAGTCAAAAACTTCTACTAGATTCCAACATCTACTGAATAAAGTCTAAACTCTTTAGCACTCTAATTTTAAGGATTAAACTTCTGTTCTCAGCCCTTTTCCATGTTCCAACCACCATGCCTTGGCTCACACACTTTTTTCAACCACCTACAGCACATTCCTTTTCTTCTATATTTTTCAACACCCCTCTTAACTTTTCAAATACCTAGCTTAACTGTCATCTATGTGAAGGTCCTCTGCTCCTCACAATCAGAACTACCTGGCGCTTCCTGAGCATTATCGAAGTATTTTGTACCTCTATTAAAATGGATTTTACTGATGTGCATGTTAAGTTGAAGTCTGATAACAGTCTTTATCTGCCTGTCCCCTTCCTAGGAAAGGAATCCCTTCTTTTAGGGATCTGAAAACATGCAGCTCGGGTAGATGCAGGGCTGCGCTATCAGTGTGCTAAAGCAGCCTAGCCACCGCCAGTGGTTCAAGAATGAGCCTAAGTCCCAAGCACAGCCTGTTGGAACCCTCCCCCCCGAACTTGTGCTGTAACCATTAGAGGAAAAAAAATAATTTATTTTTGCTGGATCTCCTAGCCCCGTTGTCGGCAAACTGCCGCTCGTGAGCCACAGGCGGCTCTTTGGGCCCTCGAGTGTGGCTCTTCCACAAATTACCGCGGCCTGGGCGAGTCTATTTTGAAGAAGTGGCGTTAGAAGGAGTTTAAGTTTAAAAATTTTGACTCTCCAAAGAAAGTCAATCGTTGTACTGTTGGTATTTGGTTCTGTTGACTAATGAGTTTGCCGACCGCTGCCCTAGCCAAAGGGATGAGGTCTAGAGCTGCACAAAGCCACGCAGCCATTTTTGCTACATGAGAGCAGCCTGATGACAATGACGCCAACACAAAGGAAAACAGAGATGAAGGAGGAAGAGATTCTCAATGCTTCTCTGAATTTCGGTATCTACCCAGGTTCACCCACAAAGCTTCCAAATTACAGAAACTCAAATTTCCCTTTTTGTTTGAACTGGATTTCTGCCAGCTGTCAACTAACAAAGTACTAATATAAGTTATGACCATGGTCTGTTTTATATTATAATTAATAGGGCTCAGGGCAGAAGGAAAAGATCATACCCGGCAGGTAAGAGAGAGAACAAAACAGTTAATGTCCCTGGAGTGGCTGGGCAAGCATGGCGTGACGGAAATGGGGGGGGGGGGGGTGTGAAAAGGCTGAATAGCATTGTAGGAATTTTGGCTTCTTTTTTTTTTTTAATAAATCTTTATTGTTCAGATTATTACAATTGTTTCTCCATCCCCCCTTCCCCCAATAGCTCCTCTCCACCTGTTCCCACTCCACCCTCTGCCTTGAGCTCCCCCTCCCCCGCCCCATCCTCATCCATAGGTATATGATTTTTGTCCAGTCCCTGCCCATACCCCCCACACAGACACCCCTTTACCCCTGAGAATTATTAATCCCCTCCAATTCTATGCCCCTGGTTCTAATATATTCACCAGTTTATTCTATTGCTCAGATTTTTAATTCACTTGACTTTTAGATTCACCTGTTGATAGATACGTATTTGTTGTTCATAATTTTTATCTTTACTTTTTTCTTCTTTTTCCTCTTTATAAAGAACACCTTTTAGCATTTCATATAATACTGGTTTGGTGGTGATGTACTCCTTTATTTTTTTCTGATCTGTGAAGCTTTTTATCTGTCCTTCAATTCTGAATGATAGCTTTGCTGGGTAATCTTGGTTGTAGGTTCTTGCTATTCATCACTTTGAATATTTCTTGCCACTCCCATCTAGCCTTCATAGTTTCTGTTGAGAAATCAGCTGATAATCATATGGGTGCTCCCTTGTAGGTAACTGTTTTTCTCTTGCTGCTTGCAAGATTCTCTCTTTGTCTTTTGCCCTTGGCATTTTAATTATGATGTGTCTTGATGTGGTCCTCTTTGGATTCCTTTTGTTTGGGGTTCTGTGCGCTTCCTGGACTTGTAAGTCTATTTCTTTCACCAGATGGGGGAAGTTTTCTGTCATTATTTCTTCAAACAGGTTTTCAGTGTCTTGCTCTCTCTCTTCTTCTGGCACTCCCATAATTCTGATGTTGGTACGCTTGAAGTTATCCCAGAGGTTTACACTATCTTCAACTTTCTGGCTTCTCTTCTCTTCTTGCTTCTGCGAAAGAGTGTCCTTCGCCTCTTTGTATTCCAAATTTTTGACTTAATTCTTGCGTTCTTCTAGTCTGCTATTGGGTCTCTGTATAATATTTATTTCGGTCAGTGTATGTTTAATTTCTAGTTGGTTTAATTTCTTTTTCATATTCTCGAGGGTCTAGTTAAGTTTATTGGCCTTTTCTAGGAAATTCTTCAAAACCTTTATAACCGTGGTTTTAAACTCTATATCCAGTCTTTTGTTCTCCTCCATTTCTTTTGTTTGAGATCTCCTACCTTTTCTTGGCATTTTCGCTGTTTATGCAAAAGCAGCTGTGTGGAGCCTGGGCAGGTTTGTAGAATGTGCGGGGCAGAGCCTCAGGGCAGGCCGGGGTCTCAGGACAGCACTAGGCTGGGGACAGCACAGGACAGCACTAGGCAAACAGCAATGGCTGCCATCAGCTGTCTCTGCCTTTCCGCGTTTCCAAGTCCCCATTTCCAAGTCCCCGCGTTCCCAGACTCCAGCGCAGTAAACAATGATTGCTGCATGCACCTTTGCAAAAAAGTCACCCTCGCTTTCGGACCTGATGGCCGACAGACCAGCTTCTCCCCAAAGGCGTCTGGGTCCCCACGTGACCCCAGAAACTGGATTTCAGAGTGATCGGGAAGCTTGTTTCCCTTCTGGTTGAAAAAAAGCCGCGTGCCCAGTCACCCGCCACCAGCCCAATTCGCGTGCCTCCGTTCCTAGGCTTTTCAGCTTTTCAGCGCTTGTGTTCCTTTCTCTTGCAGCCAGCTTTCCCATGGTTTTGGGTGATAGATGTTTTGTCTTTGAGTTGTAGTTTTCAAATTGTTGTTCAAGGTGGCAGATTAGTTGCTCACCTATGCCGCCATCTTGGTTTTTCCCTTGTTTAATCTCGAATTTTGACTTTTAATGAGTGACATATCAGGCTACTGCAAAGTCTCATGCAAAGGAAGGGTAGCACCTCACATAGGTTTTGTTTTATTTTATTTTAATATATTTTATTGATTTTTTTACAGAGAGGAGGAGAGAGGGATAGAGAGCTAGAAACGTCAATGAGAGAGAAACATCAACCAGCTGCCTCTTGCACACCCCCTACCAGGGATGTACCCACAACCAAGGTACATGCCCTTGACCGGAATCGAACCTGGGACCTTTCAGTCAGCAGACCGACGCTCTACCACTGAGCCAAACCGGCTTTGGCCTCACATAGGTTTTAAAAGAATCACAGCCTTCAGTTTTAAAAGGATCACTTCCCATATCTGTTCAGGAAAGGGGGTAGAGGATGGGGATGTTAGAAGCACTGGGCCTGTTAAGAGACTAGCAGAGCAACCACTCCAGAGATGATGGTGCTCAGACCATGGTTTGTTAATTTTTCAAATATCCTATTTTTTGGTTACCAATTACAACTTTGGAAAGAGAGTTAAATCAACACATGGTATTCATGCTGGATTTGCTAAGTATCTACTATGTATAAGACATTCTCCTTTAATTAACACCGCCTTGTCAAAGCGAGCTAGTTAGCCCCAGAAATCTTTCCTAAACTCAAGGCCCATACAGAAACAGCCAAATAGAATTGTCTGATTAGGTAGTCCATATACACTTTATCCCCAAAACCTACTGCTCCCTTGCCCCATAATCTATCTCATTGGTAATATCTCAAATCATATTTGTTACTAAAGATAATAAGAAAGTATATTTACCGGGGGGGGGGGGGGGGGGGGGCGCGCAATGGAAAGATATGTACACATATAATACCTTAATAAAAAATAAATAAATAAAAGAAAGTAAGTATATTTACCAATTACTTAGAAATTACCATATAATTTACTATACACTAAATATCTCATTTAAACCTCAAGATAATTCTGAGACAAATACCATTATTTACCTCCTCCATTTTATAGACAATACAACTGAGCTCAGAAAAAAATGAAGTAACTTGCCCAAGGTTACCTGCTGGGAAGTGGCAGAGCTGAGTTTCAAACTTGTGCCCCTAATTCACTCATCACATCAGTCAGAAACCTGGGAATAATTTTAGACTCTTAGACACTCTCTTAGCCCATTACTCACAAATTATGAACAACCAACTTCTATTCCTCTCTATTCATTCTTACATCATCATTACCTTAATTGAGCTTCCTCGTATCTAACCTATTACCTCAGTAGTCTCATAGGTAATGTTGCTTTTTCTTGTAATGTCCTCCCATTATTTCCCCATATTGACAGAAGATAATATTCTTCAATTCCAAAATCAAACTTTGTGCTCCAAGCTCAGCATAAGATTGGGAACCCTATGGATTAGGAAAATACAGCTAAAAATTCAAAAGCTGAAGGCTATAGCTTAGCTTTCATTATCAGTAAGCATGTATTAATTATAGTATCAGCAACTTACCAAGCAATTTTTAGCAGCATTCCAACTTTGAGAACTGTTAATACTGCCAAGTAGAAAAAAAGGCTTTATCTTCCCAATCCCACAGGCTGGGACATTAAGCATGTCAAGAAGTTCATCTCACCTTCCTAACTTATTCCTGACTCCTCTTATCCAATTTAGTAAATTTCCATTACTAAAAGTCCCAAATAGGCACTGACTTGATAAAAAGTATCTTATAATGAGGTATCAAGGCATATATATATTTTAAAAGAGAAACTTATTAAACAAACTAGAGGCCGGTGCATGAAATTTGTGCACTGGGGTGGGGGGGCCCCTCAGCCCAGCCTGTACCCTCTTGCAGTCTGGGAGCCCTAGGGGATGTCCAACTGTCGCAGCGCCATGAGACTCGTCAGCCATGAGATTGGCTTAGGGCTTCTGGGTGAGCAGTGCTTCCCCTGTGGGAGCGCACTGACCACCAGGGGGCAGCTCCTGCATTGAGCATTTGCCCCCTGGTGGTCAGTGTGCATCACAGGGACCGGTCGTTCTACCGTTTGGTCGATTTGCATATTAGTCTTTTACTATCTATATAGGAAGGCTGGGTCTCAAAAGACAGTGATGGTGATAATAATAATGACTGACAGTTACCAAAATCTAGCAAATTGTGTGCCAGGCACTGTTTTACTTGCTTTTCAAGTATTTAATCATCTACTCCTTTAATCATCATAACCACCTCATAAAGAGAGTACATTATGTTGTCATCATCATCACAATTTTTTAAATATATTTTATTGATTTTTTACAGAGAGGAAGGGAAAGGAATAGAGAGCTAGAAACATCGATGAGAGAGAAACATCGACCAGCTGCCTCCTGCACACCCCCTACAGGGAATGTGCCCGCAACCAAGGTTCATACCCTTAACTGGAATCGAACCTGGGACCCTTCAGTCTGCAGGCCAATGCTCTATCCACTGAGCCTAATCGGTTTCGGCATCACAATTTTTTGGATAAAGAATTTGAGATTTGGAGGTTAGGAGACATGTCACTATGTCCAAGGTCACACAGAAAATAAATGGTGTCAAGATTAAAATCCTAGACCTATTGCTCCCAACCACCTCATTACTTACAGCTTGACTATAGTAGCTGACTCTAACAGAGACATGTGGAGGAAATGGTTGTAAGCTTACTCATTCATTTTTTAAATGTTTCTGAAGAGTTTGTTATGTTCTCAAAACTATTCCTGGTGCTGGGAATAGTTAGCAGAGGAGGTAAAATAATATATAAGTAAATAACCAAACATAATTCAGATGATAAATGGTTTAAAAGAACAAAACAGGACAAGGTGATGGGCTATTTTAGCCTATGGCCAGGGAAGCTTCCCTGAGGAGTAATACTGAAGGGAGGCCTGCATTATACAGTGGAGCAAGCAAAGCAAGCACACTGCGGGAAGACCACTCAGGCTGGGGTCCCATAAATGCAATAGACCCAGGGGAAGAGTAGGCAGGTCTCCAAACAATAAAGCAGACAGGAGGCCACTGTACCTGAAGCAATGGAGCAAGTAGAGAGTGGTCAGAGGTTACACCAGAGGCTTGGAAGAGCCAGACTATGCTGGCATACGGTCATGTGAAGAAATCTGTTTAATTCCTAGTGGAATGAGGAACTCCTAAAGGGTTTTACTACCTGTGTTTCCCCGAAAATAAGACATCCTCCGAAAATAAGATCTAGTGCATGGAAAGATAAGCCATCCCCTGAAAATAAGATCTAGCGCAACTTTGGGAGAAAAAATTAATATAAAACACTGTCTTATTTTCGGGAAAACGGTAGTAAGTTGGAGAATGATGTGATCTATGTTTCTGTGAAAAAAAACATTTCCGCTGTTTTAAACATGGATTTTAGAGGGACCAAAGTGGAAGGCTACTGAAGAATCAGGAGGCCATCTCTCCTAGAACCATGCCTGGCACAGTCAGTAGCCAATAAAAATCTGCTGAGTGGGTGAATGCTGCAGCAGTCCAGTGAGAGAAGATGAGAGCCACGGCAGGGAGGTACAGAGCTGCATGTGCACACGCAGTGCTGCCTCTAGCAATCAATGCCGGCTGAGTGACAGAAACCCTCTGAGAACCAATCGCCATTCTTTTATTGAGCAGGGTTCAGGCTCTTTCAGGTCCTGGTTAAGGGTTTGGACTCTTGAATCAAATTGCCTAGATCCAGACCTTGGTTCCATCCTCTATCAGCAAGTTATTATTTCCCTTCTCTGCACATCATCATCAGTTGTCCTACTACAAGCCCCAACTCCTCTCCCATCTCAGCCTTTTCAACACTCTGCTACCTTTACGGAATGCTACTAATAGCCAAAAGAACCTAATAATTGTGAACAATAAATCCGCTTAGTGTGCAACACTCCCTTCTACACAGAGCTTAACTAAAGCGGTTCATTCTTACGCAAACTACCAGTTTTAGACTTTACATTTAATGTTCTATCACAGTTTATTAATAAAATTAGTCTACCAAGCCTAAGATGTATTGTCAAGGAAGGCACAATGTTGAATTTTCTTCAGAATAATTCTGACTGCCAACCTAAATCATTGTTCTTTTTTTTTAGGTTTCTATGCTAACCAACTCTAGTACCTTTCAGAATTACTAAATACACCAATTAAACTCTAAAATGTTATATTATTTTGTGCCATCAATATACTTACTCTCAAAATAAGATCCCCTCCTCACAAAAACCAGGGATTAAGAAAAATATTTTTCTGTCAAGCATCATAAGGGGTATACTGGTCATCTACAAATAGCCACGGTGCCCTAGCAGGCTCTGCCTCTGATGTGTGCTATTCTACATTGTTACCCTTTTTGCCATAAAACTTTATAATTTTAGTCACCAATATAATCACACTCTTACCACTAACTCGTACTAAATAGCACAGGCTTTTAAAGTGCCTTTACAAACAGTTACCTATTGCTGAAATCACATAATTTCTTTATATCAAATGCCTTAAAAGTTGTTACAAACAAATACTGATGTTAGGCACAGAATCTTAGGATACTGTTTTCCTCTCCAGTGACAGCTGAAGCTATGTAGGTAGCAAATAGACAGTAAATGTAGCAAATATGCCTTTGAATAAACTGCCAAGAAAAGGAGCAGAGAAATGCTTCAAGCTGAGGACAGAGAACCCTCGGGCTCTGTGGGCAGCTCGCTCTCTCGCAGATTGATGTGACTGCACAACCAGAATCCATCAAAGCCAGTCACCCCAGGGGATTTCCTGGGAGGACTGGATGCTGTGGACAGCTTCTGTAACTGTCAGAAGCTGCACATAATAGACAGAAAGAAAAAATACTAAGAAAATGTCATGCCAAGCCAATTACCAACAAGGTTTTCCCACTGTAGGAACATTTTTCTGAAAAAGTGAATGAGGATTTAACCAGTAGTTTTTTTTAATTAATTTAAATACTTCTGATGAATATATGAATAAACATATTTCCATTCCTTAAGTACATGCATAATATTTTTTTTTAAAATGCTATATTAAAATCTTTTGGCTCTTAAAAACTGTGTGTGAGCCGAAGCCGGTTTGGCTCAGTGATAGAGCGTCGGCCTGCGGACTGAAAGGTCCCAGGTTCGATTCCGGTCAGGGGCATGTACGTTGGTTGCGGGCACATCCCCAGTGGGAGATGTGCAGGAGGCGGCTGGTCGATGTTTCTCTCTCATCGACATTTCTGGCTTTCTATCTCTCTCCCTTCCTCTCTGTAAAAATCAATAAAATATATTTTTTTAAAAACTGTGTGTGAAAAAATCTTTACATTGAAAGATAGTGTAATTAAAATAGAAGAAATGAGAAAGAGCAATTAAGAAAAAACTAAACATTTAAAATGAATCTGCGAACTGGATTATAGAAACGATATACTCAGTCTGTCTTTTTCAGATAATTCCTCCCACACACCTTTTCTATAGTGTCTGCAATGGCTTATGAGCCTCCATCCTTTCAGATTTAATGGTGATATTAAACTGAGAATATCAGACATTTTCACTGTCAAAGAAAAAACTTAGAAATGCTTTAGAATTAGAAACAGTTAGGCTTTTAAGGTCTCATTTAATTTTGGGAGTTTCTTTTTAAATATCACCTTTACTTTTAAATGAAAAAAAAAAGTCACAAATATTAACTCTAATATTAACACAGCCTAAGAGCTGAAAGCTTGTTTACAAATCCCTTTTTAATTAGAAGAAATCATTTTTAAGTACCTAGTAGTAAGATAAGAATCAAACAAGTGTTTTCTCACTTAGCTGTAAGATTGGGAAACGGTCAGCTATTTTAGGGTTTCTGGAAAAGGCAAACTTTTTATCTTATTTAACTGGAGATTGGGGAAATGGGTCCTAACACCACATAAAAATAATTTTTTATATTATGAATTCCTTCCTCTTGAAATGTTTTAATATTTTTAAATATTTTTTTTACTGATTTCAGAGAGGAAGGGAGAGGGATAGATAGAAACATCAATTATCAGAATCATTGATTGGCTGCCTTCAGCACAACCCCTACTGGGGATTGAGTCTGAAGCCCAGGCATGTGCCCTGACAGGAATCAAACCTCAAACTGTAACCTCTTAGTTCATAGGTAAATGGCTCAACCATTGAACCACACTGGCCGGGCTCTGTTTATTTTTTTAACCCTCACCCAAGAATATGCTTTTCATTTATTTCAGAGAGGGAAACATCAATCAGTTGCCTCATATATGTGCCCCAATAGGGACCGAACCTGTAACTTGAGTATGTGCCCTGACCAGGAATTAAACCCGCGACCCTTTAATGCACAGGACAATGCTTTAACTAACTGAGTCATACTAGCCAAGGCAACTATAGTACATTCCTATATGCAAAATCCATCTGCCTTTTTTTCTATTCTCTCTAGAACTGCTAATAATCTCTACTACTTATCATCTATGGAAAGCTCTTGGTAAGATTTTCCATCACAGTTCTGAACATATCATTTCAAAAGCGATTACTGTCTGCCTCCATATGAACAGCTCCAGAGTACTTGAAACGCCCAACACACTTCCTGAGCAGGTGTTTGGTTGCCAACATGACCATCTCTCATTAACTCTGGAAGGTACTTATCCAGGCAGTCCCTGTTACACCACTCACCAGCCCATCTCTGCCCACCCTGTCACTGGCGGGGGGGGGGGGGGGGGGGGAGAGAATCACTTAAACTGCTCCAGGAATTATACCAAGCACTTTGCATCCATTTTTTCATTTATTCTTTACTATACTCTAAGAGTAGGTATTAGTGTTATTCCCATTTTAATTAAAGAAAGCCATGGTTTGAAGTGATTAAGTATCTTGCACAAATTTACTCAGTCGGGATTTAAATGCAACACTTTCTCTAGAATTGACACTCTTAACCAACCACTTAGAAGAAGAGGAAGGAAAGAATTGGGGCAAGCAGATAAAGTGTGGGAAAGCTGATTTTCAGGCAACTCTAGCCAGCCTGAATAAAAATGGACAGAGAGAGTAAAAATGTCCTGCACCTCTGCCCTCTCCCGCAGGTACACACCGGCACAGGCGTTCACCTCGGTCCCTGGGAACTGCCAACCGGAAACCATACGCATGGACAGAGCTAGTTCAGCGAGTGATGCAGCTCTGGGCTGTACATCCCGGCTGCCAGGGTCTGAATCCCTGCTCTCACGTCCCACCTGCGAACCCTGTTCACACTGTTCTCTCTGCTTTGGTTTCATGTGTGAAACAGGAACAACACTGTCTCCTCCTCGGTACTGCTGCAATGACAGGCTGCCCTAGCACGCTGTCAAGAAGCGTGGGGCAGTGTGTGCCACAGTAAGCACGCAATGAAGGCTACTTATTTTTTTATCTTCTTTTAATGCCAATAATTCTGGGTGAGTTAGGAGTAAAACATCTTCACTTGTAACCGTTTAATCAGATGCCTGGGAGCAGGAACACCTAGTTCCAAAGTCTCTCCTCCAGAGGCGAGGCAGGCCACGCTGCTGCGGGAGAGCCTGAGGGGTGAGGAGCTGACAGCACCAGCTGCCGCATCAGAGGGAGGTGGGTGGAGGAGGAAGGTCACACAAAAGGAAGTGGGAGAATAAGGGTCCCCAAACGAACTGTCCATTTCCTAGTTTGTCTCTGGTCCACACTGGTTCCCAAGGAAAAGAAACTATTCTCTGTAGTATTTCTTCAGACAAAGGTCACCAGACAAGACTGGCAATGGATTGGGAAAGGATTAATAAAATAGGGACTCAACTAGAATTATATTGTTTGATTTTCCATAGCATCCTCTCCTTCCCTCGCTATGAAAAGATAAGACATTAAGAACAAATAATTATCTAGGGAACCACACACCCTGCTGGTCTCGGAGCAGCAGGGAGCCTTCCCTGAGCAAGCTGGATCCACACGCTGCTCCACCAGGCTCATCACGAATTAGGGCATGTCAGGAACAATCAGCCTGACCACATGTCACTTAATATTTGTTTAAATTACAAAAAAAAAGGGGGGGATCATTTTATCTCCAAATAAACAGCAATGGATGGCAATGAAGGCAAAATTCTGACAGGAAGTATGTTTTCATACTCGGCACCACCTGCAAACCTCTCTGACAGAGAATGTAAAGGTCAGGGTACAGATGGGCAAATTCCATGTTTCCGCCAGGGTTCCTGAACTATACCAAAGTTAGACTTAATACTGGTCTGTTAGTTTTGCTCTGCTGATTCCCTCTACGATCTCAGGGGAAACATGTGTACCATATGTATGGTTTTTATTCGGAAGAGCCCCAAATACTGGCTATTCCTGCAGCAACAAGTCCCAGAGTCCAAGAGTTAACTCCATGGACAACCTCAGAGAGGCCCTGCCTTTGCACTTTTATATTATGATAATAAATCTTTAGCTGAGGATCATTCATTTTAAAAAGAAAAAAAGGTACGTAGGTAACTAACTACACTATCAGTATTATCGCCTGATAATATAAAGCATTAAAGAGATACAAGGCAAACTGAGTTATAATAGAATTTTCCCCACTTAATTATAATAGCATTCTCCAAATAATTATTTTCCTTAGCCACTGCAAAAAAAAAAGTAAAAAAGACAAAATTAAAATAAAAAATACAATAATAGCTAAAACTTACTAGAACAATTTGATTTTCACAACAGCTCCTGAAGAGCCACTGTTATTACCCCCTTTTACAGAAAGCAGATACTGAGGCTGAGTGACGTGCCCATGTCACACGGCTAATGCGTGGCGGAGTCAGGAGGGGAGCCAGGCACATGCCTCCTGCATCTGTGCCCTAATCACCACAGTGCGCCGCTTCTCAAGAGGAAAGAAATCAAACTGTCACCCAAAGGACTGTCATATGCTGCTGAATTTTTACTGTGCTTTATATTTTTAATCCTTCTACCTAAGAGAAGCACTTCCTTTGCAGTTTTATGTTCTTGTACCAAATCTTTACCTTAGCAACATTTTCATTAAAAAAGAAAAAGAAAAAGAAAACCAGCAGCAGCATCCAGTTAAGTCAGACATGGTAAGGCGTGAACTAGTCCATGATTCCTACTGACCCTTGTTCACAGAAGAATCTTCAAAATGATACACAGCTGTAAAGTGCTAATTCAGAAAATTTCATGGTAACTTCGCACATATTTCATCTCACTGAGTGACGTATTTCAAAAGGAAGAATACCGACTCCTGACACATAACATGCCTCGCCCTCAGTTACAAGGGTCTAAGTGAAGCAAGGTTTCTTGAAACCTCGCCAGTCCCCTTTCCTATGCTACATTAAATGGTTCAAGTAATAAACCCACTTCCTCTGTAGGAAACTGATGTGATCAAAAGGAATAAAGAAAAACAAATGAAACTTATCACAGATAATTTATGTTGAAAATAATTTAAAATGCCAAACTTTAAACCATCTCATAATTTTAATTTCCCTCTCATGGCTATTACTAAACATAGAAAAATATTCCCCTAAAACATTTTAATTAATCGAAATCCTACTTAAAGAAATTTCTGATTAAAAATTATTAAGCTGTGAAAGTATTGTTTAAAATATTAATAATATGTCCTAAGCAATTAGAAAGAGATGTATAGCATGCTATTTTAATAGGTCTAAATGAGGAAGGATCAATATTATTTTAATTTTTAAAGGTCTGTTTATGAAACACAATCATCCTTCATTAAAAATGCAAGCTGTGCTTCAGCAAGAGGTTAGCGTAAATGATTCATAGAGAGATCTCTCTCCAGTATAATCTTCCTCTCCAGGGAGTTTCCTTCAGATGCTTTATCAAACCACTCAAGCTATTATTAAAAATGCTTCCCTGCGATAAGAGGGGAAAAAATACACCTCCACATTCCCACTCACCATCGCTTCTTCCATATGAGCGATTCATATCTTTTCCATTTACAGGAAAATTATTTATTTCCACAAGTTTTTGCAATTGTTTTAAGATTAGTTTGTAATATACAAAAAAATGAAATCAGTATTTTTTAAAATTAGAGGCTTTAATTCTGATATTTCAGTGAGTATTGCTGTCTTTCAATAAAATCAAAAGGCATTTACCTTTTATTTGATGAATTTTTAAAGATTATAAAATGTTAACTCATCAGAGCCAACGCACTCCAAATTTACATTCAATTCTCTTCGATTTCAAAATGCTAATGAAAATGGCTGTTTCAATGCAGCAGCATCTGGCTCATTATAATTTACAGTTTTAACTAATATATCCTTAATTATTAAATTCTGGTGTTCGATTCCTTTCACATGGATAAGCCAAACAAACATATTGCTGCAACTATAAATACCTAGGATAAATCAGTTACAAATATTTTTTGTAATATCAAGGAAAAGCCTTTCCTATGCTTCTCTGGCTGTTAAATAATATCTCACGTACCTTATAAGGGTCCCACAGCTGAAAGGCCACTGTTACACATTGGGCTCTGGGGTGTGTAGGTGCTGTGTTTATTGGCTAGCAAATATTAACTCTGCCGGATATCCAAGCATAACGCAGAGAGCAATGTGTCTGCCTGTGCAAATGGGCCAGGTTTTTTCCCAACTGCTTCTTCACGTGAATGTGTCAAAACTGAAAGCAATCATATGTCCTAATTCTGGCTTTCCAAAGCCAGCTCTGCCTCCCCCAAATGGATGTTTTATTAAGGCGTTCCTGAATGCGCTTAAGCATATCATGATGTCTGGTGGAGGCTGAAACCCCTGAGCGAGTATGTTCGGATTTAAGCCTCAGTGTATGTTAGGGAGTTTTCCTCTCCTTCCCCCAAGTCTTTTTTTCTTCTTCTTTTTTTAATCAGCAGCATCGACAGGACTGACTGAATATTTTACAATGGAGTTGCAGAGTATGTGTGTTCAATCTTTGGCTTCCCAGAAGATTCATTACAGTTACATTAGAAAGTCAAATCAGGCAATTCTGCCGCCTGGGGAAAGCTGGCATATGAAAGGAGGTTAGTACAAAAGAATTCATTTTAAATAGAGGACATTTAGGACTTTAAAAGGCAGCATTATAATAAAATTTCTAAGATATTTGTTCTAGCGTTAGCACGCTTTAAAGATCTAATTCCAGAGATATCTAAATGCTTTTCCAGGAAACAGGGAGAGGAAATTGTCTGATCTGCAAGGTCTGCCATCTTAATGATCCTCGTGCTCAGAACACTGCAGATGTTTGTTCTGCCCTCCTCTGGGGAAATCCATGCATCCTCCGATTACATTGATGGAGAGGAATCAAGTAACGTCAAAGGGTATTCATTTAAATCCTTACGAAAGGTTCTGAGAGATTTTAATACTTCTTATTCTGAGTGTTATTAAAACTAAGAATTTTCAGATTTTAATGTGTATTTATACGACAAAATCAGTAAGTTAATTTTTCCCTGATTAGAAGCAGGTGTAGGAAAATCTTCCCAGGAAAACGTATGTTTAACTGGCACTTGTGTATAATGGTTTCCCTCTCACTGAACCTCAGACCTCAATGAACTCCTAAGGAACGTCGTTTAATTTATTTCTACTGGTTTATAGATAAGGAAAAATTAAAAACGACTACCTACTGAAATGAAAAGAAAAATGCAAGCCTCTCCATCCAGTACAGCAGGTTTACAGAATACACATTTCAAACACAAAGACTCACCTACTGCATGAGCAATTCGCAGCCTAAATACCCGGGCCAGGGGGAAAGAGCAGCCGCGCTGGGGAGAGACGGACAGCGCCGTCTCAGTGCTACCTTTGGCAGGCGTACAGACGGCTCCGGAGGCCACTAGCTATGCTTAATTTAATGTGAAGCTAAATGCAGTCACAGCATCTGGTGCACTGCTGATGGTTATCATGATAAATTAAATCTGACACACACACAAACCATTCAAATATTCTATTTATGTCTTTTTTACCTAAAACACAAAGCTAACCATATACAGTAACTTTGTTTTTCATCTCCTCTCACAGTCTTCTATTTTACAAAAGGCAGGTTTTGTCTAAAGTTTATACAATTTTGGAGACTTCTTTAAAAAAAATACTTTTTTTTAAGAAAAAATTTTTATATAAAATGCCAAGGGTCTCATACAAGTGAGGGTCCCTTTGGTTTAATCTCTATGAGCTCCATGGACAATCTGCCTCTGGGGAGGATTTAAAGACAGTGTAAGAAAAAGAATAAATGGTACCCCTAGAGGCACATGGAATTGGTACAAATTATTTAAAACATCTAAAAAACAGATGATTTAGCTGACAACCTGCAAGAGAGCAAAACAGACTTTCTAGACAGGCAGATCAGCAAAAACAAACTACATTCTTAGAATGGGTTTATAACATCTTCATAAAATGCAGAACCCCAAATCTGTGACAGACTACTGGAACAAAAGTACTCTTATAAAGAGGAAAAGTTTATGGAGGGAAAAACAAATGGTCAATTTTGTGATAACTACAGGACAAGGAATAAGTATGAGTTTAATGAACTAATACCTATTTCATAAAACAATTAGAATCTCTAACAATTTGTTATATTTAAAATGCAGACCACTTGTAAATCAAATAACTACTGCCTATAATATTGTATTCAAATTATTTCATTTTTATTACAAGCTTTGAATGATACATGGTGAAGAGGATTTTTTAATTCCCCTGCTATATCAAATTAGCCTCACCCGCACTCAAACAAAACCCTGATTCTGCATCTAAAGGGAGGATAATATTTCATATAATAAAGTCAGTACAATCAAAATGAGAACCATATTTCTGTTTAACATTTCTCATCTTGACTCAAGAGCTGCAGGGGAAGAGTTATTAAAATTAATGCATCAAACTATCAGAATTCTGCTCTTTTTATTACGGGTAAGATTCTTTCTAAAATATTAGTCTGCTTTGCTGTACTAGTGTATCTTTTTGAAAGTTCCCTTTGACCATCAGGACCACTTTAACATTAGGAGAAAAATGTGCACTGAAAATAATCTCTTTCGTTTTAGTGGATTTAAAATTTTGAAAATGATTTTTCTTCACTGCTTCCAATGGTGAAAAACAATGAAGCTACTTGCCATTCAACATAAAACAACAACAACAAAAACCCCACATACACAAAAAAACAAAGTGTCAACTGGCAAAGGTCCCAAGGAAACATTCCTTTCCCAGTTATAAAGAAGTTACTTCTAATAACCACCATCCCAGGTTAGCAAGGTATTGCTCCATTTCTTCTTCACTAGATAACCATTTTTTTTCTGAAATTAACAGTGAAGAAATATCACTGGAAACTGTGATCCTCTACCCATGAGTGAGTGAATTAACTTCATGGACTGCCAAAATCAAATTCTCTCTGCATCACCAAATCCACTACCCCAAATATGATGCTCTACCAAATGAGAGCAAGGAACAAATACACAACCAGGAGGGGGAAAGAGGATAATGCTGGTTTGTATTTTCCTGTTATGCTCAACTCTCCCGACAGCTGATCAAACTTTGCAATTGGATTAAGAGAACTAGAAAAAAGTACTGACACTTTTTAGTTAGTTGGGCTTTAGTTTTTCTTTTTTCCATTCTAAGGTATTAAAGTTCGGTCAAAATACCATTTTATTTACTAAAGACACCCATCTTCCCCATCATAAAGATATAGAATTTTAATATTCATATAAGGATACAAAAAAACAAAGTGTCAACTGGCAAATGTCACAAAGGAAATCAAGGTATCGTCTAAGAAAGTATTTAGTACAGACTGACAAATAAGACTATTAAATCACTAAAATTATCATTTCCCCTCAGAAAAACTAAAAAATCATTTTTTACTTTCAATTACTACCTCTTTCTCACACATTAAATGTCAAAACCCTTTTATGTGAGGAAATTATTAAAGCAGGCTCCCACCTCAGAATCCAGTAGATGTAACATGAAAAAGAGCACCAACCTTCCAAAAGGGGGGGATGAAGAACCCCAATAATTAGACAGAGACAAAAGGCACACAGAACAAAGCAGGGCGCTCAGGCCTCTGGTACAGGCTCAAAGTGTAGTAAAACAGAAGTAGCAGACTTCTGCAGTTACTTAACAAAAATTAAAAATTTTCTTATTATTCCTAAAGGAAAGTAAAAATAAAATAAAGACTACAAAATTATGTATCGTTTCCTTTGGAGAATACAGTTTAGTATAGTTGTGGTTTTTTTTAATCAAAATCAAGAGATTCGGGTTCCAATAACTTACTCTACTATTTTGATTGCAGCTTATGCACAATAATACACCCACCAGGCTCAATTGCAAAAGAGCCCCAAAGAACTTAGAACATTAGCAAATTCAATATGGGGGTGGGGGTGACCTACAAAATTCCTATGGGAGAGAGAAGCTTTCTGCTAACACCTGGATGATCATTCCTAGTTCTTATTACATATCTAAGATATGATGATGATCAATGCATCGTTACACTGTGCAACTCTAATTAATCAAGGCCAATTCCCCATAGAGAAAAAGGAAAAATTATCTGAGAAATATTTCCAAATAAATTCCCCACAAGTAAATAGCCTTAGGTCTATAATTTATATTTCACTGAACAGTTATAAAAATTAATCGCCGGAGTCCAGTAGTCAGCCTTGGACTAGGCTGTCGAACAAAATCTGAGTTAAACAGCAACTGCTGGCAAGGAGGTGGAGAAAAAGAGCCCTAACACACTGCTGATGGGAATGCAGACTGCTGCAGCCGCTGTGGAATCAGGGTGGAGTTTCCTAAAAAACTAAAAACTAGAACTGCCATCTGACCCAGTGGTCCCCCTTTAGGGCTGTACTTCATGGTCAAGGGTACGCAGGCATTCTACATTCCTAGTCCTCCTTTATGCGGCTTCTCCACACCACGCCATCAGGGCCCCGCCACACGGGTGAAAAAGAGGCGCTGACTGTGCGGTAGAAACATCTACGTGTTTGGGAGCGAGGCTTTAGGGGGATGTGGAGGGTGTTTCAGAGTGGTCCACTCGAAGAATTTAGTGCCTTGTCAGAAGAGGGCTCTCTTGAGATTTCATCCAGAAGTACCAAAGCCGAGGCCTCAACACGGGATGGCCCTGGCTCAGTGAGGGACTAGTCGGATCTGAAGTGGCTTGACCCGGCCAACACATGCTTTTTCTGTCCTCATATAAAGTAAGCACTGTTCCTCTGACTATTCCAGGACCCAAATAAAACTTTACAAAGAGCTGGTATGATTATCTTTCACAGGTTTGTATGTTTTTTTATTAAATAAGTATATGGACACAATATTTTTGTTAAAAAAAAAAAAAAAGCTGGTTATAGTCAGAATTTTTCATTCCATTATCAAATAATTGAGTACCTACCATGTACACTGTGTTTTTACCGGAACTTGTGGAAGACTCACAGAGGAATCAGACATTGATCTTACTACTATGAAGCTTAGTAGGGAAGGCACATGTATGTATTATAATATAAATACTTATACATACTTGTGACATGAGGTCAAGTGCTATAAAGTTCAGCAGAGGAAGCAATGAATTCTCAAGGGGAAAGTAGGCAGACAAGACTGCATGGGGGAGGGTGTCTGATTTGAACACTAGAGGCCCAATGCACGAAGGTTCGTGCAATGGGCCTTCCTTCCCCTGGCTACCGGCACCGCCTTCGCTCCAGCCAGAGCCGTCTTTCTGCCTTCCTACACCGCCCAGAGGCCTGGAGTGGCTGGGGCAATGCGGAAAGCCTGCGTCTTTGCCATGGCAACAATGCAAGTGCCACCCCACCCTCAGCCACTTGGCACCTGCGTATGCAAATTAACCTGCCATCTTTGTTGGGTTAATTTGCATACTCTCTCCTGATTGACTGGTGGGTGTTACAGATATGGTCAATTTGCATTTTACTCTTTTATTAGTGTAGATTGAAATACAGTGGGAAATGAGTTTTTTATTTAAATTTTTATTTTGGAAATGAACTCTTTTGGAAGGTTTTCTAAAACACGAGTGATATAAACAGAGTTGCGCTTTAGGAAAATAATTTCTAGGTGACTAGGTGAAATGTAATGTGAAACTAACCCTTCCAAGTGGTAATGGAAATGGAGAAGTGAGATGGATGTTAATTGCAACATTGTTCATGACAGCAAAAACTAGAAAAGACTAAACACCCATGAATAGAGAAATGGCTAAATTGCAACAGTAATGTACTATACTATGAAATATGATTATTAAAAATAGACTGTGTCTACTGATATGGAAAAATGTTCAGGATTTGTAGTTAGGTGAAAAGTAAGCTACATACAGTGTGTAGAGTATAACACTGTTTTTGTTATTTAAAAAAGTAGAAAAGTCACCTATTATATATGTTTTTACAGAAAAAGTTAGGAATAACATGCCAACCTACTACTAACAGTTACCTTTTTGGAGGTCAGAACTATTAGAGACTTTTCTTTGCCAAATTATACATTTTTATGTATGTCAAGTTTATAATTAAGATAGTGTCAAAAAAGACAATAGTAAGAAGCACTTTTTTATTTCTAAAATATATTTTTATTGATTTCAAAGAGGAAGGGAGAGGGAGAGAGAGAGAAACATCAATGATGAGAGAGAATCATCAGGCTGCCTCCTGCATGGCCCCCACTAGGAGTCAAGCCGGCAATCCAAGCATGTGCCCTTGACCGGAAATTGAACCCAGGACCCTTCAGTGGGCGGGCCAATGCTCCATCCACAGAGCCAAACTAGTTAGGGCCAAGAAGCACTTTAAAGGATGTTTGCAGCCCCGGTTGGTGTGGCTCAGTGGATAGAGTATCAGCTTGCGGACTGAAGGGTCCCAAGTTCCGATTCTGGTCAAGGGCACATGCCTGAGTTGGGGGCTCAACAGCTTGATCAATGATTCTCTCTCATCATTGATATTTCTATCTCTCTGGCCCTCTCCCTTCCTCTCTGAAATCAATAAAAATATATTTTTTTTAAATGTTTGCAAAAGACTGTAATATTGTAAGAAATTGCTTATGCTGCAAATACTTTTTAGGAAAAGCTATAAAATTTTTCTAATACATATGATTAGAAAAAGATATTGAAAAACACCAAAAGGCAAACAGCTATTATCTCTATAAATTTCATGAAGGCAGAAGTTTCCATTCTTTTATACTGAAATATGTACTCATTAACAAATAAATATTTGTCTAATGAAAAATACTTCTACAAATGCATAACAATGTAACCATAGTTAACACTTTATTGTATATTGGAATTTGCCAAGAGGATTATATCCTAAGTGTTCTCATCCCTCCCCCCCCAAAAAAGTATGACTATCTGAGGTGATAAGTTCATTAGCTTCAATGTGGTGATTATTTCACAATCATCAAATTTATACATCCTAAATATATATAATTTCTAATTATATCCCCAATTTAACCCATTTCTACACTGGACTGAAACTTACTGTTTCAAATATTTTATCCCAAATGTATGATACTGTTTTACCCTGTCTTCTCAAAATGTCATAACAAATAAAATTTTACAAAGTACACTAGAGATTCTGTCAAGGAATTACATACATATCCAGGCCTATTTCCACTGACTAAATGAACATCTGATCTGCACCTTGAACCCAAAATCAAATTTTTTAAAAATTTTGTTGACTGAATTATTTTTTTTACGTTTTTAAATAAGTCAAACTCTCAAAATGTCACTACTACTTGACATCTCAGTTTAAAAATCTACAAGTCAAACATCTGTCTAAATAGAGATGTCTAAGAAATATTACATTCTTTGAAATGTTATAGCTATAACGTGAAATTACATTAAATTATATCCAGATGGTGTATCTTTCATAACAAGTCTCATCCAAAAAAAGCAGTTACTGAAAATAAGTTCCATTTTCTGCAACTCACTAGTAACTGGAAACAAGAATATGGTCACGATGTAAAAGAACAAGCACATCATCTCCAGAATAGATAGCACATCAAATAATGTTCTCATTCACACTTTAACTTTAATGAACCCAGTTTTTTACATCTTTACATTTTTTCATAAAACATAACATGCAGGCAAGTATTAGAGAACATAAGGGACACTATGTTTTTACCACCCAGAATAACAAATGTTAAACTTTTGCCATATATGCTTCAAAACTCTTTTCCCCTAAAGCAACTAATAAAATTAGAGATCCTTTCTAACCCCTCTTTTAAACATTTAAAAAGGAGGGACTAGAAGTTCAGGGTTGCTGAGATTTTTATAAAATCTATAACACATTTTTATTATCCTAGTTAAACTCTTCACCAATTCAATGTATAAATTCCAGCCTGCAGCAAAAACTATTGTTATGTGAACTTATCTGTACCAAATAACCTTAAAGAAAAAAGAAACTATTAAAGCTATCCTCAGAAAGACTAAATGGATTATCTTTTGCCATCACATACATTATTGGCATTTTGGTTCAAAGTTTTGTTTTTAAATTATTCTTAGAACTTCAGTGTCCAATACAGTAAACATTATCCACATGTGGCTACTGAGCTCTTGAAAGGTGCTAATCTAAACTGACATATCAGTGTAAAATGCACAATGGATTTCAAATGTTTAAAGTGAAAATTTTTTTAATTAATCTTTATATTAGTCACATTAAAATAATGTTTTAGATATACTGAGCTAAATAAAATATTGTTAAAATTAATTCCACCCTTTGTTTTTTTTTTCATGTGGCTAGCATAAAATGTGGCTTTTGTTAAAGCTCACCTTATAATATCTCTTACACAGTGCTGCCCTAAATACATCCAAGTAGCCCCAGAATAAGAACTACTATTTCAGAATCAAGACTTAGAAACATATGCAAAGGTTGAAATGGTCAAAGTGGTAAAGTTATGGTTTTCACCTAGGAGGTTTAGAAGGAAGAGTACTAGTTAGGTAAAAGCAGGAGGCCCAGATTATTATAGTTTCCTGTATCACCACAAAACCGTAGACAAACTCTTGCCTTCCTTTCATCTTATGCATGTGTATCTGGAAAATGACTCTTCTAAAGAAGCCAATAATCTATTTAGTAACAAATGTATTGAAAACAGATCCAATATAATTGATTCATTCATATAACAATCTTTATTAACTGGGACTGGAGACTACAGTGGTAAATATAACTGTGGCTTGCTTACTGGTGTATGTGGGAAAGTCACAGGCAAATAATAAACAAGTTAACAAAAAAGTAAAAACTCATTATAGAACAGTGCTTTGAAGAAATCATGTGAAAAAGTCAGTCATCGGTCTTCCCAGTCCAATCCTATCTTTAGAATCAAAATTATTTTGAGCAATAAATTAGTTATTTCAATGTGTTCATTTTGTGTAAATATTTTCAATCAAAGCATTATGCAAAACACATGTACTATTTCCAAGAACATCACACAAAACTGCAAGGCATCCTAGCCGGTTTGCCGCAGTGGATAGGATGTCAGCCCTCAGACTGAAGAATCCTGGGTTTGATACCAGTCAAGGGCATGTCTCTCTCTTACGTCAATTTTTTTTCTCTGTCTCACCCCCTCCTTTCAACTCTCTCTGAAAGTCAATGGGAAAATATGCTCGGGTAAGTATTAACAACCACAAAAGCCGGCTGGAGAGGCTCAGTGGTTGAGCATTGGCCTATATATAAACCAGAAGGTCACGGTTCAATTCCCTGCCAGGGCACATGCCTCAGTTGCGGGCTTAATCCCCAGTGGGGAGTGTGTAGAAGGCAGCTGATCAATGATCCTCTCATCACTGATGTTTCTCTCTCCCCCCTCTTAAGTCAATAAAAAACATATATATTTAAAAGAAAAAAGAAAACAAAAGGCAATTTATGTAATTTTCAGCATTCTACATGCCCAATTTGGCTTTTAATGCTTAATTAACGAATAAAAGTCAACGACAATCCCTTTTCCTTAAAAAAAGGCAAATGAGAATATCTGTTTGTAAACATGGCAAAATAAATTCCAAATTTTTAAGCATCCAGCATTTTTAATATAAATTTTCTGGCCCAGGAAGGCACAAAAAAACCAAGCTGACATGGTTAACTTCCTCTCCTAAAAAAATATTAATTCCAAGAATCCTGGAAAGTTCATACTATAGGTAAAATGTTCATGTGTGTGGCCTTAACTACAGTTGAATTGGCCTCCATAATTTATGTGTCAAATCAAGTCTTAAAAACAACTATTCAGTACTCTCAGTGCATCCATTCTCCCACCAAAAACACTGTCTACCCATCAAAAACCACATTAATTTAAAGACACAATATACAACTCGATGAAAAAAATAGCAGATGTTAGAAATGCTTAATAATAATAAGATTCAGTCAATAAATTAGTCAATTCATATAAAAAATTACTTCCCCACATACACCATATAACTGTCCCCTCTAATAGCCAGATATAAAAATAATCCTGAAAGTATGTTTACTGACATGAATTACATGAAAATACTCATGTTGTACTGAATGTGCAGTAATTGTAAAAATATGTGTGTGTGTGTGTGTGTGTGTATGAAACTATTTGTTGGTTGTTTGTTAATCCTTACCCGAGGATATTTTTCCATTGATTTTTAGAGAGAGGGAAAGACAGAAGAAAACATTGATGTGAGAGAAACACATCAATTGGTTGCCTCCTATGTGAGCCCCGACCTGGTCTGGGGAGGAGCCTGCAACAAAGTATGTGCAGGCTCTTTCTCTCAAAGGCCAACACTCTGTCCACTGAGCCAAACCAGCTAGAGCAATGTGATACCATTTTTTAAGTGTATTTATACAGCCTCTGTAGAAAAAAAATGTCTGGAAGAGTTTATCACAAATAGCTAACATTATATATGGATGCTTTTTTAGTTTCTTCTTTTTCACTGTATTTTCTGACTTTTATGCAATGAACATCGACTACCACTTTATATAGTAAGAAAAACATGCCCTGGCTCAGTTGGTTGAGTGACATCCTATGCACGGAAAGATTGCTGGTTTAATTCCAGGGCACATACCCGTCAACTGTAGGTTCAACACCCAGTGGGGGTGCATACAGGAGGTAGCCAATCAATGTTTCTCTCTCCCTCTTCCTTCTTTTCTCTCTAAAAATTAATCAATATTTAAAAAAAACAAAAACAAAACACATGAAAATAGCTTAAAGCCAATTATAAAATATATATCAAATTTTCAATGATATCCAAAGACAATTAAATACAAAGAAAAGAAAATTACGCAACAAAAATACCACAGAGTGCTAACAGAACGATCTCTGGTGGTCCTTTCCCCTGTTTCCGGAAGTCTTTAACATCTGCTCAGTATCTTCCTCTCACCTGGGTCCTGCCAAAACCAAGAGGGCAACAAGAAGAGATGCCCCTGATAGCCAGATAGCCGGTTCCTGGGTATGCTCATCGCCAGTGACTTCTACGTCACTCCGTGACGCCATCCGTTTGCACAGCCACAACATGCTCCATGTATGAAACCACCAATTTAGGGCGTCCCATTCTATCAACCACGGCCCCAGCAATGTGAATATTCAAATGCATGTGTCCTCCAGCCTCAAAAGAACCTTTGGTCCTTGATCCTGTTTTCTCCCTGTCAGCACCTTTTAGATTTCAGTTCTACTTACTCTGACTTGTACACTCACTAGCTGTAAGAACCTCATGTTTCCCCCTTCGTTTTAATAAACTACTTATAAATTATACCCAACCTTCCTTACTTCAATGACTTAAAAAAAGAATCAAACCAGAAGTATTATCTCCTGGCCGATGTGACTCAGTGCCTCAGCATAACCAAAAAACCAGGACATCACAGTGCCATTCCCAGTCAAGACACAGGCCTGGGTTGCGGGCTTGATCCCCATAACGAGGCATGGAGGTAGCTGATCCATGCTTCTCTCTCATTGATGTTTCTTTCTATCCCTCTCCCTTCCTCTCTCTCTAAAATCAATAAAAACATTTTTTAAAACATTTCTCAGCCATGCCAAAAATTATAAGACCTATTTGTACTTTTTTCCTGATGGATGAAAAAAAGCAATTAAACCAAGTTCTCTAATTATCAAAAAAAGGATGATACTTAAAACACTTCCTTTTAGAGGTCCCTATTTACTTTAATTTTTTATAGCACTTGTTTGGTAAGGGGGCAAACACTATACATGTTAATAAAAGGAAATAAGTACTGTAAAAGACTTCATTTTTTTACCATTTAAAGAAATTGTTTTAATGTTTAGAAATGCAGTTACTGAACAATTTTATTTGTAATATCAGAACTCACTTATACTTTTTCCTAAGGAAATAATTATAACTATGAGAAGATACTTAGTATCTATTATAAGCTCATTGAGAGCAGAATTTTTTTTTCTATTTATTCATTACCATATCTTCAGTGCCTAGAACAATCACACTTGATATTTTTAGGGGGCTGAGTGGGGCGATCCATACAGTGTTACTGACAATAGTAAAAAAGAAAAAACATACATGAAACGTTATACATTCGTTGTAATGATGAAAACTATATAATTGCACGAAAGTATTTATACTGTTTAAAATAACTTTTTTTAAGCATTAGCCTAGACCAGTGATCGGCAAACTCATTAGTCATCAGAGCCAAATATCAACAGAACGAATGAAATTTCTTTTGAGAGCCAAATTTTTTAAACTGAAACTTTTTCTAACGCCACTTCTTCAAAATAGACTCGCCCAGTGGTATTTTGTGGAAGAGCCACACTCAAGGGGCCAAGGAGTCGCATTTGGCTCACAAGCCGCAGTTTGGCCACCACAGGCCTAGACATTAAAAGAAAACTGGGTTCCAATGTCGTCTCACTCACTGATTTGACTTGTGCCCTGGAATTCTCTACCCTCCTGTGCACTTGGCTCTGGCCGGTCCATTCTGGGGTAGAGATTACAGGGAGAAGAATACGCCTGAGTTACCTCAGGAAACACAGACTGATTGCCAGGTAAAGAAAAGGAGACACAATCTACACCAAAAGCAAGTGGAGTCTGAGCTGCCCAAATGGACTGGGAGACCCTTACTAACGTGCCCTTCACACCACACTGACTCAGAAACACCCGTTTTAACTCCAGATCCCTAACGGCACACTGAACCACGCTATAATGAACAGTGAGAAAGTAGGCCATCTGACTCAAGAGAAGAGTGCCATCCAGGGCACACCAAAATATCAAGCTTCCTGTCAAAGGACCCAAGGAAATAAAATAGAGGTGAAGAGGGAGCAATTTCACCTGCTGGAAAAAAATGTAGATCTCTGTGCCAGTCAACAACTTTTATATAATGGGAAAGGATGCTTACCAATATGCTTGGGGGGAAAGCAGCTATTCTCAAGTGCTTGGGATAAAAACTATTATAGTCCTATTTAATAAAGATGGGCTGGAACCGGTTTGGCTCAGTGGACAGAGCATCGGCCTGCAGACTGAAGGGTCCCAGGTTCGATTCCGGTTAAGGGCATGTGCCCTGGTTACGGGCACATCCCCGTGGGGGTTGTGCAGAAGGCATCAATGTTTCTAACTTCCTCTCTGTAAAAATCAATCAAATATATATTTTTTAAATATATTTTATTGATTTTTGTACAGAGAGGAAGGGAGAGAGATAGAGAGTTAGAAACATCAATGAAAGAGAGTCATCAATCAGCTGCCTCTTGCACACCCCCCACTGGGGATATGCCCGCAACCAAGGTACATGCCCTTGACCGGAATCAAACCCAAGTCCCTTCAGTCCCCAAGCCGACGCACTATCCATTGAGCCAAATTGGTCCCGGCTCAAATATATTTTTTTAAAAATAAATAAATAAAAATAAAATAAAGACGGGAACATGCAAAATGATCATGAATCCAAGACAAAGATGGTGGTGCCCACAGCCAATAAGGAGGGAATATGCAAACTGATGTGACAAAGATGGCGTTCTGAACCGCCCCGGCTGCTCCGGGCCGCTGGACAGTGCGAGTGGGCAGGCACGGAACAGCCAGTGCAGAGCAGGACGCATGCTATGAGGGGGGTGACAGGGGTGGAGGGAGCTACAGGAGGGTGGCAGGGCCAGAGCAATGGCAGAAGGCAGAGACCAGAGCGAAGGCCCGGATCCTGGGTTTCAGAGAGAAGCCGGCGCCAGCAGCTAGGGGAAGGGAGGCCTATTCTTGCACAAATCTTCATGCATCAGGCCTCTGGTCCTATTAATAAAAGCCCAGCAACCAAACGGTGAAACAACCAGAATGACCAGTCGACCAGTCGCTATGATGCGCACTGACCACCAGGGGGCAGACACTCGATGCAGGAGCTGCCCCTGGTGGTCGGTGCACTACCATAGAGGGACCGCTGCTCGGCTGACCAGGAGAAGCATCTGCTCACACTACGAACCCCAGGACGATGGGCAGGACCCCGGGCTGTGATCATCGCCTCCTTGCCCCAGACTCCCCCTCCTCGCCCCCTGCCACCTCCTCTCCGGACGCCTACTCTGCCACCTCTCAGTGCTACTCTCCTGGGCCGGGTCCCTGGAGAGGCAAGTGCTCCTGCTCCACGGAAGATGCCGGACCAGGGGACAGCTGCTCAGAGGGCAGGTCCACGGCCACTCGGGTGACTGGGATGAGCCATGCTCCCACAGCGGGCGATCCTGCAGGCCACGCCCCCTACCAGCGCATGCATCCTGTGCCCGGGGCTCCTAGTCTTACTCTTCATTACAGATCACCTGGGACAAATCCATGAAGCATGCTGCAGTGGTTAGAAGACCAGACTCTGGAGTGAGACTGTCTGAATTCAAAATTTGGCTCTGCCACTTCCTAGCTAAGTGTCTTTGGGTAAGTTACTGAATCTTTCTGTGCCTCCATTCCCCTACCACCGTAAAATGGGAATAATACCTATTTCGTAGGATTACTATAAAGATTAAGTTCATGTAGAACTAGTGCCAGAGCAAGTATTATGTCTAAAATAATCTTTTTTAGTGTAAGATAATAAAATTGCACAAAGGCCTACTCCTTATTAAAAAATTAAAGACATTTAGAAATTTTCATTCCTTGTGGTCTAATTACCAGACCATGCAAATTCTTAATATGAAAAGAGAAATCTCTGGGGAAGAAATGAAGTTGCTGCCCCATGGTTTTACTGACAAGTTACAGGCCAAGATTTCTAAATTGCAGGTTCACAAACGGATTCAGGGGACCTATTAATCCCCTAAAATTATTTAAAAAAAAAAAAAAAGTGGTAAGGTACTTCTATTATTTCTTACTTTTCCTGTCTTAAAATTATCTTCGCTAAATCCTCACTAATACAGCCCTATTTCTCTATTCTCCTTTACAACAAATATCCTCCCTATATTCACTTTCTCAAATTATCCTTTCACTCTCTCTTAACCCCAAACAGTCCTCTGACACTAATCTTGTCAAGATCGCCTCTGACCCCACAGCACTAAATACAATAATCAATTCCCAGTCCTATTGTGACTTGGTTTAGAGATTTTTGAGACATTCATTTCCCCCCTCTGGCTTGATACATTTTTCTCACTTGGACCAACTACAATCATTCACTGTCTCTTGGGTTTTCTTTTTGTGCTGATCTCTTCTCAGCAGTTTTTGTTGCTGATTGTTCTTCTCTCAGACTTTTTAATACCCTAGGGTGGGCCTTAAATCCAATAGCAGCCAGACAGAGAAGATGTAAAAACAGAAGCAGAGATTCGAGTGACAAGTCTACAAGCCAAGAACACCAAGAATTGCTGGCAGCCACCAGAAGCTTGGAGAGAAGCAAGGGATGTGTTCTCCCTCAAGAGCCTCCAGAAGAAAATAACCCTGCCAACACCACCTTGTGGCCTCCAGACTATCCTATCTAATAAAGAGGGAATATGCTAATTGACTGTCACACTCTTACAAAGCTGGCAGCATCCACAGGCAATAAGGAGAGAATATGCTAATTGATTACCACGCCCTCAAAGATGGTGGTGCCCACAGCCACAATATGGTGGTGCCCAGGTCCCTTAGCCTTCCAGGTAGCAGGTGTGTGCCTGCCTCCAGAGTCCCCCAGACCTCTCAGCCCCCGAGCCACTCCTGAGGGGTCCCAGATTTGAGAAGGTGCAGGCTGGGCTGAGGGGACCTCCTCCGCCAGTGAACAAATTTTGTGTACTGGGCCTCTAATCCTATATAATAAAAGCCTAATATGCTAAGTATCCAGTCATCTGGTTGGCCATTCAACCAATCAAAGCATAATCTTACTAATAATGGAGAAATATGTAAATTGACCATCACTTCGTGATGCCCACAGCCAATCAGGAGTATGCAAATTAACATGACAAAAATGGTGGCAACCCCGCCCCCCGCAGGGCCTCCCTGCCATGTTCCACACCTGTCAACCGTCCTTGCAGCCTCTCTGTGGCCCAGCTCCCGGCCTCAGAGGCAACCCTCTGGTGCCCGAGGCCGTAGTTCGCTGTGTCTGGCGTCTCCCTCTACCCTACTCCTGCCCCACTGCCCTGGTAAACAAAACCCTAGCTTTGGAGCACCCCACAGGCATGGGCATGGCATGGGCAGGGCACAGGCACGAGCAGGAGCTCGCTTGGTGCACAGTTCGTGTGCCCGGGAGCCCTGGGCCAGCCACTGTGATGGTGCAGCAGCAGGCGGCTCAGCTTTGTTTTGAATAGATGAAAGATGCCACCTACACAGTAACCCAAATTATCAGATCTCCCTCCTCCCCATCTCGCCAAATCAAGAGGAGAGGGGCAATGGGTGTGTAGGAAGGGCAAGCAGCAGGAGGAAGAGGATGAGGAAGAGGGCCAGCTGCATCCCACTCTCACAATGGGAAGTGAAACATACTAGCACACCCAACCTCTCCAGTCCTCCCACCTGCCTCGCTCCCCTCACCTCTTCCCCTCTGCATCTCCCCAGAGCGCCAGCACTGCACAGAGGAACGCTCCGGAGAAGGAGGGCGAGGAGGAAGATGCACTAGAGCGCATAAGACTTGCCACTGCCGACGCTACCACCATGGCACAGTGACTGAAATCTTATTTTGTATATGGCAAGGAATAAGGCAGTCATAATAGCTATCATTTACTTTATCTGGAAGGACCCTTCCTAGTCTAATTTCCAGCTTGGTAATTCTTTTTTAAAATAAGTTTCTATTGCCCAAACCGGTTTGGGTCAGTGGATAAAGCACCGGCCTGCAGCCTGAAAGGTCCCAGATTCGATTCCGGTCAAGGGCACGTACCTTGGTTGCGGGCACATCCCCAGTGAGGGGTGTGCAAGAGGCAGCTGGTCGATTTTTCTCTCATTGACGTTTCTAACTCTCTATTCCTCTCAATTCCTCTCTGTGTAAAATTAATAAAATATATATTAAAATAAATTAAATAAAATTTTATTGATTTTATTTATTTGTTTGTTTGTTTGTTTGTTTGTTTTTAAATAGCCCTGACCAGTTTGGCTCAATGAAAAGAGTGTCGGCCTGCGGACTCAAGGGTCCCAGGTTCGATTCCAGTCAAGGGCATATACCTTGGTTGTGGGCATATCCCAATGGGAGGTGTGCAGGAGGCAAATGAATTGATGTTTCTCTCTCATCAATGATTTTGGCTCTCTATCCATCTTCCTTCCTCTCTGTAAAAAAATCAACAAAATTTATTTTTTTTAATTTGGGCTTGGGGGTGATAGGGGGATAAGGATACATATGCAATACGTTAATCAATAAAGAAAAAATATTTTAAAGACACCAACCCTTAAAAAAAGCAAATGAAAAACAATAAACACTCAACACTATGACTTAATATCTTACATCTTGTGAATAGCACATATCATTAATTTTAAATTTTGTACTCCCAAAACCAAATTAAAAAAAAAAAAATGACACTCCATTTCAATTTAGTAACTTGAGAAGTACCTTCACCCATTTTTCACAGGATCTCCTACACTAAAGGATGTCCCTGGGCTAAGCTAATGTCTTCCTTTCTTTAAAAAAATATCTTTATATTTTGGCATGGCTCAGTAGTTGAGCGTTGACCTTGAACTAAGAGGTTACAGTTCAATTCCCTGCCAGCTATATGACTGGGTTGTGGGATCGATCCTTAGTGTGGGATATGCAAGAGGCAGCCGATGAATGATTCTCTCTCATTACTGATGTTTCTAGCTCCCTCTCCCTTTCCTCTCCGAAATCAATAAAAACATTTTTAATATATATTTTTCCTTTGATTTTACAGAGAGGGAGAGAGAAAACATTGATCAGCTGACTCCTGCACACCCCCTACTGGGGATCTAACCCTCAACATAGGCATGTCCCCTAACCAGAAATCAAACTGGCACCTCTTGGTGCATGGATGATGCTTAAGCAACTGAGCAACACCAGCCAGAGCTAAGCTAATGTCTTTCTAAAGCTAAAACAAGAAAGAAAAATAAGCATCTGTGTGAAGCATTCACATAGCCAATGTAGTTTCACAAAGCTCAAGAATATTGTCAAATACTTTTCTCTACCTGGCTGAAGCCTTATACAGAGCAGAACCAAAGCAAGCCATAACCTGTCTACCATCTGTCATTATTATGGAGTAAACAGATGTTTACTCAAAATACAACCTCACTGTTTGTAAAGCCTGGAGAAAGCATTGTAGAATGGATGTCACCTACATCTACAGCTTTAATACAAACCATAAAGTGTAACAATGAAAAGCAGCCAAGCACAACAAAACTTGTTAGTGGATTTTGACAACAGCAGAAAGGCACTGACTGCATTCCTTATTACTGTTGCAATATATTTCACAGTTAATGCTAAATAGGTATGGAATACAATCACACTAAGCATCAGAATTCAGTATATAATTTATCCAAGCAGACATTCTTCAGACATGCCCCGTGTGTTAAATAAATGACCGTTACAGATGAAAATTCCACCTCTGCTGCTACGGAATCTTTCTTGTTCCATCAGCAAGTGGATCACCAATGCAATCAAGCCCCAGCCCATACCTTTCCGGGTTCCTTTTCCCACTTCACCAATTTAGTGATGTCAACGATATAAAATACACCAAATACTCTGAAAAAAAATGGCATTCTGAACACTGCTAACTGATATTCTCAACAAGAGGTTTGCCTTTCGCTGTTTGTTTTTTTTTAACTAGTGGTAAAATTTTCTTCTCAGGATACAGCTTTTTACCAAATGCCAAACCTGACCACTCATCACCTGTGCCCCCCTACCCTACCCAAACCCCACCATGTCTCACCTGGATTACTGCAATAAACAGCCTCCCCACCAGACTCCCTGCTTTCACTCTGACTGGCAGCAGCCTAACTTTTGCACAGCAGCCAGTGGGTTAGAGAAAATGAGAATCTGTCAGACCCCTGGCCCAGTGGCGTCCTTTACTTAGAGCAAGTGCTCTCTGTAAGATGTGGCTCCTGACCTCAGCTCCCACCACTCTCCAGAGTTCCCTGCTCCCTGACCGTACAGGCAGGCTCCCGCCTCAGGACTTCTGTACTGGGCAAAAGGTTCCCTCTGCCTGCAATGCTCTGTCCCCTATCTCTGCAGGGTTCCTTACCAAGGCCTGACTCAAATGTCAGCTCTTCAGAGAAGCTGTCCCTAAATGCCCTACTTCAAACCCCAACAGTGTCTCTTCTCTCCTCTAAGTAACATAGTGGCTTCACTCTATAATTTGTTTACTTTGAATAAGAATAGAGGCATACTTTCTTTGAAAAAATGAAATCTGGACAAATGCTATTTTATAGGCTACTCACTATGAAGTCAAACACAATATATCTTAAGAATAAAATGTGCTTTATGTATAATTTTCCTTTATCGTTTTTAGTTTAAAGTATTAAAAAGAGACGCTGGCCCTGGCCAGGTGGACAACTAAGTGGTGTCCCATTCACCAAAGGTTGTGGGTTCAGTTCCCAGGGTTGCAGATTTGATCCCAGGTCAGGGCTCATAAGGAGGCAGAGAGAGAGAGAGAGAGAGAGAGAGAGAGAGAGAGAGAGAGAGAGAGAGAGAGAGAGAGAGAGAGAGAGAGAGAGAGAGAGAGAGAGAGAGAGAGAGAAGTGCTGTATGTAGACCTAACTGCTTTGGCTCAGAGGATAGAGCATTGGCCTGCCGACCGAAAGGTCCCAGGTTCGATTCCGGTCAAGGGCATGTATTTTGGTTGCAGGCACATCCCCAGTAGGAGGCATGCAAGAGACAGCTGATTGATGTTTCTCTCTCATTGATGTTTCTAACTCTCTATCCCTCTCCCTTCCTCTCTGTAAAATATCAATAAAATATATATTTTTTAAAGTGTATGGTACCAATACTAATATGTAGGAAAAATAATCATGCCCAATTACAGGAAAATACTTAAGGAATATATACATTAAAACATAATAGATGTTAAGTTTTAAAAAGAAAATGAATTACAATGATAAATAAGCCTTTTACATTGCTCAAATATGTACTAGCCATGTGACATGTGCCGGACCCACCCTGGCAGATGAGAATTCAATGGCAAACAAGACTAAGTCCCTGAGCTCTCTGAGTGACAGTGCAGTGTGATAAGAGATGTCTCACGACAGAAGAGGAGCCCTAGGAAGCTGAGGTGCGACCCAGACTGAGGAAGGTTTTCCAGACGAAATAATGCCTAAAGTAATATCTGAAGGATAGGTGATAGTAAATTTAAAAAAAAAAAAAAAAAGAAGAAGAAGAAAAGAAAGAAAGAAAGAAGAGGAAATAAGTTTGAAATCTCTACAGTGAGTTGGGGTGAGAGGCAAGAGAAGAGATGAAACTGAATCATACAAGAACTTAATAATTTATACTTTTTTATTTGTAATATATTTTATTGATTTTTACAGAGAGGAAGAGAGAGGGGATATAGAGTTAGAAACATCGCTGAAACATTGATCAGCTGCCTCTTGCACAACTCCCACTAGGGATGTGCCCACAAATCAGGCATATGCCCTAGACTGGATCTGAACCTGGGACCCTTCAGTCTGCAGGCCGAAGCTTTATCCACTGAGCCAAACCAGTCAGGGCTGTAATTTTTTTTTTTTAATATATTTTATTGATTTTTTACAGAGAGGAAGGGAAAGTGATAAAGAGTTAGAAACATAAATGACAGAGAAACATTGATCAGCTGCCTCTTGCACACTTCCTACTGAGGATATGCCCACAACCAAGGTACATGTCCTTGACCAGAATCGAACCTGGGACCTTTCAGTCCACAGACCGATGATCTATCCACTCAGCCAAACCGGTTTCGTACAGGGCTATAATTTTTTTTATTTTTCAACTAAAAATACTTCAATTTGGTGATGGGGTTTTTGAAATGTGTCATAAAAACCTAGGTTTTTTCATGAAATATAATACAAGCTAACTGTGATACATCAATGACTTCATTTCTAAAAGCCCATTTTGTCCTGCAGCTATGTCTCTTTCCTTCTGTCTGTCATATGTCTGACCAAATACAGAAGGGACAAGAAGCAATTTTAACACAGCACACAAGTGCACATACATGTCTTTCCCAGGGCTAGCCAACACATCTCCTATCCTCCTATTACCAACTGGGGACCAAAGTACTCAGACGTCCACACCTCTGGCTGCCCCGCTACTTCATTCCTTCTCTCCCCGTGTTTTTGGATGCCAACAGGAATCCTGTGCTTAGCATCCCGGGCCTTCATCCTCTGGCCCACCTAACGTACCTCACCTCATTCCTCCTCCTTCATTCCCGCGAGGCTCTCTTTATTTGACCTTGTACATACCACACTCATTCTTGCCTCAGGTTGACCCTTGCTTGGACTGTCCTAACTCGGTCTCCCAGTTCCTACTCAAACAGCACCGATTCCTCAGGGCCTACTCTTAGTTTCCCAATGAATCCTTAGTCAATTTCTCTAATCCACAATAAGCTCTTGTTAACCTGAATTTGATCTATATTTATCTGTTATGCTAAACAATGAGTAGCTACACTGTTTGGTTATAGTCCATTTTTGTTCTAGAATTCTCTAAATGTTGTATTCTTGCAAGGTTTTCCTCCTAGTTGTGAGAGCAAACGTAATAATTTTTATTTCTTTTTTATCCCACTTACATCAGTATTAAACTTGGAAAACACATCCAAACCTGTTTGCCATCTGACAGATGCTGGGTGGAAGGTTAAGTCAGAGAGAATTCAGTGCCAGCTGCTTCTCTCTGAAACTGCAGGTTTAAGTACCAAGATCAGGACTGAATGTACAAGCTTTTTTGGGACAGGCAACAGAGCATATACACTGTAATGCAAGATAGTTAAAGGCACAAAAACAAATAAACAAAAACAACCTAAACAAAAGACTTATTCATTTATTTATTCTGAATGGAGGCAAACACCCCCATATTGCAAGACTCCCCATCATCCTGTACATTAGCTAACAAATAACAAAAATACAAATAAATAACAAATCTATTGACACCACAAATGAATGAATAAACTTAATACCAGTAAGAGGAAAATGAAAGTAATAGCTATATGATTAACAGCTTAGATTTTAATTAATAAAGCCCTAAGGAGATCCTTGTGTTGTTGTTGTTGTTGTTGTGTGTATTGATTTCAGAGAGGAAAGGAGAGGGAAAGAGAAATAGAAACGTCAGTGATGAGAATCATTCATTGGCTGCCTCCTGTTTCCCCTACACTAGGAATCAAGCCTACAACCCAGGCATGTGCCCTGACTGGAAGTTAATCCAGGACCTCCTGGTTCATAGGTCAATGCTCAACCACTGAGCCACACCAGCTGGGCTGTTCCCTTATTTTGGTCAAGAACTGTGAGAGCAGGGAACCACCTTACTCATTTTTATGTTCCCAGTGCCTACTATATTGCCCTGCAAGAAACACTAAAAAAAATTACTGCCAAATAAATGGACAAGTCCCTTTTATCACTCAAATACTCCCTTATTAATAGTCAACTGCCCAGAGAAAAGGAGCCTTAGATGAGAGCAGCCACAAGAAGCTATTGCCTGAAATTACAAACCATTTCTATAGTAATTGTTACGTATCACTTATTAATTACCTGCTTATTCCTTTAAAAAAAAAAAAAAAAAAAAAACAAGATTGAGACTGGGCCAGTGTCACTCAGTTGGTTGGGTGTCATCACATGCACTGGAAGGTTGCTGGTTCAATTCCTGGTCAGGCCACATGCCCAGGCTGTGGGTTTGATCCCCAGTCAAGGTGCATGCAGAAAGCAACAGATTGATGTGTCTCTCTCATATCAATGTTTCTCTATCTCTCTCCCTTTCTGTTTCTCTCTAACATCAATAAAAACATCTTAAAAATAAAGACTGAGTTTTCCTTTTCATAATTAGTATAGGTACGTGAAAAGTATGATGCTTCTAAAATCTGCTTTAAATTGAACTCTTCACTCCTAGACCCCCATAGGAACTAGAGAAGAAAAGGGAGAAGACTCCTATATTTGATAAGAAAAAGACAGGAGTCTCAACCTACAGTTCTCTCAAAAATCAAGCAAAATAAAAAATATGAAAGAAAAAAAACTTTGTCAGAAACGCTTTAAGGATAAATAAAGTACATCATAATTATAAACTTAGAATAATCCTCTCAGAATTTATCATCAACAGAACAGGTTAAGCATCACAGAAAAAGATAAATTAGAAGGGCGCCTTTTTCACTTAATGAAGTCAACTTTTATCTTTCCATAACCCACACGTCTATAATTGAAAGAGTCCCAAGTGTATAACTTTTCCTATGCATCTAAAAATAAACATCAGGCCTAACCGGTTTGGCTCAGTGGATAGAGCGTCAGCCTGCAGACTCAAGGGTCCCAGGTTCGATTCCGGTCAAGGGCATGTACCTTGGTTGCAGGCACATCCCCAGTAGGAGGTACATGTGCAGGAGGTAGATGATCAATGTTTCTCTCTCATCAGTGTTTCTAACTCTCTATCCCTCTCCCTCCCTCTCTGTAAAAAAATCAATAAAATATATTTTTGAAAAATAATAATAAACATCAGTAATTGATAGCAGAAACAGGTAGCCACAAGCACAAAAGGCACACCTCATCTTTGAAATACACTTTTAAGAGTATTCCATTACTCTATGGACCTTCTTAAATATCCACAGAAACAGAGAACAGGTTAAATACAGCCTTCTAATTCAGTGTAACGCAAACAACAGGTCTCTGACCAGAACCACATCAAATGGCCAGTTTCTTTCCCAGTTAACACCATGAGCAGGCGCCTAACGCCCTTCTCACACCATCTCTGTGAGTGACTGGGAGGCGGTGCCACGGGTGCATATACAGTTACTCCGAGACAATCATCTCTAAAAGACAGACAACTACCACTGCATCTACAATAAAGTGTCATCTAAAACTCAGTGTCACGGGAGTTTTTAGGTGTCACATATGAGCTCAAAGTAAGTCAAACCCCTCCCCTCCTTGGTGCTTTAGCAACATTCAATTCTTTAGCACTCCCCCCAGATGTTAGATTCTTTTTAGTGGTGTCTTGCACGGAGTGTTTTTTCTCAATTTCAAGATTTAAAGAAGCTGTGAGGGGTGGGGAAAGAGAGTACATCAGAGAAGCACAGGCCTATTTTTATGACTGAATCATCTCAGGACAATGCACAGACTCCGGCACACCTTGATGACAGCTGTATCAAAGACCCAAATTTCCAAAGATCATAAATCTCTGTAGTAAGCGTATCAATAGCATGTGGTATTCTGTAAGCATTTTGTAACCTTAACATTTGCCTCCTCTTCAGTCCTTTGATATCCTCAAAAGATGCTTGGATTTCAAAACCACCCCAACATCAGCAAGGCTGGCAATCAGCATCCTAGGAAACTGCAAGAAGGCTGGCAAAATCCAAGCAAAATGGATCGGGGGATGCAAGGTCTTTGCACACCTGTACTCTTCAAGACAGCAGTGGGAAACGTAGGCCTGAGATATCATTTGGTCTGACCCTGCCAAGGCCTTAGGGGTGAGTTAATTAAATGTTTGACCAAATAAAGCAGGCTAATTTTTAAGTTAATAATTTTGTCTGGCCCTTGGCAGAAAGAAGGTTCCCTACCCCTGTATTCTAAGAAAATAAATACAAATATGGCCACTTCTTAATTTTTATGAGGAGAAATTACCCCAAATATCCAAACCAAGTACACTTCATCGGAAGAGGCACTTACCCAGATAATTGCCCCCAGATTCAGGATAGATTTTTCTTTAAAGGCCCATATTGAAAGTTTTAAAATTGCAGATTAACCTTTGACTCCCAGAAAACAAAAAATTTTCAGAGATTCATTCCTAGATAAGCAACCTGAGAGGGAGAAATGGCCTGAAATCTGGCTCCTCCAAGTCTTTCTATGAAGCGTTCCTGGGCTCATGATTGAGGCGACAGAAAAATTGTTCTTCCTAACTCATACAAAGACACATTGATGTCAGCCCCATGGTATTTTTCCAAACACAAAAGAGTATACCTACAGATTTTGGAGATTAAAAAATTGCTGAATTTGTTCAAAGAAAAAGGCCATGTATTATTACTGCCATAAAAATGCCTCTTCAATGTCTTGTGTCATAGAATGAAAATGAAAGTCTATTTTATGACAAAACACCAAAGAACAAAAAACAGTTCTCTACTACAGCTGAACACTTACTGAGCACTTAATAGTATCTGGATCAAATTATGTGGAACATATACATCTGCATGTAGTGTTGGTGTAAGAACACATCAAGAAAACAGTGGAATCCTGGCTGGGTAGCTCAGTTGGTTAGAGCATTGTCTAGATATTCCAAGGTTGCAGGTTCGATCTCCAGTCAAGGCACATACAAGAATCAACCAATGAATGTATAAGTGGAACAACAAATCCATGTTTTTCTCTGTTTCTCTCTCTCTCTCAACTCAGTAAATAAAAATTTAAAAAGAAAACCAGTGGATTTCTCTAGGTAATATTAGAGCATAAATATGGCTCGATTAAGGGTTGTTGGTTGCAATAGTCCTTAGTTCCTGAGAAAGAGATAGCTAAAACAGTTCAGATGTGCAGAACATTTCTTCCCCAAGTATTTCTATATCCTTTTTTTTTTTTTTTCATTTCAATATATATACTACAGTTGCCATCTTACAGCTAAGGAAGCAAGGCACTTCATCATACTTCAAAACCATACTATCGGGTCTAGTAATAATTAATGTCGTTTTAAACATTCGTTTAAAATCTTGCTTGGCGTTGACTTGTATTGACATAACCTTCAAACACGTGGTATCTACAGAACGTGTGAAGTGCAATTAACAAATTTTGCTTGAAAAAGTTTGTGTTTGGTTTGGTTTTTGTTGCAAAACTAGGGCTAAGAAGATGGCTGATGAAGAGCATATTCGGCACTGCATGCTTTACGAGTTCCAATTAGGAAGAAAAGCAAGTGAGGCTGCAAAACACATCTGTAGTGCTCTTGGTCAAGATGCAGTTAGCGCCAGAAAATGCCAGCGTTGGTTTGAGAAATTTCGCGAGGGAAATTTTTCGTTAGATGACAAGAGTGGTCGAGGCCGTGTGTCCAATTTTGATCAAGAAGCTATTCAAGCTCTTTTGGTGCAAAATCCTCAAATTACCCAACAAGAGCTTGCGACAACTTTAAATTGTTCACAAAAAACAATTTCCAATCAATTGTGTGCACTTGGCAAAGTCCAAAAGTTTGGAAAATGGGTTCCTCATGAGTTGACCGACAACAACCGTAATCAAAGAGTCACAATTTGCAGTTCGCTCCTCTCTCGTCAAAACCGTTTGCCGTTTTTAGAGCAAATTGTTACCGGAGATGAAAAATGGGTGCTGTATGTTAATTTGAAAAGGCGGCCTCAATGGTTGGACAAAAATGAGGCTCTGCAGCCCACGCCAAAACCTGACTTGCATGCGAAAAAAAGTGATGTTGTGTATTTGGTGGAATTTTAAAGGAATTCTTCATTATGAACTTTTACCATCTAACCAAACCATTACAAGTGCAGTGTATAGTGCCCAATTGGAAAGGTTAGCCCAAGCTTTAAGAGAAAAAGAACCCACGCTGATTAATCGGAAGGGCGTAATTCTTCACCACGATAACGCACGACCGCATACTGCAAGAATCACTGCTGAAAAACTGCGCCAGTTGGAATGGGAAGTTCTCCCTCAACCTGCATATTCTCCTGATATTGCCCCTTCCGATTACCATTTGTTTCGTTCTTTGCAAAACTTTCTTCTTGGAAAAAATTTTAATAATGAAGAATGCCTCAAAAATGCATTGACCGAATTTTTTGCATCAAAATCACAAGAATTTTACAACAGAGGGATTAAAATGTTTCCTGAGCGTTGGGCACAAGTAGTAGAAAACAACGGCAACTATACTGTTGATTAAATTTTGTTGTATTGTTTAAATAAATTCGATTTAAAAAAGTATAAGAAAACGACATTAATTATTACTAGACCTAATACAAGCATAATCAGGGTGCAAGTCTTCTTATGCTGAATAAGAGACATATATTGAGTTTACTTGTAATGCTCATATGCTATCATGGTTCAGGACATTTTGGTGAAGCAGGAAAAAAACATGAATTGCATAGCACATACATAGTATGCTTAAAAGACCCTGCTATTCTATCAAATCAACATCACATTTCTTAGCAATACATTGTTTCTAGATTTATATTGCCCCCCATAAGTTACCCTATTCTCCTATTTCACCTTGATTCAGATGAATATATGTACAAGAACTTTATTTTGGTATTTTTTAGGACAGTGTCTCTAAGCCAGGAAACAGCCCCAAGTGTATATGGAAATATCCACAAGCTGATCTAAATGCTATCTTCAAGCCATTCAATGTTCATATTAGTATTCACGCCACTGACCTAATCTCCCTAAGAGGAACTAAAGGGAAAGAAAACCTAATTAAAAGCCCAAGGAAAAATCCACTTTAATAAAAAATTATAGCCCAAAAGCCAAGAGACTTTATAGTAGAAACAAAAAACAAAACAAAACAAAAACCCTGAAACATGAAAAAAAAAAAAAATTTGGTAACAAGAGATGTCAAGGGGTAAAAAAGAGGAAACACTAATTTACAGGACTGAAACCAAACAAACAAACAAAAAAAGGGGGGGGGGGTGGGTAGGGGAGAATCGTAAAAAGATGAAATGCCGAAACCGGTGTGGCTCAGTGGATAGAGCATCAGCCTGCAGACTGAAAGGTCCCAGGTTCGATTCCGGTCAAGGGCATGTACCTTGGTTGCTGGCACATCCCCAGTAGGGAGTGTGCAAGAGGCAGCTGATCGATGATTCTCTCTCATCGATGTTTCTAACTCTCTATCCCTCTCCCTTCCTCTCTGTAAAAAAATCAATAAAATATATATTTTTAAAAAGATGAAGAAATAATGGAAGATGGGAGCTTAAATGACAGAAAATCACAAATTTAAGGATATCTTACTAAGAACAGGAAATTAAATGTTTAAAGCATTACTTTACAAAATCAAAGAAAAAGAATGAAACATTTGGTTCTATCAAAAGCAAAAGAAAACCATCTACTCTGAGCCTCCGCAGACATCTTTTCCCAAGTGGAACAGCATACAGATGAGCGTCCCAGCCTTGGCCAGGAGCTGCTGGGGATCCTGTGAGACGGGAGCAATGCTAGAGGACTATAAGAGCCTCAGTCTAAATTACCTGAATGCTTTTCTCCACACGAAAATATCTGTGAATGCTAAGTGAAACACGTGCAGACCAGATCGTTACTTCATTCCTGTTCGTAAAGTTAAGCAATGTAATCATCACACACACACACACACACACACACACACACAACTTTAGTAGACATTATGAAATCTCTGAAATAAAAAATGAGCAGAGTAACTAAGAAAGAAGTTGAATAACCCATCTTTTTAAAAACTACTTTTAAACACTTATCACATTTTAAAAAGTTCTTTACCTCAGAAGCCTTTTTTGTAATTAAAATTTTTCAGAAAAAGTCGAAAAGTTTGTATCACCTCTAGCAGTTGGAAATCAGTTTCAACTACAAATTATTTAAAAGAAATCACTCCCCAACAGTACCAAAGCACTGAGATTCCAAAGCAGTTGTCATGCATAATTCCGTTTTAGAACCCAGCCAGCCTGCCTGACTGGGACCGGTAAGAGGCCTACAGCCTGGAAGACTAACAGAAAAAGTTGCATTTCATATCATGGATCTAATAGGCCAATGAGATTGGAAAAAAAGAAAGGACCTACAGCTCAACTTGACAAATTTTACTACAAATAATAAAGCATGTGGCCTGTGTGGCTTAGTGATTGAGTGTCAACCCATGAAGCAGGAGGTCAGGGTTTGATTCCAGGTCAGGGCACAAGCCAGTTTAGGACTCAATCCCCAGTGTGAGGATTGGTACATGCAGAAGGAAATCAATCAATCAATGATTCTCACCGCTGATGTTTCTATCCCTCTCTCTCCGGGGGAGGAGAGGTGAAGCAACAATGGTTAGCACTCAATTTTAAAATAAAAGACTAAAACCCACAAATTATATATTTTACAAGAGTAAATTGTATGGTGAAGCTATAGTTCAATAAAGCTGTCATTTTTAATAAATAAATAAATGGTACTTACAAAGAAGTACTATATATAACATATAAATCACCTGGGTCTATTACTGAGAGATCACAAAATGTGTATTTTAAAATTCTGGTATATAAAAAGAACATCAACTTCACTCATGGTCATAGAAATGCAAGTTAAGATAAGATACTGCACACTCGTCATCAGGTCAGCAAAAATTAAGAACTTTCATAATATCCAACCCTGGTTGTTGCTCAGTTCGTTGGGCATCATCCTGTGCACTGAAAGGTTGCCAGTGCAATTCCCAGTCAGGGCACATGTTTGTGTTTGGTCCCCACTTGGGTGCATACAGGAGGCAACTGATCAATGTTTTTCTCTCACATCGATGTTTCTCTCTCTTCTTCTCTAAAATGAATAAAAACATATTTTTTAAAAAAGATTTAAAATACCCAGAATTGATGAGGAAACATGAAAATTTAAACCCTAAAACACTCTTTGTACACTGGCACATCTTGAAGGGTAAGTTATTAACAGTCTCAAAATTAAAAATGTACATGCCTATTAATTCAGCATTTCCACTCCTAAGAATTTACTGTACAGATATACCTATACAATTGTACAGGTTCAAGGGATTTAAAAAGAAGAATCAAAACCAATTTAGTTGTCCATCAATAGGAAATTCAAGTATACACTGAGTGGCCAGATTACTATTATCTCTAAATGCATAATAATCTGGCCACTCAGTGTATATCCTATATAATAAAAGGCTAATATGCAAATTGTCCCCTCGACCAGGAGTTCAACCAGCAGGCAGGCCTGCCAACTGCCCATGTCCCCTCTCCCTGGCCAGGCTGGCCGGACCCCACCCATGCACAAATTCATGCACTGGACCACACACACTGAGTGGCCAGATTAATGCGTTCAGAGATCATAATAATCTGGCCACTCAGTGTATATCCACACATTGTCCTATTATGCAGTTTAAAAAAAAAAAAAAAAAAAAAACTTGAAGTATAATTACAGGTATTGGCTTGAAAAATATGGACTTGAAATATTAAGTAAAAAGCAATATTAAAGATAGTATGTATAATGTGTACATACATGCTTATAAATTTATAGAATAAGCCTGCAAGAATATTGTGGAGTGGGCATTACTCTTTTTAGAGAGTATAAATGTGACTGAGTGTAAGTTTTATAATTATAATTTGTATTTAATTTGAATGAATCAGGCTCTCAAAGTCAGACCCCAATGCCAGAACTCCCCATGCTATGGCTCCACCTGTCTTTCAGAGCTGTCTGGTTCCAGCCAGACCAGTCTTCTTCCTGTGAGACGTCAGCCCAAAGGACTCCTCCTCAAAACGCTGTGATACAATTTAAATCTGATCACCTACCAAATATAAATTACCTAACTTTAAAGAACTATGTCAGCCTGTATCTGTTACAGAACATTTTAAAAGAATTTTTTGAAAAGGAAATTGGAACACAATTTAATAATCTTCATCATAAAAGCAACAAAAGCACTGTACTCACCATTTCCCATGCTTTCCAACCTCCGTGCCTTTGCTCCAGTTTCCTGCCTGAAATCCTCTTAGCAATTTATCGCATGTCCAATCTTGCCAATCCTTCAAAACACAAGTTAAACACCTTCTCCTGCACCAAATCTCTCTAATGCCCCAGCCAGAGTTAATTCTTTCTTTCTTTTTTGCTTTTTTTAAGCCTCACCTGAGGATATTGATTTTTTTTAAGGAAGAGAAAGAAATATCAATGTGAGAAAGAAACATCGATCAGTTGCTTCCAATATGTGTCCCAACTGGAGATCAACTACACAACCTAGGTATGTGCCCTGACTGGGAATCTTTTTGGTATGTGAGACAACACTCCAACAGAGCCACATAGAGAGGGCAAATTCTCTTCCTTTCTTTCTTTATATATATAATTTTTTTTCATTTTATGTTTTTAATATATTTTATTGATTTTTTACAAGGAGGAAGGAAGAGGGATAGAGAGGTAGAAACATCAAAGAGAGAGAAACATCAATCAGCCGCCTCCTGCACACCCCGCACTGGGGATATGCCCGCAACCTGGGTACATGCCCTAAACCAGAACCAAACCCAGGACCCTTCAGTCTGCAGGCCGATGCAGGCCGATGCTCTATTCACTGAGCCAACCCAGTGAGGGCCAAATTCTCTTTCTTAACCGAAGTACATCTCTTGAGGCACTTTATCACTCAACTGGGTAAATGCCTCCGTCCCATTAGTAAAAAAAATTCATCAAGTGCACAATCTGTCTTGGTGGTTTTGTATGCCCCATTTCATACATAAATGCATATGTGCTGATTGGTTTGAGGGGTAGCTTGTGGAGCAGAGTGATGGTTAATTTGCATATTATTCTTTTATTAGGTAGGATACTAGAGGCCCGGTGCACAAAATTCATGCAGAGGGGGTGAGGGGTATCCCTCAGCCCAGCCTGCACCCTCTCCAATCTGGGATCCCTCTCACAATCCAGGACTGCTGGTTTCCAACTGCTTACCTACCTGCCTGCCTTCCTAATTGCCCCTAACCACTTCTGCTTGCCAGCCTGATCACTCCCTAACCACTCCCCTGCCAGCCTGATCACTCCCTAACCACTCCCCTGCCAGCCTGACTGATGCCTAACTGCTCCCCTGCCAGCCTGTTTGCCCCTAACTGCCCTCCCCTGCAGGTCTGATCACCCCTAACTACCCTCTCCTGCAGGCCTGTTCCCCCCAACTTTCTCTCCCCTGTAGGCCTGGGTCCCCTCCCCCCCCAACTGCCCTTCCCTGCAGGCCCAGTTGCCTTCAACTTCCCTCCTCTGCCAGCCTGGTTGCCACCAACTGTTCTCCTTTGCAGGCCTGGTCCCTTTCAACTGCCCTCCCCTGCTGGCCATCTTGTGGTGACCATCTTGTGTCCACATGGGGGCAGGATCTTTGACCACATGGGGGCAGCTATCTTGTGAGCTAGAGTGATGGTCAATTTGCATATTACTCTTTTATTAGATAGGATAGAGGCCTGGTGCAAGGATGGGAGCTGGCTGGTTTGCCCTGAAGGGTGTCCCGGATCAGGGTGAGGATTCCCTTGGGGCATGGAACAGCCTAGGCAAGAGGCCTGTGGTGATTTGCAGGTTGGCCACACCCCCCAGCAACCCAAGCAGAGGCCCAAGCAGAGGCCCTGGTATCTGGGATATATTTACTTTCTACAATTGAAACTTTGTAGCCTCCTGCTTGCTCCTGGCAGCAGCCATTTCTGTTACTATTTATTTATCTTCTATAATTGAAACTTTGTAGCTCTGAGTAGAGGCCTGGGCCAGCCAGGGTATGCAAAAAGCTTGGCTTCCTCCATCACCAGGGAAACTCAAGCCTCCCTCCTGCTGCTCAGTGGCTGCAGCCATTTTGGTTGAGGTTAATTTGCATACCCACTCTTGAGTGGCTGATGGGCATGGCGGGTAGGCATGGTTGGTGGATTTAGCAGGGTGATGGTTAATTTGTATATTACTATTAATATTTTATCAGATAGTATATTTTTATTGATTTTCAGAGAGAAAGGGAAAGGGAGAAAGAGATAGAAACATCAATGATGAGAGGATCATTGATAAGCTGCCTCCTGCACTCCCCCTACTGGGATCCAGCCTGCAACAAGGCACATGCCCTTGACCAGAATCCATAGTCCCTTCAGTCCATAGGCCAACACTCTAGCCACTGAGCCAAACCGGCGAGGGCACTAATCAACTTCTTAACACAAAATTTTAAGAAGTCCTTCGACACTAGAACTGTATTCATAACTTTGGGTCTAAGTTGATAGAAATAACTTGTGGCATTTAAGAGTAAATTTATTTATGACAATTATACAGTTGCACTCAGTATACTAGTGCAACTGAAGTGGCCAAAGCTGACGTGGTTTCAACCCTTCTAGAGTTTACAAAACAGCAATAAAACTGAGGTTGCAAAATCTGAGTACAACAGTCCAGATGCCTCTTTTCCTGCATCCCTGTCCTGTCATCATATTCTTGTTTCAGACTTAATATAATATGATTGGGCTTTAGCTTTGCTCTGCTAACCTTAGTCATATATAATCATAGTCTCAAAGATTACAATCTTGTTACCAAAATGAGAATCAGCATATTACCAAAATGCCACAACAGTTATTATTAATGGTGGGCCACTTTTCTGAATGGCAAATCTTATCATTTGACACTTCTCCTTAATTTCATCTACAAGATCCTAAAATTTGAAAAATGCTTTGCAAGTCCCTTGCCAATCCACTCACCCTCCAAGTCCAAGAACTGTCATAAATAAAGTCAGGCTGTGGGGCTGCTGGATATATAGCCAACTGTTTTTAACTATTCCTCACAGATCATTAACCAAGCTATTACAGAGCTGAAGCTATACCAATAAGATGCACAACTCGTGTGTGTGTATGTGTGTGTGTGTCCATTCTCTACAATCTAGACCTTCTCTAAGAGGGAATATTATTAATGATTGGGCTTTAAGTAAAAACATTGATTGGACCTTTTCTTTGAATATATTTTTATTGATTTCTGAGAGAAACTGAGAGGGAGAGAAATATAGAAATATCAACAATGAGAGAGAATCATCAGTCAACTGCCTCCTGCACACCCCCTACTGGGGATCGAGCTCACAACCCAGGCATGTGCCCTGACAGGGACTCAAACCCGTGACCTCTTAGTTCCTGGATCAACAGTTGGCTCAACCGCCAAGCCACACCCAGCTGGGCATAGATCTTCTTTATAAGTATAAAGATTAAATGCAGATTGAAAGCTACAAATACTAGTATATGAGGGTCTTCTGCTATCTTGCCCATTCATTTCTCTCAAACATGCTCTAAAACAGCTGTCCCCAACCAACGGTCCGCCAACCACTGGTGGTCTATGAAGTCCAAAAGGTTGGCAACCACTGGTTTAAGTAAACCTTTGGAGCAGCGGCTGCCAACTGGTGGTCCATGAGGTCCAAAAAGTTGGTGACCACTACTCTAAAATTAGTAAATTAGTGAGACTTAGAAGGAAGAGAAATCGCTTGCCTAAGCCTTAAGCTTAAGCAATACACTCCAAGCAATTTACTAGACAGCTCTACACTGGTATATTTACCAAGAGTCATATATATATATATATATATATATATATATATATATATATATATATATATATAGAGAGAGAGAGAGAGAGAGAGAGAGAGAGAGAGAGAGACAGACAGAGAGGGGGGGAGGGAGGGAAAGAGGGAGGGAGGGAGGGAGGGAGGGAGGGAGGGAGGGAGGGAGGGAGGGAGACACACACACACACACACAGTGTCCCCTTGAGAGATCGGGAGTTCAATCGCTCACTATGACATGCCCTGATCACCAGAGAACAAAGTAAGGCCCTGGCAGGCAGCCAGCAGCTAGCAGCCAGGGAAGGCCCCAATTAGCCGTGATCTCCGACCAAGCCTATGGACCCTAACCATGCACAGATTTTGTGCACCTGGCATCTAGTTAATAATAAAATAATACTTCGCATTTCCAACTTGCCATTGTTCTACACACACACACACACACACACACACACACACACGCACACACGCGCACACACACACATATGTCTCCTTCAGGAATATCATAAGATGAACAGCAGAGCTATGATGTTCTAATATCATATTAGAATTATCAACACCCCAAAACTCATCATTACTCCATTTACTTGGTATTTAATCATGCACTGTTTTGTAATATTTCCTATATTCAATGAACAGTAAAAACTTTACAGTTAGTTATTTAAAGAGAACTTATGCAAACCTTCTAGAGTTGACACATTGCTTCTACGTATCTCCTGGTTGTTGAGTGTTGCATAGACCAAAAAAAAAAAAAAAAAAAAAGGGAACATAGTGGAAGGCTAGATCTCTGATGATAATTATAATAACAACAAATATAGATTAATATTGATTGAGCAGATACTTTTACCAGAGACATTTTAAGCACTTTATATGTATTAATTACTTTGGTCCTCACAACAAACTTGTGATTTGGGTACTATTATTTTCCCCATTTTACAGATGAGGAAACTGTGACAAAGAAACATCACTGAGTTAACAAGAAACAGATTAGGGATTGAGACTAGAGCTCTTAAATACTTTGCTACAATAGTAAAGAGGTTAAGAGCGGACAAGTACAGATTGGTAAATTTTGAGGCTCAGTGACCAAAAGGTATCCAAGGAGACAGAGGGCAACATGGATATGGATTGCAGGAGAGAGAGGAGGGCTGCATTTGTAAACTTGAGGTGAAATGAGGTCACTCTGGAAGACAATGCTAACGGAGAAGTTAATGAACAGAATCAGGAGGCACACCAATATTTAACACAAAGTTAGCATGGTGTCAGAGTTTATCAGACTTATTATCCAAATAATCACTTCATAAGTTGTATAAATGTGTAATCCTATGTTGTACATCTAAAATTAATATAATATTGTAGGTAGAATGTAATTGAAAAATAAAATATTTTAAAATAATTTTAAAATACAGTTAACACATTTTTAATGTTTTTATTGATTTGAGAGAGAGAGGAGAGAAAGAAAAACACCAATGAGAGAGAACCATCAATCTCCTGCATGCCTTCTAGCTGGGGATCGAGCCTACAATCAGAACAAGCGCCCTGACTGTGAATCTACCTAGTGAACTCTGGGTATTAATACATGGGATGGCCCTCAACCAACTGAGCCACACAAGCCTGGGCTGCAGTTAACACATTTTAGGTGAAAGTGATAACACAATAGGGTAATATTTTAGCACATAATAAATATAAAACACATTATTTCAAATCGAAATATATAAAGATTATACCTAATCTATGGAAACTATACCATAATTTAACTAAAAGACTATAGATGTATGGCAGCATTTGTGTGTTTGTTTGGTTTTTTTACACATTTTATTGACTTTTTACAGAGATGAAGGGAGAGAGCGAGCGAGCCAGAAACATCGATGAGAGAGAAACATCAATCAGCTGCCTCCTGCACACCCCCTACTGGGGATGTGTCTGCAACCAAGGTACATGCCCTTGACTGGAATCGAACCTGGGATCCTTCATTCTGCAGGTCGATGGTCTATCCCAGGTGTCGGCAACCTACGGCTCCAGAGCCGCATGCAGCTCTTTTGAAGCTTTACTGCGGCTCCGACAACTTGCAAGCCTGTGTGAAAATGAAGGTAACGTCTTATAGCCCTTATGTGCTGACACTGTGCACTGAGGTTCAGGAGCAAAAATCCCATTAACCAGGTAAATTAATTATTTTAATTAGCTATTAATTTGCAGAAATATATTTTACATTGTTAAGTGAAAAAGTCCTTTTTTTCTTCAGATTTACAGCTAACTGCACGATCCGGTAGATAGCATTAAGGTAAGAAACAATATATGCAGTGTTATATTTGTTTTAAATGTCGCAATGGTTTTGTGGCTCCCAGGTTTTTTTTCCTTCGGAAACGGGTCCAAGTGGCTCTTTATGTCTTAAAGGTTGCAGACCCCTGGTCTATCCACTGAGACAAACCAGTTAGGGTGTGTGTGTGTGTGTGTGTGTGTGTGTGTGTGTGTGTGTGCGCGCGTGCGTGCGTGTTTAATATTCTTTTTTTTAATCTTTATTGTTGAAAGTATTACATATGTTCCCTCCCCCCCCCCATTGACCTCTTCTAGCCTACTCTCTCCCACCCCCTGCCCAATGCCTTCACCACCCTATTGTCTGTGTCCATGAGTTATCTGTCTGTGTCCATGAGTTATGCATATATGCATACAAGTTCTTTGGGTAGATCTCTTCCCACCCACCCTCCCTCCCCCGCCTTCCCTCTAAGACTGCACAGTCTGGCAGCATCTATTTTTATTGTTCATTGGTTATAGCTTAGGTTTTCATGCAAAATCTTTAGGCAAGAATGCCACATATTTCACTGTTCCTAAAAAGAAAATAATCTGCTTTAAGATCTATCTCCAGACATGCTTTTCATGGAATATACAGTTGTAAAAAGAAAGATAACCTAAATGACCATATTTCAATGATTCTAAGATGCACGATGTTTTACATTTGTAGCATTGGAACTGGGAACGGGTCTTACAGTTTAATTGCAGCATCTTTTTTTCATTCTATGGTACATAAAATAATGATGCATCTTACTACCGATGACATCTTAGATTCAATGAACTGTGACTTTCAGAATACATCTAATTCCGTGTATAAAAATACATATTAGTATAGTTAAAGGGAAATTTTCTGTCTTCAAGAGGTTTACAATTTAATAAAAAGAAAAAGATTAAAACTAAGACACAAATGCAAGTAAACATTTACACAAGATGTAAAATGACAAAATGAGTGAGAAAGTGAAAGAACCAAAGAAAATGCACTGAATTGGTAGAAAATAAGTGGCCAAACTAAAAAATGTAAGGCAGGCTGAGACCAGTTTGGCTCAGTGGATAGAGCGTCGGCCTGTGGACTGAAGGGTCCCAGGTTCGATTCCCGTCAAGGGCATGTACCTTGGTTGCAGGCACATCCCCAGTAAGGGGTGTGCAGGAGGCAGCTGGTCGTTGTCTCTCATCAATGTTTCTAGCTCTCTATCTCTCTTCCTTCCTCTTTGTAAAAAAATCAATAAAATATATTAAAAAAAAAAAAAAAAGTAAGGCAGTATGTTCCAAGTACAGTTTTTATTAATGTTTCTCTCTCACTTCACTGTTTCTATCTTTCTCCCGCCTCCCTTCTATCTAAGCATCTCCACAGGTGAGGATTAAAAAAAAAAAAAGATAGTGCAGCAAAACATAAGACTAACATTTGGAACTTCCTTATTAAGAAGAAATAGACAAGCCACTTGACAAAGGATTAATTTTACATGTTTTACAAACTGTTCTACAAAATATTAGTTTTTATAAGATGGTCATAGTATTCTTTGGGGAAGGAAAAAAGAAAACCAAGCAACACAAACAAACAAAATGTCCTCAGAACACTTAAAATACTTGTAGCATATTAGTATGCTATGAATATGGTTTGGGAACCAATGACTTAGATAAATAAGTAGACAAGTAGTTGGATAGATTCACAGAAAATATAAGGAGAACATCACTGGTTTGATTCGAGGTCAGGGCACATGCCCAGGTTTCGGGGTTCAGTCAGGGTGTATATGAGTAGCAACTTATCAATGTTTCTTCCTCCCTCCCTCTCTTCCCTCCCTCCCCCGCTCTAAAATCAATAAAAACTTTTTTTAAAGTCCCTGGAAATGGAAACAGAAGCATAAAGACAGAAAGAAACCTTAGGAGATAAAACAGTGGAGTGAAAGTAAGAGGATTAGGTGGGCCAGCCCATGAGGGAAAAGGGTAAGTTGTATCGATATATTATTATTGCCCAATCTGAGCAGCCTTGGTGGTGGCCCTGCCAGAGAGAGCAGGATCACAGACTGGTGATGTCACAGCAGTGACCCACACATAAAGGAGAAGGGAGGGAAAGAGGAATGAGGGGACAGTGAGGACACAGGCTCTAGATTTAATAAGGAGCACTTAGTTTAAATTCACCTGAATGATGTTTTTATAAATCAAACATTTTTTTAAGTCAGTGGCCAGAGCCTATGTGTCCCACTAAGAATCAAACTCCCAAGAGATTACAGCTCCCAAGTATAGCCAGATTCTGCTTAGGAAGGGAGAGATTTCCAGAGCCTCCCAGGCAACTTCTCTGAATTCATACATGCAGACATTTGCCTACATGCCCACCTGTTCACACTCCCTTCACACATGTTAAGTGCCACCACACACACACCTCCAGAAGAAGTAACAGGGTCAGTAATCAGACCTCTAGGAGCCTGGTGGACATGCATAGGTCCATGAATGCACGCGTGCATGTTCTGCTGAGTGTGCGAGTGGCGGTGTGCGAGTGGCCGGGTGCTGGATTGGGATTTTGTAGGAATGACTCTCCCCTGCTGTAGAGCTTCACAGAAAATAAACATATACACCCCGACTGAACCCAAAAAGGGCTCTAGAGATGCTACATGGCCATGTGTGCTCACAAGCTCTCTTTCAGTAGCCCAGACCCTTAATGTAAATACTGTCCCCATTGGAGTGGTGTCCTTATGTTACATACATGCACAGCCCTGGCACGAGGGTATGGCTCAACAGCCTTCCTGTTAAGGAGGGAACAAGATAGTCTGGCCACTGGAGCTGGTGGGATCCCTCACAGTACTGCAGTATCCCTAAGTCTCCACTGAACCTGGGATTCTTGTCTTGCTGTCAGGCCTGCCTCTCAAGCTCACATTTATGTTTCACTTTTCCCCAACACCTGAGATGACTTGGGAGACATCCTATTCTTCGTAACGAAGCAGCCTAACCAAAACCCTTACAAATCACATCTATAACTAGTTTAAAATTGGTGCCTGACTAGTGGCTTCAACTTCTGATGCAAAGGCCCAAAGACAAATGGCTGTGAGGATTCCTCAAACACCAAGTGCTCTATGAATTAGAGGTCACATTGATGTGTAATTTAACCACATAGGGAAAATTTTTACAGTTAAATATATTGCTTATGGTTAATGATATACTGGCAAATTTTACCAAATAAAAATAATAATTTTACATTGGCACAAATAGTTCATTTATAGAAATAGTCCTTATATGAGCCATCCTATCCAATCTAATTACAGATACATGTTACACCTTATATTGCTTGGCATGCCAAGTTAGTTATACAAATCACAATTCCAATCAAACTCCAAGCTAGTAAATATATTTAGTATTTGAGAATGTTTTAGTTATTAGTAACCTAATATTCATTAAAATGGCTTAAGTTATCTAACAATTTTCTGACACATAAATGCTTTCTTCTCATTATTTAAGAAACTCTAGGACTCTGATAAGAAACCAAGCAAAGCCAACAGGCTCACCAAAATCACGCTTAAATACGACAAGCAAAACTATAAATTTGGAATAATTACCAAGATACTAATAATTAACAATCACTTAAATATGATTCAAGAGAAATTCCTGGTTATTGAAAACCCCTGTGATCAACCAGAGCACAGAATTATCAGAAACTGATTATGTAAAACAATAGTGCATTGTTTCAAGGGTGTATGTGTACATGTAATGACGTTCACAGCTATGTTTTACTAATGACTCAAACATCTGAATTTTCTGCTATCTTAATCTTTAAATCAACTGCAAAAGAAGCTGCCAAAAGCAGTCAGTAGGAAAGCACACAATTCCCAAAAGAATTTTGTATATACAACTCATTTTAATACTTAAATGAAGTTTTTTAATTAATGAATTTGGACAAGATGTTAAAGATTCAAAACTAATTTGAAAAGTAATGGGTGATTACCAAGTCCCTAATAATACTCAACACACACTGGTTTTTAGAAAATCACAGATCATATATTTTTTTTTCATATTCTTATATGTACATTTTACAGCACCTGGCATATTCTTGTCCAATATTACATACAATTATGGCAGGACCTGACAGTGGTTACTGTCCCACTTTAAAAAATATATATTATTGATTTCAGAGAGGGAGAGAGAGATAGAAACATCAATGATGAGAAAGACTAATTAATCGGCTGACTCCTGCATGACACCTAATGGAGATCAAGCCCACAACCCAGGCATGTGCCCTTGACCTGGAATTGAACCCAGGACTTTTCAGTGTGGAGGCCTATGGTCTATCCACTGAACGAAACTAGTTAGGACCTGTCCCACTTTTTAAAAGAGTTTTGACTGAACAATAAGTCAAGGTTGAAAAAATAATTGGTGCATGTATTTCTTAATTTGGATTACCTTTTTGTTGTGAATTGGTTCTAGTTACTGTAGTTACCTTGAAACAAAACACTGGCAAAGACTATATTGGATTGAAATTACATGACTCTATTCCTACTGAATAAATAATACATTTCAACTGTTCATATTTCATTGTAAAAGATATACAACTCTAGAGATTTGCTCTAAGTTTTGAAAGCAAAGTGAATCAGAAATCACAGTGCTAGGAGGAAACAGTCTGGAAGAGAGATATTTATGCTCGACTGAGTTCCCCTTGCCACTACAAACCTCTCTTACAGCCTATTACATTAAAACAATTGACGTGGGAAAAGATGTATGATATAAAAACCCTTTGAGGCATTTGTCAAGCAGATTATCTCTCAAACTACACCTTGGTTTAGAAACCTTTGAACAGGAATTTCGTGTGTTAATCTATGTGCACACTCTTTTCACATGTTCTCTTACCTCTGACTTTTTAAATCTAAACCATACAGTAAGTCATTCTATCAGAAGACTATATTTATGTTTGCATGACTACTGAAAACATCATTGCACAACGACAGTACACATGCAAACATGCTGATTTTAGTGAGCTTCTCCCCTATCCCTCTACCTTCTACCTGCCTCGCTACACACACACACACACACACACACACACACACACACACCCTTCCCCCCGGTTAAATCCCAAAGGAAACTCTGAGTCCGGTGATAGGATTTTTCTTGTCTATAGGGTAGGTCTATTTAACTTTTTATTGATGATACTGAAAACTTTTTAAACCCATGATGCAGACAGTGGGGTGGTAAGGGCCTGGGGTGGAGGGCAGAGGTGAGCTGGAGGGGGTTGGTAGGGGAAAAAGGGGGACATATGTAATTCCTTGTAACAATAAAGATTTAAAAATTAAGTAAATAAAGCTTTTTAAAGACTGCTAATGTATATATAGTTTCCCACACCAAAAACACAAATAAACCCCCTACTTTAATATTTCAAGACAAATTAAATTTCTCATATGAGAATATCAGTTCAAGAGTCCTTAGAAGTCACAATGCATAAATGCTTCTGATAATACAACACATTAATGTCAAGGTGCACAGCCAATAACGCAAAAAACCTCCATACAACATTACCTGTCAAAGGACATCTGTACGGCAGCTCAGAGAAGTGGCATTAGCCGAGGAGCACAACTGCGATCCAAAAAGATCATTAGGCCTCAACTGTTACTCCCCTCCCCCATCCTCATCTTCTCATCCTTCACAGCAATTAAGCAGGAGAGGTGCTATTCTGCAGCCTACGATTATCCACACCAGCCTCCATCCTTGGCCCAGAGCTGGGTTCACCCTGGGTGGACCCTCTCAGCCTATTATTTATTCCCTGTCCAATATTCAAGAAAGCTTCTACACTGGCATCCAAAGCAGAAAACCAGATCTTGTCTCATAACCCCCTATTCATAAAACAGAACAAAACACAATGACAGCTCCGGAGCCAGAGGACCTATCGAACCATCAGACCACTAATATGTCAAAGCGCCCACACAACACACACTTGGCTAAATGTTAACCTCAAGTGCGATCTTAAGCATAACCCAGACCGACTACTTCTGAGACGACCCCGGTCACATTCAATAAATACAATAAATAAGAGTCAACTGAACAAATCCCCGTCCCCAGTGAAGTCAGGGGCAAATGAGGAATGCGGAGGCAACTGCCTATCAGGCCACGACACACGAACACCCCGTATCTTCACGTGCACAAAAGAGAAAGAGCAGCAGACACCAGGTGTGCAAAGGGAAGAGACGAAGGTGGAGGAGTCTGAACGTGTTTTTGAGTGTCCTTTAGCTTCCAATGTGCTCTTCTGCCTCTCACGAGGTGGCCAAAAAGGCCGGGCACGAGATGGGTGGAAAGAAAGCTGAAGAAGAAATGCACCCGCCCTTCCCCCATCTTCTCTCCTCTGTCCCCAGAAGAGCTGTGTCTGTGCAAACCTAGTCCCAAATATGGGAGAGGGAGAACGAATGTGTGTATGAAGAACAATGAGCCCTCAGCCTGAGAGAGAGAGAGAGAGAGAGAGAGAGAGAGAGAGAGAGAGACACCAAGCTTCTGCCTCTTTTCCCTGCGACCTCAACAACAGGGAGAGCTGGACGCCGGCTTTCCATCCAGCCTAGGCCCTCAAAATCAGAAGTGGTTTATAATTTACGGTGGGATTAACTCCCCGAGCAAATCCAGGGAAGGAAATAGCTACCCAAAGACGATTTTATTATTCTCTCTCCCCTCCCCCAACAGACTGAGGCTAAAGAATCCAGTGTACACCAGACACACAAAAAAAGGTCTCTCTTTACAGGGAAAGCAACTATCAAAACTGTTTCCAATCTAAGCACAGGATGCATTAATTTGTGTTGCATTAAAATGTTTGCTTTATAATTCTCCAGGTGCTAGCTATCTTTTACTAGATACCTTTTTTGGGGGGTTAAAAAAAATTTTTTTTTTTCCCCTCTGGAGAAAGCTATTTCAGGATTCACACAAAACTACTTTCTAAATGTATCTTAAAATAGTAACACATCCTGAAACATTTAAGACACATTTTGCTTAAGTCAATGTTTGAAGTCTGTAACCCAGGGGAGGGGTGGGGGGGATTGTAAGCAAACCCTTGGAAAAGAGGCAGAGGAAAATGACAATTCCACAATGAATCATCTGCGTTCCTTTCAACAACTTCTCCAGCAACCCGTTTCAAAGGAAACCCAACACATAAAACACCCCCCCCCCCCGCCTCCCATCACACTCCATCCATGTAAAACTACTTCTCCCGCTTCCAAACCTTAAAAAGAAAAATAAATAGCATAGGAGCCGCTCTCTTTTCGAGAGCAGAAGGAAGGCATGAGCAGAAGAACCTATTCCGCTGCAAGTTGAGTTTTGGGTCTCATAACGTAGTCATCGGAGAACTAGAGATCGAGAACAAAAAACAAAAACACAAAAAGGAGCGAATCTTCTCCAGCGTGAGAAAGAAGACAAGCAGCCCAGTCCTCCCCCAAGACCCCCGGACCCACAAACAGGCGGGAGATGCCCCGCCGCCCCGGGTCCCGCCGGCACCGGCGCCCGCGGACCGCTCAGCCCGGCGGGGGGCCCGGGGCGCGGCACCGGCGGGAGGGCGCGGGGCGGCCGGCGGGGAGGGACACTCCGGCCCGCGGCCCCCGCGCCGGCCTCCGCCCCCGGCGCCCCGGACGGACCGGTCCACGCCCACCCGCGCCGCCGCCCGCCCCGCGCCCGGACCCGGACCCGGAGCCCGGAAAGCGGGCGCCCGCCCCGCGCGGGCAAGAGGGAGACTTACCTCCCCGGCGGCGCTACACCATCAATGGAGGGTCGGCCGGCTCCGGGAAGGCGGGGACGGGGCGGGAGGCCCTCGGACGGGGCTGGGCAGCCGGGCTCGGGCCGAGGGGGCGGCCGCGGGGCGGCGGCGGGCGGCGGGCTGCCCTCCCGTGACCTTCCGCGCGGGCTCCCGCTCCCGCTCCTCGCTCGCTCGGCGCTTCAGGGGCGGGCGCCGGGGACCATGTCTGTTTTGTTTCCCTGAGGATGCTGGTGACGGGCTCTCCCTCCACCGGGAGGGGAGCGGGCACGCAATGTGGGAGCGAGCGCGGGAGGCGGAGGCGGAGGCGCGGTCGGGACCGAGCCGGGCAGCGTCTCGGGCGGCGCGGGAGGAAGAGGAGCGGGGAGCGCGGGGGGCGGCTCGCGAGCGTCTGCAGGAGCAGCGGCGCCTCAGCGATGGAGGCCGAGCCGCGGCGGGGCTGCTGCACCGGCCCGCCGCCCACTCCGCGCCCGGGGCCGGCCCACCTCGCAGTATCGCGCCTCTCTATTGGCCCCCCGTGGCGTGACGCGCGCGGAGGCGGGGCCAATGGGAGACGGAGACCGGGCGGAGGGGGCGGGACCCCTCCTTTTTTTTTTTTTCCTTTTTTCTTTTTTTCTTTCTCGTGAAATGGGCAGCGGGGAAGGTGGGCAGCGGCCGGGCGGTGGGCCGGGCTCCGGCGGGGTCGTGCGGGCGGGGGCCGCGGCCGCCGGGGGCAGGTCCCAGGGGCAGATCCCGGGGGCAGCAGGGGCCGCGCGGTCCCGTTGCTCCGGCTCTCACCCGGGTCACCATCTGCCTTGCCAGCCCTGAAGACGCGGGTTCACGTCCCCGGGGAACACGGAGGGCGTTCAAACCATCCGCTACGGACTCTCGAAATTCTGATGAGCATGAACGTTTTCAAAATAAGGCTCTGGCAAAAGATGAAGAGAAAAACGAGACTGGCGGATCGAGTAAGGAGAAAAGCCTGAAAAATCTCATCGGGGAATAAAGCAGGGACTGTCAGGGGATTTCAGAGAGAGCGATGTGCCAGCTCTGTGCCGTAAGTTTGGGGGTGGAGGGAAACCCCCCAAAATCTAAATAATCACCGTTTTGTCTTTGAGAAACATCGTCTTCTCCCTTTTCCCCCAAGACTGAGAAATCACAGGGTCTACAATGCCATGAGGGGAGTGAGGGGCAGACCAAATACATCCTTTTTTTTTTTTTTTTTTTTGCTTATATATTTCATTTTTTACAGAGAGGAAGGGAGAGGGATAGAAAGCTAGAAACGTCGATTAGAGAGAAACATCAACCAGCTGCCTCCTGCACACCCCCTATCGGGGATGTGCCCGCAACCAATGTACATGCCCTTGACCAGAATCGAACCTGGGACCCTTCAGTCTACAGACCGATGCTCTACCACTGAGCCAAACCGGTTTCGGCAAATACATCCTATTTAATAAATATAATTTATAGGATTGAGGGGCCTTGGGAATTTTAAGTATGATTAGCAGTTTTTGTAATGCTAGCATGTTTATTGGGTTCTGTCATAGACCCTAGCATGCCTCCAGGGTGAGCCATCAACCTATTGTTTGCTCCTTAATAGACTTTAAATGCTTTTGGGTGTCCTGATGCCACATTTTTCCTGGAGTTCAGATCCGTATATAAAAGGATGATTAAGGGATAGAGCATAGCACGAAATAACTAACTCGTTTTTTCACATTTTTCTCTTTGGAATAGCTATTCAGATTTATAGTTTCACATCCAACATTTTTTGTAATGTTTTCATTGATTTCAGAGAGAGGAAGGAAGAGGGATTGAAACATCAGTGAGAGAATCATTGATCCGTGGCCTCCTACACACCCTCTACTGAGGATCAAGCCCCAAATCCGCATGTGTCCTGACCAGGAATCCAAATGTGACTTCCCACAATCATTGAACCACACTGGCTGGACCAACATTTTTCTTTTAGGAAAAATTTAACTTGCAGATATTATTGGACTGTGGCCCACAAGATCTAAAAACAAGTAGGACTTTGCCATTACTTATCCAAGTAATTTTTAAATGTTTTAATTGAATGTATTGGGGTGACGTTGGTTAATAAAATTATATAGGTTTCAGGTGTACAATGCCGTAATACACCATCTGCATATTGTACTTAGTGTGCTTACTGCCCAAAGTCAAGTCTCCTTCCATCATCATTTATCCCTCTGTACCTTCTTCTACCTCCACTCCACCCCACCCCAGGAACTTTAAGGAAGAAAAATCCGGTCTGCTACAATCCCTTCAGCTGTGAAATGGGAAAAGTGGTTAATACTGCCTTACACACCTAATAATGTGAGAACTGAATTCTCACAACATAACAGATTCAATAAACATCTCTCCACATCCTAGGTATGGATGAAACCATTCAACATCAGTTTGGAAATAGTGAGGGGTAAAGTGTATAAATGGCTCTGGTTTCATTCAAAACCCACGTTTACAGGAGCGTGACTTCTAATCAGGGGTCAGCGGGCAGTGAGCAAAGGGACATGGCTTCCCAGATGAGCCTGTGGCTGCTGCAGGGTCATTGAGCAGTGACGAGAGGGGCTCTGACGATCAGGAACCTGCATTTACTGTGGTATTAGGGAAGGGGGTCCTTTTCATTTGTTTATAACAATGTAAATTTAGAAACCTCAAAATTCCACCTAGTTGTAAAGCATAATAGTATGGTATCGGGCCACGAAATTAGCAAACTAGACCTGTTAACAATCCTACACAGTCCAGCCATACAGCCAGAGAGTACATACAGCCTTCCTTCTGAGGACCAGAGAGGCTGATAAGGTAATAATAATGCATTTTAATAAGAACATCTGTGAAACCATTGATCAAAAGCATCAGGCCATGCATGTTGCATCCCTTAGCCCAGTGGTCGGCAAACTCATTAGTTAACAGAGCCGAAGTTTGCCGACTGCTGGGATAAGGGCTTAATCACAAGGAACAACAACAGCCTGTAATTATCGGAATGGAGAGTCCAGCCCATTTAGTCCTGACAACAGTCCATGAAGTGTTATTACTATTATCTCCATTTTAAAGGTCAAGAAACTGGTCTTAGAGGAGTTAAATAACTTGCTTAAGGTAAAGAGGTCAAGATGGGTTGTTTTTCCATTATGAAATTAAGAGTTTTTCCATTATGAAATTAAGAGTTTTCTGCTGAAACCGGTTTGGCTCAGCGGTAGAGCATTGGTCTGCGGACTGAAAGGTCCCAGGTTCGATTCTGGTCAAGGGCATGTACATTGGTTGCAGGCACATCCCCGGTAGGGGTGTGCAAGAGGCAGCTGGTCGATGTTTCTCTCTCATCGACATTTCTAGCTTTCTATCTCTCTCCCTTCCTCTCTGTAAAAAATCAATAAAATATATATATTTTTTTAAAAGTTTTCTGATTTAGCTGGTTTGCCTCAATGGATGAGCAGTGGTTCTCAATCTTTGTAATGCCATGACCCTTTAATACAGCTCCACATGTTGTAGTGACCCCAACCATAAAATAATTTTCATGGCTACTTCATCACTGTGATTTTGCTACTGTTAATGAATCGTCACGTAAATGTCTATGTTTTCCAATGGTCTTAGGCTCTACAGCAGCAGGGTCGCCTAAAACCATCAGAAAACACAAATATTTAATTATGATTCATTAACGGTAGCAAAGTTATGAAGTAGCAATGAAAATAATTTTATGGTTGAAAGTCACCACAATGTGAGGAACTGTATGAAAGGGTCGAGGCATTAGGAAGGTTGAGAACTGCTGGGATAGAGCATCTGCCTGCAGACCGAAGGGTCCTGGATCCTTCCCAGGCTCGGGTAAGGGTACACACAGGAGACAACCAATTGATGTGTTTCCTCACATTGTTATTTCTCTCTGTCTTTCCCTCTCTCTTCTACTCTCTCTAAAAATCAAAGGAAAAATAACCTCAGGTGAGAATTAAAAAAAAAAAAGTTTCCTATTCTCTTTCCAGCAAGCTTTAGAAAATGGGGATGACTTTGGTTATTGAGTCTGAAAATACCAAGGACTTTGAGCCAAACTGGTTTCGGCCTGATGGATATTTTTAAATGTAAAACTGAATCACTAAATGACTATTTCTTAGGCTAAGTTTACTAGTGTTTATATTATTATTGTCCTCTATAACCTACATATAGATTATGCTTATTCTTCGGTATATGTCAGATATTTTATGATTAAAAAAAAAAGAAACCATAAAAGTATTAAAGGAATATTAAAATTTTTCAAATCATGATTGAGGAGGTTCTGTCTAAGCATGATAGGAAATCCAGAAGCCATAAGGAAAAACACCAATAAATTTTACTGTGTGAATATTTTACATCTCTGTAAGGCAGAAGAAACAACAAAGCAATGCAAGGAAGAAGCAGAGGGAAAATATTTTTAACACCTAAAACAAAGGGCTAACTTTTTTAACACAATATAATCATAATTAAATAAATGCAAATTAAAATCATGTCTTAGATTAGAACTCATTTTTACTTCATAATACGCAGCATGATGGGAATGTGGGAAAAGGGGCACTCTGAGGCATTGTTGGTAAAAAAAAATATAACCATACCATTTTTTAGAACACAATTTGACACTATCTCTGAAGATAGTTAATAGCCCAGCAATTCTAGAAAGCCATCCTACAAATAATTTTGCATAACTATATGCAAATATATACAAAAAGCTTGTAACATTATTTATAATAGTGAAAACCTGGAAAAACTTAAACATCCACAATGAATAATGTTTCAACATACAATGGCATACTTGACAGGGTTCAAAAAGAATTAGGTAAATCTGAATTGATATGGAATGATAACCAGGATTCAGAGTTAAATGAAAAAAGCAAGTCACACCGCAGTTATTTAAAGTATAATTCTAGTTGTAATTTTAAAAGGACAAGTTTGTGTATGCTTCAAAACTGTCTAGAAACATAGCCACCAGAAGAATGTAGTCCACTGGGCACAGAACAGAGAGTGAGGAGAGAACACGAGACTGACTTTCATTCGGTCTATTGTTTTGTGTGATTTTTTTTCTCTTCACACCAAGCATGTATAATTTTTATAATTAAAAAAAGAAAGAAATTTGCTCTGGCTGGTTTGGTTTAGTGGATAGAGCATTGGCCTGCGTGCTGAAGGGTCCTGAGTTCAATTCTGGTCAAGGGCACATGCCCAAGTTTTGGGCTCAATCCCCGGTGGGGGCGTGCAGGAGGCAGTCGATCAATGGTTCTCTCTCATCATTGATGTTTCTCTCTCTCTCCTCCCTCTCTGAATCAATAAAAATATTTTTAAAAAAATAATAATAAAAACTCACCAAAAAAGTAATAATAAGTTCTATGAACATTTCACTGGCAACTAGTCTTTGTAATTCACCAGAAGTACTCAAGCATTAGAACAAGTCAATTATTTGCCTCTAAAATGCCTTAAGGTGCCCTGGCCCGGTGGCTCAGCTGGTTAGAACATCATCCCACTCACCAAAAAGGTTCCAGGTTTGATTCCTGGTCAAGGCACATACCTAGTTTGTGGTCCGGGTGCATGCAGGAGGCAGCGGATCGATGTTCCTCTCTCTCATCCATGTTTTTCTCTCTTTCCCTTCCTCTCTCTCTCAAAATCAGACAAACATAACCTCGAGTGAGGATTTTAGAAAATGTCTTAAGGAGACCTGGCATGCTTTATCAAGCCTGGTAACAAATCGAAGCTTGTTTCTAGGCATTTTCTTTGAAATTGCCTCCCAAGTTTATGTAGCCAAATACAAGACAGTAATGAGCTTCCATTGCCTACCATTGCACGTGAGCGAGAGGGGGGTGGCTACTGCCTCCCACAGGGTCCTGCTGCAGGCGCTCCCCATGCACGCACCTCGCACTTTGCATTATAATTTGTTGTAAATCAGAATTGCTCCCTCTCCAGTCTTTTCCCTCAGGCCAAGTGAGTACCCTAGACAGCCTTTCTCCAAATCCCTGCACTGAGTTGGAATGGAGAATGGGTGATTATCAGGCCGATTGCAGAAGGCTGTGCCATGCATGCAAACACACACACAAGTGAAACAGCTTTTCCCCAAAGAAGGATCACACATCAGAAGCCCTTTTCCGTTGTTTGGACGTGACTAAGCGTGGCTAGCAATCAAGGTTCTTGATTCAACTCCAGACTCCAGTGCCTTTTCTTCCCACCAGAGCGGCAGTGGGTCTGGTTACCAACACGCTACGGATACGTTTGAAGGACACTCCGCTCCACGGAGCGCCATCAGAGCCAGGCAGGGACGCCTTCTCCGAGTCACACGGAGCCAGCCAGTGCCACAGCCTGCTGCCCCAGGGCACTCGGCCGCTTTCTGGGTGAGGCCTACATCCCGCATCTGACTTCTGACCACCAGTGGTCACCGAAAAGTCTCCCGGGACCTGGTGGGAGAATGAAGGGGAGGAGATGCTGAGTCCCCTTGTCCTGGCCCAGGTCCAGGTCTGGTCATTAGCAGGCCTGCTCGGTCAGAGCTGGCTGAGACCCGCTAGCCCGCAGCCCCTTATAAACAGCTGCCCACTGTCAGCCCAGGAGCCACAGAGCCGGCAAGTTCCACCCGGGGGACCCTGCATTTCATGGTAAACACTTCCTCCACATCTATCGGTAAACCACTTACGTTTACGTTGGAGGAAAGGCGTGGTTTTCTAGGGAAAATGAGGGCGTGATTATGGGGAGTTAAAAATGACGCACAAATGCGATTTTGTCCAAATGGTGAACAAAGAAAACCAGCGTTGGTCACCAAAGGACCCTGGGAAGGAGGGGTCCAGAGAAATGATTCTGGAGTCTCCCGTGTCGTTTGGGGGACCCAGAATTGAATCATGTAACATGGATGTGGCAGGTGCTGCTGCCACCGAAATTCACTTCTTTGGTCCAAGCGTATTACACACACAGCAAACAGGCAAGTAACTAACCAGAGGAATCTCAGCCCTGCACTCATGCTTGTGTGTGTTGGGCATGACACTTGAATGCCTCCCTCCTTTGCTTTCAACATGGAAGGCATTTTAAGTTATTTTTATTTTTATTTTTTTAAAATATATTTTATTGAATTTTCTTTACAGAGAGAAAGGGAGAGGGATGAAGAGCTAGAAACATCGATGGGAGAGAAACATTGATCAGCTGCCTCCTGCACATCCCTTATCAGGGATGTGCCCACAACCAAGGTACAAGCCCTTGACCGAAATAGATCTTGGGACTCTTCAGTCTGCAGGCCGACACTCTATCCACTGAGCCAAACCAGTTTCGGCAACATGGAAGGCATTTTAATGTTTAAATACCCACATTCCCAGGCCCCTCAACTCCTAACACAACAACTTCCAGAATAAATCCTGCTATGTGATTTTATTTTCTTAAAAAGAGCATTTTAACTTGGAAGCGTCCAAATTTTCCTTCGGTGAGGGAATGGATAGGCTGTGGTTGATCCGTTCTGTGGAATATTATTCAGCACCAAAAATAAACGGCTGCTGGGCCACGGAAAGGCATGGACGAACCTTAGAGGCACGGCTGAGCGAAAGAAACCAGTCTGAGAAGGCCACGTGCGTACTGTGTGGTTCCAATGACAGACGTTCTAAAGGAGGCAGAACTGGGTCTGGGAAGACGTGGTGAGAGAGGACAGGAAGGCCCGTGGTGGCCGGGGCTGTGGGTGGGGGTAGGTGGGGGTGGAGAATGACGGATGGATAGGTGGAATACGGGTGGTTTTAGGGCAGTGAAACTGATCTGTATGAAACCATAAAGGTAGACCTTTCAGTCCACAGGCCAACGCTCTACCCACTGAGCCAAACCGGTTAGGGCCAATAAACACATTTTTTAAAAAAGACGCTCAGTCTCTCGTGTCTTCATTCTAGATAATTTCAATATACACATAGATGACCCTTCTAACAACTTAGTTTCGTGTGTGTGTGGGGGGGGGGGGGGATTGTGGTAAAGCACATGTAACATGAAATTCACCAACCTAACCATTTTTATGTGCACAGCTCAGTAGTTGAGCAACCAATCTTCAAAACTTTTCCTCTTGCCAAACTCTACACCCATTCAATAACGACTCCTCATTCTCCCTCCTCCCCCTGCATCTGGCAACTACCATTCTCTCTGTTTTTATGAGTTTGACTACTTTAGATGCCTCGAGTATGTGAAATTAAACAGTATTTGTCTTTTTGTGACTGATTTATTTCACTTAACGTAATGTCTGTGTAATAATTTCTTATGGCTGTCATAACAAAATACCGCAGACTGATGGTTTAACAACAGAAATGGATCTTCTCACTGCTCTGGAGGCTGGAGGCCCAAGATCAAGGCGCCAGCGGGGTTGGTTTTCCCTGAGGGCCCGTCCTTGGTTTAAAACAGGCCTCTTCTCACCGCGACCTCACTCGGCCTTTCCTGTGAGCAGCATCCCCAGGGTCGCTTCGTCCTCTTGCATTAAGGCTTGTGTAAAGGAAGTGATTAAGGTTATCCCCCCTCCCGATACAGACACCCTGAGGTTAGGGCTTCAACGTGTGACTTTTGGGGGAATACAGTTCAGTTTATAACAGCCTTCAAGGGTCATCCTTGTTGTCACACGTATTAGAATGTAGTTCCTTTTTACGTCTACATAGTACTCCGTTGTGTATGTATACACCACGTTTTGTTTATCCATTCATCTGTTGGTGTGTGTTTGGGCTGCTTCCAATGTGCAACCATTATGAATAACGCTGTTATGAACATGAGGTGCAAATGTCTCTTTGAGACCCTGCTTTCAATTCTTTTGGGTATATTCAGAGATGGAATTGCTGGATTATGTGGTAGGTTTGCTTGTTTGGGGTTTTTTTTTTTTTTTTTTTTTTTACAATTACAGTTTACATTCAATATTAATTTATTAGTTTCAGCTATACAATTTTTTAAAAACATATTTTTAATTGATTTTTTACAGAGAGGAAGGGAGAGGGAGAGAGAGTTAGAAACATCGATCAGAGAGAAACATCGATCAGCTGCCTCCTGCACACCCCACCACTGGGGATGTGCCCCCAACCAGGGTACATGTTCCGGATCGGAATCGAACCTGGGATCCCTCAGTCCATAGGCCAATGCTCTATCCACTGAGCCAAACTGGTTTCAGCCAACTTAGCTTTTTGAACTTGAAATTCTCTCCTCCAGTGATCTTAGTCTCTACCTTAACCCCAAAGTTTGTATTTCCCAAATCTCCCACCTTCCTAATTTCAATGGCAGGCACCCCATCCTCTCTGCCCGGCCCTCCAGCTGGGGAACAGTCTTGCATTATACCAGTTACTAGAATATGTTCGCCCCCAGCAGAACATCTAATCATTGGTCTTTCTACCTTCTCTCTTTTAAGGCCCAGTCCTCACATTTGGAGGGGCCGGCCTGAATGGAGAGATGATACTAAGGAGATGAACAGTCCATGCTCGCTTGGGTTACCACTTGCCCATTTCTTTTGCCTTAACAATCCTTTCACCTGCTCACGTTAGCACGGCAGCACAAAAATTAACTACCTAACATCATAACCTGATGAACAAAAAGACAGAATTAACTACCTAACATCATAACCTGATGAACAAAAAGACAGATACAGAGGCAGTAAGGCATCAAACAGACTGTCAGACGACAGCGGGAAGGTTAGGGAGAGGCAAGAGAGATAAGAGAAGGACCTGTATGCATGCATATAAGCATAACCAATGGACGCAAAACTCTGGGGGGCGGGGGGGCGGGAGGGGCAATAGTAAGATATGTACACATATAATACCTTAACTTAAAAGATGGGGAAAAATTAACCATTTAACGTCACTGAAATGCATCAAATCAATTTCTCTTTTCTGGTGTAAAATAAGTGGTTTGTCCTATCATGCTTACATTAATTAACACAGATTAAAATAGACAAATAAATATTAAGTGTGTAAAGCTTCAAGCATTGTTTTCATTTTAAATATTTTCTGAAAGCATGTGGTTGGACTGTATATACATAATGGTATGTGTGTTTGAGAAGAATTCAGATTCTGGTTTTCCTAAAAAAAAAAAAACCCTGAATCAGCCGAAACCAGTTCGGTTCAGTGGATAGAGCATTGGCCTGCGGACTGAAGGGTCCCAGGTTTGATTCTGGTCAGGGGCATGTACCTTGGCTGTGGGCACATCCCCAGTAGGGAGTGTGCAGGAGGCAGCTGATCAATGTTTCTCTCTCATTGATATTTCTAATTCTATCCCTCTCCCTTCCTCTCTGTAAAAAAATCAATAAAATATATATATTTTAAAAGCAAACAAAATCTGCCGAAACCGGTTTGGCTCAGTGGATAGAGCGTTGGCTTGCGGACTGAAAGATCCCAGGTTCGATTCTGGTCAAGGGGGTGTGTGCAAGAGGCAGCTGATCGATGTTTCTCTCTCCGATGTTTCTAGCTCTCTATCTCTCTCCCTTCCTCTCTGTAAAAAATCAATAAAATATATATTTTTAAATTATAAAAATAAAAAGCAAACAAAATCTGAATCAGTCTAACAGCACATCCCGAGTGGCTCGATGCCCTCTCTCCCCTCCAGCTCTGTGTAGTCACTGCACCCTCTCCCTGCTTAAGTCTCAGCCGCTTTCTCTCCCACCCTTCCGAGTAGTCTGGGCAAAAGCACAGCCTGGCGATGCTTCCGACTTGCTGCCAGGAGGTAGGCACTGCACCTGTCCAGTCAAATGAGGCTGGTGTCACTCTCCCCCTGTTCGTTTTAACTTCGTGACCATGAGCCTTGAGTGAGATCTGAACGCCCTTGGCAAGCACACACCCATACATTACTTGGCAACTTGAATTTCTCTCCCAATATTTCAGCCAGTGATTTCACAGCCTCTCCTCTCTCCTGCTATATCTCTCCCTTCTTCTGGAATTCATGGTGGCTATTGGCTTGATTGGCAGAGGAACTCCACAGACTGTCCCCTCCTCACATCCATCTATCCATCCCTGAGCCCCCAGGCTCTGGCTTCCTGCCCTCTATCTCAGAAAAATCACCCGTGATCCTATCAAAGCTCAGCTCTCGGCCTGGGCCCTTGATCCCATCCCTCTCATCACCAGAATACTGCTCAGCCCTTCTCCCCTCTTCCGGCTACATCAATTCCTTTGCTGTCTGCTGGGTCATTCCCATCAGAACACAAATAAAATGGTTTTCTTCCACCTTAACCTTTCTGTTGACTACACTTTACATGTATCTACTGCCTGTTTCTTTGCTCCATTTTGCAGCAAAACATCGTCCATAAAATAATCTATACTTGCGATCTCCAATTCCTCTTTCCAATTTTTTTCAATTAGTTTTTTTAAAAAAATATATTTTATTGATTTTTCACAGAGAGGAAGAGAGAGGGATAGAGAGTCAGAAACATTGATGAGAGAGAATCATCAATCAGTTGCCTCTTACACACCCCCTACTGGGGATGTGCCCACAACCAAGGTACATGCCCTTGACCAGAATCGAACCTGGGACCCTTCAGTCCGCAGGCCAACGCTCTATCCACTGAGCCAAATCAGTTTCAGCTCAATTAGTTTTTTTTCAATTACAGTTTACATTCAATATTATTCTGTATCAGTTTCAGGTGTTCCCATTCTTCTTGAAATCCACTGCAGTATCACTTTGACTTAGCCTCTCCGCCAAAATGTTCCCATTACTGTCACCGGAGCTTCATGCGGCTAAAACCAAGAGCCACCTCTCCGTTCTCCGCAGCATTTGATACAATTAGCCTCCTCTCTTCCCTAACAGGCTCTTCTCACTTGGCCGCCGGGAAACTGCATCCTCTTGGCTTCCTCTCACCTCACTGGCGACTCCATCTCAATCCCTTTTTCTGATTCCCTCTTCCTCCCAGCCTCCGGATGCTGGAGGCCATAGGTCCAGTTCTTGATCTTTTCTCTAAGCGCACTCAGCCTGTCACGGATCTCACTCACTGCCATGGTTTAAAGACCATGCAATTGCTCATGGTTCTCAAACATACGTCCGAACCCCAGACTCATCTAGCCAATGGCCAACTCAACGTCTCCACTCAGCCGTCAGGTTGAATCTGTCCACAAACGCACTCCTGTCCCCCCTGAGGTTTTCCCCGTCTCAGTCAATGGCAATTCCATCCTCCCAGGGCTCCCATGAAAAGCTCCAGGTCTCTCACGCCCCTCCTGGCCTTCCCTTCAGTGTCCAGAAGCCGCCTGCTTCTCACCGCCACCACCACTTCCGCCCCAGTCTAAGCCACGGTCATCTCCTGCCTGGGTTATGGCAATAGTCTCCAAGCTGCTGGCCTCCCAGTTTCCATCTTGTCCCCTGAGTGCTGTCTTCTCAACAGGACAAGCAGCGATCCTTTTAAAGTACAGGTTAGATGGGGTCGCTCCTCATTCCAAAACCTTATGACGACTCTATCGGTTGAGATGACCTAGGTCAGTGGTCGGCAAACTCATTAGTCCACAGAGCCAAATACCAACAGTACAACGATTGACATTTCCTTTGAGAGCCACATTTTAAAAAATATATATTTTATTGATTTTTTTACAGAGAGGAAGAGAGAGAGATAGAGAGCTAGAAACATCTATGACAGAGAAATATTGACCAGCTGCCTCTTGCACACCCCTTACTGGAGATGTGCCCGCCACCAAGGTACATACCCCTGATCGGAATCGAACCTGGGACCTTTCAGTCCGCAGACCGACGCTCTACCGCTGAGCCAAACCGGTTTTGGTGAGAGCCACATTTTTTAAACTTAAATTTCTTCTAGCGCCACTTCTTCAAAATAGACTCGCCCAGGCTGTGGTACTTTATAGAAGAGCCACACTCAAGGGGCCAAAGAGCCGCATGTGGCCCGTGAGCCACAGTTTGCTGACCACGACCCTAGGTTAGGCTGCGGTGATAAGTAACCCCACCATTTCAGTGACTTGAAGTGGCGATCATTTCCTTTTCATGTGCCATCTCGGGCAGGCCATGGGGCCTGCTCAGCACCGTCACTGCTCAGGGGTGTGTCTCAGCTCAGGACACCATCTTGAGTGCTGCTGGTCACCTTGGCAGAGGGGTAAAAAGGTCTGGAAGATCATCACTGGGTAATTAAATAATCATTTTTAAAATTAATTTCAGAGAGGAAGGGAGAGAGAGATAGAAACATCAATGATGACAGAGAATCATTGATGGGCTGCCTCCTGCACACCCCCCACTGGGGATGGAGCCCACAACCCAGGCATGTGCCCTGACTGGGAACCGAACCATGACCTCCTGGTTCATAGGTCGACATTCAACCACCGAGTCATGCCAGTCTAGATATCGTATGGCTTTTGATAGACTAGACTCAGCTCTTGGTAACTAAAGTGAGATTTTTCTAATTTGGGAATAAAGTGATATATATGTCTGGCCCTAGCTGGTTTGGATAGAGCATTGGCATGTAGACCAAAGGGTCCCAGGTTCGATTCCGGTCAAGGGCACGTACCTTGGTTGCAGGCTCCTCCCCGGCCCCAGGCCCTGGTCAGGGCGTGTGCAGGAGGCAACCAATCGATTTGTCTCTCTCACATCCATGTTTCTCTCTGTCTTTCCCTCTCTTTTCCACTGTCTAAAAATCAAAAGAAAAATATCCTTAGGTGAGGATTAAAAAAAAACCCAAACACTTTTATTTTGGTCTGAGTCCAAAACAGTCTCTTCACAATGTCCTAGACTTTATAGGTTTTCTGATGGCTGCTAAGACCGTTAGGACTGTCCATGAGCTCATCACGCACCACGCAGTGTGGTCCTCTCTGCTCCTCAGCTCACAATGTAACAGTGCTTCTCTAAAAGGCAATGTCCTTATGGGACCATTTGGCTCATTCTCAACTTGGCTAGTTTACAAATAATGTCACGAACACCTTGTCACCATTACTTTTCTACAAGATCTGACTCAGGCTGTCAATCTTTGGATTATTGATGTGTGGCTGCTTTAACCAGATACCCTTCAGCATGTCCTTATCCCAAAGAATTACCACCTTGTCAAAAAAATGCAACAGATATTTTTAATGTGGCAACCTGATTCTTGAGAATCACTTACCCTTCATTATAAATCTCAGAAATCAGTAGTCTAAGTGGTATCCCCTTGTCATTAATGCACAGTCATAACAGCCTTCATATAAAAAAGGAAAGGTGAAGAAATGGAAAAAATATTAAACAATATTTTTCATAATAAAACATTTTGCATTTCCAATGAAATAAAAATTCATAAAAGCAATAAATCATTGCAAAGAATAAAATGCATTTATAGTCTGTACTGTTCCCTGCACTGAAGAGATGAACTAAGGAACACATTAGCCAAATCACTGACATTCTCACTGATGCCCCTTTGTCAACCTTTCCCTTGATTTTTTTTTTCAGTCATCACCCGAGGATATTTTTCCATTGATTTTCAGAGAGAGTGGAAGAGAGAGGGAAAGGCAGAGAAATACCAATGTGAGAGAAACACATTGATTGGTTGCCTCCTGCATGTGCCCCCTACCCACCACCAGGGCTGGGGCTGGGGAGGAGCCTGCAACCAAGGTACCTGTCCTTGACTGGAATGGAACCTGGGACCCTTTGGTCTGCAGGCCGACGCTCTATCCACTGATCAAATTGCCTAGGGCTGTCCCTGGATTCTTTTTAAAAATTATTATTATTTTTAATATATTTTATTGATTTTTTTTTTCACAGAGAGGAAGGGAGAGGGATAGAGAGTTAGAAACATCAATGAGAGAGAAACATCGATCAGCTGCCTCCTGCACACCCCCTACTGGGCACGTCCCCGCAACCAATGTACATGCCCTTGACAGGAATCGAACCTGGGACCCCTCAGTCTGCAGGCCGACACTCTATCCACTGAGCAAAACCAGCTAGGGCTGTCCCTAGATTCTTGATGTTCATTAAAAAGAGCAAAGTGAGTCCTTCATTCACATCTTAACTCAAAATTCAGGCCTTTTTGTTGATTCACAAAGGCTAGAACGTCAGAGCTATCTATAATCCTAAGAGCTGGCCCTCACACCAGTATTGGTTCCCTTCCTGTGCGAACGCTTGCCTGGGCACAGGGCATCCCTGCGGGTCTAGGGGGCACCTGAGAAGTCCCCACTCCCACCCCCACCTCTGGGCTTTGCATTTCACTGGGGCATGGCTCCTTTGAGGCCGGTGAGCAAGTTGTGCTGTGTTTCTGAGGACAGACTTGAGCAGGCATCTTGAAGTACTTCAGTCCAACTGTGGTTGTCAGTGAAGACGTGAATGCGTGGCCGATGGTTGAGAATCACTAAGCTGGCCCTAGCTGGTTTGGCTCTGTGGAGAGAAGGGTCCTGGGTTTGATTCCTGGTCAGGCACATGCCCAGGTTGCAGGTTCGATCCCCAGTGAGGGGTGTGCAGGAGGCAGCCGGTCAATAATTCCCTCTCATCATTGATGTTTCTATCTTCTTCCTCTCCCTTCTTTTCTGAAATCAATAAAAAAAAATTTTTAATTGATTTTTTTACAGAGGAAGGGAGAAGGATAGAAAGTTAGAAACATCAATGATAGAGAAACATTGATCAGCTGCCTCCTGCACACCCCCACCCTCACTGAGACATAGAGAGTTAGAAACATCCATCAGCAGCTTCCTGCACACCCCCCACTAAGGATGTGCCCGCAACCAAGGTACATGCCCTTGACCGGAATCGAACCTGGGATCCTTCAGTCCGCAGGCCGACACTATCCACTGAGCCACACAGGTCTTGACTCTTCACTCTCCCTGTGCCCTTGAAGCCATGTGGATGCCTCTTCCTGAGGGAGGAGTTGCAAAGGACGCGGGCAGAAAAGCACACGTAATTCTTCCGGATGCGGCCTTGCTTCCAGCAACGGGTGGCCGAGCACAGACCTGACCCCTCCCTCACTCCTTCCTGATGGCCACCTCAGCCCGCCCCTCTCCCCGCCTTCGATTCCTTCAGCCGTCCTCCAGGGTAAAGAAGCGGAAACTCCAGGAACCCGTGATATCGATGGGATAAGCCAAGGTCTGAACCAGCACGTCAGGCCTGCCGCTGCCGCGGGCCCGAGTGTCACGATGGCAGCTCTGACATTCACATGTTGGTGCTGGGGGGGGGGGGGGCGGGGAGGGGGCGGGGAGGGAGCGGCCCTGCACACCCTAGCCGTGGGCCGATGACTCAGGCGCAGAGGGCTGAGGGCAGGCAGCAGGTGGAAAGCCGTAAAGAGGGACAGAGCCCGAGTCCTGGGGCGGATTCCAGGAGCAGGCACGGGAGCTTGGAGCGAGGACCCTTTAGCACTGCCATGACCCGGTAGTTGGCTTCTCTCTCCCTGGGAAATGGCTCCTAATACTCAGCACTATGCGTTGAGCGTGCTTTGTGTATCAAGCTCTTCAGGAAAAGGTCATAAGCAGACCCTCCAGTGAAGTGTTGGCAGGAGGGGTGGGGAGTGGGGAAGTCTCACAGAGAACAGAGGAGGCCAGAGCCAGCTGAGCCCGTGTCTGCACCACTGCCAGCTCCGCCGCCATCGCTATGACAAATGCAGCTGCTCTGCGTGGGCTCTTGGGGACAGACACCGGCGTGTGTTTGGAAAGAACTGCATCCTGGGACCTTACGTGCTGTCTGGTGACCGCCCCCTCGCACCCCTCCCCAGCTGGTTCCTGAGTGACGACTCTCCAGCCTCCTGTGCCAGAGCCCTGAGGGCCGGGCATGCTTTGTTTTGGCTCAAATACTTGATGTCAGTGGTTCATGGCTATTCTAGGTCGCTGTCCCCCGGCGGCCGGCCGGCCTTGTGAAGAAGACAAGGCCCACCATTCCATGAAATCCAGGAAGGCCAGGACAGGGTGCCCCGGAGGAGAGACAGGCATCGGCTCACGCCCACCCCGTTCTCCCCAGGCCAGGCGTCCGGGGCCCGGCCTGGCCCTTTGTGGACTTGCCAGCTCTCCGAGTGGAACCAGGTAAGAACAGAGCCGGGCAGACCTGGGCTGCGGGGCCGGGAAGCCGACCAGGGCAGCCCGGGCAGCTGGTGCTCTGGCCTCCGCGGCCTGCAGGGAGCCTGCTGCCTGTGTCCTTCCGGGCAGGGGACGGGGGCTTGTGCGCTGACGTGTGGCTGCCTGGGCACGGCTCCTCCCCGGCAATGCCAACACAGCTGTGCTGCTTGGGCTCCCCTGCCCCCTGCCCCACCGAGCAGCTGCCACCTGGCTTTGTGCCCTGGAGGGCAGGGCGGCGAGATGAGCCCCGGGGGCTAGTCTTCGGGGCAGCACAGCGAGGGTGGAAGGAAGGCACGTCCTTCTGCTTCTCTGCCTCAGTTTCCCTCTTCGGCCCCTTGTCCCTCGAAAGACTGAACAAAAGCCCTCAACATGCAAGAAGTGGGAGGGAGGGAGGCACTCCCTCGAAGGATCCATTGCCAGGGAGGAGCGCTCTGAGCCGGGCTCCGTGGTGCGGTCGGGGCCCATCCTCTGAGCCTCGCCACAGCATCTGCGGTGACAGGCGAGGTGCTGACAAGGCTTTGCTGTCCAGGAATCTCCCTTCGTCCAGTGACAGCTCCATTCACCTCACCGGGCTCTGCCCAGCGCTCTGGGCTGGCTCTGTCCTGGCCCCGAGCCCCGGGCGCCACAGGGGACAGTCAGCTGGAAGGGAAGCCTGTGCCAGCCAGCTGGGGCTGAGAGAAGGCCGGGCGCCCGCCTGGCAGAGCCAGCAGGCAGGGCCCACGGGCAGGGCCAGGCTGAGGCCCAGGGGCTCAGGGCAGCTCCCACAGTGCCCCCCGGTGGCCGAGGGAAACCCTAGGCCCCCCACCTCCACCCCAGCCAGGATGAGCAGGGAGGCGCTCACTGCCCCGCGAAGGAGTGGGCAGGACGAGCCTAGAGAAGGGTGCCTCCCCACCTGCGTGCCCTGCAGGCCTCTCCTGCCCCTCCCTGGCCCTGACTTTCACCCTAGGGCAGTGGAAGGAGGGGCACCTCGCTTCATGCCAGGGTTGGGGTTCAGGAGGGAAGGGGTAGCTGACGCTGCACCACCAGAGGCGGGAGGAGGCTGGGGGTCCTTCCTGTGGCCCCAGGCATCACACATGTCTGGGGTCCTGGCTCCACACAACAGACTGATTTCTTGCTGACCGAGGGTTTTCCAGTCCTGGTAGATTTAAGCTCAGTGAAGGCCTTACTGCCTCCTAAGGGCTCTTTTTTTTAAAGAACAAAGGAGGTCACAGGAGGGTGAGACAGGTTGAGGGGAGGGGGGGAAAGGGGACTCATTCTCTACAAATACTACCTTTTCAGCAGGTTTTTTAAAAATATATTTTTATTGAGTTTAGAGAGGAAGAGAGAGGGAGGGAGAGTTAGAAACATCTATGATGAGAATAATTGATCAGTTGCCTCTTGCACACCCCCTACTGGATCAAGCCCGCAACCCCAGCATGTGCCTTTGACCTGAATCAAACCTAGGACCCATCAGTTCACAGGCCGACTCTCATCAACTGAGCCAGACTGGCGAGGGTTTTCCAACAGTGTTTAAGGTGACTTGTTGACAGGAGTTATGACTTAGGTAAAAATGACATCTTTTCAACAAATAGTGCTAGGACCACGCTATGCATGTGCAACAGCTTACACAAAAGTGAACTCGAATAGCTCACAGACCTAAATGTGAGAGCCAAACAATGAAACTCTTAAAAAGAAATGTGTGTACAAATCTTCAAGACTTTGGATTAGACAATGGTTTCTTAAAAATTGAATCAAAAACATAAGCAACAGAATAAAAAAAATAATTGGGTTTCATAAACATTAGAAACTTTTGTGCATCAAAAGACATTATCAACAAAGTGAGAAAGCAGCGAGGCCTGTGTGGCTCAGTGCTTGAGCAATGACCACCAAGATATCATGTTTCAATTCCAGTCAGGGCACATTACCAGATTGTGGGCTCAATCCCCAGTTTGGGATGTGCAAGAGGTAGCCAATCAATGATTCTCTCTCATCACTGAAGTTTCTCTCTCTCGCCCTTTTCCTTCCTCCCTGAAATAAAAAAAAAAGAATTGTAAGTGAAAAAACAAATAACAAAATGAGAGAAAATATTTGTAAATTATATATTTTGCATATATTTCTTGATAGTAGCCATTAAATATAAAGAACTCTATAACGTAGCAATAAGACAAACAACCCAATTTTAAAAATGGGCAATTGGCCATATCCGGTTTGGCTCGATGGATAGAGTGTCAACTTGTGGACTTAAGGGACCCAGGTTCTATTCTGGTTAAGGGACCCAGGTTTGATTCTGGTTAAGGGCATCTGCCCGGGTTTGCAGACTCCATTCCAGTAAGGGGCATGCAGGAGGCAGCCGATCAATGATTCTCTCTCATCATTGATGTTCCTATCTTATTCTCCCTCCTTTCCTCTCTGAAATCAATACAAAAAATATTTAAAGAAATAATAAATTAATTAATTAAAAGTGGCCAAATGACTTGACATTTCATCAAAGATAACCAAGAGCCAATAAGCACAGGAAGAGATTTAACCTCATTAATCTTTAGGGAAATGCAAATCAAAACCACAGTGAGATATCACTTCATACCTACTGCGATGGCCATAATAAAAAGCGAAAAATAACAAATGTTGATAAGGATGTGGAGAAGCTGCAACCTTCACACATTCCTGGAGGGAAAGTAGGACGTGTGGCCACTGTGGGAACAGTTTGGTGGTTCTTGCGGAAGTCAAACATAGAAGTACCATATGGCCAGCAATCCCACGGCTAAGCGCATATCCAAAAGAACCGAAAGCAGGGACTGGAACACATCTCTGTACACCGATGTTCATACGAGTATAACTCACGGTAGTCAGAAGGTAGAAATAATCCAAGGGTCTATCAGCAGATGAATAGGCAAACACATGTGGTCTATCCACAAAATAGAACATTATCCAGCCATAAAAGAAATTAAGTATTGACACATGTATATACCTTGAAAACACCATGTTAAGTAAAATAAGCCAAACCCTCTCCCCCCCACCTCAAAAGAAGAGATAAATATTGTACATAAATATTATATAAAACTACAGACCTGAGGCACAAAATTTGTGCATGGGGGTGGGGGTAGGTGAAGAGGAGAGCCGAGCCTGCATCTCTCCAATCCAGGACCCCTTGGGGCACATCCAACAGCAGTCAGACATCCCTCTCACAATCCTGGACTGCTGGCTCCTAACTGCTCACCTGCCTGCCTGCCTGATCACCCCTAATGACTCCCCCCCCACACCCCCAAACCCTCCCACTGACCCCCCATCCCCACCCCACCAGCATGATCATCTCTAACTGCTTCTGCCTGCCGGCCTGATCGTCCCCACCTGCTTCCTCCCACTTTGGCCTGGTTGCCCCTAACTGCCCCCCACGCCAGCATGGTCACCCCATGCAGCCTGCTGTTCGGTCATTTGGTCACCCCTCACTGCCCCCCCACCCTCCACCAGCCTGGTGGCCCCACACAGCCTGCTGCTTGGTTGTTTGGTCACCCCACGCAGCCTGTTTGGTTGAGACAGTTGCTTAGGCTTTTATATAGATAGATACCTACACTGGGCACATTCACAGAAAAAAGAATAGAAGTTACAAGAGGTTGGGGAAGGGGAAGCAGGAAATGGGGAGCTACTGCCTAACTGTGTGTCGAGTTTCTGTTTGGGATAATAAAGTTCTGCAAATACTTCACGTGTTGATTATACCATACTTTGGATGTACTTACTGCTAGTAGAATTGAAAATGGTTAACAGGGCAAATTTCGCTTTGTGTGTGTTGCCACAATTAAAAACAAAAGGACTGGGGCACCTTGTTGCATGGTAACTTCACAGTAGGGTCGGTCAGGGGCCCTGGAGAAGTCCGAGCCAGGGAAGCTGCCCCCACCGAGGCCCACGCATGCCCCCCAAAACGTGTGCAGACATGGCCGCAGTCTGGTCGCTAGAAGAGGTGGCTGGGAGGTGACTGTCAGCGGCAGAGCCAGCCTCGGAAGAGGAGACTGTGTGAGGGTGATGTTGGAGGGTTTTAATTGCTCCTGAATTAATGTGCTTACTTCTCACCCCTGGGGCACCCGGGTTTAATTACCGGCTTAGGTCACGTATGCAAATGAGTCTGCAAGCACTGCTGGTCTCCAGGGACAGGAGCAGCCTGATTACCAAGCCCTCACACTTGGCAGAAGGATGCAGGGGTGCCGCTGGCCAGATGGCCTCCCATCAAGAACCGAGGGGCGTGATTAGCGGAAGGTGGCACCTGCCTGCCCCAGTGCTGGGTCTTAGCTGAGCCGCGAGCTCAGGGCTGCGTCTGGGGAGCCCTGGCTGCCCAGACAGAGAAGCCTGGAGGCCTGAACTCTCGGAGCCTCTGGGGTAGAGGACGTTATAGAAAGGAGAAGAGCAGGCAGGTTGTTTGCAGGGGAGACCGTGGGCCGAGCTGCAGGTTCGAAAGCTGAGAACGGGCCACACGTGGAAGGAAGCAGCGGGCGGGACCACAGCGGCCCCGTGAACAGCCTCCTGTTCCTCCTGGGAATGCAAGCCCCGTGTCAACAACCTTCCAATCCGTTACAGCCCAGAAGCGGTAATGATTACAGGAAATCTGTGTTTTAGATTTTGACAATTAGACTTTTTGAAAAACTCTGGGACTGGGGGTGGAGATTGACGGGGAAGGGGCTCCAGGCTGGAAATGCTGTCGTGACTATGAGAACACACCACGCCGCACTAAACGGTGCCTGCTATTACATGTAAACGACACTCCGCGGCTGTTAGACACGTGGGCCAGTGGGTCCTGGCCCTTCCCCCAGGTTGCTGCGAACACTCCACTCCACACCGGCCCCCTTTCCTGTTTCATCGCGACCACGGGTACTCGACATGCTCAGAAGGCCCCACCCCCCGCCCCCCGGCTCCCGGGTCCCTGTACCTCGTACGTGTGTCAGCACCTGGTTGGTGGATTCACGTGCTCATTCACGGTACTCACTCTGTCATAACCTGGGTTGTGCCATCCATTAGCCCCATCTCACAGGTGGGCAGACGAAGTTCAGAGCCGGGCTCCACTGGGCTCAGCCGTACGCTGCCTGCACCGAGCTGCTGGTGAGGGGCACCGGGGGAGATGTTGGCATTCCCACTGCTGGTGAGGGGCAGAGGGGGAGATGTTGGCATTCCCACTGCTGGTGAGGGGCAGAGGGGGAGATGTTGGCATTCCCACTGCTGGTGAGGGGCACCGGGGGGAGTTGTTGGCATTCCCACTGCTTACAGGAGAGCGGACTTGGCTGTTTCCACGGGCCTCAGCATGGGACTCGCCAGGAAGCAGGCCACAGCCCAGCCTCCTCCCCACAACATGGCCCAGCTCGCGGCCTCAGCTGCTCTCATTTAAAAGCTCCGAGCTGGGTGTTTCCGGGAAGCCTGGCCCCGGGAGCAGCTGGGGAACTTGGTTTCTCTGTACCCCCTGAGGCTGCGCTCCTTGTTCTGGGCACAGGGGCTCCGGAGCCTCCCGGGTGAGGGCAGGGCAGGCTGTTAGACCCACACTGCCGCAGTGCCCATCGGGGTTTGCTCAAATGGCGGAGATGTAGTCATTTGGAAGTTGGAGGACATGAGATACACATTTTTTAAACTTTCCACTTCCTAAAAACTTGATGGATTTGAGAGAGGGAGGGGAAGAAGCACCCATTTGTTGTTCCACTTATTTATACATTCATTGGTTGGTTCTTGTATGTGCCCTGCCTGGATCAAACCCGCAGCCATGGTGCACCGGGAAGATGTTCTAACCAGGGTCGCCCGTGGACCACTGCTGGTCCGTGAGGTCCGAAAGGTTGGTGACCGCTGCTCTAACCACCTGTGACCTGTGACCCAATTATGGCGGGGCTTGCTTTTTTCTTGGTTAATCCCCACCTGAGGATATTTTCTCCGTTGATTTTTAGAGAGCAGAAAGTAGGGGGAAGGGGAGAGGAGAGGAGAGGAGAAAGAAGAGAGGAAGAGGGAAGTAAGGAGGGAGAGGGAGGGAGAAACATGGATGTAAGACGCATGGCTGCTTCCCGCAGCATGCACCCTGACGGGGGCCAAGATCTAACCTGTCCCTGTGGTGCATGGGCCAATGCTCTAACCACTGAGCACCAGCCAGGATTCTATGTCATTTTATTTCCCTCAAAGCATGTGTATCTGCCCTGGCCCGGCATCAGCTGGTTAGTGTTGTCCCCAGACATCCAGGTTGCGGCTCAATGCCTGGTCATGGATAAGTGGAACAATAAATCAATTTTCTTTTTAATATATTTTTTTATTAATTATTTTTGCACATATACCCTTGCCCCCCCACCCTTCCCATACATACCCTCCCTCCCCAGAGTTTTGTGCCCATTGGTTGTACTTATATGCATGTATACAAGCCCTTCGGTCGATCTCTTATCTCCCCCAGATCTCCCCAACCTCCCTGCTGTAATTTGACAGTCTGCTTGTTGCTTTACTGTCTCTATATCTATCTTTTGGTTTAAAAGCCAATTTTTTAAAAAATACATTTTATTGATTTTTTACAGAGAGGAAGGGAGAGAGATACAGAGTTAGAAACATCGATGAGAGAGTCATCGATCAGCTGCCTCTTGCACACCCCCTACTGGGGATATGCCCGCAACCAAGGTACATGCCCTTGACCGGAATCGAACCCAGGACCCTTCAGTCCCCAAGCCGACGCTCTATCCATTGAGCCAAACAGGTCAGAAAAAGCAAGTCCAGAAACAGCAAACATGTGCTCACGAAGATTTTATTTCAAAACGAAGTTCCTGTAAACTCATGTGGTCCACAGACATGCCAACACCCCAGGCCACCATAGAGCCCACACATGGCTTCCTGGAAAGTGGGTCCGCGGGTCTGTCCGGCTTCGGACTTGGTCCAGGATCAGGTCCCCTGGTCAGCAATTCTTCTGCCGACAATCAATGGGGGGACCAGCTTCATTTCTGCTGTCAGATGTCGTCGGTCACCAGTGCTTACCCAGGCCTTACCATCAGCCCCAGCTGCGGCCTTCTTCCAGAGGAGCATACCAGAAAGGGTTCCTACCTACACTTGTCCTTGAACCTGTGTGATATGATAAATGCTATTTGCCAGTCACTGTTTCAGAAACCAGCATCAAATTATTACAGCAAACTTAAAACCACTCAAGCCTGATGAAACTGGTTTGGCTCAGTGGATAGAGCATCGGCCTGCGGACTGGAAGGTCCTGGGTTCGATTCCGGTCAAAGGCATGTACAATACCTTGGTTGTGGGCATATCCCCAGTAGGGGGTGTGCAACAGGCAGCTGATTGATGATTCTCTCTCATCAATGTTTCTAACTCTCTATCCCTCTCTCTTCTTGTGAAAAATCAATAAAAAACAAAAACTACTCAAGCCTATTTGCCGCTTTTGAGTTGGATAAACACACCTGTAAGACTGTCAGGAGTGGTGGAAGCAGGGCTGTGTGCGGTCAGTTTGGAGATGATTTAAGATGTGCACGGGAGCAGCACTAACAAGGGCTGGACTGTGGTGGCTGTACGTGCCACCTTAACCGGAGTAGTTATGCAGGTTCTAATCTAGGTGTTATTGTAAAGCTACTTCCCAGACATAATGCAGCCATGAATCAGCTGCCTTTAAGTAAGGAATCACCAGGGTGATGTGCACAAGCCTGACACATCAGATAGGTCTTCATCCGGGCTTCAGGCTCCGCCCCCTCCTCTCAAGGAGAAATTCCATCTGTGAACTGGCACTTCACTTGTGCCAGAGGGTCACCTCCCTTCTGATGGATTGCTCTATGGGTTTGCTCAGCCCAATTCCTTGTGATAAATCTCTTAATAGAGATATCCTCACGTACCGGTGCTTTGTGGGTTAAATCCTGAGGTAAGCAATGAATAAGAATGTCCACCAGGGGCCTCCTTGTCCCAAATAAATATTAAAACCAACTCAATAGGTTGATCAAGTTATATCAGGGGAGGAAACATCAAACACTGAACTTCAAGGGGCAGATGTCAATAAACTCGTCCTTTCCCCCCACAAAACAGCCTTCAACTCTTGCAGGCCTATGGCAATGCCCTGTGAACACTCACGGCGCAAGAACAGAGACTCACAGACATACACACACACCCCGAGTATTCCTAAGGACACGAGGACTTTATTTTGCACACAAAACCACTGGGGATTTCGCCTGTGGACACCTCGGAGATTACAATGCAGATGTATTTGGCTGACACTTGAGAAGCGAGGTGAGAAGAACAATGATTTGGACCAGTCACATGACTACAGGGCTAGGGTTTCCACCAGGGTTCCATGTCAGGCTTGGCTTTGTGGCAGCTCTAAGAAGCAGTGCGAACACCACAGGGAGGGGAGAGGCAGAGGCCCCACAGGTCTGGGCGGGGGCCCTGGGCTGCCCGTGCAGATGTCAGGAGCAGACGTCTGATCAGCCGAGTGGTGACCGGGGGCTCGGGCTGCCCGCCCAGAGCTTACTTGGCCAGGGGGTTTCTGAAGTTCCTGCCGGCAAACTTGGCCTTGCTGCCCAGCTCCTCCTCGATTCTTGGGAAGCAGATGGACAGAGGGGGACGGAGAAACAGAAGTCAAATCTCAACTCAGTATGTTTTCTCAGCAGAGAAGTCGAGACAACTTATTCTCAAATCCTCTAAAACTGAGTGTCTCTGAGATGTGAAAATAGAACATTCAGTTCCCTTCCGCCCAACCCACTCGGCAGACTGTCATCCATCTGCAGCCCCATCGCCTCCTCTCCATCCCCTCAATGTTTCAATTGTTATGTCTTTAAAAATGAAAGGCAAATCCAGTTTCCCTAACAAGCAAGCAGCATGGGGAAGTAAGGGAACTTAGTGTGAACACGGAGACTGAGCAGATGAAAACAGTGCTGATGTTACAGACTTTTTACTAATTTGGGGCACTATAACGATAGATGGTTATCTAAAAAAAAACACCCTGATCTGAAAAAGACACACACTAAAGTACATGAAATTCTAAGTTATTTGGAATTTGCATTAAAGTCACAAGCAGGGTGGAGACAAGCATGGAGGAACAATGACAGCTGGCGAGTCTGGGTGATGAGGAAAGGGCATATATTTTACTGCTCACTGTTTCTTTTGTGCTTAAAATCTTCCAGGGTTGAGGTAGAGGTGAGTTGTAAAATCATTAAGGCTTTTATAATTTCCCATGTGCAACGGGGAGCATGTTCCCTCTTCCACCAGCAGATGGCAGCATTGTACCGACCAGGGCCTGTTTTAGGGCAATGCTACCAGGCACCTTGGGTTCCGCACCCACCTCTGCTCTAGTCTAACCCTGCTCAGGCCCCCTGACTGCACAAGCTCCACAGAGCCTGGAGCTCCTAGTGGAGGGCAGTACCCACACTCAGGGCAGGCATCCTCTTTACCTAAGGATCTGGTTGTACTTGGCCAAGCGCTCAGATCGGCAGGGAGCACCAGTCTTGATCTGGGAGGAGAAAACACAGGTCATGCTTGCTTACAGTGGGCATCGAGTCTTGGGAGACATTGTGGACAAGGGGAGGGTGTTATGGCAAGAAAATCATTTCTTGAGGATCTCTGACCCTCGGAAGAACGGGATAAAAGGGACCTACACACACACACACACACACACACACACACACACACACACACGAAAATGGGGCTTCCAGGACCCCCATTCACCACCCTCTTCCCCCCAAGTCTGTGCTCGGGGAGTGAGTTCAGAGGGAAGAAATAAGAACCAGCTTTCACTCCCGGGAGCTCCTTACCTGCCCAGTGCAGAGCCCCACCACCAGGTCGGCAATGAAAGTGTCTTCGGTCTCCCCGGAGCGATGGGACACCATGACACCCCACCCATTGGACTGGGCCATCTTGCACCTAGAAGCCAGGAAACAACCCAGATGCCGCTGACTCCATTTCCACCAGAGCCCCTGGCAGGACACCAGAGGGGTCAGGGCCCAGGAGCAGGCGGCCTGGGGAGATGATGGCCCTCGCCCTCTGCACTCACGCGACCCCGGACCTCATCAGCCCCCTAGTCACACTGGAAAACCGGGTGCAGCCTTCCTGAGGGGAGCGAGACTCGTCTTCCCGCTGTTCTCGGGTGAAATGAAATTACAAGGCTGGGGTCGTGTAGTGGATCAGGATTAGGCTACAACTGCCTAATGCCCTCGTCCCCTTGGTGACAATGCTTTCTTCACAAGCCCCTCCAAGTTCAAATGTGAAACCCCGTACAGCTCCAGGCGGAGCTCTCAGAAGCGCGGGCGGCGGCTCCGGGGCACTCACGCCTGGATAGACTCGGTCACGGAGCCGATCTGGTTCACTTTGAGCAGGAGGCAGTTGCACGACTTCTCGCTCACGGCCTTGGCGATCCGCTTTGGGTTGGTCACTGTGAGGTCATCCCCCACCACCTGGATCTCTGTGCTGGCCGTGAACTTGCGCCACGCTTCCCAGTCGTCCTGGTCGAAGGGGTCTTCGATTGACACCACTGAGGAGAGAGGGCCGCCCATCAGTGAGCCCCCAGCCCGCGGCCCAGCCTCCCCCTCCCCTTCCCCTGCAGGGCAGGAAGGGCTGCGGCTCATTTGAGAACGTTGCCCCCCCACACGCTCCTGGAAAGGCCGCCCTGGGACCTGCTGTTACTATGTGATCGGGCACTTGGTGGTTGCACCCAGGCTCTGCCCTGACCAGGTTACCTAGCTCCATGGTTACCCACAGGGGGTTACCTGCAGGAACTTAGCGGCAGCCTTTCTGGTCTGAAATCTCACCTTACCATTCGCTGAGTGCCCCTGGGCAACGTACTGATTCAGTTCCTCTCATAAAACGGTCTGGAGAGCCCTGCATGCCCCGTGGACTAACACGTTAAGCGCCTGCCCGTTTTGTCTTCCGGACGGGAAATTCAGTGTCAGTCATCGGAGACCAATTGGCACTTAACGTGCTAGGTGAGCACAGGGCCCAGCCTGCCCACCACGCTCTCCCCGCACAGGTGTGACAGTGTTTGCTCAGGAGGCTGCTGGGACAGTGCAAACAGCCGGCCTTAGAGCCATCGAGTCCGCTGCTGCCCCAGGCACCCGCGAGGCCTCTGTGCTTTGCTGTCGGAACGGCACCCACCCGCTCTCACTAGTGCTGGCACCCAGGCTTTGGCAGCGGCGGGGGAGGGACAGCTCGGGAGCACTCACGTGGGTAGTCCTTGATGAAGGACTTGTACAGGTTGGCCAGCTCGTCATGGGTGATGTACCGGTTGGGGTCGTCGGGCGACTTGAAGTCCAGGTCGTACTTCCCAGACTTGAAGAACTCGGAGGCAGCCACGTCCATGCCGATGACCACCTTGTCGGTGTAGCCGGCTTTCCCGATGGCGTTCTTCAGCAGCTCCAGGGCTGGGGAGAGACGGCGGCCACAGGTTGGAAACCAGAGCTCAAGTTTTCTGTCCCAGCTGCCAATGGAGCCGTCACAGAGAGGGGCTCTGGAAAACCAGAGTTTAAGGATCCCAGTTTCCTTTTTCTGCTGTGGTCAGCACCCTAGTGCACCCCCGAGTGGAAATCCAATCCCAACGCAGAAAAGAGGTGCTTACTGACAGCTGCTCCCGAGCTTAGCGCCAGGAACGCCGTGCTGGCCACGGTACAGTGACAGCGAGCCCAGCCGTCCTAGGGCCCGGGCTTTAACGGAGCAAGGCTGGGACCCAGAGGGAGGCTGGGTACGGGCCCAGGCTCTGCCTCACGTGGCAGCAGCACCCGTAGGGAAACTGACAAACACATGTGGCCTCTGTTCCACAGCAAACACCCCCAGCAGATGGTTTGGTTAGGCCACGGAAAGGCCATCTTACGTCAAGTCTCCAGGGCTGACCAAACTCTCCAGGGCCGACCAAAGAGCAGGTGCACGGTCTCTCACCAGGTGCCCTTAAAAGTGACCAAAGAAGTGCAAGCCCCCCTTTCCTTCCCAAAACACTCAGTGTGACCTCTTGTGCTAAGACTCCCTGCACCCTCCACTCAATTCTCACGAAATTCTGTGCCTAAGGATTCAGGGAGACGGCTTGTGAGCATCCCGGGGTTTTAAATTCTTGCCACTGCCAGACAGAGCAAGAGAATCAACTGCTCTCTACCCCACGAGCCCAATTTAAACAAACCACAGGCTACTCAGAAGTCCAACTAATAAGAAAGTTCCTATTTTTTTTTTAATGAAGTGCTAGTTCCCACATCCCTCCCCAAACTCTGCAGTTTTGCACTCTGATGCTCGCCAATGGCAGGCGGGAGCCGCTCCCTGGTGGCAGGTGTGGAAGACCGGCCGGTGGGGTGGGTGGCCAAGACGGGGCAGTGAGATGGGCCCTCCAGAGCCTCACCTTCCTTATTCTCCAGGATGTTGGGAGCAAAGCCACCTTCATCCCCCACGTTGGTGGCGTCTTTCCCGTACTTCTCCTTGATGACGTTCTTCAGGTTGTGGTAGACCTCGGCCCCGATGCGCATGGCGTCCCGGAAGTTGGCGGCGCCAACGGGGAGGATCATGAACTCCTGCATGGCCAGCTTGTTGCCGGCGTGAGAACCCCCATTGATGACGTTCAAAGCCTGGGAGGCAGAGAGGACAGCTCAGTCCGGAGAAGCTGCTCAACGTCACATCACCCGTATCTAACTGCGCGGCCACGTGTCTCCGACCACTCCCCGGTCACCCTGGTAACCCCAATGGGCACCATCAGAGGTGCTCACCCCTCTAGCACCGCTATTCCTCAGAGAATGCTCACAGCGCAGCAAGTGCGATTTTTACCCCCTACACCATATAATCCTGATAAAGAGCTAATGTGCTAATTAGACTGAACAGCAGAATGTCCGTCCGGAAGGTTGCCTGGATGAAGCCGGGGCTGTGAGGGCCAAGCCCCTTGCAGGAATTTCATGCATCGGGCCTCTAGTCAATATAAAAGACTTGGGGACAGGGAAACTGAGTCACTGGCTCAAGTTCACGCTTTGCAAGCGGCAGAGGGTTGCCTGCTGCTGACAATGCCAGTGCCTGCTCGCCCCACCATGTTCGGAGTCACAGGTGGACAAGTTCATGATGTGGTGGTCTTAGGTCCCACAAGAAAGCCAACACTCTCAACTCCCAAAGAAGCCACTCACCGGAACGGGCAGGATGACCTCGGAGTTGCCAGCAAGGTCAGCAATGTGGCGGTACAGGGGCACCCCCTTCTCAACAGCCCCAGCCTTGCAGACTGCCAGGGACACTCCCAGAATGGCGTTGGCACCGAATTTAGCTGGAACAGAACAGAGTTAAATTGAGGGATTCTCACTCACTAAGTTTCTGCCTGGGAGTGCACCTTGAGTTGATCCTGAATCTTTTCCTCTCATCTTAGTTCCTCCCCAAGTTCAAGTTAGAAATGCAAACTGCATCCCAGGAGGCCTCGCCTGCCTCTTCCCCTGAGAGAAAGCCCCTTTGATGTATAGACCTGCGTAGAAAGGACTCCTCCATGAGAAACGCTCAGACAAGCTGCTGTCACCTGGTTATGCTCCTGACACTTGAAGCTGTGACTGACTAGGGCAAGGCAGGGACTTCGGAGGGACCACAGATGCTGTGTTCACCGCTAGGGACCATGTGACCTAACCTCTCCCCAAAGGCCTGCACGCCCTCCCTTGGACACTCACATTTATTCTCCGTCCCGTCCATCTCTATCATCAGCTTGTCGATCTTCTCCTGCTCCACGACGTTCAGCTTCTGCGGGGAGAGGAAGCGAGGTCACCCTACGGGCACAGCTTTGCACCCTCGTGGGAGCGATGTGAGTGGACTGTGCGAAGCCCACATCAGTTGTTATGTATTTGTTTGGCAGGCCAAAGGGGAGCCGCACAAACTTCCTGTCATTGCAGAGAAATCGGGACACTGAACTGCCTTTCGTTTGCTTTAATATCACCAGGCATTTCTCCAAGCACCGAGGAGCCACACAGAAATACCTATGGTCTGGTCCTTGTGGGACAGGTTGTTCTGCTCGGGGAATCCAGAGTCACACTTCACACGACAGAGTCAACAAGTGAGGTGCGATTACCACACGCAGTGTGACTTTCCAGGCAATAGTGAGCAACTCGCTGTTCAAACAGCTAAGCTGAGCCATTCAAAGGCAGTTCCCCCTCAGGGTGCCTCAAAGCAACTCGCCACAACGGCGAAATGCAGCAGCTGATCAAGGATCAGGGTGCATACTTCTGGTGAGATTATAAAGTAATGAAACTGGTATCTGAAAACTGGCTCCATGTCAATTTCTAATAAAAATTACTTTAACTGAATCACAATGTATCATTTTATTTATAGTTCCTTCTAGAAAGCTCTACTATAAACTGCATGTAACTCCATCACGCCATGTTAACAATTTGACATCTTTTGCTTTTTGATGAGAGTCAGTAGTGACTCAAGCAGCTGGCTCCAGGGACCAACCCTCACCACGAGGTAGCCTGATGTATGCCCTCCCGGAGGGAAAGCTGCCCAGGAGAGGCCACTCACTGCCAGTCATGCCAGGTAAAGGCACAAAGAGCAGGCTGTTCGCCGCCTCGGCAGTAACGAGAAACAGGACCAATTACAGAGTGCCATGAGGGCCAGGCCATCATCAGCCCCCAGCACACAGGCTGATTCGGAAGGGGCAGCGCCACACCCGGGACCAGACCAGGTGGCTGTGGAGGGTTTGGCGCGGGTTCTCCAGCCAGGGGCTCCAAACCATCCCCGAGCGAGGGTCCAGGCTCTGGAGGGAGAACCAACCCGCTGAGGAGGTGGTCAGGCGTTTGGGTCCCAGCCCTGCTTTCCACCAGCAGCTCTACTTTCAACACGTTTACGTACTGAGGTCCCAAGACTGAACAAGAGTCAACTGTTAAGTCAGTAAGAATACAATAAAAAATCCCACAGCTCATGAAAAATGAGTCAGTCACCATGGACCCCACACCCAACACTCCTGGATGTTAACTCCCCAAAGGGCAAGGTAGTTGGAGGGAAGTCAGGGCTGTAAGCCAGGGCCCCCCGCCCCCCATTCCATGCACTGTTAGAGTGGACACGCAGGGACTGATAAAAAGGCAGCTATTCTCCTGCTGACAGGGAGTCCGACCGGCTTCTTCGAGCTCAGAATGCTCCTCGGTTACGGGAGCCGCGGCCGGGAGAGCTCTGATGGCATTCAGTCAATGGTTACGGAGGCAGGCCTACCTTGCTAACCAGGGCAGGCGCAATAGTTTTATTGATGTGCTCAACAGCCTTGGAGACACCTAGAAGGAGCAATCACATCAAATTACTGACATTAATGAAGAGGCTTGAGCAGATGGCTGAGAACTGCGCTGCGAACCCAGCTAGTCCGAAGCCCACCAGAGACCTCTGACGGCACCTCCTTCAAATCCCATCTCTCTCTCCAGAGAAATCAAAGGCCTTTCCGGCCCAGGCTCAGCGCTCTCCCCTCGGACCCGGGGTTAGAGCCGCACACAGAGCAGACACCGCAGTGTCCGGGGGGCGGTTAGTTGGCAAGACCATGCACTGGAAACACCAGCTGCCAAACCCAAGGGCGTGCGATGCGTTACCTGCGTGCACAGGGCAGGCGCCAGGAACTCATTAACATATTTAACGGGTCTGGAAACACCTGACCAGTGGAGATGGACAGAGGAGAAAAGAACAGAAGAGAAAGGCGGTGAAGGGCAGTGAGGGAAAGAGGAAACAGAAGGCGGAGAATGCTGCAGGGACTGAGCTCACCCTCATTACAATCAAGGCACAGCCCTGTCTGGTTCAGATCAGTTCTCATCTGGGCCCCGAGCCACGGTAACCGGGGGAGGGCCTTTTGCGGATCACAGGGCAGGCTGAGAACACTGCCTGCCGACAGCGCCACGGCCAGGCCCCCACCCCTGCAGCCTCCTAGACTTTCAGATGGCTAATGTAGATTTTATTTTGTCTCTATAAGATCCTCTCTCTGGAAGAACCAATTTCCGCCCCCTGTGGTGAGCGCCCTCCCATTTGGTTCTATCCACAGAGCGGCGAACAGCCCCCAGGCCAGCCCTGCCGAGTGATGCTGTGGACCAGTCAACAAAGATCAAGCTGCACACTGACCTGCAGCCACCGTTAGCCAGACCTTCCAGATACTTCCTTCCCAGACCCTGCAGAGGGCGGATGGTCTGGGAGACCCTGAGAGCCCGCCAGGGAGACGGGCAAGGCTTTGTTAAGTTAATGAACATGTCTTCTTATCCAGAGGTTCCCTGGCCTACCCAGGAGTTTTACAGACTGGAGACAAGCCACAATAGAAATAGCATCGTAAGGCGTGTCCCAGCCTGGCCAATGCTGCTCAGGGTTGGAGAGTCAGCCTATGCACTAGAGAGTCACAGGTTCCATGCCCAGTCAGTGTGTATATGGGAGGCAATTGACTGACGTTTCTCCACCCCCACCTCTCCTCTCTCTAAAATAGAAGGCTAGGAGCAGCCACGCTAGAGGCAGGTTGTCGTGCAGACTCTTACCCTTTCCCAGATAGCGCGTCTTGTCATTGTCCCGAAGCTCTAGAGCCTCGTAGATACCAGTTGAGGCACCACTGGGCACAGCAGCTCTGAAGAGACCTGGGTGGGGAGCGAGAGGGAATAAGACAGTGATGGCTAAGTTACAGCCCGCACCCAGGCCCCCGCCACAGATGACTGGGTCATTAGGAAACACCGTTACTTCCTTCCCCGAGCTGGGAGACTCAGACTGTCTTCCTGCCTTGCAGTCTGCATGATTCTGCAATGCAGAGCCTACAGCAAAGCAGATGAATTTCTCCAGGCTAAGAAAAACGGTCCAGAGCAGAGATTCTCCCACTGCAACGTGCACACGTATTCCCTGGGGACCTTGTAGCAATGCAGACTGCCACCCGCAGCGCCGCGAGTCTGGGTCTTTAAGGAGCTCGCATGGCTGGTGCCCACAGCTGGTCCGAGAGCCACGCCAGCAGCACTGCCCAATAGAACACATGAGCCACTTAAGGAATTTAGGATTTTCTAGCAGCTGTGTTAAAGTTGAAAATTAAAAACAGGGAGTAAATTTAACGTATCTTATTTAGCCCAATGTCTCCGATGTATCATTTCAACTCATAATCAACAGCGACATTACGAGGTATTTCAGCCAGTCCGGCTCCGGGCCTGTTGCTAAGTCACCCTGGGACAACCTTGAGTTCTGGCCAGCTTTCAAGTCTTAGAAGTACTGGCTTCAGAGGAAGCCTATGGCCTGGCCGTTCCAGCTCCAGCAGCGGTAGCGCTACTTGGGGTTCTCTGCAGAACGGGAAACCAGGAAGCAGGAGAGACCGGGGAAGAACCACCCAGATAACAAAGTGCAGAGTTTAACACCAGAACACAATCAAGCCGGAACCACTGTCTGCACATACAGCAACCAGCCAGCCAGCCAAGCCTGCACTGTGGAGTGGAAAATGCACAGCCTGGGACAGACAGTGTCAAGGTCGGTCCTGAGATCTGACCAACGGGCAGGCAGCCTCCTCAACCTTCTTGAAAATGTAAGGCATTGCCCCAGGGGAGGTCTGCGAAGAACTGGTGGGTGTGTGGGGATGTGAAGGCGAATGAACAAAGAAAAAAATCAGCTGGGAACTGTAATCAAATGGTCTATTCGTATGCTGGTCGCTGCCATGACCGTGCGAGCAGGACACACATGTTCTCGACACGGGCCCGGCTCCTCTGTCCATGAAGTACTGGACCAGGTGAAGGGCCAAAAGCAGGAGTGGCCCTAATGTGATCCAGGGACTTGGGGTGACAAGTGTCAGGGCAGGTTTGACTGGAACATGAACCACTCGGGTGGGGGCAGTTGGTTGGCTACATGGGAACGCTATACCTTCCGCTCAATTCTGCTATAAACGTAAGACTGCTCTAAAAAACACATTCTAAGGAAGGAAGAAGTGATGAAAAGCTAACAAATCTACTACTTCCTGTTTTATCTGAAAAGGGTTACAACACACAAGAGGGAAAGTTCCATTTACTTAAATTTTAAAGATTTTTAATAGAATATGGCCCCACTCCCAACATTCTTTTAGTGGCTTGGATCTTTTTATGTTGTTTTTTTTTCAAGCCCATTAATTTCCAAATGGAAAGTTCCACTGGCTGACTAAGCAAGCCAACCCCGTCAGATCCAAGGAAATCCTGGGAGCCCCCAAAGCCCCAGCTCAGAGGGACCCCCTCTCTGAGAGCGCCTCCCAGTGGGTAACAGGCAGAACACAGGCGGACTTTATCCAATGACATGGGGACTCAGGGCTTCTTTCCGTGGACAAGGCGAGAGGAGGCAGGAAGGGCAGGGCCGAGGCTCCTCGGCAGGCCTGTGAGTCACGGGTGACTCAGCTCTGACTGGCAGGTGTTCACGTGCTCAGCACACTGAGCGGTTCTGCCCAACCTCCTCTTCTATCCTCCCCACATGCCCACACAGAAGCTAGCTGACATAGGTGGAGGTAACAGGCTGGCTACAGAGGAGCTTTTAAGAGTCCCCATCCTATTTTTTCATGTGAGCAAACTCTTCCTAGGGGTAAATAAGGGCCTTTGGAACAGCCCAACACCCCAAAAACATTTCCCGATCCCTGGTTACAGTGATTTCTGGAAACAAGTTGACAGTCTATTCCCATTTGCTTATTTGGTCACATCAAGCCTGGAAGCAAACTACTGATGGGCCTACTTAGGGTCAAGGGTCACAGCAAGACCAGGGCCCCTCCCTTACAACCCCCCATCCCCAGCCAGGAGTCACACCCCCAGCATGTGCGGCAAGAAAGGCATTATCTCAGCAAGAGACTGTTTCCTGCCTCAGACCCTGTCACTTTAAGGAAGTTTTCAAAAACGGAGGGTGGCGGAAGGAAGCAGAGAAACGGTGGCACATACCCTTTGCGGTGTACAGATCCACCTCAACAGTGGGGTTCCCGCGGGAGTCGAAGATCTCTCTGGCGTGCACCTTCAGGATAGACATGGTGAATTCTGTGGAAGAGTGCACACGGTGAGCCACAATGCAGCCTCTGGACCATTCACTCAAGGTCACTTCTGAGGATTCCTAGACCAGAAGGAACCTGCCCTGGACTATGGGGATGCATTCAGACCGCCAGAAACTGGGAGGGGAAAGCCTGCGGGAAGCAGTGGGAATTGCTCAGGCCTTGCCCCGTGAGCAAAGGAAGCTGAAGAGGTGGGGGGGAAAAGCAAAGCCAGGAGATTCACGTGTTGAGGGGGAATGGTGAAGAGGGGGCAGCTGGAGACTGACTACTGCCACTCTGGAGCAATGAGGGCTGGCACTGCCCATGGAAAGGCAACAAGGGGACATGAAGGTCACAGGCAAAGCCATTTAGGACGAAAGGGAGGGTGGAGACAGGAGGAAAATGTGATTTGTAGTGAAATACTGGATTTGAAGCCTGGCCCAGATTTCATTAATGAAATCTGGAGGCAGAGGCAGGCCGTTCCACTGGTGGGTATTAGATAACCAGGGAGCCTCGTGGCCTCTGCACTGTGACCTTTGTCCTCCAGCCTCTGGGCTTCCAAAACTCACAGGACTTGGGTCTTTAGCAAGATAAGGGCACGTCAATAATGACACCCAATTAGCATTGCTTTCCAAGGGCATTTTACCCCATTTAAAAAGTAATTATGAGCTGTTATGATTTCTAAGTAGAGGGAAGATTCCATCTTTGAACACCAGCGAACTCCAAGGGAGGGGCCTCCTTAAAAATTCATCAACGTGACAGCTATGAAGAGCAAACCGCGGGCTTGTCCCGCGGACTCTCCAAGGAAGAGGCTGGTGTGGGCACAGGAGCCATCATGGAGCCGGCGCCCTCCGTTACCCTCTCTGGAATGTTCTCTGAAACAGCAAAGGGCATCTTTTTTCTTTAAAGTTTCAAAATTAGATCCTCAGTCGCTGCTGTGTAACAATGGGGCTTTACTTATGAGCGGGAGGAAAGGAATCTGGTTCTTTATCTCACGTACAGAAAGGCAACTAGTTTATGGGCGGGTTTTAGTCTGGATGCACTTTTAAGCACATCTTCACCTCGCCTCCGCACCCGGGGGCGAGAGCTCATTTTTTCCGCTTCATTTTAGGGGCAGGAGACAAAGGAACCGACTCATTTCACGACGTGAAAATAAAATCCGTGCTTAAATGCTGTGGGGAAGGCGTTCCGGTTCGGGGAGCACAGGCAGGAAGGAAATGGGTCTCAGCAGGGGTCCCCGCAGCTTTCCATCTCCGGGACCCGGACCCCGGGCAGCGGACCGCGTGGCCGCGGCCTCCATGTGCCCCGGGGGCGGCTCAACCCGCCGCCCCCGCCGCCCTCGCCGGCCGCAGCGGAGGCCGCGGAGCGGAGGGAGCAGCGGGCCGGCGGCTTCCCCAAACCACACCCTCCGGCCGGGCGGCGGGGCATCAGGCCGGAGGGCCTCCCGCTCCCCAACGGCTCTGCGGCCGCCCCAGGGCGAGCCCTTCTGGGGTCACATCAGGCGCCGCTCATCCCGGAGCCGCGGGGATGGACGCCCGGCCGCCAACTGCGGGCGCGGCGCCGGCGGCGGCGGAGGGAGGGAGGGAGGGAGGGAGGGAGGGAGGGGACAGGGCCCCGCCGCTGCCCGCGCCCGCCTCCCCCGCTCCGGCCTCGCTCCGTTTGAGGAAGGCTCGGCTCGAACCCGCACCAGGGCCAGGCCTGCGTCGCCCCAAATCTCCCGCTCCCAGCGCCCGGGCCCGAGCGGCTGAGCGCCCGCCTCTCCACCTCAGTTTGGCGGCCTCGTCCCGCCCCGACCACAGGGCGCTCCCTCCGGGTCGCCGGCGCCGCGCCCCCGCCCCGAGCCGCCCCGCCCCGCCTCGCCGATCCCCCGGCCCCGCGTCGGAAGGACCGGAGCCCCCGAGGACCCCGCTGGCGGCCCTGGGCAGGCCTCACCTGGCCGCGGACGTCGCCGAGGAGGAGGGAGCTCAGTCACAACGTGCGGCGCTGCGAGCACTGAGCCCGTCCCTGCGCCGCGGGCCGGGACTTCCCGCCCGGCGCCCGAGGCCCCGCCCACGCCCCGCCCCTTCCGCGCCGCCGCGCCTCGCCATTGGCCCGGAGCGCTGTCACTCGGACCCTCCCCTCCGGGAAACGGGGGCGCCTCAGGCCCCTGGGGCTACGGGGGGAGGGGGAGAGGCGACCCGCGAGGGGAGGGGGCGCTGCAGGGCTGGGGGGGGCCTTGGCTCCCCGGCGGCCGGGGGGGTGAGGGGTGCAGCGAGGCCCCGCCCCACTTTACTCCCGCCCCCCGTGGGGACCCCCGGACCCGGGCGCGGACACCCCAGCGGAGGGGCGTGGTGCCGGCCGGCATGAGGCTCCCGGGATCCGGCACGTACTCCGAGTCCCGCACGCACGCAGCGTCCCGCCGGCGCCGCACGTCGGGCCTTCGACCTTGATGACGACCTTCGCGGCCCGCCTCTCTCTCCGCCGCTCCCCCGCCCCCCCCGCAGGGGGGCGTCGGAGACCCCGTGGCCCAGAGACGCGGTGGGCCCCGGGCCTCGGAGCCGCGTCCTCCCGCCCCCTCTCCGGGCCCTGGTGCCCCCGCCGGCGCTTGTGCGCTGGGCTCCCCGCCGCTGGCCTGGGGACTATATCCATATTTTTCCAATTGCCTTGCATAGAGACATTCAAATATGTATTTGGATTTAATTATTTATTCTGGTCAGCAGCAAAAACTGCCTTTCTTCCTGAATTCTTAGCATTAAAAAAAAAAAAAAAATCTCCCGATGCTACTGGCTGAGGTTCCAAGACATCCAGTAAAGATGAATGCACGGTATTTTCCACTAATAAGCAAGACCTTTAGGATTAAATTAAGCAAAAGAAACGAAACAAAAAACAAAACACAAGGAGCCGAGACCGGTTTGGCTCAATGGATAGAGCGTCGGCTTGGGGACTGAAGGGTCCTGGGTTCTATTCTGTTCAAGGGCATGTACCTTGGTTGCGGGCATATCCCCAGTAGAGGGTGTGCAAGAGGCAGCTGATAGAAGACTCTCTCTCATCGATGTTTCTAACTATCTCTCTTCCTCTCTGTACAAAATCAATAAAATAATATATTTAAAAATAAATAAAAAACATAAACGTTTAAAAAAATAAAATAAAAAATAAAAAACACAAGGAAATTGTAAAATGTTTCCTAAAGCACCAGATGAATTTTGCAAGCAGAGTTTGTGATTTCACCAGCAATAAACTGACGTTTCAGACTGCTTAACACCAAGATCCCAGCCCTATGACTCAGCAGCAAAATCAACAGCCAACATCTCTTAAATCGTCCCTACAGAAATCAGCTCTCATTTTCAGAGCAATTTTAAGGTGTGGCCCTGGACAGGCTCCAACACAATATTTTCTTTTGCTTTAAAGTGGTTAGAGAGAGAGAAACTGGCTCTCTGGCCAGAACCAGTAATTGCTCGGAGGAAATCAAATGTAGAACATGATCACAGATAGCTGCTGTTGCAAGATTCTGGGGACCACAGCACAGAACCCTGAGCCAGCACTTGAACCTCAAATTGTAGTTCACACGTTAATGATTGATGATGCCCTCAGACCTTTCCCAAAATCCACAGGCTGCCAAATGCCCTCCCCGTCTCCATGGCTCCTGACCTGAGGCTTTGTTAGCAGGCCGTGAGGGACATTGACCTTGTTATAGGCGTTTAGTTGTTCATCAGCACTGACTGATGTGCTAGTTGAGCAATTTCACTGGTGGGCAGGGAGGGGTAACGAGTGCCCGAAGCTATTGTCAGAAGACTACATCTTGAAGCACTGTAGGTGGCACCTGTGAGATCATCGCAGGTGGACACTGGGATTGAGAGAAGGTGAATTTGCAGCTGCCTTTGACCCATCTGCGGTTTCTGTGTCCCTGGTTGAACACTGCCCGTTGGCTGAAAAAGGGGCAGGTCTCCAGCCAGATAGGAGTCTTCAGGGCTGCATACATGGCTCAAGGGAGGTAAGAGATCAGAGGACTTAGGAAGGACTTTAGAGCAGTGGTTGTCAACCTTCTAACGCTGGGACCTTTCAATACAGCTCCTCATGTTGTGGTGACCCCCAACCATAAAATTATTTTCTTTTTAAATATATTTTATTGATTTTTTACAGAGAGGAAGAGAGAGGGACAGAGAGTTAGAAACATCGATGAGAGAGAAACATCGATCAGCTGCCTCTTGCATATCTCCTACTGGGGACGTGCCCGCAACCAAGGTACATGCCCTTGACTGGAATCAAACCCGGGACCTTTCAGTCCGCAGGCAGACCCTCTATCCACTGAGCCAAAAGGGTCTTGGCCATAAAATTATTTTCGTTGCTACTTCATAACTGTAATGTTGCTACTGTTATGAATCATAATGTAAATATCTCTGTTTTCCGATGGTCTTAGGCGACCCTGCTAGCGAATCAGGGTCGCCTAAGACCATAGGAAAACTCAGATATTTACATTACAGTTATGAAGTAGCAACGAAGACAATTTTATGGTTGGGGGTCACCGCAACATGAGGAGCTGTGTTAAAGGGCCGAGGCATTAGGAAGGTGGAGAACCACTGCTTTAGAGGATCTAGGTGGATGGTCCCTCCACATAACATACCATGAAGATGTGTGTGTTTATCACTGTTTCGCACATACCAAAGACTGCGTGAGCCCCAGATGGAAAAGCCTTCGGGAGCATGTGGCTCCTTGTGATTCACTGTCTGAGAGCAGGGTTTCCATGGAGGCTCTGCATGGACCATGAGGTAATGAGAACACCCCTCCCCTCACCTGTCACCACTTATAACGGTGTGAGGCCTGTTTTCTGCCAGCTGTCAGTCACTTAACCTGGTGACAAGGCATCATCTCCACTTCTCAGAGCACAGAGGCTAGCTGACCTGCCCACCCTGCAGCTAGTGAATGGAGGGGCCAGGGACTGACCCAACCACTGAGCCTCCTGCTCCTCACGGTGAACTTCACCCCAGCCTTGAGTCTGGGTGAGAGGTCGCAACCCTAAACTTTATCCCGGGAGCCTTCCCATCCTTTGCATGTCCAGACTATGGCTATACCCACAGACACAGCTGGACTGTGGCAGCTGCGGGTTTGAGACACGTGGCTCAGGGTTTGCTGGGTGCTGTAGCCTCTCGAGAACTGAGGAGAGAGCAGCTCCGAGTAGGAGAGGTGTTATGTTGCATCACAATTCCAGTTCCAGTTCCAAAATGCTCCCCGCCCCACACTTGTGCTGGCGCTGCTGGCACCTCCTAATGGGAGGGCAGGAAGTCTCTGGTTTTCCAGGAACCCCTCACAGTTCTCCTGAAGCGAGTCCCTGCCCTCCTGCGTTGGAAGTGCTGACTGATCTTGGTTTTTGTTTGTTCCCTGACGGTCAGGGTGCTGAGGGGAGAATGGAATTCAGCTCCTCAGGGCCCATCGGCATCCTGTGGCGAAGGGAGCACTGCAGACTGGATCATTTATTCCCTGCCCAGCGGGTCTCCTCAGAGCTGGCCCCTGGTGCTGTAAAAGGACAGAAATGCATTCTCAATTCTGGAGTCCAGAGGACTGAGCAGCGCTTGTTCCTGGCCTCTGTCTGGCTTCTGGTGGTTGCTGGCCCTCCATGGCCTGTAGATGTGTCGCTTTAAACCGACTGCAGTCACATGCCTCCCCCTGTCTCCCAGTCCCCCCCCCCCCCCCCCTCTCTCTCTCTATATATATATATATATATCCTTTGGCTAATTTAAAAAAAAAACAAAAAACTTTTACTCAGCTTTTTAAACTAAAAAAAAAAAAGCCTCACCGCAGTCCCTGGCCCATGGCGATGGAGCAGCTGGCACTGAAGCTGCACCGACAGCCCATTCCCGGCCCCGCAGGTCACGCTCAGGAAGGGAACTCGGATCTGTGCAAGGAGCCGCGGAGGGCCCTTCTGGGGAGGCAGGAGCGTGGGTGCAGGACCATGCCGGCCCCCAACCCCCAGGAGGAGACGGGCTTCAGGGGAACTGGGAGCTGAGCTCAGGTTATTGAAGATTAGGCAGCAAAGGGGATGATCTAATCTCGGAGGCTCCAGAAATGAGTGCAATGACTGCAGAGAGGGGGTCCCACGGAGGCCGAAGCAGCTCCATGTAAGAGAAAAACAGAAAGAACCGTTTGCAAAATGATTCCCGGTTCCCGCCACTGGGCCGACTGTTGCTCCCTCTGTCAAAAGGGTTTCCCCAGGTGTAAACACAAGGCGAATTCCAATGAGTCACCTCTCAATCCCGCAGAGAGCTTTAGAACATCTTTAAAAAAAAAAAAATTTAGACTATATTTTTATTGATGTCATAGATGAGAGGGAGAGAGAGACAGAAACATCAGTGATGAGAGAGGATCATTGATCATTGATCGGCTGCCTCCTGAACACTCCCCCCCCCCCCCCCCCCAGGGATCGAGCCCACAACCTGGGCACGTGCCCTTGACCAGAACTGAACCTGGGACCTTTCAATCCACAGGCCGATGCTCTGTCCACTGAACCAAACCGGCCAGGGTGGAACATCTCTAAGATCAACTCCTTGAGATGAAAATAAAGGAAAGGAAGCCTCAGCCCCAAGGCTGAGCGTTAGTCCGCATCCTGGGCTCCTGCCTCCTCCTCCATTCATCACGAGCAGACCTCTGCTTCCTGGAGAGACAAAGACGCTTCTGTTACTTCCCAGGGGAAGTCGCCCTGTTTGGACACGGCCCCGGCCTCGCCGGAGTGGCACCGATGGGAGAGGGACTGCCTGTGGCCAGTGCCAAGGCCTCTCTCAGTCCCACCCTCACGGTGCCCTTGGGTTCCCGCCAGATCCACAGATGCCAGCTCCCCGAGGCAGGAGCTTCTTTAGGAGTTGAATTTATTCTCATCTGAGGAGTTGCCAACCTGGTCCCATTTATGGAGAAGCACAGCGCCTTCCCCCCGGGCAGGAGTCTGCGCATGGACATTCAGAGGCGCAAGAAACACCGGAATTCCCCCAGTTAGCATCCTGTCTCCAGGATCCATCCATGTTAAGATACACAAAGGATTTTCTAAATGTATTTTGATCGACTTCAGAGAGGAAGGGAGAGGGAGAGAGAGAGAAACATCCATGATGAGAGAGAGTCATCGATCGGCTGCTTCCTGAACGCCCCCCATTGGGGATGGAGCCCACAACTGAGGCACGTGTCATGACCAGGAATCAAGCTGTGACCTCCTGGTTCATAGGTCACTGCTCCACCACTGAGCCACGCTGGTGAGCCTGGGGTTCTCCCCCATAGTGGGTGGATTCACACAGAGTTTTGGGGTGTTCTTAGACACAGGTGAGGGAGAGAGCACCCCTCCTTGTTTGCTTTACCTCTGAGCTCTTCTGAAAAGCTCTCTGCGCAGTGACCACTGAGAAACACTTTCCACCCACAGATCCGGCCCCGCCCTCCAGGCGCCCGGCTGTCGGATGCAGAAGCACACGCAGCCATGGTGCCACCTGGAACGCTGAAGGGCCTGCATGCCCACGGGCACGAGAATGCGTGTGCGCCGAAGGTATTTGAGAGCAGGATCCCCCCCCCCCCCCCGAACTGCTTTTTCTGGCCAAAAGCAGAACCTTGCAAAAGGACTCAGTTGTCATTAGCAGCAACCAGGGAAGACTGCCAGCATTGTGACAAAGCGGTTCCCTTCTCCCATCTCTTCTCCGCTCCCTTCCTGTGAAGATGGTATAGAAACTCCGACCCTAATCACTCCCTTGAGTCACATTTGTGGTTTTTTTTGTTTGTTTGTAATATTAGGTTTAGTAATAATTAATGTCGTTTCTAATACTTTTTAAAATCGAATTTATTTAAACAATACAACAAAATTTAACCAACAATATAGTTGCCGTTGTTTTCTACTACTTGTGCCCAACGCTCAGGAAGCATTTTAATCCCTCTGTTGTAAAATTCTTGTGATTTTGATGCAAAAAATTCGGTCAATGGATTTTTGAGGCATTCTTCATTATTAAATTTTTTTCCAAGAAGAAAGTTTTGCAAAGAACGAAACAAATGGTAATCGGGAGGGGCAATATCAGGAGAATATGCAGGTTGAGGGAGAACTTCCCATTCCAACTGGCGCAGTTTTTCAGCAGTGATTCTTGCAGTATGCGGTCGTGTGTTATCGTGGTGAAGAATTACGCCCTTCTAATTAATCAGTGCAGGTTCTTTTTCTCTTAAAGCTTGGGCTAACCTTTCCAATTGGGCACTATACACTGCACTTGTAATGGTTTGGTTAGATGGTAAAAGTTCATAATGAAGAATTCCTTTAAAATTCCACCAAACACACAACATCACTTTTTTCGCATGCAAGTCAGGTTTTGGCGTGGGCTGCGGAGCCTCATTTTTGTCCAACCATTGAGGCCGCCTTTTCCAATTAACATACAGCACCCATTTTTCATCTCTGGTAACAATTTGCTCTAAAAACGGCAAACGGTTTTGACGAGAGAGGAGCGAACTGCAAATTGTGACTCTTTGATTATGGTTGTTGTCGGTCAACTCATGAGGAACCCATTTTCCAAACTTTTGGACTTTGCCAAGTGCACGCAATTGATTGGAAATTGTTTTTTGTGAACAATTTAAAGTTGTCGCAAGCTCTTGTTGGGTAATTTGAGGATTTTGCACCAAAAGAGCTTGAAGAGCTTCTTGATCAAAATTGGACACACGGCCTCGACCACTCTTGTCATCTAACGAAAAATTTCCCTCGCGAAATTTCTCAAACCAACACTGGCATTTTCTGGCGCTAACTGCCTCTTGACCAAGAGCACTACAGATGTGTTTTGCAGCCTCACTTGCTTTTCTTCCTAATTGGAACTCGTAAAGCATGCAGTGCCGAATATGCTCTTCATCCGCCATCTTCTTAGCCCTAGTTTTGCAACAAAAACCAAACCAAACACAAACTTTTTCAAGCAAAATTTGTTAATTGCACTTCACACGTTCTGTAGATACCACGTGTTTGAAGGTTATGTCAATACAAGTCAACGCCAAGCAAGATTTTAAACGAATGTTTAAAAACGACATTAATTATTACTAGACCCGATATATTTTATTGCCGAAACCAGTTTGGCTCGGTGGATAGAGTGTTGGTCTGCGGACTGAGGGGGTCCCAGGTTCGATTCCGGTAAAGGGCATGTACCTTAGTTGCGGGCACATCCCCGGCGGGGGATGTGCAGGAGGCAGGTGGTCGATGTTTCTCTCTCATCAATGAAAAAAAAAATCAATAAAATATATTTAAAAAACAAATATATATATATATATATATATATATATATATATATATATTTTTTTTTTTTTTTTACAGAGAGGAAGGAAGAGAGATAGAGAGCTAGAAACATTGATGAGAGAGAAACATCGACCAGCTGCCTCCTGCACACCCCCCACTGGGGATGTGCTCGCAACCAAGGTAATGCCCTTGACTGGAATCGAACCTGGGACCTTTCAGTCCGCAGGCCGACGCTCTATCCACTGAGCCAAACCAGCTTCAGCTTGAGTCATGTTTTTGTGTGGGCTCCCCTCATAATCTGTGCTTTCTCCGCTTAATTTGCAGGCCCCACGGCCAGAACACGGGAGAGCAGGGGAAAGGATTTCCTCTCTGACAGTGTCTGACCGGGAGAGCGACGCCTCTGGTTTCCGACTTGTGTTGGAGGATCCCCCAGAGCACTTTCCAGAGCCCCTGGCTCTCCCTCCGCTGGTCAAGGTTCATTCAACAAACATTTCCCCACGTCCGGCCCCGTGCCAGGCCCCGCATCAGGCCCCGCTGGGAGCTGCAGGCAGGACAGCCACGGCAGGCACACTGGGTGCAGGACGCAGGCAGGAGGCAAGGAGACGCAGTCCTTGGCAGAGGTTCTCACGGAGCAAGGGAGCGCGGCGGAGCCTGTGTGCGTGGATAATGTGGTCTTTATTCCACCGGACAGTTTCTCAATGTAAAATCCCAGCAGCTGATGTCGTTACAGCGACTCCCGTTTGTTTGTTTTTACATAGGACAGGAAAGAAGCAGGTGTGTTATTTTACTACTTGCTTTAAAAATTATTGAAGTACTCTCTGCTGGTCATAAAAACTCCAGATGAAACAGAAGCGTGCTGCTGCCCTCCTCCTCCGTGTTCTGCTTCCCACTGTTGACAGTCTGGCGTGCGACTCTCCAAGGGTTTTCCTGTCTCTGCCAAGAAACATACACCTTCATACAGAGATGGAGACATACTTAAAAAAACAAAACAAAACAAAACAACAAAATGGAACAATGCTCTATGTATATCGGTCTGAGGTTTTCTCTTTTCCCTCACCCCACTGTACACTTTCTGAGTACACCCACAGGTTTATCTGTCCCTGCTCTTCCTAAGGCTGCATGGAGTGTCATAGTTTAAATATCACGCATGATGTAATGAGTGTCCTGCTAGCGGACATTTAAGTTGTTCAAAAAATCTCATTTTTCTTTATTTACTTACTAAAGGCCCGGTGCACAAAATTTGTGCTCTGGAGGGGAGGGTCTCTCAGGCTTGCCTGTGCCTTCTCAGGGCGGGAGTGGGCCGAAGCCGGCAGGCAGACCTCCCCCTCGCAGTCCGGGGGCCCTTTCCTCACCGCCGCCGGCCTGCTTGCTGCTCCTGAGCGCTGCTGCAGAGGCAGGAGAGGCTCCCACCACTGCCACTGTACTCGCCAGCTGGGAGCCCAGCTCCACAGGGGAGCACACTGACCACCAGGGGGCAGCTCCTGCGTTGAGTATCTGCCTTTTTTTTTTTTTTTTTTTTTTTAATATATATTTTATTGATTTTGTACAGAAAGGAAGGGAGAGAGATAGAGAGTTAGAAACATCGATGAAAGAGAGTCATCGATCAGCTGCCTCTTGCACAGCCCCTACTGGGAATATGCCCCCAACCAAGGTACATGCCCTTGACCGGAATCGAACCCGGATCCCTTCAGTCCCCAAGCCGATGCTCTATCCATTGAGCCCGACGCTCTATCCATTGAGCCAAACCGGTTTCGGCGAGTATCTGCCCTTTGGTGGTCAGTGCATGTCCTAGTGACCAGTTGTTTAATTGGTTGATTTGCATATTAGGCTTTTATTATGTAGGATTGTTGACAGTATTACAGATGTTCCCCATTCCCCCCCTCTCCCTTTGCCATCCTACACCCATACCCCTCACCGCCCCAGGCCTTCACCACACTCTTGTCTGTGTCCACGCTCTGTGCATATGAGAGGGCAGGTGGGGTGAGGATGGGATCCTGACTCCACTGTGGGGCAGGGCGGAGTTATCCTCCATTCTGTAATTGAACCCTAGCCCTCACCCAACCAATCAGGGTTAGCTGAGGCAGTGACATCACCACCGACCGGAGTAAAACCCCTGGACTGGGCGAAATTCCCTCTCTCTTCCGCCATGCTGCCAGCATGAGTGGGACAGAGCCCATGCTAGCATGGAAAAGGCTCTTTTGTTTATCGGACTCGGCTCCCTGGTGGTCCTTGGGGAATCACGAAGTCTGGGCGTAACACATATATGCATATATGTCCTTTGGTTAATGTTGCAATTCTACCACTAATTAAATATCTCTGGACTACAGAGTCTGGAACAACGCAGGTAACTACTGAGGGCCTACTCCCAAAAGGGCGCGCACGCTCAGTAAGTACTTTTACCTCGGAGTCCGCCTATTGGCACGAGCTTAAAATAACTATGCAGGACACACAACATACAATGCTCCAAGTCACACGGTTTATTTACCTAAGTCCTGGCGCCTTCCAATACTCAGGCAGGGCCACCCGGCGACCTGAAGCGAGACACACCACGAAGGATGATTTCTGCTGGCAATAAGTTGCTCCTGTGGCCGAGGATTTCTCAAAGGCCGAAGGAAGGAGATCAGCAAGAGGAGATGGCTCTGTGGAGGCGATGACCGCTCTGATTTCCTCAATCGGGGTCTCTGGTTTTATCCTCTTTGGTTGCTAGGTCAGTTGTCAAGTGACATCTTCGTGTGTCGCTTATCAGGGTGTCGCAGCCTGCTCACTGGGGTGAGGGCCACACTGATTTTTCGGTGGCGTTCCCGGCGCCATTTTACATTTGCTTTTACATAGTTTATATTTCACGCATTTAAATCACACTTCTATCTAATACAATTATTTCTCTATGTTCTATCTTATAACAGTTAATCTCTTCCCCTCTCCCCCACACCCCTCCCCTCTGAGGTCTGTGAGTCTGTTCCATGCATCCATGCCTTGGGACGTAGTTTGCTTATCTATTTTGTTCATTAGATCCCACAACTAAGTGAGATCATGTGATACTTGTCTTTCTCGGGCTTATTTCACTCAGCATAATATTCTCCAGGTCCCTCCATGCTGCCGCAAAGGGTGGCAGATCCTTCTTTTTGCCAGCCACACAGCATTCCATGGTGTAAACGCGTTCCCAGCATTTGAGAACACCGGCATTTTAACTTCACTCGTCTCTGGGCGGAAAACATCATCTTGCTTTAATTTGCACTTTATGAGTGTCGGTAAATTGAGCTTCTCTTCATGTTTATTCCTCAGCCCCTCTGGTCCTCTCACAGGAGTGGCGCGGGAGGTAAAGAAACCTGAGCTGTGCTCTTCTGTGGCTTCCCTCAGGCTGTGCAGGGTTCCTGGGGGACCCCTCTGCATGTTAATTGAGATGCCCTTCAAGATGGAAACAAACTCCGCGGGAAGCAGAGGTCTTCAAATATAAAAGTAAAACATAAAAACACCCGCCCCCCAATAAAACACACACACAAGGACCACTAAATCACTAGGTCATCATCCGCTGACACTGTTAAGCCTGCACACGTTATTAGAATGGGCTAGAATAATAACATGTACATTTTATTCTTTTTAAAAACGACAAACCGTCAAGCATCCATTGAAGTCTTTATGGGACATCTCTACTGTCAGCTACAGATGGAGGTTTACGTCTCCAGCGAGCCTTGTGACAAGTGGAAATGGGAATTAGAGGCAAGTATGACCCAACAGGACCTTCATGAATGCTGAGGGGTCGTAACAAATGATTCCCTTGTTTTCTGAAAGCAGCCTGAGCTTTGTGAACTCAGGTCAGAACAAAGGGAATAAAGCAGGAACATTCATAGGCACAGGCACTGGGAAACAATGTGTGTGTGCCTGTGCACGTGTGTATCCTATGCGTGCATGCCTGCAGGTGCGTGTGTGTGTGTGTGTGTGTATGTGTGTGCGTGTGCGCGCACGCGCGCGTCCATGGCTGGCTAGGAGGACACATACCACAAGGCCCACGCAGGGGATGGACTAAGGGGAGGAAGGGGAATGGAAGCGTTTACCTTTGTTCCTCAGCACACTGCCTGGATCCTTCATTATTTTATTCATCTCGTTTCTTTTTTTCCAAGCATGGATTACTTGTATATCTTTGGAGCCCACCACACATCTGTCTGTGGCGGGGACTCAGGGCGGGTGTAACAAAGGGGCCAGGGCGGGAGGGGTGACATCCTGTGGGCCCGGAGGGCAGCTTCCAGAGGGGAAAGGCCAGGGAGAGGGGGGCGGGCGGCCGCAGGAGGGGAGGGAGGCAGCGGTGGTTGGTCCCGCTGGGTCTTCACCTTCCCTTTCTCCCCCCCACTGGGTTTTGAGCCACAAGTGAGGCGGACCTCTTGGCGGGGCCTGGGCGGGGCCCTGGGCCCTGGCCATCTCCTCTTTCCTGGGGAGGACCGGTTTTATTGCTGTGAGCGCTACCCAGACCCCCAGAGGAGGCAACCCGTTTCCCTCGCCTGTTTTTACTTTGTGTTCCCTGTGGGGTGCTAAGGACCTGCAGGGCATGTTTCCAGAAGGTTCCTCTGATCACGTAGAGGAAGCCTTGCATAATTGAACCGGAGGGACCCCAGGCATGAGATGCACAGCTGCTGCAGGATAACGGGCTGAGCAGAAAGTTCACATTTAGGACGAGGCTGGTCTTGGCCCCTCAGGTTAGCTTCTCCATGAACACGGGCGTCTTGGGGAGTTCAGGCTCAGGGCACTGGCAGTGCCAGCCCAGGCGGCTGTGGTGGACCAGCCACTGTGTTGGGGTGACTCCTGGGTGACCCCGACCTTCTGGCTGGTCAATGTGAGAATCTCCCTGTTGCGATCTCTGATCTCGGAGGTTGAGCTGATTGAAAGTGACACAAAGACGTCAATGGATGCTTGATGGTTTGGTTTTGTTGTCTTTTAAAGGAATGAAATTTACATGTTATTATTCTAGCTGATTCTAACAATGTGTGCAGGCTTAACTGTCAGCTGATGGTGACCTGGTGATTTAGTGGTCCTGGCGTGTTTTTTTTATTTATTTATTTTTTTTATTGGGGGGAGGGTGTTTTATTTTTTATTTTATATTTGAAGACGGGAGGATGTTATGGGCGACCCGTGAATGACGACCACCAGTCAGCCACATTGGATTTAGGAAGCCTTTATTACGAACTCGAGTCCAGGCTCACGTCTCAACTGACACAGCAGCGAGCAACGAGAGCCCCGACCCACTCTAAGAATGCTACTTTTTTTAAAAATATATTTTTTTGTTAAATTATTATTTTTGTACATATACCAATGCCCCTCCTCCCGTACATACCCTCTCTCCCCAGAGTTTTGTGTCCATTGGTTGTACTTATATGCATGTATACAAGTCCTTCGGTTGATCTCTTATCTCCCCCGGATCTCCCCAACCTCCCTGCTGTAATTTGACAGTCTGCTTGTTGCTTTACTGTCTCTATCTATCTTTTGGTTCTTCAGTTGATAATGTTCTTTATCATCCATATATAAGTGAGGTCATGTCGTGTCTCTCTTTCATTGACTGGCTTGTTTCACTCAGCATGATGTTCTCCAATTCCATCCAGGTTGCTCCAAACGATGAGAATTTTTTTCTTTTTTATGGCAGCATAATATTCCATTGTGTAAATGTACCATAGTTTTTGGATCCAATCATCTGCTGCTGGGCACCTAGGCTGTTTCCAAATCCTAGCTATTGTAAATTGTGCTACTATGAACATAGGGGTGCATATATCCTTTCTGACTGATGTTTCTAGCTTCTTGGGATATATTCCTAGGAGTGGGATTACTGGGTCAAATGGGAGTTCCATTTTCAGTTTTTTGAGGAAGCTCCATATTGTTCTCCACAGTGGTTGCACCAGTCTACATTCCCACCAGCAGTGCACGAGGGTTCCTTTTTCTCCGCAACCTCGCCAACACTTGTTGTTTGTTGATTTGTTGATGTTGGCCATTCTGACAGGTGTGAGATGGTACCGCATTGTTGTTTTGATTTGCATTTCTTGGATAATTAGTGACTTTGAGCATGTTTTCATATGCCTCTTGGCTTTCCTTCTGTCTTCTTTTAAGAAGATTCTATTTAGATCCATTGCCCATTTTTTAATTGGGTCATTTATCTTCCTCTTATTAAGTTGTATAAGCTGTCTGTAGGTGTTGGAGATTAAACCTTTATCAGTGATATCATTTGCAAATATGTTCTCCCATACAGAGGGCTTTCTTGTTGTTTTGTTGAAGGTTTCCTTTGCTGTAAAAAAGCTTTTTATTTTGATATAGTCCCATTTGTTTATTTTCTCTTTAGCTTCCATTGCCCTAGGGGAAGTATCAGTGAAGAAGTTCTTTTGGCATATGTCTGAGATTTTGCTGCTTGTGGATGCCTTAGTATTTTTATGGTTTCATGTCTTATGTTTAAGTCCTGTATCCATTTTGAGTTTATTTTTGTGTATGGTGTAAGTTGGTGATCCAGTTTTATTCTTTTGCATGTATTTGTCCTAATTTTCCCAACACCATTTATTGAAGAGACTGTCTTGACTCTGTTGTATGTTTGTGCCTCCTTTGTCAAATATTAACTGAGCATAGTGATTTGGGTTGATATCTGGGTTCTCAATTCTATTCCATTGATCTATATGTCTGTTCTTATGCCTGTACCAGGCTGTTTTGAGAACAGTGGCTTTGTAATACAGATTGAAATCTGGTATTGAGATCCCTCCTACTTTACTCTTCTTTCTCAGGATTGCTGTGGCTATTCGGGGTCTTCTGTTGTTCCAAATGAACTTTTGAAGAGTTTTTTCTAGGTCAGTGAAATATGCCGTTGGTATTTTAATTGGGAGTGCATTGAACCTATAGATTGCTTTGGGAAGTATGGACATTTTGATGATGTTGATTCTACCAATCCATAAACATGGTATGTTCTTCCATCTGTTTACATCTTCCTCTATCTCTTTTTTCAGTGTCATGTAGTTTTCCGTGTATAGGTCTTTTACCTCCTTAGTTAAGTTTATTCCAAGGTATCTTAGTTTTTTTGGTGCGATGGTAAATGGGATTGCCTTTTTAGTCTCTGTTTCTGCAAGTTCACTATTGGTGTATAGAAATGCCATAGATTTCTTGGCGTTAATTTTGTATCCTGCTACATTGCCAAATTCATTTATTAAGTCAATTAGTTTTTTAATGGAGTCTTTTATGTACAATATCATGTCATCTGCAAATAAGGATAACTTTTACTTCTTCTTTTCCAATTTGGATGCCTTTTATATCCTCTTTTTGTCTAATTGCAATGGCTAGTACTTCTAGTACTATGTCAAACAGGAGTGGTGAGAGTGGGCAACCCTGTCTTGTTCCTGTTCTTAGAGGGAATGGTTTTAGTTTTTGCCCATTGAGTATGATGTTGGCTGTGGGTTTATCATATATAGCTTTTATTATGTTGAGGTATGATTCTTGTACTCCCACTTTGTTGAGAATTTTTATCAGGAAAGGGTGTTGGATTTTATCAAATGCTTTTTCTGCATCAATTGATATGACTATATGATTTTTATGTTTCAATTTGTTTATGTGATGTATCATGTTTATTGTTTTGCGGATATTGTACCATCCTTGCATTCCTAGAATAAATCCTACTTGGTCGTGGTGTATGATCTTTGTGATGCTCTGCTGGAGCCGATTTGCTAGAATTTTGTTGAGGATTTTGGCATCTATGTTCATGAGGGATATTGGCCTGTAATTCTCTTTCATTGAGTTGTCTTTATCTGGTTTTGGTATTAGGTTGATGCTGGCTTCATAGAAGGAGTTTGGAAGTGTTCCTTCCTCTTGGATTTTTTGGAATAGTCTGAGGAGGATAGGTTTTAGTTCTTCCTTGAATTTTTGGTAAAACTCTCCTGTGAAGCCATCTGGCCCTGGGCTTTTGTTTGCTGGAAGCTTTTTGATGACTGTTTCAATTTCTTCCCAAGTTACTGTTCTATTGAGATTTATAGATTCTTCCTGATTGAGTATTGTATTTCTCTAGGAATATGTCCATTTCCTCCAGGTTGTTCAATTTGTTGGAATAGATTTGTTCGTAGTATTTTGTAACAATCCTTTGTATTCCCGTGGGGTCTGTTGTTATTTCACCTCTTTCTTTTCTGATTTTGTTTATTTGGGTCCTCTTTCTTTGTTTCTTGGTTAGCCTGGCTAGAGGTTCATCTATCTTGTTTATCCTTTCAAAGAACCAGCTCTTGGTTTTGTTGATCTTATGTATTGTTTCTTTGGTCTCTATGTCGTTTATCTCTTAAGCATGCTACCTTTATCCCTGTCTTAGGGATGCCTGGCAGATTATGATTGGCTAAAAGTTTTAACAAAGAAACGTCAGTTATAAGTTATAGAAAAATTCCACTAGTACAGTAACATTTAAAGTTTATACAATACCTAGGGTGGGGGTTTATTTTCAGCTTAAGCAGTCTCTGTTTCACCTGATTTGGTCTGTTTGTCCTGCCTTGTGACTACTGGTTACAGGACGTGCCTGCCTGGGGGTTGAGCCTTGCAAAAGAACTAATTTATGACTAAGTTATGCTACCTTCCTTGTTGTGGGTCCGGTTGCTCGTTCCTTCCCTGGCCTGGAGTCCTGCCTCAACAGGGTGTTGCTGGCCATCTGGAGCTCTGCCTCCACCGGGTCTTGCCGGCCACAACATTCCCCACTGGTCTTATCGGGGAATCAAATCGTTGATTCTGGCTGCTCCCATTCCTCCTCCCGGATCGGCTGATACTGGGTATGTAGGACCATGAGCTTTACTGCCTAAATTCTATCCTGTTTGAAGGTTGTCAGGCTGCGGAGGGGGCAGGGTCCAATGAGTGACATGAGTAAGAGTAGGGCGAGGGGCCCTGCTTTAGCTGTTATTAAGGTCCTTAACCAGGGGGGCCAGGAAAATAAGTTTTCATACCAATTTCCTTCTTGCCTTCTCCGTTCCTCTCTTCTGCTCTCCCATTCCCTTGCACATGTAGCTTTACTTAGCCCCAGACTTTCTCACTGGCTAGCAAAAACGTTCTTACAGTTACCAAAACCTCTAGTACCACAGTTCCCATTAGTACTGACCTCACTGAAGTCCAATTCCCCTCCTGCAGGCATCAAGTCTCCTCCTGGCCTGTGTGGAGCCCAGGCTAGGGATCTCACGGGTGAGGCTCCTGGTTGCCAGGATCCAGGTTGTTTTCTGTGCAGGAGCTGGGAGTGGTGTAGCCAGGTTTGGGTGCCATCTATTTCAACAGCCGTGGGCGTGCTCAGGATAACAGTGTAGCGTCCCTTTCAGGTTGGGTGAGTCCTTGGACAGTGAACTTCTTTACCCACACAGTCTCCGGGCTGGAAGGGGTGTACAGGGTCCACGGGGGGCACTGGCAGTGCATCTGGAACAAGCTTATACATGGCTCTCTGGGTAAATTGCAGAACCTGTAAGGACTTGAGCAAGGGAATGGTTATGAATTCTAGCTTTCAGTTTCTTCCTGACCCTGGGGAGGATGGAGAGGAGGTCTGCCATACATGATCTCAAAAAAAGGGGGGTGGGGACCCATCCCAGTAGGGATACACCTGGCCCATAATAGGGCGAAGGGCAGGGAGTTGGTCCAATTTTCACCGGTTTCCAGAACAAATTTAATTAAACTTTTTAGAGTTCCGCTCATGCCTGTCCTAAGGCTTGAGCTATACTTTGAGATACCTTGCTACAAAGGCTGGACTGTTATCTGATCCTATGACTACAGGCAGCTCGAATCTAGGTATAATCTCCTGGAATAATTTCTTGACTACTATAGAGGCAGTTTCTATCCTAGCCTTCAACCTACCGTATTTTCCGGCGTATAAGACGACCCCCCCTAATTTTACAGTCAAAACATAGGTTTAGGCCTATATTCTCTGTATAAGACTACCCCCCACTTCCAAGGCAACACCAGTTCTTTTTTTAATAGACCGCCTCTCTGACTCTGGCCAATCTGAGCAGGCTTTTTTTCCGTTTCAAAAGTCGTCTTATATGCCGGAAAATACAGTAATCTGAGAAGGTGTCTATAAAAAGTAGCATGTACTTGTACCTTAATGCTGGTGGCTTAATCTCTGTGAAACCCGCCTTCTAATGCTCTCCTAGGGAATTTCCCTGGGGCCCGAATTCCCAGGGGGACCCTCTATTCTTGCTTAGCATTTACCTGTGCACAGACAGTACTTCTAGTGACTATGCTTTTACCTGTGCACAGACAGTACTTCTAGTGACTATGCTTTCTTAAGCTTCGTAGTATCTGCCTCACAGAAGTTCAGAAATCTTTGATGATGCCTAAGTGGGTAACCAGGTGTAACTAGGCAACTAACGTCTGACCTAGAGCCTCTGGGACCAACAGTCTGTCATCTGGTAGGGTCTACCAACCATCTGGTCCTTTGATGACTTGCTTCTGTTCAGCCAATTCCTCCTCTTGTTTGGTGTAGGTCGGGGTCCGGCAGGGTTACTAAGACTTGTAAAGGCCCCACTGGTCTTTGGGCATCTTCCTTAGCAGTTTGGTCTGCGGCTCTGTTTCCTCTGGCTTCAGTTGTCTCCCCTTTCTGATGTCCTTTGCAGCGCACTACTGCAACTGCTTTCTCCTGTTTCAGATGGACTCAAATAAGCTAAAATCTCTTCCTTATTTTTAATGTTCTTTCTGGCTGAAGTTGATAATCCTCTTTCCTGGGGGATGGCACTGTGTCCCCAGGGAAGGGCCTGGATTAAGACCAAAAGTTCAGGAACTGTGCCCAAATGGTGTGGTCCAGGGTGACTACTGCTGCCATCCCGAACGTAACTGCTCCCATCCGTGAACAGTACCTTGTCTGGTGATGACGGCAGGACATCTGTCAGTACTGTGTCTGTTACCTCTATGCCATCATGAATGGGTTCCTCTGGATCATCTGGAAGCAGGCTGGCAGGGTTGATGGCCAGTGTCTTACGGAACCGAACGCAGGGCTGGTCCAGGAGAAGAGCTTGGCACTGGGTGATTCTGGTGTTTGACATCCATCTCTCTGGAGCACCCGAAGGAGGGTCTCAACGGCATGGGGTGTTGTCAGGGCTATCTCCTGGCCCAGAGTCTACTTATCTGCCTCCTTCACCAGCAATGCAGTGGTGGCCGCTGCCCAGAGGCACACTGGCCACACTGCTGCAGATAGGCCACAGGTCTCTTCCAGAGACCTAGAGTCTGAGTGAGAACCCCTTTGGCAATGCCCCTTACCTCACTCACGTAGAGGTGGAAGGGCTTCATGACATCTGGCAAGGCTAGGGCAGGTGCTGAGACGAGAGCCTTCTTTAGCTCCTCAAAGGCCCGTTGTTCCACTTTGTCCAGTTCAGCCGCTGCATTCCCCCAGTATGTGTTCCTTCTTAGGTCTATAGTCCTTCTTGATGTCCAAGGAAAACAGGCAGTTTGTCTGGTGGCTCCCTGGACTGATATCTTTCTAGAGGCCCCATTGGCTCTGTCAAGACTGAATAAACTGCCCAGTGCTCACCAGGAAATTAATAGGTTTGCCTCTCACTTGTAAGGTTACCTGTGGGGGCTTAATGAAAAAGAGCCCCGGTCCTGTCAGTTCTCTTCCTCTAAGTTAAAAAAATAACAATAACCTTTGGAGTCTAAGTCTCCCTTCTTGCCTCTCCAGCTAACCTGCCAGGATGTCCTCCCTCCCAGTGTCCTATTGGCTGCTGGCTTTCGCTTCCTTTTAATCCTTTCCTGTTCCCCTTCTCATCACATGCACAACCTTCATAAAAACTTTAAATTAGCCTCCAAAATTTTAGGGGGGTCACAGGGGAATTTTCCTCCTGGCTGCAGCCGCCTCCAGCTTCTCAAAACAACCCCTGGAGGTGGGCGGAGGCAGGGAGCGCGAGGGTCCCAGGTGGCGAAGGCGGTGCTGCCCAGGGCGTTTTCATCAGGCTGTCCGCCGCTTGCCTCTTGCTAGCGAAGGTGCCTTGGGGGAACCGGTGACCCCTACACTGTAACCAGACTCCCTGAACTTTCTGAAAAGCTCCTCTGTGTGTGTTTCCATTAATATTACTGATTTTAAAACTATAGCTTAAGAGTTGACACACACACACAAGGACCAAGTTGCCCTCAAAATATTTTCCTCTTCTTCTAAAGATTTTACAATGTATTGTAATCATTTATCACATTAAACGTAGATGGCCAATTGAAACAAACAGTCCTGAGACCATTCCTCCACCACTGATGAAGACTGGGTGGAGGCAGGTGTCTGAAATAAGATTCATTTAGTTTCTGAGCTCGCTGGGCAGACTTGGTGACTTTGCCAGCTCAAGCTTCCTTCTTGTAAATAGTTAATTTTAGAATTCGGTCTCTGCTTTTAACCTTTTTGGACCATAATTGTTACAACTTCATACCTTCAAATTAATAAACATATAAATCCTGTTAGGTGGGCTGATTCCCCTCTGACAGAAAGCAAAGCACCCCTGGGAAAAAGGAATCCCAGTGGCCACTCAGGGCGGTTTGCTAGCTGTCAGAGCACACAGCTTTAAACAAATAAAAGGTTTCTTTCTCTCTCTCTCTCTCTCTCTCTCTCTCTCTCTCTCTTTTTTTACAGATTTTCACACTTATATGAACAAATAATTATACCCAAGCAGACAAACAAAATATTAAACAAACGCCTGTACTTACACCCTTTCAGTAAACAAGTACTATTACAATGTTTCAGCAAAACAGAAATGGCACTCATATTGGACAAAGGAAACAAGACTAACACTCTAGGAACTGTGAGGGGAAAGTTATCCTACAGACCAGCGTTGACCTGGGAAAAAGAGTGGTTAAATCAAAAGTCTTAACATCAGAGCCGTATTGGTCCGCCCGTTTTCGGAAATCCTGAAAATTCTTAAGAAAACATTGCAACGGGGTGGAGGGTCCAGACGGACCCAGCCCCATCCTGACCGTACGAAAAAAAAGACCCAAACAGCAGACTAACAAAGACAACACAACACACAGAGACCAGACACACCTGTCCAACCCCACTCCTGACACCACAGACCTGTGAATCCCGAGCGCCATCCCGGCGGGATTCTGGACCTGGAGGTTACGCTGGGTCCAGCCCTCCTAGGGTCCCCCAGGTTGGAACGTTCCCCAGACCAGACCTTACCTCAGTCTCTGAGGCCCAGATGGCTTCAACACCGGGTGGCCGTTTTGTGCGGAGATCAGTCTGCCTCCCTGGAACCCGGGACGGAGATCAGCGTGTCCTCCCTGGGGTGACCATCCACTGACAACGAGGTCAGAGTGGATCTTGCTGGGGCCTCCAGATGGTATGGGCGACCCGCGAATGACGACCACCCGTCAGCCACATTGGGATTTAGGGAGCTTTTATCACGTCTCAACTGACTCAGCAGCGAGCAATGAGAGCTCCGACCCACTCTAAGCTGCTTTTATCCCCGTCTTAGGGATGCCTCGCAGATCATGATTGGCTAAAAGTTTTAACAAAGGAACGTCAGTTATAAGTTATAGAAAAATTCCACTAGTACAGTAACATTTACAGTTTATACAACACCTGGGGTGGGGTTATTTTCAGCTTAAGCAGTCTCTGTTTCACCTGGTTTGGTCTGTTTGTCCTGCCTTGCCGCTACTGGTTACAGGACGTGCCTGCCTGGGGGTTGAGCCTTGCAAAAGAACTAATTTATGACTAAGTTATGCTACCTTTTGTTGTGGGTCCGGTTGCTCGTTCCTTCCCTGGCCTGGAGTCCTGCCTCGACAGGGTGTTGCTGGCCATCTGGAGCTCTGCCTCCACCGGATCTTGCCGGCCACAACAAGGACACGCAACCACCTGAACCACAACAAGGCCTCTTGAAGATTCTTGATCCTTTCTTTTCCCCTTTCTCTCCCTCTTCCTTTTCTTTCTTCCTGCCTTTCTTTCTTTTTTTAAAAAAATATATTTTTATTGATTTTTTACAGAGAGGAAGAGAGAGGGATAGAGAGCTAGAAACATCGATGAGAGAGAGTCATCGATCAGCTGCCTCCTGCACACCCCCCACCTGAGATGGGCCTACAACCAGGGTACATGCCCTTGAACGGAATCGAACCCGGGATCCCCCAGTCCACAGACCGATGCTCTACCACTGAGCCAAACCAGTTTCGGCTCTTCCTTTCTTTCTTAAATATATTTTTATTGATTTCAGAGAGGAAGGGAGAGGGAGAGAGAGATAGAATCATTACTGATGAGAGAGAATCTTTGATCGGCTGCCTCCTGCGATCCCCAGCATGGGGACCAAGCCCCCAACCTAGGCATGTGCCCTGACTGGGAATCAAACCATGACCTCCTGGTTCATAGGTCGATGCTCAACCACTAAGCCATGCCAGCTGGGCGATTCTTGACATTTTCAACGAGTCTTTTAAAGATACATTTGTATTGCCTGGCCAGTGTGGCTCAATGGTTGAACATTGTCCTATGAACCAGGAACGCATGGTTCAATTCCCGGTCAGGACACATGCCCAGGTTGCAGGCTTGATCCTCAGTGGGGGACGTGCAGGAGGCAGCGATCAGTGATTCTCTCTCTCTTCCTCTCTGAAATCAATAAAAACCTATTTTTATAAAAAAGATCAAAGACCAAACTTTATTTTTATTTAATTAAAAATGTGTTTTTATCGATTTCTTTTAGAGAGAGAGAAATATCCATGCGAGAGAAACATTGGTTGGCTGCATCCTGCATGCCCCCTACCAGGGATGGGGGCCACAATCCGGGCATGTGGGAATGGACTGGACAACCTCTTGGTACGTGGGAGGACACTCACCCCTCTGAGCCACAACTCAGCCGGAGTGGGCATTTGATGTCTTTCAAGTGTGGCTTCTAACGACCAGCAGAGCTGGCATTTCCGATTTAGCAGAGCTCAGCTCCTCTGCCTCTCAGAAGTAGATGGAAGCTAAGCCTCATGTACAGATCACACTGAAGGACTTAAAGATCATGCCTTTGCAGAGCCCTTTGATCCTGAGAAGACTTCTGTGTTGTAGCTCGAACATGGACCAACAAAGGTTCATTAGTCAGGTTCAGCATCTTCTTTTAAGAAGACAGGACACTGACCTTTCGTTGTAGGAAGCACTTCATCCAAAATGGTTAACAGCCCTAGCCTGTTTGGCTCAGTTGGATAGCACATCGGCCTGCGGACTGAAGGGTCCCAGGATCGATTCCGGTCAGGGGCACATGCCCGGGTTGTGGGCTTGATCCCCAGTGGGGGCGTTCTGGAGGCAGCCAATCAATCCCAATCAATGGTTCTCTCTCATCATGGATGTTTCTTTCTCTCTCTCCCTCTTCCTTCCTCTCTGAAATCAATAAAAATATATTAAAAAATGGTTAATATATCTATGATGGATACTTAGAGGGAAATTCACATATGCCAGCAGCTCCTTCTCCAGTAATGTCAAATCGACACATTTTACTGTAGAGGGCACCAATTCCCCTCCCCCTCAACATTGTTTTCTCCTAAATTAGTGACCTGGAAGGCTTGAATAAAAACCACATCAGGGAAAACATTGTTTTGTGAACCCTTTTCAGCTTAATTAATTCACTTTGGCTGTCCAAATTCATCCGGTCTGCCAGTGATTTTCAAGCGCAGTGTTATGACAGCCTGCATACCATGACTGGGCACGGATTTCTGTTTGCGGAGCTAAACAAATGCCAGCAGAGGATTCTTAGGCACATGAACTTCCCACTGAGTGGGTTCTTTGCTCTCATCCATCTGCATTCATTCCCACGGTCTGAGGAGTTAGATACACATGAATGAAGGGGGGGAGGAGATTGGGTCACAGGGGAGACATTCTTCTCTATCCCTTTCCGGAGTCTAAAAGCCTTTCAGCCCGAGCCAGTTTGGCTCAATGGATAGAGCATTGGCCTGCGGTCTGAGGGTCCCAGGTTCAATTCCAGTCCAGGGCATATGCCTGGGTTGTGGGCTTGATCCCCAGTAGGAGGTGTACAGGAGGCAGCCAATCAATGATTCCCTCTCATCATTGATGTTTCTATCTCTCTCTCCCTCTCCCTTCCTCTCTGAAATTAAAAAAATATTAAAAAATAAAAACTGCCAAAACCGGTTTGGCTCAGTGGATAGAGCATCAGCCTGTGGACTGAAAGGTCCCAGGTTTGATTACGTACGATCAAGGGCATGCACCTTGGTTGAGGGCACATCCCCAGTAGGAGGTGTGTAGGAAGTAGCTGATCGATGTTTCTAACTCTCTATCCCTTTCTCTTCCTCTCTGTAAAAAAAATCAATCAGTATATATATATATATATATATATATATATATATATATATATATATACCTTTCCATTTATTTTATCATATTTTAAGGAATGTAAACATTTTTCTTCAAAAAGCCAAGCAGAATCACCCTGTGACCTAGCATCGCCATGCCTAAGAAGGAAATGGGGTATTCATACACTAATGTTCATAGCAGCACCATTAATAACCAAATGATGTACACCACCAAAATGCCCATCAACAGACGAATGGATTAACAAAATGGACACCACACACACACACACACACACACACACACACACACACACACACACTGGAATATTACCAGCCAGAAAAAAGAATAAAATACTAATGCAATGCTACCACACGGTGAACCTCAGGAAATTGTGCTAAGTGAAAGGAGCCAGACATAAAAGTGGCACATCCTCTGCTTCCGTTCACACGCAGTACCCAGGTCTCGTGAGCCGGGGACACAGAAACACATTGGTGGCTGCCAGGGTCAGGAGAAGGAAGGAGTAGGGAGTGATTGTGGGGAGTTTATGAAAATGTTTTAGAACTGGATAAAGAGGGTGGTTGCACAACATTGTGAATATAAATGCTACTAAATTGTACTCTTTAGAAAGAGTTAGTTTATTGTGAATTTCACCTCGATGAAGGAAAATTCATCGTTTTATCTGTACCCTGGGGAATGGGATTTTCTGGATATCCAAACAACGTTTACGGGCCTCTTCTCCTCTTCAAAGGGGTTGTGCAGGCCAGCCTGGACTGTCCTTGACATTCTAGAAGAGAGATACAAATCCATGCCTGTCTCACTGCAGGTCCTTCATATAGACTAGCTGTTTGCAATGACACTGGATTTTGCACAGAACTAAAAGCAAAAAAACTCGTGCACGATATTTTCCTGGCCACTAGATGTCATGCGTGCACAGTCTATGCTTCAGCTTGAAAAACTGCATCCTCCTGTGAGGCTCCTCAGAGAGGTTTGTCTCTGTAAGCAGGACTCTGAGAAGCACAGAGTGCGGGCGATGGAGGATGAGTGAAATGGCAACACTGGCTTCTTGGTGCTTCCCAGATATTTCTTTTTTTTCTTTGGTTTTGTTAATCCTCGCCAGAGGATATTTTCCCATTGGCCTTCCTTCCTTCCTTCCTTCCTTCCTTCCTTCCTTCCTTCCTTCCTTCCTTCCTTCCTTTTGTCTTTTTTCCCCCCTTTCCATTGATTTTTTTAGAGAGAGTGGAAGAGAGAGGAAAAGACAATCATCAGTATATCGATTGGTTGCCTCCTGCACGAGTCTGATCAGGGCCTGGACCGGGGAGGAGCCTGCAACCCAGGCATGTGCCCTTGAACCTGACACCCTTTGATCCACAGGCTGATACTCTATCCACTGAGCCAAACCGGCTAGAGCTTTTCCAGGATGTTTCAATGGGTCACCAGTTATCAGAGGAAACTCAAAATCTAGCACAAGGCATATTTGGGGCCCCTGTCAAGTATTCTGACCAAGAAAGGGGAGTGACCTGGGACCCTGTGGCTTTAGACAGTAAGGGATCACTCATTCGGCAAACTAAAAGAAGGACAGTAGATGCGCACGGTCACTTCCCAACGACGGGTCTTCCCTTAGAGAGGGGCTTCCTCAGGCTTCGTCCTGACTCCAGCCTGACTGTGGGCTTCCGGCCATGCCCTCTCTGGGCTGCGGTGAGTCCAGGAGGCCTGCTGCAAACAGCACCTTCAGTTATTCCTCTGGGAAGTCACCGGAATGAAGACATCATTAACCTCCGCTCATGTGAGTGGATATTTGGGCTGTTTCCAGTCTGGGGCCATAATGAATAGGGCTGTTATGATTATTCCTGCCCAAGCCTTTTGGTGCACAAATGAGCACTGGGTGAGCGTTCACATTGTCCTGTGATCCTGGTGACAGCTGGTGTGATCAGCCTTTACATGGGTGCCATCAGGCTCAGGATGGCTCTGAGTGTACCTCGCTGGGGTTTTAATGTTCATTTATTTTGTCACTAAGGAGTTTAACCTTCTCAGATGTTAATGGGCCACCTGGATATTTTTTTCTTGTGAGTGCCTATCTATATTAATTATAGGGTGATATGCAAATTGGCCAGGACGCCGTCACAGTAACGACCAATCAGCAGGCTGCGTGCACAGCAGGCACAAGTGAGAGGGGACTTGCAGTGTTGGGGATGGGGTGGGGCTGTGGCAGAGAGGCCTCTCCACCCTCTTGTGCCCCTCTCTGCCGTGGCCCCAGCTGGGGGTCTGCAGGCCTCCCCCCGGCTCTGGCCTACATCTTTGGGACAATCCATCAGGGAGCCCCAGATGGGTGGGCATTGCCTATTTTTTGGGGGGCAATTGATCACGGGGCTCCCACACTGTGACAGGGAACAAGCCAGGCTAGGGGACCCCGCCCCCTCCCCCAAGTGCACAAATTTTGTGTACCGGGCCACTATTTTATCTATAAGCAGCTGAATGTTTTTCTTAGTAATTTGCAAGAGGTCTTTATATATTCTGGACATGAGTCCTTTGTTGCTTATGTGTGTTGGAAGTATCTTCTTCCACTCTGGAGCTTGACTCTTCACTTGGAATGGGGTGCCTTCATAAACTAAAGTTTCTAATTTTAATGATGTGCAAGTAACCTTTTTCTTTGTCTTATTTAAGATATTCTTGCCTAGCTTCCTATTTATTGATGCCTGTCATTCCTCTAAATAATCTCTTATTAGAATCATTTGAGGGTATTTGATGTTTACTGATGCCATCCTAAGTGATATAATCTTTTAAACGTACTTTTTATTTTAGAATAGTTTCACATTTATATAAAAGTTACAAACATACTGCAGAGAGTTTCTGTGGTAGTATAGTTTTTAAAATTAAAAAAAAATTATTTCATTTTTATAATTGTTGCTGTTATATAGAAATATAATTGTATTTTGTTTATTGTCCTTGTGTATATCAACTTTGTATATGTCCTTATTAACTGTACTAATTTATTTGATGATCTTTTTGGATTTTCTGTTTATCCAATTATATCACCTGTGAACAAGACAGTTTTATTTCTTCCTTCCTAATCCCTAAAACTTTCCCCCTTTATTATACTGGCTTGAACCTCCAGGAAAATGTCAATGTAAATCATGGTATCAAGCGTCTGAGTCTCTTTCCCAAATTCAGAGGGGAACTTCCCATAGTTCACCATTAAGTATGATGTTTATGATAGAATTTTTGGTACATAGTTTTTATCAGATTAATAAAAATTTCCACCCTTTTTCTTAGGAATTTTAAAAAAAAATCATAATTGGATTTTGATTTTTCTCTTGGGTTTTACATTTTCTCAATTGTTTTTCCTGCCTGTGCTAAAGTATCTTTTTCTCCTTTATTTTTGTTACATTAATTTTTAAACATTAAACCAACCTTGCATTCCAGGGGTAAACCCAACCTCTGGTGATATAGTATTCTGTGTATATATCCTTGCTTTGGCGCTTTCTTATGCTCTCCAAGAAATCCTCAGGAAAAAACATTGTCCAGCATTTCCAGTTTTCTCAGTAAAAGGTTTGGTATAAAATAAGCTAGGCTGCCTTTGCTGAAGTGGGAAAACGTTACCTATTTTTAATTTCGGTGTGTTTACGTTTCCTTTTCACCGTAGATCAATATTGCAGCGTGTGTGCAGCCCACCACGCTAAGGATTCTCCATTCTGCCGCAGAAGCTCCCCCTGCCTGCCTGCCAGGCTGTGCCCAGTCCCCGCCCTTCCAGGCAGATGGGTCACTCTGGGTCTCTGACCCCCTTCCTGGTGCTCCTGCCCCTTTTTCAGGTTACTAGGTTGCTGTTCCAGTCCAACCAGCTGACTGTGGTTCTCCATGCGGCCACAAAGAGCTCGAGAAGAGCCTGGCACAGGTTCTCCGGATAGACCCGAGGTGTCCGCCTCGTTTCCCTGCAGCCCCTCCATCCCTGTGTTCCATGACATGGCCGACCTGCTACTTCCTTTTTAAAATCTAAGTCCAAACTTCAGCAACCCGTGCTTTACTTTAGCTTGGTGGTTCCCTGTGTCCTTGTGATTGGCTGAATAAGTAATGCAGCCCCCAGCCGAAACGGGTTTGGCTCAGTGGATAGAGCGTCAGCCTGCGGACTGAAAGGTCCCGGGTTCGATTCCAGTCAGGGGCATGTACCTTGGTTGTGGGCGCATCCCCAGTAGAGGGTGTGCCAGAGGCAGCTGATCGATGATTCTCTCTCATTCATGTTTCTAACTCTCTATCCCTCTCTCTTCCTCTCTGTGAAAAAAAAAAAAATCAATAAAAATATTTAAAAAATTTAAAAAATAATGCATCCCCTTCTTTGCCTCCCCTCCCCACCCTGCTCTCCAATCCACTCCTAATCCCCAGAACCTGTGAACGTCACAAAAGTGACTTGCTCTGATGTAAGTTAAAGTTAAGGATCTCGAGATGGGGAGGTTATTCTGGATTATCTGCGTGGGCCCTAATTGGAATCACAGGGACCAGAGGGAGGCAAGAAGATCAATGGATGGGGCAGATGTGCTGATAAGCACGAGACTGGAGTGATTGGAGGAGGAGGCTGTGAGCCAAGGCGTGTAGGCGGCCCCAGGAGCTGAAAGGCAAGGGGACGGATCCTCCCTCCGGGCCTCCGGAAGCAGCCAGCCTGCCCGCACCTTGACTGGAGCCCAGGGAGACCGGACTGGGTTTCTGCCTCCCGCATCTGCGAGAGAGGGAGTCGGCGCTGTGTGAAGCCCGGCGTTTGTGGCGATTTGTCTCGGTGGCGACAGGAAATGAATCCAGTTCTCCGCTTGCACAACCAGGGAAGAGCTGGGACTCAATACACACTAGGAATTGCTTATTGACCAAGGAAGGGCGGAGCCCGAGACACATAACTTGTCCTACAAAAGCAAACCCGGGTGGAGTCCCGCAGAGGGACATAAGCAGGACTCTGTCTATTCCAAGAGGTAGCAGGTGCAGCCGGCCGGAGACACAGATGCCACATCCGAATCCAGCTGCAGGTCGTGCGGTGAGTTTGCACAGAGAAGGCGCATGGGATATTGATGGCGGTCTGAGCTGCACATATTTTTAGGTACTGGGTTCTTAGTTTGCTAATAAATAAACTAGTAATAGAGAACTTCCACCAGGGTTTTGCCCTGAGTGTTTCTGATGTGGGTCACTGGAAGAAGGGTAGATGTGATGGAGGTGCCCTATAAGATTGGGGAACTTGAGAGAAGGCCTGGGCGTCCCTGGTCTCTGGTGAACTGCGGCTGGATAATATGACTGAATGTTCCGCAAGTAAGTTATTTGATATCATTAATTACTTACATGGACAGAATTGAAAGTCAGAAAGGAAGTAAATTTTTTTTGAGTAGTCAAAAAGATGTGTTTTTTTAATTGATTTTTTAAATGTAATTACATTTATTGGGGTAACCGTGGTTAACAACATTATATAGGTTTCCGGTGCAACATCTGTATTCTGCACTGAACGCTCACCACCAGAGTCTACTCTCCTCCCTCATCATGTATTTGACTCGTTTTCTCCTCTCCCACTTCCCTTCTCCTCTGATAACTCTTGTGCTATTGTCTGTGTCTATGAGTTTGTTTGATGTTTGTTAGCTTGTTGCTTTTTGTTTTATAGCTCACCTATGAGTAAAAACATTTGGTTCTTATCCTTTTCCACCTGACACTTCATTTAGCACGATACTCTGAAGATCCGTCTATGTTGATCAAATGACAATTTTTTCATCATTTTTATGGCTGAGTAGCATTTTACCGTATATCACTTTATCCAATCATCCATTGGTTCCTGTGCATAATCCTGCAATGAATATAGGGAAATAAATATCTTTACTAATAAATTTTTAAAATAATTTTTTGGTTAGATACCCAAAAGAGGGATTGCTGAGTCATCTGGTAGGTAGCTCTATTCTTAATTTAAAAAAAAATATTTTATTGATTTTTTTTTTTTTTTTTTACAGAGAGGAAGGGAGAGGGAGAGAGTGTTAGAAACATCAATAAGAGAGAAATACCTATCAGTGCCTCCTGCACACTCCCTACTGGGGATGAGCCCGCAACCAAGGTACATGTCCTCGACTGGAATTGAACCTGGGACCCTTGAGTCTGCAGGCCGACGCTCTATCCACTGAGCCACACCGGCTAGGGCTATTCTTAATTTTTTGAAGAACATACTTTTTTCCAAAGAGGCTGCACCCATTTACATTCCCACTAGCCCAATACAAGGGTTCCCTTTTCTCCACATCCTCTTCAACCCTTGTCATTTCTTGTCTTCTTTGTAGTTGGCATTCTAACAGGTGTGAGGTGGGATCTCAATTTGGTTTTGCTTTGCATTTCCCTAAGAGCTAGTGACGTTGAACACCTTTCCATATGTCTGTTGGCCATCTGTATGTCCTCTTGGGAAAAGTGCCAGCTCAGGTCCTCTGTCCATGTTTAGTTGGGTTGTTTGTTGTTTTTGTTGGTGTGTTGTATGAGTTGTTTATTTATTTTGGATATTGGCCCATCATGGGAGGTATTGTTTGCCAATATCTCCTCCCACAGTTGGTTGCCTTTTTGTTTTGCTGATGGTTTCTTGTGCTTTTTAGTTTGGTGTAGTCCATTCATTTATTTTTGCTTTTACTTCCCTTGCGTTAGGGGTCAAATTCCCCTAAACTCTCTGAGACAAAGACCCTTAAGTTTAGTGCCTATCTTTTTTTATATGTATTTGATTATTTCAGGTCTTATTGTCAAGTCTCTTTAAAAAAATATATATATTTTATTGATTTTTTACAGAGAGGAAGGGAGAGAGATAGAGAGTTAGAAACATTGATGAAAGAGAGTCATCGATCAGTTGCCTCTTGCACACCCCCTACTGGGTATATGCCTGCAACCAAGGTACATGCCCTTGATGGGAATCGAACCCGGGTCCCTTCAGTTCCCAAGCCGATGCTCTATCCATTGAGCTAAACCGGTTTTGGCTATTGTCAAGTCTTTAATCCATTTTCAGCTAATTTTTGGTGTGTGATGTGATTTTTTTTGCCTAACATTCCAATTGTTCTAACACCCTTTATTGAAGAGGCTTTCCTGTCTCATTATATTTTTTGACTACTTTGTAAAAAATTAATTGCCTCTATATGTGTGGTTTATTTCTGGGCTCTCAATTCTATGCCATTGGTCTGTCTGTTTTTCTACCGATACTCTTAAAAAATTTTTTTTTTTTTTGTAGATTTGCAGTATAATTTGAAGTCAGGAAGTGTGATTCCTCCTGCTTTGTTCTTTTTTTCCCTCAGGATTGTTTTGGCTATTTGGGGTCCTTTGCAGTTCCATACAAATTTGATGATTTTTTTGGTTGTATTTCTTTGAAAAATGCCACTGGGATTTTGATGGGGATTGCATAAATCTGTATAGTGTTTTAGTTAATATGGCCATTTAAATTATGCTAATTCTTCCAATCCATGCACATGGCGTATCTTTCCATTTCTTTGTGTCTTTAATTTCTTTTAACAATGTCATATAGTTTCAGTGTACAGACCTTCCACTTTTTTTTGCTACATTTATCCCTAGGGATTTTATTCTTTTTGTTGCAGTTGCAAATGGGGATTCTTTTCTTCATTTATTTTTCCATTTTATTGTTAGTATAATATATAGGAACACAACATATTTTTGTATACATTGATTTTATATCTTGCTGCTTTTCCATATTTGTTTATTGTGTCTAATAGTCTTCTGGTGGAGCCTTTAGGGTTTTCTATCTATAGAATCATGTTATCTGCAAATAGTGACAGTTTTATTTCTTCATTCCCAATTTGGATGCTTTTTATTTCTTCCTCTTGATGGAGTGCTCTGGCTAGGAATTCCAGAACTACGTTGCATAACAGTTCTTGTTCCTGATCTTAGAGGAAAAATTTACAGTTTTTCAGCATTGAACATAATATTAAAAAATAGATTTTATTGATTTTTTTTTTTATAGAGAGGAAGGGAGAGGAATGGAGAGCTAGAAACATTGATGAGAGAGAAACATTGATCAGTTGCCTCCTGCACACCCCCCACTGGAGATGTGGCCGCAATCAAGGTACATGCCCTTAACCGGAATCGAACCTGGGACCTTTCAGTCCGCAGGCCAACGCTCTATCCACTGAACCAAACCAGTCAGGGCATATATGGCCTTTATTATGTTGAGGTACTTTCCTTCTATACTCATTTAAAAAAAAATACATGGATGTTGTAACTTGTCAAATGCTTTTTCTGCTTCTATTGATACAATCACATGGCTTTTATCTTTTATTTTGTTAATGTGGTACATCACATTAATTTGCATATGTTGAAACACCCTTGTGTCCCTGGAGTGAATCCCAGTTGGTGATGATGCATTATCTTTTGAATATATTGCTGTATTCAACTTGCTAGTATTTTGTTGAGGGTTTTTGCATCTATCTTCATCAGAGATATAGACCTGTGATTTTCTTTTGTGGGTGTTGTCCTTGCCTGGTTATGGTATTGGGGTAACGTTGGCCTTGTAAAATGAGTTAGGAAGTATTCCCGCTTCTTGAATTTTTTGGAAGAGCTTGTGGAGGGCAGGTATTACACATTCTTTGAATGTTTGGTAGATTTCACTGGTGAAGCCATCTATCTGCTCCTGGACTTTTACTGTTGGGAAGTTTTTGATGACTATTTTAATTTCCTATTTCTGATCATTTTAGGTTTTCCAGTTCTTCATGGTTCAGTCTAGAAAGATGGTACATTTCTAAGAATTTGTTCTGTCTTCCAGGCTATCAAATTTGGTGAAGATAGGCCTTCATAGTATTCTGGTATAGTCTTTTGTGTTTCAGTGGTGTCCACTGTAACTTCTCTTTCATTTCTGATAATAGTTTAGTCTTTTTTTTCTTTCCCAGACAGAGGTTTGTTAATCTTACTTATTTTTTTCAAAGAATCAGCTCTTTGTTTCATTAACTTTTTCTAGTCTTTTTGCTCTCTATTTCATTTAATTCTGCTGTAATTTTTGTTGTCATTAATCTTCACCCAAGTATATTTTTCCATTGATTTTTAGAGAGAATGGAGGAGAGAGGGAAAGACAGAGAAACATCAGTGTGTGAGAAACACATCGATTGGTTGCCTCCTACATGAGCCCTGACCAGGGCCTGGGCTGGGGAGGAGCCTGCAACCAAGGTACATGCTATTGACTAGAATCGAACCCAGGACTCTGGTCCACTGGCCAACACTCTGTCCACTTAGCCAAACCGGGTATGGCTCTGCTGTAATTTTAAAATATATTTTATTGATTTTTTACAGAGAGGAGGAGAGAGGGATAGAGAGCTAGAAACACCGATGAGAGAGAAACATCGACCAACTGCCTCTTGCACACCCCCTACAGGGGATGTGCCCGCAACCAGTGTACATGCCCTTAACCAGAATCGAACCTGGGACCTGTCAGTCTGCAGACCGACGCTCTATCACTGAGCCAAACCGGTTTCGGCTCTGCTGTAATTTTAATTTCCCTTTTTTCTTCTTACTTTGGGGTTTATTTGTTCTTTTTCTAGTTCTCTAAGGTGAAATGCTAGATTGTTTATTTGGGATTTTTCTCTCCCCTCTCCCCCTAGTGCATTACAATAGATTTACTTTAAAAAATATATCCCATAGCATGGAACAGAATGCCAATCTCAAAGGGAAGGCGAGAGAGGGAGGGTGGGTGGGAGTAATCAACCAAAGACCTTGTATGCATACATGCATAGCTCATGGATGCAGACAGTAGAGTAGTGAGGGCCCAGGGTCGGGGGCAGGAGTGGGCTGGAGGGGGTTGATGGGGAATAAAACGGGACATATGTAATACTTTCAACACTAAAGATTTAAAAAATAAAAATAAAAATCCGTCTAAACAGAAAAAAATATACATATGTTCTTTTATAAAAGGTTCATAGAACATTGGCATGTTAACATGTGACAGGCTCTCAAAGCATGTCACCAATTCTGTGAAAGCAAGAATGCTTCTAATTATTGTCAACATCACAACTACAAGCCACCATCTGAGTTTTAAACATATACAAGTTTTTTTTTAAATAAATCTTTATTGTTCATATTATTACAAATGTTCCTCTTTCCCCCATCCCTCCATTGCTCTCCTCCACCAGGTTCCCACTCCACCCTCTGCCCTTTCTCCACCCCCCATTGTCCTCATCCATAGGTGCACAGTTTATGTTCAGTCTCTTCCCACATCCTCCTCTCCCCTTTTCCCCAAGAATCATCAGTTCACTCCCCTTCCATACCTCTGATTCTATTATATTCAACAGTTAATATTGTTCATCAGGTTTTGTTTTTTTTTAATTTCCTTGGTTTTTAGATTCACTTGTTGATAGTTATGTATTTGTTGTTCATAATTTTTATCTTTATTTTCTTCCTTTTCCTAAAGAACCCCCTTCAGCAATTCATATAATTCTGGTTTGTTGGTGATGAACTCCTTTAGCTTTTTTTTTTTTTTTTTTTTATTAGTGAAGCTCTTTATCTGGCCTTTGATTCTGAGTGATAGCTTTGCTGGGTAGATTATTTTTGGCTGTAGGTTCTTACTATCCATCACCTTGAATATTTCTTGCCATTCCCATCTGGCCTGCATGGTTTCTGTTGAGAAATCAGCTGACAATCGTATAGGTGCTCCTTTATAGGTAACTACCTGCTTTGCTCTTGCTGCTTTTAATATTCTCTCTTGGTCTTTTGCTCTTGGAATTTTAATTATGATTTGTCTTGGCATAGTCCTCTTTGGATTCCTTTTGTTTGGGGTTCTGTGCGCTTCCTGGACTGGTAAGTCTAATTCTTTCCCCAGGTGGGGGAAGTTTTCTGTCACTATTTCTTCCAGTATGTTTTTGGTATCTTGCTCTCTCTCATCTTCTGGGACCCCATAATTCTGATGCTGGTTCGCTTGAAGTTGTCCCAGAGGTTTCTTACATTATCTTCAATTTTCTGGATTCTCTTGCCTTCTTGCATCTGCAGAGGAGTGTCTTCTGGCTCTTTATGTTCCAAAACTTTGACTTGATTCTTGTGATCTTCCATTCTGTTTTTAGGATCCTGTATAATATTTTTTATTTCAGACAATGTATTCTTTATTTCTTGTTGATCCCTTATTATTTCTTGTTGATTCCTTATTAATTCTAGTTGATCCCTTTTCATATCCTCATAGGTCTTATTGACCTTTCTAGGAAATTCTTGAAAAACCTTATAAACATAGATTTGAACTCTATATCCTGTCGCTTTTTGTCCTCCATTTCTTTCATTTGTGATCTATTTTTTTGTCTCAGCATTTTCGCAGCTTCCCTGATGGGGCGGAGTTTTAGGGTGGAGCCTACAGCCTTGCTTCCCTCAGCCCTGCCCTATGCGGCTCCTGAGTCTCAGGGTCCTTCAGTACTCGCTGCAAGCACCTCTGAGAGAAAGGTGCCGTCTATTTTCGCCTGCTACCAAACAGTCTAGGCTCTCCCCCAATGAGCCTGGAACTGGGGTTCAGTTCAGTTGGAAGTGGGGTTGGAGGTGGCATTCAGAGCAGTCTGGAGCTTTTGTCTCCTTCCTGCTAGGGCAATCCCGCAGCACAGCCAACCGTCCCTTCTCTGTGTGCAATGTGTGCGCCTCCGGGATCTCCTTTTGCCGCTCCCCCGGGGTTCTGCCTTACAGCCCAGCTCCCTCCGTTTGAGCAGGGGTCTGGCCTAGAACTGGGGTTCAGAGCAGTCGGAACTGGGGCCCAGCACAGTCCGGAGCCTTTGTCTCCTTCCCGCCAGGGCAATCTGGCAGCAGAGTCAACAGTCCGTCCACTGCGCGCAATGTGCGCGCCTCTGGGGGCTCTGCCTTTCGCCGCTCCCCTGGGATTCCGCCTCACAGCCCAGGCTTCCTCTCTTTGAGCCTGGGTCCCCAGGGTGTGGCCTAAAACTGGGGTTCAGCACTGTCGGGTCTGGGGTTCAGCACAGTCGGAGCTTTTATTTCCTTCCCGCTAGGGGACGCCAGCCAGGCACTCAGCCGCCCCTCCTCTCCTGCTCCGTCCTCTCTGCGCTCACTGCGTGTCTTCGTACCTTAGGCTTTTACAGCTCCTCCGCTCTTCCTTCTGTTTTTTTCTTTGCTTCTCGTTGTAGAATTTCCAGTCAGTCAACTTTCCTGTAGTTCTGGGTAATGTCCATTTTATATATTAGTTGTATTTTATTGAAATTGTTGTGTGCGGCTGCGGCTAGGTGTTTACCTGTGCAGCCATCTTGGATTCTCTTCTCTAAATAACATATACAAGTTTTAAAATAAAAAGTGAGTGAACAGTGGAAAGTTTCTGTAGCAATGCTTATTAGTTAATTAACATTAGTTGATTTGTTACATGTAGATGGTTAATAATCATTTACAATATCAACTTATCTGCCAAAAAAATCCGCAGAAAAACAAAAGACCTTTCAGTAAGTTTCATAATCCAGAATTGCTCGCTATTTGCTGTCTTCCACTTTTTCTTCTTTGTTGGCTCTCCTGATTCTACTCTGTGCTCTGTATTTTTTTTCTAGAGGCTTGGTGCATGAAATTTGTGAAGTGGGGAGGGTTTCCTTCAGCCCAGCCTGTACTCTCTCCAATCCGGACCCTTTGGGGGATGTCTGACTGCCTGTTTGGGCCTGTCCCTGGGGATCTGTTTAGGCCCGGTCCCTAAACCGGCAGTCGGACATCCCTCTCACAATCCTGGACTGCTGGCTCCTAGTCACTCACCTGCCTGCCTACCTGGTTGCCCCTAACTATCTCCCCCCACACACTCTCCTGCCGGCCTCGTCACCCCCAATTGCCCCCCCTGCCAGCCTGGTTACCCCTAACAGTTCTCCCACCCCTCGCTTGCCTGGTTGCCTCTTACTGCCCCCCCTGCTGGCCTGATTGCTCCCAACTGTCCTCCTGCCTGTTAGACCAGCCCAGAGGGAGGGTTTGCTCCCGGGTGTGGTCTCCATAGGGGAGAGAGTCTGACTTCCAGGTTTTGAATTCTGTGGGAGGCTCCTTGGCCACGTGCCTTCCCAGGCTGCCTGTTTGCCGAGCAGTTTGTAGAGAAAGGAGGGTGGTCCCTGCCTGGCCCCCATCGGTTTCCCCGCAATGAGTGAGGGGGGAGGGTGCGGGGAGCAGGGTTCTCACATCGGCCACTTTGTTCCACCGGGGCTAGCCGGAACGTGTACTGGCCACTCAGGCTAGAAGGGTGCTACTGCCCCTTTGTGACCCGCTGAGGAGGGCCATCACCCAACACCCCGACCTGCCCTCTGCCCCATCACCCCCCTGCGGCCCCGCCATGACGTGTGCCAGCCGTCCAGGCTGCTGCTGCCGCGGCCCCAGGGCTGCTGGTTGCTGAGTGGGTGCTGCCCTCTCACCTGCAAGCTCCTCAGCTGGGCGTCTGCCAGGCTGGGCTGTGTCCGTCTGTCCTCCCTCCCCGCCTCCCGCCCTGCTCCGGCGCAGACACCCACCTCCAGGTGTCCCGGGCGCTGTCTCTCGGCCAGGCTGTGTCCCAGGGAATTCTCTGTGGGACTGAAGTTGTGCAACTTGTAACTCCTCGGGGAGAGGCCTGCCGCGCGTGCCGCCCGGGCGTGGTGTCAGCCCAGCCTCGGGCCCTCCGTGTCCCCTCCTGTGCCTGCCGCTCTAAGAAGGATAGTCATCTGGTTTCTGGGCAAACAGATAACAATGCAGCAAATAAGAAGCCAGGAGGGGAAGAGAGGCAGAGACGACCCTCAGAGGCGGCAGCTGGCAGCTGGCATTGCAATGCTGACTGTCACAAATGAGCTCAGCACGTGGGCCCCTCCAGGTGCCCTGCTGCCCAGCCCTGCCCGGGTCTCTCAGCCTGTTTCCCCCGCTTCCCTGGCCCAGCTGCAGGACTGACTCCTGTGCCTGCACCGAGTCCCGTTTCTGTTCCGGTTGGCCATGGAGGTCAATAGTTTGACCTCCATGGAGCGTAGGTATACATTGCTTAAGCAGCTAAGCTAGCTGACTGCCCACCCCCCATATCAGATATCCTATTAATAAAAGGCTAATATGCAAATCGACCAAACGGAGGAACAACTGGTTGCTATGACACACACGGACCACCAGGGGGGCAGACGCTCAACACAGGAGCTGCCCCCTGGTGGTTAGTGTGCTCCCACAGGGGAAGCATGGCTCGGCTGGAAGCCCTGAGCCAGGCTCACGGCGGGCGAGCACAGCGGCGGGCGGACTGGAGCCTCTCCCACCTCCGCAGCGGCACCAAGGGTGTCCGCCTGCCAGCTTAGGCCGGCTCCCCGCTGCGGAGGGACCACCTGGAGTGCACAGATTCTGTGCTCCGGGCCTCGTGTGGGAATAAAGAACAGTGAGCTAGGGTTCCTTTCGCATGGGGAGAGCAGCCATATACAGTTGTAGGCCCTGTGGGCATCTAGATATTACAAGGCAGGATAATAATTTCCATACGAATGGGGCCTCCGTCGTTAAGTTTAATTACATTTATCTTTTAAGAAAAGCGGGGAAGAGGGTGATGTGTTTAGAAGTTCTGATCCCAGATGGACCAGACGCCTTGCTGCTCAGGGAGCACCGGGCCATAGCCGCTACAGAACCGTCCAGAACGGCTTGTCTTTATGGTTCCAGAGCGGCAGCTCCAGAGGGAGACAGAACAAAGTCCTGTCTGTGTTACTCACGGCCCAAATGGGCACATTCCTCTGTAGCCAGATCCTCCCCAGGCCAGGCCTGCGCCAGCCTCAGCCTCGGCTCGCCTGGGTGCTGGGGCCTCCCTGTGCACTCGGTGTCCCCTCCCTGAGCACCCGGCTGCTCCCCTCCTCCCTGAGCACCCGGCCGGTCCCCTCCTCCCTGAGCACCCGGCCGGTCCCCTCCTCCCTGAGCACCCGGTGTCCCCTCCTCCCTGAGCACCCAGCTGGTCCCCTCCTCCCTGTGCACCCGGCTGCTCTCCTCCTCCCTGTGCATCTGGCCGGTCCCCTCCTCCCTGAGCACCCAGCTGCTCCCCTCCTCCCTGAGCACCCGGCCGGTCCCCTCCTCCCTGAGCACCCGGCCGGTCCCCTCCTCCCTGAGCACCCGGTGTCCCCTCCTCCCTGAGCACCCGGCCGGTCCCCTCCTGTCCTGGGTGCTTCCCTGTTTGTCTTGGCGGATGGCACCTCCCGCTCCCCTGGGCCACCGCATCCCCCTCTCCCTTCTCCGGGCCTCGGCGGCCTGCGTCATGGCGCCATGGCGGCACCGGGGAGGAACAATGGCTCCTTTCTGGTGCTGACACCATGTTGTGGTGAAAATGCCAGGCCTGTCAGCTCATCTCCCAGACAGGCTCAGGCTGAGACAGCCTCGATGCATGGAGACACGGTTGGATGGAAGCAGCAGCCAGTCAGAGTCCAATGTGACTTGGAAACCACAGACCATCCTCCCTGCGCCCACCCCCCCCCAAACCAGCACAGCGCTTCACGATCCAAGGAAACCCAGCGAATGGAAAATTTAGGGTCAAAGACGACAGGAAGTTAGAAAGAAGGCAACACGCGTGACGCTGCCTGCCTGTGGCTCCCGGCGATGGCGCACGTGCCCAGGAGACAGAGGGACCCTCTTTCCTGGCCACGTTCCCTCCTTAATGACCGGCCTGGCTGGGCCGATGGCGTAATGGACTTAGTGACCCACCCTGACCCCCTTTAGCCGGGGCACCGCCCCTCAGGCTCCCCCCAAGGACCGGAGGCCCCAGAGCAGCCCCAGGCCTGATGGACGAAGAGTTGCCGGGGGCTCCACCGGGGCTGCTGTGACCACAGACTCAGAGGAGCTGAGAGGACTTGGGGGGCAGTGAAGGCACTGGGGCTCCCCGGGCCTCCCAGGGCGTGACCCCGGGCAGCGGGCCTCCGTGGGGAACGGAGGCAGGAGCCCCGGGCAATGGACACCCGCCCTCTCCCCGGCGCAGCCTGCGGGGGCCGCTCCTGAGCCCTCCTGTCTCCGAGCTTCTGCTCCTGCGTCCTCTCCCCCCGCGGCCCCGCCTGTCCCCCGCTTTGTGCAGCACTAGCCCCGGGGTCTGCAAACCGCGGCTCGCGAGCCACATGCGGCTCTTTGGCCCCTTGAGTGTGGCTCTTCCACAAAATACCACGGCCCGGGCGAGTCCACTTGGAAGGAGTGGCGGTAGAAGTTTAAGAAATTCGGCTCTCCACAGGAATTTCCGTGGCTGTGCTGCTGTTGCTTGGCTCTGCTGACGAATGAGTTTGCCGACCGCTGCTCTCGCCACCTCTGAGCTCCTGGCCCTCCAGCCACCCTCCGCCTCGGAGCCCACACCTCCCGCCTCCTCCACGTCGGGACCCAGCCGTCCAGCTCTCCTTCTGTCTGATCCCAGGAAAACCCCAGCTCGCTCCACTGTGCTTTCCCGCCAGCGGGAGCCGGGTCCCCGGCTGCCTACAGGCCGGGCCGGCCTGGCTGTCCCCAGCAGAGTGGGATCCCACGGGAGCTGCGGGGTCTGCGAGGCGGCCCTGGGCAGGCCGGGCCCAGCGGGGTTCTGTAAGGTGCAGAGCGGGCTTCTCCCCGGCAAACGGGGAGAGAGCTCCGTGGCGGACGGACTCCTTCCCTGTGGCCTCTAGTCCCCCCGCTAACAGGCTGGGAGCCAGTGACCCTCACACCCTCTCTCCACAGGGTGAGGGGCCGAGTAGGTAAAAGTGCCGTTTGCCACGTCCCGGCTGCTGCTCTGGGAACACACAGTTCGCCGTTGATCCCCAGGAGGTGCGTCTCCGAACCCCGGGAACGCAGGCCCGGGTGGGGCTGAGGGACCCGCCGCCGTCCCACAAACCCCGAGCGGCGGGATCTGTGCTCCGTCTGTCTGGCCTCAGAGTCCTTGCCCTTCCCACGCCCTTCACCAGCTGAATCCACGTGCCATTGCCCCTGGGCACCCCTGGGCTGGGGGCGGGGGTGCGGGGGGAGTTGGCAGTGAGATGTCGAGGCTGGGGCCCAGCTCTGGGCTCTGGAACAGGGGTCCATTGTGTGGGCCAGGGCCCCAGCACCCAACAGCGAGGCTGCCCTTGGCCTGTGCCCTCTCTGAAGGGCAGGTGAAGAGCGGGCCCATCAGCCAGTGCCCATCAGAGGGCTCTCGTGGGCTCAGTTCCAGGGGACAGGAGGTCAGGCCACGCACCACTCTGACGCTCGGCCAGGCTTGGCTCTGCCATGTCCCGCTGCTTTGGGTGATGGAACAGATGCATTTCGTGGGGACACATGCGCCCCAGCAGCTCGGTGGGGCCCTGCATGCAGAGGGAGGCGCAGACACGCTGGCCTCCCCGCGGGCTCCATCCCAGCCCCGCGTAGGCAGTCGTGCCCGGAGGTGCCGGCTGAGGCAGCCGCAGGCAGCGGCGGTGGCCGGTGACAGTTGCCGAGACCCAGGAAATGCCAGGCGGGACCTGGCAAGGGAGTGCAGGCCCCGGCGATGCCCCTGCCAGGCCCCTGGCCGCGCCCCAGCGTGCTGGCCGGGAGCGAGGGGCCGGAAGCAGCTCGTTCCTGCCCTCCGGGGTGTCCCGTCCACAAAGGCCGTCCTGTGTGGCCTTGACGGGAGTTCTCCCGGGTCAGGACACGGGGCGGCCAACCCGATAGGCTACCTGGCCGCGGCGGCGCCACGGGCTGCGCACCCCGCCCGCCACGTGTGCCAGGGGCCTGGTGGGAGTGCTCTTCCTGGGAGCGGGGCGGGACAGCCAGCCGGATGTGGTCCCTGTGCCTACAGCTGGGCCCGCAGCCTTTAAAAGGAGGGCGCCCCGAGCCAGCCCCGGCCCCGCACCTGCAGCCATGAGGTCTCTGGTCGTCCTGCCGTACCTGTCCCTGCTGCTCCTGGGAGTCCTGGCCACGCACGACTGGACGTACACAGGTGAACCCCCTCCCCGGGCTGCGGGACCTGGGACCCCGGGGAGAGCTCCCCGAAGGCGATGGGGTGTGCCCTCCGCTGCCGGCTGCGGGGTGCGGGGTGCGGGGTGCGGGGTGCGGGGTGCGGGGTGCGGGGTGCGGGGTGAGGAGCACCACCGACTGCAGCCGCGATGCGGGAAAGGGATGCTCACCCCTCACAGGCCCGGCCCCCCGCCGCTCCTGGGCGCTGACCGTTCCTGCACCCGGGCTGGCCGGGCCCCCGCCCTGTCCGTCTGCAAAGCCCTTGCGTTCCTGGCCTGTGGGTGGGAATAAAGTTGTCACAAAGGGCTGCCCGCTGGCCTGGGGGGGGAGGGGCTCAGTGGGTTGGAGCATCGTCCTGCACTCCCAAAGGCTAGGGGTTTGATGGCTGGTCAGGGCTCACTCCTAGGTTGCGGGTTCGATCCCCAGTTGGGATGTGTATGGAAGGCGACCAATGGCTGTTTCTCTCTTACATCAGTGTTCCTCCCTCCTCCCTCCTCCCTCCCTTTCTCACTCCCTTCTCTCCTTCCTCCCTCCCTCCCTTTTTAAAACCAATAAAAACTTATCCTCTGGTGAGGATTTACAAACAAAACAAAAACAGAAACCAAGGGCTGCCCTCAGCCTCCAGGGCCTGGGAGCGTTTTCTCAGCTGTCTCGTGAGCCGGGCCACCCCAGAACGTCCGGACGCCGAGGACCGGGGCCCCCCCACCGCCCCCACCTTTGGGGGCCCCCAGCTGCCCTCCCTCGGTTGCCAGGACCTGTTGACACTGGAATCTACACTTCACTGAACCCCGACTTTTACCTGTGAAATCAAAGCCCCTGGCGTTTAGCCCTGTGGGTGCCAAGGATAGGAGACCACGTCTGTGGGGCGTGGACACGAAACAGCCCTGCCCCGTGGCAGGTCCCAGAGCGCCCGCCTCCCCGCCCCCATCTTCTCTGAGCTGCCCCGACAGGACCCGGGCGGCCGCTGGCCGACACAGCGCCAGGAGCAGATTCGGTGTGCACCCGGCACAGCCTGCTCCGACATGGGGAAGCACCCATTCTAGGGACCTATGTCCCGTAGGCCAAGGGCAGAGGAACTAGGACACTGCAGGGAGACCCGGGGTCCAGCCACAGGGTGGCTGGCCAGCCCTGGCCGCTGCTGGGTGCTGGGTGCTGGGTGCTGGGTGTGGGCTGAGGAGCCACGAGGCCGTGGCCTGCTGGGAGGGCGAGGAAGAGAGGGAATGCCAACAGCCCTGCCGCTGAACCTGTGGGCCTCGGACAGCCTCCAGGGGCCCGGAGAACTGGGCAGCCACTGCAAGGCCCCGGGAATCCTGAGCCCTCCCCGCCCCCGTGCTGGCAGGGCCGAGGCCCGCCTCCGGGAGAGAACTGTGTGAACCTGGTCTGCACGTCCCGCAGAGGAGCACAGAATGACTATTGCAAAGCCAGGAAGCTGCTCACGGCCCGGTCCAAGTCCTCCTTACCCAAGCTGTGCCCTCCCTGCTGCGGGGGGCGGGGGGAGGCGGGGGGAGCTTGGACCCACAGTCACAGGGGTGAGGCCAGGACCCACCCCCACAGCTGTCCTGAGGTCATCACTCTCCCCACTGTGGCTGTGAGAGATAATTTTCCTTTCCTTACAGGACACACACACACACACAGACACACACAGTGTATTAATTTCAGAGAGGAAGGGAGAGGGAGAGAGAAACATCAATGATGAGAGAGAATCATTGATCGGCTGCCTCCTGCACGCCCCACACTGGGGATGGAGCTCACAACTCAGGCATGTTCCCTGACCAGGAATCGAACTATGACCTCCTGGTTCATAGGTTGCGGCTCAACCCCTGAGCCACCCTGGCCGGGCTGCTCTGATAAGTTTTAACCAACTATTTGCTCATCTTTGGATCTGGTGCTTCCTTTCCTGCCCGAGCACCTGCCCTCAGGTCCTGGAACCGGTGGAAGGACGGGCCAGGAAGCAGGTGGAGGCCCTGCCGGTGGTGGGGCCGAGTCACCGTCAGAGGCGGGGCTGCGCAGGACCCTGGGCATCCGGGGAAACGAGGAAAATCCACGCTCTCCGTTGGCACAGGCCCTGGGCCCAGCGATGCCCTCACAGTTACTAGCGGCCTCCCTCAGAGGGAAAGCGGAGGCTGTGTAGTCACCACTGTTTTCAAAACACCAGGTGGTGCCCTAACCGGTTTGGCTCAGTGGATAGAGCGTCGGCCTGCGGACTGGAGGGACCCACGTTTGATTCTGTCTGGGTTGTGGGCTCGATCCCCAGTGGGGGTCATGCAGGAGGCAGCTGATTGATGCTTGTGTCTCATCAATGTTTCTAGCTCTCTATCCTTCTCCTTTCCTCTCTGTTAAAAAACATATTAAATACACACATACACGCAGCGCATGCATGCACACACACATACCACACACACATGCACACACCGTGTCTTGTCTGCAGGGCAGGCACTGCCACAGGGAAGCCCAGACGCGGGGCCCCTGGAGTGGGTTCAGATGCTCCCCCACCCCCTTCTGAGGCCCCACATCTGCTTTCTGGAGGGCAGCCTGGCCTTGACCCTGGCATCCTGCCGGCCACTGGGGGCCCCGGCTGGGCAGGCCCTGCTGAGAGCGGCAGGCTCTGACCTTGGCCCTAGGTGGGGTGCCCGGGAGGGCCCTGACCTGTGCTCCCCTCTGCTCTCCCCCAGAGGGGCCGGGGGATGAGACACACTGGCACGAGGCGTACCCCACCTGCGGGGGGGACCGGCAGTCGCCCATCGACGTGCAGAGGAGGAAGGTGCAGTACAACCCCGCGCTGGACGCACTGAACCTGACCGGCTACAGCACGCAGGACGGCTCCTTCCGCATGCTCAACAACGGCCACACCGGTAAGGGCAGGGGCTGCTGCCGGGCGGCCGCGGGCTCACGGACCCCTGGCGACCGCTGACCTGGAGCACAGCCTGAGGGTGACCGGCGTCAGGCCCCGAAACGAAACGAGGAGGCTCTTCTGAAGGAGAGTGCCGCTTCCTCAGCCCCGTCCCCGCTCTCCCTCAGGCGTTACCTCACTCACTCAGGCCCAACCGGAGGCAAACAGGTGACAGCAAACCAGGTGACAGCAAACAGGTGACAGCAAACCAGGTGACAGCAAACCCAGGTGACAGGCAAACCCAGGTGACAGCAAACCAGGTGCCAGCAAACAGGTGACAGCAAACCAGGTGACAGCAAACCAGGTGACAGCAAACCCAGGTGACAGCAAACCAGGTGACAGCAAACCAGGTGACAGAAAACCAGGTGACAGCAAACAGGTGACAGCAAACCAGGTGACAGCAAACAGGTGACAGCAAACCAGGTGACAGGCAAACCCAGGTGACAGCAAACCAGGTGACAGCAAACCAGGTGACAGCAAACCCAGGTGACAGGCAAACCCAGGTGACAGCAAACCAGGTGACAGCAAACCAGGTGACAGGCAAACAGGTGACAGCAAACCAGGTGACAGCAAACAGGTGACAGCAAACCAGGTGACAGCAAACAGGTGACAGCAAACCCAGGTGACAGCAAACCAGGTGACAGCAAACCAGGTGACAGAAAACCAGGTGACAGCAAACAGGTGACAGCAAACCAGGTGACAGGCAAACCCAGGTGACAGGCAAACCCAGGTAACAGCAAACCAGGTGACAGCAAACCAGGTGACAGGCAAACAGGTGACAGCAAACAGGTGACAGCAAACAGGTGACAGCAAACCAGGTGACAGCAAACTAGGTGACAGGCAAACAGGTGACAGCAAACAGGTGACAGCAAACAGGTGACAGCAAACCAGGTGACAGCAAACCCAGGTGACAGGCAAACCAGGTGACAGGCAAACCAGGTGACAGGCAAACAGGTGACAGCAAACAGGTGACAGCAAACCAGGTGACAGCAAACTCAGGTGACAGCAAACCCAGGTGACAGGCAAACCCAGGTGACACAGGCAAACCCAGATGACAGCAAACCAGGTGACAGCAAACAGGTGATAGCAAACCAGGTGACAGGCAAACTCAGGTGACAGGCAAACCCAGGTGACAGTCAAACCCAGGTGACAGCAAACCCGGGTGACAGACAAACCCAGGTGACAGCAAATCCAGGTGACACAGGCAAACCCAGGTGACAGCAAACAGGTGACAGCAAACCAGGTGACAGCAAACTCAGGTGACAGGCAAACCCAGGTGACAGTCAAACCCAGGTGACAGCAAACCCGGGTGACAGACAAACCCAGGTGACAGCAAACCCAGGTGACAGCAAACCCGGGTGACAGACAAACCCAGGTGACAGCAAACCCAGGTGACACAGGCAAACCCAGATGACAGCAAACCAGGTGACAGCAAACCAGATGACAGCAAACCTGGGTGACAGACAAATCCAGGTTACAGGCAAACCCAGGTGACAGCAAACCAGGTGACAGCAAACCAGGTGACAGCAAACCCAGGTGACAGCAAACCCGGGTGACAGCAAACCTAGGTGCAGGCAATGCCGCCGAAGCTGCAGCCCCGCCCGGGTGTGCTCCTTGGCTGGTGCTGTCTGATTGCCCTCCTTTTCCCTCTGGAGCCTGTTAAGCTCAGGGCCTACAGGAGGCCCAGCACTTCTCCGAGGCTGGAGAGAAGCCCGCCGGAAAGGGGGGAGGCAGACAGGAAAGCAGGTGTGGAGGGCCCCACGTCGCAAGTCTGGACCAGACAATGCAACAGCCGTGCTGTGCGTGTGCAGAACGTCAGCCAGAACACACTCATGGCTCATGCACGTCCCTCTGATTCCCCTCGGGCATTGTGAACGAGTTTCATAAATCTGCTTTTGAGATGATTTGGGACCCTTTAGAATGGCTGTTTCCAGCCAGCTCCACGCCCATCCAGGGGGCCCTGCTGGGGCCCACTGAGCCAGCCTGTCCCGGCTCATCAGGGACAGGGAGGCTGCCTACCAGGAGGCCTGGTCCATTGGCCGCCTGCACCCCTTGATTCCCCCCCAACCCCTGTTTTCTCTTCCAGTGCAGATCAACCTGCCCCACTCCATGCGCATGACCACGGCCGAGGGCACCGAGTACATCGCCCAGCAGCTGCACTTCCACTGGGGCGGCGCGGCCAGGGAGGTCAGCGGCTCTGAGCACACCATCGACGGCATCCGCTACCCGGCCGAGGTACGTGAGGGCCCACCAGGCCCCTCCCTCAAACCACGGTCACTTCTGTTTTCTGTTTTAAAAAATGTTTTTATTGATTTCAGAGAGGAAGGGAGGGGAGAGAGAGAAACCTCAATGATGAGAATCATTGACCAGCTGCCTCCTGCACTCCCCATCCCCGCCCCACAAGCCTGCAACCCGGGCATGTGTCCTTGACCAGAACTGAACCTGGGACCCTTTGGTCCGCAGGCCGATGCTCCACCCACTGAGCCAAACCAGCCGGGGCCACAGTCACTTTTCTTATTCAAACAGCCCCGGAGGCTTTCTGCGGTGGCGATGGCCATGTCTCTGGAGATGGCGTTTATTTTTCACTCATTCGATGCTCAGGGATCAGTGCCATGGCCGGTCGGGCTGGGGCCCCATCCTCAGGGAAGGCAGAGCCCTCTCCACGCCACCTGGGCTCTGTGTGCTGGGCTCTCTGGGTTTCCTGTCCTGCTCAGATCTGTCCTTAGGATGACCCCAGGGTCACAGCGGCCCCCTGGGCAAGGCGCTCAGGTCCCGCCCACGGCGACCTCAGGACCCGGGGCCTCATGTGACCGTGCTGGACTCTGCCAGCTTGTCTGCCTGGAGGGAGGTGGGGCCAGGGAAATGCCCTCGGATTGCCACATTCCCAGGCTCCCACTCCTGCTCTTTCCATTCTTGGAGAACTTTCTGGTCTTTTCTTTTTCCCATTAGTTTTCTTTTTTAAAGGAGAGAGTGAAAGGGAGGGTGAGAGAGAGAGAAACATCAACGTGGGAGAGACACATCGATTGGCTGCCGCCTGCACATGCCCCAACCGGGGCCCGGGATCAAGCCTGCAGCCCAGGTTTGTGCTCTTTTTTTTTTTTTTTTTTTTTTTTTTTTTATAAATATATTTTATTGATTTTTCACAGAGAGGAAGAGAGAGGGATAGAGAGTTAGAAACATTAATGAAAGAGAGACATCGATCAGCTGCCTCTTGCACACCCCCCACTGAGGATGTGCCCGCAACCAAGGTACATGCCCTTGACCGAAATCGAACCCGGGACCTTTCAGTCCGCAGGCCGACGCTCTATCCACTGAGCCAAACCGGTGCCGGCCAGGTTTGTGCTCTTGACTGAAATCGAACCTGTGACCCTTCAGTCCTTGGGCCAATGTTCTAACCCCTGAGCAGAACTGGCCAGGGTGAACTTTTCTGGACTTGACAGATCTCATGGCCCAGACGGAGGGAGATGGAGAGAGACAGGGGAGGGCGGTGTTGTTTGTCTGAGGCCTCGGTGGAGCCTCTGCTTCCCTCCTTCCTGCAAACCTGAAGCCTTCGGAGTCGGCACGATGGCCCCTGACCCACCTTGTCTTGCCCCCCCAGATTCACGTCGTTCACTACAATTCCAAATACGAAAGCTTCGACGTGGCCAAGGACGCTCCCGACGGCCTGGCTGTGCTGGGGGCCCTCATCGAGGTAGGCAGTGGGCACAACCGCATGGCCGGTGCAGACCGGTGTCCACACGGGGGCTCCTTCCTGCCCCTGCTCCCTGGTCCTGAGCCCCCAGCCCTGGGACATGCTGACCCGGGGACAATTCTAACGCATGTTCCTTCTGCGCCATCAAACTCGGGGACCGTGGGCTAGGTGACCTGAGAGAGCACCTGCCAGGCTGGGGTCGCAGAGGCTGCCTGGACCTCCGCTGGGGGCAGGGTCCGGGGAGGCCTGCGGCCCTGGGTGCCGGCAACACCTCTGAGTCTCCACGGAAGTCCGGAGGGTGGACCTGCGGCTCCGTGGCATGGAGTAGCCGCTGGACCCCGTCCCCCCGCAAACCAGTATTAAAATGGATAAAATGATCACAAGCAACCACATCAGCACTTAGAAAGCAGACCAAAGGCAACAGCAAATGGAGGCATTTACTTGGGGAAAGTAGCTAGACGTTTTACAAAATATATTTTTATTGGTTTCAGAGAGGAAGGGAGATGGAGAGAGGGAGAAACATCAATGATGCGAGAGAACCACAGATCGGCTGCCTCCTGCACGCCCTACGCCAGGCATGTGCCCCGACGGGGTATCGAACCGGGACCTCCTGGTCCATAGTTTGAAGCTCAAACACGGGCCATGCTGCCGCTGGGCTAGAAGTTTGAGCAAGAGCAGTGGTAGCGGGGGACTTCCCATCCCCATCCCTAACTCAGTCAGCAAGGTGGCTTATCGGGGGCGGGGGGTGGGGGTGGACAGGAACACCAGCAGCTGCACTGCCTGGGGCGGGGGCTGACTGGATTCGGGGTAAAAGCTGAAAAGTTGGAGGGGGGGGGCTATCAGTATAAGTAGCGAATTTGAAAGAAAAGACAGAAAACGGAGAGAACGCGCAGCTTTGACAGCCTGCGGAGCAGTCCCAGCTGGGGCGAGCAGCGAGCGGCGAGCGGCAGAGCGACCAGCAGTTTATGGGAGATGCCCTGGGGAGGAGGGCCACAGAGGCACCAGCCACTTCCCACGAGGTGGGAGCAGACGCTGCGGCCGCGTGAGGCCTGGCTGGGCTCCGGCCCTCCCCCAGCCCCGTCAGCAGAGGGTGAAGTCTAGGGAAGGGCTCAGGGCTCTTAGCATGACCTCTGCTCAGAGCCTTGACTGACCACATCTCCGCTGACCTTCGGAGGCCCCTAGGAATCCAGGCTACAAACTAAAACCGACCTTGGAGAACTGAGCAGAGACAGACACACGCGGATGCGGAGGGGAGACGGCCATGTGCCGGCAGGTGCAGACTGGAGAGACGCCGAGGGTTGCTTACAGCACCCAGAAGCTGGGAGAGGCCAGGAGGTGTCTCCCCTGCAGCCTCCAGAGGGGGCGTGGCCATCAAGGCACCGCGATTACCTGTGTCTATCCTCCAGAACTGGGGGGGAACACCTTCCTGTTCTTTTAGGAAAAAAAGAAAACCAAACAAAACACACACACAAAAAAAAACAGAGTAGAGCAAAGACATCAGCTGCTACATGCTGCTGGGAAGATGTATCATGCAACAAAGCCAGGACAACTTGCTAAACAGACAAACAAACAAGCGAAAAACACACCCTTAGCACAATTTTTAAAAATCGGAATTCATATTTGCTACTAATGCATTATCTAAAATGTCCAGTTTTCAACAACAACAAAAAAGTTGGGCATGCAAAGAAATTGGAAAATGTGATCCATATTTTAGAGAAGAGAAAGCCGTCAATAGAACTGATGCTGAGTGGATCCAGAGTGATTTAGCAGACAGCACTTGAAAACAACTATCATAGATATGTGCAAAGGATTTTTGAAAAACTACGTTCAAATCATTAAAGGAAAATATGACAATGATCCCAAAAGGTAAGTCTCAATAGATAAACAGAAACAATAATTATGCACCAAATGGAAAGCCTAGAGTTGAAAAGATAATGAACAAAATGAAAATATTCACAACAAGAGCTTAATGCAAGGTTTGAGGCAGCAAAAGAATCCGTGCATCTGAAGGTAGAACAAATAAATTATTCATCTTGAAGACCAAAGAGAAAAGATGGAAGAAAACAAACATAGCCTTAGAGACTCATGGGGACAAGACCACATGTTCCAACATACACATAATGGGAGTCCCAGAAGAGAAAGTGACAGAGAAAGTGGCAGGAAAAAAAAGTTGAAGAGACAATGGCCCCAAGTTCTCCAAATTCGATGAAAAACATTAATTTACCAGCCCAAGAAACTCAACAAACCCCACTTCTGATCAACACGCAGACACATCAAAGTCAAACTGCTGAAAGCAACAAGAGAAAAAGAATTTATCTACACAGACAGGCAGTACAACTAACGGCTGACATCTCACAGAAACAAGTCCCCAGAAGGCAGTGGAATGACAGTCAACCAGAAAGCCACGTCCTAAACCACTCTTCAAAAATGAGGTGAAATAAAGACACTCCCAGATAAACAAAAACTAAAATAATTGCTAGCAAGCTTCTTGTAAGTATGAAAGGAAATCCTTGGGCCGAAAGAAAATGACACCAGACAGTAACCCAGATCCACAGAAAGCAATGCAGAGGCCCAGAAATGATAGATAGATCAGTGGGTACAGACAAAAGAGCATCTACAGATAGTATATATTTTTTTTGGGTGGGGGTCTCAAAAAACCGCCATAAAATAGCTTAAAGCAATAATAGTGCCACTGTATTGTTGGATTTATGATATACGTAGATGTAATTATGGATGATGAAAGATGCGGAAGAAATAGCAACTGGAGGAAAATTGCTATATTTTATTTATTATTATTATTATTTAAAAATATATTTTTATTAGTTTCAGAGAGGAAGGGAGAGGGAGAGATAGAAACATCAACGATGAGAAAGATTCATTGATCAGCTGCCTCCTGCACGCCCCCTAGTGGGGATGGAAGCCGCAACCCAGGCATGTGCCCTGGACTGGTATCAAACCCAGGACTCTTCAGTCTGCAGGCCAACGCTCTATCTACTGAGCCAAACCAGCTGGGACGAAAGTGGCTATATTTTATTGGAATTAAATTAGTATCAACCTAAGTTAAGTTGTATATTGTAATCACTACAGCAACCACCAAGAACAGAACTAAACAGCGTTCCGGGGTACACGGAAAGTATTTGTTGAGCACAGAAAGTGGAACAGAGGGGGAAAAAAAAAACAAAAAAAAGAAAAAAGAAAAAAAAAAGGAAAAAAAAAAGACGACACATTTATTATTTTTTATATTTATTTTTAAATATATTTTTATTGATTTCAGAGAGGAAAGAAGAGGGACAGAGAGAGAGAAACATTCACGATGAGAGAGAATCATGGATCGGCTGCTTCCTGCAGGTCCCCACTGGGGATGGAGCCCACAACCTGGGCATGTGCCCTTGACCGGAATCAAACCTGGGACCTTTCAGCCTGAAGGCCGACGCTCTACCCACTGAGCCACACCGACTCTGGCAAGACACAGCACATTTAGGAAGCCAACAGCAGGGGGCGGTTATGAATCTCAGAAATCTGGAAGAGGACGTGGACCAACCCCACTGACTGGAAAGAGACGTTGAAAATAGACCTTTTCCATCCAAAGCAACTTTTCTGACTTTAAGAACGTCAACACTCATCTGAAAACGGAAGAGAGCTGGCGGCGGGCAGGCGGGCAGCCAGGGCCTGACGGGTGCTGGGGTGGCCGGGACGGTCCGGCGTGACTTCCGGCCCTTCCCACGAAGCTGCCCAAACGCTTCAGGAGAGGCTGGGGGCCAGGCAGTCGTGGCAAAGCCAGACTGTGCCCCGTTCGGCCCCCGTGGCTCTGCCCAGCCAGCCAGGGACCCGGCAGGAGGCCGGAGGGGACAGGGCCGGCCTCCCCACCGAGGTCACTGCTGTTTCCCTGCAGATCAAGGACTACGAGGAAAACACCTATTACAGCGACTTCTTCTCTCACCTGACGTCTGTCAGGTACTCAGGTGAGGAGGCCACAGCGGCAGGAGGGAGCAGGAGGGAGTGTGAGGTGGGGACAGGGCTGGGGGGTGGGGGGCAGGGAAGGGTGGCGCTTGGGGGGAGGGTGGCAGATGAGCCCTGGGGGAGAGGCGTCCCCCTCGGTGTTAAGCTGAGACGAAGCTCTAGCCCAGCGGTCGGCAAACTCATTCGTCCACAGAGTCAAATGTCAACGGGACAATGATCGCCATTTCTCTTGAGAGCCAAATTTTCTAAACTTAAACTTCTTCTAACGCCACTTCTTCAAACTAGACTCATATTTTGTGGAAGAGCCACACTCAAGGGGCCATGTGGCTCGAGAGCCGCAGTTTGCCAACCACGGAGCTAGACGGAAGCCCCTCATCATTGTGCCTGGACACACAGACCGGGGACATGCAGACCGGGAACACGCAGACCGGGGACACGCAGACCGGGGACACGCAGACCGGGGGACACACAGACTGGGGAACATGCAGACCGGGGGAACACGCAGACCGGGGACACACGCAGACCGGGGGACACGCAGACCGGGGGACACGCAGACCGGGGGACACACAGACTGGGGAACTTGCAGACTGGGGGACACGCAGACCGGGGACACGCAGACCGGGGGCTAGTGTTCCCACCCTCTGCCTTTGGGAGGCCAGTTCTGGTCAGAGGGACCACCTACTCCCAGGGCCAGCCCTTGACCTTGAGCAACAACCACGTCAGCTTTGACGGCGTGGCTTTGTGCCTCCCACTTGGCCACGTCTGTTCCTGCCCCTCCCCGAAGCCCCCCAACCTCCTGTCCTGGGCCTCCTGTGGGTCAGCCTCGGGCCTTTCATCTCGTGACCTCGCAGGTGGCAGGGCTTCCATTCTGACCAGCGCCCTCCACGCCCTCGTCCTGCCCCCCCCATCCTCCGTAACAAAGCCCAGACCATGCCCTGCCGGCGGCCACTGCTGCAACGGCTGGGCAGGAACAGACATCGTGTTGCTGTTCGCGGCTACAGATGTGGACAGCTCCTCCGGGCACAGCTCTCCCCTCTCCAAAATGCCCCCTCCCGCCTCCTCTGCTCCCCGAAACCCTCTGCCCTGGCCTCAGCCGACGACGGCGACAACGACGATGACGATGATGTTACACTCGAGCAGTGGCCGGGCTGGTCCCACCCAGCACTTTAAAACACTCCCCTTCCCCACAACAGCCCTCCTGGCCGTTCCCTGGTCACAGAGGAGGAGCAGCCTTCAGGGCGGAGGACCTGGCCGGCCAGGAGGAGGCAGTGGAGGGGTCTTTGCTCTCCATCCTTCCAGGAGGCAGCACCCTGGGGGAGAGGTTTCCTGGGACTCAGCTTCCGCGCCCTCCGCGTGGCCAGGAGGGTGCCGGTGGGGAGCTCTGGGCCGAGTCGCCGCGGTCCCTCACGCCCTCTGTCTGCGGCCCCGTTAGGACAGAGCACCGTTCTGGACAGCCTTGACGTCCGGAACATGCTGCCCGTGGACCTCCGCCGCTACTACACCTACGGGGGCTCGCTCACCACGCCGCCCTGCACGGAGAACGTCCGCTGGTTCCTGCTGGCCGACACCGTGCAGCTCTCCAAGGCTCAGGTACCGTGCAGCCCTCCGCCCAGGCCCCCCCTGACCGCCTGGCCAACAAGAGTGCTCCCCGAACCCACACAAGGCCAATGCCGGCTCCTGTGGTGCTTTCCAAGGGGGGGCTGCTGGCCGCCCTCTGTTGCTGGGGTATCTTCCCAGTGCGGTGGCAGAGATGGGCAGACAGGCATCACCCAAGGAGCCATACTCAGGCAGCAAAAGGACGGAGCCGACCCAGGCCAGGGGAGGGAAGTGGCCCAGTGAAGGCGAATACTCATTGGGGCCGCTCTTCGAGGCCCTGCCTGGGCCCAGGAAGTACAAAACCCCGTGCCCCTGGGCCTGCATGGTGACTTCACCAATGGCTTTGTGCAGGACGGCATCGCCGGTAGGTCATGTCCCTCCTCCAGGGAAGGTGGAGAGACCCACGTTCAAGGAGACCCATTCCCACACACAAAAATGTCGCTGACCAAAAGCTGAAAGTGCCCAGGTACCTAATAGAATCCAATGTAAATTATCTCTGGAAAAGCGCACCTTCAACCCATATGTTGACGAATTTCCGCCAAGTTACGGGAAATGAGCTTAATTAGAAACAAAATCAGAAATTACACAAGGAAAAAGACACCATGAGTGAGCGCCAACGGAAAGAGACCCACACAAGTTTCAGGTAGCAGAGTTATCTGTTAATATAAAATGTTTATGTATGTAAAACCGCATAATAGGTAGAAGCATGTTTAATATGTCTAATATGAGTTTTAAATATGATAAAAGAACAAAAAGTATAAAAATGACCACATAGACTTGAAAAAAATAAACCCAAATAGACTTTCTAGAATTGAAAAGATAGTAAAAACAGAGTAAAAAAAATGCATTTCATAGACCAAGCTGAGAAAATTACCTACAATGAAACACAAAGAGAAAAAGAGGTGGAAAAGAAATAAAGAGACAGAGAATAGAGTGGAAAATCTAACAAATATCCAGTTGAAACTCCAGGAGAAGAAAGGCAGCATAGAGAGGAGGTACAATTTGCGGAATATCCGCTGACAAATTTTCAGAAGAGCTGGAAGACACCAAGTCATAGACACGTATTCAGGAAGCGCCATGCGTCGATGTAAATTTTACTCATTTTATTTTTTAAAAGAATATTTTTTATTGATTTCAGAGAGAGAGAGATAGAAATATCAATATTGAGAGAGAATCATTGATGGGCTGCCTCTTACACTCCCCCCACTGGGGATTAAGCCCACAACCCGGGCATGTGCCCTGGACTGGAATCAAACCTGGGACCCTTTCGTCCGCAGACCGACACTCTATCCACTGAGCCAAACCGGCTAGAGCTCAATGTAAATTTTAAAACACACACACACTAAACATAGCAGAGTGAAATCAGACAAAGGAAACAATTTAAACATCAGCCAGAGGTGGGAAAGAACAGATTACCATGAAGAGAGCAGGATTACACCGCAGCAGACTCCGCACTGCAGAGTGAGAGTCGGAAAGCAGTGGGATCGTCTCTCCAGAGCGCCGAGAGAAAGAACAGCTGACCTACTACTCTACGTGCAGCAAAAGTCATTTCGAGGATGTAGACGGAACACAGGTATTTTCAGGAAAAATGAGCACCGAGCTTGCTGCCTGGCACGTCTCTGTTGACTTCTCCCTCCCCTTTCTACTGTCAACCCAAGACTCCTAGAAAACAACTAAGAGAGATTTCTGAATAAGAATAGAGGGATGCGTGTCCCGTGCCTGCTCTGGGCTTGAACTCTCACAGCTGTTTTATCCGAGTTGCTCAAGTCCAAGACCGAGTCCCATTTCTAACGCGACTCTTTCCCATCGCCCCGGTGTCCCTGCCTCTCCATAAGTCACTCCTTGTTGCCTGCAGGTGGGGAAGCTAGAGAATTCCTTAGTGGACGACCACCACAAGATCATCCGCAACATTTACCGCAGGACCCAGCCCCTGAACAGCAGGGTGGTGGAAGCCAACTTTGTCTACCACCCTAATTACCGTAAGATCCACTGCCATTTCTCCCTGGCCATTTCTCCCTGGCCTCTCTCTCCTGGCCATTTCTTCCTGGCCTCTCTCTCCTGGCCTCTTTCTCCTGGCCTCTCTCTCCTGGCCACCGAGGGGAGGAGAGTGTCTGAGCAGCTGGAGGCTCGGATGGACCACCGTGTGCCGGACAAAGGGGGTGACCCATTTTCCTAGTCTGGGCAGCTGGTCAGATACTGGCCGCGGTCAACTTCCCAGAAAGCACTGACGTGCTCTACGGCGAGGCAGGCCCGCTGGGCACCACGGGGGAAACAGGTGCAGGAGTACAGCCCCGCCTTTGGCACGTCACCCCCCACAGGCGGGCGGCTGGCCAGCCTGGACTCAGACCCAGAGAAGATGCCGGAAGGCAGGGGGACAGGGCCTTCAGCGGCATCACCCACGCTGCCCTGAGCTCACGGGGGGGGGGAGGGGCACCTGTTGCCCCGCGCTCCCTGGTTTCACGGGACCCCCACATCCCCCCGACCTCTTCCTGGGGGCTCTTCCTTTCACAGAATACGCCCTCGGCTCCCAGCTCCTGCTCAACACTCACTGGATCCACAAGAAGCTGGACGAGCTGATCAGCTTCATGGAGGTTCTAGGGAGGAGACGAGGCCGGTACTCCAGGTACCCCTGAGCTCCCGGAGAGAGGGCCGGAGGGGCCCGGCCCCAGGCGGCCCCGCCCGGCCCCCTGCTCCCCCCACGCACCCGTGCAACCTCTGATTCGAACCCGAGACCGTCCTCCCGGAGGCAGCGAGCCGGCGGGAACGTCTGAGGAGGATGTGAGGCGACACCCGTGGGACTCGCTGAGCTTCCAACAGACCAGCTCCCCTTCCCCGTAGCCTGTAGATGCAGTAAAGGCTTTGGAAATACGTCTCTTCCCGCCTCCTTGGTCCCGCGTCACATGCCCTCCTGTCCCGCCCGGAGGGACCCGGGACGGATAGGGATCCGCTGGGAGGGTTTCCAGGACCAAGATTAAGACTCAGGAAGAGCCGAGATCGGTTTGGTTCAGTGGATAGAGCGTCGGCTTGGGGACTGAAGGGTCTCGGTTCGATTCCGGTCAAGGGCGTGTACCTTGGTTGCGGGCACATCCCCAGTGGGGGGTGTGCAGGAGGGGGCCCAGAGCGGAGGGGGTGCCCCGCAGGGCAGAGCGGAGGGTGGGGGCCCGGGGACCCCCCTCCCTCCGCTCTGGGCCCCCTCCCTCCACTGTGCCCCACGGGGGCAGGGGTCCGGCCGGGCCTCCCTCCGGTTCCCGGGAAGGAACCGGAGGCAGCGGGAGGCCAGCTCACCTGCCGCGGCTCGGATTGAACCCAGGCCGCTGGCCGCCACTTTCCTCGCCTCCAGAGCCTCCCCTCGCTTGTCCACCGGCCTGTGAGGCAGCTGCGGGGCTGGCCGGCGGCTCCGGGGGGGGGGCCCTCCGCCTGACCGTGCCCCGGGCCCTCTGCAGCCTCAGGGCCCCAATGGGGGGGACAGCTCGGCGCCCTCCGGAGGGAGGAGCCCGCCCCGCCCCAGGGTGACGGGCCGCCTGGGCGCGCCCGGAGCCGAGGACCCAGCACCCAGCACCCAGCACTCAGCCCCGGGCGCCCTGTGCTTCTCCCCGAGGACGAGGCGTGGGAGAGGCTGAGGCAGCCCCCGAAGCCCCCGGTCTCCCTGCCGCCCTCCCCGGGCAGGGGCACCTGCTGCATTGGGTGAGCGGGGGTCGGGGGTCAGGGGTCAGGGGCCAGCAGAGCTGCTGGGCACGGAGGCAGGAGCTGAGGAAGGTGGAATGTCAAGGCGGGCGGGGCAGAGCTGGAGAGCTGTCTGTCTGGAGGGGTGTTTGCAGCTGCCCATGCCCGGCCACCTCCCGCCAGCCCAGTGAGTGGCTTGGCCTCCATCACTGCCCAGGGCCCCTCCTGTCCGCCTGCTGGACATGGGGGGGGCAGTGGACCGGAAAGGAAGTGAGTCCCCTGAAGAGAAGGAGGAGGAAGAGGAGGAGGAGGGGGGGGGGAGGGGGACAGCACCAGGGAGGTGACGAGAGAGTGATGGCCACCTGCAGCTCCTGAGGGTAGAGTCCAGTGGGAATTGTCGGTTCTGTAGGACATTTTAGCCATTGTTCTAACCCAGTTTTGAAGTAAGTAGCTGTACATTTTGTTAATGTCCCACCCTGGAGAGTGAGTTTGGAGATGAGGCTGGTATGAGTGAGTGAGTGTGTGTGTGTGTGTGTGTGTGTGTGTGAATATATAGAGAGATCTGGAAGGTTCCACACCAAGGATTTAAACGATCCTTTTCTAAGCGGCTTAGATTATACTTAAAAACAAAACAAAACAAAACAAAAAAAAAAAACAAGCATGGCTTCTGTAAAGAGAAAAAAGAAAAAGAATAACAAAACAAAAGAAAGAATGAAGGAAAAAGATCTAGAATCTTCTAACATTTAAAAATTTTAACTTTTTTTTAAAGTAGCCAATCGCATTGTGTTAACATTGAAAGGCTAGAAAATGAAAGTTTCCACCCACCAATGGACATTTTAATAATTTTTGTGGAATAGTGCAAATATCACTACTGACTTGTGTCATTGCTTACTGTTCATTTCTAATTTCAGCTTTTCACTACCACACACAACACAGAGTAGGAATCGGGATGAATTTGGTTTAAAAACGAAAAACAAACATGGAAGGGAAACGACAAGATGTTGTGATGCCAGTTTGGGGCTAATCTGGTGTCCCCCAGGTTGGCCCTGGGAACACTTTTCTAACTTGAGTTCCTGAAGTCAAGTTTGTTTTCCAGAAGCTTCCTGGGAGGGCACACCGCAGGGAGAGCAGGAGGAATCTGCCTTCACACAGCCCGGAGCAGACTCCTGGGCGGGAGGACCAGCCCTGCTGCCCCATGGGGCCTCTGGGGCCAAGCTGGCCCAGCCCTCGCAGCCCCTGGATTCCCACGTCCAAGGCTGGTGCCCACAAGTGCATGGCCCCAGAAAAGGTTCGAGAAACAAAATATTCAGTAGAAACAGCCCAGCAGCTGGTCCCTGGTGCTCTCAGGGGTGTTCCTCTCTCTCTCTCCAGTGCCAGGAATTTCCCCAAAGGCAGGTCCTGGGGGTCCCTTCAGTGAAAATGTAACTAAAGCCAGGGTTCTGCAGAGGACTGACAGAGGGCTGAGCTGAAGGCTGCGTTTGGAGAGGAGGTGCTGCCCTCCAGTGGCCGCTAGGAGGATGGCATGGCCTGTGCCTAGGGGATGGGATTGTATTGTATTGTATGTATGTATGCATGGATGCATGCATTTATTCAGTTTTATTGATTCAGAGAGGAAGGGAGAGGGAGCAAGAGATAGTAACATCAATGATGAGAGCGAATCATTGATCGGCTGCCTTCCGCACACTCCACACTGGGGATCCAGCTAGCAACCCCAGGATGTGCCCTAAACCAGGAATCAAACCGTGACTTCCTGATCCATAGGTCCACACTCACGCAGCCACCGAGCCACACTGACTGGGCTCAGGAGACTTGAGAGATCTACCCATCCCCTCTCATTTTCCATATTGGTAAACTGAGGCACATAACAGGACCTGTAAAGGTCACATGATAAGTCACAGGCGTATGAGGGACTAGCAGCACAGGAAGACGGGACTGCACTGGGCGGTGGCCCTCTTGCCTCTGGGTCCACTTTATGAAATTCAAAGCACCTTCACACCTGGGGGACAGCTGCCCAGCCCTTCCTGTCCACCCACCCCCCTGTCACCAGGGGCCTGACCCCGCCCCCCAGCTGGATGGGCACAGTCTCCAAATAAGACGCCACAGAAACAACTGGGGAGACTGGACCCGAACTACCAGACGGCCCGGCATGTAGCTCAGCTGTTGAACATCGGCCTAGGGAGTGGTCGGCAAACTCATTAGTCAACTTAGCCAACTATCAATAGTATATCAATAGTATAACGATTGACATTTCTTTTGAGAGCCAAATTTCTTAAACTTCTAACGCCAGTTCTTCAAAATAGACTTGCCCAGGCCGTGGTATTTTGTGGAAGAGCCACACTCAAGGGGCCAAAGAGCCGCATGTGGCTCACAAGCCGCAGTTTGCCGACCACAGAACTAGGAGGTCATGGTTGGATTGGGAATCAGGGCACATGTCCAGGTTAAGGTTCCATCCCCAGTAGGGGGTGTGCAGTAGGCCACTGATCCATAACTCTCTCAACTTTGATGTTTCTATTTCTCTCCCCTCTCCCTTCCTCTCTGAAACCAATAAAAATACATTAAAAAAAAAAAAATACCAGGAGGGGCAGCTAGCCCTTTCAAAGCTTCGCTTTGTAAAGGAATCACTGCAGGGAGAGGTCATAGGTTAAGTCATCACCAATCATTGGAGTCTTCGTGTGGATGACATGGCACTGCACATGCCCAGTAAATATCCGCAGAGAATCGAGGCCCCCACGAGAGCGGGACCCTAGAGAGGATGCCTGCAGCCAGAGGGAGGGGGAGGGGGCGAGCTGGGCCTGCAGCTGGGCCTGCAGCGTCACAAGCACCAGGGCTCCAATGCACCTCACCGCCTGTGAAGGCAGGCAGCACACACACGGTGGCGGTGGTGAACTGAATGGAAAGCTCCATGGCGCCTCATGGTGCCTGAAAGGAGCAGTGCAAACACATCTGGGGGGGATGCAGGTATTGAACGCGGAGGAATAGCAGATGGTATTTAGAGATTGATTTTTTTTTTTTGTATGTGAAATCAAGGTATTATACCAAAACATGACTTTATTTTGAAAAATTCCAAAGTAAGATATTTAGGGGTGAAATGTCATGTGTCTCCCTCGCTGAGGCCCCAGGATGGGGCAGGAAGGTGAGCGCGCTCCTGACCAGCGGGTCTCCCTCCTGCACCGGGGGCCCGGCCAGGGCCAGGCTGTGGGGCAGACAGCTGAGGTGGCGGCGTCTCCCTGGACATGAGACCTGCTGGGCGGGCGTAGCTCGGTGGCTGAGCATTGACCTAGGAGCCAGGAGGTCACCGTTCTATGCCCAGTGAGGGGCATGCAGGAGGCAGCCCATCAATGGTTCTCTCATCATGGAAGTTTCTCTCTTTCTCCCTGTTCCTTCCTCTTGGAAACCAATTAAAATATTTTATTTAAAAAGAAGAAGAAGGGAAAAAAAACACGTACAATGACCGATCCATTGGGGGACGATACTGTCGGAGCCGCCCGGAGGGAGATGTCTGGGCTGGGGCGGGGATGGGGCGCAGGCAGAGGGGGGACCAGGGGCCGAGCTCCACGGAAGGGGCTGGGGTCAGAGCAGGTCGGTAACACGCGTTTTCTGGGACGAGGCGGCTCCCGATGATCATGCACGCGCAGCGGCGGCCGGCGCGGGGCAGGCTCGGCGGCGGCGTGGCTTCCCCAGAACCAGCCGGGCCAGCCCCGGCGGCGGAGCCTCTGGAAGGCGGAGAGAACACGGAGCCGGAGAGGAGCAGGCGGCCGGGGAGAGAGCTGCCCTCCCAACGGGCACCGCTTCTTCCCCTGAAGCCACATGAGGAAACACGCAGAACACACGCGGACGGGGCCCAGGGCACACGCAGACGGAGCCCAGGACACACGCAGGCGGGGCCCGGCATGCAGGCCCGGCTGTGTCCGGCGTCCGTGCTGGGCGGCGCTGGCCTGGCCGGCGAGGAACTGCCTGCCCACGGAGGCGTCCAAGCCGAGGCCTGAGAGCTGCAGGGCTGTCCCAGGAGCTGCCGAGGATGCCTTCTGGGGACAGGGACTGAGGGCTGCTCACCAAGGTCTTTGTCAACCGAAATCCATGATCTCAGGAAGAGGAAGGAGCATCCGGAACACTGGACCGGGCAGCCAGCCTGGGAAGCCAAGGCCGCGGCTGGGGGCGGGACTGGGGGCGGGGCTGGGTTGAGTGATTTTACAGGGGACACCTGACCCCACACCTGAAGCCAGTCTTCTCTCCGAGGGGCTGCTCCTCAGAGCCAAACCTTGCCGGCTGTGTACGCGGCCGACCCTGAGCCCCCCGCCTGTCCCTCCCTCCTGCTCCCTCCCTCCCCCTCTCCTTCCTGAAGACAGGAGCTGAACCAGCCACTGGATGCTCCAGGCCGCCCAGGGGACAGGCCGGCTCCACCCACACCTCCTGGCCCACGTGCCACTGCAAATGCCTCTGCAGGATGGCATGTGGCCAGATGACACCCGCCGCCTCACCCTGAGGCCGTGGCTCACCCTCCCTTCCTGGGGACCTTGGCCCGGGCACCCCGCCTTATCTGGGGAGTCACCTCTTGGCAGCTCCTGGGCGTGGGCCCCAGATTAGGGAGCCCGGGCAAGCCCAGCAAAGGACACAGAGCCACTGGGCATCTCAAGGAGGACACGGGACAGGGACACGGGGAGTGACTCAGCCTGAGCCCCGGCCTCAGACCAGCAGCCCTGGTGAGGCCGCGTGGGGCGAGGCTGCCCGGTCTCCCCCGGAGCTCCGGGTCACTGGCCACGAGGCAGGCCCATGGGCACGCACCCGCGGGGCGCCTGCTGCGGTGCTGACACGGCACCGAGGGGAGCAGTGGCCGGGACTTTGCTCTCAGGGCTGTGCCTCGTCCGCGGGGCTGGGGACAGAGGGCCTGCGGGTCCCAGGCCAGGACAAGGGAAGGGTCCCGGCACCTCAGGGACCGGCTTCAGGGCATCGTGCCTGTGGCACCGTGGGGACCAGGCTCTCCAAGGCCACATCGAGCCCCCGCCTGGTGCAGTCCCCCCGGAGACGGTGCAACTCATTTACGAGAAATGGAAAATATTTTTAATTAATCATTTCTTATTAAAAGCTAGCGACCCGGTGCACGGATTCGTGCACATTGAAAGAAAATTAATTAGAAAGTGGCTGGCAGGGTGGGACTGGGCGAGAAGGGCGGATGTGCCCTGGAGCCAACATCCCGTGGTCTCTTCCTGGCTGCCTGTACCTGCGGTGACACCGTGGCTCAGAGGGTGTCTGTGGAGTGAGCGAGGTCCCTCAGCCTGGCCTGCAGGGATCTGGCGGCAGCCGGCTCTCTGACATCCCCCGAGGGTCCCGGAGTGGGAGAGGGCACTCTGCAAAGCTGCTGTCTACAGGGTGCAGAGCACAAACGCACGTGTGCAGTCAACCAGATTCGGGCCGACAGTGCCCCAGCAACAGCACAACCCACGGCCGAAGGTGGAATCGTGCAGCCCTGCGAGGATCCGGGCTCCCTCCTCTCTGGTTTTGGGGTGCGTCACCTCTGCCAAGTCACTGCAGCTGGGCAGCTCCTGCATTGAGTGCCTGCCCCCTGGTGGTCAGTGCGTATCATAGCTACCGGTTGGTCTGACACTTGCATATTAGCCTTTAATTTTCTGAAAGACTTTATGTCGCACTTGTATTATTTCTTCCTGAAATATTTGGTAGCCTTCACCAGTGAAACCATTTGGGCCTGGGGTTTTCTCTCTGTGGGAAGGCTTTTGCCCACCAATTCAATTTCTTCCGTTGATGTAGGACTACACAGGCTGTCTGTTTCTTACCGAGTGAGCGTTGGCACTTTGTACCTTACGATACAGCAGCTCTCCTGTTTCCAGGGCAGATGTCAGCTGACCAACCGCGAGAGGGTGTTTTTCTAAACAGTCCACGAGTCTCTGACTCATGCATCCACAGAATCAGAGTCCTGCCAGTCAATGCCCACGACCTGCCCATTCTCCGGAGTCACACCACCCAGACGTGGTTGGCAGCCAACAACATCTCCACCAATCAGTTCCTTCCAAAGCCTTCCCGTTGCCTCCGGGGCACAGAAGGCTCGGAGCTGGGACCCTCTGGCAAGGCTGGGGCGGGGGTCCCTGTCTCAGGGATGGAGGCCGTGGGGTGGCACCTGCAGGGCCATCAGAAGGACGTCCCCTTGGTGGGCGGAGACGTGTGAGGCTCAGCATCTGCGGCTCCTTCTTCCGGCTCTGGAATCTCCACTCCGTTCCTCTTGGCAAAAATCCGGTTTATCTCCACGAACGTCTGGCCCTTGGTCTCGGGGATCACCACGTAGATGTACATGGCGGTGAGGAGGCAGATCGCGGCAAAGGGGATGAAACTGTAGGCCCCCATGGCCTCCTGGGCGAGAGAGGAGAGAGCGGGAGGGAGGAGGGGACAGGCAGGGGCCGCGGCTGGAGGCCTCTGGATTGTGTGACGCCCCGAGGAGGGAGAGGGCTGGAACGTCGGGCCCCCCCATCATGTGGGAAAGGACCCCCCAGCCTTTTCACAACGGGGACCCTGTGTCCTCCGGCCTTGGGGTGTGGGGAAGGGAGAGCCGAGGTGCCTGCCTTCAGAAGCAGGAAGGAGGCAGCAGCAAGCAGCCCTGTTTCCAGCCCCTGGCTCCTGGGCGCTGCTGATTGCCTTTGACCTCGGCGGACGGGAGCCCCTGGTAATTGGCCGTCAGGACCGAGCGAGGGGCTCCCACCGCAAGTGGGAACGGGCACATTCGCCGCGTTTGGCCAGTGAGGTGCCACGTGTGTTGAAATCGCTGATGTTCTTCGTAGAAGGAACCTGTGCCTGGTTCCTGAAGGCTCCTGCCTCGGGGGGGGGGGGGGGGGGACACCCACTGTGCTTCCCGCCCACCCCCTGCTCACCTGGACGGAAGGGAACACGAAGCCCACGATGAAGTTGGTGAGCCAGTGCACAGCCCCGTCCACCATGAAGGCGGCCGGCCGGGAGGACTGCAGGAAGATCTCGGTCCTCACCACCGAGGGCACGGGACCTTGAGGGCAGAGAGCACAGGCCAGTGGGTGCAGGGGGCTGGGGGCAGGGGGCCTCGCCCAGCCCAGACCCTCCGATAGGCAAACACGATGAGACTCGGACCCAGGGCCTCCTAGGTCCTGGATGGCCAGGGAGGAGCGGGCAGCTCCAGCCAGCGGTCGCCCTGCACCTCTCCCCTCCGGCTCCTCTGGGACGCACCAGGCCTGCGTGGCAAGGGCAGGGGGACAACCTCCCTCGGGGGCCTGGAGGTCAGCCCGAATCCACTCTCCCCCGTGTTGCTGTCATTGTGAGATTCTCAATGAAGAGGGGCGGAGCTTGTTCCTGGGAAGTGCTGCCGCCTGTGGTAGGTCTGGGGAATGGCAGGCACCTGGCCTTGGGTCTGTCTCTCCACTTTTGCCCTTAAGGAGACTTGTCTAAAATCTATACACTCATTTTTTCCTAATCACATCCCTTATAACATCTCACTGCCACAGACACACTGTATATCTGCTTATTTACTGTGTACCTATCTGTGGTTTTAAAAAAAATGTTTTTATTAATTTCAAAGAGGAAGGGAGAGGGAGAGACAGAAACAGCAATGATGAGAGAGATCATTGGCCAGCGCCGGGCCGGGGGCCGGGGGCGGTACTCACTGGGCCCGATGGAGTGCCCCGCGATGTAGGAGAAGACGCAGACGACGCTGAGGTAGGACAGCCCGGGGGCCGCGCTCTGAGGGGAGAGCAGGGCTGTGGGGGCCGGACAGGCCGGCCGGGCCCGGAGAGCTCGGGGCCAGGAGCACGGGCAGCTGAGTCCCACACCAGCCCTCCCCCACACGGAGGGGCCTGGTTCTGGTCACCCACGGGTGGGCCGAGGGCGCTGGGCAAGAGCGAGGGTGGGCGGAGGGAGAGGAAACCGGGGCGGCCAGCGTGCCAGCTCACAGAGGCCGCCTCCCGCCCTCCCGGCTGCCATGAGGTCCCTCCCTCTGCCCGTCACCACGTTACCCACTAACCCCCATGACACCCCTGGGAGCGTGGCATTATTGTGTTGATCCTGAGACGTGGGCTCTGCACGGAGAGCCCGGACTCGGGCCAGGAGGGCAGGGGGCCCTTGAGGGCCAAGCAGCACCCAGGTCAGACCATCAGCAGCATGGCGCCGGGACCAGGACTCCACGATAGCTGAGAGGATCCTTCTAGAAGCCCGGGGACCAGGAGAGCCGATGGGCCATCTCCCCACCGACAGGACAACGGCCGGCACAAAGCCAGGGGGACGGACCTCAACCCACCCAGCTACACAGGCCACTGTCACCACTCTCTCTAGAAAACCAAGGGGTAAGTCTCCTGGGACGAGGATTAAACAAACAAACAAAACCAACAACACAAAATATGAGCATTGAAGGGGTGTGAGCGGGACCGGCTGAGACCCTGGCCTCTTGGAGCTGGTCTGTTACCCCGACTCCCCTCCCGCCTGCAGCCCTGGGTCCCTGCCGGGTGGGGAGGGGTGCCGGGTGCTGGGTGCGGGAGAGGATCCAGACCTGGAAGAGGAGCGCCAGCGTGAGCACGAGGCAGGCCGAGCCGCAGATGGCATAGCCGACCAGCAGGAGGAGCCGTCTGCCCAGCCACTCCACGGTGCCCGCCTGGGGGAGGGAGGACGTGAGGGGCCTGCAGGGCCCAGGGCGCCCAGAACGCTCGGCCACCACCCCTTCTACGTTTCTAGTTTCTGCAGTGGATGCTGTGGCATCTTGGGGCCCTACGTTGGTTGGCCAATTTCTTGAATATGCTTTTCCTGTGAAACTAACCCATCCACAGCCTGCACCTCCGACCTCCTCCTCCAGGGGGTGCTCACACCCAGGGCTGCTGTCCCCTGCCCTAATCTACCCAGGGCAGGTCCTAGACACCAAGGGGGGCAGCCTCTGCCCCCCAAAACTATTGACACTGTTCACACAGGCCGGGCCTGAGCCTGCTCACAACCATCTTTCCACAGAAACCACAATGCAGGCTCTTGACCATGTCTCCCTCTCCCTCTGCCTCCGGGCTGACCCTGGGCCTCCCCGCGGGGCCCTGCGGGGCCTGGCCAGCCACCCCCCCCAGCCTGGAACTGTGAGTGACAGACGGTCTTTCCCACGGCAGTCCCCTATGCTGTGCTGGCCTCCCGTCCCGGACCAATAATAACCTACGTGTTAGAGCGCCCCCCTGGCACCGGCTGCTCCACGCCAGGCAGTGAGCACCCAGGATCTGACCTCCCGTCTCGGCCCTTCCTCCCCCACTTCCCGGGGCCCACACCCTCTCTCAGCCCGAACCCTCTCGGATGTTCCCAACGTGGCCACGCTGCCCGGCTGGCCTTCCTTCCTCTCTCCTAGTTCTACGGCATTTCCAGTTCTGCTGCATCCCTGCCACAAGCACCAGCACAGGCACCAGCACCAGCACCCGGGCCACACCGAGGCCAACGGGGTGGCAGGCCCAACCCAGCCACTGCGTGCCCCACCTTCCAGCCCTGCAGGCGGGACTGCCCCTGCCGCCCGGCCAGGCCCACGGGAGAGCCTGGCGCCGCGCAGGTGAGAGAGAGAAGCCACCTTCCCTCTGGGCCTGACCCACCTCAGCCTCCTGGGCACTGCGGCCACGGTGACCATCTTACACAGGAAGACACGTGTGTGCGTGCATATCCCAAAGTCCGTGGCCCTCAGTGACCTAGGACCGGGTCACCAGCCCCTCAGTGGACCTGAGGGGCCCCCGTGGAAAGGGTATTCCCGGGCGCTCACCGAGACGCCGGTCATGACGATGTTGACCACGCCAGCGCCCACGGTCACGTACTGGGACTGATCGGCCGCCACGCCGGCCGCCGCGTAGATGGTGTCCGCGTAGTAGTTGATCTGGAACAGAAGCCCAGGGCTTCGAGGACCAGCCACGGCCACGGCCACGGCCACAGCCACCGGCCTCCCTGTCCTGGCCCTGCAGCCCAGGGCCCTGGGACAGGAGGAGGCACAGGGGGTGGGAAGAGCTGGGACGTGGCGCCAGGCGGCCGGGCTGCAGCTCGCTCTGCCGGAGCCCCGGTGAAGGATTGCCCATCTGACTGAGTCCAGCGGCTTCCGAATGGACCAGAAGTTCTGAGGGAGACCCTGGCCTCTGCGTCAGCCTGAGGCCGATCACCCATCATAGCCCCCCTCCGTCCCCCGCCCCCGCCTGCCCCCGCGGATGCCAGGCACACAGGCGCCCGCGGGGCCCCACGTACCGCGTTGACCCCGGACAGCTGCTGGCCGGCCATGAGCACGATGATGGAGATGAGCTGCCAGCGCAGCGGCCGGAAGGTGAACAGGTTGAGCACGGACAGGCGGCCCTCGGCCCGCTCGGCCTGGCCCTCCACACGCATCTCCTCAATCTCGTCCTCCACGTCGGCCCAGCCCCTCAGTCTCCGCAGGGCTGCGGGGGGCAGAGCAGCCCCGTGGCTGACCGCCCTTACCCCGGGCTCAGGGACGAGGGCAGCGGCCCACCTGCTCGGCCCAGCTCTGGCACCGGCTCCCCGTTTTCCCAGGACCCCAACCAGGACCCCAACCAGGTGATGGGGTCCCCAACCGCATCCCATGCTGGTCAGGCTCTCAAGTCCGCATGGGTCAGCGTGGCTGTGACCTTGTCTGTGCCCCCGCCCCCCCTTGGGCTCACCCTGGAGCTGCCCGGACTCCTCCTAGCCCACCCGCCTGCCCCTGGGAGCCCTCTCCCTCCGGCCACCGCCTGTCCTGTGCGCTGGGCGCCAGGGAGGGGCGATCCGGGGCGTGGGAGGCGGCGGGAACCTGCGTCCGGTACCTCGTCGGGCAGCGTCCTCGTCTCCTCTCTGGATGAGGGTGTAGCGCGGGCTCTCGGGGAAGAAGGGCAGCGACAGCAGCTGCAGCAGCGCGGGGACTCCTGTGAGGGCCAGGAGCACGGGCCAGCCTGCGCGGGACCAGCACCGAGAACTGACACTGACCGCAGGGTCCCTCCGGCCGACCTCCCCCGGGCCTGGCTCTCTCCTGCTACAGGGTCACTCGCCCACGACCTTCCAGCCCTCGGCGAGAGCCACGGCCAGCAGGGACCTGCTTCCCGCCACCATGTGGCTGCCCACGCCCCGCCCACACGGGGGCCTCCACATTTACGAACGGAGGAAATAATTACAATTTTAATTGCAGGAAGAGCATTGTGTTTCTTAGGAACCGTGCTGGACTTACTAAAAGTGTGAGGCCAGAGAAAACACAGCCGGGCCTCGTTCCTAATGTTATGTCTGGAAATGACCCCCGTCTACCCCCCTGCAGCACTGAGCTCCTTCTGAAGGTTTGTGTGAGGCGGGCGGTGCCGAGACTCAAGTGACCCTGCCAGCGATGGTGGGAACTGGACGTGACTTAACCTCGCCAAGCCTCGGGGTTCTCATCAGTAAAGATGATGATACAGCTAGAGGCCCAGTGCATGAAATGCCTGCACAGGTAAGGTCCTTAGGCCTGGCTGGTGATCAGAGCAGTTCCGGGCCTTCTGGCCGCTGGCCGGGGCCTTCCTTCATGTTTGCGCCACCCCCTGGTGGTCAGCACATGTCATAGCAAGTGATTGAACTCCCGGTCTCCCTGAGTTCAAACTGCTGAGGGAACACTTTGCATATTAGCCTTTTATATATATAGGTGAGGATGATGATGATGATAAAGCTCCACACAAAGGGGGGGGGGGTGTAAGAGACTGCACGAGCCAGGCATTCCAGGTGGCTCTGGGCAGCTGCTGGCCAGCATGGCCTCCACTCAGGGCCCTTCCTGTGATGAGTGTTTACCGTTCAGCTGCCCGGGGCAGCCTGGGAATCGCTGATACTAAAGACCTTTCACGGAGCACCTGCTGGGTTCCGAGTCCCTTTAAGGCCCCATGGGGATACAAAGACTAAGCCCACCCACTAAGGAATGCCTGACTGGGAAATGTGTAAAATGAAAACCCCAAAACAACCCCGCTGCACCTGCGGCCTGGACGCAGTCCCACCCTCGCCCTCTCCTAACCTCCCGCCATCCCCACCCCCTCCCACTCCTTCCCATCCCCCAGGCAATGGCCTTGCCTCCTCTTCCACTGAGGAGATGGAAGGAGCTGGAAGAAAACGTCTCCCAGGGCCATACCCGCCCACAAACAGTGACCATGGCCGGCCCGGTGCATGCTGGTCCCCCCGCCTTCCCGCTCCAGGGCCGGCGAGCAGCCCTGTGTGTGGCTCTTCTTCCCAGGGACAGCCTCCCCTGCAGCTCCCTCCCCATCCAGCGACCCCCAGCGCTCTCCTTCCCTCCCCAAGCGTGCGTGTGCCTCTATCCCCAGTCCTCTCCTCCCCTGCCCCAGCACAATCTGCCCCATCGCTCACCACGCTGTCCTCATCAAGGTCACCTGCACAGCCCAAAGGTCACCTCTCGGCCTCCACGGGCTTAACCCACCCATAACGTGGGCACAGCTGAGCGAACGACCGGACTCAGCGCCCACGGCCCCACACGGCCCCCAGGCCCCTCCTCCCCTCTGACCTTGGCGGGCACGGCGTGGGTACCTGTGGGATTGCCCAGGATGGCCTGCAGGCTGAAAATCTGCGCCAGGAAAACGCCCACGATGACGAAAACCTCGGTCATTGTGCCCAGCGTGCCCCTGAGGTTCTTGGGGGCCAGCTCCCCCAGGTACATGGGCAGGGCACTGTAGGAGATGCCTGGTTCCAGCAAAACAAAGATCAGGGAGAAGAGCAGCTCCAGCCTCCTGGACCTGGACCCGGGATGTCAGTCAGCTCCTTCCCATAATCCCCAGCTTCTCTGGGGGGTCCAGGCCACTGACAGGTAGCTCGCACAGCCCTGCCTCCCCACACAACCACGTGCCAACAGTCACGCCCCACAAGACCCTGCCTCCCACACAGCCCCGCCTCCCCACACAGCCCCGCCTCCTGGCACAAGCCCCGCCTCCCAGCACAAGCCCCGCCCCTGCAAGCCCCGCCTCCCTGCCTGGAGATGGACAGGCCCTGTGGGCTGCTTGGTTTGCACGGCTGAGAGGACCCTTCCAGAATCCGCAGGCCCCGGGGGCCGCCTCATGAGGCCAATGTCCTCTCCATCCTGGTTGCAGAGGGGGCGGGCCTGGATAGTGGGACTTTGGGACGATTCTCTTGCTTTGACCTATTTTCTGACTTTTCTAAAGCACAGATAACTTATGTCCCTTTTTAAGAAAAATAAAAAAACAGAAGAAACCGCTGTGGCTAAGGAGCCTGGCTCCCCCGCTGAGCGAGGCCCCACGTTCTGAGCGCAGCCCCTCCCGCTCCGTGCACCCTGGACATCCCCCCAGAACACACCCGTAAAGCCTCTCAGTGAGCCGTCCTTCCAGCAAAGGGGATGGGGTTTTAAGAAAAGCTTTACCATTAAGCTTATTGGGGTAACTTGGTTCATAACATCTTATACAGTTAGGATGCGACATCTGTGTGCTCTGTTGTGGGATCACCACCCAAAGGCGCGTTTTTAAAGAGAGCTTTTGCTAGTGCAGGGGCGGGGAGAGCAGGAGCTTTGCAGGGGCTGGGAAAGGAGACAGGAGGGAGCCCCAGAGGGTCAGGGCCGGGCAGGGCCGCGGGACCCTCCTCTCCCGGCGTCCAGCTCCGGCCCCTGAGCCGGGCGTGTCGGCCTCAGACCCTCCCCCGCTGTCGCCCCGGGTACCTGCGCAGACTCCCAGCAGCACCCGGGCCAGGATGATGAGCTCGAAGGCCTTGGCCACCTTGCTGACTCCCATCAGGATGGCGGGGACGATGGCGAAGATGTTATTGATCAGCAGCGTTCCCTTCCTGCAAGGACAGCGGGCCCGGAGGGGGTGCTGAGGCGGCGGCTGCCCTGACCCGGCTCCTGCTCAGCAGGCAGCTGGCACCGCCATGCGGGAATGTGCTGAGAGGACCGCTGGCTGGAAGGACGGGGAGCTGGGACCAAGGCCTGGGAGACCCAGGAAGGAAGGTCGGAGCCGGCAGGGGCGGGCAGGGGCGGAGGGTGGGGTGCTGACCGAGGGCAGCAGGGAAGGGACAGGAGTGGCTGCAGACCCCGGGAGGGGGCTTCCCATCCCTGGTGGTATTCAAGCAGAGGCTGGACTAGTGAAACTCGTTAGGAGTGCTGAACAGCGGGTTCCCACAACAGGCGGACACAGGGTGAGACTAGCCCAGTGGTGGGCAAACTCATTAGTCAGCAGAGCCAAATATCAACTGTACAACAATTGAAATTTCTTTTGAGAGCTGAGAACTGACTTCTGCGCATGGGCCACGAAGTTTCAATCGCACTGTGCATGCACCCCTGTGCGTGGTATTTTGTGGAAGAGCCACACACTAGGGGCCAAAGAGCCGCATATGGTTTGAGAGCCACAGTTTGCCGACCACGGGACTAGAGCGTTGCTCGGATCCCTGACAAGGCTGCCAGCCCGGAGTCTATGAGGAGAGGGAGGGGTGCCTAGAAAAAGGGACCAGGCTGCCCTGCCCCCAGGACCAGCCCTCCCCTCCAGATTGTGCTCTGGGCCCTTTGAGGGCTTCCAGCAATGGCCCTGGGCACCCCGCACCCCAACTTGGATTGGGCTTTGCCGAAGGAGAAACCAGAGGAGGGTGAGGAAGGAAGGGAGGTCCCAGCTGTGGGGTGGCTGCTGGCCGCACCGGCCTTTCAGATCTGCCCACACTCTGCCCGCCTCCGAGGACCACTGGGCCTTTGAGGGCTATGCCAGGAGCGTGGGGAGTGGGGGGAGAGAAGGGTTGGAGGAGAGGGGAAGGGGATGTCTTTAAGCAGAAACACAGGGCCCTCTGGAGGGGTGGCCACAGAGCCCCCTGGAATCTCCGACGAGGCAGCGCTGGCCACCCAGGTGGGGGCTGCTTTTCTCAGGCCTCTTTCCTCTTGGGCCGGCTGATCCTCTGAGAGAGCTGCCATCAGGGCAGGACTGAGAGCTGAGGACCAGCCGCCCCGAGGCCTGGAGAGGACAGCACCCCATCCCTCACCACCCCTCTCGGCCTGGCTTCCCCAGCCCTTCCTGCTCAGGGCGGTCGGGAACCCACTAGGTCAAGGCCGGCTCCCCCGGAGCGGCCTCAGTGTCCTCGTCTGCCAGGTGAGGGCGGCAAGAGACCATCCCTGAGCTCCCAAGTATGTGACGGGGTCCAGGTGAGGAGCCAAGGCTGGGCTTCTAGAACAGCCCGGCCGCTCCCGGTGTAGCTGAGAACAGCAGTCTGGATGACACAAGAGCCTGGTTAGGGCCTAATGACCACATCTGAGTGTTTCCTCATTCGCGCGGGCGGCGGATGGCAAATGCACCTAGAACAGTGGTCGGCAAACTGTGGCTTACGAGTCACATGCGGCTCACGAGCCGAGGTTTGCCGCTCTGTTGACTAATGAGTTTGCCGACCCCTGGCCTGGAAGAAGAGGCTTGTGGGCCCGCTGTCCCCGTAACCGGGGTCCAGCCGCCGAGAGTGTGTCCAGGCGTGGGCCCTGAGGGCTGCGGGGCTTTACACGTTCCCTCTGTTAGAGGGTCCTCCACTCACACCCCAGAACTGCCGTCCCAGCGTATCGAGCCCACGTGCCACTGAGAATGTCTCCTCATGGCATGTGGCCAGATGGCACCCGCCGCCTCACCCTGAGGCCGTGGCTCACCCTCCCTTCCTGGGGACCTTGGCCCGGGCACCCCGCCTTATCTGCGGAGTCACCTCTTGGCAGCTCCTGGGCGTGGGCCCCAGATTAGGGAGCCCGGGCAAGCCCAGCAAAGGACACAGAGCCACTGGGCATCTCAAGGAGGACACGGGACAGGGACACGGGGAGTGACTCAGCCGGAGCCCCGGCCTCAGACCAGCAGCCCTGGTGAGGCCGCGTGGGGCGAGGCTGCCCGGTCTCCCCAGGAGCCCCGGGTCACTGGCCACGAGGCAGGCCCATGGGCACGCACCCGCGGGGCGCCTGCTGCGGTGCTGACACGGCACCGAGGGGAGCAGTGGCCGGGACTTTGCTCTCAGGGCTGTGCCTCGTCCGCGGGGCTGGGGACAGAGGGCCTGCAGGTCCCGGGCCAGGACAAGGGAAGGGTCCCGGCACCTCAGGGACCGGCTTCGGGGCATCGTGCCTGTGGCACCGTGGGGACCAGGCTCTCCAAGGCCACATCGAGCCCCCGCCTGGTGCAGCCCCCCCGGAGACGGCGCGGTTCCCCGTGACCCCCGTGACCTGGAGTGGGGCCGAGCCCCCCGCACCTGCCGCACGTGTCCACCAGCCGGCCGACCAGCAGCGAGCCCAGCAGGCCGCCCAGCGGGAACATGGCCACGGTGCAGGACCACAGCAGCAGCATGTGCGTCTCGCCCAGGGGCGTCCCGTGTCGCGCGAAGTACGTGTCGTTGTAAAAGGCCTTCAGCACCTGGAAGACACGGCCCTCGTTGCCGGGAGGCTGGGCGGCTCAGAGCCCCGGCGGGCGGCCCCGGCCCCGCGCCCACCTTGTGCGGCGTGTTGACCACGGCGATGTTGTAGCCGTACTGGAAGGCCGAGCCGAAGGCCGCGCTCAGGGTGGCCAGCGCCAGCGTGGGCGACAGCCGCTGCGGACGGACGGGAGGCGGCCGTGAGGGAGGGCCGTGCTCAGAGGCTCGGGGTGGGTCCTGGGACCTCGAGAAGTGGGCTCCCACCCCAGGACCCGCCCAGGGAAGGTGGTGGGGTGGCTGGCTGGGGGTGGGGTTCTCAGGGCACTGAGATGTGGGGGCACCGTGGGGGCACCATGGAGGGCATGGTCTCCTGCTCCTGGCACGCAGTCATTTCTCCTTAAAGATAAAGCTGAGCCCCCGCCACGTGCCGGCGCAGGATGGGCGGGGGAGGCTGGGGAAACGGGGCAGCGCCCGATGGCCTCCCGGGGTTTACATTCTGGGGCGGAGGCAGATAGGAAAAGGACGCACAGACACCACATCCCAGTGATGCTCTGAGGGCCAGCAGGGGAGCAGGGGAGACATGGGGGGCAGGGGGGTGTTCCGCAGGGTGCAGGGCAGGCCTCTGAGGGGGTCTCGGAGCTGAGCAGGAGCGGCTGAGCCCTGGGCGGGGGGAGGAGTGTCCAGGTGGAGGGAGTCAGGGACAGAGGGCTGGAGAGCTCTGAGGCTTGTCCTTCACTCCACATCCCACCACATCCCGCTTCCCTGGCCACCTCAGAGCCCAGGGCAGCTGGAGGGGCGGGGGGAGAGGGAGCGAGGAGACTGCCTCAGAGCCCAAGGCAGCTGTGAGGGGGGTAAAGGGAGAGGGGAGACTGCCTCAGGGCAGCTCCGGGGGTTGGGGGTGCGGGAAGCGGGGAGATGGGAGACTGTCTCAGAGCCCAGGGGGCGGCAGACTCAGGGCAGATCTGCGGCTGCCTGAGGCACTGCCTCCCAGGACTCCAGCAAACCAGCGGGTCCAGAGCCACCGCCCTGAGCCACGCTCCGCCCTCTGTTTGCCTGCTAACTCCACCCACCCCCAGCTGTGTGACACCCGCAGACCTCACCCTGCTGGCCGGATCCAGCCTGCAGAGAAGGGCGGGCACAGGGTTCTGGCACCTTCAGAGGCTGGGCAATGGGGCCGGGCCGGGGCGGGGGCTGCGAGAAGCGTGGCATTGCCAGCCTCCTCCAGCCTCCATCACCTCCTCAGAGGAAAGTTCAGCCTCCATCTCCTCCTGAGAGCGGGGCTCAGCCTGCCCGCCTGCGTCTGAGCTGGGGTAGCTGCTTCCTGTCTGAGGAAGCCGCTGTCCCCACACTGGCTGACCCCTGTAGGCGGTGCTGTCCTGTCCCTGTAGGCGGTTCAGTAGCCGCCTCCTCCCTCCTCGGTCCCCTCTTCTGGTGGGAAAGGGCCAGTGACAGGGCCTTCCCTAGCCTGGCACTTACCCCCTTCCGGGGAGGGCTGGGCACCTCCATGCCGCTCAGGGGAGAAGCAGTGCGCTCTGTCTCCGAGCGACACCGGTCTGTCCTGCACCCGCGGCTTCGCCTGGGGGCCTGGGTGCCCTGATTGCCTTTGGCCTCTGGACCCTGCCCCCTTCCCAGAGCCACTCTCCTGGGAAGTCTGATAAGATAAGGTTCACCCAGCAGGGATTTTGTCTTTGTCTCCGCCAAGCCCCAGGCCCGATGCTCCAGGTGCACCACGGAGTGCCCAGTGCCCACCACGGGCCCGTGGCTGGGAGCAGGACTGGGGATTCGCCTGGGTCTCGGCCGCTTCTCCCCGTTAGTTCTCCGAGCTTCCCCTCAGCGATGTGGACTGGTTGTCCGTTTGCAGGAAAGAGCAAACAAAACACTCTCACAGGCAGGCGACGTGATTCCTCCTAAGGATGCCCACAGGCTCGCAGCGAGTCAGTGACACATTCAGCAAAGGTGTTCATTCCAGAACGGCCTCTCCCGAGAAAACACGGAGCGGGGAACGACGGAGCAACGATGAAGGCTGATCGGGAAATCACGATCAAAGGACAGGAATAGTGGTCAGAGGACCATCCTGAGAATCACGTAAGCATGTGGTCACCAACGCGGGACGTACTGGGGCCCCGGGCCAGTGTGGGCATGTGGGTGCCATCCGAGGGCGGGGCCCACACCAAGAACGTGAGGTCCTCATTGCTCCCGCCCACCTGCCCCACAGGCAGGGTCCTCTTGCAGAGGGCTCCCTGAGAAGGCACAGGGACGCCCTTTAAATTGTCAGCTGAGCCCGAGGGCTGGGGGGTGTTCTTCAGTTTCTGACTTCCCTTTGTCCGCGTGTCAGCAGGGGCGGGTTTAGATATGTAAATTCAGTGATGCTAGGGCCTAGTTAAGAATGGCTTACAGGACCGGTTTGGCTCAGTGGATAGAGCGTTGGCTTGGGGACTGAAGGGTCCCGGGTTCGATTCTGGTCAAGGGCATGTACCTTGGTTGCGGGCATATCCCCAGTAGGGGGTGTGCAAGAGGCAGCTGATCGATGACTCTCTCTCTCATCGATGTTTCTAACTCTCTATCTCTCTCCCTTCCTCTCTGTATAAAATCAATAAAATATATTTTTTTAAAAAAAGAACGCAAATAAGCTCCTTTGACCTGCTGCGTGGCCCGGCTGCTTGCTGCCTCTCCATCAGAGAGGATGGCGCCCACCTGGCTCCCAGCTTCATGAATCTATTTCTGCCTCTTGGTCTCTTTCTTTAATTTCTTAATCCCCAGCTCCTCCACTCAGGAACCCGTTTCCTTTTCCATAATGGAGATGGACATGGAAAACAGAGAAACAGCCTCCCCCCCCCCCCCCCCCCCCCGCATTCTCTAAAGCAGGGGCTTCCACTCTATATCTCAGGGCACCCAGAAACCGATCACTGACATTCGGCAGCACACCGTACCCTTGTTCTGCCGTTCTCCGTCTTTTGGGCATAACCTTGACTCGTTCCCACTGGATGGCTCTTGTGCCGGCTGCTGGCATCTTGCTATTTGACATTTAAGGAAGAAGAGGCCTCGCCCCTGACTACATGGTCGGCGATCGCACGTCTGAAGAATTCTCGGGGTGCACGGGTGAACATCGGTGCTGTAAAGAGCTGTGACTGCGGTGCCCCTCGTGGCTTCTGGGGCCTGGCCAGCCGAGCGGTCAGCTGTTGGGAGAGAAAGGCATGTGTCCCTCGCCCTGCCGGCTCTGCCACGTAAGCATGGGCCCCGGGCGGGGACAGTGTGTGCTCCTGGGCTCTGCTTACAGCAAGTGAGGCAAGGGCCTCTGGCACACCCAGCCTTCTGCGTGTCAGACCCCCTGGGGAGGGGCAGGGTCCTTTCACAGCGCGTGCAGCCATATCACCCACCACAGCCACCCGGGGGACCCACACCCTGCAAGGGACTGGATCTGTGCAGCCCCTCTCTGCTTTAAAAAAAAAAAAAAAAAAAATGTTCTTATTGGTTTCAGAGAGAGGAAGGGAGAGGGAGAGAGAGAAACACCAATGATGAGAGAGAATCACTGATTGGCTGCTTCCTCTACGTCTTCTACTGCACGTGCCCTGACCGGGGATCGAACCGGCAGCCTTTCAGTGCGCAGGACACGGCTCCCACCAGCTGAGCCACAGGCCAGGGCCCTGCTCTCTTCTGCTGGGAGTCCATGCTGCACTAGAGCCAGGTGTGTGGACTGTCTGTTCTCAGTGACCTTGACTCAGACTGGTCTCTCCCGAGATGGCATTCGGCTGCCCTTTAACCTGGCTGCCCAGCCTGGCCACCCAGTGGACAGTGCACTATCGTATCTCTATGAGCAGTCTGTCCAAGGCGATCTCGGCATTTTCTATTAAATTCTCCACATTCTCCCAGCCTCTTCCCCGGCGCCCAATGCCATGGCCACTCCATATATGTAGGTATTTGTTCACGCTTCCCCGCTGCCCAGGACCAAGGTCTGGATGAGTTTCCTGTGGCTGCTGTAACAAGCTCTGCCACACGTTTATTTCCTTGTCATTCTGGAGGCCGTGACTGTGACCCAGTCTCACGGGGCTGCGATCGGGGGTCAGCAGCGTCGCGGTCCCTCCTGGAGGCCGCAGGGACAGCCCGTTCGCTCGCCTCTCCAGCTCCGGGAGGCTGCCCGCCTTCCTTGCTCGAGGCCCCTTCCCCGTCTTCAACGCCGGCACCTGACACTGAGTCTCTCTTGTGCTGCTGTCTTCCTGCTCCTCCCTGGTCAGCGTGGTTGCTCCAGTAATCCCGTGGAATCCCCCATCTCAGAGTCACATGATGAGCGACCTGAACACCATCTGCAATGTCCACCCCCCTTTGCCCTGTGACATAACACGGTTGGAGGTTCTGGGGTTAGGACGTGGACAGGTTTGGGGAGGGGGGGGGCACATTATTCTGCGACCATAGCTCGCTCTCTGCTTGCTCCTACAGACCCTGGAGAGCTGGTCCAGTGGGCTCTGCGTCCCGCTGGCACGCCCCCGGCTGGCCGGCCACGAGGTCGGAGTTGGATAGCACTGATCCACGCTGGGCGTCTCTCCTGCCTTCCTCTGAGTCCACCACAGCAACAAAGTCAAGCTGATGGCAAAACCGAGCTCCTTCCTACCTGCTGTTCCTTCTGCCTGAACCTCCTCCCCCAGGTCTCAGCTGCCACGCCACCTCCGAGGGGCGGGCCTCTGTGGAGGAGAGGCTGCTCCAGGTGGTGACCGCTGCCCGACCCGCGAGTGGACCTGGGCCGGGGGAGGGGGAGCAGCTTACTGCACCACCAGCCCCACCCTGAGGCTGTGTGATCATAACTGGTGCTCATTTGGGCATACACAGCCCCTTTCCTTTGCCTCCTGCTCTGTGCTGGTCCCTGCACGGACCGCTGCCCTCACCTGGTCCAGCCCGTCACTTCCTGGACCTGGTGGCATTCATGGACTAGCGGGCATGACTACTCAACCCACCTCCATCCTATCTAATAAAAGGGCAATATGCAAATTAACCATCACTCTGTCACAAATATGGCGGTGCCCATAGCCACATGATGGTGGCCTCCAGTCCTCTCAGCCCCACCAGAGTCCCCCAGTCCCAGGGGGGTGGCCACTGAGAGCAGGCAACTTAAGCGGCCTGGTGAAATGCTTGCTTCGTCACCACGGTGACGGTGTTCCACCCCTGGCCCGGATGGACCTCTGGGCCACGGAGAGCCTCTGGGCTGTGGGTATGGAGCAGCCAGGCCCCGCAGAGAGCTGCTGGTGCTCGGGTTTGTGCGCAGGGCTACTAGTGACTACGGAATTTGTCGGCACTTGCCAAGCAGCACGGGAAGTCATTTCACGTTGCAGCCAGCCAGGACACGCCTCGGATGTGAGTTCCCCTCACTAGACCCTATTAATGGCCAGACTGGAGTGGCCGGCCTCCGTCCTCCGCTTATGGGGGTGGCTTTTCAGTCTCCGGGCCTTACCATCGTGGTACAAACATCCTCCCTGCAACCACCCTTTTTAAAGTAAACCCGCTCTCGCCTGACATTCTCTAACACTTTACCCCGAGTACTGTCTGAAAGGACCTTCAGTATTTCTGTACTTGTGTGTTTTTGACTGTCAGATCCATCATATCCACTGCCGGGCACATAGCAGGTGCTCAAAACCATTGGTTGAACGAATGAGATCTCACCTGTGCTGGCCTAGTGGTCACTGCATCCTACCGAGTCTCTCTCTGGACCCCCCTCCCTGCTGGGCCTGACCCCTGCTGGCTTCTCAGGGCCGGCATTATTTCTTATCAACCGGTCGCCCTACCCAAGTTCCACCCCGTCCTCATTACTGCCACACCACGCTCTGCAACTCAGAGATCACGAAAACACCAGCATTATCTAGAGGTCAAAGTTCAGATTCAGTTTGGCTCCCAAGGACCCACAGACTCTAGGTCAGCTTCCCACATATTTCTGGCTTTACTTTCAGACCAACCCAGAGTTCCCCTAAACACCACCACATCTCACCTGGAATAGCCACCCTGCACTTCCCAGCTGCCTCTTCTCCAGCTGGAGAGACCCTTTCCTAATTCCACATCTTCCTCCAGTGCCACCACAGCACCAGGCCCATCTCTTTCTCTTCCGGCTGGATTTTACTGGCCCGGATATACGCACCCGTCTCTAAATGCTCCCGTATGTAGCCCCTGAGTCTATAGGAAGCTGAACAGGAGCTCGTACCACTATCTCCGGCTCTCCTCAATACTACGTGGATCATCCTAGACTCCCTCTCGTGGTTTATCTGTAACTTACCACTGCAACGATCCACTGTTAGATGTCAGCATCCATGGATAGTACAGGTTTCTCACTTTATTTTACCTACAAATTTATTTGCCCTCAAGATCCAAGCTCACTCCCAAGCACGTAAAAATAACTAAGTGATTCATGATCTCACTCATATGTGGAATCTAATAAACAAGATAAACTGATGAACAAAAACAGATCCAGAGGCATGGAAGCATGGAACAGACTGTGGCACCTCGGAGGGTAGGCGGGGGAGGGTGGGTGGGTGGAAAGAGATCAAAGAACTTAAATGCGTATATGCATAACCCATGGCCATGGATGATAGGGTGGTGAAGGCCTGGGGAGGGCAGTGGGAATGGGCTAAAAGGAGTCAATGGAGGAAAAAGGAGGGCATATGTAATACTTTCAACAACAATGATTTAATTAAAAAATAAATTAATTGACTAAAAAATAAGTGTTTAATATACCCCAGGCACTGATCTAAACACTCAAACACATCATTGAATTCTCATAACCAACCACGTGAGACACTTGTCATCACCCCCATTTAACAGAAGAGGACACGGGTACAGAAAAGCCAGAGGTACAGAAATGTTCAAGCCAAGATATGCGATTACTGAGGGGCAGAACCAAGGCCGGCCTGCGGGAGTAGCCCTCCAGAGTCACGGACCCCACGGCCTTCCTGTGTGTGACCTGGACGGGATCGGTAACACCACAGCTCCCTGGCTTTTCTCGTGCCAGCCTTCCTGCTCCTCAGAGGGAAGAGCTTCCACCGTTGGCTGTCGTTGTGGTCCCCTCCACACCACAGATCCCTGCTGCAGGAGGTCAAGGATGGTTCAACCCCCGCATTTTGCTTTTTACTTTGTCTGTGTCTGCAACACTCTTGTAAGTTACTTATCATTCTCCCCCTATAAAAAAAAGCTGTTCCCAATCCCACTTCTGTCCCACCTGGTCCTGAGCTTTGGGCCTCCTCTCCCAATACCAGATTTTCCATTCAGTGGGTGTTCTCTCCACTGTCCTTTCCCAGGCCTCTGCGTTTTCTCCATCTGCCTGCACGTGCCCTCTTCACACACACAGGTCTCTAGGCAAAGCTTCTAGCTCTGTGGCACCTGTGGGGGGACACACCCGCTTACCTCCCTCCTTCCCACCCTCCTCCCCTCTTTCCCTCCCCATCTCACCTTTAGGACCTCTCCGTGTGCCCTATGGACCGGAAGACATGCAGAGGATCCCCCAATCTCAAATTTAAAAACCTGCAACCACCTCCTCTCTCGTTGCTCCCCCCCTTTCAGAAGACATTGCCTGAGTGCCCCCTTTACACCTGCTCCAGGCCGTGGGGATTCTGGGATAAACACAACAGGACAAACCCGTGTTCTCCAGGGGCTTACACTCCAGGGCAGTCAAACGGCTTGAAGCAGCCGGGAATACCGCCTCCTCCCGCCTGCTCACAGAGAAGAAGCACATGTTGGTGAAAAAATGATCACATCTGTTTTATTGAATATACCGAGGCAATTCCATTGTCCTCTCACAATGTCATTTAGGATTAAGAGTCCGTGACTTGGTTCAAGTCTCCACAGGGACCTGTCCTCCAACTTCCTGGACCTCGTCACTTGTGACCTCACCCTTTCCGAGAGAGTGGCGACAGGGGGACGGATTCTGCTCTGAACACAGGCCCCCAGAAGACCCCTGGGATGGGAGAAAGGGTTGCTTCCTCCCATCCCACCGCCAGGAAAGCTGGTGTGACGGCAGCCGCGCCGTGGCTGGCCTGGCCACGGTGGGAGCACGGCTGCCCGCTGTGACCTGAGCCTGGGGATGGGTCGGTCCGGCTTTAGTAACGGCACAGCAGCCCTGTGGGCACCCACCCCGGACGGTCCCAGTTCTGGATGTTTACAGACCACGATGGCTCAGAACAACACCCCGAGGAGGGAGCACCCCCCGGACCACGCCTCAGGCTCCTTCCCGGGGGTCACAGCCGCACCGTGGAGGGCGGGAGCTGCCTGGAATCTTCGGGAAGCCCCTCCGACATGACCTTCAGCGACTCGGAGACCGCCTTCAGGTCCTCCGACACCAGCCTGAGCTTCTGGGGCAGCTCCCTCAGGCCGTCCGCCACCGTCTGCAGCTCCTCCGACACCAGCGTGAGCTTGTCCGGCAGCTCCTTCCTGCCCGGGGGCTCCGTCTGCTCCGGCAGCTCCATCTCCGCGGGGATCCCCTTCAGCTCCTCGCCAGCCTCGGGGCACACCTCGGACACGTGGTTCATCTTGGCGAAGGCCAGGTTGATCTCCATGAACGTCTTGTCCTTGGTCTCGGGGATCACGAAGAAGACGAAGATGGCGGTCAGGAAGCACACGCCGCCGAAGACGATGAAGCAGTAGGACCCGAGGCCCTCCTGCGGGGAGGGCGGCCGGGCTCAGTCCTGGGGAGGCGCCCCCGTTTCACCGCGGGGGGGGGGGGGGCCGTCCCGCGGGCCTGGGGCCGGGGCCACACTCACCTGGATGAAGGGGAAGAGCAAGCCCACGGCGAAGTTGCAGATCCAGTGCACGCTGCCCCCCACCATGAAGGCCGAGGAGCGGGAGGACTGCATGAAGATCTCGGTGATGATGAGTGCGGGGATGGGGCCTGCGGAGGGCAGGAGGGAGAGCGGCGCTCGCTGGAGGCAGAGCGAGCCCGCCAGGGTCCTGGGCCCCCGCTGGGTGCCAGGGGCCTCGGGGTGCGGTGCAGGGCGGGCGTGGCGAGCCTCCTGGACCCCGGGGGCAGCAGCCGGGGGAGGAGGCCAGAAGCCAGAATTTGGCACAACACCCTATGAGGCCCCTACAGGGCCCGCCGCCCGTAAGGCTCTAACCCCACTCCCACGGGGCCGTGTGCTTCCGGCTCCATGGCCACTTTGCTGCTTCCGCTCTCAGTGGGCTCTGTCCAGCCCCCCTGTGCAGGGACAGGCCACCCAGAGCCCCTCCAGGGAGCTCAGGCCGGGAGCTCCCGGGGTGGCCGGGGCGGCTCCGGGTACGTACTGGGCCCCAGGGCGTGTCCTACGACGTAGCTGAAGACACAGGTGATGCTGAGGTACGGCATCCAGGAGACGGTGTCCTGGGGGGGGAAGCAGAGTGGGGTCACACCGGGCAGCGCAAGGCCGGCCGGGGACAGGGAGCGCGGGGAACCTCGGCTCCCGGATGGCACCGGGCTCCTCCTTCAACAGGAAGCGCCACCTCTTGCCACTGGCAAATGGGCATGAAGTGGGCAGTGGGCTGCGGGGGCAGGGCAAGGGAGCCGCACCCTCTCACCTGCAGAACCAGGGCGACCGTGAGCAAGCAGCAGGCCAGGAAGCAGACGGAGAAGCCCAGGAGCAGCAGGATTCTCCTCCCCAGAAGCTCCACCACGAACACCTGGGGGGCGGGCCGGGAAAGGGGGGGTCAGGAGCTGCAAGCCGTCCCCCCAACACCCTGGCCCGGAGCGGCCTGTGCAGGAAGCTCCTCCCGCCCAATGCGCACACCCCTCTGTGCCCCGGGCCGTGGCCCTGGACGGCCAGCGCCCCGCACCGCGCAGCCCGGGTCCCCTCTGCGCCTTCATGCTGGGGCGCGGGCAGGGGCCTCTGGCGCAGGGCGCTTTGGGGCTGAGAGCCCCGGGCCCCCTCCCGGAAGGACAGGCTGTCACCTGAGCAGAGCCCAGGGCCACACGGGAAGGGACCCCCTCAAGGCGCCCTCCCTCCTGGGCGGCCGAGGGCGCTCCGGGACACTCACGGCCACAATGGTCATCGCCACGTTGATCGCCCCCGTGCCCGCCGTCACATACTGGACGTTGTCTTCCGCCACCCCCGCCTTCTCATAGATCTTGTCTGCGTAGTAGTAGATCTGGAAGGCAGCCGGAGGCTGAGGCTGGTGGGCTGGCCAGGCCACGCCTGCCCGAGTCCCTGCCCAGCCTGTCCCTTCCCCCTGCCCACCCCACCCCCGGGCTGCCCCCACCCGGGCACCCCTACCCCAGACAGCCCCCCCACCCCGGGCTGCCCCCACCCCGGGCCTCAACCCCCGCCCCCCGGGCAGCCACCACCCAGGCCGCCCCCCCCCCCCCGAGCCGCCCCCCCCCCCGGGCCTCAACTGCCCCCCCCCCCGGGCAGCCACCACCCAGGCCGCCCCCACCCCGGGCCTCAACCCCCGCCCCCCGGGCAGCCACCACCCAGGCCACCCCCCCCCGGGCGGCACCCCCCCTCCGGGCCTCAACCCCTGCCCCCCGGGCAGCCACCACCCAGGCCGCCCCCCCCCCGGGCCGCCCCCCCCCCCGGGCCTCAACTGCCCCCCCGGGCAGCCACCACCCAGGCCGCCCCCCCCCCTCCGGGCCTCAACCGCCCCCCCCCCCGGGCAGCCACCACCCAGGCCGCCCCCCCACCCCGGGCCTCAACCCCCGCCCCCCGGGCAGCCACCACCCAGGCTGCCCCCATCCCAGACAGCCCCCCCACCCCGGGCCTCAACCCCCCCCCCCCCCCCGGGCAGCCATCACCCAGGCTGCCCCCACCCTGGGCCGCCCCCCCAGACAGCCCCCCCACCCCGGGCCGCCCCCCCAGACAGCCCCCCCACCCCGGGCCGCCCCCCCAGACAGCCCCACCCCGGCCGCCGTACCGCGTTCACGCCGGACAGCTGCTGGCCGGCCATGAGCACGACGATGGAGATGAGCTGCCAGCGCAGGGAGCGGATCCGGAACAGCTTCACCACCGAGATGAAGCCGGCCGCCCGCTCGGCCTCGTGCTCCTGCTGGATCTCCTCCACCTCGTCCTCCACGAAGTCCCAGCCACGCAGCCACCGCAGGGCTGGGAGGGGACGGGGCATTGAGCGGGGCCTCAGCCTCCCCGGAGCAGGGACACTGCGGCCCTGACCCCGTCCGCCTCCCCCGGGGGGCCTCACCCTTCCTGGCCGCCTCGTGGTCCTTCCTCTGGACCAGCAGGTAGCGCGGGCTCTCGGGGAAGAAGGGCAGCAGCAGGAGCTGCACGGCCGCGGGGATGCCGGTCACCCCCAGGAGGATGGGCCAGCCTGCAGGGGACGGGCGCCACGCTCAGCCCCGGCCCCCAGCCCCCCAGTCCCCAGCACCCAGCACCCGGCCCCCAGCACCCAGCCCCAGCACCCAGCGGGCCAAGCTGCCCCATCACCCAGACAGGTTCTCCCGTGCCCCCAGCACCCAGGAGGGCACTGACCAACACCCTGCGGACACGGACAAGAGGGGCGGCAAGGACCGCCCGCGCCCACCTGCCAGGGGGACAAAGGGGAAAGCCGACACGCCAAGTGCTGGTGAGGATGTGGGCAACGGGCAGGTCCCCACGGCCCTGTGACACTGGCGACCCTGCAGGTCAGGCCGGCAGGAGCTGGGGTGCTGGGCCCTTCAGCTCTGACCCTGCCGTCCTGCTGGGCCGGGCCCCCCGGGCACGCAGACTAGAATGGTCAGAGCATCGCCCGCGGCCGAATCGAACCCGGGAGCGGTGCCAGCCGTGTGGCGGGACGGAGCACACGTCGTGGTGAGCTCACAGCGTGGATTCCACGGGGCACACCAGCAAGGAAGCCAGACTCGGGCGCCATCGCCTACCCCCGTGGTCGGCAAACCGTGGCTCGAGAGCCACCTGCGGCTCTTTGGCCCCTGGAGTGTGGCTCTTCCACAAAAACCACGGCCTGGGCGAGTCTATACTGAAGAAGTGGCGTTAGAAGAAGTTTCAGTTTAAAAAATGTGGCTCTCCAAAGAAATGTCCATCGCTGTCCTGTTGATATTTGGCTCTGTGGACCAATGAGTTTGCCGACCGCTGGCCTCCCGGGCGGGCCCCGCTGCAGAAAGCCCAGAAGTGGAACACGGACTCTGTCTCGGCCCCGGCGCGGACCCACCACTGGGCTGGGAGCAAGCCGCCTCACCGGGTCCCAGGAGGGACTAGAACACGTCAGCCGGGCTGGACCAGCACCTCGGGGGCCAGGGCCGCGTGGGGGCCGGAGGGACGGCCGGAGGGCCGGCCGGCCGAGCAGAGCGGAGAGCCCGGCCCGCAGAAGGCCGTCCGCCGAGCGGAGGGGGCGCCGAGCCCGGGGCGGCCGCATTCACCTTTCTCGTTGGCGAGGACGTTCCGGAGGCCCAGGATCTGGGCTGTGAGGATGCCCACGGTGATGAAGAGCTGGGGCACCACCCCCAGCGCCCCCCGCAGGTTCTTGGGGGCCAGCTCCCCCAGGTACATAGGGACCACGTTGGAAGACAGGCCTGGAGGAGGGCGAGAGGACACAGGATCAGGGAGGCCCGGGGTGGCGGGGCCAGGCTGCGGCCTCCAGCACACGTGCTCTGACTCGGCAGCCGCGAGCCTGGGCTGAAACTTCCCGACACCTGCCCAGGTGAGCACACGCCCCTTCTGATTCCTGGCCCTCTGAGCGTGGAGGGGGGAGGATGCCGACTGGCCAAGGAGGCTCGGGGGCCGGGGCCTCGCTTTCCTGCCTGGTGCCACCTGCGGGCAGAGCCGGCCTGGCTTCGGGCCTCCCGCTAACGGGCTTGGTTTCCGAGAAGAGAAGCCTCAAGTCTCCCCGCTGCTCGTTAACCTCAGGTAAAGGGGTTCGAGGACACCGGCCACACGGTCTGTCCCGGGCCCCGTGTTTGGAAGGAGAAGCGGTTACTTGGCAGTGCCAGGGCGGAGGGAGCAGATAAGGGAGGCGCCTCTTCACTGCACTGCCCACCGGGGGCATGGGCTCGAGGGAGGCCCCCGCGGCTCCCCCCGCCCCTCCTCAGTGGGAAGCCACTGTAGGGTAAGGGGACCAGACGCCCTGCTTTTGGCAGGACAGTCCCGATTTTTAAAAAAGCGGGACGCCTGGTCACCTTACCTCAGGGAGCTCCCCAGAGCCGCCGGCAGGACAGCCTGGGCGCCCCAGCTCTGCGGGGGGTTTGCAAAGCAGCTCCAGGTTCCCACGGTGGGCGGGCCCTTCCCCTGCCCAGCAGGTGGGCGTGGAGGGAGGGAGGGAGATAGAAGCCATGATCAGCCCTTTGCAAACTCTCAGTTCTTTATAAAAGTAGAGAGGCTGCTATAGTTTACTCCTTCCGTTAGAGGCCCCCAGGCCACAACCCTCGTTAAAGCCACAGAAATACATTTCACACGGCAACCTGGGTCTCCCGTGCAGACAGACAGCCGGGACCAATGTTTCAAAAGAGAGTGAGTCAGTGGACTCCAGTTAAACAAAATGTCACTCACGTCCCAAGCCAGTGTGGCCCAGTGGATAGAGCGTCGCCCCTCCGACTGAAGGGTCCCGGGTTTGATTTTGGTCAAGGGCACACACCTGGATGCCCTCTGGGCGGGGCACGTGTCGGAGGCAGCCAATCCATGTGTCTCTCTCACACTGATGTTTTGCTCCATCTCTCCCCCTCCCTTCCACTCTCTCTAAAAATCAAAGGAAAAATATCCTCGGGTGAGGATTAACAATCACACACACACACACACACACACACACAGAAACATGGCTCTCTCAATAGCTGTCATCACTCCCTCGCTGGTCCCGACCTGCTGCTGAGAACACACCGGGACGAAGGACTGGGGTGGAAGGACCCTCCGGAAGCTAAGATCCGGAGCCTCAGTCTTTCAAAGACCAGCTTGCTTCGCAGAAACATCACAGGGGAGGCCCGCCCACTGTCCACACTGGAGCCGGACACCGTGCCGGGCGGAGGGTTCGAGCCTGGCTCACACAGCACCCACGGAGGGACCACCGCGTGCTTCTGGCCTCAGAGACCCCGGAGTGGCGTCCTCCCGCCTGGTGACGGCTGTCGGTCCCGCTTACCCGCACAGATGCCCACCAGCAACCTGGCCACGATGATGATCTCAAAGGAGCTGGCCACTTTGCTGGACCCCATCAGGATGGCGGGCACGATGGAGAAGACGTTGTTCAGCAGCAAGGTCCCCTTCCTGCAGGAGACAGCGCGTCAGCCAGGCCGGGCCCTGCTGGGCAGCGCAGCTGGTGAGAGCATCGTCCCGATACATCAAGGCTGGCGGCCCCGACTCCGGTCATGGCACATGCAGGAAGCAACCGGTAAATGCATCCGTAAGTGGAACAACACATCAGTGTTTCCCTCTCTCTCTCTCTCTCTCTCTCTCTCTCTCTCTGCCTCCCTCCCTCCCTCCCTCCTTCCTCTCTTTCTAAAATATCAATACATTAAAAACAAAACAAAAGTAAAAACCAGTTTGGTCTAAGGCTCACCAAGTGTGTGCCTGGTGACAGCAGTATCCAGTAAAAGTTTTGCAATCACAGACTGACATGATTTGGGTATAATCTGAAAACCCAACTGGGTAAGAACATTGGAAGAAAAATATGAGCCAACCTCACTTGTCAACATAGATGCAAAAGTCCTTGAAGGAATTCTTTGGCATATATAAACACCACATTAAAGATTATCCTGGAGCCCTAGCTGGTTTGGCTCAGTGGGTAGAGTGTCAGCCTGCAGACTTAAGGGACCCGGGTTCAATTCTGGTCAAGGGCATATGCCTGGGTTGTGGACTCAATCCCCAAATGCCCCGTACAGGAGGCAGACAATTAATGTTTCTCTCTCATCATTAGTTTTTCTCTCCTCCCTTCCTCTCTGAAATCAATAAAAAAATATATTTTTTTAAAAAGGTTAAACTGGGGAAAATATAAGATTATCAATTGAAGCTGCAAAAGAAGTCCTTAAAATTTGATATTATAATAAAAAAACAAAAAAATAGCATTAGCCCTAACCGGTTTGGCTCAGTGGATAGAGCATCTCAAGGGTCCCAGATTTGATTCTGGTCAAGAGCATGTACCTTGGTTGCGGGCACATCCCCAGTAGGAGGTGTGCAGGAGGCAGTTTGTTGATGTTTCTCTCGCATCAATGTTTCTAAATCTCTATCCCTCTCCCTTCCTCTCTGTAAAAAATCAATTATATATATATATATATATGTTTTTAAAAAAAATAGCATTAACAAACTATCGATATAAATAGAACTTCTGTAAGCTGATAAAGGTGAAGTCTTCTAAAGTCCTACGATAAACATGAAATCTTTTTCAGAGATTTTGATAAAATGATTTAAAAATTAACACGGACACCCTAACCGGTTTGGCTTGGTAGATAGGGCATTGGCCTGTGGACTGAAGGGTCCAAGGTTTGAATCAGGTCAAGGGCATGTACCTTGGTTGAGGGCACATCCCCAGAGGGGGGGTGTGCAGGAGGCAGCTGATCAATGTTTCTAACTCTCCCTCTCCCTTCCTCTCTGTAAAAATCAATAAAATATATTTGAAAACAAAACAAAAGTAAAAAACTGTAAATTAACCAAAACCGGTTTGGCTCAGTGGATAGAGCATTGGCCTGCGGACTGAATCCCAGGTTGGATTCCAGTCAAGGGCATGTACCTTGGTTGCGGGCACATCCCCAGTAGGGGATGTGCAAGAGGCAGCTGATCGATGATTCTCTCTCATTGATGTTTCTAACTCTCTATCCCTCTCCCTTCCTCTCTGTAAAAAATCAATGAAAATATATATTTAAAAAAAACACTAAATTAAAGTTGACCACTTGAACAATGAAGATTTTTTATATTAAAAAATATACTACTGTGTGTATATTTATATGATTAAAAAGTAAAACAATGGGCTGAGAAGCTGTTTGCCTGATTTAACAGAGGACAGTGTGATGGTGGCTTGCTCGGGCTGAGACGCGAAACTGCCCCCCAGCGGTGTCCTCCTGGGTTGCTCCAGCATCTCTGCCTCGTTTTCCCGTCTTTGAAAAGGGGGCGGAGCTTTTCTAAGGATTAGGGAATTAATAACCCTAAAATGCTAGTTGCTGCTGTTACTTCAGGAACACCTGGGACTCGTTAAGAAAACCACGCGCAGTTAAATAGCATACACCACGTTCCCACGCAGACAGCTGACCCGGCCGCGGCCGGCTCCCGTGTGGATGGAACCGCAAGTCCCACTGGAGGAGGAGGGCCCTGCAGGTCCCACTGTGCCTTGACCGTGTGCCCTGTTCCCCGGGGGCCCAGGGAACGCGGTGAGCTCAATGCCAAGCTCCCAGGGAGACCCCAGGCCCTGAGATCCCAGAGCAGCGGCCGCGAGTTCGTGCTCGCAGACTCTTTTCCAAAAGCCTGGAGAAAGAGCCGAAACCGGTGTGGCTCAATGGATAGAGCGTCGGTCTGCGGATTGAAAGGTCCCGGGTTCGATTCCGGTCAAGGGCATGTACCTTGGTTGCGGGCACATCCCCAATAGGGGGTGTGCAGGAGGCAGCTGGTCGATGACTCTCTCATTGATGTTTCTAACTCTCTATCTCTCTCCCTTCCTCTCTGTACAAAATCAATAAAATATATTAAAAACAACAACAACAAACAAACAAAACAAAAACAAAAGACTGGAGAAAGAACCAAAGTCTCGGCTCCGGCCTCGCCTCGACTCCTGAGCTATTAGCTCTGCAGCCAAGTACGGGGACTTGACCGCCTCAGCCTCCCTGCGCTCCTCAGAGGAGAGGGGAGGGGGGAGGACTCTTCGATGCTGTTTAGTGCACGGCTGGGCTCTCGGGCCCACGCGGCTGACGCGGGGCCGTGGGGTGACTTAAGGACCTTTCTTAGGTTTTAATTACGGAATTTCCAATGCTTCCAGGATTAGGGGCAGCGATACAGGCTCTCTGTGGACAGCCACTGCTCTGACAGTGCAGGGGCCTGGGGCCGCACGGCGTCTCAGGGAAGTGCCTGATGATCCCAGCCGTTTCAGAGTTTCACAGGAACTGAATTTGGGCTAAATTCTGCATATTCCCTGGTCTCAAAGGGGCGGAGCTCACGAACCCCAAGCGGGACAGTCCCGATTTCTAACCATTTTCCCTGCATCCTGCGGCAGGGTTTTAAGAAAGTCCCCATTTTATCTTTCCAAAAATCGGGACTTTTTAAAAACACCGCGCGGGACGCGGGAAAAACTGTTAGAAATTGGGACTGTCCCGCCAAAAGCGGGACGATCTGGTCACCTTACCAAGCTGTACATTGGGACTGACCTCTTGGCCATGTCATCTGAGGTTTTGACTGTTCCAAAGGCAAAATAAATAAATAAATAAATAAATAAATAGGAAGGAGAAGGAGAAGAGGAAGAAGAAGAAGAGAAGGAGGAGAGATCTCAGTTTGGGTTTTGTACAAAACCACCAAACCCGACAACCTTCCAGGCTGGGGAGCAGAGACAGCGGATGTGCTCTGCTCGCTCCGTGTCCACCCGGAGCCGGGGACCTGCTCCCTCCTCCTCAGCCCCAAGACCAGGCCTGCGGCCCCAACATGCGGCCAATGTCCGGTCTGGAGACCACGTCGGAAGCCAGAAGTCACCTCCGTGGCTTCACCACCCGTACAGTGAGGGTCCGCGTGAGGCTAGGTCTTAGGCTCCGACAGGGAGGACGCGCTCTGCGGAGCTGGAAGGTCACCTCGCCTTACCTCCCAAGCTTATTCACCAGGAAGCCGACCATGAGGGACCCGACGAGGCCTCCGAAGGGGAACATGGACACAGAGAGAGACCACAGCAGCGTCAGGGAGAAGTCGCTCAGGTAGTCGCTGTTCCGATCATAGTAGGTCTCATTGTAAAATTCTTGCATGAGCTGCAGAGGGAAGCAAAACAGAGGGCCCGAGTGGTGTGGCCCGGTTTGCAGAGAGAGCTACGGAAGCTGTTGGGCCCACGGGGGACAGCCTGGCACACAGACAAGGACACTGGTAGGCGCGGGAAAGCGGGGAGGACGACGCTGTATTAACGGCAAGGAGCAGAGGCCCCCTGGGGAGGGCTCGAGGCCTCTGGAGGAAAACTGCCCGGATGTTTCTAACACCAGAGAGGAGGGTCTCCGGTCCCCCAGCTCAGTGGGTGACCCTGCTGCTCCGGATCCTCCGTGGATGGCAAGGCCAGCCCCACGAGGGTCCAGCCGGGCCTGGGCCCTGGCTCGTCCCCGATCCTGTGCCCACCAGCCCCCTTTCCTCCAGGACCGTTGTGTGCCCTCCGTGTGGGCAGTCCCACCCTGGTGCCCCCAGGGCCCGGGCTGCTCCAACCTGCCTCCCTGGGCCCGCTCCTGCAGAGACCTACCCGGAAAGGGGAGTTGATGGCGGCCACATTGTACCCGTACTGGAAGGAGGACCCGAAGGCCGAGATCAGCGTGGCCAGGGCAAGCACCGCCGTCAGCTTCTGCGGAGGAGAGGTCATGGTGAGGTCAGGGGGCCGCGGGGGCCCGATCAGGCTCCACGTCTTGTAGGGAGACGGACCGGCACCGGAAGATCTGCGTCTGTCGTCGGCTCCCTGGTCCTGACACCCGCCCTCCGCTCGCCTGGGGTTAGGACAGGCCTCCCCGCCCCCATCTGGACAACCCTAATGTCTCCAGACACTGCTAACTGCCCCGGGGCGGGGATTGCCCCCGATGAGATGCACTGGGTCAGAAGCACCCCATCTAGTGTCTGAATTGCTGCCCTGCATTCCTGCGGCGTGGCTGCCGCCATAGCCAGCAGCCCTAGAACTCCGGAGAAATGCCAGCGATGTAAAGAGTTAGGACCACGAGCAGGTCCCTGAGCCCCTGCACCTTTGCTGAAACAGGCAGAGGGCGCAGGGAGAAGGTGGGGCCCCTGACACACACACACAGCCCCTGACACACAGCCCCTGACACACACACAGCCCCTGACACACACACACACACACACACAGCCCCTGACACACAGCCCCTGACACACACACAGCCCCTGACACACACACACACAGCCCCTGACACACACACAGCCCCTGACACACACACAGCCCCTGACACACACACACAGCCCCTGACACACACACAGCCCCTGATACACACACAGCCCCTGACACACACACAGCCCCTGACACACACACACAGCCCCTGACACACACACAGCCCCTGACACACACACAGCCCCTGACACACACACACACACAGCCCCTGACACACAGCCCCTGACACACACACAGCCCCTGACACACACACACACAGCCCCTGACACACACACAGCCCCTGACACACACACACACAGCCCCTGACACACACACAACCCCTGACACACACACACAGCCCTGACACACACACATAGCCCCTGACACACACACACAGCCCCTGACACACACACAGCCCCTGACACACACACACAGCCCCTGACACACACACAGCCCCTGACACACACACAGCCCCTGACACACAGCCCCTGACACACACACACAGTCCCTGACACACACACAGCCCCTGACACACACACACAGCCCCTGACACACACACAGCCCCTGACACACACACACAGTCCCTGCACACACACACAGCCCCTGACACACAGCCCCTGACACACACACACAGCCCCTGACACACACACAGCCCCTGACACACAGCCCCTGACACACACACACACAGTCCCTGACACACACACACACAGTCCCTGACACACACACAGCCCGACACACACCCACAGCCCCTGACACACACACACAGCCCCTGATACACACACAGCCCCTGACACACACACACAGGCCCTGACACAAACACAGCCCCTGACACACACACACACACACAATCCCTGACACACACACCCAGCCCCTGACACACATACATAACCCTGACACACACACAGCCCCTGTCACACACACATAACCCTGACACACACACATAACCCCTGACACACACACACAGCCCCTGACACACACACACAGCCCCTGACACACACACATAATCCCTGACACGTGCGGAAACTGAGCCTCCATCTAAGGCAGTCCCTCGTGCCAAGCGGAGAAGAATGAGGCGGCAAGAACTTTGCTCTGAGACTGCAGATCTCATTTTGGATTTGCCACTGCCACCTTCTAGCTTAATTTCCACCAGCTTCAGTTTAATCTTTATTTATTTTTTAAATTTATTTTATTGATTTGAGAGAGAGAGAGAGAGAGAGAGAGAGAGAGAGAAACATCAGTGTGAGAAACATCAATCAGGCCACCTCTCACATTAGCCCCAACTGGGGATTGAATCTGCTACCAGGGCATGGGCCCCAACCAGGAATCAAACCCTCCACCCAGGATGATGTCCGGGTTGGTGCTCCAACCAGTGAGCCACACCAGCCAGGGCAGTTTCCTTGTCTTTAAAATGACAAGGATGGGGACACCCCCAGAGGTATTGCAAGGATGAGTTAGAAAGGCACCCAGCTGCAGAGAGGATCTGCTGGCTGGGCTGGGCCCGGACACGGCCTTCCTCACAGGGTTGATGTGAAAATAAATGAGTTCATCCCTGGACGGTTAGCTCAGTGGTCAGAGTGTCAGCTTGTGGCCCTCAGGGTCTTAGCTTAGGTTCCCTGTCAAGGGCACGTACATCGATTGCAGGTTCCCCACGTCCATGTCCCTCCCCCCCACCTCTCTCTCCCCCTCCTCTCTCTCTAGAAACCAATGGGGAAAATGTCCTCAGTGAGGGTTAAAAAAGAGGATGAAGGAGGTCAGATGCAGGGACGGCAAAGGGAGGCTGGCGCTTGTTGGTTCGGGGAACGCCCTTCCGGCTGTGAGGAGCCGTGAGCCTCGTTAGCCAGGACACGGCGAGCGGCACGGGGACTGGGCACAATCTCATAAGCGCTCGCGCGTCCCCAGCTCGCTTGGCACCGAGCTCTTTATTGTCAGCATAACCCACCGCTCCGCCCGGCGAATAAAACGCTCAGCCACACCTATGCCGCTAATCATTAACAGGGAGGACCGCAGGAAAGCTGCTCGCTCAATGCCATTGAACTGCTTGGGGGGGGGGGGAGGAGGGAGGTCCCTCCACCCACACAAACATGCACTCTCATTTCCAAAGCACTTAGGCCTTTCTCTCTAACCCACGTTACTGTTTCCTTTTGGCTAAAAGTCTTTCCTGGCAGGAAGTCCCTGAGGCCCATCAGAGGGATGCTTCTCCCGTTACATATGAGGACCCAGAGGTCAGGAGGACGTGGTCACACAGCCACCGGGACAGAGAGCCGGCGGGGCCGGTCCTGGCAGCCCGGCCAGCTCCCCACAGCCTCCGCCCCGCCGGGCCCTCCCTGCTCCTTGGCTCCCAAACCACCCTCCGCTGAGCTTAATCATTTGCAGAATCTTATAACGAGTCACCCGTGGAAGAGCTTTGCTCTGATTTCTCCCAGGAAGCTCAGCTCGCGCCCAAAGGGGCAGGTCCACCCTCAGGCGGCCCCGGGGGGTGGGGGTGGGGCGCTGCTCTGCCCTGGGGGCTGGAGGCCTCCTTCCCCGGAGAACTGAGGGGGCAGGAAGCTGTGATCAGCCAATACCTTTTGCCTGTGGACATGTTAATTATTTCTTCCGATGTATTGTTCCCTTTTAGGCACCACCATGCGGGGGCGTTTCCATGTTGGGCACTCACCTGGGGATACGCCTGGGCAGTGCATTGCTCTTGGAAGAGGGGACAGAGGCCAGACCAGGGCCTCCCGTGACCTCCCCAGACCCCTCAGTCCTTGTGGCCTCCAGTCCCTTTTCGATAGAGCAGCGGGGCTCACAGGACCAGCACTGCCTTAGTTGTGGGAATCAGAGAAGATAATCCAGGTGCCGCTGCTCAGCGACCTCGGAAGCAGTGATTCTCCTTGGGAGGGGGTGCCACTGGCGGCCGGGGAGGGAGACCAGGGGTGCTCCCCCCGCCTCCTTGTCCCCGCCCATCACCCCCAGCACCCAGGGAGCCCCCACAGCGGAGAATCAATCACCCGGCCCAGAGGTCAGCAGTGCCCTGCTCTACACGATGACCAAAAAGTCAGGACACATATGAGGAATCCACTGTGTGACAGGTCATTTACATGCACTCTGCCATGTAACGGTCCCAGCAGCCCGAGGCGATGGCATGGTTATTATACCCACTTTCCAGATGAGAAGACTGGGGCGCAGAGCAGTTACAGAACTTGCCCAAGTCCCCACCCGGAGCAGGAATGAATTCCAGGTGCCTCTACCTCCCGCACAGAGCGTGCTCCGAACCGGCCTGTGGCCAGGGTCTCGCCATCATAACCGAATGAACAATAATCTGCCCAGCTACGGACTTCTCCTCCCATAAATATAAGCAGACGCTGCTGTGGTGAACAAAATACAAGGCCTGAAAAGCATTCATAAATGCATATTACCTGTCTGCCTACGCATTTTCCTCCAGCAAGAGGCCATAAAGCAGCAGTTCTCCACCTTCCTCATGCCTCGGCCCTTTAACACAGCTCCTCGTGTTGTGGTGACCCCCAACCATAACATTATTTTCGTTGCTACTTCATAACTCAGGGGGGTTCGTTTGTGCCCAAGAAGCTGAGGTGTAGGGACCCCAAAACCAGCCACAAACTCCTCAGACATGGCAGGTGAGGGGGTTTTCCTCTTTCGTTTTGATTTTGGCCTCAGACTTTTGCAGTGAACCTTTCCAGCAGGTAACATAAAGACGCAGAGAAGATGCTGCGAGGGTTGAATGCAATTCACACCTGCAGCGGAGACTCCCTTTTAGATGATGAGAGAGAGACAAAGGTTTTTCTGGACCTGCTGTTAGACCTTCAGAGCAGCGGTTCCCAGCCTTCCTAACGCCGCGGCCCTTTAATCCAGCTCCTCGTGTGGTGGGGACCCCCAGCCATAACATTATCTCCGTTGCTACTTCATCACCGTCATTTTGCTACTGTTATGAATCGAAATGTAAATATCTGTGTTTTCCGATGGTCTTTCAACTTTCCGAGGATTACATTCAACTCTCGCAGCATCTTCTCTGCGTCTTCATGTTACCTGCTGAAAAGGTTCACTGCAAAAGTCTGACGCCAAAATCAAAACAAAAGAGGAAAAGCCCTCACCAGCCATGTCTGAGGAGTTTGTGGCTGGTGTTGGGGTCCCTACACCTCAGCTTCTTGGGGTGAAGGGAGTTGGGACAAACGAACCCCCCCGAGTCCCTTCAATTTGGCTGCAGGTACTTGTCAAGCTGCTCCAGCAGCACGATTCCCAAAGGATCGCAGATCCCAGCGCCCCAAACGCCTCCCTTCTCTAGTCCCCGAAAAAGCCCGATGCTGGGTGACCGGTGAGGGCAGGTCACCCGAAACAGGGCTCCCCCAGCCCGAGCTCCCAGGAGGCCCCCCTGCAAGGCTGCCCGCGGGGGGCTGCTCCCCGCCTTCCCCGGAAGCCACTTACCCCTTCCCTCTTGGTCTTGCTCTCCTTCTCCTCCATCCTCGCTCAGGAAACTGTGCCGCTCACTTGCTCTCAGCCAGGACAGCGGAGGCTCTGCCGGAGACAGGGAACCTGCTGCACTTTGGCCCGCCAGGTCCTGGCCAATCCAACCGCGGTTTTATAGCCGAGCCCAGTAACCCTTTCCGGAACCCGGGCCGCCTCCTCTCACTTCTCCTTCACATGGCCACACACAGCCGCCTTCCTGGTGGGCACACGGTCTGCGGTCCCCACGGCCAGAGCCTCGCCAGCCAGGCCCGGGGCGAGTGGCTGGAGGGTTATTTCTGTCACAAACGCATGGGAAGAAAGCAAGAGCAGCCGTCCCCTCAGCCCTGGTCAAGGGAGCCAGAGTGGCTGCAGGAAGTGGTCCCTGCCAGGCAGCCAGCCCCCTCCCCCCCCGCCACCCTCCCCCCCCTCCCCCCCCGTCTCTACCCGGGCTCAGCTTGTGCCCCTCTGCCCATGCAGCACTTCCTCGGAGGGTTTATTTTCCTTCAGAAGCGGCCGCTATTTCTCGTGTAATGATCACCATTGAACATGCAATCAAATCTTCCCGAGCCCTTTATCAGCAGGGCAAGGAGGGTGAGGCACGGCGGCTGGTCTGGGTGCTCCACACGTGGCCAGGCCACCGCCAGACCCCTGCGGGCACGTACTCAGCGGCCCCGGCCAAAATCCAGAGCAAAGTCCCCGGCGGCTGCCAGGACAGCGCCCGCGTGTGCACAGCGCCCATCCCTCGGCCATGGCTTCGCCTCCTTCGCCCTCAGTGACCTACCTGGGGGGCGGGCGCATCTCCGGCCTCAGCAGCAACCATGGGGAGTGTGGTGGGGCTCCGCCGAGCGGGGGACTGTGAAGAGGGTGACGGTGTAGTAACTCCCGTGCCTGTGTGTGCCTGTGTGTGTGTGTGTGCACGTGCGCGCGTGTGCCTGTGTGTGAGAGTGTGTGTGTGCGTGTGCCTGTGTGTGCGCGTGTGCCTGTGTCTGCGTGAGTGTGCATGTGCGTGCATGTGTGCCTGTGTGTGTGTGCGTGTGTGTGTGTGCGTGCGCATGTGTGTTGCAGGGGTGGGTGTGTGTGCGCACACGCGCGTGTCTGTGTGCCTGTGTATGCGCGTGTGTGCACGTGTGTGTGTTGCAGGGGTGGGTGGTCCCTATGTCCCTATTTAAAAGGGAGGACTGACCAGGCAGGCATGGCTCAGTGGCTGAACATCAACCTATGAACCAAGGGGTCACAGTTTGATTCCCAATCAGGGGCTGCAGACGGATCCCCAGTGTGGGGTGTGCAGAGGCAGCTGATCCATGAATGATTCTCTCTCATCATTGGTGTTTCTCTCTCTCCCTCTCCCTTCCTCTCTGAAATCAATAAACGTATGTCTAATAAACAAATAAAAGGGAGGACGGACCGGCCGAAGAGACGATTTCCACCTAAAGCTTGGCAAGGCCGCCGGCTGGCAATTGTCTGGGAGAGTTATAAAACGTCTCCAGGGAAAATGCACTTCCGGTGGGAGGGGGGAGGTCGGCCATCGGGGAGGGCAGGGGAGGACACAGGGGTGCAAACAAAAACCAGGGTCCCACGTTTGCAGAAGTCAGGCCGGGGAGGGAGTGGGGGGAACCGGAACACCCGCCCCCGCCCACGTCCTCCCCGCCTCCCCGCGCCTGGCCCTGGGGAGCCGCGCCCGGTGGGGGGTGACGGGGATGCAGACCCCCCCCCCCCGCCTCCCCTTCCCCACGGGAGCCAGGCCCAGGGGCCCCTCCGGGCGGCGGGCGGCGGTACCTCTCCTGCCGCCCAGGGAGCCCCGCGCTGTCGTCACCAACGCCTGCGGCGGGCGGCGCGCGGACCCGGGCGCGATGCGGTCCCGCCGGGGGCGCGGGGCGCGGATCGGGGCGCGGCCGCAGCGGCTCCTCCGCCCAGGAGCCTGGGGGACCCCGCAGCCCCAGCCCGGCCCGGCCCAGGGGCCTGCGGGGGCAGAGGCTCCGGGCGGGGGCAGGGGCGGGGGCGGGGGTGGGGGAGGATGGGGCGGGCTGGCCCCTGGTCGGGGGCGGGGGAGGGGGTCCCCACCGGCTCCTTCCAGGCCCTGCGCCCGCTGGCCTGGGGGTGCGGTCCGGCTCGCCCCGCACGTGGTGTTTTGGTTTCTAGAACTTTCATGCTGGTTTCCTACCCACCGGAGCCAGAGCCTGCGGGGTCGCTGCCCCTCCCGCGGCCTGGCCTCGGGCCCCCCTTCCCCCCGCCCCGACCCGGTCCCCCGCGGACCAGAGGGACGGCCGCGGGAGGGGACTCACAGGGCAGGGACTAGCCCCGGCCTGGTGTGCAGCCCGATAGCAGGCTCAGGGGGTCCCAGGAACGCGTGTTCCTATTTCCAGGGAACTGGCTGCGTTTTGAAACGACCTCTGATGGGAGCCAAAGAATCATTTTTCTTTCTTTCTTTTTTTTTTTTTTTAATGTATTTTATTGATTTTTTACAGAGGAAGGGAGAGAGAGAAGTTAGAAACATCGACGAGAGAGTGTCATCAATCAGCTGCTTCTTGCACACCCCCCACTGGGGATATGCCCGCAACCAAGGTACATGCCCTTGACCGGAATTGAACCCGGGACCCTTCAGTCCCCAAGCTGATGCTCTATCCATTGAGCCACACTGGTCTCGGCTCATTTTTCTTTAAAAAAATATATATTTTATTGATTTTTCACAGAGAGGTAGGGAGAAGTACAGAGAGTCAGAAACATTGATGAGAGAGAAACACCGATCAGCTGCCTCCTGCACACCCCCTACTGGGGATGTGCCTGCAACCAAGGTACATGCCCTTGACCGGAATCGAACCTGGGACCTTTCAGTCCGCAGACTGACGTTCTATCCACTGAGCCCCACCGGTCACAGGGCCAAAGAATCATTTTTCAAGTCCAGGGGACAGTGGATAACTGCAGGGGCCACACCTGATTCCAGCAAGGCCTTCCGGACTTTTCCTTCCCGCCCCCCCCCCCCCCCCCCCCAGTGATCCATCCCAGGGACGTCACCTTAGGGCCCCATCGTCTGAGGGCTCCTCTTTCCCAGAGGAACTGCCTTAGGTCCTCTCGCTGACCTCCCAGCGGGGAAAGCCTGGCCGAGCGCCCTTGCTCACCGAGGATGCTGACCTGAGGATGCCGGCCTCAGATCTCCACTCCCAAATCGCTCTCACTGTTTATTACTGGCATCGACTATGTTATGAAACGTGAATGTGTCAGCACACGATTGGAGAGGACCTGCCAGAATCTGGAAGCAGTGGTTCCGCTGGGACGTGGGGTTCCGGATGACTCGAGCCCTCGCATAGGCTGACATTTATTTTACGGAGCCTGCTACTGTGGCAGAGGGGGTGCACTGGGCGCAAAGGATAAACACAGCCCTGGCCTCCTGCGACTTAACTCTGCGCGAGGAGACACTACTTGGTCAAATAAGCACATTGATGAATTTACAGCTACACACGGGCTCCGAAGACCGGGGAACGGGTGGGGGTGGTCAAGAAAGACTTCCTTAGAAAAGCGAGCTTGAGCCGAGATGGGAAGGAAGGGTGCAGAGAGCTTACCCAGGCAAAGGGGGTAGGGGACGGGGCGGTAGAGAGAACCTCCCAGACAGGGAACAGTTGGTGCCAAGGCCCTGTGGTAGAAGAGAGTGTGATGCCGTCAAGAGATTGTAAGGTCAGCCCGGCCGGTGTGGCTCAGTGCTTGAGCTTCCACCTCTGAATCAGGAGGTCACGGTTCGATTCCCAGTCAGGGCACAGGCCCAGGTTGAGCACTAGATCCCCAGGAGGTGGCAGCCGGTCCATGATTCTCTCTCATCGTCGATGCTTCTCCCTCCCTCCCTCCCTCCCTCCCTGAAACCCATAAAAATGTGTTAAAGAAATTGTAAGGTCGGCATGGCTCAAGAACACAGAGCAGAGAGGAAGAGTGGAGGGAGAGGAAGCTGGTGAGGGGGCGGGGCTGGACTCCAGTTAGCCCTTGTGGGTCTTGTTAAGGAGCAGAGAGAAGGCAGAGTTAAGAGCTCTGGAGAGTGCTCAGGTTTGTGTTCTTAAAGGCTACTCAACCCTCGAGGGGGACGAGAGGCGGGTGGGTTTGGGGGAGAGGAAAGGGGGGCAGTTCCTTGCTGTAGAACAGCTGGCAGATGAGGGTGCAGGAGATCAGAGGACACATTTGAGAGAGAGGATGTAAAGTTGATGGGACTTGGTGACTGACAGTATGATGCGGAGGGGAAATAAGAGCATTTCCAGATTAGTGCTGGAATAAAATGAAAAGGAAAAAACACACACAAACGATATGTTTTTGGAAATTGAAGCTGTTTCAGAATTGAAAGAAGTTTACCTAGGAAAACTTAGCCAGAACGTAACATGTTGAATTAGCACCTCACAGCAGACTGGCCATCCCTGGGTTGTTTTGAGACCAGACAATGGTGCCAGCACTTCAGGTCACCGGCGGTCTCACCTCTACTTAGGAATGTTCTGGAATTTTAAAGTTTTGCCATGGGCTTCAGTTGTAGACTGCTGTGGCTTCCCAATTCCATTTGCTCAGCTGCCCGAAATAAAGACTGCCTCTCCCCTTCCTCCCGGTACTTGGGTGGACACATGACTTGGTTCTGTCTAATGCCTCATATGCCGTGTCCCGTGGTGGCTTCCAGGAACCTTGCTTTCTTCTCTGCCCCTTTCTCCACCCCTGCTGCCTAAAATGAGGGTGCCCCCGGCACTGACCACGTGGTTGAGGCCACACAGAACAGAGGAACAAGATGGTAGGAGTCTGGGTCCCTTGCCCTGTGGGGCACTATGTCAGCCCAGGACCACTGCCTGAACTCAACACGAAATGCTCCTCCATTTTGTTTCCTGTCGCTTGCAGCTGAGCCTGATTCTCACTGATAGAACCATCAAGCATTTGCCTGAAAACCTGTTGGGACAGAGAACGGGGAGGGAGCCTAACCCTTGGAGAAGCTGTGAAGACATTTTTATTGACTGTGGCCCGGGTTATGTTTAACTTTTTGATGAAAGTGCCAGGAGCCAATTCCAGCACGTCATCATTACAAGAGTTTTAACAAAAGGTTGATGAAACTTGGGGGCTCAACAAGGGCGGAGTCACACATGTAATTACCTGTTGGAGGCTGGAAAGGCACTTCCCCCAAACCTGAATAGGATGATTGTCTGCTATCAGACAGCTCAGGGCATCTTAGTCTACATGTTACTGCCTCCTCCTGGCCAAACACCTGAACAGCCGTAGGCTATTCCCCAATCTGACAATGGACTCTGGACGGAAACCCTACCCTTTGAAGGGTATTATCTCCACCTTGCCTTAGGACAAACTGTGTTAATAAAAAGCAAGGGTCCTGAGTCAAGGGAAATCTTTAGCCCCTTGAGCTGAAGCTCCTCTGACCCCCAATGCCTTTCAAAACTATCTTTCATCTCTGGATTCCTACTTCATCCACACACAGCCTTTCTCCAGATTGCTGAACCCTTCTGAATGCTGGGACAAGACCCTGGAGAGAAAGGCTCTCTCTTGGGAATGAATGGCCTAAAGACCCTAATCTTAAAGGAGAAAGTATGGACCCCTGAGGTTCTGTGAAGATCAGTGGAGACTTCCCCCGGCTGCTGACTTCATTAAACGGCACTTGTTTTTTGAATTCTGGTTAAGAACTTGCACGGATCCGAGTGGCCTGTCTCAACCCGTTTTCTCTGCATCCCTGCTCTTTCTATTCGCCACAGGGGAGGACACGGGGTTCTCCAGGGACACGTGTACCACATCAGAGCAGAGCCTGTGTGTGCCTCTCCACGGGTACCCTGTCATGGAGACGCGTTGCTGTGTCTTTTGCAAATATTTTCTCCGTCCGTGGCCTGTCTTCTCCTTCTCTTGACAGTTAATGTATTTTTAACTTCACAAAACCCAGAAAGTAGAACAAATGAACAAGCGGCATTTTTGGAGGAGCAAAGTGCACAGGATATAGCAAGAGGAAAAAGGAGACTGGAAGGCGGGGTCGCATGGGCTGGGCAGACCCACTCAGAACCAGGCGCTGCCCTCACGGAAGAGCCGTGTGGCCCGCTGTCCCTGACCCCCAAGCCTGGAGCTGCCGCTGGGAGGACCTACAGAGGCGGGCTGGGAGGACTCAACGCTAGGGTGTCCCCTCATGAGAGTCTGGCCCCAAGCCGTGGGTCCCTGGGACTTGGGCCTGTTGGTACCCTAGGGGACAGGGCCTGGGCCTCTGTGTTCTAAAGCCGTGTCCCCGCATACTTGACTCCCCGTCCCCACAGGGAAGGGTCCAGACGCCATGTCCAGGCCCCCACGTGGGAGGCTCCGGGGAGGCCCCCCTCGCACAGGTCCGTGGGAGCCACCCTGCCTCCCCTCCCCCATCACAGGCCATCCGACTACCAAACACACAAAGGGAACATAATTATTTTATTTCATTTAAAACAGCAGGCCTTTGGCCTTAACCTAAGTGGTCAGGGTGTTCAGTATTGTTTTGCAAAGAAACCTCTCCCCTCCACGTTGTGACGCCACAAAAGGGACGTTTGTAAAAATATTCCTTCCCGTCGTGGACGTGTGGGGAGCGCTGTTTGTAACCTCAGTCCGGGGCCAAGTAATAATCTTTATTAAAAAGTCACACCACACAAACAAAAACAACAACTCTGAAGCAAAAAGAGGCAGAAAGTGCCTGGTAAACCTGATTGAAAGACCAGGGGTCAGCCCTGGCCGGTGAGGCTCAGTGGGTGGGAGCATCTTCTCAGCACCTAAGGGTCTGGGGTCAGAGCACATACCCGTTCTGCAGGTTCAGTCCCCAATCGGGGCGCGTGCAAAGGGCAGCCAGTTCATGTTCCTCTCTCCCTCCCTCTCTAAAAACTAATAAAAAATAAATATATCATATGGAGAGGATTAAAATAATAATGATAAAGACCAAGCTTCTGAGGGTGTGTGAGTCCACAGCACCTGTTCCAGCTGAGGACAGGCCTGTCCCTGGGGGTGGAGGTGGATCAGCATGAGGGACACGGATGAGGAGCCGGTGTCAAAGGAACACACACACGGTGCGCGCTCCTGCCTCCCCCGGGGCTCTCCACGGCCCTGTATGACCCATTCCCGCAGCCCCACACCCTCCAGTTCCCAACGCCCTCCCAGCTGCCGGCTCTCACAGGCGATGCTGCTTCCCAGGCCTCAGGCCCAGGCCCTGGGACAAGCCCTCGCCGGCCACAGCCCCACCGCTCACAACAACACCTTCACCAGCTGCAGTGCAGGTGGGCAGCAGGCAGGTGGGCAGCAGGGAGGAGATGCCCGGTGGGGCGGTGGACAGAAGCAGCAGCACAGCGGGGCTCCAAATGCTGGGATGAGAACTTGGGGGTGCACAGGGCACCAGCCATGTCTCCTGAGCTCCCGGGTCCCCTGCTGGCTGTTACTGATTGTAGCCTGTCTGGGTGAACTCCGGCTGAGCCTGGGACTGGGGAGGGGGGATTGGGGGTGAGGGCCCTTCGGGGCAGGACTTGTTCCAGCAACTTTCCCGGCGGCCCAGCCTCGGCCTCAGCCGGGAAGCACCTCCTTTTGCAGCGAGCAGCTCCCTGCCCCGCTCCGGCCTGGGAGCTAACGTGCGGCCCGGACGGGACGGGCTGTGGCGTGACCTGAGTGACATCGGGGACCCCCGAACGCTCCTTAGCAGGCCCTTTCTGCCGGGGGGCTGCCCAGCGCGTCCTCGGATCCTCCGAGGTGCGTACCTGCTGCTGGTTTTCATAAAGGAACTCAAAGGAGCCGGGAAAGGAGCGCTTTGGGCCAGCTCTGCAGACGGTCTGGCTTTCAGGGTCTCTTCCTGTCACAGACGCGGCCTTTCGGAGTGAAACGGGAACCCAGTGTGGCGGGCTTTGGTTTTAACCCAGAACCGTTTATAGGCTCCGAAATCATCCCGTGTGGCGGGTCCTCACGGAGCCCCAGGGAGTAACACCTGTCAGGTAACTGGCCCCACTAAGGCTCCGCCCACCCCACTGTCTCCGCCCCACCAAGGCTCCACCCACCCACTGTCTCCGCCCCCACTGAGGCTCCACCCACCCACTGTCTCCGCCCCCACTAAGGCTCCACCCACCCACTGTCTCCGCCCCCACTAAGGCTCCACCCACCCACTGTCTCCACCCCCACTAAGGCTCCCCCCACCCACTGTCTCCACCCCACCAAGGCTCCACCCACCCACTGTCTCCGCCCCCACTAAGGCTCCACCCACCCACTGTCTCCGTCCCCACTAAGGCTCCGCCCCTCATTAAGGCTCCACCCACCCCACTGTCTCCGCCCCCACTGAGGCTCCACCCCCACTAAGGCTCTGGCCCCCAGAGGCTCCACCAAGGCTCCTGTGGCGACATCTAAGCATCTCCTTAGGGTGGTCTTCTGTGACTCCCGAGAACGTTAAAGGGCTGGCAGGAGAGCCACAGAACACAGAGTTACAGGTGCTTCTTTTAAGTCCTTTTTCTATTAGACGAAAGTTATCCTCTGTGACCCATATGTCACTTCCCCCACCAGCTCCCAAACCTGCGCCTCCAGGGAGGGATCAGTGTTCTGGTCCCCTTTCCTGTAAGGACTGACCTAGGGGGTGAGCAGACCCCTCCTGACACGGCCAGCCGGTGCTCACAGCACAGACCTGCCCCCCTGGGCACCCCCGGGGGTGCTCGCCACGGCCGTCCTCATCCCCGCGCCACGGCCGGGCCCTGGAGGAGGCAACTGAGTCCGGGCTCTGGCCGGGGCTGGAAACTCAGGTGCCACCTACACCAAGGCTGGCACCCGGGAGGCTGGGAGGGTCCCAGGCTGCGGGCCCTGGTTCAAGGTGCCCGGCTCTTGTTGGCTGGCAAAGCCCCCCCAGAACAGCCACGCTCCGCTCCGGGGGCAGGTCCACTCCCTGACCAGCCGGGAATCTGCTGCACGGTATGCAGGTGGGGCCACTCTCTGGCGCCCCCTGGCGTTTGACTCGGGAGGGTCCATGGTGCTTTTCCGGGGGGGGGGGGGGGTCCTCAGACTGTAAACAGTGCCCTGTGGTCCAGAGGCCGCTGACCCGGCAGTGATCGCGTGCCCTGGTGTCCGAGTCTCACGGCCACCTCCTGCGGGCCGACGCCGAGCACAGCGACAGTGGGGCACCTGCTGCCTCGGGTCCAGAGGTAGAAGCTGGTGGTGGCCGCCGCTCCGCAGGCCTCAGGAGCTCTGACCGCAGTCCCCCTCCCCGCCCTGCAGCGGGGCAGAGCCGTGGTCCCGGGAGGAGCGCCCGCACAGACCCGGGAGGGGGCTCAGGTGTGCGGAAGTTCGCGGGGGTCCCCCCGGGTCCCCGAGTCCCCCGTCCTGGAGGCCGCAGAGGCCTTGGGCGCGGCCGGGCTCTCGGCGGGCGGCGGGGACCGGCAGCAGCAGAGGGAGAAGAGCCGGGTGCGGACGGCGCGGGTGCAGAGCACGAACATGATGCAGTTGGCACCTCCCTGAAACGTGTTCCCGATCCCCTGCAGGGGCGAGAGGAGGGGCAGGGGTGCCGGGGCTGCAGGGGGTCTTCAGCACACAGGCCGGGGGGCAGGCAGGTGCTGCAGGCCCCAGACCTTACCCTGCACCCCGGCTGCCGGGACCCTGCATGTGGGCCGGCGGCGGGTCTGAGCGTGCAGACCCGGCCCACCCCCATCTCCAGGGGTCCTGGCTGGGAAGGACCCAGGAGCACCCCTCTCCCAGGCCTCTGGGCAGCACCCAGATGCACACTCGGGGGGCTGCCTAGAGCCTGCTGACCTTCCACCTTCTCTCCCCCAGGCTCTCCGCCACGGCCGGCAGGAAGGCACCAGGGAGCCGAGCCCCGGGCAGCCCTGAGTTGGCTGATGCACTGGGATGTGCCCACCCTGCGGGGGAGGGTTCTGACACGGCCGCTGGGAGCAGCCGGGGGGTGGAGGTGCGGGGAGTGAGGGGGCGGGCAGAGCTACCTACGTGCAGAACGACCAGCACCGGGGCCCGCACGGCCGGGGAGCCGCACAGGGTCAGCACAAAGCGCACGGTGCTCCAGACGCGGAGGCAGATGAAGATGACCGGGATGAGCACCAGCTTCTTGTCCGCCATGGAGCTGTGGTGCTGCAGCCGGTGCGCCTCGGACAGGATGGGCCGGTACTCGGACAGCGCCTGGTGCTGGGAGGGACACCCGTGAGCGGACCGGGCGCCCGCAGCTGCCCGGGGGCTGCCGTCCTCCCAGGCCTGACTCGCAGGGGGGGGAGCAGTGAGGTGTGGAGCGCCTTCCCCTGCACGCTGCAGCCCAGGCTCCCAGCATGGCTCCCCCCTGCACGAGCCCGAGGCTCCCCTCTCAAGCCCAGCTTCTCCCCCAAACTCCGTTCTCCTCGATCCCCGGCCTGTGCCACATCTCCGCGTGGATGTCTCACACTCCTGAGGCCCAATGGTCTCAGACTTCCTGCCGTTACAGGAAGGGCAGGGAGGAGGAGAGACGCAGAAGGCCAGCTCTGGAGCGGCGCCCTGGGCAGAGCCGGTAGAACTCTGGGAGTCTTCATCCCGGAGCCCGGAGCCCCCCTAGGGCAGTGGGAACAGGAGGAGGTGGGAGGGCACCCCCTGCGGGTATCTCTCCAGCTGGGCCAGAGGGGGACAGGAGGGACGAGCATCCGGCCAGGTCAGAGTGAAATGAGAACCAGGAGTGTGCGTGCGGGTGGGAATCGGGGTGAGGATCAGGTGTCACACAGCTGCCGGGAGCGCCCACATCCCCAGAAATGGCTGCGGGGCAACAGTCTGCCCTGAGCGGCAGGGAGGCCCTGGCTGCGTGTCCCGTCTGAGCACTCAGACCCCTGCAGCGGGAGCCGGGAGGGAGGCCACATCCGGTGTCACGGGCACCTGCCTTCCTGCTCTGGCCTCTGGTCACGGAGCATCTGTTATCACAATGAGCATCTTTATCGTAACGACTCACACTCCTGCCTCTCCCTCGGACAGGATCCCGCCTGGGTCCCCACCGCACACAGCGGTTTGGCAGGTAGAAGCTCACTGAGCGTGCTCAGAGCACATGGCCGAGCCGATCGGCGGGCGAGTCACCGCGGCCCTTCCTGGCGGCAGTCTGCCTGGGCCGGGAGGAAGCCCAGCCTCACACTCAGAACCAGCAGCTGAGCCCAGGGAGCAGCTCGACCAGCCCGTCACAGGAAGACCATTCTTCCCGGAATCTGCGGCCGGCCCTCGGGGGTCAGGAGACGTCTGGCCCAGCGTGTGGGTGTATGGCCGCCTGTGTGCCTGCAAAGCAGACCAGCTGCGATGTTAACCCGAACCCCCAGGGGTAAGGAGGTGAGTGACCGGTTCAGTAGGGTGAGGCCCGTGGCCTCCCTCCCAGTACACTTACTGGGACACCACTCACTCTCATCTCAAGTCCTCTCACCGCTGAGCCACCCCAGGGCTGTCCAGGAGGGGGCAGAAGCGGGCTGTGGCCCGGCACCCAGGCTGGTGCTCTCTCCTTGGGAGCTGAGAGGGTTTGGGGAGCCCTTCACCTCTGTCAGCCCCCCTTTCCTCACCCACAAAGCAGGAGTCCCCGGACCCGCTCCCGACAGGACCGTGCGGTCAGCAAACCAGACAAGCCATGACGCCTCCCAAGCTCTCCATTACTAGTCCTGTTGTTCATCCTCACACGAGGATATTTTCCCACTGATTTTTAGAGAGAGTGGAAGGGAGAGGGAGGGGCAGAGAGAAATACCGATGTGAGAGACACATTGATTGCTTGCCTCCTGCACGCACCCCGCCCAGGGCCGGGGAACCTGCAACCAGGTCCGTGCCCGGGACTGGAATCGAACCCGGGACCCTTCAGTCCAGGAGCCAGTGCTCTATCCACTGAGCCAAACCGGCTAGGGCTCTCCAATACTAATTCTATCCCCTACGGTGGCCGAGCCCGCAGCAGGCACAGTGGGCCGCGGGGCCGCGGGGGGCGGCCGGGGCACCTACCGCCCTGTTGATGTGCTTCCGGATGAGGAGGTAGAGCACGGGCAGCGTGACGTAGGCCAGCAGCTCCCACAGCTTCCCGGTCAGCAGCATCCACAGGACACGGTCCTCCGCCTCCAGGTCGATCCAGCACCAGCCGACGGACACGTCCGAGGCATCGTAGCCGATCTTCTTCAGGGCGACGGCGGCCACGGTGATGGCCAGGGGGACCCCCCAGCTGAGGGATAAGCAGCAGAGGGCACGGCATCAGGCCCGGCGCCCGGGCAGCCAGCGGGGGAGTGACTGGACGCTCTCAGACAAGGACAACCCGCTCCCGAGTGTCCCCGGAGAAAAGGGGGGCGAGAGGCCTCAAAGCCCCGTCCAGCCCCGCTCGGCCCACCCCACCGCTTACCAGCCAGCCCTGGCCAGCCCGGGTCTGGGTGCACACTCTGATGGCTTGGGGTTGCCCGGGCAGGGAGGATCTGGAAGGGGATCTGGGCTTTGGGGGGACATATCCCCCAGGTCCTGGGGGCTCTGTGGGGAGGGAAGGGCCTAGTGAGGGCTGAAGGGGCCTCTGAGGAGCCGGAGCAGCGCCAGGCTCACTTTTCTGGAGCTGAATTTGTACCCCCACGGCAATGGCAGGGGTGACCCTGAGCCTGAGCCCTTCCAAGCAGGCCGCAGGCCAGCGCCCCAGTGTCCACACCCCCACGCGGGGAGGCAGGCAGGAGGGAGCGTGACCTCCTAGCAGTCACAAAGGCACAGGACCGTTAAAGGGTATGACGAAGTATCAAGGAGTTTGCCCATTTTAAATGCTTACTCTACCCAGTTATTTATCTGGGAAGTTAATATACAGGGTGGGGCAAAAGTAGGCTTACAGTTATTACAGAAAATAATACAATGATTAATAAATAATACAACAATAATACAATAATACAATGATTAATAAATAATACAATGATTAATAAATAATACAATGATTAATAAATAATACAACAGTGTGAACTGTTTTTGCATACTCACAACGGTAAGCCTACTTTTGTCCCCTCTTCCCCAATATATTGTCAAATTGTTTTGTCGTAATAAAGGATTATCTTTTAAAAATATATATATTTTATTGATTTTTTTACAGAGAAGAAGGAAAAGGGAGAGAGAGAAACATCAATCAACTGCCTCCTGCACACCCCCTACTGGGGATGTACCTGAAATCAAGATACACAAGCCCTTGACCGGAATCGAACCCGGGGCCCCTCAGTCCGCAGGCCGACGCTCTATCCACTGAACCAAGCTAGGGCTTTAAGAATTACCTTTTAAAAACTCATGCCACCCTGAGGTTTTAGGACATGTCACTGCTGAGAGCCCATGAGGGTGAGGGCTGTGTTGGTTCACTGTTCTGTCACTGGATGGGGCAAAAGGGCCTGCTGAATGAATGAATGAATGAATGAATGAAGTTTGAGCCACTGCTTCAATGTTCCCGGCACACACATTATTGAAAAGGAAGTAAAAGGCTTTTAAAGTTGCTAAAACCACAATCCTGCAGTTCTGTGTGTGGTTCCTCATCACATTATGGGTTACAGGGCACCCCCAAGGAATTCTGGGAAGGGAAAAGCACCGTGTATGTGTGAGTGTGAGTGTATGTGAGTGTGTGTGTGTGAGTGTGTGTGTGTATGTATGGTTGTGTGTGTGAATGTGTGTGTGGTGTGTGTGTGTGTATGTATGGTGTGTGTGTGTGGTGTGGGGGATGTGTGTGTGTATGTGTGTGTGTGAGTGTGTGTGTGTGTGTGGTGTGTGTGTGTGGTGTGTGGGGGATGTGTGTGTGTGTGGTGTGTGTGTATAGTGTGTGTGTGTGGTGTGTGTGTGTGTGGGTGTGTGTGTATGTGGTGTGTGTGTATAGTGTGTGTGTGTGGTGGGTGTAAGGGGGGATGTGTGGGCGTGTGTGTGTGTGTGTGTGTGTGTGTAGGGGGGATGTGTGTGTGTGTGTGTGTGTGTGGTGTGTGTGTGTGTGTGGTGTGTGTGGGGGGGGATGTGTGTGTGTGTGTGTGTGTGGGATGTGTGGGCGTGTGTGTGTGTGTGTGTGTGTGTGTAGGGGGGATGTGTGTGTATGTGTGTGTGGTGTGCGTGTGTGTGGTGTGTGTGTGTGTGTGGTGTGTGTGTGGGGGGGGATGTGTGTGTGTGTGGACGGTCACCAGGAAGGAGGCTGGGCTGGCAGGAGGCGCCGAGGAGGGACAGGCAGTGTGGGGGTCCTTCCCCTTGTCCGGGTCCGGGGGGCCCTTACGGAGGCGGGGGGACCGCGGGGTGACAGACCACAGTCTGGGGCTGTAGGTGTGTCCTGCTGGGGCTCCACAGGGTGCATTTCCTGTGGCTATGGGGGTGTGCGGAGCCGAGGGTGCACTGGGAGCTGCCGGCGACAAGACCAGAGGCAGGGGGACGGCTTCGAAAGGGTGAAGCAGGCCTGAGCAGCCGGGGCGGTTTGTACTAAGCAGAGGGCAGCTCCCTAGGGCAGAGCTGTTGGGGGAGGCACTGAGGGGCAGGTGGTAAGAAGAGGGAGACCAGGGGCCGTGGGGATGGGGGCAGAGGGACTGGCTCCTGAGCCCAGACAGCGCAGGCTCCCCCAGTCCCAGCGGCAGGCTCTCCAGGAAAACGCGTGTGCGTGCGTGTGTGCACGTGTGCACACGGGCACATATAGAGTTGTAGTAAAATGTGCTGGTATAAAACACGCGAAGCACAAGTTAGAAGAAACAACACACATGACTCCTTGTGGTGAATTCCATGCACGGCCAGCGGAATCTCAGAGTGCTTCTATCCAACGCTGTGGGTTATAGGCAAACACATGCGTGTGGCTGTGTTACAATAAAGCTTTATTGTAACACTGGTATCCACAGCCACGCGGCATCCGCAGCCATGCGCTCCAGGCTGCATCAGCACAGACGGTGGCTCTGGGTGTGGGGCCGGTAACAAGGGGAGGGGAGTGAAGCGGGAAGCCACAGAGAATGTAGCCAGAACGGGACTGGAGTTCTCGGTGGGAACAGGTAACAACCTTCCAGGACTGGAGTATTTCTTTTCTTCCTGGTGGCGACACGTCTCATCCTCTCTCCTTGAAACACCCAGCTTCCTGCCTGCGCCCCCCTCCGCCCCCCGTGGCTGCCATCTCTGCAAGTTCAGAGACAAGGAACAATTTGAAGCTTAGTCTTTACTGATTAACGGATTCTCCACCACTTTCTTAAGTCCAGATCAGGAGCCCAGCACACTGTGGCCCTCAGACCAAATCCAGCCCAAGGTTTTTGTTTTTTTTTTTTTTTTATTATTTTTTTAAATATATTTTATTGATTTTTAACAGAGAGGAAGGGAGAGAGATAGAGAGCTAGAAACGTCGATGAGAGAGAAACACCGACCAGCTGCCTCCTGCACACCCCCCATCGGGGATGTGCCCGCAACCAATGTACATGCCCTTGACCGGAATCGAACCTGGGACCTTTCAGTCCGCAGACCGATGCTCTACCACTGAGCCAAACTGGCTTCGGCTATTTTTTTTTTAAAAATATAAAGTTTTATTGTAACAGCCACACTCATGTGTTTGCATATTATCCGCAGCAGCAGCATTGCTGAGCTGCTGCAACTGAGATCACATGGCCCGTGAAGCTGCAAGGACTTATTCCCTGGTCCTTCACAGGACAGGTCTGCTGACCGCTGCCCCACACAACCACCAAAACCGTACACCAAGCCCTGACCTGCACTGTCTGCCAATTCCCAAGGTGCAACTATCCCCACCAGCGGCCACGTTCAAGCCAGCACACCATCAGCTGGGATTTCCACTGCACAGACACCACCATGCCAACAACCTCAAGTGCACAGGCCAGCGTGAAATGCAGTGAAATAATCAGGACGGAATCAACACTGAGTTACTTTAATTTTACTTTTGTATAATCACTTCATTTTAGGTTGGTATGATCTAATGTTTAATAACGGCGGGACGTGACAGTCAGCTCACAAAATGCCCTCTGATGTGACTCCTGGGTCCAGCAGCTGGCTGCAGGACACGCGTGTGGATGGAGAAGTAGGGACAGGGGGCTGGAGAGGAGGCCACGTGAGCTGGAAGGCACTCCACAGGCTGTGTGACACATTCCTGCTTTCCAGCGACGTGCACTTGCGATTTCTGCCACCTGCCACCTAACGGGTCTTTATTCCTCCGCAAAAGGCAGTCACCCCCCAGACAACCCCAGAGCACGGAGGACATCGTGTCAGATCAGCGCCGGAGAGCGCCAGGGGCCTGCGCTGGTTTTGCCTAGAAACACGTGGCAGGAGGCTGCCCTGATGCTCAGAGGCCTGGGGGGGAGGGGGGTTCAGAATGGCCAGCGAAAGGTCCTGCCTCCTCAAGACACCTGCGACCCACATTTAAAAATATATATATGGCCAAAACCGGTTTGGCTCAGTGGATAGAGCATCGGCCTGCAAACTGAAGGGTCCTGGGTTCGATTCCGGTCAAGGGCATGTACCTTGGTGGTGGGCACAGCCCCAATAGGGGGTGTGCAAGAGGCAGCTGATCGATAATTCTCTCTCATCGATGTTTCTGGCTCTCTATTCCTCTCTCTTCCTCTCTGTAAAAAAAAATCAAAAAAAAAAATATATATATATATTGCTTTTTTACGAAGAGGGGTAGAAACATCGATGAGCAAGAAACATCGATCAGCCGCCTCCTGCACCCCACCCCCACCCCAAAACTGGGGATGTGCCTGCAACCAAGGTAGATGCCCTTGACTGAAATCGACCCCGGGACCCTTCAGTCCCCAGGCTGATGCTCTATCCACTGAGCCAAACCGGTTAGAGCTGCGACCCACATCTGACCCTGAGGGTGTGAAGCTGGCACCAGAGCTGGGCCCGGAGGAGAAGGCTCAGAGGCCATCGGCCGCGTGCAGGGGGTGCAGAGGAAGGTGCAGGGGGTGCAGAGGAAGGCGCTGGGGGTGCAGAGGAAGGTGCAGGGGGTGCAGAGGAAGGCGCTGGGGGTGGGGACGTGGCTAACGCCGGCGGCTGATGAGGCCCCTTCTCTCCAAAACCAGGACTCAGGCCGAGGGGGAGCAGGCCGGGCCCCTGGACGGAAGGAGCCTGAAGAACACCCTGAGCAGAATCCCCACGTGGAGGGCACTGAGGCCTCCCCCGCCCCAGTCCTCCTACCCCCCGCAGAGGTGCCTGGTCCCAGCTCTCACTGTGTTTGCCTCACCACTGAGGTCCAGCAGCCCCCCACCCCTGCCCCGCCCAGAGGCTGTTGGGCTGAGCTGTGGCACCCAGAACTCCTGTGTTGAGGAGCTAAGCGCCAGACCCTCGGGAGGTGGCTGTGGTTGGAGAGGGTCTTTAAAGAGGTGAGGGAGGCGGGACTCTAAGCCCATCTGACTGGTGTCCTTCCGAGGAGACAGAGAGGACCCAGCCGGGCAAAGGGACAGCACATGCAGCAAGGCAAGGGCAGAGGCCTCAGGCAAACCCGCTGCACCCCTCTCACGTCCAGCCGCCAGGACTGAGGGCCATTGTTGTTGTTTAAGATGCTGGGACCCTGGATTAGGTAAGACCCAGGACACTAACACCGAGGTGTCCTGAGACAGGCTCTGGGCGGAGTCACAGCCTGGGGACCCCACCTCCCACCGCCAGAGGGGAAGGGATGGGTGGGAAATACCCTCTCTCCCATACCCCCCTCCCCCCCTGACTGCCAGAGCTGGGGGTGAGGGTGGGGAATGGTGGTAAACTGGCCGAAGGCACTCAGATCTTTGGGGAAGAGCTTCGCTCTTCTCAGAACTGGCGGCCCTTTTGTTGTCGGATCTCCGGGGAAGTGGAACGAGACGAGCCAGGAGGGGATCAGCCGTCCCCGGTCCCTGGCATTTGGTCCCCAGGCCCTGGCATTTGTCAGCCGACCTCCGGGCGCGGGGCCCAGGACAGCGAGTGCTCTGGGCTTCCCTCCGAGTTCCCGGCTCTGCCCCGGAGGGATCTTCCCAACCTCGGCCACAGAGCCAGGGCGGGGACACCTGGGGGACTGAGAGCCACTTCCACTTCCCCTCGCAGGCAAAGGGACACCCGCCCTGCTCTGCGGGTCAGCCTGAGGGGCTCAGGGCGCCCCATAGCTGGCCCCATGGCTGCTCACCCTCCTACAGGCCCGAGGCCGGAGGGAAACAAAGGGGCCTCGCCCCTCCGGCCTCGGCTGCGCTGTGGGAGCCTTGAATGTTAGCATCACTCAAAAAGCCTTTGAGAGCGAAACCGTGAGGCCACAATGTGCTGATTTAGAAGCTCCGAGAGGGACAAGGGGCCCCAGGGGGAAGGCAGCTGCAGTGGGAGGCCTGCGAGAGGGGTCAGGGGCCTTGAGGTCTCTTTGGGGAACAATGGGCACCAATTGTTAGTGTGGAGGGAGGGGCGGGGTGTGGGAGAGGGTCAGGGGGTCAGCCACGGCCAGGCCACCAGGAGGTCACTGCGGCTCTGGCCGAAGAAGGGGGATGAGCGCCCAAAGGAAGTGTTACCCCCGCCCGGCACCACCTGCAGCCTGATTCTGGTGGGCACCCGACCGTCCTGCGCTGGGGTAAGGATGGGCAGTCTGACCTTGCCTGTGGGGGGGAGGGGGGAGGTTGGCGCCTCTGCCCTCAGCCTGGGGAGAACACAGTCGCACAGTGCAAACTACCTGCCACAGCAGCGACCCCCGAAACCGTCTGGGGGGCAACAGGAAAGCCAGGTCCACGCCAGGAGCACCCCCATTCACAGGCCTCCTGCCTGGCCCCCTCGCGCCCCCCCCCCCCCCACAGCCGGCTTCCAGTTAGAGAGCTCAGAGGACCTTCCCCTTCAGGGTCCCGGTTCCCCTTTTCTCCGATCAGCACTTCCCCCTCCCCAGGAGGAGTGTTGATGGTGAACATGGGGCACCCCAGACTCCTCCTTCCTCCAGGACGGCCAAGCAAACTCCAGAGGGTGTGGGCCCGTGGGCGGGGGCACAGGCGGCCTGTCCCTGCCAGGGGTCATGCCTGCACCCACGCCTGCCTCAGCGGAGCCAGGAGAAATCCTAGGAGCGCCCGAGGCGGCAGCCTGGCCAGCACCCTGTACCCCTGCCATGGCGAGAGGAGGCGCCCGCCCGCCCTTCCCTCAGGCTCACAGGACGGCGGGCTGAGGCCTGGCACAGGGGTGGCCCGGGGCCTGCAGGTGGGGGGCCGGCTCCCTGACCCAGCCGGACCCATCCCCACGTCCCCCGGGAGCAGCCTGTTGGCGGGGGGGGGGCAGGGGCTGCTTTAGAAAGGAGGTCACCTCCTGGGGTCACGGGATGGGCCAGGCCAACGGGGCTGATCTTAGGGGAAGGGAACTGACCCCACACACAGCAGCTGCGGCCTGAGCTTCTAGCACTTTCTTTCTGTAAATATATTTTATTGATTTCAGAGAGTGAGGGAAAGAGAGAGAGAGAAATATCCATGATGAGAGAGAATCATTGATTGGCTGCATCCCCCTACTTGGGACCAAGTCATGTGAACCCAGGCATGTGCCCTGGACCGGAATCGAACCCAGAACCCTTCAGTCTGCAGGCTGATGCTCTATCCGCTGAGCCACACTGGCCAGGGCCCAGCACTCCCTCAGGTGAGGACGGCAGCCGGAGGCCACAGACGCACCTGTGCATGAACGTGCGATGCAGGGCGTCTGTACCAGGCTCCCGCAGCAGAGCCGAGAGGACTGACTACGGGCTTCCCCGGACCTGAATCTCCCCCCGACGGCCAGCAAGTGGGCTTCCCGGGACTGAGCGTGCGGGAGTCTGAGAGCAGCAGCACGCTCCCTCCTGACAAAGCGGAGCACGGTAACTGCAGCGGCGGCCGGGCTGGTGACGCCTCGGCCAAGCGATCACAGGAGCGAGGCTGGAGGCACAGCCCGAGCTGCGGGGGAGGCAGAGAGGACGCTCCTGCCAGGCTCCTGCCAGCGGTGCGGCCGGACCCGCCCGGCGCCGGGCAGAGGGCGCTGCCACAGGAGAGGGCGCCCCTCCAGAGCCAGCGTGGGGACCCCGAGAGACGGAGGGACTGTCCCGACTGAGGCTGAGGGCAAGTCTGCACACAGGCCACACTCCCTTTGCTGCTGCGGACAGTGTGACAGGACTGGAGCCTCAGTGAGGTCCGCAGCCCTGCAACACGCCGCCGGCTACCCTCCTGCCTATCTGGCCCTTAAAAAAAAATTATATATATATCCCTAACCGGTGTGGCTCAGTGGATAAAGTATCTGCCTGCAGACTGATGGGTCCCAGGTTTGATTCTTTTCAAGGGCATGTAACTTGGTTGCAGGCACATCCCTAGTGGGAGGTATGCACGATGCAGCTGATCAATGTTTCTAACTCTCTATCCCTCTCCCTTCCTCTCTGTAAGAAATCAATAAAATATATTTTTAAAAAAATAAGTAAATGTATACTTATTAAAGGTTTCAGAGAAGGAGAGAGATTAAAACATCAATGATGGGCCGAAACCTGTTTGGCTCAGTGGCTAGAGCGTCGGCCTGGGGACTGAAGGGTCCCAAGTTTGATTCCGGTCAAGGGCATGTACCTTGGTTGCGGGCACATCCCCGGGGGGGGGGGGGGAGTGTGCAGGAGGCAGCTGGTCGATGTTTCGCTCTCATCGATGTTTATAACTCTCTCTATCCCTCTCTTCCTCTCTGTAAAAAAAAACAATAAAATATATTAAAAAAACAAAACACAAAACATCAATGATGGGCTGCCTCCTGCATGCCCCACACTGGGGATCAAGCCCACAACCCAGGCATGTGCCCTGACCAGGAATCGAACCCTGACCTCCTGGCTCATACCACTGAGCCACACTAGGCGGGCTCTATGTGGTCCTTGGAGTCTGTCCTTGACTTCCAGAAACACACACTCAGGGGCACCAGGGCCTCGACTTACTTACTCTTAAATGCTTTCAGAAAGAGAGAGAGAGAGGAAAAGAAAAGAAATAACGAGAGGATAAAGGTGACATGCTACAACGCTAATAACGGGGGAAATCTGGAAAGTTAAAAATATCTCATTGTCGCCGAAACCGGTTTGGCTCAGTGGTAGAGCGTCGGTCTGCGGACTGAAAGGTCCCGGGTTCGATTCCGGTCAAGGGCATGTACTTTGGTTGCGGGCACATCCCCAGTAGGGGGTGTGCAAGAGATGTGCCTCATCGACGTTTCTAGCTCTCTATCTCTCTCCCTTCCTCTCTGTAAAAAAATCAATAAAATATATATTTTTTAAAAAATCTCATTGTCAAATTATACCTCAAACTAAAAAATCAGTGTCAAGGCCAAGGGACAAGATGGAACTGTAACAGGAGGACTGACCTTGGCGATCCAGTCTGCGCCCTAGGCATGTGCCCTTGACCAGAATCGAACCTGGGACCCTTCAGTCCACAGGCCGATGCTCTATCCACTGAGCCAAACCAACTAGTGCTATCAAACCATTAAAAAAAAAAAAAAAAAGGTGCATAGAATTCACAGCAGGTAATGGCTACCCTTCCCGCGGGCTGTCATCTGTAACGCACTGAGCTCTCTCTGGAGGACACTGAGGTGGCTTTTGGATTCTCCCGTGAGAACGGCCTCACAAGCTCCTCTCACACACAGCTTTGCGTGCGTTCGGGATTATCTCCTCGGACTAGGTCTCCATAAATAGGATTACCGGATCGAGCGGTATGAGCCAAGTGCTTTCCACAAGATTACTCCGAATTACATTGCCAAGAACAATGCGGGGAAACACCGGTTCCATCGGCATTTAACACGTCCCTATTCTGCCTTAGTACATTTTTCTTAATTCAGTGAGAAAAATGGTACCTCAAATGTTAACCTCACATTGCTTTGAGTACTAACTAATGGGGCTCAAATTTTCCCCATCTATTTACCGACCTTTACAGTTTGTCTGGATGTGGCTTTTGTCCGCTTACCAGGATATTTGTCAGTTTAAAAATAATCAATTCATAAAAACTCTTTTACGGAATATAGTTAACAACTTCGTGTGTTATCATATTTTAGTTTCAAGGCCAGAGGTTTGAAGTGGATGGACTGTGTTATCTGAAGTGGTAACACGTGGTGACAGTATAGCCCAGTGGTTGGCAAACCGCGGCTCACGAGCCACATGCAGCTCTTTGGCCCCTTGTGTGTGGCTCGGCGTTAGAACCACTTATTCAAAACAGACTCACCCAGGCCGATAACCGACGTCTGCCCATGGGCCACGAAGTTTCAATCGCACTGCTCGTGGTATTTTGTGGAAGAGCCACACTCAAGGGGCCAAAGAGCCGCATATGGCTCGAGAGCTGCGGGTTTGCCGACCACGGGTCTAGCCGATGTCAGAAGATGGCATTTCTCACACCAACGGGCACTTAAGCAACAATCCACGGATGCTCCAGGGCCCAGTCAGGTGTTAGCCTCCAGTCCGGGAGGATCTCGGTCCACAGATGAACCTGTTAGACGGGTCTGACCGCTCCTCTCCGTCCAGTAACCCTGCTCCCGCCTCCGAGGAGGGAAATGCTGAGTCCCTTTCCAGCGTGGACACAGGTATTTCCTCTCCTCTTTCTTCTAAGAAGCAGGTGGATCCCGTTCATCAAACTGGAGGAACAGGGTCACCTTTTCATGGCCGAGGGGACACACGGACCTCCTCAGGAAGCTTTTCCCAAGCATCACGGGACCCCCTGAAGCGGACAGAAAGAACTCGCGACTCGGGCTCCTTAGGAAAGCTGTCTTTTCTGTAGGAACTGCTGCATGCACCCGGTTTATCTTTAAATATATATATTCACACACACACACACACACACATTTAAATATATATATATATACACACACACACAGACACACACTCTGAGTGGCCAGATTATTATGATCTCTGAATGCATAATAATCTGGCCACTCAGTGTGTGTGTGTGTGTGTGTGTGTGTGTGTGTATGTATAATTCGTGCATGGGTGGGATCCGGCCAGACTGGCCAGGAGGAGGAGACATGGGCAGTTGGCAGGCCTGCCTGCTGGTTGAACTCCTTAGGAATCAGGGGCTTAGGGTATTTGGCAGGTGCTGATGGGTGGTTCAGTGCTCAGGAATGTCTAGCTGCAGGTGGGGTTTACGTCTGTCCATTAACTGGAGGAAGGGAGGATCTATCATTGCATATTAGCCTTTTATTATATGTGATGATACACACTGAGTGGCCAGATGAGTATGCGCTCAGAGATCATAACAATTTGGCTACTCAGTGTGTGTGTGTGTGTGTGTGTGTGTGTGGTGATAAAGATAAGCCGGGTGCAGCAGTCCTTATAGAAAAGACAGCTTTCCTAAGGAACCTATATATGGTTCAGTATTTTTAAAAGAGTGCAGAGAGAGAAGAGACTCTTGCACAGAAAGCCTCGGGTGCCTTCTCAAGTTCACGTGAACCCTGGCGCATGCACTGCCCTCACCCACCCAGCCGGCCAGGGCTCGGTCTGTGAATGGACACGGAGGCCGGTGGGGTGCTGCCAGGGGCGGGAAGACAGACCCCTGTCTGCGGTCCCTGAGCATCGAACGCCGTCTGAACTCTGAACGGCTGGCTGCAGCTGGGGCCGGAGCAGCTGAGCGCGGGGCATTTGTTCCCGGGGCACCAGCTGGCCTCCCGCCAGCGGCTCTGAGAGGAGGTCAAGTGACTCTTGCAGTCTTGTGACCTCACTGCCGCGACCCAGGTGTCTCTGCTGAGGTGCTGACTGTCCTGGGCGCTGGAAAGCACCCAAGCGTTTTGCAGAGCCGGCCTATAATTAGGGCGGTCGTTGGGGCTCTTCTCTGCGGAGGGAGGAGAGGAAGTGCCTGGGAGAGTCCTGTCTCCCTTCGGGGCAGGACGGCCGGTGTCTGAGTCTGGGAGTGACACCGGGAGGGAGCGGGAGAGGGGACTCTCCCTCCGGGGAGGCGGGGACGTGATGAGCCGCCTCCAGGCCAGCGCAGGGCAGGGCGAGGCTCTCCTCCCCGGGCTCAGATCCGCTGGCCGCCTGTGGCCCTCCTCCAGGCCAGCCGCTGCCCCTGACCTCAACCTCACCCTCAGCGTTGCTCAACTCAGCCAGTCAAGCCCATCCGGGACAGAGAGAGCAACAGACAGGGGCCGCCGCCCGGCGAAGAGCCGAGAGGAAGGCAAGAGTCTTTTGTAAACGCACAGCGGACGCACCGCGTTGGGCAGGGGGCGAGCTGGACCCGCAGCCTAGGAGCGGCTGAACGCACGGCTCCCGGCTCCCGTGGGTCAGGGTGCAGAGAGGTGGCAGGGGTGGGGAGGGAGCTGGCAGGCTCTGCCACCCGGGCAGCCCCCCAGCCCCTCTCCCAGCCTGCGGTCCAGGGCTTCCCCGGGGCAGCACAGGGGTCAGAACGCAGGGAAGCGGGAGCCAGGGACCCAGAGTGGCCTCGGCTCTCCAGGAGCCGCTCAGTTCCCAGGGCGATCGCTGAGGGCCAGTGCTGGCCCTCCTCCCTCCGGGGGCTGAGCCCAGGGCCCCCCCTGACGGGGCCTCAGGCAGAGAGAGGCAGAAAGGGGGTGCTCACACAGGTGGCCCTCTCAGACAGCCTGACCCGTCCCGGGGCGGAGCGCAGGAGCACGCACACTGCCTGCGGGGCGCCCCGCGGGGTCCGATGCAGACCAGGGCCCCTTAGGGCGCGGGCCCGGGGCGGACACCCACCTGACGACGTGGAAGGCCAGGAGCAGGCGGCCGGCGCGGGGCGCGCGCGGGGTGCGGACGATGCTGAGGTACAGGTAGAGCGCGATGGCCACGGTCCAGAAGAAGGAGCTGGTGTTGGCGAAGGTGGAGAGCGCGCCCTGCAGCACGCAGTCCCACGAGGGCCCCGGGAAGTCCCGCAGCACCCCGTAGAAGTAGGAGGCGGCGGACAGCAGGTCGGCCAGCGACAGGAAGAGCAGCAGGCGCCGCGCCCGGCTGCGCAGGTCCGGCCACAGGGCGTGCGTGGCCACCAGCAGCCCCGAGCCCAGCGCGGACAGCACGCACGACAGCAGCACCACGGCGCGCTCCGACGGCACCAGCACGGTGGGCGGCGCGGGCGGCGGCATGGCCGGGCGGGGCGGGGGCCGAGGGCGAGGGCGCCGCGAGGACAGAGGCTGCGCCGCCAGTGCGGCCACCGCCGCCGCCGACTGTGCGCCGACCCGCCAGCGGCTCAGTCCCGGCCCCAGTCCCCGCCCCTCGCCCCGCCCGGGCTGCTGGCCCCGCCCCTGGCCCCGCCCACGCCCTCAAGCCACGCCCCGCGCAGTTCACAAACCTCCCCACGCCCCGTTCGCGGCGCAGGGCCACGCCCACACCCCGCCCTAGCTCCGCCCCAATTGCCAATCACGCCCCACGCCCACCTATTAGCCCCGCCCCGAGTGCCAGCCCCGCTCCACGTGCCCCTCGAACAATTTCACACCCCGCCCCTCCCTGCTGCGCCCAAGTCCGGTGGGTGGTCGGGCTTCCGGACCTGGAGCCCCGCCCTCCTGAGAGGCTGCCCCTGCTCTCACCAGATGGCCGGGGCGCCTGTCCTGGGAGCCAAGGGCTTGCATTTTTAGGGCTAATATTACCTCCCATCCTTCCAGCCGGCATGCGTGTGTGTGTGTGTGTGTGTGTGTGTGTGTGTGTGTGTGTGCGTGTGTGTGTGTGTGAGTGTGTGTGTGTGTGTGTGTGTGTGTGTGTGTGTGTTGGGCGGGGGGTGGAGGCATTCCTTCCACTGGTAACAAAAATACACTTGGGATCCTCCTCTCCTAAGCAGGGTACAGAGTGTCCACAGAGTGTGGTGGCTACTCCTCCCGGGAGAGGGTGTGACCATTTTTCTTACAAGGAGCACACTATCTTAAAAAAAAAAAAAAAAAAAAAAAAAGAGTCGCATAGATGTAATTTTTAAAACAAAGAAGCCATTCCAATTTATTTTTTTTAATAATTTCATATTTTTAATTGAGATATACCTTACCATAAAACGGGCACTTTTCAGTGTACAATTCAGTAGCTTTTCGTGTGTTCACAAGTTGGTGTGACCATCATCGTTGTCGCAGTCCACAATATGGTCATCACCCCAAGAAAAAGCCCCATTAGCGGTCACTGCCCATCTCTCTCCCCTTCTCCCTCCCAGCGCTTGGCAATCTACCTTCCGTGTCTACGGATCCGCCTGTTCCAGACAGCTCACAGATGGAATCAGACTTCCATCACGGGCCTCTTCCATGTAGCATGTTTTCAAGGTTCATCCATGTTGTAGTATGTCTCAGTGCTTTATTCCTTTCTATGGCCAGACAATATTCCCTCGTGTGCATAGACCACATTTGTTTTCCCATTCATCAGCTGGTGGACATTTGGACACTTTTTAGCTGTTATAAATAAGGCTGCTATGAACATTGATGAATAAGTTTTTGTGTGGACATACATTTTCAGTTCTCATGGAGTGAAATTGCTGGGTCCTATGGCTACTCAATGTTGAACTTTGTGTGGCTGCACCATTTATATTACTATAGCAACGTATGAGGGTTCCAATGTCTTCACACTCTCCTAACACTTGACCATCTGCTTTTTTGACATCCTAGTGGGTGTCAAATGGTGTTACAGTGTGGTTTTGATTTGCATTTCTCTAATAATGAAACTTCTTTTCATACGCATATTGGTCATTTGCATATCCTCTTTGGAGAAATGCCCATTCAATTCCCTTGCCTATTTTTATTTAAAAAAGTTTTTAAAAAATATTTTTATTGATTTTAGAGAGGAAGGGAGAGGGTGAAGGAAAGAGAGACATCAATGATGAGAGACACTCATTGATCTGTTGCCTCCTACATGCCCCTCACATGGGATCGAGCCTCAACCCAGGCATGTGCCCTGACCAGGAATCTGACCGGGACCTTGGGGTTCAAAGGTCGAAGCTCAAACACTGAGCCAAGTTGGCTGGGCTCCCTTGCCTATTTTTAAATTGAGTTTGTCTTTTTGTTATGGAGTCGAGCTGAAGAGCTCTTTAGATATTCTGGAACACTAGAAACTTACCAGGTTAATTTACAGAATCTTTCTTCCATTCTGTGGGTCACCTTATCACTTTCTTGGTAGTGCACTGTGAAGTACAGAGTTTTTATTTTGTCCATGTCCACATGACCTGCTTCTTTCTTTGTTTGCTGGGCTGTTGGTGTTATTTCTAAGAAACCATTGCCTCATCCAAACTCGTGAAGATGTACAGCCAAGTTTCCTTTCTTGCCAGCACCACATGGTTTGGGTTCCTATCGCACTGGAGTGCGTTTTGAAATCAGGAACCAACGTTGCTTTTCTTTCTCAGTATTGTTTTAGCTGTTTGGAGTCCCTGGCAATTCCGTATCAATTTCAGGATCAGCATTTCACCATTTCCGCGAATAGAGCCTGCTGGGATTCTGACAGGGGCTGAATTGCATCTGCAGATAAATTGGGGGAATAATGCTGTCTTAATGGAGTTACACCTTATCCATGTACATGGGATGTCTTCCCATTCAATGAGTCATCTTTAATTTCTTTCAATGATGCTTGCTAGTTTTCCGTAAACACTAGATTTGATTTTGCATTTGAGTCAGAAAAGGCAGATTATCATGGGCATAGGTTATCCTTTTGTATCTAACTTTTAAAATCGTTGATTATGAAATACTGCATACTGCAAAGTGCCTACCATACAACCATATGACTTAATGGGTATTTATAAAGCGAATACCCATCCAGCGCAAGAAATATTAATATTACCAGAAGCCTTTCCCCAAACCTCTTTCTTCTTCCTCTGTCATTCTCCTGCTTTCTCTTTAACCGTTCATGGATGCATCCCTACACAAAACAGTAGTTTGCCTGTCACGGAACTTCACACCCGGGGAATCACACTCTCTGTCACCTTTTGAATATTCTGATTTGGGCTCCATGTTATAATTGTGAGATTCATCCACGTGCTTGCATGAAGCTGCGGTTCTCCCATTTTCCTTGCTGTAACCATTGTGTCGTTTTCCACGAAATAAGTAATATATTTATCCATTGTACTGTTTTGGGACATTTGGGTTGTTTCCGGGTTTGGGCTATTACAAGCCGGGCTGAAAGAGCACATTCTTTCTGAATCGGGAAAGTAGTCACTAACGACAGTTCCCAGTGGTCTGGGCGAGGATCCGGGGCCGGCCCGCGGAGGGCTGAGGAGCAGCTGCGTTCCTTCCAGCCACTTCGGAAGCTGCTGGCCTCCTCCCGGGAGGACCCGGCCACACGCAGGCCCAGCTGTCGGTGAGGCCTCCCAGCTTCCCCTGAAGTAAACAGGCTCCAGCGTGGATTGTGCAAGGAGCCCTGGGCTCCGGGACACGGCTGGGCGGGAGCGTGGAGTGGACTTTCTCCCCGCCTCATGGTCATTTGGTCCTCAGGGTACGGGGGGCAGACAGGACAGCAGAGGTCTCCTGACAAGCTGACCAGCCTGACAGGACCTTCCCTGCTGACGGTGAAAACACTTCCTCCCCATCTCTAGGCCAGAGGCCGGCTGTGCAGCAGGCAGGTGTGGTCAGGAGACAGCCTGGGTTTCCGTGCCCTGGAAAACAGCATTCCAGGAACATCCCCGTGGCGGGCAATGTGGAAGACGTGCCTCAGGTCACTCAGCTCCAAGCTTGCCGCTGGCTGTCCGAGGTCCGAGCTCCCTGGTGCTGCCCTGATGGGTCCCGGCACTCTGATGAGCAGGAGGCAAAAATCACAACTCCTACCACCCAGCGGCTTTGGCTCCCAGCGTGTCACAGAGGCCTGGGCTCTGCTTCTCTGCTCCCAGGGGCTGCTGGTCCTCCAGGAGGCCTGGCCAACAGCAGCCCCCGGAGAACCCAGGCTCCCACGCTCCAACCTGCCTGCAGCAGGGCCCACCCCACGTGGGATGTTGCATCCTTTTGGTCCCCTTACCTTTCCCCTCCCTATCCCTCCCCTCCCCTCCCCTCCAGGGAACTAGTAAGGAACTCGGATGGTGTCTTATTTTGACCCCGAGTTGTTTCTCTAGCATCCATGCCAAGCCAGCTGGCGGTTGTCTTGTCGCTCCATGACCGACATCCAAAGGGGCCAGGTCCCAGGTCCCCAACACCCAACGACAGCCTCTTCCCCCGCCCCCCCCCCCAACTCAATCCGGGCTCATTCAGTCAGACACCGAGCCAGGCGCTGGGGGAGGAGGCTTTGACCCTGCGATCCAAGGCCTGCTGTAGACGGAATGTTTGGGATCCCCTTCCCCAAACCTGCTTGTCGGAGCCCAGCCCTCTGTGTGATGGTATGAGGAGGCGGGGCCTCTGGTGCTTCGGGCCAGAAGAGGTCACGGATGGAGCCCTGTGATGGGAGGGGCCCTGAGGAAGGAGAGGAGTCAACACCAGCGCTCCCTTGCCCTCTGCCAGGGAGGGGGCAGCGAGAAGGTGGCCGTCTGGTCTGCAAGCCAGGAAGTAGGATCCAGGAACCCTGAGCTTGGACTTGTGGTGATGCTGTTGAAAACAAAGCTATAAAATCTCATGAAAGCACAGCACATATAATTAGTGCAGCGTGTAACACTGGGTAATGGTGATGAAGGACTGGGTTGCTGCGTTCTCTGTTGGCTCTACCATACTTTTTATTGCTGTTTTAGAGTATACTCTTTACTTACAAAAAACTTTGCTGTAAAACAGCTTCACACAGCTCATTTTTATCTTGTCTCTCGATCACATCATTTTCTCGTGTGCTTGACGGAATGGCACGTGGCTGTATAAATGCCGTGTATCCTAAGTGTATGAGGTTTAAAAAGCCCCAGCGGTGGCTGCCGGAAGCCAGCTCCAGCATGTCATCCTTGCAAGGGTGTCATCAAAAGGCTGATGGACTGGACAAGGACTGAGTCACATATGTTATCACCTGTTGGGAATGGCTGAAGGCATTTCCCCAAACCTGAAAGGGATGCATTAAATGGATATTTACTGCCAGACAGCTCAGGGGATCTTCATCTACATGGTTTTGCCTCCTCTGGGTCAAACACCTGAAGAGCTGTAGGCTATTCCCCAACCTGAAAATGGACTCTGTAGACAGAAACCCTACCCTTTGAAGTGTATGTCTCCACCTTGCCTTAGGACAAATGGTGTTAATAAAAAGCAAGGGGTCCTGAGAGAAGGAGAAGTTAGCTCCTTTAGCTAAAGCTCCTCTCACCCCCATTGCTTTTCAAACTTACCTTTCGTCTCTAGACTCCTAGTTCATCTATGCACATTCTTTCTCCAGATTGTTGAACCCTTCTTTTTTTTTTGTTTTTTTAAAATATATTTTATTGGAATCCAAGATGGCTGCCAAGGTAAACACCTAGCCGCAGCCGCACACAACAATTTCAATAAAATACAACTAAAATATAAAATGGACATTACCCAGAACTACAGGAAAGTCGACTGACTGGAAATTCTACAATGAGAAGCAAGGAGAAAACCAGAAGGAAGCGCGGAGGAGCTGTAAAAGCCTAAGGTATGGAGACACGCGGCGCGCGGAGAGGACGGAGCGGGAGAGGAGGGAGGCTGAGTGCCTGGCTGGCGTTCCCTAGCAAGAAGGAGATAAAAGCTCTGACTGTGCTGGGCCCCAGTTCTGACTGCTCTGAACCCCAGTTCTAGGCCAGACCCCGGGGACCCAGTATCATCCACAGGGAGCTGGGCTGTTAGGCAGAACCCCGGGGGAGCGGCGAAAGGAGTCCCAGAGGCGCGCACATTGCGTGCAGAGAAGGGACGGTTGGCTGTGCCGCAGGATTGCCTTGGCGGGAAGGAGACAGGGGCTCCAGACTGCTCTGAACGCCACCCCCAACTCCACTTCCAACTGAACTGAACCCCAATACCGGGCTCATTGGGGAAAAGCCTAGATTGTTTGGTAGCAGGCGGAAATCGAGGGCACCTTTCTCTCAGAGGTGCTTGCAGCGAGTACTTAAGGGCCCTGAGCCACAGGAGCCGCATCGGGCGGGGCTGATGGAAGCCAAGGCTGTAGGCTCCACCCTGAAACCCCGCCCCATCTATAGCTGTGAAATGCGACAACGAAATAGATCACAAACGAAAGAGATGGAGGACAAAAAGGGACTGGATATAGAGTTCAAATCTACACTTATAAGGTTTTTCAAGAATTTCCTAAAAAAGATAGATAAGACCTATGAGGATATGAAAAGGAATCAATTAGAATTAATAAGGAATCAACAAGAAATGATAAGGGATCAACAAGAAATAAAGAATACATTGTCTGAAATAAAAATATTATACAGAGTCCTAAAAACAAATGGAAGGTCGCAAGAATCAAGTCAAAGATTTGGAACATAAAGAGCCAGAAGACATTCCTCCACAGAAGCTAGAAGGCAAGAGAATCCAGAAAATTGAAGATAATGTAAGAAACCTCTGGGACAACTTCAAGAGAACCAGCATCAGAATTATGGGTGTCCCAGAAGATGAGAGAGAGCAAGATATTGAAAACATACTGAAATAGTGACAGAAAACTTCCCCCACCTGGGGAAAGAATTAGACTTACAAGTCCAGGAAGCGCACAGAACTCCAAACAAAAGGAATCCAAAGAGGACCACACCAAGACAAATCATAATTAAAATTCCAAGAGCAAAAGACAAAGAGAAAATATTAAAAGCAGCAAGAGCAAAGAAGGTAGTTACCTATAAAGGAGCACCTATACGATTGTCAGCTGATTCTCAACAGAAACCATGCAGGCCAGATGGGAATGGCAAGAAATATTCAAGGTGATGGATAGTAAGAACCTACAGCCAAAGATAATCTATCCAGCAAAGCTATCACTCAGAATCGAAGGTCAGATAAAGAGCTTCACTAATTAAAAAAAAAGCTAAAGGAGTTCATCAACACCAAACCAGAATTATATGAATTGCTGAAGGGGGTTCTTTCAGAAGAGAAAGTAAGTAAAGATAAAAATTATGAACAACAAATACGTAACTATCAACAAGTGAATCTAAAAGCCAAGGAAATTAAAAAAAAAATCTGATGAACAATATTAACTGTTGAATATAATAGAATCAGAGGTATGGAAGGGGAGTGACCTGACGATTCTTAGGGAAAAGGGGAGAGGGAGATGTGGGAAGAGACTGAACATAAACTGTGCACCTATGGATGAGGAGAATGGGGAGTGGGGAAAGGGCAGAGGGTGGGGTAGGAACCTGGTAGAGGAGAGCAATGGTGGTGGTGCGGGGGGACATTTGTAATATATGAACAATAAAAATTTATTTTAAAAAATAAAATATATTTTATTGATTTTGTACAGAGAGGAAGAGAGAGGGATAGAGAGCCAAAAACATTGATGAGAGTCATCGATCAGCTGCCTCTTGCACACCCCCTACTGGGGATATGCCCACAACCAAGGTACATGCCCTTGACCAGAATCGAACCCGGGACCTTTCAGTCCCCAAGCCGACGCTCTACCCATTGAGCCAAACCAGTTTTGGCTGAACCCTTCTTAATGCTGAGACAAGAACCCCGCCAGTGTCTGCAGACACACCCCACTCACTCACTGATTTACCCAGAGCAACGTCCTACCAACTGAATTCACACTCAGTGCCCTGCATGCGTGTTCCATTTTTTCATCCCTTATATCATATCTTTTAACTAGATTTTTATTAATTTCAGAGAGGAAGGGAGAGGGAGAGAGAGATAAGAAACATCAATGATGAGAGAATCATTGATCAGCTACCTCTTACATGCCCTCCACTGGGGATCAAGCCCACAACCCAGGCATGTGCCTTTGACTGGAATCAAACCCAGAACCCTTCAGCCTGTAGGCCAATGCTCTATCCACTGAGCCAAACCGGCTAGGGCCCTTATATCATATTTTTTACAGCATGTGCAAAGGCCCTGAGGGGAAGGATGGCCAGTGTTTTCAGCAAACAGCAAGGAGCCACTGTGGCTGGAGCCGTGAGGGAGAGGCGGGCAGAGGGGCGGGAGGTCACACGAGGCCCCCTGTCACCAGGAGGACTTGAGCTTTTACACAGTGACACAGGAACCCTGGCGGGCTGGGCAGAGGCGGCCGGGAAAGAACACAGCCGGCTCAGAGGCATCTGTGTCACTAGGTGAGGGGTCAGGCCTGTGTTCCCGAGGCCGTGATGACTGACGGATTCTCAGAAAGGTCAGGTGTCAGTGTGAGCAAACGGTTACCGATTGTCATTTGGGCCACTTTAAAGTACGTAATGCAGTGGTATTCACAAGGTTGTGTAACCATCGCCGCTATTTCCAAAACCCTGTCATCACCCCAAACAGAAACTCTGTACCCCTTTACGCAATAACTCCCGTCACCTCTCTCCCCGGCCTCCGGCAGCCGCTCACCTGCTCTCTCTCTCAGCGGACGTGCCTGTTCTCGGCATTTCACATTCGTGGGATCAGACAGCAGGTGGTAGCTTGTGTCTGGCTTCTTCCACTTCCCACAATGCCTTGAGGTTTGTGCCCGTGGCAGCAATGGGCGCTTCGTTCCCTGTTATGGCCGAATGACAATCCATGGCCCGGGCATGTGTGCATCCACTCACCTGTCCAAGGACACCTGGGCTGTTTCCACCCTTGACTCTTGTGAATATCGCTGCTGTGAAGAACAGTGATTCTTAACAGGGGTTGCGGGGGGGGGGGGGGCATGAGCACCCTGCCTTCCCAGAAGCCCTTGGGAATTTGCCAGAGGGGGTGAGATCTCTCTTGCCTTATAAAAAGGGACCATGGGCTAGACTAGGTGGCAGATCCTGACTTTAAAGCAAATGGAATTGAAATTTCCACTGAGAGGAATTATGTATCAGTTATACAGGAAACATTATCCTATATAATAAAAGCCTAATTTGCAAAGTGTCTGGTCATCCAGTTGGCTGTTCAACCAATCAAAGCATAACATGCTAATGATATGCTAAGGCTGCTCAACCACTTGCTATGACGTGCACTGACCACTAGGGGGTAGACGCTCCAACCAGGAGGTTAGCTTGCTGCTGGGGTACTGAGCGAGACAGGCCGGACACGTCCTGGAGCCCCTCTTTTGCCCCCCCCCTCCATGGTCCCTCTCCAGCTGGCCAACCTCCCACGTCCCTCCCTGGCCCTGATCATGCACTGGTGGGGTCCCTCAGCCTGGCCTGCACCCTCTCGCAATTCAGGACCCTACAGAGGATGTCAGAGAAGCAATTTCGGCCTGATTCTGCAGGCCAGGCTGAGGGACCTCACTGGTGCACGAATTCGTGCACTGGGCCTCTAGTATATTATATATTATGTTATATAATATATTCCATAGGAACAAGTGACTGAAATTCTAAGCATGTTAAATCTGTTTTATGTATTGTGCTTTTAATATATATATTAATTTCAGAGAGGAAGGGAGAGGGAAAGAGAGAGAGAGGAAGACATCAATGATGAGAGAGAATCTTTGATTGGCTGCCTCCTGCACTGGAGATTGAGCCTGCAACCTGGGCATCTGCCCTGACCGGGAATGAAACCGTGACCTCCTGGTTCATAGGTTGGCGCTCACCCACGGAGCCTCGCCGGTGAGGCTGTTCTATGTATAGTTTGTCATCTGTCTCTCTGTGGGATGCACCCCTGGGAAGGACAGGGACCTGGTCTACATCATGCACAGTGTCTGCCACACAGGAGGCCCCCGATCAGTGTGTGTGGGACCAACGACGGGACTATGGAGACAATAGCCACCTGGCCCTGGTGAAGGGAGCACCGTGGCTCCTGCTCCTCTCTGAGGCAGGTTCTTACCTGCGGGCCACGCACCCAGCGGGCAATTAGGTGCATCTGTTCTCACCGACTCCCCACAGGAATCCGGCATCTCCTCGGCCTAGGAGTGCGAGCAATGGGCCCTGGAGAGCTTTCGGCAGTACACCTGATTCTGTCAACAGCAGAAATCACAGTATTTTCATCTCATGGTTCAGAGTTCTCAAAATGCCATTCATGCCAAGACCGGTTTGGCTCAGTGGATAGAGCGTCGGCCTGTGGACTGAAAGGTCCCAGGTTCGATTCTGGTCAAGGGCATGTACCTTGGTGGCAGGCACATCCCTGGTAGGGGGTGTGCAGGAGGCAGCTGGTCGATGTTTCTCTCTCATCGATGTTTCTAGCTCTCTATCTCTCTCCCTTTCTCTCTGTAAAAAAATCAATAATATATATATATATTTAAAATGCTATTCATGCTCATCACTACTTTTCTAGCCGTCCTAAGACCAGCTGCCACTGGATCTTCTGTAACGTGCTCATAAGGGGCACGTGTACTACTCTAAAACAAATGTGCTTTCATCAACAATTATAGTATATAATTATAGTATATAATTATATACTATAATTATGCCGCTTCATAAATTTGCCTTTATCCTTTGGGTCACAGGCCTGGCTAGATGGCAGAGGGGCCGTGGCATAACCAAGGCGGAGAGCCTGTGCCCAGGGCTTGCCTCGCTTACACCTCTACCACCATCCCAGGGGCACACGCTGTCCTGGTCTCAGGTTCACACCAGGACCCCGGGTCACGCACAGTGTGTGTGCAGTGCCCACTGTTCACCACCAGGAGGCATTGCTCCTCCCAGGTCAGAGGAAGCCCAGGGGCAGGTTCTGGCCTCCTCCCTCCCTCCCATCTGTGTCCTAACCAGGGCTGGCCTCAGACCTCCCGGGAGCTCTTTCCCCTTTTCTCCATCTCTCTCTCCTTAAACTTTTTGTGCTGAAAAAGCACACGAACCCCCAGGGAGCCATCAGCCAGCTTCCATAATCACGACACACGACCCATCTCGTGTCATCACGCCCTGCCCAGGGAACTAAGAGGACAGATGCGGGGCAGCGCCCTTGATGAGGGGACTGAGGGTTAAGGCGCATTGTGAACCGGGCACGGACTCCTGGTCACCCAGGTGCCCGAGTACAGGTCTCCAGACATTACTGCTCCTGGCTCTCAGGACCTTGACCCTGCCTACCCCTGCCGACCTGAAGGTCCTTTGCCATCTCTGACCCCAATTTCCTGATCATATCCATTTCCTCTCGCCCCGGCTCCAGGACTTGGGGAGCAGCTGGCTCCTGTCCTCGGCACCGTCGCTCTTCCTGTGTGGCCTGAAAGCCGGTATGAAGTAACCCGTGCCTCAGGCCCTTGAGCAACCACCCTCAGCCACGTTCTGCTGGCGGCCCAGGCTCGCAGCGTCTCTTCCTGTGGACGGAGAACACACTGGGGAGATCGTGTTAAGCATTAACCCTTGATTTTGAAACCCAGAAAAATCCCCGTGGAAGGCTGAGTCGTGTCCATGCCGTCCCCTCCGTCCCCCCAGTTCAGATGTGGAAGCAGTAACACCGCAGTTACTCAACATGTGGCTGCATTTGGAAATAGGGTCTTGAAGGAGATTAGGCTGAGGTCACTGGGTGGGCTTCTGACTGCATCTGGCGGGGTGAGGGGTCCCCCAAGGTCCAGGCAGGAGCAAAACCACCTGGCGTCTAGCAGTCCTCGCCCATTCTGGAAGCACCCTTGCTGCAAGGCATGGGCCAGGTGCCGGCTCCATATTTTCATGTTGACTGGATTCCCCACCACATTTAACCACTGGTCCTACAGTTTATAGATTATTTTGTATGTTTGCAAGCACAAGCTTAGAAAACAGAAAAGAATTTGAGTTTGAATATTCCAGGAAATCACGATCTGATGACCTCAGTTCTTGTCTGTCCCTCAGTTTCTGGTCTGGAAAATGGGATTGTATCACTGTGAGTCCTCTCACTTGTATCACATAGGAGGAGAGGATTCAGGGCTCCTATTGGTTTTAAGAGCTCTGCAGGGTTCCTTCTGGCCATACAGCCAAACAAGGGAACAAAATTATATATATACTAGAGGCCAGGTGCATAGATTCACGTACCAGTGGGTCCCACGGCCTGGCTTGTGGGGATCGGGCCGAAACCAGTTCTCCAACATCCCCAAGGGGTTCCGGATTGCGAGAGGATGGTTCTCAGGGGACGCACCCTGGAATTTTGTTTCTTCCTCTCTGGTTCTGGGTGCGTCACCTGAGAACCACGGCTGCCAAGTCACCGTAGCTCGGCAACTCCTGGGTTGAGCAGCTGCATCATAGCTACTGGCCCGGCAGACAAATGGTCACTTAGGCTTTTATATATGTAGATGCTGTGAACCCCGAGGGGGGTGGGGGGAGAGGAAGGACACCTACTAAGGGCTCCTTGAGGCTAAATGGGTTCAGAAAAGAAAAACAAGACAAAACAAAAACAGCCTCGCAGCCTCTCAGGGGCCTCTCAGGAACACTGCACTTCATGGGGAGCTGGGGAACTCTCCGCTACCCTACCTGCACTATGCTCCTGCCATCTGAGCCAGTGCTTCTAAGAGTCCCTGGAGTCCCATTTCAACCAATAGGAACGAGGCTTTCTCCACCCAATCAGAGCTATGCAGCTCTGACCAATCAGAGCAGCTCTACTCTGGCCAATCAGGAACCAGCAGTCCAGACTGGTCTATATATGCCAGCTCCCCCGTAGGTCCAAGAGTGCATTTCCCTCACGGCTCATGCCAGGGTCACGGGCCAAGGGCAGGGGCAGAGCGGACGGTTGTGGAGCTGCCGAGCTGAGGGGGCAGGTCCTGGGCAGCTCGTGGTGGCTGCAGCCACGGTTAGCACTGCGGGACGTCCCCCAGCAGTGTCTTCACCGCCATGCTGTGCTCCCTTCAGCTGTTTGCGCTGTCAGGTTTCCTTCCTTCTCACACCCCCATTGGGCATTCCTGTTGGCATTTGAATTTGACAACACATATGCACACAGACACACACAGACTTTTGTTTTTCTAACCTTTTTATTTTGGAATAATTTTAGACTTACAGAAAAGTTGTAAAGGATAGTACAGACTCCCTCAGACCCTTCCCCCAGTTTCTTTTAATGGTACATTTGTGAATATTAAGACATTAACATTGACATATTACCTTTAACTAAAGACCTCTTTTGGGTTTTACCTTTTTTTTTTTTTTCCTACTCTCCTACTCGTGTTCTTTATTTTTGTTCCAGGATACCACACAGCATCTAATCAAATAGAAATATATATGCTCTAATTTTTTATTTTGAAATAATAGCTACACAAGAAATTCTTTTTAAAAAGGGATGTACCCTTCACCCAGTTCCCCCTGGTGGTTACGTCTTATGAAACTACAGAACAATAACGAAACCAGGAAACTGATAGGATAATCCACAGAGCTTATTAAATATGTATGCACACATATATTTAATCAAATACTTTAAAACCCCACTTTGCCTCTCAAGCAAGATCAACTACTTTTCCTCAGAACACATAAGGTGCCCCTACCTCAGGTCACCATGAAATTCCTGATCCCTCTGTCCAGCCCATCAATATTGACCACGTCGGCCCTGCAGTCCTGAAAGCAGATGTGCACTCTGCCCGGCATCTGTGTGGACACCTCCATGTCCTGGACCCTGGCCTTCCGAAGTCATGGCCCGTGGGTGGAGAACGGGGGGAGGAGTAGTGAGGAGGGGGGTGGGGATGAGGGGGGTAGCTCTCTTTGTCTCAATCCCTTCTCTACACTCACTTCCATGCGGCCAAGATGGCCCTTGGTGCCTCCTAGACCTCGGAAGATAAAGCGTTAGACGACGCCCAAGCACCTTTCCCCTGCCAGGCAGACACCACGCACACCCTGTACCCCTGCTCTGAAGGCGGTATCGCTTAAATTCCACTGCCGCCGAGCCACCCCCTCCATCAGAGCGCTGGGCGGACGCCAAGATGGCCTCACTCACTGCCCAGGGCGCCTGCGGTGAGCTCCGCCAGCGGGGGACCCTTTCTCTGGTGACCGTGGCACAGCCTGAACACCGTGGGAGGGGGCAGGAGGCTGCTTGCAAACAGTGTTCCCTGAACTCCGAATAGTAGGTGACTGAGGTCAGAACCCTTTCACGTAAAAGCTCAGAACCCAGCCCAGCCGGGTGCGGCTCAGGGGTTGAGCGTCGACCCAGGAACCAAGAGGTCACGGTTCGATTCCCAGTCAGGGCACATGCCCGGGGTTGTGGGCTCCATCCCCAGTGGGGGGCGTGCAGGAGGCCAATCAATGATTCTCTCTCATCACTGATGTTTCTGTCTCTCCCTCACTCTCCCTTCCTCTCTGAAATCAATTAAAATATATTTTAAACAAAATAAAAGTTCAGAACCCCGAATCCATCGGTGGTCGGCGGTGGCAGACATGCTTTACTCCTGCCTGGAGCTGGGAAAAATGCGAAGACTTTGGCTCAGAAACCATCCCAGAGGCCGCGCTGGTCAGAGCTCCCTCCCGCGAGAGATCAGGATCCGAGCTCTGTCCCTGCAGCCGCATTCCGGGCATTCCCGGCCCCACTTCAGCCCACACCGCCGGCTCCGCTCACTCCGAGGCTGGGCAGCCAGAGGAATGGGAGGCCAAGTGGCCTGGGCGAGGCCAGTCCCTGTGAGAGGCAGGCCCTCTGGGCGCTGAGGAGGAGACTGGTTCCTACAGGAAGTCCTCGCATCACAGTGGGCCAGGGACAGGGTTCGACTCTGACTCCCAGAACACCTCTCAGGGGCCTCTGACTTCCATACGGTGGTCCGAACACAAATAGGCTCCTCCTCTGCCATTGGAGGCAGTGAGGCAGGGAGACAGGCCAGGCAGAGCAGGTGGGGTCCATCCGGCGGGCAGGGGCAGAGCAGGTGCACGGGCAGGAGCTGAGAGGGGAGCAGCAGGAGGCATGGGGAAGCCGGGGGTGTGTGTGTGTGTGTGTGTGTGTGTGTGTGTGTGTGTGTGTGTGTGTGATGGCAGGTGCTGTCTTAGGCCGGAGTGAGAGGCACAGGCGGTCCCTCCTCTCCCAGACCCTGCGGGTTTGATGTAGTCCACGTGCTGGAGGAGAAGCCACTGACACCCACCTCACCCCCCAGACGTGTTTCTGTGCGCGCCAGACTGGAGACCCGTGGGAAGAATCAGAGGATGGAGACCGGGAGGCCTCAGGGATCCAGCCACAGAGCGCAGGGACACGGGCGGGAGGGAGGCAGGGTCCAACCAATGATTCTCTCTCATCGCTAAAGCACAGGGCCCGCTGGCGGCTGCCCCGGCTCGCTGGCGGCCCTGGGTGTGCCTGGTGCTCCGAGACCTGGAGGGGCCGCCACGGCCTCCCTTCTCCGTCCCCCCTGGCGGGTCCCGTGCCCGCGGCCATGGCCTCAGCCCGCTGGAGCGGGAGCTGCCTCTGGTGGGACCCTGGGAGCTGAACCGTCCTCGGCGGCCGGGCTGCCATGGAGGAGCCACACTCATCAGCCCGCGGAGACAACACACCGCCCCTCCTCGCCCCGCCGGCCTGGGCCCCCGGCGGACACAGGGGCGGTGCCCACGGCATTCTCCACAGAGACTGCCCTCGGAATGTGTCTCCCGGGGCAGAGTGGGCGCGAATGGGTGCGTGTTCACCGCCAGGCGGGGCCACAGGGCAGTGCCGCTGCCCCCGGCCCATCCCCGAGTTCACGGCCCGGCGATCAAGGTGCAGCGCCCGGAGCCTGGCTGCTTGGGTTCAAATCCCGGCCCCGCCTCCTCCCGGCGGCCTCCTCAGCGACCGCGGCCTTCCGCCCAGCGGCGTCCTCTGTGAGAGAGGAGCCGCAGCCTCTCGCGCAGGAGGCGATGCGTGCAGAACGCTGAGAACAGGGTCCCACCTCCCGATGGCTCCGTGAACGCTGGCGACTGTGATCCCCACATGCCCATCTCCCCCCGGCCGGGGAGCCCTCCCCAGCATGCTTCCTCCTTCCTTCAGCACCCCGAGCCGGCGGCTCCGGGCCCCCCCGAGCTGGCTCCCCAGCGCCCCACCGGCCGGCGTGACGAGCCCCGTTTTCCAGGTCCTCCTGGCGCCTCGCAGAGATCTCTCTTCTCGGGCCCAACAGCGTGCAGCATTTCTAGGGCAGTATACTTGCTGATTGCTTCCCTCACTATTGCTCACAACAACCAGCTAAGACACTGCCAAAGAAACACCCACAGCGGGCCTGCAGCGGGGCCAGCCCGTCCGGCCTCCCCCAGACCTGCGGAGAAGAAGGAGACCTGGGGAGGAGAGAGCCGAGACTCCAGGGCCGGCCCACCAGGAGCCGACAGGAGGAATATGAGCCAGCACTTCCCTGGGAGAGAAAGGGGAGAGGATGTCACGTGTCTGCATGGGAAGCCGGCCGCAGCATAAGCAGCCCCCGCCCCCCGCCCCCCGCCCAGCACCGTGCAAAGCGTGTATCAGTCAGTTCTGCTGGACAAAAAGCCCGCAAGAGGCAGAGATAAAAAGATCCATTTCAAGGCAATGACTGACATGGCTCGGGGCGGGAGGGCAGCCACACCGAGTCCACCGGTGGAGCTCCTTCCCCAGAGAAACCCCAGCTCTGCCCCTAAGGCCTTCCACTGACCAGGTGAGGCCCACCCACTACACACCCCGAGGCAGACTCTCCCAGGGAGTCCCAGCCCGGGGCCGAGGGAAGGTTACATTTGCACGAAGGGTCCTTCTGACGGAGGGGCCCTGACGGGCGAGGGCCCGTGGCGGTAACGAGAGATTCAAGGCCTGATGTGGCCTTCACTTCTCACAGGCCCTGGAGCCCCAGGCCCCACAGGCTTGCCGTGGGGTCGGCGCTGCTGGTCTAGGGAGCGAGGGGATGCAAGGAAGCCAGAAGTCACCGTCACCAGGGCAGTCTTCGGTTCCCGGCGCTTAAGCTTTACGAGCCAGCCCGACCGGCGTGGCTGAGTGGCTGAGCATCGACCTATGAATCGGGAGGTCACGGTTCCATTCCCTGGTCAGGGCATCTGCCCGGGTTGCGGGCTTGATACCCAGTGGGGAGTGTGCAGGAGGCAGCTGATCAACAATCCGCTCTCATCATTGATGTTTCTCTCTCTCTCACCCTCTCCCTTCCTGTCTAACGTCAATAAAAATATATTTAAAAAAAGAAAAGAGCGAAAGAAAAAGTGACTCCGGTAACAAGGCCCTTGGAAGTCCCGCCTCCTGGGGGAGCTGGCGCCCCCCTACCCCCCGGGATGTGGAGGGGCACTCAGGAGCCCTGCCCACAGCGTGTCCTTCGGAGAGAGCCTCGGACCCGCGCCCACTGCCACCTACCGTGCTGCCCACACCGTGCTGGGAGGACTCGTCCGGGGACAGCGATGTCCTGGCCGCGGGGAGCCGCGGAGAAGGGAGCCGGCAGGAAGGGCGCACAGACGTTCGCGATGGACTGCACGCCGTTCAGAACCTCAAACAGAGCTTCTCCGGGGCCACCTGGAGGGAGAGGCGGGTCCTGGCATCACCCACGGGAGTCCGTGGGTGTGGTACCGGCCGCAGTGTCCACAGGGACACCCAAAGCGGGACAGAATGTTCCGGCTCTCGCACTGCTCTCACCCGGTAACCCTGACCCGGCGGCGGGAGGTGAGCAGGCTCAGTCAGCCTCGGAGGCCGCCCCGTCCGCAGTCCGCAGGCCGGAGCCCGGCGGGGAGAAACCTGCCCTCAGAGCGCAGGAGGTCTCAGGGGCCAAAAAGGGACTAACTTGGATGTTTTCAGTCTCAACAATGACATCAGGCCTGTGCCTACGGGAACCCGCTTCCCCCCCGGGGCAGCCAGCACCTCCGTTCCCCCTGAGATCCAGGAGGAAAGAGAGAACTCAGCGCGTTCCTGGCAGGTGAGCTTGGTGACGCCTGGCCCTGCTGGGCCCAGGCAGCGTCCTGGGTGAGGGCAGGCTCGCCGGCTCTGCGGGGAGAGGGGCGGGGGGGAGGGTCTGCTCTTTGCAGAACCAGACTTGTTCTGTTCACCTGACGCCTCTGAATAGCCAGAACCCTTATCCCCCCACCGCCTGTCCCCCCTCCCCATTCTAGCTCTCAGCGAGGGAGCTGAGCAGCCGGCCTGGGAGGCGGCGGCCACCGGGAGGGAGGAAAGCTCAGACGCTGGAAAACTCCGGCCTTGATGCCAGAGGAGAAAGCCTTCCTGAGGGTAAAAGGCTCAGGGTGGACACCAAGACTGCCTGACGCTGCCTTTGTGTTAAGAATTGAATATGGAGCCCTGGCCAGTGTGGCTCAGTAGATAGAGCGTCGGCCTGCGGACTCACAGGTCCCAGGTTCAGTTCCGATCAAGGACATGTACCTTGGTTGTGGGCACATCCCCAGTGGGGGGTGTGCAGGAGGCAGCTGGTCGATGTTTCTGACTCTATCCCTCTCTCTTCCTCTCTGTAAAAAATCAATAAAATATATATTTAAAAAGGAATTGAGTACAGCCAGCGGGGCTCAGGGGTGGAGTGTCGACCTATGAACCAGGAGGCCACGCTTCCATTCCTGGTGAGGGCACATGCCCGGGTTGTGGGCTTGAACCCCAGTGTGGGGCGTGCAGGAGCCGCCTGTGGATGAGTCTCTCTCATCATTGATGTTCCTCTCTCTCTCCTCCTCTTCCTTCCTCTATGAAACCAATAAAAACATATATATTTTAAAACAAGTTGAGTATAACATACATGTGTTTTAGGAGAAGGGTTATTGCATTTCCCCAAATCAGTCAGAAATCAGAGCGGGTTTACATTTTCTGACGCAGCAGACACTGTTGGTCACCTGTCCCGAGTCCACATCCCTTCTCCTCACAGGCCCTGACCGGGCTCAGGTGAGGCTTCCCGGCTCCCTGGTCCGGCGTCTCACCAATTCCACCACAACAACCCTGTCTCACCAATTCCACAACAACAACCTGTCTCAGCAATTCCACCACAACAACCCCGTCTCACCAATTCCACCACAACAACCTGTCTCGTCAATTCCACCACAACAACCCCGTCTCACCAATTCCACACAACAACCCCGTCTCACCAATTCCACCACAACAACCCTGTCTCACCAATTCCACCACAACAACCCTGTCTCACCAATTCCGCCACAAACAACCCGTCTCACCAATTCCACCACCACAACCCGTCTCACCAATTCCACCACAACAACCCCGTCTCACCAATTCCACCACAACAACCCGTCTCACCAATTCCACCACAACAACCTGTCTCACCGATTCCACCACCACAACCTGTCTCACCAATTCACCACAACAACCTGTCTCACCAATTCCACCACAAAGATCCATCTCACCAATTCCACCACAACAACCCCGTCTCACCAATTCCACACAACAACCCGTCTCACCAATTCCACCACAACAACCCCGTCTCACCAATTCCACACAACAACCCCGTCTCACCAATTCCACCACAACAACCCCGTCTCACCAATTCCACCACAACAACCCCGTCTCACCAATTCCACACAACAACCCCGTCTCTCGCCTCCGATGGGCTGGGCTGGGCAGAGGCATCGTCCTGGCCAGTGGGATGTGCGGGAAAGCCAGCAGGGGTGGGAGGTGTCCTCACTCGGCAGGAGAGACCCCGGGAGGGGAGCCCGCCGGCTGAAGCCAGTCCTCGGAGAGCAGATGTGAGAGAACCTGACCCCACGTGGCCGAGCTGCTGGAGGTGCCCACCACGGCGGGGGGGTCCTGGGTCTATTCCTCAGACCTGCGCCCTCCCTTCCTGTGCACCCCACCCTCCACCTCTTCCCCCCACCCCCAACATCCCCGGGAGACAGGAGACCGGGAAGGGGCGCTCACCGGCTGGACGGTCGGAGGGACAGGCTGGAGCCGGCCTCTGCGGGCAGTCTTCTCACAGGAGGGGTGATGTCAGACCCTCAGTGCCACATAAAACCCAGCCCACAGGCCGGCGCGTCAATGTGTCTCAGCAGAGGCCCAGCAATCCCGTGTTCTCTGCGTGGGGACCCCGGTGCCCTGGATAAGGCTGAGCCCCACCCAACCCCCTGCCACACAGAACAGGTAACGGGCCCACCATCAGCACCACGAGTGCTCTCACCCCTCCGGACTGGCCTCCCCGCCGGCTGCTGGGCATGCACAGCTCGGTAACGGATTTGCTTTTCGGGACCCAGGACCAGGCGATGGTGCTTTCTGCTTTCCTAACATCAAAGCCAAATTTCCTATGCAAAACCCCAGTAAAGCCCGGCCACACCAAATAACGATTTCCCCCACTAATTCCCAAGGCCTTTCCCTCCAGCTGACGGAGAACTAAACCAGCAGAAAACATCAGACGGTGTCTTACCTGCTTTGTGGCTGCGGGAGGGCAGGGATCGGACCTTCGGCGGCGGCCCCACGGCTGCGCGGCCGGCTCCACCTGCCCGACTCGTCGGGCTTGCTGCCGCCTCGGGGACTGGCGTGGCTGCCAGGGGCAGGGCTGGGCCAGCGCCCGGGCCCTCCACAGCTGTGCACTCACCTACGGAGGTCAGGGCTCGGCATGTGGGTTCTCTCTCCTGTCCTCTCCGCTCTGCCCCCATCCTGTGACCTGCCCCAGCCAATCCGGTGCCTGGACATCTCTCCTGAGTCATCTGGACTCTAAACCTGAAGCTGAAGAGAAAGAACAAACGGGAAGAGGAAGAGGGTGGGGAAGAGAGGAAAAACCCGGCCCGCACCCGCCAGCAGTCCCTGGCGGACGGGGACCGTCAGGTGGGGCTGGGCTGGCCCAGGGCCCGGCGAGGCCGCCAGGGTGACCATCAGGGTCAAATTCCAGGGCTGCCCTTCCCCTCGGGCGGCTATTTTGGGAAAGTGCTTGGCTCCGGCCGTCAGCAGACCCGCTACCGCGGACCTGGCATCCGGAAGGCGCGGAGCTCTGCCAGGCCGGCCGGGCGGGCGCAGGTGAAGGCGGGGAGCAGCCCCGAGAGCAGAGGGAAGCCGGGCGCCCTGCATGCTGCTCTGAGCACATGCAGGCCCCATCCCCCTGTCCCCGGCCCCGAGCACCTGGGGTGCCTCTGGTTTGTGGGAGGAGGCCTGGCTCGGTGTGTTAACCAGGGTCCCAACCAGCCATTCTGGGGGGCTGGTGGCATTCTGGGGGGCTGGTGGCCTCGGGCGGCAGCATCCTGGCCTTGGGGCCTGCCATCGGACTGAGAGTCCTCGGCAGCCGACGTGGCTTCCCTTCCTTCCCCCTCCGGCCCCGATGCCCCTGGAGCACAGGGATTGGGAGTGCCCAGCTGTCTGAGGTCACGGTCACAGACGTGGCTGCGGGTGGGACCGGCCGCCACTCAGGCTCAGGCCCAGGACACCGAGCCCCTGGAGCCCCTGCAGAGCTCGTCTGTGACTCGGTTCCCGAGAGCAGGGCGGATGCTGAGGTCTGCACCCCCTCTTCGGAAGCCGGGGCCCATTTCCCTGCGGGGACAGGGAGGCAGAGAGAGGAGCAGGGGGACCAGGATGGAATTCAGGCACCCCACCCACGTCCTTGGGGTCCAGCCACTCTCCCCCCCAAGGCTGGAAGGAGAACCTGGCATGGCCGCCAACCTCGGGGGTGGGGGGGGGCTGTCTCTTCTCACAGCCTCACTGTGCTGCGTGAGGCCCTCACAGCCAGGGGCTCTCTGTGGCCCCCTAGGGGACAGTAAACCGGCAGGTCTTGACCTGATGGGTAGCAGGGGTGTGCGACCCCAGTGGGACCATCCTCCTCCTCCTGGCTCCCCAACCCCGTTCCACTGCCTCCCTCTCCCCCAGGGCTGGGTCCCAGGCCCTAAGTAGTCCTCCCAGCACGGCCAGCTTTGGGCCCCTGGCCCGGCCCTCAGATCCCCCACCAGTCGCTGGGCTGACGGGACGTCAGGGGAGGGAAAGGGCGGTGACTTCAGAGAGCGGAACCGCAAAGCAGGAGAGCCGCGGCAGGGGCTCCGCCCGCCCGGCAGGACTCTGGGGAGCCGCTGCCCGGGGAGCCGGCCCGGTCCGGCGGTAAGTCACCCGGGGTCCCCCACGCGGGCGGCTGCGTGGGGTCAGCGCTGCAGTCACGCAGACAAATGAGCCCGTGCGTGTGCTCAGCCTCCGGGGGAGAGCACGGGAGGTGTGGGCAGCGAGGGGCAGCGGTGATGGAAAGCAGGGGCCCAGAAAGGCCTCCGACCCGCAGCCTGAGCCAGTGGTTCTTGGGTAAGGTGACCAGACGTCCCACTTTTGAGCAGTTTGATCCTCGGCGTTTTAAAAAAGTCCTGATTTTTGTAAAAATAAAAAATAAAAAAATATTGGGACTTTTTTAAAACGCCACAGGACGCGGGACGAATTGTTAAAAATTGGATTGGTACTGTCCCGCCAAAAGCGGGACATCTGTTCACCTTATTCTTGGGGGCCGGGGGTGGCGGGTGGGGAAGCGGGGAGCAGGGGGGATTGTGTCCCCCATTGGGCAGTGTCACCACAAGGGAGGGGCGCCCCTGGGATCCAGTGGGTGGAGGCCTGGGGGGCTGATGACCACCCCCCAGGCACCAGACAGCCCCCCCTCAGCCTCCCAAGAACGGCTCCACCCCAAATGTCAGCAGCCCTCCACGGAGGAAAATGGCTGTAACACAATGAAAAGGTGTTTTTTAAAAGTCCGAGGCACATAGTCATCTTTGGTCACTGGACCCGTCCCTCCGCCCAGAGGCCACTGCTGGGGACACGCCGGCCAGGGGAGAGCGGGGCCAGCACCCGGGAGGGGCCTCCGGGACAGGCCCCGCCTGGGCGAGGGTTCCCGTCCGCAGAGCTCCCCGGCGCGCTCACAGGGCAGCGATGGAGAGGACGGCCCTCACCTCCCGAGGCAGGTGCCTCCGGGCAGGGACCGTCCCCTGTGCGTCTCGCCCGATGGATAAAGCCTTTCACCTGGGAGAGCGGTCAGTCTGCGTCCTGACCCGCCGGCCAGGGCCACGCATGCAGAGGCGCCTGCCCCGGGGGAGTCCAGCCCGACCTCACCCCGACCCCCAGAGACCTCACCCCGACCCCCAGGGGGCCTCACCCTGACCCCCAGAGACCTCCCCCCGACCCCCAGGGACCTCACCCCGACCCCCAGGGACCTCACCCCGACCCCCAGGGACCTCACCCCGACCCCCAGAGACCTCACCCCGACCTGCAGAGACAAAGTGCGCGTGGGGGCAACTGAGGACAGGATCTGAGGAGGCGGAGGCTCCGGAACTAAAGGGAGCCCCTCGCAATCCAATCCGGGCATTTGCTGGTCGCCCTGAGGCCCAGCAGAGCCCACAGAAACCGCCCCCTAACTGGGTGGCCGCGCCCGGGGCAGATGCAGGCCCAGGCTCACGGGGCCGCCTCAGGGAGGTGGGGGAGATGCGGACTTATAATTTTAAAAGAACCTTTAAAAAAAATTAAAATGAGAGCAAATACCTCGTATCCATACCTGCTGTCCTGGGGACACACTTTCCCTGCTCAGAAAACTTTCCTCTGAGTCTCTCACGCTGCCGATCAGGGTCCCCGGACCCCCACAGCTGCCCCAGTGAGCCTGGGGGGCGGAGGGAAGGCAGAGGCAGGAGAGCACCTCCCCCGGCTAGTCTGAGGGAACGGGAAAAACCAGCTCCTGTGCCGCCAGGCCCGCGGGGAGGAGCCGCGGCTGACCTCCCCGCTCTGCCCACACCCCAGCAGGGGCCGTGACTCCTGGTCCCCTCGGACCGCAGTGAGGACCTAGAGCATCACTGGCCCCTGGGGTCACCCTGAGGAAGTGTCATGGGTGCACCCCCACCCCCACCCCAGCACCTGTAAGCGTTGCGCCTGCTTCTCCCCCGGAGCTGCCATGCCGGCCCCCTGCCCTCGGAACCGCCCCCTGGTGCTCCCGGCCTGAGACTCAGCATTGTCACGGCCGCCACCTGTGACCCCAGGAAGTGACCCCCAGGCCCCCACCTCCCAGGTGCCCGTCCTGCCAGAGGAGCCCAGACCCAGAGGCCGGAGCTGGGGGCAGGGCTGCGCTGGCAGGAGCGCCCGCGTACGGCTCTAACACCCTCCTCGCCTTCCCTCTCTCGTCAATGGCAACGCCCCGCGCAGCGCCTGCCACAACCACGGCACAGCGGAACCAGCCGGTGCGCTCTGAAACGGCCGCAAAGGAAAGCGAATCCGTCCGTAAGACAAACACCCAAAGCTTGTGCGTGTGTCTGCGGATCACACACACAACCCACTGCTGCCGCCCTGGCCGGTCTGGCTCAGTGGATAGAGCGTCGGCCTGCGGACTGAAGGGTCCCGGGTTCCGTTCCGGTCCAGGGCATGTACCTTGGTTGCGGGCACAGCCCCAGTAGGGGGGCGTGCAGGAGACAGCTGATCCTTGTTTCGCTCTCATCAATGTTTCTGACTCTCTATCCTTCTCCCTTCCTCTCTGTAAAAAAAAAAAAACCAATAAAATATATTTAAAACAACAACAACAACAAAACCTATTGCTGCTGCGCCCTGTGCAGGAGCCCCGGCAAACAGAAGCCACCTGCCCGGCGGGCTGGCCAGAGGGGCTGCCCTGCTGGGCCCCCGCCCGGGGGCTGGGACTCTGAGAGGGCTGCCATCTCGGGGATGAATGGGAGATCCGGACACAGGAGGGAAGAGGGGGAAGGAGTCCAGCGAGTTAATGGGGGAGCCTACTTCCTGCCCCCCAAAAGGAAGGGCATGGGGACCCAATGTCCAACGTGGTGGGGCAGCTCCAGGCTGGGCCGAGAGGAATAGAAAGGAGGGGTGCCGGGGGCCCCAAGGGCTGTCCTCCTGCCCCACATCCCGTCACATACCCCACCTCCTCGGACCCGGCCTGCCCTCGGAACTCCCGACACACACACACACACACACACACACACACACACACACTGGTCGGCCGAGCAGAAGCTTCGTCCGTTAAGGGCATTTTGCGTGTGAGGGGAGAGTAAATGTGTCATCCAGCTTACGCCAAAAGAATGAAGCGCCAATGTTTAATTCCCACCCAGGAACCAGCTCCCTGAGGGAGAGGGCGGGCGTGGCCGTGGGCGGGAGAATTCCCTGCGATCACAGTTAGCTCTCTCCTGCCCGTGCCTCCTGGGGCCGGTCTCTGCCTCCAGCACTCTCCCTCCCTGCCAGTTTCACCAGACGACCTTGCTGGTCCTGAGGGCCTCCGTCAGCTCTCCCTGCTGGGGAAGCACCGAATTTCCACATTGAGTCATCTGGGCTTTCCCCAGTCCAGTTGCACGCTGGGTGGTTGGAACCAGGAACGCTGCGTCCCAAAGTGCTAACACTACTCTTGTCCGGGACGGACACTTAGCTGAGCAGCCGGCTCAGAGCAGACTCGGACACCCGGACACACCTGCCGCGCCCCCTCCGGGCAGGGCCACCCCCGCTTCCCTCTGTGTCCTGGCACCGGACACCCGGTGAAGGAAGGAAGTGTGATAACAGGAGGACAGCAGCATGACGTGGCCCCACTGTGCGCCAGGCGTTGTTCTAGGCACCAATACAAATCAGCTCCAAAGGACAGACACATCGAACCCCTGGGGCCTGTGGATGGGACCGCATTGGGAACAAGCATCTGTACAGATGTGACTAGGAATTTTGAGCCCGGCTGGTGTGGCTCAGTGGTTGAGCATCGACCTAAGAACCAGGAGGTCATGGTTGATTCCCAGTCAAGGCACATGCCCGGGTTGCAGGAGGCAGCGGATTGTTGATTCGCTCTCATTGTTGATGTTTCCATCTATCTCTCCCTCTTCCTTCCTCTCTGAAATCAATTTAAAAAAAATTTTTTTTTAAATAAATTTGAGATGAGGTCCTTTTGGATCACCTGGGTCAGTGGTCGGCAAACTGCGGCTCCGAGCCACATGCTGCTCTTTGGCCCCTTGAGTGTGGCTCTTCCACAAAATACCACGGCCTGGGCAAGTCTATTTTGAAAAAGTGGCGTTAGAAGAAGTTTAAGTTTAAAAAATGTGGCTCTTAGAAGAAATGTCAATCGTTGCACTGTTGATATTTGGCTCTGTGGACTGATGAGTTTGCCGACCACTGACCTAGGCGAACCCTAAATCCAATGACAAGGGTCTGTCCTTATCCACGGAGGCCCAAGGAGGTTAAAGGCAGGAGAGGAGACGGACATGCGGAGGTGAGGTGAAGAGAGGGAGGGGCTGCAGGGTGCAGCCAGGACCCAGGGGTGCAGGGGGCCGCAGTGGCTGGAAGGAGCCAGGATGGGGCTGCCCTGCCCGGAGGGGGTGCCCTGCTGGATTCCCACGCCTGACCTCCCGGCCGGGGAGGGGACATTTCTGTTGCTTTAAGCTGCCCAGTTCGTGGTAATTTGTTACAGCAGCCACCGGACACTAATACACTCCCAGAGGCCTCCATGAACTCCTCCAACAACTGCACTGGGGGAGGGGGTAGCAGGGGTTTGGGGGAGCGGGGGTGGGAAGGGGTGGGCGGGGGACGGAGGAGTGAGCGAGAACGAGGCCTCTGAGCAGCCCAACTCCAGCGAGCATTTGCTGCCCTTCCTGAGGTCGTCCTGGGATCCCCAATACTGTGTCCCGGTCACCTTCCCGTTGTCTGTTCACCTATCGCCCCCTGAATAACACCTCACCTCGGCTTCACAGTGAAAGCCCAAGGCAAGTACGTCCACGGTGGGACTGACAGCGGGTCCCAGCAATGCGTGCTCCAGGTGAAGGTCCTCTCGCTGTGACGTTGGGGGAGGGAGGCTTGCTTTTCTGACCCCCCCCCTCCGCGTATTAACCTGGTCCCTCCATCGAGGCTAACTGACAGTGGGGTGGGGGGGGGGGTGTTTCTGACCCCCAGTAGTTTAGGAGCAGCAACTCAGAAAGGAGAAGGTTTGCTGGAATCAGAGTCACTGACAGAACGAGAAGAGCGAGGGGCAGAGGACAGAGACACGGAAAGGCCATGAAACACACACCACTCCACCACAGCCCCGAGGTTCGGCGTGGCAAACTGTGTCTGTTCTGGTGTAAGCAGGCACACTGTCCCCTTTGTCTGCCTGGCCCGGCTGTGACCTCCAGGGTGGTCCCCTCGCCCACAGAGCACAAAGCTGCCCACGGCGCCCAGGCCGAGGGTGTGCCCTCTCCTGTTACTCTGCCTGGGGTGTGCGTGTGTGTGTGCGTGTGTGTGTGTGTGTGTGTGTGTGTGTGTGTGTGTGTGGCACCCAGCACGGGAATGGGCACAGCACACAGAAGGCACCCACAGAGTGTTGGGCCACGTCCCAGTCCTCCTTCAGCCATTCCTCTGGTTGCGAGATGGTGTGACTTCCTCAGAATATGCTCAATGTCAGGGTTAGCGATCCATGCTGCTCCTCTCAGCTGACACCCCTCCCCCAAGGGGACCTCCCTGCCCCCACCCAGCTCCTCCTTTTCTCCGCCCCCTTTTCTTTCACTGAGTGTTGAAACTCCTTTCCTCCGAGGGGGAGGGAGCGTGGCACCACCCCGCCCCCCCCCAGGCTGATCCGCCCAGAGGAAGGAGGGGGACCTGATGGGATCTGGCAGGGGAGGTGGGGAGGCTGGGAGCAGTGGGTCCCCAATGACAGCGTGGGAGAGGTCATTGGCACCGTGAGGTCGGGGGGGGGGGGGGGGGGGGGTCATCAGGTCTAAGCTGGTAGATGTTGGGCTCTACCCACTGGGGTCAGGTACCACCTGCCCACAGCCAGGGACTGGGATGGGAGAAGGGGTCGGGGTGCGGTTCAGGGTGCCTTTGGCATCCACCCAAGGCACTTTACTCCCCTAAGTATCAGCAATGCTAGCTAAGGACAACAACAAAGGAAAGCAGCCATTTTTAGGAAGTGGAGAGAGGGAGATTTGCAATGCAAAAGCCGACCAAACAAGAATCTCCAAAGCCTCCCGGATTGCAGGGATGGCATGGATTGCAGGGGTGAGGAAGGTTCTCCCAGCTTCCACCTGGGAAAGCAAGGCTCTTCGTCACGGGTGAGGCCTTGTAGCGGCCACGGCCTGCTGCAGAGTGTGTGTCCATCATCTGATGTTCACACCAAACTCCGCGGAGGGGGTCCCCCCACGAGCCCGGTCTGACAGATGAGGAAGCAAACCCGGGTGGTTAGTCATCCTTCCCGATTCACCAGCCAGAGAGGCTGGGCCCGGGCAGCAGGCCTTGGACCCACGCTCAGCCCTGGCGGGCACTTCCAGGGGAGGAAAAGCTGCCAGACACCGCACCCAGCAGCCTCCGTGTGGCATCCGCAGCCAGGCCCAGCCTGCGGGAGACAGCCAACGGCGGCCACCAGCCGCTTCCATTGCTGAGGACTCCAATCACTGAGGCTGGACTTAAAGGGCCCCTGCCAGTCCTCCCCTACTGTACACCACACACACACACACACACACACACGTGCACGCAAGAAGATGCCACTTCTGTTGGCTCTGGAGTCGGCGCCCCTCCTCTCGGTGTGGTACAAACTGAGTGATCTGTCTGCCTCCCTAACACCTGACACAAGAGTGCAGGCCACCCACCACCCACCCACCCATCCACCCATCCATCCATCCAACTACCCACCCATTCACCCACACACCCACCCACCCACCCACCCATCCAGCCATCCATCCATCCATCCAACTATCCACGCATTCACCCACCCACCCATCTACCCACACACCCACCCACCCACCCACTCACCCACCCATCCAGCCAGCCATTCACCTACTCATCCATCCAATTACCAACCCACACATCCATCCATCCATCCATCCAACTACCCTACTCATTCACCCAACCACCCATCTACCCACACACCCACCCACCCACCCACTCACCCACCCATCCATCCATCCACCCATTCACCTACCCATCCATCCATTTACCAACCCACACATCCATCCATCCAACCAATATTGATCAAGCACCTGCCACACGTCAGGCGCTGTCCCGTCACTTTCCTTGCCCATCCTCTCCCTGTTCCCCAAGATGACCAATTCCCACCGTCTGCTCCACCACCACCCCGCCTTGGCAATTCCATCCAGCCCCATGGCATAAGGTACCATCTTAGCGAGATCTCTCTCACTCCAGGTTCCAACACCCAATACCATCTCCACGTGGGCAACTAGCCAAACCAGAACTCCAGATCTCCCAGAAAACCCTGCAGCCTGCTGCCCCAGGCCTCCCCATCCCAGGGAACAGTCCATCCATCTGTGCAAGGCACAGTCTGTGCAGCCATCTTTGATTTTGTTTGTTTGTTAATCCTCACACGAGGATATTTTCCCATTGATTTTCAGAGAAAGTGGAAGGGAGAGGGAGAGGCTGAGAAAAACATCCATGTGAGAGAGACACATCAGTTGGTTGCCTCCTGCATGCACTCTGACCAGGGCTGGGAAACCTGCAACCAAGGTATGTGCCCTTGACTGGAATCAAACCTGGGACCCTTCAGTCTGAAGGCCAATGCTCCAACCACTGAGCAAAACTGACTAGGGTATATGCAGTCATCTTTGTGTCCTCTTCCGCCCCTCCCTGTCATCCACCCAGGAGCAGGCTGTTGGCTTTATCTCCAAAGTTTCCTACCCTCTCCTTCCCTCCCCTCCACACTACAGCCGAAGTCCAGGCGCGGAGCGAGGAATAGCCTCCAGGGGTGTCCCTGCTGCCACTCTTAGCTCATTATTCTCTTTTCACAACAGCCAGAGGGTGGTTTTAAGATCATGACAGGTGCAGCTCAAAACCCTCCAAAGGCTGCTGCCATCGCCCGCTGGGTTTTCTTGCGAAGTCCTTGGGCCTACAAAGCCCTGCCCGGCTCCACCTGGTACCTGTTAGCTCTCCCCCAGCCTCGCCGGCGCCCTGGCCAATGTCTCAGATGCACCAGGCACAGGATCAGCTCGGCTGGCCCTGCTGCCCGGAAAGCCCTCCCCTCCCTCGGTGACTTAGCCGCCCACCCCCACTCCACCCAAATAGCACCCTGCCCCGGCACACGTCACCCTCCTACGGCTCATAGCGTCGATCACAGCCTAACAGTTCCAAATATCACTCTGTCCGTTTACCTCCTGTTTCCTCCACCGAAGACCAGCTCCCCACACGCCAGGATATGCCGTTCATTTTACTGCCGTCGCCTCAGAGCTGAAAGGATGCCAGCGCATGGCAAGGACTCGATAAATATTTGCTTTGCGAACGGACGAAGGCAGGAATGAATCCCGTCTATTTCCTTATTACTGCGATTTCCAACCTTTCTCACCTCATGGCACGCACACTAATTCCTACAATCCTGCAGCGCACCAAGAAATATATATATTTTTTGCCTATCTGGCAAAAAAAAAAAAAAGGTATAATTTTGATTCATCCACACTGTTGTCATTTTTTCAATTTGACAGTCTGAGGCCGGGGTGGGGATGTCCGACCCGTAGGCCAGAGGAGGCCTGAGAAATCACTTGGTCTGGCCCTGCCAAGGCATTCGGGGCGAGTTAATTAAATGTTTGCTCAAATGTGGCAGGCTCATTGCTAAGTGGATAATTCTGTGTGGCCCTTGGGCAATCATAAACAAATCCAAAGGGCCCTTGGCAGGAAAAGGTTCCCCACCTGTGATCTGACTAAGCGGCTGGTTGTCACATGTAAAAACTCTGGCGCTCACCAGCGGATCATTGCTGCCTCGTCAGAAGCGTCGGGTCTGCCCTAATCCGAGGTGGAGCAGCTGTGCCCGGGAACCTGCTGGTCTTCCCGTCTTCCCTCCCCGCCTCCCCGGGAGGCCAGGGACCAGGCCGGTTCAGGGCGGGATGGCCCTCGGGTGGCGCCATCCAGGGAAGTCCCGCCCGCTGTGCAGAGTGGAGGACGCTATTGATCTGTGATGGGTGCCAGGACTTGGGGCGGGAAGTAAACCTGCAGTCCGGTCCGGGGACCCAGGACGTGGGAGAGAGAGCTGACAGGCGGGGCAGAGCGGACCTGTCGGGCCAGCCCTCAGGCTGGGACGGTCAGGAGACAGGCCACTACCCGGATGGCAGCAGATGCCAACGGGCCCCGGGGTCCCTGCAGGTGCTGCCCCACTGGCTCTCCACCCACGGACAGACCGTGAGGGAGCCTCTTGGGCTGCACAGCACCAGGGACTCCGGGGGGACACAGGCTCAGAGGAAAGGCCGGGTGTCCCAGAGCTCGGACCCGAGGCAGACGCAGAGCCCGCCCGCCCCTCGTAACCTCCAGGGGACCTTCGTGACCCCAACACGAGGGCATCTGCTACAGACGCCCCGGGCGCCGCTCCAGGAGGCCCAGCCGCCCTGGCTGCAGGAGGCCAGGGAGGATGGACCATCTGTACAGCCAGCAGCCCTGCTCCCTGGGCTCCACCAGGCACAGGACAGTGAAGGCGCCTGCATGTGCCCATCCCCGCTCCCTGGCCAGCTACCTGGCCACGGCCACCTCCCCTGGGGAAGCCCACCAATACCTCCACCCACCCCCACCTCCACCCACTCCCAGCCACTCCCAGCCACCCCCCAGCCACGCGCCTGCAGGTCGCAGCCAGGAGCTGGACTAGGACAAGCGGGCAGGACTGCAGCCCGCAGAGTGGGGCGGGTGCGGGGGCCGCTAGTGAGGGTGGCGCTCACCTTCACCTGGGGCAGTGGGTGGTCTGCAAACAGCGGCTTGCGAGCCACACGTGGCTCTTTGGCCCCTTGAGTGTGGCTCTTCCACAAAATACCACGGCCTGGGCGAGTCTATGTTGAAGAAGAGGCGTTAGAAGAAGTTGTTTTAAAAAATTTGGCTCTCAAAACAAAGTCCAATCGCTGTTCTGTTGGCATTTGGCTCTGTGGACCGATGAGTTTGCCGACCACTGACCTGGGGGGCTGGAAGCCTGAACCCCTCTCCTGGGCCCCTCTAGGGCAGAGCTGGGAGACCTGCCCTCTCCATCACCGTTACAGCGGCCGGCACTTTGCTCAGCCCCAGGTTTTTGCAGCCGCGTTGGGGCGGGGGGCAGCCCCCCATCCTCCCACCTCAGGGGTCAGGGTTTGCTGGGCCCCGTGGGTGGCAGCGGCGGTCCGCTCCAGGCTGGCGGCCCCTGCGCCGGGGCAGCGGAGGGAGCAGGGCGGGCGGGCCAGAGGAGGGCCCTCCGGGGCCCGCGCAGTCACAGGGCATCGCGCTGCTTCTGGGCAGTTCTCCCCTTTGGCCTCGGAGGCCACTGGGCTCAGCGGGTTCCTATGAGGCTCACAACCCCAGTGCCCGGTGCAGCCCAGCCCCGCCCGCTCCACCTTCCGCGGCGGAGAGCGGCGTTACCTGCGCTCCCCGCGGACGCACGGACGGACGCACGGACGGACGCGGGGCGCGGCCCCGGCCGCTCCTCCCGGGCTTGGCGGCGGGGCTCCGGCAGGACCTCCGGTCCCGGCTGCGCGGCCGGAGGGCAGCGGCGGCCCCGGACAAGCCCAGGCAAGCCCGGCGCAGCCAGGCGGGCGCGGCCGGTCCTCCCCCTGCGCCGCGGGGCGGGAGCCCGTCCCACCGCCCCGTCCGGCAGGCGGCGCCCCGGAGGCCCGGGCCGGCACCGCCTCCACCTGGACAGGAGGGACCCGGGTGGGCACCGGAGGGGCGGGGGCGGCGTCGGCGGAGCGGGACGGGGCGGGGGCGCTGGAGACGCCGGTCCTGTCGGGGGTGGGCGGTGCGCGCTGCCCGGGGCGCCCGGTAGGGAGCGGTGCGCTGGGCCGCGAGGCGGGGCCCCTCGGACCCTGCGCCGCGCCGATGCCAGGGCGCGTCCCCCAGGAACCGTGTCCCAGCCCCGTGGCCCCGAGACCCTCCGGGGCTCCCCGCCCTCCGAGGCGGCCCGCAGCCCGGCGGGCGGAGACGGGGTGTAAGGAGCCGAGAGAAACCCGGGGACCCCCACGAGGCCAGCCCTGGGCCTCCCCTGGGGGAGGGAAAAGTCACCGTGTCCGGCGCGGAGGAGGGCGGCGTCCCGGGTCCGCCGGAGGCTGGGAGGCCCCGCCGCCCGGCTCCAGGGCCGGGAAGGGGTCCGGGTGCCGGATCGGGACCGGGAAGTGCCCCCCCTGCGAGCTACCGGGGACGCGGCCGGCCGGCGCGGGAGGTGCCCGGGGCACAGCAGGGCGCCGCGCCCGGAGCGGAGCCGGGCTCCTGGGCTGGGGTCCGCTCAGGCCGCCGGTGCAGCCCCTTCCCGCACCCACCTCGTCCTGAGACACAAACGCTAATGGGTCGGTGCAGAGCACGGAGCCCGGGGAGGCGGGGACAGCCCGGGAGGCGCGCCCTTCTCCCTTCTCTCTGTTTGCCTCTGCCCTGTGCCCTTGGAGTTGGTGGGGACGCAAGTGAGTGCAGGGGTGAAAACCCCCGAACCCCCTTCCCTGTGGGAAGGGGCTCCCCAACAACACCCCGCCCCAGGCATCTAGATGCCACCCAGCAGGTCAGGGGGGACCCTAGGACTCTCCGGGGACCAGCTCCCTCTGTGTCCAGGTTGAAGGACCAGTGTCCCCGGCCTCCCTCTGCCCTGGGGGCTTTGCAAGCTACTCCGGCCCTGGGTGTGCCCTGGCACATGCCCACACACAGCTCCGAAACAGTGCCATCCCAGAGGCCTTCCGTCTTAACCTTAACCACCGAGGCCCGAGGGTCCCGCTCCCCAGCCGGCCGGCCTGGGGGTCCATCTTGCCCAAAATGTGAATTAAACAAAGACAGGTGACGGGGTCCTGGGATTGGAGCACCGTCCTGGCTGCACGATTTTGTCAACAGACGAAAACTCACGACATCGTACGCTGTGCCCTGGCAAGGCGGATGGCAGGGAGCTATGTCTCAGCAGAGACAGAAGGAACCGCCGCCTTCCTCACCGGCTGGAAGGACATGGCGTGAGCGTGGCCGGCCACCGGAAGCCCAGGTGCTCCTGGCAAACGCCGACGCCCTGGCTCAGAACCAGCCCCTTGTGGGGGGCATGGGAGGGGCAGGCGACCTGTGGCTGCGGCCCTTACCTGTAGGGGCCGGCGGGCGGTGGCTGCCGCGGGGCAGGTGGCTAGGAGGCCAATGTGTGTGTGTATGTGTGTGTGTGTGTATGTGTGATGAGGGAGTGCTCCAGGGAGCACAATGTGCAAGGCCCCATCTCTGAATAAGAAACCCCAACTCCCCTTGCCGCGTCAGTGGAGAAATCACCCCCAGATTAAGAATAAATAAATGCAAGAAGTCCAACCGCTTTCCCAGGAGAAGCGCCCGGTGCTGGCGGCCTGGCCCTTTAGCTAAACTAGCTCTGAGGTCCTCTTTGCTCCCCTGAAGCCGCTCTCAGCTCAGCATCAAGACACCCTTTTCCCGAGGACACAGAGGCCAGCCTGTCCCTAGGAGTCACCTGTGGATGGATGGACCTGTGTGCAATGCAGACCCATCCGCCCAGCCGCCAGCTGCTGCTGACAAGTCCTCACGGTCCGTGCAACACCCTGCTCCCGGGTTTGCAGACTCACTCTCATTGGTCCCCCAGCAGCGCCATGAACTCCCTACTCTGAAGCCTGTTTAGCAGGTGGTAAACTGAGTCTCACAGAGGCTTCAGCCCCATGTCCTTGTCTAAGGTCATGCAGCTTGGAAGCGACAGACCTGGGACTGGGCTCTGTGCTGAGTGCCTGAGGCAGGGCCGTCAGCCTCAGGACACAGGGCCACTGTTTGACAGAGGCACTGGCCCAGGGGATCCCTCGATTTTTACTGGGTGAGTGTAAACTCCCAGGCCTGCGTCCAGAGAGGGGAGACGCCAGGTCTGTGTGCTGCCTGCAGCTTTCGTCACTACGTGCCTCTGGTCCCCCCGTTGCTCCAGCTCCAAGAGGGTCACACTGACCACGGCCCACGGCCCAGCCTGAGGACTGTGGGAAGGACAGGGGTCCCGCCCCTCAAAGACCTCCCCGAGGCTCCAGTCCTGGTTCCCGCCCCCCTACCCCTTCAGAAGAGCCTGGGACGGCCAGGCCACCCCTGCTGGGAGGAGGGTGGAGAAGGATGCTCCTCTCTCAGACGGGGCCTCCCCTCGGCCCTCAGTGCCACGGCTCACGGCTCTCCGACCCACACACGAGATAATTCACAAACACACCAGGGGTCTCCCTGGGCCAGGCTCGGCACAAGTGCTTTCCTTGTTTAATCCTCACACTAACCCGAAGCTTTAATTAGCTCCATCTTACAGGCGAAGAACCTGAGGCACGGAGAGCTTAGGCCCAAGGTCATGGTGCTGTTGCTGCTCGTTAGCATCGGAGATGAGGTGTGAGCCCGGGGGTCTGGCCCTGTCCTTGCTCTGAGCGCTGCCTGGACTCTGCGTCCACCCCCTTCCCCGGACGCTCAGGTCCCCGGGCTTGGCTTCAGGTGACATCCCTGGACACCTCAGCCTTTGAAGTGTGTGCTTCCTGTCGCTGGCCTCCTCGGGGACCGCCCAGCCCAGGCAGTGCAAGGGTCAGGGTCCGAACCTCCTTCCCCAAGGCATCTAGTCTCCTTCCCGCCATCTTCACGCTCCGCCCGGGGAGGGCACACCGCTCTACCTGGCCACAGCCCTCCCTCAGCCCCAGAACCGGGTCCCAGGGACCAAGTGGCCCTTCCCAGGGCAGAGGGGCTGCCCTGGGGGAGGTCTGGGACTCCACTGCCAGAGCGGGGCCCACAGCTTCTCTCCCCTCAGTACAACGTCCTCTCCCGCCACCCCGGCCAAGCCCAGCTGGTTAGCGCGTCGTCCCGATGCGCCAAGGTCGCGGGATACGCCAAGGTCGCGGCTTCCATCCCCGATCGAGGCACACACAACAACCAACCAGTGAATGCATGGCTAAGTGGAACAGCGACTCCATCTCTCTCCTTTCTGCTCTTTCTCTCAAGTCAATTAAAAAAAAAAAAAAGGTTTTTTAAGTTTCATTCTGTCTCACCTGGTGCTTGCTACCCCACAACATACATGTAATAGACATTATGTCATGCGTGCAGTTAATATATGTCTCACTACGTATATAACACCTGTTATCTCAGATGGATGGTTCTTCACCTTTTGGGGGGAGTCACAAGATCCTTTGAGAATCTGACGGAAGCTCTTAACCTTTTCCTCGAAAAACAAAACAAAAAAACAAAGCAAAACCTAAAAATCAACAACCAGCGTCTCACTGAATTTTTCAATTTTGAAAGGTCCTTGACTGCCTCCTTCCAACAAGTTGAAGAGGCTAAAACCTGCCTGCGAGCGTGGCTCAGCTCCGAGTCCCTGCTGTCCGCCCGGGAGCCCCTGGCCACTGTGACTATTGGAATCCATTATCTAATCCAACGTCTCAGGCAGTTCCTCCCTCCTGGCCTCAGCACGGGCGGCCAGTGGTTCCCGGACTGGACAGCCACTCTGACGTCCACCCTGAAGGAAGCGGGGGCGTCTGTCAGGGAACGGTGCTGGGTGGTCGGGGCCCACGTTGGGGGCCTGCTGAGAAAGAGCCCAAGACACAGCCCCCACGCGTGATGATCGCGCTAAGGCACTGTCAGCACGGAGCATACCAGGTATTGACAGGCGTCTCCACGACAACCCACTTTGGGGGGCGGAGACCCCAAGTGCAGCACGGGAAAGGGACTCTTCGTTGGCCCCCAACGTGTCCTTTACGCCCCTCGCGAGCTGGGGGGCCCTCCTCCGCCAGCGGGCGCTCTGATCGTGAGAGGCAGCCATGGGACTGCGTTTGCACAAAACGCTTTGAAGGGCCGGATGGGCCACTGGTGCTGGGCGGCTCCCAGAGGACACAGCTCGTGTGGCTGGCCCTGCGGACCAGTGGCCGGAGGCTGCCTCCCGGCGACCCCGGGGACAAGAGGACCGGCCCCGGAGACCTCTGGGGAGGACGGCCTCCCCGCCCAGGAGGCCTTCAGGACTGGCCAGGGCCACCGCTGAGCTGCCTGCCCGCCTCACAGACCGCCCCCTTCCTGCTGGGCCTTTGTCAAGGTCATTGGTGACCTCTACTAATGGCCAACTCCAAGTCCCATTTGGCTCGGCCCATCGGCCTCAGTGGACACAGCTGGTCCCTCCTGGACTTTTGAAGCCGTTTTCCTTTCCACTTGAGTTTTGGGTTCTACTCTCTCCGTTCCCACCTCCCTCACCGACCTCTGCCTCAAATCTCCTCTGCGGGTTCCTCCTCCAGGCCTCCCTGTCTGTGTTGGGGGACCCCAGGGCCCAGTCCACCTGCACTCCCTCCCTGGGGGATCTCATCCAGCCTCACGCTTGTCAATCAAACGCCGCCCACGTTCCCATCTGCAGCCACGGCCCCTCCGCCGACCGCCGGACTCTGACAGCCGAGTCTCACGATGTAAGGGGAGTCTGAGCACGTGATCGCTCCCAAACTGAGGTCCTGGTTGCAGTGACCTCTAACTGCCCTTCGGAAGTCCCCCATCTCCACACACGCAGCCCCGTGCTCCCGGCATCCTCCCCACGTGCTGGCGACAGTCCCTGCAGCCCGACCTTGACCATCAGCACAGCCTGCTGGCTCTGCCTTCGACACCCAGCCGGATGCAGACCCTCCTCTGCTTTCCCGTCACACGCCTGCCTCCGCTCCCCGGTCCAGGCCGCTCTCACGGTCCCACCGGCTGCCGCCCGGCCTCCCGCCGCTTCCTCTTGGCCCTGCTCCCCACGCCTGTCCCCACCGCACCCAGGAGAGGCCCGGCGTCTGATCACATCCCTGCGCTGCTCACACCCCTCCAGACACTCCCCCCCCCCCCCAAGGCAAAGCCAGAGGCTCCTCCGCAGCTAAAAGCTCAGGTGAACCAGCCCCCCTGTCCTGGACTTCACGCTGCTCTCTCGCTTACTCTGTTCCAGCCACGCCGCCCCCTTGCTGCGGCCGAACAGCGAGACGTTCTCTCCCGCTCCCCTTAGCACCGGACCAGGAGCTGACCATCCGCGGCACCACCATCCTCCTCACCAACGGGCAGGAGAGCCAGAGGCTGTCCCCACGGAGCTTTCCCAGCCTGGGCCCAGGGAGGCATCAGAGGGAACAGCACCCAGGAGGCTGGCCCCAGGGCCCTGCTGACCACACTCGCTCCGGCAGCCGAGGGGCCCGGGAGGGGAAGGGATGCTTCTCTCCTGACTCAGGAAATGCAGACTCAACAGCGTTTCCGATCACCACAGCCCCCTGGCCTGGGAGGTCTTCGGGACCAAAGGCTATTGATTCTATTATATCGACGAGAGAGAGAGAGAGAGAGAGAGAGAGAGAAGAGGAGAGGAGAGGAGAGGAGAGGAGAGGAGAGGAGAGGAGAGGAGAGGAGAGGAGAGGAGAGGAGAGGAGACAGGAGAAGAGAAGAGAAGAGAAGAGAAGAGAAGAGAAGAGAAGAGAAGAGAAGAGAAGAGAAGAGAAGAGAAGACAGGAGAAGAGAAAGAAAGGAAGAAAGGAAGGAAGGAAGGAAGGAAGGAAGGAAGGAAGGAAGGAAGGAAGGAAGAAAGGGAGGGAGGGAGGGAGGAGGGAGGGAGGGAGGGAGGGAGGAAGATGAGAAAAAGAAGGGAGGGAGGAAGGAAGGGAAAAAGGAAGGAAGAAAGGATGAAAGGAAGAAAGGAAGAGAGGGAGGGAGAGAGGACAGGAAGGAAGGAAGGAAGGAAGGAAGGAAGGAAGGAAGGAAGGAAGGAAGGAAGGAAGGAAGGGAGGGAGGGAGAGAGGGAGGGAGGAAGGAAGGAAGGGAGAGAGGGAGGGAGGGAGGAAGCAAGGAGGGAGGGAGGGAGGGAGGGAGGAAGGAAGGAGGGAGGGAGGGTGGAAGGAAAGAAGAGAGGGAGGGAGGGAGGAAGGAAGGAGGGAGGGTAACCCCCATGGAAACACTAAGGACAGGTGTGGCCGGGGGGAAGCAGGGCAGGGGTCAGAGACACGGTAATTGGCGTGACGGGTGCCCGCCTACGGCAAGTGCACACTAAGGACAGGTGAGGGCACAGAGAAGGCACCGGACCTCCCTCACGCATCGGTCGGCTGTGGGCCAGGGGCTGACTCCCACCACGATGACGCCCTTGGCCCAGCCTCACGTACGCTGGGAAGACACCGCCAAGGCGCATGCTTGCCGTCGCCGCCCCTTTCGGTGTCAGTAGCCTCAGACCGGCATCCCCAGATCTTTCTAGAAATGGACGCACGCGGGGCGCGGCCCTCAGAAGACCATGCTGCTGGCACATCCGGATTGCAGGCTGGGAGAGACCAGGGGCTCTGCCCTCCCACGGGACTTCTCTGCGGGAGCATGTCCCTCCCACGGGCCGGGCTGGGGAGCGAGGCGGGGGGGGGAGTGGGGTGGGGGAGCCTGTGGAGACCTAGAGAGGCAAGAGGCCAGGCGGTCGGTGCAGGCGCCGCACTGCAGGCACCAGCCTTCTCTCCCAAGGGTGACGTCCCCGGTAAGAGCCCCCCCTCTGAGCTAGGACAGTGGTCGGCAAACTCATAAGTCAACAGAGCGGCAGACCTCTGCTCTTGAGCTGCATGTGGCTTGCGAGCCGCAGTTTGCTGACCACTGAGCTCGGGCATTGCAGTCCCCGGGCAGTGGCTGGGAGAGCGGGCGCCAAACAGAATGTGCGAACTTCTAAGGTGAGGGGGACGGGTCAGCCTAACACAGACGCGGTGCCCCGGCCGCCGGGCTGAGCCGGGGCGGTCTCAGAGAGGACCTGCAGCCCCTGGAGCTGGAGGAGCCCGGAGGTCAGGGAGGTGACCCCCGTGGGGGAGCATCAGAGACAGCTCTGCCCGTTTCACAGTTTTACCAACTCGCTCCAAACCCTCCTGTCTGGAAGAAAACCCAATTTTGTACTTTTTCAATGAAGCCACCTATGCCTGGGCCGCTGTGGTGAAATAAGCAAATTTACGACCCAGAAGGAAGCCTGGTCCATCTCCCTGAGGGACAATGACAGCATTTGGGCTGTGGGGCGAGGGGGCCGTCCCGGGACAGGCTGGTGGGGGAGAATGAGTCCAAACTGAGACCCACGGGCGGCCTGAGAGCTCAGCTTAGTGAGCTGGTGGAGTGTCCCATCTGACCTTTGACACCCCCCTGCCCCCATTCAAAGACGGGCAGCCTACCCCGGGAATATGCTAATGTTCTCAGGGAACAGGTTCGTGAGCAACTAGCCCAGCCTGCTCTGAGAAAGGAGGGTGACCTGGAGCGCCCGTGTACCCCTCTGCTGGACGGAGCTCTGTAAGATGCCCGAGGGACCCGTGGGTGGCCCAGGAGATGTCACGGGTGCTGAACGGCAGGGGAATTTCTAAGCGGACTTCCTAGTTTTTATTAGTTGACACAAAAATCTTGAAAACCTCTTCTGCCTGCCTGCATGGGATCATGCAACACCCGAAAACCACCCCACCCGGACGGGCTGGGTTTGCTTCCCTCGTCCTCAGGAGCCCTCTGCCGGAGGAAGTCTGAACTACAACTTCAGCAGCCTGACTGGGAGCCGCCAGACTCCAGTGGCCCTAATTTCCCAGCAGTGAAGGAGGAGGAACCATGAAAGCCCGAGTTCCCCCCCACCCCACCCCTGCCCCATCCCCTCTATCCCGCCCCCCACCTCCGTGTCCCCCCTCCCGCCCCTGGCACTTTGCCCGCTGAGAGCTGCAAATCGAATGTGCTGCAGACCTGCTGGGAGGCAGCATCCCATCCCCAGAGTAGCATGGCCCGAGGCTCGTGGTTCTTGGGCCCCCAGGTCTGTCTGTGTCACCTCCCGGTCCCCCAGGTCCTTACCTTGTTCTGTGTCGCCCGAGACAGGGTGCCTGGCGGGTGCAGCGCTGACGGCTCCATCCTCGTCCTCGGTGCCAGGTCGGGGCGTGTCCCAGGGACTCCCAGGTCTGCCCTGGGCTTCCCGCGTCCTTGGGCACCTCGGTCCGCTCTGGGCCTCACTGCGCTCCGCTCTGAGCTGGTGCTGAGCCCAGACCACTCCTGCGCGTCCTTCACTCTCGGGGCAAAAGTTCACCCTCGCCGGAGGAGAGCCTCCCGCAGGCCTGCCGGGGAGAGCGGTGAGGAGCGGCTGGCGCTGTGCTGTGTGCAGAGCAGAGCCAGCCGGCAGGGGACCCTTTCCCGCTGCCCCCTCCCCCCGCCTGCATCCCTGCAGCCCCTGCTTCAGGGCTCAGGGTGCTGTGCCTCCCGGCTGGGCACCATCCGTGCCCCCCATCTGTTCTCCGGGCCCCCCTGTTCCTTCACCCCCTGTCCTCCAGGGCTGCCCGTCGGCTCTGCCTGGACAGAGCAGGCATCCTCGGGAGCCGCCTGTCCCCGTGTCCTTGGCGGGAGTCTGCAGTGCTGGGACTGTCCGGGCTGAGCCGGAGGCCCCTGCGGCTTGTCCTGGGGCAGCCCCGGGCCTGGGCAGGCCCCAGAGCTGATGACATCAGCTCAGAGCAGGGTCTGCAGTCCCCTCTCTGCCCACCTCCCATCTCCCTCCCGGGGCCATGCAGGCCCCAAGGGCAGCCTCCGCGGTGCAGACACTCGGGCGAGTGACGGGGAGAAGCGGTCCCGGGGCCGAGGCTCTCCCCTCAGAAGTCCGGGTCCGGGCAGGAGAGGAGCAGGCTCCGAGCCGCCTCGCCACCACAAGCGGCCCCTGGGCACAGCGTGACATCACTTCCCATCTTGCCAGGAGACGAGGCTTTTGCCAGGAACGGGCCCCTGGGGACGAGGCAGGCAGCGTTTTCATGACGCTGGCATAAATGAAGCCTGCACCACAGGCTGCTATTCTGGGCAGAGACGCCCTGGGACTGTCCTCTCTGTCCCCAGGCCCCTGGCTCCTGCCACACGCTCTCTCTCACGTCATGGGGGGGGGGGGGGGAGAGGGGCTGCGGCAGGACCCCGCCCACATTGGCTGCTCAGCTGCCCTCTGCAGGGGACGCTGGGGGCCTCCACACCCACCTTTAACCTCTGCCACCAGTTCCATGGCAGGGGCGACCCCTCCTCCCGCCTCTGTGCCTTCGACAGGCCGTCCCGGACACCCCGAGGGGAGCGTTCAAGCGTGGGGGCCAAGAAGGACCCTCTGCCCTCACCCCAGAGGCTCCTGTGCCGGGGGTCCCCTCCTTACCCGCCAACTGGGAAGGCAGCGACTCTTCCCAAACTGGGGTCCGTGGTCCAAAGGAGAGCCGGAGCCCGGAGGGGACCCAGCTCCCCGGCACGGCTCCCCGGCTCCTCGGCCTCCGCCTCTCCGGGCTGCACACGGAGGTCCCCGACGTGCCCCAGGCTCGGCGGGCACCCATCCTGGGGGCGCCTGTGGGCAGGATGCTCAAGCCCAGCCGGTTGGTGCAGCAGCCCGTTCACCATCCTTCCTCCCCGCGGGAAGGCTGCCTCCCATCCCGGTCCTGCACTCCCAGGGAGTGGAGTCGGAGAAAGGTTGTGTCCGTCCAGCCTGAGGCTCCCTCCCTTCCTGCGCCAATCAGGGCCGGCCTGGCTCCGGCTGGCGGTGCGCAGCCGCCAGGAGGCGCCGTGGGGACCGCGGCCGGGCGCCAGCGAGCAGTGGTGCAGGGCCTCCGCACCCCGCTGCAGCCGCAGCCACTCTGCTGACTTGGCCCCGGCGCCCGCCCGCCCGCCCGCCCGGGAGGGGGAGGGGGGCTGCAGCAGCGGGTCCCTCTGCCCCTGCGCAAGGAGACCCAGAGCCGAGGCCGCCAGGCCGGGCAGTTGGGGGTGGAGGGGAGAGCGGAGAGGCCCTGAGTCAGCACGGTGCATCGCCAGGCGCCCTGAGCCTCGGACCAAGACACACAGCCCTGTCCAACGTGCTCCTGCAGGCACCCCCCCACACACACACACCCTAACTGCAGGCCCCTCCCCCCGACTGTAGGCACCCCCACCTCACCAGGGACTGGCTCCAGCCTCATCTCCACCTCAACTAAGCCAGGACTGTGATGCACCTGTCCTGAGCGCTCTGAGGATGGAGACCCGGGGTTCTTTGTAAAGACCAGCCCAGACCCCGTCATGCTCTGGGTGTTACTGTGGGGTCAGCACAGGCCCTGGGGAGACGACCGGGGGGGGGGGGCGGGGGCAGGAGGGGAGCGTGTTGGCCTCACTCCCATCCTCTTGCGGCCCCGTGAGGGGGTCGGACACAGGGACACCGGGGGCCCGGGGCGGCTGTCACCAGGTGCGTGGGGGCTTTCGCCTGACAGAGCCTGGGGAGCACCGGCCGCTCTGTGGCCAGGCTGGCTCTGCCCTCGCCGGCTCTGGGCAGCTGGCTTCCCTGTCCTGCTTCAGGTATGAGGGGCCTCCCCCCCCACCCCTGAGGGTCCCGTGTCACCTTGCTGCTTCATCCCCAACTGCCCTGCTGGGTCCCGCGGCCCGGACGGCGCTGCCTGAGGCCTGGCCGTGGAAGCCGCTAGAAGCCCGTCTCCCTGCTGGGGAGGGAGGGGGCGTGTGCAGCTCAGGCCACAGCCCCCGGAGGCCAGAGCCCAGGCTCAGGGTCACCTGCTCCCTCTCGGAGCACACCTGTGCCGGTCCTGTCTCCCCGGACCCCCCAGGGAACCAGAGACTAGGGGGCCTGGGCGGGCGCTGGGGGCCAGCGGCTCCATTGCTTTTCGGTCACTGACAAGAGGCCCATCTCTCGGCCGATTCCAGGAACAAAGGAATTAATTCCGGGAACAGAGGGAGCCCCTCTGCCATCCGCGCTGGGCAGTCCCTCTCACTCCTCCCTCCCCCCCCCGGGGGAGGGGGCACCCGCACAGCCATCCCGTCTGCCCAGTCATTGGGGTGCGGGCCGGGCCAGCGCCACCTGATGGACAAACCAGGGTCCACTCCAGCCCCACGGGCTGCCGACCTCAGAGACCCGGCACATGGCACCCAACGGCTCCCCGGGCCCCGAGCCCTCCTCATCTGGGTGCCACTAAAGGGGTCCTGCGGACACCGAGGAGGGGGCGCGGAGTCAGAGAGGGCCTTAGAGACACAGGTGGGCCGACACCGGTTTGGCTCAGTGGATAGAGCGTCGGCCTGTGGACTGAAGGGTCCAGGTTCGATTCCGGTCAAGGGCATGTACGCTGGTTGTGGGGCGTGTGCAGGAGGCAGCTGATTGATGATTCTCTCTCATCAGTGTTTCTAACTCTCTATCCCTCTCTCTTCTTCTCTGTAAAAAAAATCAATAAAATATATATTTTAAAAAAGATTTACAAAATGAAAACTTAAAAAAAAGAAAAGACACAGGCGGTGAATCAAGGTGGGTGGGGCCGGACGTGGGGGATGCGGGGCCGGATGGGGGTTTTGACAGACGAGATGCAGGAAGGCTCCCCAATGTGGGGGAGGGGGCTGCTTTCACCCGCAGAGCTGTCCAGTCTCGGCAGCCCCGTGGTCTCAGACCCTCTGACAGATTTGTCTGGGCACCTGTTTCCCTCCCACAGAAGGTCTGACCGGAGCCCCTCACCCCCAGCTGCAGCGGGCAGGGCTTTCCCACCAGGACCCTCCCCTCCAGGGGCTCCTGTCTGTGAGAGCAGAGCCCGAGGCAGGAGCCCTTGGGGTCAGAGTCCTGGCAGCCCGGTCCCGGTCCCGGCTGTTGGGGGGCTGCCTGGGTCATTTCTCTCTGAAAGGTTTGCTGCTCCTGAGAGGCAGGGCCCGGGACCACCTGGGCAGATGCCATCATCGGCCCCGCAATGCAGACCCACCCCCAATGCAGACCCCGGTCCAAGCACGTGTCTGGGGAGGCCACGCAGCAGTGCAGCCTGGGGCGCCTCGGCTGCCGGCACCACTGAGGCAGCAGCTGGCCGGGGCTGCCCTTGGCCGGAGGGGAAGCATCGGGCCGGAGACCACGGAGCCCAGGCTTAGGTGCCAGGGCTGCGTGCGTTTCCCCAGCCAGAGCCCGGCCCCGAGAGGGCATGCTGTCTGCTGCCTCTGCGGGATCCCCGCCTCGGCGAGCCCCTTCTGGAGCCCCCCTCCCCGCCCGCACCCCGCACAGCATCCCTCAGCACCCACAGACGCAGAGGGGGTTCATCCCTGTCAGCGCTGCAGCCTGCGCCCCTGCAGCTGCAATCACGGTTTCGAGTTTCCCTCCAAAGCTCATCCCGGTAAACCCCAAAGACTAAAAGCTCCACCCCCAGGCACCAAGGCCGCCAGGCTGCGGCTGTCCCCCGGGCTCAGCCAGGCCGGAGAGATCGCCGAGCCCGTAGCCTCGGAGAACAGCTCCGAGGGCCAGTCCGCCCGCCCGGCGGAACGCACGCACCAAGGCGAGGACTCCTGCAAACTCATCGTAAGTCTGTGGGGTCCCCCGGCCCAAGCGGGGGCCGGCCGGCCACCAGGTAAGGTCCTGGTTGTGCTTTAGGTTCTGCAGGGGCTCAGCGCTCCCCAGACCCAGGCATCCAACCCAGCGGCTGACGGAGAGTGGGTATCCCTCCCCCCTGCCCCCCTCCCCCTCCTCCCTGCCTCCCCTTTCCCTCTCCCCCCCCTCCCCCCTCCCCCCCCCCCTCGGCCGCCGCGGCTGCTGCGGTTCTGCAGTCACTTGGAGGAGAAAGATTTCGCAGTACGGCATTCTTAAAGCTGCAGTGTCCAATTCTCCTTCAAGCCCGTGTCAGGGACACCGCTCACTTACCGGGGTCTCTGGCGGAGGGTGGGCGGGCGAGCAGCTGGAGGCCGGGGCGGGGGCTCGGAGGAGCCAGGGGGCGGGAATCGGAGGCCCAGGCTCCGGCCGGCGGGGTGAAGCCAGGCCGCCCGCACCGCTCGGAGGAGCCAGGGGGCGGGAATCGGAGGCCCAGGCTCCGGCCGGCGGGGTGAAGCCAGGCCGCCCGCACCGCCCGCACCGCGGCAGCCTCTGCGGCGAGCCAGGTGCCGGCCCGCAGCGCCGGCTGCAATGGAGAGGGATTTTTTCCAACCTCATCCTCCCCACCTCCCCAAATTTCTGCCACAAACTTGGATTCTTTGCAGCTTCCTTCAAATGCAAGACGCTAAAAAAAAAAAAAAAAAAAAAAAAACACCAGCAAGAAAACCCATTTGCATTTTACAATGATTTCGAGAATGTGGCTCCGGTGAACTGACTCAGCTCTCCCCACGCCGCGCGGCCGGGGAGCCGGCGGGGAAGGGCCCGGGGGAAGTTCCCGGAGCCCGGAGTTTGTGCAAAGTGCGGGGAGAGGGCTCCAGCGCGGTTCAAAGCCCCCAGAGCAAGGCGTCCTCCCACCCGGCCCGGCCTCGGGGAGCCCTCAGCGCCTCCCGCCTCCCCGAAAGTTACCTCCGTCCTCCGCTCCGAGCCGCGTCCTCCGCCCGCGAGTGGCAGACTGCGGCTGGGGAGGCAGCCCGATCCCGAGTGTCCTCTGGCTCCGGCACCGAGGATGCAGGAGCCTTTGGCTGCAGCCGGCGCGGGACGGCCTCTCCCCCGCCCCCCGGGTTAATTCAAACCCCTGACACTGCAGGACGCAAGAAGCGTCTCCACAGAGCCTCCTCCCTCCCGCACCTCCTCACAGCCAGGTCCAAGCTTCGCCCCACCTCCTGCATCACAGCGCTTCACCTAAGATGCTTCTCTGGCAGGCGGGAGGGGTGGGGGGGGAGCGGCAGGGAGGGGGACGCTGGGACTGCAGAATCCGTAATCCCGTCCCTCCGGAGCCCACATTTTGGAGAAGGTGGCACTTGTTTGGAAGTTTGAGAATTGCAGCCTGATGCCGGGGACGGAACAGAGAGAGGAAAGGCATGATGGTCTGATTTGCTTTAGACAAGCCCGCATTTTCCTTAAAAAAAAAAAAAAAAAAGGACAGTGGTCGACCCACCTGGAACAGAGAGAATAGGACAAGTCCTCTCTGCCCGCATCTCCCACAGTTTGGGAAATCAGTCTTTGCCGCTTTCCTCCCGGAAAATGCCTCTTAAAAACGTGGCATGCGTGTCGCACATACAAGATGGCCACAAAGTGAGTTTTGTCCCGATGGGTCTGGGGTTCTGGAAGTTCTGGCTCCGGCCTCCACAGGGGGAGCAGCGCCTCAGGCAGAACCGGGTTCCACGGGACATTCCAGGAGAGAGAGGGTCTTTAACGGCAGAGCTGGTGAAAGCAGCTGACACACCGCACGGGAGAGGGTGCAGGACAGAGAAGCCTAGAGGCAGGAGAGGGTGCGGGAAGGAAGGCGCCCCCAGACTCTGAATGCACGCGGGGCGTGTGAGAAAGGACCATGAAGGGGAAAGTGGGGGGCACCCATGACAGAAGCTCCCAGGTACATGGTTCAGGGGGACCCACTGCATCCACTGCAGGTGCAGCCCATCCCGGGAGTGAGAGCTGCGGCTGTGTCTGCGCAGGACGGGGAGGGACGGCCGGGCCCGGGCTGCATTGCGTCAGGCCACCGCGAGCTTATCTCGGGGCTCCTGCCTCACCCTAAAAGGGGAAAATCCTGCCATCACCTCTGGAGTAATCTTGTAGGTCAACATTGGGTAGGAGGCTTTCCCACTGATTCTAACCTAGTCCTTCCTCTACGGCTGTTACCAGCATAAACAAAGCAGTGAGGCAATTGCAAATTAACCCCATGTAGGGCCAACAGACCCTTCCACCCCGTGTGGGCAAACTGCTCGCCGCCCGGGGAGGAGACCGATAGGGAACTGAGCTGGACGTGTTACTTGACAAGGTCTATGTCACAGGTCCATTGGGGCGGCAAAGCTCCGAGGATTGGGGGCTAAAGGGACATCCAACAGGCGTTAGAACTTGTTCTCACAGCACGGGGAGAGAAGGGGAACTCAGACACCCATAGCGCGCCAGCACTGCCACCCAGCAGCCTGCCAGGCTGTGCTGGGGGACAGGGCCCAGGGCAGGCCGTGCTGCACCCCTCGTGTGGCCGGGGGTGGCCGTGCACCCACAGGGGAGTGTTACCGGGAAAGGGACCTCGCAGAGCAGGCAGCCAGATCCCTCCATTTCACAGACAGGAACACTGAGGCCCGAGGCCGCCCGGCCGGGGAGAGGCAGGCCTTCAGATGCTCATCCTGCGGGTTCTCTGCACCTGTCACCGGCCCTGTGAGATGGGCAGTCTGCCTCTGCAGCTTCCGCACGTGACCTTGAGGATGACCTCTCTGCACAGGTGATACCAAGTCTCGGGCAGAGGAGTTTCAGCTCTCGGAGCGCAGAAAGGATGCCGAGTCGTTTTCCTGTGGGCAGAGGCCGGGCCACATACGCAGGCTCGGGAAGCAAAGCCGGCGCTCCTGCCCCCTCCAATGGGGACTCAGAGTGCCACCCGCCTCCGCCTCCTGCGGCTGCTGCCCCAGACGGCCACACACCTGGCGGCTTCCAACAGCAGACACTTGCCCTGGCTGGAGGGGCTCAGTTGGTGGGAGCCTCACCCCATACACCGGAAGGTCGAGGGTTCGATTCCCGGTCAGGGCACATACCTAGGTTGTGGGTTTCGGGGAGCATATGGGAGGCAACCCATTGACATTCTCTTTCATATCAATGTTTCTCTCTCTCCCTGAAAAAAAACAAAACACAATAACCATATCCTTGGAAAAGACAAAAAAAAAAAAAGACAGCTCAGCACCTTTCCCGGCGTTTCAGTCGTGTTGGCGTATTGAGGTCTTCCCGCAGCCTCTGAGCCGGTGCTGCGTGGGCACCGCCACTTACCCTCAGGGGACCTCAGGCGCACGGAGGGCGTGTGGCACGGCTCGGTGGCGGGATCGGGGCCCCTGGCTCAGGAGTCCGTGCTCTCAGCCACACTCCTCTCCCTGGAGCTGGGGGGGTGGGGGGCGGGGTGTCTCTCTCAGCCTGACAGCCGGCCTCCTGTCCAGCCCACAGCCCCAGTGCTTCTCTGACAGATGCTCAGGGTCGCTGGCGGCCGGTGCTCCGTGGTGATGTCAGGTCAAGTGCCGTCCGCGATGCAGCCGGAGGGACTCGGCGAAGCTCACCGCGCAGGTAAGCGTCCGAGGTCACCCTGAGCGTGGGGGGCGATGGCACAGCACCCTCACCCTATCACCAGGGGTTAGCGAAGACACCTGCCAGGCCAACCGTGAGCATGGCACAAGCATTCGTTCTGAAATCAGTAAGGAAGGAGGGCCCGGCCGGCATGGCTCAGTGGTCGACCTGCGAACCAGGTTACGGTTCGATTCCTGGTCAGAGCACATGCCGATTTGCTGGCTCGATTCCCAGTGTGCGGCGTGCAGGAGGCAGCCAATCCATGGTTCTCTCTCATCACTGATATTTCTCTCTCTCTTCCTCTCTGACATCAATAAAAATATTTTTTTTAAAAAGAAAGAAGGAACTTGAGAACATGATCATCTTTCGGGAACTGCCCATGCTATGGGTGTTTGAGTTCCCCTTCTCTCCCCGTGCTGTGAGAACAAGTTCTAACGCCTGTTGGATGTCCCTTTAGCCCCAAATCCTCGGAGCTTTGCCGCCCCAATGGCCCTGTGACATAGACCTTGTCAAGTAACACGTCCAGCCCAGTTCCCTATCCGTCTCCTCCCCAGGCGGCGAGCAGTTTGCCCACACGGGGTGGAAGGGTCTGTTGGCCCTACGTGGGGTTAATTTGCAATTGCCTCACTGCTTTGTTTATGCTGGTAACAGCCGTAGAGGAAGGACTAGGTTAGAATCAGTGGGAAAGCCTCCTACCCAATGTTGACCTACAAGATTACTCCAGAGGTGATGGCAGGATTTTCCCCTTTTAGGGTGAGGCAGGAGCCCCGAGATAAGCTCGCGGTGGCCTGACTCAGGAGAGTCCCTGCCTCTTCTGGGGGGCAGTACCTCTGGGCTGGAGCTGGAGAGCGGGGGTGTCCCCGCAGCGGCCCCTCTTCCCGGAGCCACGCCTCTGTGATGACCTTCGGGGGGTCGGCTGGCCTTTTCTCCACCAACACAAACCCCGTCCCGGGGAGGGGCCGAGAGGGGAAGGCTTTCCCGTCCTGACCACCTGCGTGGCCCGTGTGGGTAACTGCTCTGCCCCGTCCATTCTGCTCGGAGCAATGCCCTGGAGGCGCCGGTGACAAAGCCAGGCGCGAGAGCCCTTCCCCCGGGCAGCCGCACTGTGATGCAGACTCCTCCATCACCTGCTACGGTGGCAGCCCCCTACCCCCTACCCACCCCACCCGCCTCTCAGCACGTTTCCGCAGAGCCACACACGCCCAGATGCCGACCCGTGCGCTCTGTGGGCGTCCCCCCTCGTCCATGTAAAGAGTGTTTATTGAGCACCTACTACGTGCGGGCAGGGGGGAGATGCACACCTGTCAGCACTGGGCTCACCGTGGGCCCACGCTCCCTAGATGGCTCATCCATTTCTCCAAGGTGCTGGCGGTCCCCTGCTTCCGCTGACATTCCTCCCCAGGCGAGTGAAGACACTGCCCAGGGCGGAGGGCGGAGGGCGGAGGGCGGCTCCGGGCCTGGCTGCCCGAGGAAAGGTGGTGCAGTGCAAGGCGGCCCCTGCCTGGGGCCCTGGGAACGGCCGCCTCGGCTGTGGAACCCACCTCGCCTGGGCTGTGGCCTCATCAGAGTCCTCCCGCCTCCCAGTCAGCACCCCAGTGGCCCCTCGCTCTCCTCTCAATCCGGCTGTGCAGGTGTCAGCACCGGGCGGGGTGTCAGCACCGGGCAGGTGTCAGCGCCTGACAGCGTAGGGTTCTTTGTGGGTTTGTCACACGTGCGCCTGCAGCGAGGGCGGCTTCCCCAGCTCAGAGCCGTCGGCTGTTTCATTCACGGCGTGTCCCTCGGGCCAGAGCAGCGCTCAGCACACAGTAGGGCCCCAGAAATATTTGTAAACGAAAGAATAAACGAGTGAGCGCATTCCCTCCCTTCCCCCCTGTGCCTGGTGCGATTCTCCCTCAGTCCCGGGCAAACCTCCCGCCTCCACCCTCAGGGCCCTCTAATCCCCCTGCGAGTGGCACCGGCTCCCACGGCCACGCGGCTCCGCAGACCCCCGCGGGGAGGCCGCGGGCTGGCAGGATGGCTAGCGCCGTCCGTCCTGCAGCTGTGCGCTGGGCAGCTGGGCCTCACCTGGAACAAAATGCAAATGCTCAGGCCGGGAGGCTGTGGGTCCGCCTTCCTCTCCACCGCAGCCTCCCCTGGCCACTCTCTCCTCTCCCTGCTCAGCCCTGCAGCTCTGGCCTCCTTGAGGGGCTGGGGGTTGGGGGGGCCTCTGAAACGCCCCCCTCCATCTCCTGTCCCCTGGAAACCCCCTGAGCAGCTGCTCACCTTCACCTGCAGGTCAGCTGGTCCCGCCTCTGGCAGCCTCTTTGGCAGCTCCCTGTCTGCATGCCCCTCCCCTTTGGGCTCCCAGACAGCCCCCCCCCGCCCCCCCCCCCCCCGGCATCTGCTCTGCCTTTGGTCCTCTGGTCCCCCAGCCCCGCCTGGCACGTAGGATTCTGTCTGTTCTCGGGTCCGTCACGGATCTGCCTGTGCACATCAATAACAACAGCGGTGACTGGGAAAGGGATGGCGGCTGCCTCCAGACGGTCCTTCCAGAGCCTTCTGTGCCCACACCTGCATCAATCTGCTCGCTGCCATGACGAAGCACCGCAGACGCTTGGCACCAACAGCAGAAGCGCGTCCGGTGCTGAGGCTGGCGCCGGAGAGCGGGCTGGCGCAGGGACTTCCTCCCGAGGCCTCTCGCCTGGCCCGTCCCTCCGTGTCCTCACATGGCCAGCCTCCCTGTGTCCTCTCCTTACAGGACACCGTCAGGACTGGCTGGGGGCCCGCCCCGCTGAGCTCATTCTAGCGGAATGCAGTCCTTCTGAGGTGCTGGGGGTTCGGGCTGCGGCATGTGGAATCGGGGACACATACCAACACCTGCACTGGCCACCAAACTCCCACCCGTCACCGGCCGAGCCCCTGCTCTCCTCTGCCTCCTCCAGGGACCCCTGCGTCCTGAAACTCAGGTTTTACTCCCGGATCCTTGTTGCTCCGGCTGGTTATCCGACCGCTGAGCCCCCCAGCCAGCAGCTGTCCCGTGGGCTGAGCGCTCAGTGAGCGCTGCCCTAGGGCGCCCCACACTCCAGCCCCCATCACCCGGAGGCAGCACTGACTGCCCCATGTGACTGCAGGCGGGACCCACGTTCACAGGTCACAGGAGCTGCCCGAGGTCATGGAGCTGAGAGTGGGGGTCCCGCAGGGGGACCCAGCCTTGCACCCCCTCGGCACGCGCGCTGAACATCGTGTGTGCCCCCAGATCCCGAGGGCACATCGCCAACAGGGCGGGCACTAGGACAGACGGACAGACAGACCGCCAACAGGCAGGGCCGCTGACAGACTGACCGCCAACGAGACAGAAACCTTCTGGGCTGCGCGTGTGGGAGAGCGGTAAAGAGCGAGGCAGCGAGTCTGGCTCAGAGAGCGGCTGGGAGCCGCCCCTGCCCCGACGGGCCCACCGGCCACTGCTCACCTGTTCCAGCGAGCAGCGGGACGGGGGTGCCGAGTCAGGGCCGGCAGGGTCAGGAAACAAATCACAGGACTGACTCCTCATTAAAGCTGAGCTTCAGACAAACAGCAGATTACCTTTTACTATCAGCATGTCCCATGCAGGATTTGGAATATTCATTTGTTGCTCATCTGAAATGCAAATGTACTGGGTGTCGCCTAGTTTGCCTAGCGACCCCGTGCTCAGCTCACGATTGGTCTGAAAAGGCGGGAGAGGACGCGGTGCGCTCTGGAGAGGTTTCCTTCCAAAACGGGGAACAGGAAGATCAGTGCTTAAGCAATGGATGTAGCAGATGAGAACCGCATGAACGACACGAGTTATACACACAGAGGCTTAAACAAATAAAAGTTTACTTCTCTTTCTCGTGAAAAGAAAACCCCGGAGGTGGGAGGCCCTGGGGTGTCACGTGGTGCCACAGCCCCGCCCGGAACCCGGGCTCCTTCTACCTTTCTCTTCTGTCGTCCTTGGCCTCTGACTTCCGGCCTCACCGTGGCCTCGGGAGCCAGCAGAGTTGCCGGTGCCCCAGCTGTCACATCAGCATTCCAGGCAGGAACCCAGGAGCAGACAGGGAACGGCTCTGACAGAAGCACGTGCCCGCGCTCTATCTCCCCCTTTCGCCTCATTGGCCAGAACTTGGCCATGTGGCCACATGTAGCTGCAAGAGAAGCTCGGAAACGGGTGTGAGAACTGTGCGTCGCCGCGTTGAATAAAGTCAAGGGTCCGTGACCAGAGAGGAGGCTGGGGACTGGGGAGGCAGAGAGACCCAAAGACACTGTCTTCTTTGTATATGAGGACACCTGGCCTTTTCTCAGGGGGATGCTGGGAGCCCACTTTTGAAAAACATAGGCAGTTTAATGAGCCTGCTATTTTGTTTTATAGACTTCACTTGTCATGGTGCTAAGCCACCAAGGGTACCATTGAATATAATAAAAGAGTAATAAAATGAAGCGGCAGGATTGTTATTTTTTTATATACCTAAGATCTAATTTTTAAAAGTACGTTTTTAAGGACAAGAGTAAACTCCTTGAAGAATAAATTCCTGGTCTTGGTGGATCTCCGTAGAGATTCTAACTCAATTCCGGCTTCGTCTAGAGCAGTGGTTCTCCACCTTCCTAATGCTTCGACCCTTTAATACAGTCCTCATATTGCGGTGACCCCCAACCATAAAATTATTTTCGTTGCTCCTTCATAATGTAAATATCTGTGTTTTCCGATGGTCCTAGGCTCCACGGCGGTAAAAGGTCTAGCAGGGTCGCCTAAGACCGTCAGAGGATGCGCCCCCCCTCCTGGGCCATGAAGACCCTCACTGACGCCTGGCTGGCGTAGCTCAACCACTTGAGTGTTGACCTAGAAACCAGGAGGTCACAGTTCAATTCACAGTCAAGGGCACATGCCAGGGGTTTCAGGCTCAATCCTCAGTAGGGGGTGTGCAGGAGGCAGCCGATCCATGATTCTCTGTCATCATGGATGCTTCTCTCTATCTCTCCCTTTCTCTGTGAAACCAATAAAAACGTGTGTGAGCGTGAGTGTGTGTGTGTGAGTGTGTGAGTGTGTGAGTGTGTGTGTAAGAGTGTGTGTATAAGAGTGTGTGTGTGTGTGTGTATGTGTGTGTATGTGAGTGAGTGTATTTGTGAGTGTGTGTGTGTGTGTGTAAGAGTGTGTGAGTGAGTGTGGGTGGGTGTGAGTGTGTGTGTGTATGTATGTGTGTGAGAGTGTGTGTGTGTGTGAGTGTGTGTGTGTAAGAGTGTGTGTGAGTGTGTGTGTGTGTGTGAGAGTGTGTGTGTGTGAGTGTGTGTGTGTGTGTAAGAGTGTGTGAGTGAGTGTGGGTGTGTGTGAGTGTGTGTGTGTGAGTGTGTGTGTGTGTGAGTGTGTGTGTGTGTGTATGTGTGTGAGAGTGTGTGTGTGTGTATGTGTGTGAGAGTGTGTGTGAGTGTGTGTGTGTAAGAGTGTGTGTGTGAGTGTGTGTGTGTGTGTGTGTGTATGTGTGTGAGTGTGTGTGTGTGGGTGTGGGTGTGTGTTTAAGAAAGACCTCACTGACTGTGAGCAGGCCTACGGGGGACTTGTGTTTGGGGACAATTCTCTGAGCTCCTGAAGTCCCTCATCGGTTCACACGGGTCCCCTGAGTTCTGCTGGGAACATCTCACCTTTTAGGTTTAGTGTCAAGCTCACCCCTGAACTGAGCGAGGAAAAGAAAGCCTTACTTTCCGTCAATCCCATTGTCATTTAACAGGATGGGGCTTGGGCTCCGTGTCAGTCGCAGGCCCAGGCTTGAGGCCACCGTTCCCAGCTCCAGGGTGAGCGGGGACACACAGGCAGGCATGCACAGGACCGGCCTGCGCCACCCTTAGCTCAGTAACTACTTTGAGGAGAGAGAGACGTTTGCCATAAAAGAGTTTCCTAGGGCCAGTATCTGCAGGAGCGCCCCCATGTGGAGGAGCGGGGGCTTGCCTCCATCACCTCCTGCTGACCCAGAGGATGGATCCAGAGGCTCCTGTCTCCCAGGACCCCGACATGGCACTTCAGGTGAGAAAGCTTCTGGGGACGAGGTGTGGGTCTGGAGTCTCAGACCTCCCAGCCTGGAGGGGAGGGAGGCTGGGAGGAAGAGTGGCCTCCAGGGGCTGAGGGGAGCACGAGAAGTGCTAACAAAAGAGCAGCTGGAGAGGTTGTTTTCTTTTTAAATATATTTTATTGATTTTTTACAGAGGAAGGGAGAAGGATAGAGAGTTAGAAACATTGGTGAGGAAAACATCAATCAGCTGCCTCCTGCACACCCCCCACCAGGGATGTGCCCGCAACCAAGGTATATGCCCCTGACCGGAATCGAACCCGGAATCCCCCAGTCTGAAGGATGACGCTCTATCCCCTGAGCCAAACCGGCCAGGGCGAGAGGTGGTTTTCACTGGAATCCAAGATAGCGGTGAGCCTTCCCGGAGGAAGGAGCCCCCGAAGACCCTTCAAACGCCTGCGGAGCCCCGGGGCAGACAGACCTCACCTGGCCCTCTCCTCCCTTCTGTCCTGCTGGGATCCCGAGCCACAGGCCACAACAGCAAGGGAGACGCTCACCAGAGTGTGTGTGTGAGTGTGTGTGTTTGAGTGTGTGAGAGTGTGTGTGTGTGTGTGAGAGTGTGTATGAGTGTCTATGTGTGAGTGTGTGTGTGAGTGTGTGTGTGAGAGTGTGTGTGTGTGAGTGTGTGTGTATGAGTGTGTGAGTGTGTGTATGTGTGTGTGAGTGTGTGTATGTGTGTGTGAGTGTGTGTGTGTGTGTGAGAGTGTGTATGAGTGTCTGTGTGTGAGTGTGTGTGTGAGTGTGTGTGTGAGAGTGTGTGTGTGTGTGAGTGTGTGTGTATGAGTGTGTGAGTGTGTGTATGTGTGTGTGAGTGTATGTGTGTGTGAGTGTGTGTGTGTGTGAGTGTGTGTATGAGTGTCTGTGTGTGAGTGTGTGTGTGTGAGTGTGTGTGTGTGAGTGTGTGTGTGTGAGTTTGTGTGTGTGTATGTGTGAGAGTGTGTGTGTGAGTGTGAGTGTGTGTGTGTGAGTGTGTGTGTGTGTATGTGTGTGTGAGTGTGTGTATGTGTGTGTGAGTGTGTGTGAGTGTGTGTGTGAGTTTGTGTGTGTGTGTATGTGAGTGTGAGTGTGTGTGAGAGTGTGTGTGTGTGAGTTTGTGTGTGTGAGTGTGTAAGTGTATGTGTGTGTGTGTGAGTGTGTGTAAGTGTATGTGTGTGTGAGTGTGTTTGAGTGTGTGAGTGTGTGTGTGTGTGTGAGTGTGTGTATGAGTGTGAGTGTGTATACACAGGATCCCCACCTCCCCAACCCCACCCCAGGAGCCAGGGCAGGCAGGAGCTTAATGGTGGTGACTATCACAGGGGACTAGACTTTTGAAGTCTGGGCTGGACAGAGAGGCCAGGGAGGTGGCTTTCATCCTTAGCTTTCCATCTGGAACATTCCGGCAGGCGTGCCCCCGCAGTGGGAGAAGGTGAAGTTCTCTCTCGCAGCCAGTGAGTCCCGGTGGCCACACACAGGAGCGTTAAGGGGCCAGGCTCACCTCCCCACTGCAGGGGGCGCGATGGGCACGTGCACTAGCGAGGGCTCGGCCTGCACCCCGGCCTCCCCGCGAGCTCCTGCCTCTGGGTTCTGTCTGTGACTGGTGCTTCTTGAGGACCCGGGAGCCCGGAGCCTCACTCTGACATGGCCTGGCGTCCTGGAACTCAGTGCCGATACTCACTTGGTGCCTCGTCCACGCGGCGCTCACTTCTGGAAGCGCCAGAGAGACGTCATGGCCTCAAGACCCAGTTGCGCGGGTCCTGGGTAGGGAAGGTTTCGGGGCCCTCGGGGTCCGCTTGAATTTCCTACGCCATTGACTTTGGAGCAGGGACTCACACGAACTGAGCCTTCTCCATCCGGGACCGGTACTCAGGCACAGGGTCTGCTTAAGCCCACACATGGCCATCCTTCACAATCAGACTGCGTGGGACAGGTGCGGCGGCGGCGAGCGGGCCCCCGAGGCGTGGAGGAGCTGGGGCCTCGGGGAGGATTCTGCTGCGTGGACATTGGCTGCTGTCCCAGCTCTGACAAGTGTCAGTCTTGGGGCTAACCCTCCATATATCTCCCTTTTCGGTGTCTTAAAAAAAATTGTGATGAAGTGTTCAATTCAACAGCATTACGTACTCACGACGCTGAGTAACCATCCCCAGGTCCATCTGCAGAACTTTGCTCATCTTTCCCAACAGAAACTGCACCCAAACAGTACCACCTCCCTCTGACCTCCCCGCCCCTGGCACCACCTTCCTACTTTCTGTCTCTCTGAGGTGCCTATTCCGGGCTTCCTTCACTCAGTGTAATGTCTTCCAGGTTCATCCATGTTGTAGCGTGGATCCGAATTTCCTTCCTTTTGTGGCGGGAGACTATTTCACGGTGTGGACATCCACAAGTTGTCTGTCTGCCGACTGATACTTGGGTTGTTTCCATCTTTGGAAGAATGTGACTGTGCTGCAGTTGAGTGCTCACATACAAGTTTCTGAGTCCTAGCTTTCAGTTCTTGGTGTGCAAACCTAGAAGGGGAATTGCTGGTCCCACAGGGATTCTGGGTAACCTTTGGAGGAACCTCTAGGCCAGTGGTCGGCAAACTCCTAGTCCACAGAGCCAAATATCCACAGTACAACACTTGGAATTTCTTTGGAGAGCCAAATTTTTTAAACTTAAACTTCTTCCAAATGCCATTTCTTCAAAATAGACTCACCCAGGCCGTGGTATTTTGTGGAAGAGCCACACTCAAGGGGCCAAAGAGCCGCATGTGGCTCGAGAACCGCAGTTTGCCAACCAAGGGTCCAGGCTGTTTTCCAAGCATCGGCACTCCATCAGCCATGCACAAGGAACCCGATTTCTCCACACCCTCACAGCACTGACTTCCCCTTTTGTGCATTTGATCCCAGCCACCTAGTGGGGTGTGAAATGATGTCTCATTTTGATCTGCTTTTCCCTAAGGACTAATGATGTTGAGCATCTTTCCATATGCTTATTGATCATTGTGTCTTCTTTGGAAAAAAATATCTATTCGTGCTTTTTTGCCCGTTTTCAAATGGGGTTGTTCGGTTTTCTTGTTGAGTTGTAGGATATTAGATATCAGTTGTAGGGTATTTTAGATATTAATCCCTTATCAGACACATGATTTTCAAGTAGTTTCTACTATTCTGTAGGTTGTTTTTCAACTCTCCTTAAAAAAAATGTTTTTATTGATTTTTTTTTTTTTTAGAGAGAGGAAGGGAGAGGGTGAGAGAGAAACATTGATGTGAGTGAGAAACATTGATCAGTTGCCTTCTGTACGCACCCTGACTGGGGACTGAACCCACATCCTGTGCATGTGCTCTGAACAGAAATTGAACTAGTGTCCCTTCAGGGCATGGTATGATGTTCAACCAACTGAGCCACACCGGCCAGGGCTCTTTGCACTCCCTGGATGGTGTCTTTGATGTAAAAAAACACACAAACTGGCCTGACAGAAACCTGCCATTGACAGCTATGCTATATTAACGAATTCACCCATTTTAACCCACAAGCATGAATCATGGGGGGCCTGGTGCTGGATGCTGGGGGGGGGGGGAAAGAGTTCTGTGTCAAAAGACACAGAAGCCACCAGACAGCTCACCTTCAAAGTGTCTACCATCTAGCTGACAAGACACATAAACCAGAGAGGCTGAAAACCAGTGACAATGAATGTCAGCAAACGCCATCCGAGCATCTCAAAGGTGTGAATTGCAGTCATGTGACCAGAGAGAGCCATGTCAGGGGAGGTGGGTCAGGGCAAGCCGCACAAGCTCTGCACCGCCTGCCCCGAACCACACCATCCAATCTCTCACCAGTAATTGATACTTCCCATTGTAGGCGCGCTGTGATAAGTCAGGAAGAACTCGAGAACCACAACTCCAGGTTGTGAGCAGGTGGGCGGTAAGAAGCGAGTGCTCCCAGACTGCGAGAGGGATGACCCACTGCTGGCTTAGGCCCAATCCCCACAGGGAGCGGGCCTAAGCCAGCAGGTGGACATCCCCTGAGGGGTCCTGGACTGCGAAAGAGTGCCGACCAGGCTGAGGGAGCCTCCTGCCCCAGTGCACGAATTTTGTGCACTGAGCCTCTAATTAATAACTGAAAGGAGCAAAGGAAAGCTGCTTATCTGTCAGTCACACCTGGAAGCAGTTCATTGGCCACTGCAAGGATCAGAAACCTGAGATGCACAAGCTCCTGGACAAAGGGAGTCCTCTCTGGCCCTTGCGGCCTCCGGCCACTCCTGGCTTGTGGAACGCACATGCATTACATTCACACACATGCCCGTGGCCTGGGCTCCACACAATGGACCATGGACTTGAACTGCTGCATCGGACCAGGCTCCACTGCGAAGTGGAAACTTTGGACACTGGCTTGCTTCTAGCTTTAGTGAAGCCCCCGCTGCACATTTTCCCGAACTGGATTAAGGAAACCGAGACTTTGGAAACATAGAAATACAATTCCACGCAAAGAAAACCCATTTGTTATCCCGTGAGAGACTTAGAAGATTCTTTTTCTCAAGATATAGCAAGAACCACAGAACTCCCCCATGCAGTCCTCCAAAACAACATGGCTTCTTACTGGCGGATGCCCACGTTTGCACCATGTATCACTGCTGAGTGACATGTCTGATATTTAAGGCAAAGTGCACTCACACTTCAGGGAGCCTCGCTGACTAGCGTGGCCGGCTCTCCCATGACAGCCTAAACCAGTGGTCGGCAAACCGTGGCTCGTGAGCCACATGCGGCTCTTTGAACCCTTGAGTGTGGCTCTTCCACAAAATACCACTTGTGGGCGCACACGTACAGTGCGATCGAAACTTTGTGGCCCAGGTGCAGAAGTCGGTTTTCGGCCTGGGCGAGTCCATTTTGAAGAAGTGGCGTTTAGAACACTCAAGGGACCAGAGAGCTGCATGTGGCTCGCGAGCTGCAGTTTGCCGACCACTGGTCCACACTCACTGTGGGGAGCTACGTCTCCTGGCCCCAAAGACTCGCTTTGAGAGTGAGGGTCCCCACCTGCTTAAACCGAAAGCCCAGACAGTATCTTTGATTCTTCCTCTTCCCTGTCATCACATCGAACACATCAGCAGACCCTGTCCATTTCCTTCCTTGAGCCTCTCTCTGCGGAACACAGGTGCCTCCTGTGTGTTAACCATGTTTTTATTTGGCATCGGGGGCCTGGCTGACCCTGGAGGAGGTGCCCCCCCTCAAGGACAGCCAATTCCTAGGAATAGTAAATGATTCCCTGGGGAGGGCACATTTCCCTTACAAACCAACCCATAGGAAGCCCACACCTCCCACCTCCTCCTCCAGGGGGCGCTCACACCCAGGGCCGCTGTCCCCTGCCCTGATACACCCAGGGCAGCCCTTAAGTCCCCAAACCACTGAAACTGTTCACTGAGGCCGGGCCTGAGCCTGCTGACCCCGTGTTCCCACAGAAACCGCATGCAGGCTTTTGTCCACATTCCCTGTTCCCTCTGCCTCCGGCCGACCCTGGTGACATGTGGCATGTGACATGTGGCTGTACGGGTGACTTGGCCTGCCCCCTCCTCTTGGGGACTGTAACCAACCGTCTTCCCAATGACAGTCACCTCCCGATCGGCTGGCCTTGCCACGCCTGAACGATCACACCTTTCCAATCAGCCCGGAGTTGTGTCTCTGGCCTGTCTGGACCCTTCGAAGGCTTCCCACCCGCTGTGTGCTCTCCATGAGGCCTGAGGCCCAGGAACCAGGGACTTTTTCCAAATGAAGACGATTTCATATCCTCCAGAGCCCTCCACTACACGTGGGAAGAAAAGCCACAACCTCCATGGCCTCTGAGCCAGTGCGCCCGGCTCCTACCTCTTGCTCAGGATCCCGGCCACACAGCTTCCTGTCAGTGCTTCAGAGACACCGGGCGGGCTCTGCCTCGGCCTTTGCACACACCATTCTCTCTGCCCGGGACACCGTCCCCAGCCTGCGGGACCGGCCTCTCCCCTCCTCTCAGTCAAAGGTCACCGCTCGGAGTGGGCTTCCTTAACCAGGCTGTCAGACATCCCATTCCGAGTTCTGATTGTCTTTTCTTTATCACACTTGCCACTCTGCCATGTTCTTTACTTGTTTGTTGTCCATCTCCCCATCCACCACACCTCCACTTGGAGTCAAACATAAGCTCCTTGAGAACAGGGACCTTGTTCACAGCTGTGTCCCCCCAAGTCTACACAGCCTGGCGTGTAGCACTGGACCGATTCATGCGGGGACCTTACCTGTACTCCCAGGACCGGAGCGGGGAGGGATGGGAGGAGCTGAGGGGTGCAGAGTTGTCCCAGGCTGTGGCCTTGCAGCCCCTAGGGAGTGCCGGCTCACCAGAGGCTCCCACACTCCTGGCCGGGGGCCAGGCCGCCGCAGTGCCAGGGCCGGGAAGGGCAGACAGTCCTGCTTCCTGGCCCAGCCGACGGGAAGCGCCTGTGTCTCGTGAGGTCCTGCTGACCATCGCACTTTCCCCAGACCCCAGGCTCACCGGCCGCCGGCTCCGCAGCTGGGCCGTCCCCGGCCGCACGGAGCTCGGCTTGGCCCGCAGGATGCAATGCAGCGCTGCTGGTGCAGAGACGTCTGGGGTGGCTGCCAGCGCTTTATCTTTCCGTTTCATCTGCCAGCCAAGAGCTTTCCCTGCTTTTGCCTCTGAGAGCTTAAAACAAGGAATGCTGACCTTGAGTACAGGTGCCTCTTGCTTTGTTACTCAAGGTCCCCTGTCCTCGTTCACATCTGGGCCAGCTGCTCCCACCTTCTTTCCTTTGCTTGACACCCCCGCCCCCCAACTCCCCCCCCCCACACACACACACCTCCCCAGGCAGCCTCAAAGCAAAGTTTTGCTTTTCCCACCCTGAGATCTGGCTCAGGCAGTAGCAGCATTTCTCTTTTTCCCCCAAGGGCACTGGGGTACCCCTTCGGACTGGGGCCCAGTGGCCACTCAAGTTCCCAGAATCACTCAGCCAAGTGCAGAGCCAAGGGGATCCGGCACCCGGCCTTGGAGGCTCTGGCTCCCCACCTTGCATCACATTCATCTGACAAGCACTTTTGGAGGCTCTATCATTTGCCAGACAGTGGTCAGCCAGGGCCTGCCTCGCTGGACCTGGTAGGGACTGTGGCCGCATCAGTGTGGTGTAGCTATCCAAGCAGATGCTCCTGGAGCTCATCCCACCCAGGATGGCTGAAATCCCGCCGAGTCCCAGCAGCCCGTCGCAGGCCCCCAGACGGCTTGGGCCTTGGTGACGCTGGGTCCAGCCCCGCTTCCCTTTAACGTCCGGAACCCGTGTGTATCCTTACTGGGCAAACGGGACTTTGCAGGTGTGACTGAAGGTAAAGACTCTGACACGGGGAGAGTCAAAGCACGTGACGGTCTGTTGTGGCTTTGACGATGGAGCTCGGGGGCCAAAGCCTGGGGATGTGATGCCGCTGGATGCTGGGAATGGCCTTCTGCTGACAGCCAGCAAGGAAGCATGGATCTCGGTCCCAAACCACAAGGAACTAAATCCTGCCAGCACCCAACTGAGCAAGAGAAGGGCTCCCCAAGGAAGGGACACAGCCCATGGGGACCCGCGTGGGACTTCTGACTGACGGGACTGGAAAAGTCTATGTTTGCGTTGTTTAAGCCACTAAATGGGGGCAAGTTGAGCGGACAGACAGCTATTCATGGAGACTCTTGAAGCCATCCTTTACAAAGCAGGGCGCTGGTGTTCTTGTGCCTGGGGAGGGAAAGATCTTCTGTGGCCATGACACCTGTTCATTACCCCACCACCACCACCACCACCACCACCACCACCACCATCACCACCACCACCACCACCACCACCATCACCACCATCACCACCACCATCACCACCACCACCACCACTACCATCACCACCACCACCACCACCACCATCACCACCACCACCACCACCACCACCACCACCACCATCACCACCACCACCATCACCACCACCACCACCACCACCACCACCACCAAAACCAAGCGTGTACGGGCAGGACTGACCAGGGAACGCTGCCCAAAAATAAACTCCACAGACGTCCTCATGAGTCACTCATCACCCTGGGTCTCTGTCCATGTCTGCGTCTGCGAAGCTGCCTGTGACCCTGACGTCTGCCCACCCTGCGACTGAGGAAGACAGACAAACCTGCTGACAGAGCCCCCGGGTGCCCGGACAAGCCCAGTTCAGGTCCGGGGACCCTGCAGGGGATGGGGCGACATCTCCTCTCTCTGGCTCCCTCCAGTGTCTCCCGCACACCTGGCGGCTGATGGTGTGGCCTGGAGGGTCTGCTGCACGGTTAGAAATGGTGCTGACGCTGGGACTTAGGTCCAGCCACCAGGTTTAGATATTTGCTTTGGGGGCCGTACTCTCACACCTGGATGAGACCACACCGCTTGCAGATGGAAAGAAAGCAAAGCAGTGATCCAGCTCAGACGAGAAGGTGCTGAGCGGGGAGAGACGGAAGTAAGCACTGAAGGTGAGTGAGAAGAGCGGAGAAACAGAAAGGCCCCCGTGATGTGTGGGGTGGAAATACTCCCGGGAAACCAGGTATGACATCCTAGGCTCGTTGCCGTCATTCCTCAGACCCTGCCCCACAACATGCAACTGCACACACACACACTTTCTTAATAAGCCGGTTACAAATGACCAGCCTTGGGGGGTATTTTTAAAGATGCCTTCAGGGTACCTGACGATCACCCTCATGATGGCTGCAGAGGGGTCTGGGAAAGGCCGCTCCGCTCACCTGTCTCTGGGCACCTGGCCTCTCCCGTCTGTGCCTGCCTTAGCCCGGGCTTACATGGCTGTGCGGGTGCATGGTGCGCCCAGAGTTACAGAGCGTGGGAAAGGCTCCTACCAGGAGTCCTGGTATCGCCCAGTCCGGTTTGGCTGGTCCCTGCCCAGACCCTACTGCCCATGTCCAGCTGTGGAGACAGCCGGCGGGTACCTGGTTCCTTGACCCTCTCCGCACAAGCCCCACCCAGGATGGCCGAGTTCCAGCAGCCCAGTGCAGGCCCCCAGATGGCTTGGGGCTTGGTGACGCTGGGGCCCAGCCCCCCTCGCCTCCCCAGCGTTCCTGGAACCCTCTTGCCCAACATCCTGTGTGGCAATTCTGCCTGTTGGCCCTACTTCGTCCTGCTGGCCACTGCCAAGTTTCCTCTGCCAGTTCCCGACCGGCTACCTCCACCAGACCCTTCAAGAAACAAAAAGCTGCTTCCCATTTTCCCGCTCGGGTCAGATCCCCTCTTTCAGGGGGTCCAGTGTCCTTCAGTGAGATGGCCACGCATTCTTTCCTCTCAAGGATGGGAGGAAGCAGGGAGGAGCAGCTGCCTCTGAAATCTCGGGGCGCCCTGGGCACACACATAGTGCAGTGGGGCTGGGAGAAAAGTGGGCACAGGGTTGCTCCGGGCTGCGGAGCAAGGACTGCATGATAACGGCGAGGAGTCGGGTAGAGGACCATATATAAGGTGACCAGACGTCCCAATGTTTAACAACTGGTCCTGTGGCATTAAAAAAAAAAAAAGTCCCGATTTTTTGAAAGATAAATCGGGATTTTTTTTAAAAGGCCGCGGCACGCGGGACAAATTGTTAAAAATCGGGTCTGTCCCGCCAAAAGCGGGACATCTGGTCACGTTAACCACATACCATTCACTGGATGGCGAGCCAGGCAGCTGGCCAGGCTCCCTCACATCACTCCACAGAGAGGGCAGGGCCTTCCTCCCACTTACTGTCTCCCTAACAAAGCCACCCACCCAGGGGCAGGCTGCCGTTTACTGGGCACGTGTCACCGGCCTGAGAGCCCTGGGCCGGTGCTCTCACTGGCCCCCCGGGCACAGGTGAAGAAACCGAGCCCCGGTCACCGTCAAGGTCACGCGGGGATCAACACAAATAAAGCTGCCTGGCGGAGGCGTGGGAACAGCGGGCTCTCGGACCCCTCAATCAATACCTCTGGATGCTGAACATGGGAGAACCCTGCCTCTTATCAGACCACCCGGATGGCGAAAAACGAGGCCTATAGCGCGTGTCAGAGTCTGGGGAGGAGCCAGCGAGCAGGCTCCCGGGCTCCCGCCCGGACACAGCCTCTCCCCGCGGCCCCTGCGTCTCAAAGGCAGCCCCTCCGCCCCCAGCGGGGCCCGGCGCCGCGAACGGGAGGGAGGACGCGCCGCCTGGCCGAGCCCTGCGCTCCTAAGTCCAGCGCAGGCAACCGCGCGAACCCGGAAATCGTCCCGGAGGCCCCGCCCCCTCGCCCCCTGACCCGAGCCGGGGGGCGTGGCCTCGCCTACGCCTCCGCCTTCAGCGCGCGCCACGAGCTCAATCCCAGTGCGCGTGCGCGCGCCCCTGACGCGGAGACCCCCTGCGCGCGCGCCCCTGACGCGGGGACCCCCTGCGCGCGCGCCGAGGACGCCCGGGTCTCCGCGCTTCCGGGCAGGGAAGGGGCCGCGGGCTGAACGCGCCCTCCCGGCTCGCCGCCCCGGCTCCGCTGGCGGAACCCGAGCGCGCGGCGGGCGCGGGGCCGTGACGCACACCTGTCGGCCGCCCGGCCCGCGGACTAGGAGGGTGCGCGGCGCCCCGCGCTTCGCGACCTTCTTACTTCGCGACGCAGTAAGCTCTTCCCCCGCTCCCCGCGGCTCCTTTGGCCGAACCGGAGGTCGGTGGGTCGGCCGCCGGCCGCGCGGCGGTGAAACCCGCGGGCCTTCCGCTGGGGCGTCCCCTTCGCCACCCCCGCCTGCTGCAGCCGCTGGGAAGCCGCGGGCAGAGCTTGCTGGCTCCCCTCGCACCCTCGCTGCAAATAAATGGCTGTCCGCGCCCTGCCCTGCCCCCGGCGCAGGTCTGTCTGCTGGCGGATCTGCAGTGGCAGCCTGGCCCCTGCGTGGCTAGTCCTGGGCGCGCACACACACACACACTCACACACACGTACACATACACACACACACACGCACACATACACTCACACACACACATACACTCACACACACACTCACACACACACTCACACTCACACACACACACACTCACACACATACTCACATACTCACACGCACACACACACACACTCACACACACACTCACACACACATACACACTCACACACACACACACATACACTCACACACACTCACACACACTCACACACACGCACACGCACATACACTCACACACACATACACACACTCACACACATACACACACACTCACTCACACACATACACACTCACACACACACTCACACACACTCACACATATACACACACACACTCACACACATACACATACACACACACACACACACACTCACACACACATACACTCACACACACTCACACACACACACTCACGCACACGCACATACACACACATACACACACTCACTCACACACATACACACACACATACACACACACACTCTCACACACACACACTCACACACTCACACACACACTCACACACTCACACACACACACACACACTCACACACACATACACACACATACACACACTCACTCACACACATACACACACACATACACACACACACTCTCACACACACACACTCACACACACACATACACGCACACCCACACACGCACACATATACTCACACACACACGCGCACACACACACACTCACTCACTCACACACACACCCGCTCCCGGAATGCGGCTCAATGGGAGGGGGAACTCGGTGCTTTTTCCCTGGGATCTGCTTCATCTTGGCATTAGCCCTCGGGTTTCGACCAGCGTTTCCAATGCACAAGGACTAGTTTTCCAGAAGCAAACCTGCCCAGAGCTCTGAAAATCGGCTCACTCAAATTGGAAAGTTTCTCCTGAAATGAGAACTTACGGGAACGTTCTAAGCCCCGGTTCCTTGCTGCCCTCTCCACCCCCGTTATCCCACTCCGGAAAGGGGGCGGATGAGGGAGCGCCGGTGCAGCCTGGCGTGTTCAGGCCCTGCTCCGCCCTCTGCTGCCGGGATGGGCTGGTTGAATGTTGGAGCGTGTGAGGCCCAGTGTGTAAGTTTCAGGAGCACCTGAGGTAAAACTGCTCCGTGTTTGGCCTGAACAGAACTCACTTTCCTGGCAGCTTTTTTGTGTAACTTTTTTTGAGGCCCATGACTGCTCATTAGTAACCGCTCCAGGCAAACACGCAAGTCATTTGTATCCAAACGCTGCAGTTGACTCAGTTACTCTTTTTAAAAAATTGTTTTTCAACAACAATGTGTGAGAGAAATAGAGGAACATGGATAGGTTGTTCCACTTATTTATGCATTCATTGGTTGATGCTTACACGTGCCCTGATGGGACCAAACCCACGACCTCGGTGTATCTTGGTTTTGCAGGATTATGCTCTAACCAATGGACTACCCAGCCAGGGCTGCTAAGTTCCTATCGGATGGTTTTAGGCCATTGAGAAGGGAAACGGTTAAGGGCAAGGAAAGAAGCAGAAAGGCACGCTGGTCACCTGGGGCCTGGCCGTTCTCACTCTGTGGATGGCATTGTCATCCTGGTTGGCAGACTGCACCTGGGGTGTGTCTGACCCTCCCCCGGCCAGAGCAGGGAGCCTGGTTTTGTTTCTTGTTGCTCCCCGTTGGAGGCCAGGAGGCTCTTGGGGAGAGTTCTCACTACTGTTGCCTCCCATCGAATTTCTGGGGGTTTTGGCGATGATCCCCATTTTACAGCTGGAGAAAAGGCCCTCGGCAGTAAAGCGAAAGCCTGTAGCAGCGGTCGGCAAACTCATTAGTCCACAGAGCCAAACATCAACAGTACAACGATTGGAATTTCTTTTGAGAGCCACATTTTTTTAAACTTAAACTCCTTCTAACACCACTTCTTCAAAATAGACTCGCCCAGGCCGTGGTATTTTGTGGAAGAGCCACACTCAAGGGGCCAAAGAGCCGCAGGTGGCTCGTGAGCCGCAGTTTGCCGACCACTGGCCTAGGGCTAGGGAGTTAGAGGGTTACTCTCCTGTGCTCTCTAGGCCCAGTTTTAAACCCCCTCTGGGGCTGGGGTGGGGGGGGCTTTTAACCATCTCAGCATCATTTCCCGTTGCTTTTCCATCTGTGTGGGAGGAAGGTCGGGAAGCTGTCGATGAGCTAGCTTAGTTGTTCCTTGGCATTTTCTGCCTAGAGGTTAATTGTCTGGTAGCCGTTCCAGGAAGCTAGCGAGAAAAGTCCCTGGACTCCTGACGCTGCTGGTTTCACAGTAAGGCCCTTTAGCGGTGGCACTGTCGGTTGCGTAACAGTGGAGCTAACGTTTCTCGGGTGCTTGCTGGGCGCCAAGCTTCTCCACACGGAGCGTCCCCTTTTGTTCTGATCGGTGTGCTGTCCCCTCCGAGGGGAAGCACGGGCGGGAGGCTAAGCCATGTGCCAGGTCACACAGCTGCTGTGCAGCCGAGCCGGGACTGGAACCCCGAGTTCTCACACTTCAGAAACTGGAGGCACCTTCCTTTTTTTTGTGTGTTTTTTTAAAATATATTTTATTGATTTTTTACAGAGAGGAAGGAAGAGGGATAGAGAGCTAGAAATGTTGATGAGAGAGAAACATCAACCAGCTGCCTCTTGCACACCCCCTACTGGGGATGTGCCCGCAACCAATGTACATGCCCTTGACCAGAATCGAACCTGGGACCTTTCAGTCCACAGACCGACGCTCTACCACTGAGCCAAACCGGCTTCGGCACCTTCCTGGTTTTAACAGAGCAACTCAGGCTGAAACACAAGGCTTTCCTGACGTCAGGGGGAAGGAGGAGGGTGAATCAGGGCCAGGCAGAGGGGCCAAGGCTGATCACAGCGCCCGGTGCTCGGGGCTGCTTGACCTTGCACTGTGGAGCTGCCTCCCGGTGTGGGTGGCAGATGCTGGAGAAATGCCATATAATTCACTTGTGTCCTGGCTGTGAGAGGAGCAAGCTCCGTGTCCACCCTAATACAGTGTACACGTGTCGCCATTGGGACTGGAGTCACGCATTTTTACAGGTGGGAGGGAGGTAGGGCTGGAGCCAGGCTGCCTGGATTCAGATCCTGTCACCTCTGACCTGCCTGACCTTCTAAGTTACTTCACCTCTCCCCGCCTTGACTTCCTCTCTCTGCATTCTAGAAACAGGGACAGTCAGTACTTCTTAGGTTGTGGTGTGATACATGTCCAGCTCTCAGCCTAGCATCGGACATATGATTAAATACTCTATAAAGATCTCTTTTATTATTCATAGTATTGGCACAAGTAGTAAGTTGCTGCTAGTGTGTGCCGTGCCACGGTGCTGGATGTCACCGCTGGAGACTTGTTCCTGCGTGCCATCGCTCACGCAGAGAGCTCACACACAGGCGGCGGTGGTCTCCTGCCAGTGGGTTTACTTGTTCATTCGGCAGATGTTTATGGCCCGCCCTCTGAGTGCCAGGCCCCTGTTTTGGATACAGGAGACATGCATTGAGCTGCCACGGAAACCTCTGTCCCCACCCACACGTATGTTCTTGTGAGGGGAGGGGTGACAGACAAGCCTCCTATTAATAAAAGGCTAATATGCAAATTGACCGAACAGTGGAACAGCCGGTTGCTTGACACTCACTAACCACCAGAGGGCAGACGCTCAACGCAGGAGCTGCTCCCGGTGGTCAGTGCGCTCCCACAGAGGGAATGCCGCTCAGCCACAGGCTCACAGCTGGCGAGCACAGCTGTGAGGACGGGAGCCTCTTCCACCTCTGCAGCAGCGCTAAGGATGTCCGACTGCCGGCTTAGGCCTGCTCCCCAGTGTCAGTCGAAGGCTGACATCCCCCAAAGGCTCCCAGACTGCGAGAGGGCTCAGGCCAGGCTGAGAGGAACCCTCCCCACCCCCACAGTGCATGAATTTTGTGCACCAGGCCTCTAATTAAATAGCGACATGTACCGTGGAGAGGAATGAAACGGGTTGACTTGGGGACGAGAGGTTTCCGGTTTTACAGAGTCGGCCGAGAAAGCCTCACTGAGGTGGCATTTCAGCCGAGAATCGAAGTTGCTGAGGGGTGAACCAGGTAGATATCTTTGGAAGAAGCAGGTGAGGCCGAGGGACCAGCAGGGACAGAGACTCGGGGGCAGGAGTGGCTGGAGCCTCGATGGGGCAGGGGAGCCAGGGAAGAGATCAAAGAGCTAACAGCTAGGAGGCCAGAACGTTAGACCCTGCAGGCTGCGGAACAGAGAACACGGTGACCTGACCGTCTGTAAAAGGTCTCTCTGCCTGCTGCGTTCCGGGGAAGAGGGAAGCGGGAGGCCAATTAGCAGGTCTCTGAGCAGCCCAGACAGGTGCCGGGGGCGGCCAGGCCAGCGTGGCGCTGGGAGGTGAGAGAGGTGGGTGTTTTTACAGAACTGTCGGATTTGCTGACTCATTGATGACTCGAAGTTTGTCGGCCTGAGCACGGGAAGGCTAGAGATGCCTCTTACTGAGAACGGGGACATGTGCATTGGAGCAGGCTGGGAGAAAGTTCGTTTGATTTTCAGCGTGGGAAGTCTTGTAGACAACAGCTAATGGTGTCAGAGTAGCAGGTGGTTGTCTGAGCATGCAGGCTAGGGGGAGAAAGTCCAGCCTGGAAACGGCCTTGGCAGAGCAGGCCGGGCATGCTGGTAAATGTGTAACAACCCCCCGGGCAGGGGTGCAGGCTGGTGGGGAGCTGGTGTGTGGTGTTGGCCAATGTCTGCTGTGTAAACACTGCTGGCTGGCTAGGCTCAGGCACTTGCTACAGAATATTTTCCCTTACAGATGCAACAGTGGAACTATTGTCAAGAGTAAAATGCAGTCTCGCCTGTGTTTTTACTATAATTGGTTTAGTTCTAAGTTTGTATCATCCCGTTATTAACAATGCTTGTGCTTAACAAGTGGCTTGAAAAATTCCTGGAAGCTTAGCATTGAATCTTGTGTGGAGGCACAAGGGGGCTCCGTCCAGCACAGCGTTTGGGTCATGGGGACCCCAGATTGGTACCTAAAGAGGTGATGGGGATCAGGATCTCCGAGAGGAGGAAAAATGGCCCGAGTTTACCGTGTTTGGGGGAGAAGGAGAGGGGGGGTTGGGGGAAGGGGGCACAGACGGTCCCCCAAGCAGGAAAGAGTGCAGGGAAAATTGAGTTGGCACTCACAGAAGGGACTGGGCACGGCCCTTTGTACTTAAGTTGAAAAGGATCTTTAGTTTCATTTGTTTTCCTTTTAAAGATTCCAAAGTTTCTGGGCTGTGGTTTGAGAAAACCTTCCTTCTTCCTGCCTGGCACACAGAAAGCGGGCGCCCAGGGTGTGGGTACCGGCAGAGGTGTGGGTGCCATGCTGTGCTGGGGAGGGCAGGGCAGCAGCCGCCTCTGGCCTTTATCTCCTGCTCCTCTCCCGCCCTCAGCTGCTGGGCCCAGGGGACCAGAGCCGCTTCCTCCCGGGCTTTACAGACACGCCGAGCGCAGCACGTGCCCCACAGCCGCCTCTTTTGCTTGGGCAAAAGCAAGGACTGGAACCTCCCCGATTCTGACCCAAACCCTCTGGCCGGCCATTGCCCACAGGTTGCGATGTTAGCAGAGCTGTGCTGTGAAAGGTGAGTCCCCAGGATTCCTGTAGACCCCTCAGTCTGGAGCTGGGGTGCCTGGGCCCTGGGCAGGTGCCCGGTCAGCCCCAAAGCCCCAATTAGCCGCCAGAGGGCCTCCTGCCACCTCCGCACCCCTCCAGGAGGCCTCGGCCTGCCCTGTGCTGTGCAGTGTGTTTCTGGCTAGTGTCTTGAATAATAATTGTTGTAAATGAACTTGCATTTTCTGCGCATGTAACTTACAGCTTCATAGAGTTTTGTCTTAATTTCTGAATGACACTCATTGCTTCATATTTTATTATTATTATGTTTTTATTGCTTCATATTTTAGTTCTGCATTTCCACCTGCTCCTTTGGCCTCGGGCTGTGTTTCTCTGTTAATAGATGGTCATCTTCTTTCCGTGGAGAGCGTAGGAGCTGAGGACCAGAGAGTGTGGTGGTCCTGGAGCTCAGACCTCATGTCCTGGATGGGACGCTGGGGCCTAGCCCGGGTAGAAGTCTCGTTCAAGGTGGTGTGGGCGTTTAGCAGCCGGGCCCGGGCAAGAATCACCACGTGTTCCAACTCAGTCCGCTATCCCGTCCGTCCTGCCCTGTGGCTTCTCGACCTTTTCACTGAGGGTTTTCTTGTTTACTAATGATAAAGAGAAGAGATTCAGAGCAGGGTCAGCGGTCAGAACGCCCCCTCCATGCTCTCACGTGAGCTTCAGGATGTAGCTTTAGATTTCCTCCCCAGCCCGTCCCGCTCAGAGCGGGGGAGGAGGCAGGAGGAGGAGCTTCAGCGGAACCTCCCCAAGGAGAGCCCTGAGCAGAGCCGGCTCAGGCCACAGGCGTGCGGGGCCGCTGGGGGGGGCCCTGCTTTCCATTGAGGAGACGGGACCCTCACTGCTGAGGGGACTTACTGTGTGCCACGCCAGGGTCGTGTGGCTGAGCCCGAGGTGGCTTTGAGCCAGTCCTCTGATTGAAATGCCACGCTCTGTCTACACAGACGGAGGCTCAGGCTGTGTGGCCCCTCAGCTGCCGCACCTGCAGTTTCCTCCGCTGTCAGAGGGCCTCGGCGCCGAGCCTCCTCCACAGGCGCCGGGGGGAGGGCAGGCACTCAGCCCTCCGCACACACTGCCAGCTCGGGCACCTTGGGCGTTAGCGTCAGGCTCGGGGGGTCGGCAGCCGGCTGGACAGGCAGGTCTGAGCTGCCGTGGATGCCGAGGTGCCCATCGGTGGTGAAGGGAGCAGGAGGCAGGTGTGTGTGTTTGGACCTGCGGCCCCTCTGCCCAGAGCTGCCGCTCTAGACTCCGTATCCCGAGTCTGGCTATCTATCCTAATGTGCTCTCGGGCCCCTCCCTGGCCCTCTGCACCAGAATCTGCATTTTAAAAAAATCCTCAGGAGACCCAGATGCATATTAAAGTTTGAGAAACACTGGTAAGGTTAAGCAAACATGGCAATAAGCAAATCCAAACACACACACACACACACACCGCCCACACTGGTTCAGGGAGGAGCTGTTCCCGGGCGTTTAGCAACCACAGAGTAAGCAGACTTGCTGCAATCACGGGTAGCTCTGATCTGTGCTTGTTTCACAGAGTCCTGGGGACATACACTGAGGTAAGGGGGCAAACTGGAAACCGGGCTGGTCAGGGGAGGCTGCAGCAAGAGCCCTGAGTCAGAACCGGGTTACAAAGGGGCCTGGGAGGCGGGCAGCCCGGGCCATCCATCGCAGCTCTCTGCAGTCTTCTGGGGCCGGGCCGGCGGTTCTGGTCCGTGGGCTCCCTCACCTGCCCACCCAGGCTCCGAGGTTCTTGAGCTCCTTCCCCCGCGTGTACTGGCACATCCAGAACCCTGGCCGCTGCTCGAATCAGGAGCCCCGAGACGCAGCCTGCCAGCTGGCAGCTGCTGGCTTCACCTTCCTCCTGCTCTGACCTTGCAGCTCTTCCTCCCTCCCCACAGAGCATGGCCACTTAGGAAGGAAATGCTTGAAGGGCCAGGGCCAGGAGCTGAGAGCAGGAATGGAGGGGCCTGTGGCTCCTCTGCATTGGGGAGGGGGGGTGCAGGGGAAGGAGAGGGGAGCCCCTGGTCCTCCAGTTAAAGCTGCAATAGGGGAATGTCGGTGTCCTGTGCACGCTGGTGCTGACACTGTGGTTGGATCCTCCTCTTGGTTTGGCTGCTAACGGTGCCGTCTCGGGGATGGGTCCCCAGAGATGAGGACAAGCACAGGGCAAGTGGAGGAGGGGGTCAGATGCCTGAGTCAGGGGGCAGATCCCGGGCCTGGATCCAGGGGCGATGCAGCCTGTGGAAGGTTGGCTGGCCGGGGCTGCAGGGCTTCTGTCACTTCCTGTGACTTCTTTAAGCCTCAGTTTCCCTATCTGTAGACCAGATTACAGACTCGTGGTGGAGGATTCCCTTCATTTTTTTTTAATATATTTTATTGATTTTGTACAGAGAGGAAGGGAGAGAGATAGCAAGTTAGAAACATCGATGAGAGAGTCATCGATCAGCTGCCTCTTGCACACCCCCTACTGGGGATGTGCCTGCAACCACGGTACATGCCCTTGACCGGAATCGAACCCGGGACCCTTCAGTCCCCAAGCCGATGCTCTATCCACTGAGCCAAACTGGTTTCGGCTCCCTTCATTTTTTATCTGCCTGCCATAATAGGTGTTGATCGGTCATTCTAGTTCCAAATAAATATTTACATGGTATTAATTTCAGAGAGGAAGGGCGAGGAGGAGAGAAGAGAAACGTCAATGATGAGAGAGAATCATTGGTCAGCTACCTCCCACAGGGCACGCACCAGGGACCTAGTCCACAACCTGGGCAAGTGCCCTAATTGGGAATCGAACTGTGACCTTCTGGTTCATAGGTCAATGCTCCACCACTGAGCCTCACGGCTGGGCCCAGTTCCTTCCTCATTAGCACACCCAGGCTGGACCCCTTCCCCCACCTGTTTCTGAGACCCAGCTGCTGGCCCGACTCCCTCCCTCCCTCCCTCCCTCCCTCCCTCCCTCCCTCCCTCCCTCCCTCCCTCCCTCCCTTCCTTCCTTCCTTCCTTCCTTCCTTCCTCACTCCTGCCTCTCCCTCGGAGCGAGGCCCTGGCGGAAATGGAAGGATGGGGAGCCTGGGAGTAAAATTGAGCCTGAAGAGCCTTACAACCTCGGTTCGAACAGAGGCCAGAGAAGTCGACTCCCCTGGTGCGTTTGTGGCAGGTCCGAGGCCTCGCGCCCTTCATACGTGTCAGCTGCTCCAACCGGCCAAGTGGTAGGCCCGCCTGGGGGAGGCCGCAGCGTGCCGTTGCTGTGCGGTTAGCTCAGAGCCAGCGGCTGGTGCCCTTCCGGCCCCCCCACCTCTCACCTGGGGACCTTCAGTGCCTGGGCTCTCCTACCTGCAGGAGGGCGACCAGGTGGGACCCACCACTGGGTCTCAGGTTCCCGTCCGCATTCCGTGAGACCTAATGCTCACGGGCATCACGTTCATGCTTGGAACGTGTTAGCATTCAGTGTTTGCTGCTCTTACTAATATATCACGGTAATTATACAGCCCTGTCCCCGCACGATATAAACACTACCTCACTGTAATCTTGTAACAACCCTATGCTGTAGGAACCGCTAATACCCCATTGCAAGTGAGGAACCGAGGAACAGAGGTCGCATAACTGTCCACGGTGAGGGCTTGCGCTGAGATTTGAACTCAACCCTTTGGTTCTGGTCTGTGCTTTTATCACCCGGTGTATTCGCTGTGTGCTGGAGCCAGTGCACTGGGAGAAGCCAGGGGCGAGGTGAGAGGAGTGGCATCTCTCACAGCTCCAGCCACCAGCTAAGGCCCTGCCACCTTCCCGAGCTGAGACTGGCTGTGGCCATGAGGTGGACAGCTCCGATCCCATGGCGGCCCTGAGGCCTCCCTCATGGCTGTGCCACCTTCCCATGTTCCTGGAGCAAAACGTCCCTCCTCTGCCCGGGGCTGCCCCCTTCCCGGCAGAGTCCTGTTGACAGAGCACACTGCCGACCCGCCGGCTTCCTGGCACTAACACAAGCTGCCAGGAGGGGGGGGGGAGCTGGGACTAGTGGTTTCCTGAGAAACACGTGGCTGTTTCTTGCCAGGCAGGAAATGTTCGATAGCCTGGAATCGTGTTCGCCTGCATCACGCCACCTGAGCGTGTCTGATCCTTCCTTGTTCTGTGTGTCTCTCAGGCGCCCGGGCTTCTGGAGGATGCTCCTGGTGGCAGTGTGCATGGCCCTTCTGGGCTGCCTGCGGGCCCAGGGCCTCCAGGGACACATCTCCGTGGTCCTGCTGGGGGCCACGGGGGACCTGGCCAAGAAGTACCTGTGGCAGGGGCTGTTCCAGCTGTACCTGGAGGAGGCGGGGAAGGGCCACAATTTCAGCTTCCACGGGGGCGCTCTGACGGCCACCGAGCAGGGCCAGGAGGCCGTGACCAAGATCCTGGAGGCCCTTTCCTGCCCCAAGGATGTGCCGCCCGACCGCTGTGCCGAGCTCAAGGGCCAGTTCCAGCGGCTGAGCCGGTACCACCAGCTGAAGACCACGGAGGACTACGCGGCCCTGAGCAAGGACATTGGGGCGCTGGTGCAGCGCGAGGGCCTCTGGGAGGCAGGCCGCATCTTCTACTTCTCCGTGCCGCCCTTCGCCTACGCGGACATCGCCCGCAGCGTCAATGGCAGCTGCCGCCCCGGCCCCGGCGCCTGGCTGCGCGTCGTCCTGGAGAAGCCCTTCGGCCACAACCACCAGTCAGCGCAGCAGCTGGCCGCGGACCTCGGCAGCTTTTTCCACGAGGAGGAGATGTACCGGGTGGACCACTACCTGGGCAAGCAGGTGAGCCTGCCAGGCCGGAGCGAGCTGGGGCCACAACACTGACTGTGGGGTTGGCCTGAAGCTGTGGGAGACATGGCTCCGTGGTCGTTTTGAAGCTGGGCGCGAGGTGAGAGGGCGAAGAGCAGAAGGTGAGCCGGTCTGTGTGGCCCTTGTCCACGTGCCCTGCCCTGTTTCCCAGCAGCGGCCGGGCTCTGATCTGTCAGTGGGGCCCCGTGCCCCCTCCGGAGGTGGCCCTGGGACACTGGGGTCTGAGCCCGGCTTCCGGCTGGGTGTGCTGTAGGAATTAGAATTGATACCTTATTCCACCCCCAGTGGCCTGGTTTTCAGTATTTTTTCTTCCTGGGTTCCAATCTTAGAACAGAATAGGGACCCAAGACCCCTGCTTCTCAGTTGGGCCCCGTGGCAGAGCGTGGGGCTGACCCGAGGGACACACCTTAGCTGTCTGCACCCTCGGAGCCCCATTAGGACACTCCCCCCCCCCCCCCCCGAAACGCCTGCAGAGAGTGCGCCTGCGTGCCCGGTGCTGACCGGCGGCGAGCCCAGGCCTCAGGCGTGGCTCTCCGTCCGGCCCCATTGAGTGTCAGTATTCCCAGAGTGGCCCTCAGCCAGGCCGGCCCCGGGGAGATTTCACTTGCTTATGAGAAAATGAAAAAAATAACACTGAATGTCAAGCTGAAGCTTTCCTTATTCCATTTTTGGTGTTACAGTATCTTTCTGATACTTCATGTTGATGGTAAGAGGCAAAAGATCATCTTCACTATTTCCTTTCCTGACAAACTAAAAGGTTGGCGGCCCTGTGGCGGTCACCTGAAGGTTGGAGTCCTTCCTGGGCGGGAAGCCTGACGGCCAGAGCCATCGCTCTGGTGGCCTCTCAGAGTCGGGAAGAGAGGGTGGGGCCCTCCTGGGAGCCAGGCCCCCTCCTCGGTCCCGAGGAGACCCCGCAGCACCCCGTCTGCTTCCCCGCCAGGCCGTGGCCCAGATCCTGCCTTTCCGAGACCAGAACCGCAAGGCCCTGGACGGCCTGTGGAGCCGGCACCACGTGGAGCGGGTGGAGATCGTGGTGAAGGAGACGGTGGACGCCGAAGGTGCGTGAAGGGTCCCGCTCTCGCCTCCTCGTCCTCCCGCCCGGTGTCCGCTGGGCGCTGCCTCCCAGTGCCTCGCAGAGGGTGCTGTTGCTGGTGTGTGGACCGCTAGCCCCCAGGGCCCTGCAGGCAGACCTGAGTGGTCAGCGCTTCCCTCAGGTCAGCGTGGCTCTGATGCTGAGCGGTTGGCCAGCAGTAAGTGCCAGAAGGTACCCCGAGTTCCCTGGGGGTGGGGGGGACAGTTGGGTCGCGTGAGGCTTCCTCAGACTTTTGTACTCGTCCAAGTGGCCACCTCTGCCTGGTGCCGTCCGGCTCCCCCACCTATCACCTGGGGACCTTCAGTGCTCGGCTCTCCTACCTGCAGGAGGGCGACCAGGTGGGACCCACCACTGGTCTTCTCACTCCTGTCCGCATTCCGTGAGACCTAATGCTCATGCGCATCACGTTCATGCTTGGAACATGTTAGCTTTCAGTGTTTGCTGCTCTTACTAATATTCCACAATAATTATACAGCCCTGTCCCCGGCACAATGTAAGCATTAACTCACTTTAATCTTATAACAGCCCTATGATGTAGGAACCTCATTGCAAGTGAGGAACCGAGGCCCGCCCTGCCCCGCACTGTGTGCCTGGGTGGAGCAGGACCGGACCCTCGGGCCTGGGTGGGGGACGAGGGGGTCTGTCCCTTGCTCTCTGCCTTCTCCTCTTTTTCCTTCTCTCCCCTGGTTGCTCTCTGCCTTCTCCTCCTTTTCCATCTCTCCCCTGGTTGCTCTCTCCAGTTTGCTCTCCCTCCTCTTTGGATGTGTATACAGAGCTAGATCTGGTGACACGGGGAGCAGTGAGATGCAGCCTCTGTCCCCCAATACCTCACACATTCATGGGGGGAGAGAGTATATGGGGACAGACTCCAATCTGGATGAGGCAGGCAGGGGTGCCGTGGGCAGGGGCATCGGGCAGCCCTTGGGAACCAGGCCGAAGGGCACTGCCGTCCTTCAGAGGAGCCGGGTTTCTCCAGCCCGGACCCCATCAGAAGAGAGGTCCCCATGCAGTGAGCTTTCCGGGGTCTCGGGATCCCCCCAGCCCTGCCGGATCCCCCTGCTGTCCTTAGCGAGGGCTTAGGCCAGGGCTCCCTCCTGGGCCTGTGTGTCTGATGTCCTGGCGGCATGAGGGCGGGGCCTCCGCTTGCTCTGTCTGCAGAGGATGCTCGCAGGCCCTGTGCCGGGGCGGGAGGGCGGGCCGAGGGCGGCAGGATGAGAAGCCGGCCACACCTGCTGTGGGACCAGCACTGCCCTGCTCTGCCTGGAATGGCCTGCTCGCCGCAGGGCTAGGGCGCAGGACTCCCCTCCTCCACGCTGTCTGGCAGCTGCTGCAGTGCCTGCGCCAGGCTGGGGAAGAGCCGCGCTGTCTGCAGGTCCCAGTGGGCGCCATGGCCTCTCATTTCGGGGCCCCGTTGTCATTTGTGGGTTTCTTTGCAGGATCCCCATGGAGCCAGGGCCTAGACAAAGGGCAACATTCTAAAGGAAGTGAGTTCTCTGTCTCTGTGTCTCTCTCTCGCTGTCTCTCTGTCTCTCTCCTCTGTGTGTGTGTCTCTGTCTTTCTCTGTCTCTCTCTCCCTCCGACCCCACTGGGACTTAGAACACGCATTCTTCACATCCAGGAAGCGGCCTGTGCAGCTCTGGTGCCCCGAGCACTGGCCTCGCTGTCCCCTCTGGGTCCTGCTTTGGAGCCCGGACCCTGCAGCTCCCCCACCATGGCCAGGAAGCCCCGTGTGCAGCATGTCAGGGCCTCGGCTCACCTTCTCCGGGTTGGGTAGGAAACAGGCAGGGCAGTCTTTTCCCTGCTGCTGGGGTTCACCGCCCGCTGCCAGGGGTCACCGCCCGCTGCCATGGGGCTGAGCGTGGCCAGCAGGCAGCTCTGAGCCCGGCGCTCTGCTCTGACCATTAAGCCAGAGGGCGAAGTAGGGCCTTCTCCCTGTAGCACCCCAGCACTCAGCCCCCAGCTTTCTCCTTCCGCAGGTGCTCAGCCCTCACTGAGTCCTGTGAGGGAGGCAGGGTGGGTCCCTGGTGGCAGCCTGGACTCTCACCCGAGTGCTGGCAGGGGCGGGGCTTTGAGCTGTTCTGGCCTGAGCAGCTGCAGGCCCGGGGGAGGGACTTGTGAGCTGCAAGGTCATTAGGATGTCCCCACCCCACTCACATCCACGGGGACGGGGCTGGCTGCCCCAGCTCCCTCCCTCCACGGCTGCGGTGTTTTATTCTTCCTTTTCTGCCTCAGCTTCTGGCCCAGAGGAGTTTGCTGCAGCGTCAAGGCCGCTGCATAGACAGCAGGGAGGGGGTGGAGGGAGGGAGAGGGAGAGGGAGAGAGACGCTGAGAGAGACAGACGGGGGAGGAGGGGAGGGAGACACAGTCCTCCTCCAGCTGCAGTGCAGCTCCCTCTTCTCATGCGGGTGCCCTCCTGAGGGGTCCCCATCCAGTGAGCCCCTGAGAGTCACCCCCGACACCGCCCTGTGGGCCACACAAGCAGTGACCGCGGTGGGCCACTCTGCTTCTGTGGAGATGGCGCCTGCGGGTCCCAGTCGGGCTACTGGGAAAGGCTCTGCGGAAGGAGGGCTGGGCTGCTGACAGGCTGAGGCCCGGCTAGGGATGGTCCCTGTCCTGACCCTGCGGACGGAGCGTGATGCATGTCCACTTCTGAGGGCGGAGTGGCCGCTCCGTGCCTCTCACTGCGGGACGGGCAGCCGGGTCCTCCCAGAACCAGCTGGTGTGCCAGAGGGGCCGGAGCGCACTCAGCAGTGCATCCCCCTCCCTCCCGCCCCCTCTGCAGAGCGGCCAAGGCGAGCCAGGCAGTGCCAGGCAGTGCCAGGCTCCCTGACCAGTGGGCGCTCACTCCTGGGCCCGCCCCCTTTTTGTTTTTAGTGATCCCAGAAGGCACTGGTGCAGATCTCAGCTGCTTTTAGTTTCTTGTGTTTTTAAAGCCCTGTTTGTTCCAGGAAATTGGGATCTCCTGTAACCTGGAGGCAGTCTCTGTACATAGCGACGGTGGCCCAGGGTCGGTCTGTCTGTCTCTCCCTGTCTGCCTCTCTGCCTCTCTCAGAGTGTCTTGGGGGTTAAATCTGATGGTGTATGTACATGGGAATACTTTACAACTGTAAATGCTGTTCTCTGTATATGTTGCAAGGACAGGAAGTGGGCATGGCCTCAGGCCCTGGGTTCCACCTGACTTATTTATTTTTATTTTTTAAATATATTTTTATTGATTTCAGAGAGAGGGAGGGAGCAAGAGTGAGAGAAACATTAATAATAAGAGAGAATCACTGTTTGGCTGCCTCCTGCATTCCCCCTACTGGGGATCTAGCCCGAATCCCAGGCATATGCCCTGATTAGGAATCAAACTGTGACCTCCTGGTTCATAGGGTGGTGCTCAACCACTGAGCAGCACCAGCCGGGCTAATATATACCTTTTAGTAGCCCTATATTTCTGTTCAATTCTGTTTATGCCAGAGTACAGGTTGTTCTATTATTAGGCATTTTGGTTGTTTCAGTTTTTGCTAATTTAAATAGTCTTTTGTGAACTTTCAAAAAAATGTTAAGATATAATTCACATGCCATAAAATTTACCCTTTTAGCCCTAGCTGATTTGGCTCAGTGGATAGAGCATCAGACTACGAACTGAAGGGTCCCAGGTTCGATTTCGGTCAAGGGCACATGCCTGGGTTGCGGGCTCCATCCCCAGTTGGGAGGAAGCAGCTGATCTGTGATTCTCTCTCATCATTGATGTTTCTCTCTCTCTCTCCTTCTCTGAAATAATAAAAATATATTTTTATAAAATTTACCCTTTTAAAATGTACAGTTCATTAGTTCTTAATATATTCACAAAGTTGTGCAACCATAACTTTGTGAATATATTCTAGAACACTTATGAGTATTACATTTATTTTCCCCCTAAGTTAAGGTGATCAGACATCCTGCTTTTGGCGGGACAGTCCTGATTTTTAACAATTTGTCCCGTGTCCCACGGCGTTTTAAAAAAGTCCCGATTTTTAACGACTCAGGACAAATTGTTAAAAATCGGGACTGTCCCGCCAAAAGTGGGACGTCAGGTCGCCTTACTCTAAGTATACTTCCGAAGTGGATGAATAGGCCAAAGGAGGAAGTCTCCTTTGCTATTCCATCTCCCCAGACTTCTCCTGCCTCCCATGGGATGCCACCCCTTGAGGTTTCGAGGGGCAGCACAGCCGGAGGGCAAAGCGGTGGGTCTGTCCAGCGTGTGACAGAGGCCTGGACTCGGGCAGGATGGAAGCCACGTGTATCGGGCCTTCCTTCCATCGCCCCTCCCACTGTGCTGGTCCATCCTGTTCACATCGATGGACTTAAACCCTCAGCTTTCAACCCAGAAAAGAGTGCTAGGGTCAATATAGATCATTTTCAGAAACACACACACACACACACACACACACACGCACACACAAAAACCCAAAGAGTCCACAACAGCTGGTGGCAGCTAGAACAACCCAGCTTGTTGGCATCTTCAGGAGGCCTCGCCCTCCCTTCCCTGGGCCTGTGCTTAGCTTCAGGCCTCTCCCTGAGAGGCACAGGTTCGGGTCACTGCACTTGAACTCTGAGAAGACAGCCGGCCAGGGGAGGATCAGAGTCTGCAATCTGTGGGCTGCACTGACCGCGGCCCCCCCAGGCGCCTGAAATGAGGAGGAAAGGAAGCGCTCTTTTGCACAGCGGGCAGGACGCCTCGAAGTGCATGCTCCCCGCGGATCGGGAGGGATAAAAATAGGAAAGGGCCACTGAGGGATTTGCTCAGCTAATGAATAGTAAGCAGATAACAGGGCTTTTAAGGACTCTGCTGTGTTCTCGCCATCAAAAATTCCTCTGTTTGCAAAGCTTTATTCTCTTTATACTCTTAAGCCCGCTGCGATTCATTGATTCTGAGACACATTTTCCCCGTCTCTGAAGTTGGATTTCCCACTGGCGAAATGACGGTTGAACTGGCACTCCTTTTCTTCGCGGTTGTAAAAAAATGATTCTTTCACCATCGATGGCAGTTTTGATCTGACGAAATCCAGCATATCCTTCCCATCATTGCCTCCCCAGACCCATCTCAGACCACCAGCTACCTTTTAGGATTTCTTTTTAGAGGAAGGGAGAGGGGGAGAGAGAGAGAGAAACATCAATGATGAGAGAGAATCATTGATCGGTTGCCCCCTGCACGCTCCACACCCAGGATTGAGTTCACAACCGGGGCTTGTGCTGAACCACTGAGCCACACTAGCCGGGCACCTTTTAGGTTTTTTTTTTTCACTGGAGGCCACACCACCTCTTCCGACTCAGCAGCATTAGGACTAAAACCATCCTTGCATTTTTCTCATGAAATATAACTACTCTTCCTAACTCTTTATTCCCACGTGGTGACTGCTGTCCGAGTTGCCTGGCCGGGCCCCTCTCCTGCCGCCCCTGAGCAGTGCCAACACCCGCCGGTGTTCATGGTGCTGCCTGTGTGCCAGGCACGGTTCCAGGCCTGCGTGTGTGCGGGCTCATTAGCCTCCAGCAGCCCTGCTGGGAGCACGTGTGAGACAGCCACTCCCCGGGCCACAGGCTAAGGCATGGCCGGGCGGGAGACCCCACTCCAGGTCCCGACCCTGAGCTGCCTCTCGTCCCTGCTGCTCCCCGCACCCCGCCCGGCAGGCCCTGGCCGGCTGGTCTCCCCACAGCGCCTCTCATGTCTCCACTTTGTAAAACAGTTCTGTGGAGAGGTAGTGATGTGTCACAGTTCACCCCTTCGAGGTGTGCAGTTCAGCGCCTCCCGTATGTTCACGGAGTGGGGCGGCCATCCCCACGACCCACTTCAGAGCATTCTCGTCACCCCCAAAAGCGCCTGCCTCTAACTCCCTCCTCTCCCCCAGCTCCCCGCAGCCCCTGACCTTTCTGTCTCTATGGATTTGCCTGTTCTGAACATTTCACATCAATGGACTGATTGATACGATCTGTGGCCTTTTGTGTTCGGCTTATTTCCCTTAGCGTGATGTGTTCAAGCTTCGCCCATGTTGTAGCGTTTGCCAGAGCGACCTTTTTCACTGCTGCCTAATACTCCGTCCTGTGGGCAGACTACAGGTTAGTCCTGCGTTCGTCAGCAGGTGGACATGCAGGACGCTGCTCTTTGGTGGCTGCCGTGAGCAATGTGGCCATGAGCATCCATGAACAGGTTTTTGTGTGGACGTACGCTTTCCTTTCTCTTGTGTATACGTGACAGTAGGATTGCTGGGTCACATGGTGGCTCTTTAACTAGTTGCGGTCAAGAACTTAAGCTCCTCAGACTCGTCGGCCTAGTTCCCAAGGCCCTTCCCATCCGTCCTGGATGCCTGCTGTTCCCAGCCACAGCCGCTGCTTCTGCCGGGCCAGGCGCTGCCGCCGAACAGAGTGCTGGGGCCTCTGCCCTCTGGCCAGTGCTGTCCACCCAACTGGGATGTGGCCCAGGGACAGTCAGCCCAACATGCATGCCTTGAGACACGCAGCATTTTAAGCAATCTGAATTACGTGTGCACCTTGGAAAACCATGAGATTACGCTCCTTGGCCCAAATGCTCATGTTCTCCAAAACAAATAGAAGTCTTGGTCACCCCGAGCCCACACTCCATGAGGCCCCCCCTGCTGGCAGCGGAGGCATTTAACTGTCCCGGGGGGCGTAAGCGCTGCCCCATTCCCCTCACACCCGCACTGGCCCCCAGGCACAGGGTCCCCGACCATTGACCTGTCCCGTTCTCTGGATCCCTGTTCAGTTTGCTCCTCCGACCACGGTGCTCCGTCCTGAAGACTCTGGTGCTTGGGCCACCAAGCGTCACACTGAGTGCCGTGTCCTAGGGTCGTTTCGGTGGGGTGGAGGAAGTAGAAAGGGAGGTATTTGGTGGCAAGAACTGCAGGTGCTGGGGCCAACTGCCTGGCTCAAACCTTCATCAGCAAGTTACCTAACTTCTCTGGGCCCAGGGGTCACAACATGGCATCCTTAGATATCGGTATGCGAGGAGTGAGCGGTCTGATACCCGTTCGCTGTTATTGTCACAGCTTTTTCCTGATGTCTTCTCAGCAATGTTGTAAGAGCTTTGACGGTCCGAACGCTGTGCTTTTCAGTGGGGGCCCTCTGAGCATGCGGCTGGACAGGGCCGGACGGTCTGCTGGCGCAGGGTTTCTGGCCAGGGATGCCGAACTCCCGGTGAGAAGAGTCAGCACGCCACCCCGGGACACGGCGCCTTCCTGCAGGCGGCTGCGGCCTCCCCTCGCCCACAGCACTGGTCCCCGCGTTGGGCATGGCCTGTGTTCAGGGCGGGTTGTTCCCTTGCCTGGTCCTGCTCACGTCCAGCTGCCGGAGCCGCGCTGAGAGCCGGGCAGGCAGGGGGCTCGGGACCTCACTCAGGCCCTGGTGGCCGCTGAGGGCAGTGTGCTGGCCACGCCACCTGAACAAGGAGCCCTCCTGTTGTTTGTGTGAACTAGATATTGGCTCGATAAAAAGGAACGCGTACAAAATGCACGTAAGATCCACAGGACTGTGGCACAGCAAATACCACATGCCCCCACCCGACTTTGAAATGGCTCTCGTGTCTCCGGGTCCCCCCCAAACTGCCTCCGCCCCGCCTATAGCGCTCCAAACTGCGGTAGACCCGCCCTGGCTCTGCCTGTTGCTGCCATGGCTGCCTGACCCTGACTTGGCTGTGGCATTTGAAGGGCGCGGTGCTGAGTGTGGGCTGGAGGTGGCTGCTTTGTCCCTTCATCCTGCACTCAGGACAGTCTCTGAATAACTGATTCCTTCCCTGTTCCTGACACGGAAAGCATTCCCAAGTTCCTGGAGCAGGTTTCCTGTCGAGGTTCTGTTTCTCTGGTCATTCTCCATCCTGTGTTCAGTATTAATTTGGGGGGAAGCATTCATGTTTCTTTTCCATCAACATGTTTTTTGCAGTTATTCCGTGGTGACGCGTGTCTAAGCGTTTTCTCCGCCGTTCAGTGTCCCGTGGCTGCAGGCGGCGCTCTCAGGCCCTGGGGCAGCCGCGCTGAGCAGAGACCAGCTCTGCTCCCATGGAGCTCCGGGTGTCGCCGGGCAGCGACGGGCGGGCACTGAGTCGGGCAGGAGTGGGCAGAAGGCAGGGCCCACGGGGGTGCCAGAGGTCAGGGACATCTCCCAAAGCTGGTGGCAGCCGAGTGGTGCTGTGGGCGTAAGAACCAGCCTCATCGTGGACAGGGCATGCCAAGCCCCCACCCACCATCGCCCTCCTGTCGGGATGTGAGGCTTCCTCTGTGTGTCCTCGGCCGGGGACAGGGGCCCTGCCGTGTGCTGGAACCTCGCTCTCAGACAGTGGAGCATCTGCACTTGACTCTGACAGTCATAGCTCAGCTGAGCTCCGGAGGAGGGTGGGTGTGTGTGTGTGTGTGTGTGTGAGAGAGAGAGAGGGGGGGGGGGGGGGGGGGAGAACCGCCCCATCGCTGCTGTCCTCACCAAGTCCACTCTTGCCCCGGTGAGCAGGGACAGGCGTGGTGGCTGCCGCGCCACAGGACCTGTGGTGTGAGCAGAAGGGCACGGAGCCTCTGCACCGGGCCGGGCCACAGCGGGCTCGGGCTGTGCTGCAGCCATGCCCAGTCTGTGTTCCTGCCCTCACCTCGTCCACCGCCAACGGGACGTCTCCACATACGTGTCCAGGAACTCACCTGAAACGGAACTCGTGTTTCCCTCCATCCAGCTGCTCCTCGCCGTCTCCCCACCTTGGCGTTGGCTCCACCGCTCTCCTTCACTTAGGCCTTGATTCTAGGAGTCACTTTGGCTCCTCCTCCTTGCTCAGCAGCCCAGTCATCCCTCCCTCTAGCCCCTGTGCTCCCACTAAAGCCTTGTCCCTGGGCTCCTTGCTTCTACAGCTCTTCTCCCCTCACCTCTACAGCTCTTTTCCCCTCACCTCTACAGCCCTCTTCCCCCCAGCAGGCATTGTCTAGGCCGAAGGCGCCTCAGCTTGTCTCTTCCTGCTTGAAACCCACCAGGCGCTCCCCCTGAGCTCAGAAGCAAGTCCGCCCCTCACCTGGGCTCTGGGCCCCTGTCCCTCCCTCTGGCCATAAGCCAGCCAGACTCCATCTGCCTCAAGCTTCACTCTGGAACTGCTCTCCCTGCTGCTGCAGGGCTGACCCGTCTCAGGGGCCTTCCCTGCCTCTGTCACATCTCTCGTTTCTCTATTGACTTACTTTGTCCTCCCTCCACCTCCTTCCCCAGAAGCCGAAGACAAGGACCTGTGTGTGTCTTTGGCGCCTGCATGTTGCTGGCACCTTGGTGCACTCGGTAACGGGAGTGCACCAAGGCGGGAGGCAGACACAGGCACTCAGAGGTCACACCAGTAAGCGGCCTCGGACCGCAGCGCCAGGCCCTCTCCATGAAACTGGGGGCCGGGGCCTGGGCACATGCAGCCTGGCCGTGGCTGGGGCCAGAGCCTTCCCCCCACTTCCTGGAGAAGCCCAGAGCGTGACGCCGTCTCTTAAACGGCTCCAGGGGCTTCCGCATAACCGATGTTTGTGGGCTCTGCGGGCCGGGCGTGGGGTGCGGACAGGCGCCGGGCTGGGGTCTCGGAGCCCCTCGGGACGTGGGCCTGGTGCCACCTTCACGGCCTCCGGTCCTCCCCCTGCAGGTCGCACCAGCTTCTACGAGGAGTACGGCGTCATCCGAGACATGCTGCAGAACCACCTGACGGAGATCCTCACGCTGGTGGCCATGGAGCTGCCCTTCGACGTGGGCAGCTCGGAGGCTGTGCTGCGGCACAAGCTGCAGGTGTTCCAGGCGCTGCGGGGCCTCCGGAGGGGCAGCGCCGTGCTGGGCCAGTACCAGGCCTACAGCGAGCAGGTGCGCCGGGAGCTGCACAAGCCGGCCGGCTTCCTCAGCCTCACGCCGACCTTCGCAGGTGGGCCCCGGGCCGGGCGCCGACTCTCCCCCCTCACACCCCCCCCCCGTCCGGCCACTGCCCAAAGCACCTCCCCAGAGCATCCTCTGGGCAGTCCCCGAGGCTCAGAGCCTTCTGGGAGGGGTGCCCTCAGACGGCAGATAACACCCCCACAGGAGCAGCAATGCTGAGTGCCCGGCACTCCATACACATCATCTCACACAGTCCTCACGGCACCACGAGGCAGTTGTGGTTATTATCCCGCTTAGAAGAGGAAATGTGAGGTTCAGTGACGGCGGGAAACCTGCCGAGGCCCGCAGGCATGTGATGGGACACGGGCAGGGAGCTGAGTCCGGGGACCCTCACCTGGTCCTCAGTCCACCCACCGCCCACCCGCCCTCGAAGTCCTCTGTACCTGCACCCCCTCCCTTCTGCACCTGCTCTTGCTCAGGCATGCCTGAGACCCACCCCCCCCAGCAGTCAGCCTCCCCCACCCTGGGACTCTTCTCAGAGGCTCTGGGTCCGGCCCCCGCCCAGCTCCCCTTCCTCGGGGTCGGTGAGTTTAGGAGAGGCGGTATCTGCGATGGTCCCGAGGCTGTTTTTCTTGCTCCTTTTTCGTCTTTTTTGGTTGGTCCTCACCTGAGCATATTTTTTCATTGATTTCTAGAGAGAGGGGAAGGGAGGGGGAGGGACAGAGAGAAATGTTGATGTGAGAGAGACGCCTTTGGTTGGCTCCTGCACAAACGACCAGGGCCAAGGATCGAGCCTGTAACTGAGGTATATGCCTTTATTTATTTATTCATTTAAAAAATATATTTTATTGGCTTTTTACAGAGAGGAAGAGAGAGGGATAGAGTTAGAAACATCGATGAGAGAAAATCATCGATCAGCTGCCTCTTGCACACCCCCCACTGGGGATGTGCCCACCATGAGGTATATGCCTTTAAACCAGAACTGAACCCGGGACCCTTCAGTCTGAGGCTGACAATCTATCCACTGGCTAGGGCTGGCTAGGGCTGCTTTTCTTTCTTTAAAAAAAAAAAAAATATATATATATATATATATATATATATATATATATATATATTTGTATTGATTTCCAAGAAGGAGAGGGAGGGAGAGAGAGATAGAAACATCAATGATGAAGGGTAATCATCGGATCGGCTGCTTCCTGCACGCCCCACACTGGCGATTGAGCCCATAACCCGGGCCTGTGCCCTTGACCGGGAATTGAACTGTCACCTTCTGGATCGTAGGTTGATGCTCAACCACTGAGCCACACTGGCCTGGCGAGGCTGCTTTTTGAGCACCGCGGGAGGGGAGATCACGGGAGGGGTGAAGGGGGGGTGAGCCTAGCGAGGCCGCGGGTGCCCAGAGCGGGGCTAGGGAGAGGGCTGGCCGCGGGCAGGCAGGCAGGCAGGGGAGGCGAGTGGGCGGAAGCCCGCTTCCGCGCTGGAGTGTCACCTCCCTGTCCTCGTCCCGCAGGCGTCCTCGTCCACGTGGACAACCCTCGCTGGGAGGGCGTCCCCTTCCTGCTGATGTCGGGCAAAGCCCTGGACGAGCGGGCGGGCTACGTGCGGGTGCTGCTCCGGAACCGGGCGTGCTGTGTGCAGAGCGAGGCACGCTGGGCCGCGGAGCAGAGCGCCTGCCTGCCGCGCCAGGTGGTCTTCCACATCGGGCACGGCGCGCTGGGCGGCCCCGCCGTGCTGATGAGCCGCAACCTGTTCCGGCCCGCGCTGCCCGGCGGCTGGGAGGAGGCGGTGGGCCCGCCCGGGCTCCGCCTCTTCGGCAGCCCCCTGTCCGACTTCCACGTCTACCGCCCCGTGCGCGCGCAGGACGCCTACTCCGTCCTCATCTCACACATCTTCCACGGCCGCAAGGACTCCTTCATCACCACCGAGAACCTGCTGGCCTCCTGGGCCTTCTGGACGCCCCTGCTGGACAGCCTGGCCCGCGAGGCCCCCCGCCTCTACCCCGGCGGGGCGGACAACGGCCACCTGCTGGACTTCGAGTTCAGCGGCGGCCAGCTGTCCTTCTCGGTGCAGCAGGCGGAGCAGCTGGTGCCGGGGCCCGGCCCCGCTCCCGCGCCCAGCGACTTCCAGGTCCTCAAGGCCACGTACCGAGACGGCCCGCTGGTCACCGCCTGGGCCGAGGAGCTGATCGCCAAGCTGGCCGGCGACGTGGAGGCGGCCGCCGTGAGGGCCGTGCGGCGCTCCGGCCAGTTCCACCTGGCGCTGTCGGGCGGCTCCAGCCCCGTGGCCCTGTTCCAGCAGCTGGCCACGGGCCACTACGCCTTCCCCTGGGCCCGCACGCACCTGTGGCTGGTGGACGAGCGCTGCGTGCCGCTCTGGGACCCCGAGTCCAACTTCCAGGGGCTGCAGACGCACCTGCTGCAGCACGTGCGGGTGCCGCACTACAACGTGCACCCCATGCCCGTGCACCGGCACCGGCGGCTCTGCGCCGAGGAGGACCGGGGCGCCCAGGCCTACGCCGAGGACATCGCCGCCCTGGTCGCCAACAGCAGCTTCGACCTGGTGCTGCTGGGCATGGGCGCCGACGGGCACACCGCCTCCCTCTTCCCGCAGTCGCCCGCCGGCCTGGAGGGCGAGCCGCTGGTGGTGCTGACCGAGAGCCCCTCGGGGCCGCGCCGCCGCATGAGCCTCAGCCTGCCCCTCATCAACCGCGCCCGGAGGGTGGCCGTGCTGGTCATGGGCCGGCTGAAGCGGGAGATCACCCTGCTGGTGAGCCGCGTCGGCCACGAGCCCAGGAAGTGGCCCATCTCGGGCGTCCAGCCCGCGTCGGGCCAGCTGGTGTGGTACATGGACTACGAGGCATTTCTGGGGTGATGGGGCCTCGCCCCTCCGCTCACTCCCGGGCGGCCTCCCCCTGCCCTCCCCCCTCCCGAGTCCTGCCACCTGCCTGGGCTCCTGGCTCTCTGGACCTGGGTGCCCCAGAAGAGGCCCTGTCCCAATCCCTTTGATGGTCCCTGCCCAGATGTGTCAGACCCAGAGACAGGAGAGGGAGGCTCATGAGAAGGCGTCCCCCTAACGGGGAGACTGGGGCTTCCACGTCAGCATCAGCCTGCCTCATGGCCAGGCTGGGCGCGGGTGCTCCCAGCCTCAGCAGGGAGCCTGGCCCAGCGGGTGCAGGGGCTGTGCCGGGCAGGTGCCGGGACTGCCGGAGCCTGGCAGGTGCAGCCCCTGCTTCCCTTTCCTCCCGGAGCCTCTGCCGTTCGGCTCCCGTCCTGCCCCCGTGGGCTGCCTCTTGCTCCGTGTGTCCTTCCTTCCTCCTCCTCCCAACTAAAGGGCGTCCATCCCTCCTTGGTATGTTGGCTGCCCCCAGACTTCCTGTATAGACAGGAAGTCGATGACAAGAACACAGCCACAGATACTGGGTGCTATAACCATGCCAAAACCCCTGTGACTTGTTCGGGGCCCTTCCTCAGCAATGACCTTCTCTGCGTGGGGGACCCGCCCCGCCCGCTGGGCACACGCTGGGCACAGCCTCAGCCATCTCGGGATCCCTCCCGAGGGCTCTTTCCGTCTCAGGACTCCCGGCAGGCGTTGCTCGCAGGGTCCTCCCTGGCTTACCAGGAAAGATCTCGTCCATCTCTGATGGGGACAGTTCTCTGGGGGAGAGATGTAACACCGAGCGATGCATCGTCCAAATGCTCTGATCGGACCAGACAGGAGCCAGGCCTTTTGCTGGGGCGGCCGCGGCTCCAGCAGCCGGGGCCCAGCACCCTCCTCACACTGCCCCGCCCGTGACCTCCTGCCTGCCCGTCCCTCCTGCCGCTCCCTGCACCGCTGCATTGTGGGAGGCTCGGGAGCAAGGCCAGCTTCTCCGTAGGAATGGGTGAGGTGGGTGAGGTGCTCCGCTCTGGAGAAGCGGGGCCCTCGGGGCCTGTTCTCCCGAGACCCCCCAGGATGTCTGAAATGCTTTTAGAAATCACCAGTGACAGGACAGAGTATTTCAGCTCTCCACCTGGGCATGCCCCCGCTGTGCTGTCAGGAATAAGATGCTTCATGTGACTGCGCCCCGCCCATAGCCTCACTGAGACAGACACGCCATCTGACAGGCTGTCCTTGGTGAGGAGCGCCCCCCCCCCCCCCCCCGAAATCCATTTCTCTGCTTTTGACTGCTCAGACTTTCCTCACGGCCAAGATTTAAAGGACTGTGGCTTCCGTGTGGGGTGGGAGCCTGGGAGCTGGTCCCTGTCCAGGGGCTCCCGTTAAAATCCTGCTTCCGCTAGCAGGCCACCGCCAACCTCGGCAGCACAGGATCAGTGCCGGGTGGGGGTCTCCTCTCTTTCTGGGTCAGTATCTTCGCCTTTTGGCTCTAGAGATGCTAGTGGACACAGGTGGTTGCAGGTCGGTGGCCACGTGGGGGCGCTCAGGCACCATCCCTGCCGTGTTTTGCAGTCTGACCCCCATGAATTCCCCGTGTCCCAGGAATTCCCCGCGTCCTGCTCCCGTTTTTTGCACTCTGCCTCCCTGGGCCCCCAGCTCCCCCCCGCCCCCCCCCCAGCTGCTCCTTGGAAACGTGTTCCTCTGGGGTTGCAACACCAGAGAGGACGGGACCTCCCGTGCCCGCCTTAGTCTGGGATAAAGGGTGAGCCGTCACCACTTCTGAATAACTGTGAGTCACTGCAGCCTGAGCCGAGCATGTCCTGTTCTTAGAGGGCTGCCTGCCCCGAATGCACCCTTTGTCTGGGGGAGTTTGCACACGGGGTTGGGTTGGGGCAAAAATGCCAAAGGTTTCCTTCCACAATCCGCTGCTGTCTTAAAAATCCCCTGGGGGGCCCTGTCAGCACTCACTCTCCCCACCCTTCCCCTTCCCCTTCCCCTCCCTCTTCCCCTTTCCCTCCTGGCCCTGAGCAGGGAAGCTCAGCTGGTGGTTTCCAAACATTTGGGCCAGTGGCCCACAGCCAGAGCCCCGTCTCCAGCTCAGCGAGGTCAGGAGCATGTGCCTCTTTTCTGTCTCGTCGAGAAAATGCTGCTCGTCACCTGCTAACTGAGCTGATCCGTAGTGTGAAAAGTGCTGCTGGAACCCGGCTTTACCCCGTTCCAGGCCGAGGACCCGGCTTGGGAGGGAGCACACCTGCCTGGCTCCCACGGGGACACTGCCACCATGCTGGGCCTCGAACCCGGGCTTCCCAGTCCTGCAGCCTCAGGCCCAGGCCCAGAGCAGGGGCTCCCCCAGCACCTCAGGGCTGCTGGCAGAGCAGGGGGGAGGGGTGCAGGGGTGCCGTCACGAGGGGGAGAGAGCAGTGGGTGGTGAGGAATCTCTCCTCAGAAGCCTGGCAGCGATTGTCCCAGGCTAAAGACTAAACATGCACAGCGTGGTGTCGTCTGATCGTTCAGCACCCTGCGAGGTGACTTTGGAACTGGTGTCTGAAGGCGACAGGCCAGGTGCTCCTCAGCCGGGTCTTAGGATTCTAGCCGGGCCCTCCCAGCCCCGCAGGGCCGCCTCCCTCCCTCCGGAGCCCCGGGTGCTGGTGCAGCGCAGCGAGCGGCGCAGTGGCCTCAGCGGAGCCTGCACAGGCTGGGGCCTCCTGGGGCTGTCAGAGCGGCATCTCTGGAGAAGCCGGTTGCCATGTGTGTCTGGAAAGGAGGGGGACTTCCCAGGCTGCTGTGAGCGGGAATCTGATTGTGATCTGGGAGCCGCGCTCTGCTAACCACAGCCCCCGTCTGTCCCGGTGCTCCTGCCCGTGTCTCTGCAGATGGCGCTTCGTGGCCGTGGACCGGCACTCTGCCAGCTGGCTCCTCAGCTCTGCCCGGGTGTCGCTCCAGAATCAGGCCTGGGCTCCCGGCCTGGGCGCCCCGTCCTCCCCGGACCCAGGGATGGCATGGTGGGAAGGAGGAGAGCACTCATCAGACCGTCTACAGTTCAGTTTTCAGAAACAGTTTTCTCAGTGGAAACACCTACAGCCTCATCAGCAGTTGCCAGCAAGACGCCTGGAGGGGGTGTGGCAGGGACCCGGGTGTGATGGTGACTGTCTTCTGTCCTCTGTCCTCTGTCTGGGGTTGGAAGACGGCACTGGGCTCTGACCAGGGAACCGGGGGAGACCCCTGGGCTGTTACGCGGGGAAGGGGGGATAGCGGGGGGCACGGACACACCTCTGCCAAGCAGCAAGACTGTGGTGCCTTTTTGCCAAGAGAACTGCCCTGTTTTTATGGGAAAACGGGGCCCTTAAAGAGGCCTCAAACAGACACATTCAGTTTCAAAATGACCTTTTCTATGTGAGATGCAACATATATTTTTTTAAACAATAAAACTGTTTTGCCAAAATCCCCGTTTTCCTTCCTTCTGTGAGAGCTGGGGGGTGCGGGCTGTGTGTCCTCAGAGGATGGGTAGGGAAGCATGGAGGGCCCCCTGCAGACACGGGCCAGCCCAGCGGCTGCATCCCGTCTCCCGAGGCCCCTAACCCATCTCACGGGTCGCCCACCTTCCCAGCAGCCCGCGGGGTGGGGAGGACGCCCGCGGGGGGGCGCTGTGCACCCGGGAGGTGCTGGAGAGAGCAGTTCAAGCGGCAGGACCAGGGCCATTGCTCACCCCAACCTGTGCCACCAGGAACGTAGGGTTGTGGGTGGTCAGATAAAACTGCAGAACCGGAAGCGGGCAAGAGGGGGAGAAGGTGGAGGGGGAGAAGGTGGAGACGGGCGTGCACATCAGAGGTACAAATATGACGACTCCCCTGCTGCACGGAGGGTGTCCTCGCTCTCTGGTCACTGTCCCCGCTTCCTGAGGAGAGCAGGTGCCATGGAGGCCCCACCCGGCCACAGAGAGGTCCAAGGAGAGAGGGTGACTGCAGGATCTCTGTTTGCCCGCCTCCGCTCCTGCCAGACCCGCCGATGGGAGCGTGTGAGGTGGAAAGGTATCGCCCAGCTGTGCGGCCCCTGGACTGGCCCGTCCCCAAGGGGGACACAGCGCTCACGCGGCCTGGCCTCCCTGTTCTCAGCGCTCGGGGTCCCCACGCTGCTCCCTGCCGTTGACCTTCCTCCGACTCTGCAGGGCTGGGCTGAGGCTCAGACCCGAGAGCCATTTGCTCTCAGACCTGGCGGACGGCTCACTTCCCACGCCCTCGGGAGGATCTGGGCCCAGGACTCGGGTCCCTGCTGCTCGAGGCCTTTGCAGGACCGCGTGCTGTGAGGGGCAGATCCTGGGCTCTGGGTTCAAATCCTGGTCATGCTGGTTCGCTGGGGAGCGAGCGGCCTGGTTTACCACGGAGCTCTCTCTCCTCCTCTGGTAACCGGGTAAGGGCTGCTTCCTGGGGAGGGGTCAGCGTGGCCCTCACTCTGGCTCCCTCTGCGCTAGAGGCACCACAGGGACGTGTGTCCACTCACCAGGCCTTCCATCTGACACTGCAGTCTCTTGTGCCCCAGGGGCTGTGACACAGGGGAAGAGCTCGGCGCGCAGGAAAGGACAGTCTGGCAGAGAGCTGAGCTGCCGACAGAGCCGGCCCCCAGGTGCTGCCACTGCACAGGAGGGCTGGGAGGAGGGGAAGGTGCCGGGGCCACAGATTATGTTGAGTTGCCAATTGACTTCACACCCTTCCCCTCCCCGGTGTTTATTGAGCACCTACTACGTGCCAAGCACTGTGCTTGGTCTGGGCAGTAATGGGGGCCCAGGACAGAGGAGGACCCAGCCTGTGGCTCGCAGTCCCACCAGTGGGGAAAGAGACAGGACCGGATGGTTGCAGGCTGGCTGGAGCTTCGGGGGTGCCTGGTGGGGGCACTGCCCAACCTGGGGCACCACAGACGTTCTCCAGGGGGTGCTACAGCAGGGAGCCCTGGTGCGGGTCATGGGCACAGCCCAGCCCCCTCCGGGCCTGGGCCTCATCCTCTGAGAGCCGCGGGCCGCGGATGCGGGACTGCGGTTGTGGGTTCGAGGACTGATGGGATGCAATTTCCAGGAGGATCTGCTCCTACTCAGTGACTTGGCAGCCCCTCCGAGGGCTCGCTCAGCTGTCAGGATTGCAGCTGTGGAGGCTGATTGGTCCCCAGAGCTGTCCATCAGCAGCCCAGCTGGGCAGGGCCCCTCCTCTGAGCCTGCTTTGCCCACATGCCCAGGTCTCAGTAGATCTGCATGTCCCCCTCCCCCAGCCACACCGGAACCCGGAACCCCTGATGGGAGGCAGAGCATGGCTCTGGGCCTTTGCTGCCATCCCGGTGTCCTTCCCAGCTGCCCTGGGAGACAGGGTGACCCCTCACAGGCCAGCTGCAGGGTCGCCGGGAGCCCCTCCTTGCCACAGGTTGGCAGATGGCTTCAGGCATCTGCTGCGGAGTGTCTCCCAGATGCGGCTCCCAGACAGACCTCAGCCCACTCGCACTGCGTGCCAGCCGCCTGGGTGGTCTGGAGCGGAATGGAATCCAGAGGCCAGAGGAGCCGGGTTCCGATTGCCACCAATTTCCTGAAAGTTCCTTCTGGAGCTGGCTGAGTGGGGAAAGCAGACCCCTCACTGAAACCAGATGTCAGCGTCCGTCCCCACCAGCCCAGCCCGCCCACCACACAGCCGATGGGGAAGGCCCCGGGTAGAGGCAGCGCTTCTTACTGGCACCTAAAAATACTGGCTTCGGTTTTCCCCTTTAAATAATAATTTAAAAAAATTCAACTCCCTTCACCCTAGTCCTTCCCCTCCTGGGTTCAGAGTGGGCACCCTGGGGACCTCACCCAGACTCGGCTTCCCCGAGGGACTGGAGCAAGGACAGCGTGGAGGACAGGAAGGGGCTGGCCTGCCCCGGTGGGGGGCATTCCTGGGGGAGGCGGGGAGGGGCTGACTGGCACTGGGTGGGCCCAATCTCCCAGAGCACCATTCATCTCTGTGGCACAGAGAAATCAGAGGACAAGGGTGACCAGGTGCCCCAAAACATGAGAAAGGGGCAGGGAGGTGTTAATGCCCAGAGCCACCTGGCTCCTGACAGCACCTTTGCCTAGATCCTCCACGGGCCTGTGCCAACAGGGGGTGGCGGCTGGGGCAGAACCTGTCCCTCTGGGTCAGGTGCCAGCACCCTGCCGGGACTGAAGGCTCTGCTCCCGCACCTTGGTAGCTGGCTGCATGGGGGTCCTCAGTGGCTGGCTGAAAACATTACTGTCACAAGTCCAAGGTCACTTCTTTATTGATTTCTTTTCAAAGTTATGGGAACTTTGCCTGGTTTTCACGAGTGTCTCACTGAAAGCTACTGAAACGGCATGATTCCTTTATTCTGATGAGTGACCATGCCTGAGAGCTACACTGTTATGTCATGCGTTGCCAGCAGGTGGCGCTGTCCAATATGTGATCCTTAATGTGAAACCCACAGAAGTTGAAGGCCAGAGCCTATGAAATGAACCAACCTACTCATTCATGGATGCTGTGAGATCAAAGTTCTATCAGATAAGGTCCACTCCGCTTCAAAGTCACTGCCTGAGATAAGGAGATCCTTTGCTAGACATGCAGAACGGGTCTAAATTGTGTTAATACTCTTCAGTGTTCTTTTTGTTCTGCCGGACCTTGCCACACTTCTGTATTATGGATCCCATGCTTTTCTCTTTTAAAAAAGATGAATCTTGCCGAGACCGGTTTGGCTCAATGGATAGAGCGTCGGCTTGGGGACTGAAGGGTCCCAGGTTCGATTCTGGTCAAGGGCATGTACCTTGGTTGCGGGCATATCCCCGGTAGGGGGTGTGCAAGAGGCAGCTGATCGATGATTCTCTCTCATCGATGTTTCTAACTCTCTATCTCTCTCCCTTCCTCTCTGTACAAAATCAATAAAATATTTAATAAAAATAAAAATAAAAAAAATTAAAAAGATGAATCTTTATGGATTTCGGAGAGGGAGAGATACAAACATCAATGATGAGAAACACTGATTGGCTGCTTCCTGCACGCCCCCCCCACCACCACCACCACCAGGATTGAGCCTGCAACCCCGGGAATAGAACTGGGATTCCTTATTCATCGATGGACACTCAGCCACTGAGCCACGGCCAGGCAAGGAAACCTCTTTTTATTCTTGTCAATAATAATGTGTAACATGCGTCCATTATCTGGAAAGTCCTCAAAGCCCTACGATTAATATTTGTTGAATGACTGTCCCTCATCCCACAAATTCTGGGGAACGTGTAGAGCTGTGCTACAGATGAGGAAACTGAGTCTCAGAGAGGTGAAGGAACTTGCTCAGGTCGCACAGCTGGTGAATGGTAGAGCTGAGGTTTGGGTTAGGCGTGTCTGGTTCCAAATTCCTTGCCCATTTACTCCAATCGGCAAAGGGACTTGGAGAAAATGGAGTCCCTCGTGCTTATGAAAACAGTAGGAGCCTGGCCAGTGTGCCTCAGCGGTTGAGTGTTGACCTCAATGAACCAGGAGGTCACGGTTTGATTCCCGGTCGGGCACATGTCTGGTAGCTGGCTCCATCCCCAGGGAGGGGTGTGCAGGAGGCAGCCGATCAATGATTCCCTTTCATCATTGGTGTTTCTGTCTCTTTCTCTCTTTCCTCCCCTCCCTTCCTCTCTGAAATCAATAAAATATATTTTTTTTTAAAAGAAGGAAGGAAGGAGACAGCAGAATTCTGCTCTAGGGGCCCCAAGAGGGCACAAGACATTCCTGGACAGACTCTTCGTCATCAGAAAAAGCAGCTGCTGTTCATTTTGCTATCTTATAATTTCCCCCCTTCATCTTCCTGAGACAGATTAGAGGCGTGAGCAGATTGTACTGATGAAAGTGATGAAATGTGTGTGGGGGTGGGGGTGGGGCTAGTCACCCTCCTGCCTCCTCACCCTTGTGGGACACAGATACTTAGCTGAGGACTCGGAGTCCTGTCTGCAGATTCCTGGATGGTGTTTATCAGCTGATGTCACGGCGTTGCAGGATTACGTATCTTCTAACCAGCAGAAGTATCGGCACTGATAAGTGGAGCACACAGGGGCCTCCTTTGGTCTCCCTGGTTGCTCAGCACCGCTCCCTGCCTGCGGGCCTCTGCGGGAGGACCAGCTTCCCAGGCTCCTCTGGCCCCCAGCCCGGTGTCCGGGCGGGAAGGGGGCCCCCTGGGACGCCGCTGGGAAATCAGGTCATGGGATCTAGTTACCTGCGTGGATCAGAGCTGGGTGTTTAGCTCCATGCTGCAGGCGGGCGGGGTGAGAGTGCTGAGGACGGCACACTGGGAGCCATCTGTCCGGGTTCCCATCAGAGGTGGGGGCTCTGGCCCCAGACAAACAGACCCTGCCCCTTGAATGAGGTGCACGCAGTCTGCATTGTCCAGAAGAGAATGTTCCGGAAGGTGCCTCTGGGATGAGAAGCGAGGCCGCACCGTGAGAGGACTGCCCCGATGGGGCGCACCCTCGGCGTTACAGCACTGGGGTCACGGTGACCCCTTTGGGCCCACTGCATCACGGCAGCTCGAACCAGGAGTGTCAGCTGAGCGGCCAGGATGCCCGCACAGGCCTGTCCACCCAAGGCAGCCAGTTGAGCCAAAATATATTTTTAATATATTTTATTGCCTTTTTTTTTTTTTACAGAGAGGAGAGAGAGGGATAGAGGAAGAGTTAGAAACATCGATGAGAGAGAATTATCAATCAGCTGCCTCTTGCACACCTCCTACTGGGGATGTGCCCGCAACCAAGGTACATGCCCTTGACCGGAATCGAACCTGGGACCTTTCAGTCCGCAGACCAATGCTCTATCCACTGAGCCAAACGGTTTCAGCGAGCCACAATATTTTTTAAAATTCCAAACAAAAGCAAAACCGATTCACAGCACGAGGTGGGGAGACATGAGACTTTGGAAGCTAAGGGAGTCCGGTTAGGCTCCAAGCTTTGCTAAGCCAGGGACTCTGCCACGTGTGGAGCTCAGCAGTCCTGCCCTTCCCTGCTCTGGTGCAGATGGAATACCCAGAGACCCACTGTGCCTAACAGCTTCTCCGGCAATGCCAATGCCCCATGCCCTTCTACACTCCACAGCACGGGGTGGAGGGGTGTAAGATTTCGTTCTTAAATCAGTAATTTCTTTTAAAACGACCCAGGTCTAGGGTGAAAGTGGCTGCTGTGTAGGGGATGGGGAGCAAAATGACTCTGATGAGCGAGAGCCACAGGACACCGTGTAGAGAAGTCTCAGGCGTGGGGACCTCCTGGGCAATTGCTTTCTCATTCATTCATTCCTTCGTTCATTCATCGTCACGCATGGAACGCAGCCTGCTGTTTGCCTGGAGCCATCAGGGCTGGGATGCCCAGGTGTCCAGGCCCTGGGGCCTGAGGGGCCTGAGACCCCCCACACACACACACCGTGCGGGTACTGGACGCGCATCGGGACGCTGGAGGGGCTCAGCTCTGCCCGCCGCCCCTCTCCCCAGCCCTGGAACCCCGGGGCTTCCAGCCGCTGGGAACGGGTGAGGCCAGCGCGGCCTGGCTCCCCGGGGGATTGCGAATTATTATTAGCGAGACCCCCCTCCTGCCCTCCGGCCCGCGCCGCTCTCCGGCGCGTGTTGCAACGCCGGCCTCTGGCCCAGGGAGGCCCCGGCGCTCCCCGTGGGCGCTCCGGAGGGCCCGGCCCGGCGCCACCCGCCGCCCGCGGCCCGGAGGGCGGGGGTGGGGCGGGCGGGCGTCGCGGGGCGCGGGTGGCGCTGCTGGTCCCCCCGCCCGGGCCGCCCGGGCCTCCGGCCGCCGCCCCACGGAGCCGGGGCGGGGCGCGGGGCGGGGCCAGCCGGGCCGCACCCCCCCCCCCCCGCCCTCACTTTAAAGCGCGGCCGCCGGGCTCCGCGCACAAGTCGCCGGGCGGCCCGCGCTCCACCGGACCAGCTGCAGGCGCCGGGCCGCGGGGAGGCGGCTCCGTCCCTGCGGGCGCGGCCGGCCCCGGCCTCGGCCCCGGAGAGCGGCGGCGGCGGCCTCCCCGGTAGGCAGGGCGGGCGGGCCGGGGCCGGGCCGGGGGTGGGCGCGGAGCCGGCGGGGAGGGCGCGGGGCCGGCGGGGAGGGCGCGGGGCCGGCGGGGTCCCGGCTCGGGACCTGGGGGCGCGGGGAGCCGCTGTGGCCTCGGATCCGGGAGGGGGCGCCGCTGGGGCGGGGGCGCGGGGCGGGGGCCCCACCTGCGGGGCGGGCGGGCGGGGGGCCCGCGGCGCCCGGTAAGTCCCGGCGCTGCAGCCCGGACGGCGGGGCGGAGGGCACGGCCCCGCCGGCTTCCAGGCGCAGGACCCCGGCCTCCGCTCCCGGGGCCTCCGGGAGTCGGTTTCGCTTTTCCCGCCATCCGCCCGCCCCGCCGCCCGGGCGCCACCCGCCCCGGAGCCGCCGCGGCGGAGCCCGGAGCGCGGAGCCCGGAGCCGCCGTGGCGGAGCCCGGAGCCCGGAGCCCGGAGCCCGGAGCGCGGAGCCCGGAGCCCGGAGCGCGGAGCCCGGAGCCCGGAGCTCGGAGCCCGGAGCGCGGAGCCCGGAGCCCGGAGCGCGGAGCCCGGAGCCCGGAGCGCGGAGCGCGGAGCGCGGAGCCCGGAGCGCGGAGCCCGGAGCCCGGAGCCCGGAGCCCGGAGCGCGGAGCCCGGAGCCCGGAGCGCGGAGCGCGGAGCGCGGAGCGCGGAGCCCGGAGCCCGGAGCGCGGAGCCCGGAGCGCGGAGCCCGGAGCCCGGAGCGCGGAGCCCGGAGCCCGGAGCGCGGAGCCCGGAGCGCGGAGCCCGGTGCCGCAGGACCTTCCGGACGGAGAGCCGGGAGCCGGTCCGCGGTGAGGATGGCGGGGACACGGTCAGGGCAGGGGCTCCAGGGATGGGAATGGCCCGCTTGGCTGCGCCTGCAAGTGTGTGAGTGTGTGAATGAGTGTGTGTGAGTGAGTGTGTGTGTGTGTGTGTGTGTGAGTGTGTGAGTGTGTGAATGAGTGTGTGTGTGTGTGTGTGAGTGTGTGAATGAGTGTGTGTGAGTGAGTGTGTGTGTGTGTGTGTGTGTGTGTGAGTGTGTGAGTGTGTGAATGAGTGTGTGTGTGTGTGTGTGTGTGTGTGTGAGTGTGTGTGTGTGAATGAGAGAGTGAATGTGTGTGTGTGAGTGAAAGAGTGAGGGAGGGAGGGAGATGTGTGCCTGAACTGTGATGCCGTGTGAGTGGGTCCCTGTGAGCCCGTCTGTGTGCGTGTGTGACTGGGTGTGTGAATGCATGTAAGAGTGTGTATGTAGGCTCTGAGGTGTGAGTGTGCTTCTGCCTAGTGTGTCTGGGAGTGTGTGTCTCTGAGTGCATGTGTGTGTGTGAGCATCTGTGTGTGTCTCTGCATCTGTGTGAGTGTGTGTCTGTGTGGGGTGAGTGTCTCTAAGTGAGTGTGTGTGAGTGTGTGTGTGTGTGCATTGGTGTGAGTGTGTGTGAGTACTTCTGTGTGAGCGTGTGTGTGTGTGTGTGTGTGTGTGTGTGTGAGTGCATCTCTGTGTATGTGTGAGTGTGTGTCTGAGTGCATCTGTCTAAGTGTGTGTCCGTGTGTGTGTGTGTGAGTACTTTTGTGTGTGTCCGTGTGGGTGTCTGAGTGACTGTGTTGCCCATGCTCACTGCCGTGGACCCTCTGGTCCTGACTGTGGGTGTGTTGGACCCACACTGGACGAGGGGCCTGCGGTGCCAGCTGAGGCGGAGCAGATGCCTCCCTCCCCCTCTCTTTCTCTGAACATGAACCCTGCGCTTGGGGTGAGCTGGCAGGGGCCGCTTCCTGAGTGAGTAATATTTAATTAAACACCAGCGGCAGCATCAGAACTGGTCATGAGTGAGTTTTAACAGGTGCTGGTGGGGAAGCGCCGTCCGTCCCGGTGATTAAGGCTTGGTCCTGCAGTGAGCCTCCCTGGGGTCGGGGGGGTGGGGGGTGTGAGGAGAGCAGCCAGCCAGGCCGGCTGCCCTCCCCCCTCGCCCGCTCCCGGCCTGGCTCCACTCTGGGTGGTGGGGAGCGCTGGGTGACGCTCAGGGCAGAGGCTGGCCTCCAGGCGCTGGGAAGTCCTGTCTCACAGGCCCAGAGAGGGCGGCTGACTTACCCAAAGGGCACAGCCAGGGCTGTGGACCAAGCCTTCCGAGTCCTAGCTGTTGCCATTGGTTCCTGTCCCCTGGGCTGAGGTCATGGGCCAAGCACTCATGTCTCCCCAGCTGTGAAGTGATGGGTGGATTAGGTCATTTGAAGCACTTCCCTGACTGCTGTTCTCCTGCAGAGTGCTTTACCAGGAGATGGAGAGAGAGGGTGGGGGGAGGGCGAGAGAGAGAGAGAGAGAGAGAGAGAGCGAGCATGTGCATGGATGGGGTGTGGCATGACCTAATGCAATAACGTTATTAAATCTTCCTTTCCTTTCCCCGGGAAGCACAGAGACAAAAAAGCAGTGACACGTTGACTGCCGTGGCTGGGACAGCCCTGAGCCAGCACGGATGTGGCTTTAGGGAGGTCAAGGATTAGGGGAGAACCCGAAGGCTCTGGGGATGCCAGGAGGGAGAGATCCTGCTGGGGGCGCCAGTGATGTCACTGGGAGCTGGGTGGGGCTGCATTCGTGGCTGGTGGGGCCAGGCTGCACCCACCCTCCTGGGTTCCCCAGGGCCAACTCGCAGAATCCTAACCCCCTGGACCAAGGACGCGTGGGCGGCAGTGGCGCAGGGAGCAGGATTCTGAATGGCCCTGGGGACGGGTCCGGGCGGCTGGGCCAGCTCCGAGTGCCCTTGCCAGGCAGGCCACTGACAGGAGGGTGTGCGGGGGTCTCTGCAGGGGGCCCCAGGGGGCCCCAGAGCCGCCTGGAAGGCTCTCTGCTTTAGGGTTTTCTATGTCTCTTTTAAAAAGAAATCACAATAATACCCGCGTAACATCCAGCGTACCATGTTCACCATCTCTGAGCGGCCGTGCAGGGGCGGTTACACACTCACTCCCTCTGCTGTGCAGCCAGCACCTCCGTCCCGCCCCCCCCCTCCCGGACTTCCCGTCCTGCCAATCTGAATCTCTAACGCCCTCCCCGCCCTCCCCCAGGCCCGGGCACCCACCTTCGGGGTCTGTGACTGCGAGGTCCCTGGGAGAAGTGGAGGCACCCAGGCCGTCCCCTGTGGCCGGCTCATTCCACCCTCACGGGGTCCTCACGGTCCATCGTGCTGCAGCTCGTGTCCGCGTGTCCTTCCTTCGTAACCCGCACAGCAGCCCAGTGTGGACAGACCGCACTGACTGTCCGTCCACCCCCCGAGGGACACCTGGTCTCTGGCATCCTGTGGCTGTCCCTGAGTTCGGGCTCCAGGGAGGGGCGCTGTGGGGGTGCAGGGCTCTGTGGTGGACTTCTGGGGCCCCTGCCTTGCCCAGAGGGGACTGGCCCAGCCTCACAGGCCGCTGGCTGCCCCACTGGCTGCTGGGAGGAGAGCTGAGGCTGCTGGGGAGAGCTGGGTGTGTGTGTGTGGGAGGGGGTGCTGGGAGCAGGGTCTCAGGCCAGAACCCGGGGTTCTGGCTTTAAGCACCCCCGGAAGGCCAGCTCCCTCCAGGTCAGCACACCTGGTCCCACGTCCTGGCGTCCTGCAGGGGGAGGTCACCTCCTGCCGCCCACATGCACAGCTTCCCAGTCCGCCCCACTCTCCCGCTCTGCTGCTTCCCCTGCCCCCTCCTTTCTGCTGAGAGCTCCCGCCACCCCTCACCCTCCTGTCATGTTGCTGCTGTTAATGAGTCGTAAAGTAGATATCAGTGTTCTCCCTTGGTCCTCGGGCGACCCTGCCAGCGGTTCTCACCCTGTGGGTCCCATAATCACAGCGATGAAGTAGCAGCGAAAGTAACTGGGGGTCGCCACAACACGAGGAGCTGTTACAGGGCCCGGCGTGAGGAAGGTGGGGCACCGCTGGCCGGGGCATTATGGGCCGGTGACAGGCAGAGGTGAGGGGCAGGGCAGGAGGCATTCCTGGTGGAAGGGTGGCAGGTGTAGACAGTGAGCAGGGGCTGCTGAGAGGCTGGAGAGGAGCTGAGGCAGTACAGAGGCAGGAGGATGGCAGGGGATGGATGTGGGGGAGGGGCTGGGCGCAGGGGATAGACCTGTGGGGGGAGATGCGAGGAAAAGGAGATGCCGACTTCCTGCAGGGTTAGGGGTTAATTGGACGATTGGGGCGAGGACGGAGGGGCCCGGGTTGTGAGGAAATGGGGGCTTCCGGCAACAATGGGACCGGGTGGCTCAGTGGAATCCGCTCCAGGAGGGCTCTGATCCCTCAATGTGCCAATGGCTCAGGGGCATGGGCTCCTAGGGTGGGTTTTTAAATTGAGGTGACTGTCACGTAACAGGACGATTAACCTTTTAAAGTGGACGACGCGGTGGCATTTAGTGCAGTTGGCCCTCTGTCTCCCGGTTCCATATCCGTGGATTCAGCCAGCCGCAGGGGGAGAGGTTTGGGGGGAAGTTACGTGGCTGCTGACGTGCTCTGTGGTTGGTCTGTGCAGAGCACAGACCTTTTTCCTCGTCATTATTCCCTGAACAATATAGCATTACAGCTATTTTCACCACATTTCCATTGTGTTGGGCATTAAGTGTAATCTAGAAGTGATTTAAAGTAAACAGACGGGAGGCCCAGCCAGTGTGGCTCAGTGATTGAGTGTCAACCTATGAACCAGGAGGTCAGGGTTCAATTCCCGGTCAAGGGCACATGCGCAGGTTGTGGGCTCAAGTCCCTGGTAGGGAGTGTGCAGGAGGCAGCCAATTCATGATTCTCTCTCATCATTGATGTTTCTCTCTCTTTCCTTTCCTCTCTGAAATCAATATATATACTAATAAAAGGGGAATATGCAAATTGGTCAGGATGCCCTCACAGTAACGACCGAACACAGGCTGTGTGGGGCAACAAGCCTGACAGGGGGGTTAGTGAGGGACAACCAAATGACTGAACAGCAGGCTGCGTGGGGCGACAGGCCAGCAGGGGGGCATTTAGGGGCGATCAGTCAGGCAGGAAGGTGAGCAGTTAGGAGCCAGTGGACCCCGATTGGAGAGGGTGCAGGTTGGGTTGAGGGGACCCCCTTCCCTGTGAATGAATTTCATACACCGGGCCTCTAGTATATAAAATACTGTGTGTAGGTTAAATGCAAATACCGTGTCATTTTAATAAGGGACTTTAGCACCTGTGGGTTTTGGTGTCCACAGGGGGTCCTGGAACGGATCCCCTGCAGATATGGAGGGACAGCTGGGCATGCACGGTGCTGTGCAATCACCTCTCTCCAGTTCCAAACGGAAACCCTATACCCAGTGAGCAGCCACTCCCACGCCCGCCCCAGCACCCGCCACCACCGTCTGCCGTCAGTCTGTGGATGTGCCGTTCTCTAGACATTTCCTGGGACTGGAAGCGCCACCCTGTGACCTCCGGGCCCGGCTTCAGATTACGGTGTTTCTCAGGAGGAAGCTGGCCTTCCCTTCCTGGTTCACTGGCGGGCGCCTGGGAGGCGGGCCCAGTGTGGTTCGGACAGATTGTCAGACACCTGCCTACCTCTCCCCGTCATGGCCGCCAAGGCCTGGCCCGGGCCCCTGGTCGTGAGCAATCCTTCTCATTGTTTTTAATTTTCTTCCAGTGATCTTTTAAAAATGAACAGTTGGAGCCCGGTCAGTGTGGCTCAGTGGGTGAGCATTGACCTCTGAACCAGAAAGTCAAGGTTCGATTCCCGGTCAGGGCGCATGCCCGGGTTACGGAATTGACCCCCCCGTGTGGGGTGTGCAGAAGGCAGCCGATCAATGAGTCTCTCATCTTTGATGTTCCTCTCTCTCTCCCTCTCCCTTCCTCTCTGAAATCAATGCAAATATAAAAAATAAAAAAATAGCCGAAACCGGTTTGGCTCAATGGATAGAGCGTCGGCTTGGGGACTGGAGGACCCGGGTTCGATTCCGGTCAAGGGCATGTACCTTGGTTGCGGGCATATCCCCAGTAGGGGGTGTGCAAGAGGCAGCTTGTCGATGACTCTCTCTCATCGATGTTTCTAACTCTCTATCTCTCTCCCTTCCTCTCTGTACAAAATCAACAAAATATATTTAATAAATAAATAAATAAATAAATAAATAAAAATGAACCCCTGGGAGCCCTGGCCGCATAGCTCAGTTGGTTAGAGCGCTGCCCCCATATGCCAAGGTTATGGGTTCAATTCCCCATCAGGGCATATACAGGAAGCAACCAATGAATGCATAAATAAGTGAAACAGCAACTCTCTCTCTCTCTCTCTCTCTCTCTCTCTCTCTCTCATCTATCTCCTCCCTTAAATCAATAATAAAAAATAATAATAATAATAAAAGAATACTTGGTGATGTCAACTCCCTTCTTAAAGCTCATCCGCAGTGACCATTGCTCTTAGGGTACACTCCCAAACCTGTTTTCTGAGACCGGACAGGCCCTGAAGGGGGTGGACAGTCTCTGGACATTCTGACCAGTGTCAACCAGCCATCATGCCATTTGCTCTCTGCCCGCCCTGACCGGTCACCGGCATCCTAGCCGTGGGCCCTGGCCCGGCCCCAGAGCCATGCTACCATGACTGCGGGTTGGGGGCAGCATGTGGGAAGGAGACCGGTGGGTTACCCCAGGCTGGGAGGAGACTGCTGTGACCACCCTCCCCTCCACCCCCCGTCACCCCGAGGAACACTGGCCCCTGGGCCATCGGAGCCCCCGACGTCTTCCTGCCTTTTCCCTCCCCCTCCGGCTGCCGTGCAGCTCAGGGTCTCCTCTCCGTCTGCTCGGAGGGGGGTTCTCAGCCTTTCTCTGGTGCCTACCGCGTGCCAGGCCCGGCGCTCACCGTCGGTGGGCTTCTAGCCCTTCCCGCGGCCCTGGGCGTCCCGTGGTGCCTCGCCGTGTGCGGACGAGGAAGGAGTGAGCTGCAGGGGCAGCTTCTAAGTCGCCGGAGTGGAAGGGGCTCCGTGGAGGAGGGAGTTGGCCTGATCCCACAGCCTGTGTCCTTTCTGCTGTGAATATCGAACACCTGCCGTTTATTGGGCGTTTACTGTTCACCAGCCTGGCTCTGTGAAGCAGCCTCGGCTCCTGAGTCTGCGTGGAGCAGGTGGGGGGACAGGGTGTGCAGGACACGCTGGCTGCTGCCAGGAGTGCGGGGTAGGCGGCATGGCGGGCCTCGGGGGGCTGTGCAGGAGGGCGTGCTCTGGGCTGGGGTTTTCACGGGGGGGAGGGGCAGAGAGGCTACCCCATGGCAGGGGCACCTCCAATGCCAGGTCCAGGGGCTGTCCGCGGCACAGGGCTGTGCTTGCATTCCTCTCCCACCCCATTCACCCCAAAAGTTGCTCCTGAGAGTGGGGGTCACCTCCATCTGCCTGTGCTTCCTCCGTTAACCCTCTGGCTGTCTCCCTAGGCAACCCCGAGCCAACCTTCTCCCCCCCGGCCTTTTGCCCGGACGCTCCGGGGGCCTTCCCGCCGGGTCCCTAACCGTCCGTGTGGTGATCTGGCTGCAGGTCTGACCGAGGCCGGGGGTTCTGGCTGGGGTGAAGCCACCCTGCGGCTCTGAGTCTTTGCAAGGTCAGGGGTGCTGGGGAGGCTCTGTGATGGTCCCGCAGCCACTTCCGGGGGCCAGACAGGAAATGGCCGTGCGGGTGGGTCTGCCTCGGAGGAGGACCCCAGAAACCCCAAGCAACCCCGAGGTTAAACACGGGGTTCAGGGTACGGAGGGTTTTGTGCAAAGCCAGTCCTTTTAGAAAGAAATGTATATTTTATTGATTTTTTACAGAGAGCAAGGGAGAGGGAGAGAGAGTCAGAAACATCAATGAGAGAGAAATATCCATCAGCTGCCTCTTGCACATCCCTATTGGGGATGTGCCTGCAACCAAGGTCCATGCCCCTGACCCGAATGGAACCTGGGACCCTTGAGTCCGCAGGCTGACGCTCTATCCACAGAGCCAAACCCGTTAGGGTGCAAGGCCAGTTCTTGAGGGCCCCTCCGTGGATTTCCGAGGGAGGGACCCCTGGATAGGACAGGCGGGCCTGGGGGTCAGAGCCTCGCTGCCTGCTTACCCTGAAGGTGGGAGGGGAGGAGAGACCGGGACGGGGTCTGCCTCTCAGTGTGGAGACTAAGAAGCCCACTGAGGACGGTGCCCTCGGTGTGAAGCTGAAAGCCGTCCTCAGGGGCAGGTGGGGGTGAAACGTGCTCTGATTACGTCAGGTTCCGGGCAATGCCAGGGTCCCCTGCACAGAACGCCCTGTCTCCGGAGGGAGGTGATGTTCAAAGGGCAGCTCCCCCTCCTCCCGCTGTGGCCCGGGGCCAGTTTTGAACCCATTTGTGCGAACTGCCGCCTTTGCCCGGCCAGCCCGTGGCCCTCACTGCGGAGTCACACTTGGGGGCGTCTAGACGGCTCGGGGGAGAGGGTTTTTAATTCCTCCGTCGGTCAGCCAGTCCTCCGTGAATGCCCGCTCTGTCTGCCTGTCGCCGCGCCTGGCTGAGCTGCCCAGACAGCCTGGCCCGGAGGCCACGTCTGAGGGCCTGGGCCACGGCCGGCTCCTTCCGCCCGGGGGGTGTCTCGCCGCCGGAGGTTTGCTCTGCTGCGGTGTTTACATGCATTTTTTTTTTTTTTCTGGAAAATTCTGAGCCCCTGCGGGAGCCCAGGGCAGGATGGGAGCCGTCACGCTCCCCGATGCCCAGGGCGGCCTCCTTTCAGAAGACAGGGCTCGGGCGGCACCCACGTCCCAGGAAGGGGCAGCTGGGGCTCTCGTGCTCCTGGTTTTAGTTTGTTTGTTTAAAATATTTGTATGAATTCCAGAGAGGAGGGGAGAGGGAGAGAGAGAGAGAAACATCCGTGATGAGAGAGAACCATGGATCGGCTGCCTCCTGCACACCCCCCACTGGGGATCCAGCCCGCAGCCCGGGCACCTGCCCTGGAATCAAACCGTGAGCTCCTGGTTCATCGGTCAGTGCTCCACCACTGAGCCACACGGGCCGGGCAGCTTTGGGGGTTTAAAACCATGTCCTGACGAGGGGCACCGAGTTCCCAGGGGTGCCAGCCCTCCGCTTGCCTGGCTCTGGGAGGAGCTGCCTGTGGGTGCCGCCTCCCCTCCTCTCCCCTGCCCGCCCCAGGGGGGAAGACACACCCCTTCAGGACCTGACAGCCCCCAGGGTGGCTTTATCTACCAGGTTTGGGGTTGGGGTGCGATCTCCCTGGGTTTGGAGCCTCCTGGGGGATGAATTCTCTGCGGCAGCCGGGCCGCAGTTCAGGCCCAGCCGGGAAACAGACGTGGGATCGAGTAGAAACAGGGGCTGGGTTTCTCTCCCGAGGCCCGAGGGAGGGTCAGGAGGCACCGAGACAGTGACCCTCCCGATGACCCGGTGCCTGTCCCGCTGTAACTGTTTCCCTGACCAGACCGGCGGGCAGCACCCACTTCCTGGGTGGGGCACCGTGGGACGACGACTCGTGGGGACTCGGCGTGCATACAGCAGGCGCCGATGTAGGATTCCTTTCTGGCGTCGCCGTGCACATGCTCCCATTGCAATGCCCCCCCTGTACAGCTGGGCAGCCCTGGCACCGTCAGAGCCATTTCTCCTCAAGACTGAAGCTGCCGGGCGGGCGGGGCCCGGGCCGGGTGCAGCCCCCCGGGACCCCGAGGTGCCGGTGGCCACGTAGGCGGTGCAGCCATGGGGTTTCTGGGGACCACTCGCACCGCCGTCACAGGGAGCAGGCGGTGTGGGCAGTGCGGGCGGAGGGGGTGACGTTAAGGTGGCGGGTGACAGCGCTGCCGATGGTCCCCGGCCGGGCGGAGGCCGCGGTGCCCCCCGCCGCCCGTGCCCGAGGCCGCCGGGCCCTCCGGGCATAGGCCGGTGCACTGAGATTCTTGGGCGCCTGCCATGCGCCGGGCACTGCTCTTTACCTCACTGACTGCTGCCAGGAGCTCTGCTCAGGGGGCTTCTCATGCCCATTGTAAAGGTGGGCAAACGGAAGCACACAAGTCAGATCGCTGGTGGGGATCACACAGCCACGGAGGGAGGCTGGACGCAGACCCAGGATGTGCTCAGGCACTCCCCCCACGGCCGCTGGGTGCCAGGAGGCTCGCCATGTGTGGGGACAGGATGGGTCAAAAGGCCACAGTTCTGTGATTGGGTGTGCCAGGTACCATGGGGGGGGGTGCTGGGTGCCGGGTGCCATGGGGGTGTGCCGGGTGTCACTGGGGGGTGCCGGGTGCCATGGGGGGTGCCGGGTGCCATGGGGGGGTGCCGGGTGTCACTGGGGGGTGCCGGGTGCCATGGGGGTGTGCCGGGTATCACTGGGGGGTGCCGGGTGTCACTGGGGGGTGCCAGGTGCCATGGGATGTGCCCCTGCCGTTCTCAGTGGCCGGCCCCCAGCAGTGCTCTGTGGAGGGGATTGAACTCAGTTCCTGCAGAGGCAAGAGGCTGGAGGCCCTGAGTCTCATGCTTTCCCCTTCGGGAGTGACCACGACAATTTGAAAATGCCCTCCAACGACCACCTGACACTTTTCGGTCTCTGCTGGGCTCTGAGTAGACCAGCTGTGTTCCTCTTGACCCTGCCTCCCTTGGCCCCCCAATACCCAAAACAGCCGGGGGCTCCCCGCCTGTGAGCAGCTGTCCTGGACCCCCGGAGGGGAAGCCGGAGGAGAGGGCGGGGCGGGGCGGGGAGGGAGGGAGGGCGGCTCGGCACCTGCCGCTGCTCCGTGCCGGGAACCACGAAAGTGAGGGCTTCCCTCGGTCGGACCGGGCGTGGCGTGGGGCGTCTTGTTTTTCTGCAAGAAAAATCGGCCCGAACCCTCAGACCTCAGTCCCCGTCCCGAGGGTACTTCCTGAGCGTTTCGGGTGGAAAGTGGTTCATGCCACGCTTCTGAGTGAAATTAGGGTTTCAAACTGGGTCACGCTGCTGAGTGAAATTAGGGTTTGAAATTAGGGGCCTGGGAGGAGGTGCGGGCAAGCAGGGGGGAGGCGATAGGGGCGGGGGGTGGGGGGGACTGGGGCAAAGCGGAGTTCCGTGTCCGGCGAGAGGGCGGCCTCGCTGACCCTCAGGAGTGGCGTCCGGGGCACAGACAGTGCCCGCTTCTTTTTTGTGCTAAAAGGAGCCAGGAACTCAGTTTTTAAACGAAATGTTGGCACATAACTTAGTGGTGGTTTGTTTGTGTTTTTGTTTTAAAAGAAACAATGCAGCCAAAACCAGTTTGGCTCAGTGGATAGAGCGTCGGCCTGCGGACTGAGGGGTCCCAGGTTCGATTCCAGTCAAGGCCACTTCCCCGGTGGGGGCTGTGCAGGAGGCAGCTGGTCAATGTTTCTCTCTCATCGATGTTTCTGACTCTATTCCTCTCCCTTCCTCTCTGTAAAAACATCAATAAAATATATATTTTTTTAAAAATGAAAGAAGCAACACAGAATAAACTCCCTGGATCCTCCATGTGTAGACGAGGAGGGCAAGGTCATGGAGCCCTGGGGCTCAGGGCGCTGAGACTAGACCCGTACCCGTGGGCACCTGGTCCGGGCTGCTTCCCCGTCACCTGCTGTGTCCTGGGGAGCGCCGGAAGCTGGGCTTAACTCAGCACATCCCAGGCACCCTGGGGCCAGGGCTCGGGGCACAGAGCCCCCAGACAGGGACCCCCCACCTTCCCTCCCTCCGGAGTCAGCCCTCGGGGCTGCCGCTGGGGCCAGGCACGCAGGGCTTTGTGGGGTCTCTGGGGACCCTGACGAGGCCCCTGCAGGTTCTGATGCCCCATCTTCCCAGTGAGGAAAGCGAGGCCCCGAGGGGTCCCGCTCCCCAGATGGCGTGGGTCGGACTCGTGAGCCGAGGCTTTTCGGCCGTTGCATGCCGAGACCGGGCCCTCGGGCCATGCACCCTCGACCCGTGCAGGCGAACCTGCCATCCCTGCTCCTTCGGGCCCCTGCCCGGGGCAGGCCCCGCCGTTTGGGGTGGAGGTCGGGGGCACCCCACGCCCCTCTGGGGTGCATGGGAACCTCCGGAGCACGGCGGCCCCGCCCCCCGAGGGGCCGCTCCGGGGCTCCCCCCGCTGCTGACTACACTCTGTGCAAACGGCTCGGTTTCACATGCTCAAGTTTCCAGTAACTCCGTGGGCGGATCTGTTTCACTTCAGGGGAAAGCAAAACAAAACAAAGCGTGGAGGGGGTTTTCTCTCCCAAGCGGAGGGCCGCCAAGTACGGGTTCTGGTGTGTGCGGCCCGGGCACCCGGGGCGGCCGCTGCAGCCAGAGGCTCTTGGCAGGCGGGCGCCCTCCGGGGTGGAAATCGCTTAGTCATTGGCAAGCGGGGCCGGAGCAGGAGGTCAGGGAGGTGCGCGGCTCCGCCGCCGGGTCCTGCACGGGGAACGGCGCCCCGGCTCTTCCCCTGCAGCCTCCTGGCCGCCGGGCAGGGCTGGGCCGGGGCGGGGAGCCGGGGGGCAGGGCCGGGGCCTGGAGGAGACCCTTCCAGCTAGCCATACTGGCTGCGTGGCCTGCTTCAGGTGAGTTGGAGATGGGGGTGCACCAGGCACCTTACCTTCTCCGGCGGGGGTGGGGGTGGGGTGAGGGATGGGGTGGGGTGGGGCCGGGAGAGGCAGTCCCCAGGGGACAGCGAAGGGCTGTGGGTATGAGTGCACACACATGTGTCTTCCCAGGCCATGTCAGCACGCTGGTCTGGGTGGGCACTGGCCACGCAGAGCAGACTTTGGAGCTGGGTTTGGGCAGGGCCCTGGGGCCTCTGTGGTGCCAGGCCTCTGGATGTGGGGGTTGGGGGGGAACCCCAATACCTCTGGGAGAGCGTGGGGATCTCAGGGCCCCTGCCCCCCTTCGAGCACAGCAGACAGGCCGCGTGCGCCGGCTCTGGCGGATGGCTTCCTCTCTGCGGGAGGCCGCCCAGAAGCTGTATGTAGGCGAGCGGTGTTGGCCGGAGCAGGTACCGCCTGACTGGGGAGGCAGATGGAGGTGGCCGGAGGGTGGCTCTGGTCCTTCCTTCCTCCTCCTGTGGCCTGGGCCTCGGGTCCCCCTCTGTGAAAGGGGGCTGGCGAGAGGACCTTGTGGATGGAAGGGGCTGATGTGGGGCGAACTGTCTGGGGCAGTCCTTCCCATCACGGGGATCCTAGGCCTGCGGGGCAGTGGGGCCTCCCCTTCCACCGTCCTCTCTGCGCTGGGGAGGGAACATGCCGTGGAATTTCCAGTCCTTACTCCTGGCCTCTGAGAGCGTTTGCCTCCCGAGTTTTCTGGAAGGGAAGAGGGCGAACCTGCCGTTAACCCTCAAACAAAACCATCTTAGGCATCACCTGCCCCAAAGCTAGAGCAAGGAGAGGCGATCGGAAAGGTCTGGAGGCTTTTGGTGAGCATAAGGGTGTACGCTCAGCAGGTGAACCCAGGAAGACTTCCTGGAGGAGGTGGCATTGGGGTGTGTAAGGACTAGAGAGGGAAGAGGAAGGGAAGGGATCTGTCGCTGGCGGAAGGGCAGGTGGGCATGCAGAGTCGCCAGGGGCTGCAAGGGTGCCTGGCACGTAGTAAGCACGGAATAAAGGTCATTGTGAAACTCAGCATGCCTCCGGGGTTTCCAGTTTAGGTGTCTGGGAGAAGTGTGTGTGTGTGTGTGTGTGTGTGTGTGTGTGTGTGTGTGTCAGAGAGAGAGAGAGAGAGAGAGAGAGAGAGAGAGAGAGAGAGAGAGTGTTTCAGGCCACCAGGTAGGGGAAGAGTTTCAGATTGTATGCCACTGATTTCCTGAGGCGTGGGAACCGGTTTTTTCTTTTTTTCAGTCCTGCAGTTGCTCATCTCCCTGGTGGCACTTTCATTCTTTACCTTCCCCGTCCCACATGCCCGCACGAGCCTCTGAGTGCCGGGCTTGTCCTGCTCCAGCGGCCCGTGGGCGCCCCAGCGGGAACGGGACCCGCGAGGACCTGGGAGTCCCCCGTCACCGCTCCGGGACTTCCCGGGGCCTGGCGGCCCGGTGCACGGCTGGGTGCCGGCCGGCTCTTGGCCCTCAGGGAGCCGGGGAGGAGGGGCCGCCTGGGAACCGGGGAGCGGGGGGGGGGGGGGGCGCTCCGGGGCTCCGGGACCAGCCAGGTGGGGCCGCAGGAAACAGCTGGCCGTGCTCCCTTTCCGGGCCGGTTGGGGGAACGTGGCGTTGCTTCTGGGAAGCTCCAGCCGGGGCAGATGGCGTTTCCTGTGGTCTGATGGGGGGGGGGGGGTCCGGCTGACAGCGGGCGGGGGTGACGGTGGACCTGGGAGGCCCAGGACGCACCCCTGGCTCCTTGGCTGGGACACCCTCGTGCCCGGCTGCCACCCCACACTCCCTCCGGCCTGTGGCCTGTGCCATCTCTGCTGACGGCCCTCAGCCGCGGCCTCTGTGCTCTCCCGGGCAGGACAGCGCTGCCTGAGGCCCCGCATCCCCAGGCTGCGGGGGGGCGGGGGGGGGGGGAGAGAACCCGGGGAGCATCCTTCGCCGAGGCCCACCAGGCCTTCTCTGTGTTCTTTGTCCCCACGGCCCCCGCCCCCCACCTCAGGGCCCAGCACCCTGGGAGGAGCGTGAGTTTTGATTCTGGTTCGACCTGGTTCCCGGACAATTTCTTGGCCTTCTTGAGCCTCAGTTTCCACATCTGTGAACGCGGGCATGAGCCCGGCCGACGTGGCTCAGAGGCTGAGCTTTGACCTATGAACCAGGAGGCCGCGGCTCCATTCCCGGTCAGGGCACAGGCCCGGGTTGCAGGCTGGATCCCCCGTGGGGGCCGTGCAGGAGGCAGCCGATCAGTGATTCTCTCTCATCATTGATGTTTCTCTCTCTCCCCCTCTCCTCTTCCTTCCTCTCTGAAACCAGTAAAAATTAAAAATAATTTAAAAGTGGGCCTAAGACCCATGTTGCAGGCAGGGACGGCTGCTGCTCCCCCTGACGCTGAGCTGTGGAGGCAGCGGGGACATTTCGGGGCCGGGGCTGGGGCTGAGCTGGTGAAGGAGCTGGTGATGGACGGGGAGGAGGCCTGGCCCTGGAGCAGCCTCAGGTGTCCGCCGGGCGTGGGGAGTGGGGCCACGGGGCGGAGGGAATTGGGTGGGTGTGGCAGGGGATGGAAGTGCCAGGTGTGGCTGGTGTGGTTTGGGTGGGGGCGCGGGGGGGTGGCAGGGCCACCCCTTGAAGCACTGTCCAACCTGGCGGTTAGAGACGGGCCAGCCCCTCGGAGTGAGCTCCTGTGTCCACAGCCCCGGTCCTGGGGTGGGAAGCTGCTTCCGCCTTTCCTGTCTGCGGGCGTCCAGCCCGCACCTCCCGGTGGCCCCGGCACCTGTCTCCCTGGCCCTGGGTCAGGGGCAGAGCACCCCTCAGGAAGGAGGACGGGGATTCACACGCTCACGCCATGGAATGCACGGATTCAGGGGTGGCAGCCGGACTTCCTGCTCAGCCCGGGGCCGGGGTCCCCGCCAGGGACTGCCCATGTCCGGTGGGTGTCTGTCTGCTTTTCACTGTTTCTGGGCACTGCCCCCCCCACCCCCTTCACTTAAGTTTCTCTTTGCCGCCCACTTCAGTGTTCGTAGCAGAAGCTCCTGCAAATATTCCTGAGCTCCCGCCTGTGCCAGCATTGCCCTGGGGTGGGCAGGGCGGGTGGGGAGGCATCTGCCACCTGCAGTACCTCCTCCCGCCCTCCCCACCAGATGGCTTCACCCTCCTCTTGCCTTTCCCCCCCGGCCTACCGCAGTGTGTGCAGGTGTGGGTGCCCTGCCCCCCGTTTGATGGGGAGTCCCGGAGAGCCTGTTCGTCACGCGCTCTGGGGGGCGCTGTGTGTAAGCGGGGGGCTTGCCCACGGGGTTCGCTCAGGGCTTCTCGTCATCCCTGGTCCCCGGGGGAGGTGCGCCCTCCTGTTCCCTTGGGCGAGGGTTTGGGGCAGCGGAGAGGAGAAATGGGTTACCCACGTCACCGAGGGAGATGGGGGGGGGGTCCTGTGCTCAGTGGCTCCGCGGACGTCCTGGGGGTGCACTAGGAGTCGCTGCAGCGTCCTGCAGGGCAGAGGCCTGGGCTATCACACCGGGTGCAGTGGCTGGGACACCTGGGCTCCGTGGGCACTCGCTGGCTGGCTGGATGGATGGATGGATGAGTGCCAGCCTCTTGAGGACGGAAGAGCTGGCTCCTTCATCCAGGCAGCCCAGCTTTCACGGCCGTCTGTGAACCGCCTCCACGAAGGCAGGGCGCCACCTGCCTCGCCCGGCAGCCCCGAGCCTGGGGCGGGGCCTGGCACACAGCGGGACTGGATCAGCCTGTGTTCAGCCGTCACTTCGTCCCGAGGGGCTGCCCCTCTGGCTGACCAGGACCTCTCTGGACGGCGCCCGGAGGCGGGGGCGCCCGGGGCTGAGCTCGGTCTCTTGCTTCCGCGTGGGGGCTTGTCATGGTCGTCACTGGCGTCTTCGAGGCCGGTGTTCGTGGGGTGGAATGAGAGGAAAGGCTGGTGTGTGACCGGAGGGTCTTCCGGGGGAGACCGTCCCCTTTTCAGACAGGCAGCCTGCTGCTCCCCCGGCTGGTCCCGTCTCTGGATTCCTGCGTCCGCCACGCTCTGCAGGCCCCGGCAATGGCGGCGGCTGGGACAGGTGGCAGTATAATGGCAGGACTGGAAACGGTCTGTTTTCCTCTGAGCCTCCCCGTTCCCCCGTCCTGTCCTCCTACACACACACACACACACACACACACACACCACACACACTCACACACACTCTCATACACACACACTCACACACACCACACACACTCACACACACACTCTCATACACACACACTCACACACACCACACACACACACACATACACACACCACACGTACACACACGTGCACACACGTACACACATACACGCACACATACACACATACACTCACACGCACATGCGCGTGCACACACACACTCAAACACAGAGACACATATGCACGTGTGCACACATACACACACAGAGACACACATGTGTGCACACACAGAGAGACACATACGCACGCGTGCGCGCACACACGCATGCACACGTACACATATACACTCGCACATGCGCACACATACATATACACACATGCGTGCACATGCACACACACAGACACACACACACACACACACACACACACACACGCCCTCGCTGACGGAGCTCTTGGACCGTAGTTTAGTCTGCAGAGCGTGCAGGCGGGCCTTAAACATTTACATTCCTCGGGCTTAGCCGGGCCCTGGGACTCTTTGTGTGGCGTTTCTGGGTGATGGTGCGGAGGGGGGCGGGCACAGAGGAGGCGGGTGGGGTGAAATGTCCCGGATGGCACGGAGAGGCAGAGCCTGCCCTCCCTGGGACCGCCCTGCCTGCTCGCCGTCGCCGGTGCCCGCGGGAGGCCGCTCGGGGCTCGGCTCTCAGCCCTCAGTGAACGCTGCTGCCCAGCCGGAGGAGCAGGGCCTGGGAGAGCCGGTGGCCGGGAGGGACAGTCCTGTGTCGTCACATCCAGGACATGAGAGGAGGGGCGCTGTGTAAGCAGCTGCCCTGCGGTCGCTGTCGCCCGCCATCGGCCCCAGGCCCAGCCCGAGCGCCGCGAAGGGCAGACGTGACGCCTGCGGGCGGGGAGTCAGGATGGGAGAGCCCATTCGGCTTCCGCGCTGCCTGGGGGGCAGTTTGGGGGCAGAGCGGACGGGGACCTGCAGCAGCAGCCAGAGCAACGCCATGGGCACTGTTGACCCAGTGCCCGCCACGGGCGGCCCCTGAGCCGCCCACTCCCGCTCAGCCCCTCGCCCTGGGAGCAGTCGGCGTGCCTGCTGTGTGGCCGGACGGCAGAGCCTGGGAGAGCGCCGGGCAGAGAGTCAATGCCCGCTCTCCCCGCGCTCCCCAAGGGCCGTGATCGGCTCTTCATTAAGGAACCAGATAGCAGGGCGAGGTCCCTGGGGCCCGGCTCCTTCTCGGCCTGGGGCCCGCCTGCAGCCTCTCCGAGCGAACACTCAGCACGGCCAGGCGGGTGTGCCCATTGCAGCATCTCGCCTTAAGCCGTCCTGGAAGCAAGCGTCCTCTTAAAGGGACCATCATCCCCTCAGCCCCCTCTTAAAGGGACCATCATCCCTTCAGCCCCCTCTTAAAGGGACCATCGTCACCGGAGCCCCCCTCTTAAAGGGACCATCGTCCCCAGAGCCCCCCTCTTAAAGGGACCATCGTCCCCGGAGCCCCCCTCTTAAAGGGACCATCATCCCCTCAGCCCCTTCTTAAAGGGACCATCATCCCCTCAGCTCCCTCTTATAGGGACCATCATCCCCTCAGCCCCTTCTTAAAGGGACCATCATCCCCTCAGCCCCCTCTTAAAGGACCATCATCCCTTCAGCCCCCTCTTAAAGGGACCATCATCCCCTCAGCCCCCCTCTTAAAGGGACCATCATCCCCTCAGCCCCTTCTTAAAGAGACCATCATCCCCTCAGCCCCTTCTTAAAGGGACCATCGTCCCCGGAGCCCCCTCTTAAAGGGGACCATCCCCATTGGCGTCACTAGCGGAGGGTGGGTCAGACTCTCCCGTGTGCTCTGGCTTTGGCTTTGGCCCAGCTGCCGGGGAATGGCGGGGAGCACCGCTGGGAGCCGGGAGGAGTGTTAAGGCTTTACTGGAGGAGGAGTTCTCCCCAGACGATAGACGCGTTCCTCTCGGCCCTGGCGGTGTCCCATCAGCCTTTGCTGCTGGAATGGCCCGTCTTAGGAGCTTTAACGGGAATGCAGTTCCGTTGTGGGGAGAGGGGGATGCACCTACCACCTCGCTTCTGGCGGCCACTGGGGGGAAAATACCAGAATAATAATAATATAATAATAATAACATCTCACAACGCCAACCACAGAAACCCTTAATTGCTCACAGTGTCGTGTGGCATCCAAAACCGGCGTCTCCGTAACAAGTGGCAGGCGGTCAGTTTACTGTCCCTAACGCTGGCCTCTGAGAAGCAGTGACCAGTCCCCACTGAGCAGCGACGGTGCCCGAGGCCAGCCTGCCCCGCCCGCCCTCCCGGCCCGCGCCTCTCTGGGACCGGTCTGCGTCGGTACGAGTGTCAGCGTCGGCGTGTCGGCGTGCATGATGAACAAGACTTCTCTGTGTGTCCCAGAAACACCCACGCGCGCACACCCTGGGAGGCCCGTAAGGCTGTTGTCCTTGTTTTGCAGGTGGGGAAACGGAGGCCCAGGAAAGCTCAGGTCGCAGCCAGGGAAGGGTCAGGCCTGGGATCTGAACCCGGGGTCGTCCGCTCCGTCACCCCTGCTGCCTCTCACCCCACAGCTCTCCCCCAGTCTGCTCCCTCGCCTCCCAGGCCGTGTCGCGGCTGCACCTGTTGGCAAACAGGATCTAAACGTCCTGGCGTGGTGGGCGGGCGCCAGGGAGGGCCACGGAGGGAGGGGACGGCACCCTCGCCCGGGAGCGCTGCGCTTACTGGGTCCCGTGCGGAAGGCCGGGGCGGCTGGGACCAGCGGGGCTCCACGGGGCTGAGACAGACAGAACCCCGGAGGTCAGCAGGCCCAGGCAGGGGAGGGAGGCTGCAGGAGCACGCTCGGGCCTGCTCCGGCTGCCCTGACGGGCAGCTGAAGGCTGAGGGGCAGCAGGGGGCCCCGTGATGGAGGGGAGCGCGTGCGGGACCATCAGACACCTCCGCCCGCCCTCCCGCCTCCCCTTTGTTGTCTGGCTGCTGCGGACGTCTGGGCTTGCAGGGAGGTTCCTGAATGGGCCTCGCAAAGAGGTCACTCCCTTCCCGTGCCGCCGCGCTGACCCCCACGTGACCTGCCCCGCGGTGACAGTGTCTGGCCGTCCCTCTTTGATGCCGGCTGCGCAGGGACCGGGAGTGTCTGGGAGCCGGGCGGCCGGCCCTCCCTGCGCTGGCCTTCGACGGCTGGCTGTGGTCCTGCCCGCGCCCCTCCCCTCTGCCATCTCGGAGCGGGGAAACCCACACGGCTGACCCTCTGTCTCCGCGTCCGACCTTTTCCGCCCGGTGGAGCTGGCGGCGTTGGCTGGCCAGACGGGACAGACGGATTCCTGCTGGGCCTGCGCCGAGGGGGTGGCGGCTGCACTTGGCCCCTCTCCGCCCCCGGCCCCTCTGCCTGGCGCTCGGCGGTGGGCGGATGTCTCTTCCACAGAATCGCGGGGCTTTTCCGTTTCTCCCCCGGCCGGCCTGGGCGCTGTCCCCCGGCGGCTGTCGGCAGAGATCACGGTGCATCTCAGAAGACGCCCTGCAGCCCAGGCGCCAAGGCGGACCAGGAAGGTCCACGCCATGTCGCCAAGCCGCCCGCACCCGCGTCTGCAGCCCTGTCTGCGGTGGGGGCTGGACTCGGGCTTCCCCTTGGTCTTCATGGCACCCACCAGTGCACGGCTCCGTCTCCCTCCGGAGGGGGTCCGGCGGCCCCTGTGGCCCCCGAGCCCGGAGCCCAGCTGGGCAGATGCTGGGGCAGTGGCCCTCCAGGTCCTTACGGCCGCCTGGGCCTCGGAGACAATGCCACGTCCACCACGGACGTCCCCAGCGGGGCGTCCAGGTGCTGAGGCGTGGGTTCCAGCTGAGACGCCCACAGAGGGCAGGGCCGTGCCTCGGGAGCGTGGGGCCATGGGACATGAGCCTCCTCCCTCTCCCCCTCCCTCCTCTCAGGCCCTGCCTCCTGGTGGCCAGCAGGACTTTTCCTGCAAGAAGAAGAACCAGCGTACAGACCCCAAAGAGCAGGGCAGCGGGGGAGGGGGCTGCTGCAGGCTCGTCACTGTCTTCTCTTGGCCCCGGAATTGAGCTCCCAATCTGCCCTGGGAACCCTGCTCACTTGGTCCCACTTCCTGTTTCCTTCCTTTTTTCCATTTCTGTTTTTTTGTTGTTGTTGTTTTGTTTTTAGATTTTTTAAGGCCATATCCCTTTTGTGTGCCAAGGCAGGGCACCAGATCCCTGCGAGTGATCACACGTTCACGCATCTGCTGATGCCGCTGGCATGGGCTCCAGGTGGGCGGTACCTTCTTCTGGCCCCTGCAGGCAGGTGCGAGGTGGGACTCACAACGGTTGGTGGCATCAAGGCATCGAATCCTAATTGGCTGTCATCACATCGATCGCCTGCCTCTGTGGCAGGATCCGCTTGGACCCCATTGCTCCGCACAGAGGGGGTCCCTTGAGGCTCCGGGGGAGACGTGGGCTGTGTTCAAGGTGGGAGCGCGGCCCTGGCTGTCGTCTGTGCATCTCTCTGTGCCCAGCCTCCTCGGGAGGGCCGGCTGCAGGGGCCTGGGGTCCGGACACTGTGTACCCGACAGGGAGGCCACCAGCCAGCTGCCGGGGACGGGCGCAGTCCAGACAAAGGCCTGGTTGTGCCCCCGGAGAAAACCCAAACCTGGGTTTCCCTGAGGCTGGGGCCGCCGGGCTCCATAAAGGGAACTTTGTGCGGCTCCGAGGGAGGAGGCGCCGGGCTCCCTGGGAACCGCCGGACGCCCCGGAGCCACAGTTCACGCGGAGATAACTCTGTGACCCTCGACCTCGCAGACAGAGCGGACACCCGGCCAGACGGTCATGTTTGGGACAAGTCTGCTCTGGGTGCCCGGGGCCAGCACTGTCTGGTCCAGGCCAGACACGTTGCTTCTTGGAAAACCGAGGGGGAGGGGCCGCAGGAAGGCTCCCCCGTAGCTGGAGGGGCCACCTCTGCCCACTGCGGACTGGTTTCCGGGAAAGGGGGCCGGGGCAGGTGAGGGGCCCTGCTCTCTGGTCCTGGCAGCCCCACACTCGGGGGACAGAGTGGGATGTGAGGGGTAGGCCGGGGACAGTTTGGGGTGAGGAGTGGGGACAGTTTGGGATAAGGAGTGGGGACAGTTTGGGGTGAGGAGTGGGCTCTGGCCGGGACAGTTTAGGGTGAGGAGTGGGGACAGTGTGGGGTGAGGAGTGGGGACAGTGTGGGGTGAGGAGTGAGCTCTGGCCAGGACAGTGTGGGGTGAGGAGTGGGGACAGTGTGGGGTGAGGAGTGGGAACAGTGTGGGGTGAGGAGTGGGAACAGTGTGGGGTGAGGAGTGGGGACAGTGTGGGATGAGGAGTGGGGACAGTGTTGGGTGTACAGGAGTGAGCTCTGGCCGGGACAGTTTGGGGTGTATAGGAGTGGGCTCTGGCCGGGGACAGTTTGGGGTGAGGACTGGGCTCTGGCCGGGACAGTTTGGGGTGAGGAGTGGGGACAGTTTGGGGTGAGGACTGGGCTCTGGCTGGGGACAGTGTGGGGTGTACAGGAGTAAGCTCTGGCCACGTTGAGGAATGAGGGACCCCAGAGGGCAGACCCGGGGCAGTGGAGCTGCAGATGAGCTGGGGGAGGGACAGATCAGCTCAGGGACAGACAGGTGGTCACCTGTCCCCACTTCAGGAAGCTGGTTTGGGAATAGGAGGCCGAGGCCCTGCTTCTGAGAGGTGGCATTTCTGCAGAGCGTTGAGAGGTGGCATTTCTGCAGAGCGTGGCGCGGTTCAAAGTGGCTTCATGGGACGGAAGGAGCCACCCTCCTTCCTCAGTGTTCACTGAGCACCCGCTGTGCTCCGGGCGCTGCCCAGCCCCGGGGACACAGTTCCCGTGGGGGCCGGTGAGCATCCTGGGAAAGCGCTGTGGAGAGGAGCCGGGTGGGGGGGACACGGGCAGGAATGCTGGGGACAGAACAGCTGTCACTTAAACGAAGGTGGCTGGGGAAGGTGTCCGTGATGGCAATGAGGGGACAGCCACCGGAGTGCCCAGGCCCAGGGTACCTGGTACCAGGCAGAGGGCCCGAGAAGTGCAAAGGCAGGGACAGCCAGGCGGCCAGTGAGGCAGGCCCGTGTGGGGGACAGAGGGGAGAGGCCCAGGAGGCGGGGCTGTGAGGGCCTGGGGGCCGCTGTGGGACGTGTGCTTTTCACTGGGGGGTCCGGGCAGAGGAGGCTGGTGCTGGGGACCAGGAGGGGACGGCGAGGTGATGAGGGTGAGCGAGAGCTGCCCACAGCCCATGGCTGGGTTCTAGAAAGACTGAAGCAAGATCAGCAGGGTTTGCCTCACCCTCTGACGGGCTTAGATGACCACCCCAGCACCCTCTGCTGATGCAGCCACAGTGGAGGAGGGTGCCACCCCGAGGCAGGAGAGCGGCGGTTTGCCCGGTGCCTTCTGCATGCCAGGCTCTGGGCCTGGTGCTGGAGCAGCCTGGTCCCTGCCTTCCAGGAGCAGAGGCTCCCCGCCCGCCCGGGGCGGGGCGGGGCTGCTCGGCACATATCGGAGGACGGGGTGCATGCATGGAAAGCACACACGGTGTGAGGCACGGAGCAGAGGCCTCCGAGTGGCGCGGGGAGAGGTCAGTGAGGCTTCCCCGGGGGACCCTGAGTCCAGGCTCCCCGCTCCCTGGGGAGAAGCCAATAAGAGAGCCGCGCCTTCCAAGTGGGCAAAACGGCACGAGCAGAACAGCAAAGTCTTTCAAAAGCTCGGCCTCGAGTCTGGCAAGACGTTCCCAGGGGTCAGGGACAGACACCCGATCCAAGCAGCCTTCCACAAGCCACTGGTTTGCTGAACTGGAAGCAGCTGGAAAGTCGAGGGGTTTCAGGCATGGCTGGATCCAGGGGCTCAGACTCTGGCGCGGGCAGTTGCCTCTCTGTTTAAGCACCTGCTTTCCTTGTCTGGGGCCTCTTCCTCAGAAAGTCATTAGAGCTGAGATCCCAAGGTGGGCTCTGGCCGGCCTGCAGACTCCCTGCTAGGGGGTGGCTGACGGCCCATGGCCGTGGACTGAGGCGTGTCCCCACCCCCAGAGCTGGGACAGAGCAGGCGCACAGCCCGGGGCCGGGAGAGAGAAGACGGAGCCTTCCAAGTCAGAATGCAGGGGCATCACCAAAACAGGAGGGGCCCGGGGCGGGCAGGGGAGTCCGATGCCCGCCCCAGCGCGTGGGGGACTCTGTGTTTTGTGTGTTGCAGCCGGAAGGGCAGTGGGGAATGAGGTCAGAACAATCGTGGTCAGAACCAGGTCATAGAAGGCGTGTGTACGGGAGGGTTTGGTCACTGCCCCCGAGGTGGCCCCGTGACGCTGGCATGTAGGTAGCAGGCACGGGGTGAGCTTGCCAGGGTGACCCGTGTGTTTCGTGAACGGCCACCGGACGGTCTGAGCAGCCCCAGGAGATGCGGGTTGGAGAGGGCTCTGGGTGGAGGCTGCGGGCCGGCAGGGAGGCCTCAGCACAGCCTGCCCAGCGTGGGGGCCCCTCCGGCTTCCTCCCTCGGCCTCGCGCTCGGGGGGGGCCCCTCTCCGGCGGGGCCGTCCGGGCAGATTTGGGCGGCGGAGCGGAACCCTGTCATTAGCTCTGCCCCGGCGTCCTCCGTGCCATCCGGAGGGCTGTTCGCTCACTTCCCTCTTTTAGCTGCCGGCGGGCGAAGGTTTCTAAAAGCAGCCGCCGCCCGGAGCGGCCTCCTCGCCTGGGTGGCCCGCTTCCTGGGCTGGCACGCCGCTCCCTGCAGCTGCCTCTCTTTCCCTCCGCAAACACGCGAGGGGAGGCGCAGCTGGATCCCCTCGTCTGCCCCGGCGTGTCCCGGGAGCAGGGGGATGCCACGGGGAGCCGGGGTCCCTGAGGCTCGTCGGGCACCTGCACCTCCTGTGTTCCGTCTTCCCCAGGGGCGGGGCGGGCAGAGGGCAGGGTCCCGCAGCGCCTGGCACAGGAGGGGCCGGCGGAAGGCTCTGAGTGGGGCTGGGGCTGGGGCTGCACTCCCGTCCTGGGGTTTGCTGGGCCTGGGTGCTCATGAGACGGCTGGGCAGGGAGGCATCAGCCCACGGGGCCGCTGGGACCTGGCCAGCCCCAGCGCTGCTCACGTCACTTTTCTGAGCCCGTCTCTGCCCCGTGCAAGCACTCAGACTCGCCCGAGGTGCCCACGAACATCAGCGGGTGGAGCCCGAGCGGCTGCCCCAAGCCCCCCTTGAGCAGGGACTGACTAACGGCCTCCAGACGGCCGAGGAGGGGAGAGGGGGCCTGGATTCCCGGGGTCACGGACCATCTGGGTGCGGTGTTCTCCCCGGTGATGGGCCGCCTGGAGGGCTGGAGGGAGGCCCCGGGAGGCGGCTGCTGGGCAGAGGTGCCCGGCCCTCCGCCCCTCGCCAGCCCCCAGAAGTCCCTTCCCTCCCACTGCCTGGCAGCAGCGTCACCCGCCGGCGGCGTCCCAGGGGCTTTCCTCGTGGCTGCACGCTAGTCTGCGCTGGTTTAGTCGGAAAGACACGGTGCTCTGAGTCAAAACACAGAAATCCCCTGCGCGCCCTGTGTCTGCTGCCGGGGAGCAGCTGGCGCCTTCGGTGGGGGGTCCCTAATCCTGCCCTTCCTGCCTGCCCAGCGCCAGGTGGGTGTGGCTCCCGGCCCCGGGACCCAGCCTCCCCCCACGCTGGGGTCCTCTGGGGCAGCGCTCAGGGCAGACGTCAGGAGGAGCCCTGGCCCGTGATGCATCCGCTGCCCGTCACGGGGGCGAGGCGGGCACAGTGCCCACGTCCGGTGCATGTTCCTAGGACAGAGTCCACCACACAGTCCAGGTCTTTTGGGGGTACACGTTTCAAAGTCTGCAAATGGGGTTCATAACCCCCTCAAAAAAGGCTGGTAGCTGCTTTAAATGAGGCTGTGGTTTGTGAAGGGAGGGGTCAGGGGGCCAGGGAGGTCTGGGCGGGGGGGGGGGGGGGGAGGGCGTGGACAGACAGCAGGGTCCTGGCACTGCCCTGTGCTTTGGGCACGAGGTGGCAGCTGGTGGGTGTGACATGGGCCTGAGCCTCCCAGAGCCGGCCCCAGCAGGCACAGGGCAGTGTTCTTCGGTGGCCAGCGACCTTTTCCACATTCAGGCCAAAGGTCAGCTAACTGCGGGCCAGAGCCATGTGGGCTGGGTGGGCCGTGGGACCTCTGTTGCATTTACCTCACTGCTGGTATCGTGAGCGAGCGAGAGAGCCAGCCGGTATGTGAGCAGAAGGGCAGGGGTGGGTGCCAATAAAACTTTATTGACAATGCCAGGCTGTGGGCCCATCGGTTGCCAAATCCTGGTCTGGAAGCAGAGGACGGGCCCAACAGGGCTCTTACCCGCCAAGATTGCCCGGCATAGAGCGAGGCCCTGACCTCTGGCCTTGGGCTCGAGGCAGACCGACAGGTGGTGGCCTGGGGGACGCGGCGTGGCCCGCGCAGAGTTTGCGGAGCTGGAGGTGAGCAGCGTCTCACCGCCGGTGAGCCGCTCAGCTCTGTCCGCCCGGCCATCTCCCTTAGGGCCAGGGAAGCGGGGCGTGGGGGGGCAGGCCTGCTCGGACAGAATGGAGGAGCTGCGGAGCTGAGCGGAGTCCGGGCCCTCCAGCGGGCGTCCCTGGGTGTCGGGGGAACGTGCTGTGGGGAGAAGGTCCCCTCTCGTCTGATGTGGGCACCACGGAGCTAACACCTGCCGAGGGCACCCTGCTCACCACAGTCCGAGAGAAACTGCCGGCTCCGAGGCAGGAGGCACACGAGTGTTTCCAAGTCCAGCGTGAGGCATGGAGAGCAACGGGCTGCATTTAGGTAGCACGTGGCTGGGTAGTCAGTTGGTTAGCACGTGGCTGGGTAGTCAGTTGGTTAGCACGTGGCTGGGTAGTCAGTTGGTTAGCATGTGGATGATAGTTGGTTAGCACGTGACTGGGTAGTCGGTTAGCACGTGGCTGGGTAGTTAGTTGGTTAGTTCGTGGCTGGGTAGTCAGTTGGTTAGCACGTGGCTGGGTAGTCAGTTGGTTAGTTCGTGGCTGGGTAGTCAGTTGGTTAGCTTGTGGCTGGGTAGTCAGTTGGTTAGCTCGTGGATGGGTAGTCAGTTGGTTAGCACGTGGCTGGGTAGTTAGTTGGTTAGCATGTGGATGGTAGTTGGTTAGCTTGTGGCTGGGTAGTCAGTTGGTTAGCACGTGGATGGTAGTTAGTTGGTTAGCACGTGGCTGGGTAGTCAGTTGGTTAGCACGTGGCTGGGTAGTTAGTTGGTTAGCACGTGGATGGTAGTCAGTTGGTTAGCTCGTGGCTGGGTAGTCAGTTGGTTAGCACGTGGATGGTAGTCAGTTGGTTAGCACGTGGATGGTAGTCAGTTGGTTAGCACGTGGCTGGGTAGTCAGTTGGTTACCACGTGGCTGGGTAGTCAGTTGGTTGCATGTGGATGGTAGTTAGTTGGTTAGCATGTGGCTGGGTAGTCGGTTAGCACGTGGCTGGGTAGTCGGTTAGCACGTGGCTGGGCAGTCAGTTGGTTAGCTCGTGGCTGGGCAGTCAGTCGGTTAGCACGTGGCTGGGTAGTCAGTTGGTTAACTTGTGGCTGAGTAGTCAGTTGGTTAGCACATGGATGGTAGTCAGTTGGTTAGCACGTGGCTGGTAGTCAGTTGGTTAGCACGTGGATGGTAGTCAGTTGGTTAGCACGTGGATGGTAGTCAGTTGGTTAGCACGTGGCTGGGTAGTCAGTTGGTTAGCACGTGGCTGGGTAGTCAGTTGGTTGCATGTGGATGGTAGTTAGTTGGTTAGCACGTGGCTGGGTAGTCGGTTAGCACGTGGCTGGGCAGTCAGTTGGTTAGCTCGTGGCTGGGCAGTCAGTCGGTTAGCACGTGGCTGGGTAGTCAGTTGGTTAACTTATGGCTGAGTAGTCAGTTGGTTAGCACATGGATGGTAGTCAGTTGGTTAGCACGTGGATGGTAGTCAGTCGGTTAGCACGTGGCTGGGTAGTCAGTTGGTTAACTTGTGGCTGAGTAGTCAGTTGGTTAGCACGTGGATGGTAGTCAGTTGGTTAGCACGTGGCTGGGTAGTCAGTTGGTTAGCACGTGGCTGGGTAGTCAGTTGGTTGCATGTGGATGGTAGTTAGTTGGTTAGCACGTGGCTGGGTAGTCGGTTAGCACGTGGCTGGGCAGTCAGTTAGTTAGCTCGTGGCTGGGCAGTCAGTCGGTTAGCACGTGGCTGGGTAGTCAGTTGGTTAACTTATGGCTGAGTAGTCAGTTGGTTAGCACATGGATGGTAGTCAGTTGGTTAGCACGTGGATGGTAGTCAGTTGGTTAGCACGTGGATGGTAGTCAGTTGGTTAGCACGTGGATGGTAGTTGGTTAGCACGTGGATGGTAGTCAGTTGGTTAGCACGTGGCTGGGCAGTCAGTTGGTCAGGTTAGGTGTTGTTTAAGGTGACACGGGTCTCCCAGGGCGCCCTGGGGGGGCGGCTGCCTTCCAGGGGGCGGTGGGTGGATCAGTGTGGGCCCCGGTGGAGCGGCCCCCGCCGGCCTCGGCGGTTCGGCTCCTCGGAAGGCAGGAGGCGCCCGGCAGGTCAGAGCCAGCGCCCGGGCAGTTTCCCGGAGAACCACACAGGCAGGCTGCGGGGCTTGGTCCACGGATGCTCCGGAGACACCGCCTGAGCCCGCAGGCCACGGGCGGCGGGTGTGTGGCTGGAGCCGGCGCCTTTCTGGAGGTGACGGCCCCACGATGCGGCCGCTTTGTGGGTGCTGCCGCCGCTGCAGCCCCTCGAGGGGAGGAAATGGAAGGAGCTGGGGCCGGGGACATGAATAAGGAGGTCACTGACACGGCCTTGTCCCGCTGACGGTCCCCACATCCGTGGCCTCACGTGCGCACTCCTCCCTTTCTGCCTGCCTCGCCGGCCCCAGTGCTGACCTGGAGCATGTCTCCCCGTGTCTTCTGTAAAAGCTGTGGCAGTTCACGTAACAGCATTCACCCTCCGGCTGAGTCAAATCGAGCTGCTTGACAGAAGACCACAGACCCGGAGGCTCGCACAGCGGATGCTTGTTTCTCACGGTTCTGGAGCTGGAAAGTCCGAGGCCGAGGTGCTGGCAGGCCCAGTGCTGGGGAGAGCCCTGCCTGGTGTGCAGATGGCCGTCTCCTCGTACACACACGTGTGGACAGAGATTGTCTCTGGGTTTCTGCTCAGAAGGTCACGAATCTCGTTCACGAGGGCTCCACCCTCCTGACCATTGAACCACCTCCCAGAGGCCCCACCTCCATTGACTGTTTTAAAGAGAGGGAGGGAGGAGGGGAGGAACGAGAGAGAGAGAGGGGGAGAGAGAGAGAGAGAGAGAGAGGAACATCCACGTGACAGAGATACATCGATTGGTTGCCCCCCACACTCTGGGGATCGAATGGGGGTACGTGCGCTCGATCAGGAATCGAACCCAAGACCCTTGGGTCCACACGCAGGCCGGCGCACTAACCACTGAACTAACTGGACAGGGCTGTTTGTTGACTTTTCTTCTGAATTGCCTGTTCGAGTCTTCCGACCAGATGACCGTTTTGCGATAGATAGGAGGGCCAGCAGCAGATGTGACAGGCTTCACTGTAGGTGTTGAAAATACGCCGCTTTTGTGCACTTTTTAATTGCAGATTTTTCCAGATGAAGACGGTCCAAGGGAGAGCGTTGTGGGAAGATGGGTTGAGGTCAAAGATGCTGTGGACAGGGAGACCCGCGTGGAGGCTCCTAGCTGCTCTAGCCCGGGAGGCGATAGTGACTTCACACTGAGAATGGGGACAGCTTTGGGCAATTTGCTGATAATGTGGGAAGCGGAGAAGAGAGGGAATCCAGGAAGATGAGGCGTTTGAATCTGGGTGAGGGGCTGGGAGGATAGGGACAGAAATAGCAGAGATGTAGAGGCTGGGAGGGGCCCCATTTGTCGGGGGGAGGGCTGGGGGTACGGGGGACAGGGTTGCCCTAAGAGTGCTGCTTTGGACCAGCCTGTAAGGTGCGTGATGGTTTAACCCAGTGGTCAGCAAACTCCTGCATCAGCAGAGCCAAATACCAACAGCACAACGATTGGATTTTATTTAAAGAGCCACATTTTTCAAACTTAAAACGTCTTCTGACGCCACTTCTTCCACATAGACTCGCCCAGGCCGTGGTATTTTGTGGAAGAGCCACACTCAAGGGGCCAAAGAGCCGCACGTGGCTCGCGAGCCGCAGTTTGCCGACCCCGGGTCTAACCGCTATGCTGTACATCGGACACTGATGCAGAATAACACCGAGTCTAAGCGGTCGAGAGTGAGGCTGTTGGGTGGCTGTGTCAAGTTCAAGAGGAGCCCGTGGAGGGGGGGCGCTCAGGAACCTGTGTGTGTGTGTGTGTGTGTGTGTGTGTGTGTGTGTGTGTGTGTGTGTGTGTCAGGGGCAGGAGGAAGAACTAGCAAAGGAGCCGGGGTGGGGGCCCTCCCGTGCGGGGAGCATCCATCACCGGGAACCAGCGTTCCAAGGTCAAGGGCGTGGTCGGGGAGGAGGAGGAGATGCAGTTCCTGCCATCCGATGCATTGATTGGGAGGTTGTGACCTTGAGAGAGTATTTTCTGTCCCTAAAGCGGTTGGTGCGAGAAGCCGGCTTGCTGGGTTTCGCGGCCAGAGTGCTGGAGGGTGACGAGGCACAGGAAGTGTGTGTGGGCGGCTGCAGGAGCGGGTGCTGGGGGCACGGGCTCGGCGGCACCCGCCTCGGCCCTGGCGCCCGTGTTCTCACAGCCGGTGTGGACGGGGCCGCCCGTGTGGTCGGTGAGTCCCAGCAGCTCCCTGGTCCCCGGGGGAATCCACCAGACACGGCCTCCTCCTGAGAACCTGAGAGCCGGGGTCTGCCTGCTGGGTGTCTGCTCTCAGTGCGGGCCCAGCGGAGACATGACTCATTTCCTGGACAGCAACCTGTCCCCGCTGCCTAGTCACTGGGGGCCTGGCCTCGCGTCAGCGGATCTTCCTTTCATGGCCCCGTCTGTTTCCTGCCGGCTCTGTCTCCCTGTCGGGTTCGAGAAGCACCTGCTGTGGGAAGCAGCGCGTGAGGAGTCCCATGGACTTGCCCGGGAAGCAGCCTGCGAACATTTAGTCTCTTCCTTCTTATGTCAAGCTAGAGGCCCCGTGCATAAAATTTATGCCTGAGGAGGGGGTCCCCTCAGCCCAGCCTGCACCCTCTCCAATTCAGGAGCCCTGGAGGGATGTCCGACTGCCGGTTTAGGCCCAGTCCTGAGGATCGGGCTGGCAGTCGGACATCCCTCTCACAATCCATGACCACTGGCTCCTAACTGCTCACCTGCCTGCCTGCCTGCCTGATCACCCCGAACTGCCCCCCCCTCCCACCAGCCTGGTCACCCCCAACTGCCTCCCCACCCCCCGCCAGCCTGGTTGCCCCTAACTGTCCCCTCCGCTGGCCTGGTTGTCCATTACTTCCCCTGCTGTGGGCCTAATCGCCCATGCAGCCTGCTGCTCGGTCGTTGGGTCGTCCCTCACCGACCCCCTGCAGGCCTGGTCATTCCACACAGCCTGTTTGGTTGCAATGGTCACTTAGACTTTTATATAGAGAGATGGGAGGAAGGGAGGTTGGCAAACAGGTAAATGGCGACTCTCTGCCTCTCTGCCTCTGCCACCTCAAGGCCGCCTTCCCTGCCCAGCACAGCGCCTGGGACAACTCCTGCATGGATACTGGTTGGCTTACAGATGCAGACGGGCACAGCCAGGGACAGCCGGCCAGGGGTCTGAGCATCGTCCCAGGAGCCTCAGGATAGGGGCGCCCCTTTCACCATGTAATCTTTCTAGGCCTTTGATTTTTCTTTCTTCTTTTCATATGTTAATTGTGTAACATATAGGTGCCATGCTTTGTGCCTGTGTTTTACACATATCTTGTGCCGTATTTTGATGGCCATTGGTACCATCACGACGTGTGTGCCGTTCAGTGGCAGAAGCACTGTCCCACGGTGGTGCAGCCATCGACACCACCGTCTGCAGAGCTTTCTCCGCCTCCCACGCTGAGAGGGTCCCCGGGAGGGGCCGGCCCGCCCTCCAGCTCCTGGCCACCCCCCACCCCCGCCTGTGCCCGGGTTCTAGAGGCCACCCGAGCGCACGCGTGCGGCGTCTGTCGTACTGTGACGGGCACGTGATGTCCTCAGGGTCCATCCGTGCCACTGGGTCCATGACCCGGCTGTGCCCGTTCCAGTTCCATCGAGTGGGCCCACTGCACAGCGACGTCCCTTCCTCTGTCCGAGGACACACGGCTGTGGAGACGTGTGCGGAGCCCAAGGGGCCTCCACCCTCCTGCCTCCTGTGCCGGCTGCTGCCTCCCCGGCTGCTTTCTCGGTTCCTCTCCCTGTCTCTCTGTCTCTGTGAATCTCTGTCTCTGCTCGGTATGTGTGTCTCTGCTTTTCTCTCTCTCCCTGTTTTGCTGTCTGTCTCTCTCTGTATTTGTCTGTCTGACTCTCTCTCTCTCTCTCTGTCCCCTGGGAGGCCCCGAAGCCAGGGTCTGACTGGGGAGAACTAACCTGTGGGCCTTGGGGGTCAGGTGGTGTGACAAGTGTTCTGGTGGCTCCTCGTTCATCGGGGGTCTGCACCTGCTGCCATTCCCCATTCAAGCTCAGCGTCTGTCCCCAGAGAAGGCGGGGTGGGGGTGGGGGAGCATGGCTGGATGTGTGAAGGGCTCAGGTGTAAACCCAGAGGGATAGGGGGCCCTGCACGTGCCCCTGCCACCTGGGGAGGCCTGGGGGAACTGTCGCTTCCTGTACCCCATTCCACTCCGGTTTCCGCTTGTGGGGACCTGGGGCCCCGCCAGGGCCCAGGCTGCGGGGTGCCCCTGAGTGGGGGAACCCCTTTTCCCAGGGAGGCAGTGGGGATCAGTGACCAGGCTGCTCCCGGGGGGAACGGGGGGGGGGGGGGGCGGGGGGCTCGGTGTGGAGGCAGCAGAGCCCGGTGAGCAGGCATCTTATCATTCGCTGGTGGGTTTCTGTCCATTTCATGACACGCTGCCTGGGGACAAGATAGCTGGCCGTGCTGGGAGGGGTGCTCGGAGGAGGCTGAGGGACAGGGCTCTCCCGCATCCGCCCTGCAGCCGGCCGGGCGGGGTCTGCAGCCGGACCACACCTCGCACCTGCCAGCTGCCTGTCACTTCGCAGATTGGCCCGGTGGCTGCCGAGAGGGGCGAGGGCACCCCCGGTGTCGGCATGGGCGGCTCCCCTGGGACCCCAGCCGGCTCTCGGGGCGTCCGTCCCGAATCGGTGGACGGGTGGGGGAGGTCCCGGGGTCCCGGGAGGCACAGCCGCAGGAGGAAGGGCCTGGCTGCCGTGGGCTCCGGGCCCCGGCTCCCTGCGGAGGGCGTTGGAGAGCCGGCCGGCCGATTACCTTGTAATTGTTCCCAGCAGCGAGGCCAGGCCCGGAGCAGGAGCTGCTCCAGGGTTTGTTTGCCTCTGTGTTCGCCGGCCGCTGGTAACCAAGGGCCGCTTCCCCTTGGCGACGGAGGCGCTCGCTCCGGCCAGGCCCGCTCCAGCCCCGGCAAGCGAGGTCGGGGACCGGCAGGGCCCGGCGCCGGCACACGGGGGCCAGGCGCTGCCGCAGACCCCTCAGCCCCCGCCCCCTCCGAGGTCCGAGGGCTTCCCTCCCGGTGCTCTCCCGGCACTGCCCGAGCCGTTCCAGGACTCCGGACCCCGGTAGGTGTCTGGGCGCCCGGGAGGCCACTGGCCAGCAGGCCGTGTGGGGTGGACCTCAGCCAGCATGCGACGTGGGGCCGGGAGTGACCTTCCTTCCAGATTCCGGCAAGCCCCTGGGCCCTGAGGAATCCGGGGAGGTTTGCAGGGAGCAGAGCCGAGCTGAGAAGCAGCCCGGGTCTGGGCCAGGGCGGGCGCCGTGGCCAGAGGGCAGCACAGGTCCTGGAGGGAGGGGGTGGGGGGTGAGGGTGTTGGTGTGAACAGAACGGCGTTTTGACAGGTGTGGCCGGGAGAAAGCAGCCAGGCCGGGTGGCTGGTGGCCTCGGGGATCCTGGGGGGACAGAGAGCGCGGAGGGGGCTGTAAGGAGCTTGCAGGGGGGCAGAGGGGAGCCCCTGCTCAGCCGTGAGCAGAGGGGGGGCTGGACGTGGTGTCTGCCGTAACCTTGGTCTTCCCAACCCGAGCAGCCGAGACCTTCCAGGCCGGCAGCGCTGCCTGTGACTGTTAACCTGTCGGCTTCCGGGCTGGGTGTGTCTGAGCCAGGTTCGGGGCCGGCTTCCTGCAGAGGGATGGACACCCCGTGTCTGCCTTGCTGATGGGTTTCCTCCACGTCTCCACGGCGGGAGGACTCCCACCAGAGCCTGCCCCCACCCGGGCACGCACGCCCGCCCCTGGGTGTCCGGCTGCGGTGCCACCCGCAGGCCGTCTCCGGGGGAGGGCCCAGCGCGGCCTCTCCGCAGCCCCCCCCCACCCCGGTGATGCCCGAGCTGGGACCGGCCGCCCGGTGGACCAGCCGCGGGGCACGCGGGGTGACTGGCGCCCCCCCGAAAGGGACTGCTCCTCCAGGAAGGAGTCGGACGGCCCCGCGGGCAGGATCCCGGTCGGTCGTGTCTGCTTTTCCGTTTGGGGACTGGAGAGGGGGTGCCGTTCGTCAGGAGCAGCGGGATATCGGGGCGAGGGGCCGGGCCAGGGCGCGGGGACTGCCCGGGCTCCGCTGTCCGGCGTTCCCACGGACCCTCCCCTCGGCCAGCTGCCGGAGCCAACGGGCCTCCTGGTTCATGGCGGCGCTGAGGGGAGGGCGTCATGTTACGAGGACATGGGTCCCGGCGGCCGGTCCCGCTGGCGGGTCTGCTGGCTCAGCAGGAAGGAGGCCTCTGACACGGGAGCGGAGACCTGGGCCAGCGTTAGGCGGAGAGGACCGCCGCCCGGGCCTGGGCTGCGTCTGGTCCGCAGGCTGTGACCGGGCAGGCCCTCCTTGGCACAGGAATGTGGGGCATGGCCTCTGCTCCCCGTTCTGCCAGAAAAGGGGCGCGGTTTTGTTTCACGGGGGGAAATAGCTCTGCAGTACGGCCTGCCTGAGGTCTCGGGGCGCCCGTGCTGAGGCGAGCACGTGAGCTGTGCGTCTGTAGCCCCTGCGTGTATCGAGGAGAGGGGTGAGGGGCAGCTGGGGGAGAGGGGTGGCTGGAGTGGCTGGAGTGGCCGGTCCGGGGCTGGCTCAGTTCCCAGAGTTGGGCCGACAAGGGTGCCGGGCAAGACGTGCCTTCGTCCTTGCTTCTTCTCCCCTCGGCCCTGATAGCCCCCAGACCAGCCCGTTCAGTGGATGTGGGTCCCATTTCCCCTTTTCCCTCTTCCCCTTTCTTCCTCCGTGTTCTCAGCGGTGACGAGTGGGACAAGCGCGCCAGGTCACAGCTGCTTTCCTGAGAGCGTTCTGTGTGTGTGTGTCCCGGGCACCTGGCCCCGGAGACGCCAAGAACCCCACAGACCCCCCCCCCCCCCGCAGGGGCCACCCCCTCCTGGAGCCGGCACAGCCGGGGGCTTCCCCCAGGAGGCCTCGCCATCACCGTCAGCCGGAGGCCTCGCCGTGCCGATGTGGCGCGGCCACGGGGTGTGGCCTCGCTCTGCGGAAAGCAGGGCCCGGGAGCCCCACATGTTCCCAGGGCGGGAGCGTGCGCACACGCGTGTTCCCCCGTGACATCGGTTCTTCCATGTCCTCACCCTCAGGCCGGCGGCCCTGGTGCATGCGGCCACTCCCTTTCCCCCCATCACACTCGGGGTGCAGGCGAGCATTCCGGATTCCTCCGGGGAAAGGCGATCTGCAGGTGCCGTGTCAGGGCCGTGGCGCTGCCAGACCGCAGCTCTGCGCTCTCTCCTCTGGGGGCGGGGGCGGGGCGGGGCCGCAGCTCTGGAAGGCGGCTCCCACACATGAATGTCGTTAGCCGTGTCCCCGTGTGTCCCCGGCGAGCCGGCCGCCTCTCTGCTCCCAGCGCCCCCCAGTGCCTGCCAGGTGGGTTTGGGAAGATGCGCGTTTTTCACCTGTTTATTCACGTGTTGGGGTAAAATTCACATACTACAGCAATAACCTTCATACAGGCCCAATCCGTGGCATTTGGTACATTCCGATGTTGTGCAGCCACCACCTCTGTGGAGTTCCAGAACATTTCCACACCTGCCCACCCACCCCCCAAAGAGGCTCGGACCCCATCGCTCAGCCATCGCTCACCATTCCTCCCTCCCTGGCTCTGGGCTCCTGGCCACCACTCACCTGCTTCCTGTCTCTGTGGACTCCCCTATTCCAATTATTTCATATAAAGAACATGAAACAGCTCTAGCTGGTATTGCTCAGTGGGTAGAGCGTCGGCCTAGGGACTGAAGGTCCCCGGTTTCGATTCCAGTCAGGGATACGTGCCCAGGTTGCAGGCTTTATCCCCAGTAAGGAGCGTGCAGGAGGAAGCCAATCAATGATTCTCTCTCATTATTGGTGTTTTTATCTCTCCTCTCTCCATTCCTCTCTGAAATAAAAAACAATATATATATATTTTTTAAAATATATTTTATTGATTTTGTATAGAGAGGAAGGGAGAGAGATAGAGAGCTAGAAACATCGATGAGAGAGAGTCATCGACCAGCTGCCTCTTGCACACCCCCTACTGGGGATATGCCCGCAACCAAGGTACATGCCCTTGACCGGAATCGAACCCGGGACCTTTCAGTCCCCAAGCCGACACTCTATCCATTGAGCCCGGTCTCGGCAAAAAACAATATATTTTTTTTTTAATGAATGCAATATGTGATCTTTTATACTGAGTGGCCAGATTATTATGATCTCTGAACACACAATAATCTGGCCACTCAGTGTATATCCTGTATAATAAAAGGTTAATATGCAAACTGTCCCCTTAACCAGGAGTTTGATCAGCAGGCAGGCCGGCCAATCGCCCATGTCCCCTCCCCCTGATCCCCTCCCCCTGGCCAGGCTGGCCAGACCCCACCCATGCACGAATTCTAGGCCTCTAATACACACACACACACACACACACACACACACACACACGAGTGGCCATATTATTACGCATTCAGAGATTATAATAATCTGGCCACTTGGTGTATATCTGGCCTTTGTCACTCAGCATCAAGTTTTTGAGGCTCGCCTTCATTGTAGCAGCCATCAGTGTTGTGTTCCTTTTTTTTTAAGTATATATTTTATTGATTTCAGGGAGGAAGAGAGAGAGAGAAACATCAATGATGAGAGAGAATCATCGATCCGCTGCCTCCTGCACGACCCCCACTGGGGATCGAGCTTGCCACCCGGGCCTGTGCCCTGACCGGGAATAGAACCCTGACCTCCTGGTTCCTAGGTCGACACTCAGCCCCTGAGCCACGCCGCCTGACAGTACTGCGTTCCTTCTTATGGCTGAATGGATTCCACCGTGTGTGCGTGCTCCCATCGGTGTATCCATCCTCCACTGCTCACCGTGGACGCCCCCCTCCGCGGTGATTCTGCAGTGATGAGGCGGCGGTGAGGCAGTCTGAGCGAAAGGGAAACCAGCAGCTCACCCTCCACACCCAGGGTTTCACTCCCCTGGGTCCCTTTCCGCCCTTCCCCGCCTCTGCCTGGGGAGGTTTTTCTAGATTTCACTCTCAGCGCAGATCCCGTTGTGCCCTTCGCTCCACTTGCCCTGGCACACCTTTGCCCGTGCCCCTGCACGGCGATCCTTCCGGCCAGCACCTGCGGGGCTGTCATACCCCCAGAGGCGCCAGCTGGGGCGGCCTCCTCCTGCCTCCTGCCTGACCCCTCCCTGCCTGTCCCTCCTCCCGCCTCCCTGCGGGTCCCCCATGGGAGCCCGGCCCGGCCCCTCCCGCTGAGGCCCTCCCGGCGGCCTTGTGGGCCAGGTGCCCAGGCCTTTCCGGGTTGGCTGGGTCGGAGGAGGAAGGCCAGTGGCACAGAGGACGGTCCTGCAGGCCGCGGTGGCCTCCGAAGCAGGTCTAAGACCTTCCTGCCCCACCTGGCCTGGCCGCCCGGGAACCTCTCCCGGGGCTTCCTGCTGAGCCCCCAGAACCCCCGGGGAGTGGGATTAGGTTGCGCCCGGAGCCACGCTGCCCGGCTTCTCAGAACCCTTTCCAAGTTCATTGGCTGCCGTCCCTCCCGGGCCCCGTGGACGAACCTTCGTCCGCTGAGCTGCGCGGGAGCTCCTGAGCGCCGGGCCGCCACGGCCACGGTCAGCTCGAACCCGGGAAGCACGGCGATGGGGTAGACGTTGGGTTTCCCTCCATGGGGTGGGGGAGGGGGTGCCGAGGTCCAGGATCCTAAGGGCGGTGAGAGGAGAGGTGGCCGAGCACGGAGCCAGCAGGAACTGCCGGGGGTGTTCGGGAGAAAGCCCTCGCTGGGTGCAAACTCCAGAGGTCCGTGTTGGGGAACGCCACGGGAATCATGACAGTGGAACACTGTGCCGCTCCTGCCACGTGAGCGGCCTCCCGCTAATAGATGAGTATTTGGGGAGGGCACAGGGGCGGACTTGGGGGAGGGGGTCCTTTGCTTTGCATCTGCACTTGAATGCGCACCAGAGAGTGGGCGCGGGACCCTTTACCTGCGGTTTACCTGTTCCTGGGCCGAGCGTTCCTAGGGGCGCAGGTGGCGTTTGAAATCTGTCAAGTCGGGACAGCACAGGAAGTTTTACAGATGGTGGCGATCAGCCCGCGCCATAGGGATGTGAGTTTCCAAATACTGAGCTCCAGTCCTTTCAGCCAGCAGCGCCTGGGCTCCGGAGGACCCATTAGGATGCAGATGGGGCCGGGGGGCACCCCGGAAGGGGGCCACGTCTCTGATTCAGGAGGTCCGGGCAGGGCGTGCCTTTGTGGCTCTGACCTGCTGATCTGCTGGTGCCGGGGACCTCACTTTGAGAGCCGCTGCCGTGAACCTAAGGACAGGCCAGCATCGGCTTCTGCCCTGTGGGACGTGTGTGGGACTCCTGCCCCTGCAGCCGTGGGCCCACGGGGATGGTTGATTTGGGGGTTCTGAAGTTGCACCCCCAGAGGAAGCTTTGCCGGAGGGCAGCCTCACGGGGGCGTCTCACCTCCCCACCCTCTTCCCCGCCTGATGGAAGGGTGTCTGCGGGTCTCTCCCCTCCCAAAACACCCCCAAGATGAGGCTGGCTCCTCGGCCGCTCCTGTGCCCGCCTGGGCACTGCCTGCCGAGCGCCTCCCGCACTTGGCATTCACAATTCCATCCCTCCAGTGTCCACGCCAGTTCAAGGGCAGCAGGAGGGGCTGGGCGGTGTGGACACAGCTGCCGGGGGGGTGCAGGCTGCTGCCCCCAGCCAGGGAGGGGCGAGGGGGGACCAGTGTCCCCCAGCCTTTCCCCGTGGGCTCCCGTGGGCTCTCCCTGTGGAGGGGCCATGGCACTGCTCTCTGCCCGCCTTCCTGCCCCCTTTCTGTGGGGCGCCCCAGCTCCTGTGTGGACCAGGCAGGCCGGTGAGATAGACGGATGCCCAGCCCCAGGCTGGGCGAGGTCAGGGGCCGGCACCGAGCCTCTATCCCGCTGCCAGGCGGGGCGGGCCGGGCACCGTCCTGCACACGTTCCGGAAGGTCGTGGTGGCCGCGGTGTGGCCCTGAGGTCCCCCGAGCCCGCCGTCGCCGTCACAGCCGTGGCGGGCTGCGGCGTGGCCGTGAGCTCTCGGTCTCTGTATGAGTGTCGCGCTGCTTTCCCAGGCCCGGCCCGCCCTGAAAGCACCGGTGAGTCATCCGGGGCCTCCCGTGGGTGTTGACGGCAGGTGCGTCTTTTGGTCTTTTGAGGTCAGAGGCTAGAGCCCTGGACCGGCCGTGGGGGGACTTTTCCCTCCAAACTCCCTCGTCAGAACTTTCCAGAAGGGTCCGGCCCTCGGGTTGGTTCGAGGGGCAGAGACATTTGCATTCCCGCCTGAGCGAGAGCACAGCTCGGGGGCCGGGTGGGAGGGGGCGGGGCTGTGCCCGCCTGGCACTCCTCCTGCTGGGGGCCCCTCCCCCAGGCTCCGTGGCCAGGCCTGCGGGAGGGTGCCCTGGGCGCTCCCACGGGAAGCGTGGCAGGCCGTGGCTCCCAGGGGCCGGGGCGCTCGGCCAGGCGCAGGCTGCCAGCACGGACCTGCGAGGATCTCAGATCGCTGGGGCGGCTTCTCTTGCAAAACCCTGGGCTGCAGCACCGTGGGGGGGGCGGAGCCCCGCGGGAGGGAGCGGCTGGGTCTCCAGGTGAGAGGAGGCTTTCTAAATAGGTCACCTTGTTCCACATCCTGCACTTCATTCTTCCCCCGTCCTGGGTCCAAACAATGGTGTTACTGTCCCAGGGTCCGTGGGGCGGGCGGGCGGGCGGACGGACGGACGGAGGGAGGGAGGGATGCCCGGAGGGGGCACTGAGCGGGGAGGAGGTGAGTGTGTGTCTGCCTCTCCCGCGCACCCTGCCCCCACCCCACTCCGTGTATCTGTCACCCATCACCCGACGTGCCGCCGGTGCCACCCAGTGCTGCTCCCGCCGTGAACTCACCGAGCTGGGGGGGCCTCTGGGAGCTGTAGAGGGGGGACCCCACGGAGCACCAGGCAGTGCGGAGCCCACTGTCCCCGGGGCCCAGGGCTGGAATTCCTACCCCTCTGCAGCCACTGCCCTGCCCTGCACAGCCCCTGCCCCCATCCCCTGCCCGGCCTGCAGAGTGGAGCCGGCCGCTGTCCGGCGTGGCGGCTGGGGTTCGGGTTTCCTAGCTCGTTTCCTGTGTGGGCCCGTGGAGACGGACGGACAGCGATCCCGTTTCTACAGGCAGATGAACGTTTGCGAGTTAGAAGCGGTGTCACTGGGCATCTCGGGAGAAGTTATTGTAGAAATAACTCCCTCCTTCCCCCGTGGGATGGTCCCAGAGCCCCCGCGGGGCGTTGGGACCTTCAGTCTCCCTGCCCGCTGTGGACTCGGCGTGCGTCCCGCTGGGCAATGAACACGCAGCCTCTGCTCGGCTGAAGGGCACGACACACACGGGGAGTCCTCAGGATCCACGTTGGTGCCCCTCCGCCCAGCATCCCCTGTCACATGGTCTCCCCACGGCCATCCTCTCCCTCCGCCCCCCCTGCCCAGCGTCCCCTGTCACATGGTCTCCCACGGCCATCCTCTCCCTCCGCCCCCCCCCTGCCCAGCGTCCCCTGTCACATGGTCTCCCACGGCCATCCTCTCCCACAGCCCCCCCCCAGCATCCCCTGTCACATGGTCTCCCCACGGCCATCCTCTCCCACAGCCCCCCCTCCACCCAGCATCCCCTGTCACATGGTCTTCCACGGCCATCCTCTCCCCCCGCCCCCCCTCCGCCCAGTGTCCCCTGTCACATGGTCTCCCCACGGCCACCCTCTCCCACCGCCCCCCCCCAGCATCTCCTGTCACATGGTCTCCCCACGGCCATCCTCTCCCTCCGCCCCCCCCCCCGCCCAGCGTCCCCTGTCACATGGTCTCCCCACGGCCACCCTCTCCCACAGCCCCCCCCCCCGCCCAGTGTCCCCTGTCGCCGTGGTTGGGGTGGGACCCTCCTCAGTGGGATTCTGAGGGGCCTTCCTGCTGGGGTGACAGAGCCAGGAACAAGGCGATGGCTGCTCTGCTCCAGGAGGCAGTGAGATGAGCTCAGGAAGGTAATTTCCTCCTCATCCTCCCAGAGCTGACCGTGCCCCACCAGGTCCTGCAGAGGGGGTGTCCGCACGGCGATGGGTGTGGGTGCTTCTAACAGACCCGCCGTCCCAGGCTCAGAGGATGCTCCGATGGAGGTTGGGGGCATCGCAGCCAGTCCCTGGGGTCATAGGACCATGTGTCCACACCAGCCTCAGCTCTCCCGCCCGCAGGCCTGGCAGCCAGCCCGCAGCCACGGGTGCCCCTCAGGGGGGCCGTACGGGGGTCCTGGGGGGGTCGGTGGCTCTCAGGGGTCGATGGGACTGGAAGCTTGGAACGGATTGTCCTGGGAGACCCAGGATGGGAGGACTCCGAGGTCTCCATACGCACAGAACTTTCTGGAACCCGGTGGTCCCCCAGCGGCAGGAGGACGCCTCGGCTCTGCACCGGCCTGGCGGGCATTTGACACAAGGGGTCCCGGCCTGTCTGGGAAGAAACGGGAGGGGGAGACGCATGGCCTGCGCTGAGATACGGGGCCCGGGGTTCTCATCCGGAACGCCTCCAGGAGGCCGGCCGGTCGCGAAGGAAGCCATCCTCTCCCTCCCGGATCTCCTCCCCAGGCAGGGCCGGCTCCGGGGGCGGGAGGGCCTCAGGAGCACCCAGCCCCTCGCAGTGCCCCTTACACCCCTATCCTGGCCTGCTGGTCCCAGGCAGACGGGAGGACCCTGGTCCCCGGCGCCCAGCTCCCCGGGTCCCTGCCCTCCGGCCCTGCAGCACCCTGTCTTCGCTTCCCGGTGGGAAAGCAGTGAGCTCACTGCAGAGGGGGAGCCCCTGGTCCTGGGAGCCCACCCCCCGCCGGGCAGCCGGCGTCCTGCAGGCCCAGAGGGAGCTCAGGAGCCCGGTCCCTGCCACTTCCCTTCTCCAAGGCGGGCACGGGGGACGGGCCGGAGGGCAGGGTGGGTGAGTCCCTCAGCCCCTCCTCCTGCTGAGCCCTGGTGGGGGGCGCACAGGCAGTGAGCTCCCCCCCCCCACCTGCCTCCCTCAAGGAGCCGGCGGCCGGCAGCCGGAGCGGGAGCGAGGGGCCTGGAGCCGGACTTCCTCCCGAGGGTCCCTGGAGCCCCATGTGGCTTCGGTTGAGGGAAAAGGCGGTGGCCGTCCCCGGGCTGGCCCGGGACACTGGGCGGGGGAGGCTCCTGCCCCCTGGCCTGGGGCTGCCTCGGGCTCCCGAGAGCGATGGGGCACCCCAGTCCCCGCACGATGCGGAGGTGGGACCGTCTAGGGGGGCTGCTGCAGGCCCAGTGCCCGCGAGCGAGCAGAGAGCCCGGGCCGAGGCCCTCGCTAACCAGGAGTTCAAGGCTGCCCAGCCCGGCTCCCGCCCCGGGGGCCCGGGGGAGGCGGCTGTGGCGGGAGGGAGAGCGGCTGGGAGGGGCGCCTCAGGGCCCTGCCTCCTGAAGCAGCCGGCTTGGGAGATGCCCACCGCTCGGGCTGATTCCAGACCTGTGCCGACTGGGCTTTCTGCCCTAAGAAACACCTCACCGCCGTTCCGGATCCTTCTCTCTCCCGGCAACTGCCAGGCTGGGGGCCTCTCCCTTAGGACAGCTCCGCGGCGGGCACCGGGCAGGGTCCCCTCGGTGCCAAGGCCCCGGCCGGCCCGAGCCGGGGGTGCTGGGAGCCCGGGGCCAGGCTGCGGGGACGTGTCTGTAGCCAGCCTGTCGCTCGGACCCCGGCCTTCCCGGGGGGGGGGGGGGGGGCCGTCTCCCCACCCCGCTCCCCGCTCACGGGTCCCGTTTCTCTCTCCGCCCGGCAGGCAGGACGGACCGCGCCGCCACGAGCAGAGGCCCCGCCGTGAGGCCGGAGGCGGCGGCCATGGGCCAGAAGGTCACCGGCGGGATCAAGACGGTGGACATGAGGGACCCCGCGTACCGGCCCCTGAAGCAGGAGCTCCAGGGCCTGGACTACTGCACGCCCACCCGCCTGCAGCTGCTGCTGGACATGCCGCCCGCGCCCCGCGAGGTGCAGCTGCTGCACTCCTGGAACCACCACGACCGCTCGCTCAACGTCTTCGTCAAGGAGGACGACCGGCTGCTGTTCCACCGGCACCCGGTGGCCCAGAGCACAGATGCCATCCGCGGCAAGGTGGGCTACACGCGGGGGCTGCACGTGTGGCAGATCACCTGGGCCATGCGGCAGCGGGGCACGCACGCCGTGGTGGGGGTGGCCACGGCCGACGCCCCCCTGCACTCCGTGGGCTACACCACCCTTGTGGGGAACAACCACGAGTCCTGGGGCTGGGACCTGGGGCGCAACCGGCTCTACCACGACGGCAAGAACCAGCCGAGCAAGACGTACCCGGCCTTCCTGGAGCCGGACGAGACGTTCATCGTCCCCGACTCCTTCCTGGTGGCCCTGGACATGGACGACGGGACGCTGAGCTTCATCGTGGACGGACAGTACATGGGCGTGGCCTTTCGGGGACTCAAGGGCAAGAAGCTGTACCCCGTCGTGAGCGCCGTCTGGGGCCACTGTGAGATCCGCATGCGCTACGTGAACGGACTCGACCGTAAGTGTCTCCTGCTCCGTCCTGGAGGGCACTGCCCCGGCCGCCTGTGGCCGAGGGGCCCTGGGCGGGCCTGGCAGGAGCTTGTGCGGTCCTCGGGGTTCAGATGCCTTTCGGTAGACGCCGCAGCGTCCTCCGGTCCTCAGAGGCGACGCTTGCTTGGCTCTGGTTAGATGGAAAGTTCTCGCTGGAGTCCGCCGGCCAACCTGGCAGCACCTGGTGGATGAATGAGCGGGTGGTTGGATGGATGGATAGATGGGTGGCTGGCTGGCTGGCTGGATGGATGGGTGGGTGGATGGATGGGTGAGGAATGAATGAGTAGATGAGTGGGTGGATGAATGAATGGATGGGTGGGTGGGTGGGTGGTTGGATGGATGGATAGATGGGTGGCTGGTTGGATGGATGGGTGGGTGGGTGGGTGGATGGATGGATGGATGGATGAGGAATGAATGAGTAGATGAGTGGGTGGGTGGATGAATGAATGGATGGGTGGGTGGGTGGGTGGTTGGATGGATGGATAGATGGGTGGCTGGTTGGATGGATGGGTGGGTGGGTGGGTGGGTGGATGGATGGATGAGGAATGAATGAGTAGATGAGTGGGTGGGTGGATGAATGAATGGATGGGTGGGTGGGTGGGTGGGTGGATGGTGAGGAATCAGTGAATGGATGGATGGTTTTTGACAGATGTGGCTTGTTTCTGGTTGGCCTGCCTTTAGGATGTGCAGTGGACCAAATTCTAGCACAGCAGCCAGCGTGGGGTTGAGCTGGGGTTGGTGGTGCTGGAGGTAGTAGGTCCCTCGCATAATTGTGCTCCCGTAGTGGTAAGCAAGTGGCCTCTCACTCATTAGGGTCTTGCTCCTGGGTAGGCGCCTTTGGGACACAGTCCCCTGGGGGGGCTTGTTCGGCCATGATGTCGAAGGCCTGGGAGAGGATCTAGAGGAGGAAACACGTGAGGGCCCTGCGGCGTCCTCCGCCCGCTGCCTCTGTGGGGAGTGGGATGAGGGGACGTGGGCTAGAGCTGCCAGCCTCGCCTGCTTACTGACCCCGGGTCCTGCGTTAAGAGAGCAGCTCGTCCTGGGAGAGTGGCCACGGGAGGCCAGGGCGGAGCTGTCCAGGGGAGCGGCCATGGCCAGACGGCTCTGGAGGTCTGGAGACAGGGTCTGGGGAGTCGTCTGTGGCTGGGTGGTGTTTGGAGCTGTGACCACTGCCCATCTGCAAGCAGTGGGTCACTGTCCCCCAAGGGAGAGTCCTTGGCCCGCGGGTCCCCTCTGCCCCCACTGGGAGCCGCCGTCTCTGTGCAGGAGGCATTTCCGTGCGTTAGGCATGTTCAAGTTCTCCCTCTGGTGCCTCCCGGATCAGGGTGCTGCCGTTTGTTGCGATTGATGGTTCAGCCGAGACTCGGCTCCTTTCTCTGGGAGACCTCCTCCTGGTTCCTCCTGAGTGCCTCGCCCGTTGGGGGCCCTTCCTGCACCTCCATTCCAGCGGGGCCCAGGGGCCATCCTCTCTGGGGGGGACTGACCACCCGCACTGCAGGAGCTTCTTTCTGGGGGACGTCCTGCCTCCCCCGAGGGGCTGGTCCTGCAGGGACAGTGGGCTCAGAGTTGGGGGCAGGGGCCTCGGGGGGGCCACGCTACCCGGCCAGGGGCCAGGCGTCCTTCCCCACTTGGCAAAGACGAGGGCTTCGTGTTGGGTTTGCTGCTTTTTTGTAAGAGCTGCTGCCTGTGAAGGGGGCGGGCACACACGTCCTGGGAGGGCAGGCCCACCACACGTTCTAGGCCCCATCTCACGGAGCACTGCCCCTGCCGCTGCCGCTGCCGGCGGGAGTGCGGCCAGGCCCGGGCGGGAGCGGAGAAGGTGGGGGTGAGGGCGCCGCCGAATCCGGGCCCTTCCGAAGCACATTCACGGCGCCGTGAGTGAGACACGGCAGCATGGGCTCTGGGGCGCCGGTGGTGTCGCAGGCTCTGAGCCCTTGGAGAGCCTCGGGCCGCGGTGCTGGGCCGAGCTCGGTCCCACAGGCCCCAGGTAACCGCTTCTCCGAGAAACGCGAAGTTGGGGCCCGGACGCCCCAGTTCCTCAGCCTTCTGCTCCCATAAATAGCGCTGATTCACTTCCCGATCCTGAGCCGTGCCCCCTCTCATTCATAGAAACGATGCAAATGAGCGAGATGGCACCGCGGCCGGCCTCGCCCAGTAGCTCTGCCCTCTCTGTTTGGGCACCTCCTCGGTGGAGCCCAGGGGGCACCAGCTTTGTGGCTGGAGCGGGGTACAGAGCCTATGGCTCCCCCTTGAGAAGTTTTAGGGGTGGGAGAGGGAGTGCTTGGGGCCTGCTAGCAACCAACCAATATAGCCTTTAGAACCTGCCGTCACCCCAGAGAAGCCCACCGCGGGGAGCCGTCACCCCGCCCCTCACCCTGGCACCCTCAGCTGTAGGAGGTGGTCCTCAGGGATTTGAGGTTTTAATGCGACGTTTAATGTTCTGAGACACAGTGGTGACGGTCGGAGAACGGTAACCCGTTCCCTGTGGGTGGCATGGGCTCCCGAGGGGAATGCTGGGGTCTCTCTGGGTTGTGGGGGTCTGGTCTTCGCTTTGCTCACAAAGGAGTCTCAGAGTCAAGGGGCGCCCATTTGCGTCTGCCCTTTCTGTGTCCAGGGCACTGTGCTCCCCAGACCCTGCCTTTAGGGGCGAGGGAGGTCACCGGGGGGGTGGGGGGGGTGAGCAGGGCCTCGGCCTGGCCGGCTCCTTCTGAGCTGAAAGTCTATCGGAGCCGCTGACTCCAGGGAGCCCCGCTGGCAAGAGGATGGGGCCGGGCCCTCGGGGGACACCAGGACACGGGCGCCCTTACAGCTGCAGCGAGAGGCTCTTCCCAGTCCGGGTGCCCGGCCTGTGACCTTGGCCTATGACCTCTGTGCCTCAGTGCCCCCAGCTGTGACATGCAGATGGGAACAGTACCTGTGGGCAGTTGGGGGGGGGGGGGGATCCTCACAAGATAATTCCTTTCCCGAAAGCTCCGTGCAGTGGCGCGGGGTGCAGTGGTGCGGGGTGCACGCAGGGAAGAGCCGGGTGTAAGAGGGGCACAGCCTGAGTCAGCACCCAGCTTCCTGTCCGCCTGGCAGCGGGACCCCGGGCGTTATCCGGACTCCGCCCCTCCGTTCCCCCGTCTGCCTGAGACCGTGCCATCACCGCCACCCGGGTGGTGGGGACGGAACACGTGTTTGCAGAGTGGGTTCTTGGCTCGCTGAAAACAGTGACTCCGAAATGGAAATGTCCCCTGCGTGTTCCCGCGAGTGGGGAGGGTCCTCCCCGGGGTGGTGTGCACCGGGGCCGAGCCCGCCTCACCCCTCTCTCCCCGTCTCCGCAGCCGAGCCCCTGCCGCTCATGGACCTCTGCCGCCGCTCCGTGCGCCTGGCCCTGGGGAAGGAGCGTCTGGGCGAGATCCACGTGCTGCCGCTGCCCGCCGCCCTCAAGGCCTACCTCCTCTACCAGTGACCGGGCCCGCACCGCGCCGCCGACCCACGGCTGCCGACCCACGGCTGCCGCCGGCCACGGAGCCGGCGCCCCGCTGCCCGCCCGCCCTGCGCCTCGGACAGGCCTCTGCAGCCTCCTCCTCCTCCCCCGCCCTCGGGACTCGGACGCGGACACGGGCTCCCTGCCCCCTCCCAGCACGAGCGGAGGGCCCTGCGTGCCCGTGCCAGCCCCTCCTGGGAAAAGGACACCGAGGACTCCAGGAAGCTCGGCCCTGCGCTCCCGTCTGCTCTCAGGGTGGCCGGGAGCCCCCACCTGCCGGGTCCGGGGAGAGGGGTCCCCGGGAGCAGACCCAGGGTGCTAAGAGGTGCTCGGACAGGGCTCGTGCCGGGGACCCCGCTCAGGACGTCAGAAACACACCGGACGAGGCAGCAGCCGGAGGGCCCGCCCGCCCGCCAGGCCCGCAGCCGGTGCCCCGGACCCTGTATTTATTCTCTCGACAGTAACGAAAGCCATTTATTTATTCCACGTAGAAAGGGGCCGGCTCCGGTCTCTGCTTTTCTCTGTCCGCCCTGCCGCTCCCGGCATGTGCAGGCCTCGCCCTCCTCGCCGGCTGTCCGTGGCGTGTCCCCGCGTGGGCACACGCGTCTCTGCCTGGGTCCCTCAACCCACCGTTCCCCAGGGGCTCTGCCCTGAGTTCCGAGCGGTCGGAGCGTGTGGGGGTCACAGCCCCACAGCGGGGGCGGCTCCCGTGTCTCCGGCTGCGACGGACACGCGGGCTCCCACGCCTTTGCACGTGGCTTATTTCCGTGTCTTCCGTGGGCTCTGGCTGTGGGTTTGGTTTTGCTTCTGCCTTCCTCGCTGAGATGGCCCACAGGACGACCGGACCGAGGAGGGAGGAGGAACGAGGAGCAGGCTGGGGTGCGGGAGACGAGCGAGGCATCACGCCTCACGCAAGCCCACGCGTGGCCCACGCGTGTCTCCACGTAGTGCCTAGCTCATCACGACCCCCCAGAGCCAGGGGGCGGGGTGGGGCGGGGCAGCCAGCGGGAGAGGCCCCCTCCCTGCCGCAGCCCCCCCACGTAGCAGCCCCCGGCCCCCGCCACCACGCTTGGCGTTTCTCCATCTCGAAGCCGGCTCCGTTCCCTTCTGCACAGGTACAATAGATGACTCTATTTGTTTAAAATGTTTAATATATATGCGTATATATTTGTCCGTAAGAATTATGTTTTAAACAGCTGCTGTAGGGTACCTTTAAAAAGAAGAGGGGGGAAAAAAGAAGTCTTCCAGTGAAATATATTTTTTAAAGCACAGCCTTGGTGCCAAGACTGGGGGAGGCGTGTCAGTGGCCCTTGTCATGGCGAGGTGGCCGTCTCAGGCCTTCCCTTCCCCGTGAGGCCTGAGACCTGCCTCCCCCTGCTCCAGGCCGGCCCTGCGGCGAACGTTGCACATGAGTGTTCCACTCCCATGGCCTCCGCTGCCTTCCCGCCGCGGCCGGACGCTGGCAGGGCTCTGTCGTCTCTGCACCCCTCCCCCCGCCGCCCTCAGTGTCCCCCCAAGTTCCCCCCCCCCTCAGCCCAGAGCCCTGTGGCCTGTACAGTCTTGAAACTCCCATTCTATTTTATGATGGTTGATCATAGTCAGTTACCGAATAAAGGAAAGTTTATTAACTTCTGAGTCCCTCTCTGTGCCTGAGGGGAGAGGGGAGAGGCGAGGCCGGCCCCTCCTGGGCTAGCCAGCTGGGTTTGCAGCGGATAATGAGGGGATGGCCGGCCCCCACCCCGTTCCCCTCGTCACATGCCAGCGAGAGCCTCCGAAGAGCCGGAGGACCCTGGACGGGGGATCCCAGAATGTCCCCACCTCCTTTCGGGGGTCTGTGAGCCTGTGCCCCAGACCGCGGGCCTTGCTGGCCTAACGGGAAGGACTGTACGCCAGGCTCAGGGCAGCCAGTGGAAGGAGCCGGTCGTTCATCGTTGGGCCTGTCCCCAGGGCCAAGCACAGGGACGCGCTGGCCGCCGCTAGGGGCAGGGTCCTCGCCCCCAACAGCCAGGAACACGGGAGAGGATGGGTGAGCGATCAGGAGAATAGTCGAGAAACCATCCCGGGTCCTGACCGGTTTCCAAAGAATTAGCCAGAGTGCATCCCTGTGGGCATTCTTCATCCTTAAGGCATGCTGGGTCCGCTGGGCGGGGGCGTGTGCTGGCCCAACGGCCAAGTGTCCAGGACCAGAGTCCTGTGTCCCCCGGCCCACCCTCCCCGCCGCCTGCACCAGCGGCACTGGGAGGTGCTGATTACAATGCAGGTCTCCGGGCCCCCGCCGGAGCCGGGCCGAGCCCACATGTCCGGGGCCGGGCCCAGGAAGGTGCTGTTTTCTCAAACTCCCTCGCCTGAGGCAGGCGCCCCCTGGGGCGGGGTCAGCTCTCTCCCCCGGAAAGCTGCTGGGCACAGGGCACGCTCTCGGCGTGCTGGTGGCTTGGCCCGGCGACGAGTACCCGGCTCCCGAGTCAGACCTGGCCTCGGACGTCGGCGCTGTCCCTGGCGTGGGGTGAGCCTCCGTGGGGGACGGTCCTCCTGGGCCCATCGCCCGGGAGGGGGGCAGGGGTGACGTGAGGTGTTAGGACCGGCCGGCGGCGCACCCTGGCCAGCGTGCGAACACGCGCTGTCGGAGCCGCGCACTGCGTTCTGTCCTGGAAAGGGCCGTTCCGGGCCTGGAACTGGCCGTGGAGAAGGGACCGGGCGTTCCTAAGCCGACCTCCTGACGCACGTGCTTTCTTCCCGGGCACAGTCCCCAGCGATCACGGTGGGTGTTGGGGAAGGGCCCTGAGATGCCTTCCCAGACACGTGGAGGAAGGGGGCCTGACATGGTTTTTAGGTGGCGTTTGGAGCTCTGGCTGGCTTGGACAGGGGGTGCCGGGGAGGCGTGGGGGCCGGCGGTGGGAGTGGGAGGGGGGGCGGGCGGGTGTCGGGAACACGGGGAAAAGGAGGGCCTTTGTGCGGCTTGGAGACTTCTGGGGTGGGGGCGGGGGGCAGGCTTTTGCGTTGAGGGGAGCGATCTTCATAAAACCATCCAGCGACCAGCCCATGTGGATGTAATTAATAGCCTGCCCTCCAGCAGGTAGCGAGCAGCCTCTCGGCTTGCCCTTCCTCCTCCCTCTTCCCTCCTCCCTCCTCCCTCCTCCATCCATGTCCATCTCCTGCACTCGCTTCCCTCCCCCCCCACCGCCCTTCCCCCTGCCCCTCACTCCTCTCCCCTCCCCTCCCCTCCCCTCCCCTCCCCTCCCCTCTCCTCGGTGAGATGAGGAATGCGGACTTCACTGAACCACCAAGTATGCCAGGGAGCCAGGAGGGGCCGAGGACAGAGCAATTAGTTCATGCTGCAGCCCAGACACCCAAGCGTGGTTGGAGTCCAGCTGCAAGGAATATTTGAAATAAACGAGCTGCCCGGGGCCAGGCGTTTGCTGTTTTCGGGACGGGGCCATGGCAACGGGGGAGGAAACCATGAGCTAGGGACTGGGCTCTAGAATCAACAAATGATGTCCTGGCCGCGGAGCCCAGAGGAAGCCGCTCCGGCCCTCGGGGCTCCTGGGGCTCAGCGGCTGGCGGCCCGGCCGCGGCCCGGTGCGCTCGGCACCGCCCGTCCAGCTCGGTCCTCGGAAGGACTCTGAGGGTCTTTTCCTTTTCTCCTATTTTTCTTTTCTTCCTCTTATTTTTAAGAGAAACGCTTTGAAAAACCACTTCTCCAAGCCTTTCCTCCCAGGCTGCTGGCCTGGCGATGCGTTTCCTGGGCAGAGGGGTGCTCCCCGTTGAAAAGCCCGGCCTGAGGGCAGCGGGCCACCTGGGAGGGCGCTGACCTCGCCCAGGGCCTTCCCCCCGCCCAGGGCACCCCCTTCCTGGTCGGCTCTGGAGGCGGGAAAAGCGAGGCCACACTGTTCCTCCCTTTCTCCGCTGAGAGTTAGGTGACCAGACACAAATTGTTAAAAGTTGGGACTGTCCCGCCAAAAGCAGGACGTCGGGTCACCTTGTCTGAGAGCGACCTTCCCGCATCCCTAAGAAAGCCCAGAGAAGCACAGGGCGAGCCACAGCACCGAGTGTGGGGCTTTCTCTTGAACGTCACAAGCGCCTCCTGCATCACCGGGGCCTTCGGGGGGGGGGGGGGGGGGGAAGCAGAAATCCCCGAGGCTCAGGGCCAGGGACCCTGCGCGGGAGGTGCCGCTGCTGCTCTGACACGCTGGCGGGTTTCCGGGCAGAGCTGCCCCCCTGCTGGTCCTGCTTCCTCCAGAGGGACCCCCAGGCGTCAGCAGCGGCTCCCTCGGCTCTGGGCCCAGGCCCGGGGCTGCGGCCCCTCGTCTTCCCGGCCCCGAGGCGCTTGTCTGGAGGGAAAACTCGAGGGGAATACCGGGAGCCGGGAAATGGCTCTGGCTCCTCGGCCCCGGGTTTCCCCGAGGAAGCGAGTCCTGGCAGCCGGACCGGGAGCTCAGTGTCTCGGAACCGCCGCTCCGATGCCGTCCACACCGCCGTCCTCGCAGAGGCTGCTCGCGGCTGTTTCCACGGCAGCGCCCACCCAGGCCGCGTCTCCCCTGTCTCTTCACAGACGCCCCGCCCCGTTCTCCCTCCCACCAGCTCCTCGGGGCCCCACCTTTTTATTAAAATTATTTTTTAAGTATATATCTTGTTGGTATTTTACAGAGGAAAAGAGAGGGATGGAGAGTTAGAAACATGGGTGAGAATCATCCATCAGCTGCCTCTTGCACACCTCCTACTGGGGATGTGCCCGCACCCCAGGAACATGCCCTTGACCGGAATTGAACCCAGGATACTTCAGTCCGCAGGCTGATGCTCTATCCACTGAGCCAAACCGGTTTCGGCTGGGCCCCACCTTTTGAAGATTTTTCAGCGGCAGCACGTGGGCGAAGGTCCTTCCCCAGGATCTCAGTCGGGCAGGGCTGCCGGCAGGGCCGCCGATGACCCCCAGGAGAAGGAACTTCGGCCGAAAAGCAAAGCCCCTCGCCTCGCAGCTGGTCCCCGTGATGGGGCCGCGTGAGGGGGAAAGGGCCGGCCCTCCCCGCCCTGGGGATGGAAACCCCAGAGCCGCGTGACCTTGCCCAGGCCCTCTGACCCCCATTTCCACTTTGTGTTCGTTTCCTGTGGCTGCCACCGTGAAGTACCACCTACCGGGTGGTGTGATACGACACACACGTAGATCCTTGCGGCTCTGGAGCCGGAAGTCCGAACACCCAGCCGGGCTCCTGCCGGGGCCTCTAAGAAAAGGTGACCAGGCGTCCCGCTTTTGGCGGGACAGTCCCGATTTTTAACAATGTGTCCCGCGGGACACTTTATTAAAAATCGGGACGTCTGGTCACCTTACTCTAAGGGAGACTCCTCCCTGCCTGGTCTCCCCGTCGGCCTCAGCAGGACCACTGCCATGGACTAGGGGCCCCTGGGCCATCGCGATGGAGTCACCTGAAGATCCCTAACGCAGGGCCTCTGCTAAGACCCTCCTTCAAATAAGCCCTCGTCCAGCCCGGCCGCCGTGGCTCCGTGGCGGGGCGTCGACCTATGAGCCAGGAGGTCACAGTTCAGTTTCCGGTCAGGGCACAGGCCCGGGTAGCGGGCTCGATCCCCAGTGTGGGGCCTGCAGGAGGCAGCCCATCCATGATTCTCTCTCATTGCTGATGAGTCTGTCTCCCTCTCCTTCTCCCTTCCTCTCTGAAATCAATAAACAAAAATATATTTGTTAAGCTGGCTTTAAAAACACACACACACAAATAAGGTCACATTCACAGGGCCCAGGGTCAGCACATGGACATTCCTGTCCGAGGGCCAACATTCAGCCCTCCACATGCCTTCAGAACCAGGACTGAAACAGTAGCCACGGGGGGGATGGCCGTGAGGGTCTATGGAACGGTGAGGGGGGAAACAGCCCAGGGCCAGACTGTCCGGCAAGTCTCCCCACCGTTATCGCCTCCCCCCTGCCCTTGCCCCTGCCCCTGGCGGCAGCCCCCAAGGGCAGACCTGCTGTAGAATTGAGGGGCGTTCTCCTGGGACAGTGCTTCTCGGCCTTCCTAAGGCCGCGCCCCTTTCAGACAGCTGCTCCTGTGGTGGTGACCCCCCAGGTCAAGAACCGAAAATCACAGTGGTGAAGTAGCCACGAAAAGAATGTTAGGGTGGGGCCACCGCCACAGGAGGAGCTGTGTTAAAGGGCTGAGCGTTAGGAACCACTGGTCTAGGGGGCGGGTGCCCAGGTGGCACGTGGAACCCTCAGCCTCAGGCCAGATGTGGAGAGAACTTGGCACCTGCTGTGTACAGAGACGTGGCCTCCCTCTCTCTCTCCTTCTGGGTCCCTCGGGCCAGCCACAGCGAGTGGGCTGAGTGGTCGGGGAAGGCGAGAGCCATTGCTCAGAAGTCACCGGAAGCAGAGGCCGAGCCAGGGACGCGGTGCCCGGGGTGCCAGGCTCCCCTCCGCGGGCGGCTCCGGCCGGCTCCCTCCATCTGTCTGTGGGACGGAGGGAGGCGGCTCCCTCCCCGCGGCTCCCAGCTGGCCCGCTGGGAGTTGATCGTACAAGGACATGGAATGCGAGCCCCGGGCTATTTAAAGAGCCAGAGCGGCCGGGCGGCGGGGCAGCCGCGCAGGGTGCAGGCAGGGTGCCTCGGGCGGCAGGCTCCCCTCACGCTCACATGGTTTGATTTACTGGACGGCGAGCAGCTCCGGCTTCAGACAGAGAAGTATTTGAAGCAGCTGCCAGATGTTGTGTCTGAGCCGGGCTTTTACAACGTGCTTACTGGTTAGCAGCCGGCCTCCCGCCGGAGTCCGCTGGCCCCGGCGGGTTCGGGGCCCTGGCACGGGCCCACGGGCCTTGTCAGCGTCCCAGCCGCTCCCTCTCCCGCCCCGAGCCTGAGGGCCTGCGGGCAGCCAGGGGGGAGCCCATTCCGAGCACCTCGCCTTCCTGGGGTGCAGCGTGGCCCTGACTTCGGGGCGTCCTGCAGGCACCCTGAGCGTGTGGAATGTTCTGGCTGCTGGACGTTCTGGGATGGACAGAGCTCCCCCCTCCCCTCCCCCCCGCCCCCAAGATGGCTTTGCAACGAGGCACCTGCTGATGCAGGTCCTACTTTCCAGCCTCTACATGCCGCGTGGACGGGCATGGGGGGCGGGGGGCGGCAGGGCTGGGACCGGCTCCTCCGGGGTCCTGGAAGGTCCCCAAACCCCTGGAAACCCCGGTGAGCCAGGGAGTTCCCAGGGAGGCACCAGCAGTCTGACCTTTGCACGGAGGCCACCATGTCGGCCGGCCACCAACCTGATGAGCGAGCGAGCCAAGATGCCCCCGTGTGAGGCTGTGGGGTGCACAGGACGCAGGTTTGGGGGTGCCCTGGACTCAGCCCCCCCCACACACACACCGAGGAGGCCTGTGGCGGGAGGCACATGACTGAGTGTTCACCCCTGAGGCCACTTGGAAGGCTGCTCAGAGGCTGCGGGGGACGGGGGAAGAGGGGGACGCGGGCAGGGGAGGGGGTCAATCTCGCTGCCTGTGAGAGCGCACTTGTGGGTCCAGGAACCCCGGACGCCGCCCCAGTGGGCACGGAGTCCAGTCCCCTTGGGCGAGCACAGAGGTGCTCTGTCCACCGGACAGGAACAGCCCCCGCAGACGTGTCAGCGCTGGGCTCTCCTCGGACGGGACGCCTCCCGGCCCGCGGGGAGGTGCAGGGCCCCAGGCTGCGGGGCTGGGGAGCCGCTCAGGGGGGCCCGGGGACCCTGCCTCCCGGGCTGCCGGGGGGACCCCTGACTGCCTCTCCGACAGCCCTGAGGAGCCCGGCTTCTCTGGACCTCCGCCTTGTCCCTTCCGGATCTTCCAGAGAAACAGAAAGAGAGAGAGCACCCAGGGCACCCTCCCCAGGAGCCGGGTTCCCAGACATGGGGGCAGGATGTGGGGAGTTCCCAGGCTGGCCCTCGGCAGGGAGAAGCCCACAGCAACCCAGCCACCCTCAGGGGGACAGAGAGACCCAGCACCCACATCAACCCGCAGGGGTACAAAGAGACCCAGCACCCACAGCGACCCAGCCACCCTCAGGGGGACAGAGAGACCCAGCAGAGGACAGGGGGTGGGGGCAGGGGGCAGAGGATGGGCGCAGGGGACAGGGGGCAGAGGGCAGGGACAGGGGGCAGTTGGGGGGCAGGGGTGCTGGGGTTCGGACTCAGAAGGCCCATCGCCGATCCCATGACTAGGACCTGCCTCTGGAGCCTCCGTTTCCCTCCTATAAATGGGAAATGACCTTCCGCTGAGCCTGTGGCTGCAAAGACCCCGTGAGTCTGGGGAGGGGCGAGGCCTGAGAAGCTGCAGAGCCCACACAGGCCCGGGTTTCACTGTTACAACCTCTGTCCATGGGGAAGAGGGAGACACGCACCTCAGAGGGCCTGCCCTTCGCAGGGAGCACCCTCCCTCGGCCCTGAGGCCTCTCCTCCTGCGCCCGCAGCCACCCCGAGAGCGGCCCCCTCTGCGTGTCCCCGCCCCACTTCCTGGTAGGCTGAGCCGAGGCAGCACCGGCCCAGGCGCCCCTCGGAGGGCCCAGGCCCCTGAAGCCCTCCTGGCCACCTCAGGGAGACCAGCACCTCTTCCTGCAGGAGGCCGTGGGGGCAAGAACAGGTGCCGCCGCCTCCGCTGTCCTCCTCGCAAACACTTGGACCCCGTGTCTCCGCCGGACGCGGGGGTGCACAGGGGTTCAGCCGCCGAAAACCAAGCCTTTAGGCAAAACGCTCGGGGATGGGCACCGCCAGCAGCTGAGCGGTGGGGCTCGGAGCGATGCGGGGGGAGTGGGGAGGTCTCTGCCAGGGGGCCAGGGCAGGGATGCCCGAGGGCTTTGAAGGGTGAATAGGAGTTTTCACAAGGGGCGAACGGAGCCCCTCGGTGTAGGTTTCCCTATAAATCGGGGTCGGCTGAGATAGCCGGGTGAGTGGCCTTGGGTGAGGTGCGGGGAGCAGTGTCTGGCCACGGGGGGCGCCCTTCCTTGGGGGGTGCCTGCAGCAATGCGACCTCCAGTGACCTCAGTCGTGCTGGGCTCTCAGCCTCTCTGCATCCCACGGGCACCCCCTGGAAGAAGCCTAAACTTAGAGTCCCCTGTTCTGCTCCCGTCTGCAGCAGCTCCTGGCCCAGGCCCCGGCTCTGGACCCCCCTGGCTGCTCCTGGGGAGACCCTGGGCCTAATGGTGGCCCCTTGAGCCCCACCTCATTGGGCACCTCATTTTGGGGAGCAGTACGGTGGCTGCTTGGGGCCCACTTAGCACAGGGAAGGGGGTTCGGTGCTCCCAGACCTCTCCTGGGTGCCGTGAGCACCCCCACACACCCCCGCACTCTGGGGGTGTCAGTGGGTCAGCCCGGTGAAGCCGCTGCCATGTGTGGGGGCGGGGGACAGGGCCCCAGCACCCCTGGGTAAATCGAGGCTGCGGCAGGCAGGCCAGGGGCTGGGCCTGGGCCTGCTGAGACATGGGGCTGGCGGCTGGGAGGGGGGACTGGGGCCCCAGGTCTCCACACAGCGCCGGCAGCTAAGGGGCTGATACGATCAGATCGGTTGCGAGTCTCCTGCATGTCACCCTGGACCTGAGTCTGTGTTTTCATGTCCGCCTCCACCATGGCCCTCGGAGGCAAGACCTGAGTCATGTAGATAAATGCTCCATCTGTGTGTGGGTTGATGGAGGGAATGAATGAACAAACGAATGGATGAATGAATGGATGAATGAACGAGCGAACGAATGAGGTCGTGAATGTGAGCCTAGAGCAGGTCTCCTTGTCCATCCCCCAGAGCCTGGCTCTGCCGTGAAGCCCAGAGGGCAGGGGGCCAGCACAGCCTCGGCTGCTCAGCCTCCGGCCGCAGGCTGCCCCGCGGGCGGGCTGGCGGGCGGGCGGGCGGGCGGCGCCTCCGTGCCTCCGGCCACTGCTGGTGAGGGAGAGGCTGCAGCTCCCGGCGGGCCTCTCCGGAGGAACCCGTCCTCCTGTTTTCTCTGCAAACATCCCCGCGGCCACGAGCCCCGGCTGAGCGGTTACCTGGTCCTCCCGCCCGGCTGTTCCCACTCGGTTTATGAGCTGTGTGATCTGCCATCCTCTGTTCTCAATAACCGGGCTGCGCGTTCCGGATGGCCTCGGTGATAACGCCAGCTGTCTAGACAGAGGCCGGCCCACGGACACGCTCGTAAATAAAAATAGCTCTGTGCTCCGCTCGCTCTCGTGAGCCTGAGAGGGGGAACCGACTCCCCGCCGGCGGGGCGGCTGGGACTGGCTGCCTGATTCCCTCCCGCCTCTGCCGCTGCCCCTGCCCCCGTCCCCGCCCCAGCCTCTGCCCCTGCCCCTGCCCCTGCCCCTGCCCCAGCCTCTGCCCCTGCCCCTGCCCCTGCCCCAGCCTCTGCCCCTGCCCCCGCCCCTGCCCCTGGCCCTGTCCCTGGCCCTGCCCCTGCCCCTGCCTCAGCCTCTGCCCCTGCCCCTGCCCCTGCCCCTGCCCCAGCCTCTGCCCCTGCCCCTGCCCCTGCCCCTGCCCCTGTCCCTGGCCCTGCCCCTGCCCCTGCCCCCGCCCCTGTCCCTGGCCCCGCCCCTGCCCCCGCCCCTGCCCTCACCCCTGTCCCTGCCCCTGCCCCCGCCCCTGCCCTCGCCCCTGTCCCTGCCCCTGCCCCACAGACCCCTGCCCCACATCTGGGGGGCCGATGAGCCCACACTGCCTGTGGGAGGAAGGATGTCCGATGTCCCTGGGGGGCTCCTGGGACCCCAGCAAAGCATCCACCCCTCCCTCTGGCCTGGGGCAGTGGACACCCTGGGGCAGCTGGTCAGTGCTCCGAAGTCAGTGCCCCGCCTACTGGTCCCAGGAACGCTGGGGGACCACTGGGGTTCCAGTGAGAAGACAGGGCGCCCCTCCCTCAGCACAGACCCCGGCAGCTGGTCTGAGCCTGCCCAGCCCACGAGGTCAAGGCAGACTTTGCTTGAGTGCGCTCCGGATTCGGACCCGGTCCCAGCGCCCCGGTAATGAAAACAGAGGTGTGCATGCATGTGCCAGGAGTGTACAGGGAACTCCTGAGTGCGTCCAGGCCAGGGAAAGGGGCTCGGCCAGCTCCCACCAGTACACACACGCTCCCACATAGACCAGTCTGTGTCTGCCCGGACAGCAGCCCTTCCCTGAGGCTGCCTGAGCATCACGTGACCTGTGCACCTGCAAGGCAGCCCTGGGCCGCCGCTGCCTCCCCCAGGCCCTGGACAGACAGCTGGCTCCTCCTCGGCGGTGGCCTCCAGTGTGGGCCGGGGGAGCCCGGGGGTCAGAAGGTTTGCACAGAACCCAGAGGTGATGCCTGGAGATGGGCCCTGGCCTGGGGGGGCGGAAGGGGGCACTGGGGGCTGGATCCACTCGGGACACGCGTGCAAGTGCGGGGCACACGGTACTTGTGCTGTGGATGGGGTGGGGAAGCTTCTGTTTTCATTACCGAGGCCCTGGGACCGGGTCCGAATCCGGCGTGCAGCCCACCCCGGACAGGAGGGCCTCCCAGGGAGACTCACTGGCTTCTCACTCTCTTCTGGGAGCAGAAACAGAGAAAATATGGGCCACAGGCGGGGGGGGGGGGTGCGCCTGGGCCCCCCAGCTCCCCAGAGCGACAGCCAGCGGGGTGCCGGGTCTGTTCTGTGGTCTCCACTGGCCTTCGGCCTCTGAGGGCAGGCGTTGGTGAGGAAGTGCCCACCCCAGGCCGCAGCCCGCGCCGGGTGGCCTCTGCCGAGACCGCTCAGACCGGGGTCCCTTCGGGAAGGGGACCGTGCACTCCTGGGGTTTCCCTCTTCTCCCCTCCCTTCTCCCCGCTCCCCTCACACCCCCAGCGTCAAAAGGCTTTGGAAGATGCTTCCTGTCGCCCCAAATTGCTCCCGTCTCAGGCACTGAGACCCTCTGGGGCAGTGTCCCTCCCCTTATAGGAGGCCACCCCGGGCATCTTCCTTCCCGGCCGCGCTGAAAGGTGCCCGGGAGTTCCAGGGAGGGATGAGAGGTCACTGTCCTCGTCCCCCTGTCCGTGAGCCTCGCACCTCCGACCTATCGGTGCCGGTGGCATAAGCCGGAGGGAAGTCAGAGAGGCAGGGGCGGGGGCTGCCAGGGACAAGCAGACGCTGCACCAGGGAGGGCCGGGCAGAGGGCACCTCGCCCAGGACAGGAGCGAGGGGAAGAGCAGGCCACAGTAGCCACTGGCTCAGAGAGGACAGCAAGGTCAGGGCAGACGAGGCCACACCTCATGTCCTGTCTCCCACACCTCCCCTCACCTCCCTCAACCTCCCCCACATACACACACACACCCCATTCCACACACACACACACACACACACACACCCCGCCTCCCCGGCTCACAGGAGCTGCTAAACAGAAGCAGAGGTGATTGAAGACCTGTGAGTCCAGGGCCAGGAAGGAGCGGTTTGACCGAGCACCGCTGGGGCGAGTGACCAGTGAAATCGGCCATCGGGGCTGTCGGATAAACCGTCCACCCACCAGCCACGACGCAGCGGCCAGGCCCGGGCAGGGCCCTGGGAGGGTCTGCCTCCGTCCGCTCTCAGCACGACCGCGCGGCCACCGTCCACCTTGGTTTCACGGGGCAGGAAACGGAGACAGACGGGACAGGTTTTCCCAAAGCGGCCCTCCCTCGGGGAGGAGGCAGGGCCGTGTCCACAGAGAGACACTGATGCCGCGCTGGCCTGGGCCCTCCGCCTCCCGTGTCCCAGGCCGCCTGGCACCGAGCTAGCACGGAACATGTTTACTCAGCGTGCGAGCCAGAGAAAACAGCCTTCCCGGCCTCGCTCCCAGGCCTCTGGCGCTCCCTGAGGATGCTGAGGGAGGCGAGGAGCCCCGGACAGGCCCGGCCTCACGGCCTCCCGCCTGGCTGGACACCAGAGGGGACAGGAAGACACAGGACCCACTGCAGATCCCATGGTGGGTCAGAAAACATCAGAAAAGCTGTAACTGGTTTGGCTCAGTGGATAGAGCGTTGGACTGTGGACTCAAGGGTCCCGGGTTCGATTCAGGTCAAGGGCATTTACCTTGGTTGCGGGCACATCCCCAGTGGGAGGTGTGCAGGAGGCAGCTGATCGGTGTTTCTATCTCATCGATGTTTCTGACTCTCTATCCCTCTCTCTTCCTCTCTGTAAAAAATCAATAAATTTTTTTTTAAAAAATTTTAAAAATCAGAAAAGAGGGTCCGGGAGGATTGAGGTAGGGGTACCTGGGCAGGGGTGTTCTCCCTCCTCCCCCAGGCCAGACCGCGGAGGGTGGAAGACGGCCACACAGGGGGCTGGCTCGGGGCTCAGGGAAGGCCCCAAATAAAGCCGCGGGAGGATGAGTGCAATGCCTCACGGTGCCCCCAGCAGGCAGGGCGGGGCATTGCCACTGCGGGTGTCACCGCCGCCTGCCTTCCCCGACGGAGGCGTTGGGGCAGGATTAGGGGATCTGTGTTAAGCCAAACAGGCTCTAGTGGTTCCTGTGTCAGAGGCTCCGCACGGGGCTGCTCGGGGCCTGACCGGGTGGGCAGGAGGCACCCGGGACCCTTCTCGGCCCTGGGTTTGACGTCCTGCTCAGGCTCCCTCTCCAGGCAGGGCCCGCCCCGCGCTGGCCAGATGGCCACGGCTGCTCCAGGCTTACGTTCCACTCAGCCATCTCAGTGGAAAGAGTGAGTCTCTCGTCCCCAGGTTTCCATGGAGATGCTGTTCTGACCTTCCCACCCTCACCTGCTCCGGCCTGGGACCCAGCGAGGCCTCAGGCTGTTTCTGCAGAGGCGTCTGATTGGCTTCACCGGCTTCGAGTCCATCTTTTTAAAAAGGTAGAGTGTTTTGTTTTTTTTAATTTCAGGAAGGAAGGAAGAGAGAATCCTCGGCTGGCTGCCTCCTGCACATCCCCACCGTGGGAACTGGGCCCGCAGCCCGGGCCTGTGCCCTGACGGGGACTCAACCCGGGCCTCCTGGCTCACAGGCGATGCTCACCACGGAGCCATGGGGCCGGGTGAGAGTCACCCTTAATCCCTCAGGCTGTCTGGTGGCATCCAGAGCCCAGGCGGGTCTCTCTGAGGCATGGCGTTCCAGTCAGAGTCCCAGTCAGTCAGACCACGCAGCTTGGAACGGCCTTACTGGGTTTACCGCAAAGAAGCGTATTGCCACGCTCCCTCATGAGGAGCTGCCAAACTCTGGAGAGACGGGCGAGGAGAGAAACCAGCAATGAGCCATCAGCATGCCCTGGAGCGGCCGACAGACCCCACAGCCTCTTCGAAACAGGCTTCCTAGTTGGCAAACACATTGGCGCTTCAGGAGTCAGGAAGGTGAGACCGGGGAGAAGGAGCCACTGAACCGGCCACTGCCCCGCTCCCTCCGCCCGCCCCGTCCACCCTGCTCCCTCCGCCCGCCCCGTCTGTCCGTCCCGCTCCCTCCGTCTGCCCCGCCCACCCCGCTCTCTCCGTCCACCCCGCTCCCTCCACCCGCCCCATCCACCCCGCTCCCTCCGTCCACCCCGTTCCCTCCGCCCACCCCGTCCACCCCGCTCCCTCCACCCACCCCACTCTCTCCGTCCACCCCGCTCTCTCCGTCCACCCCGCTCTCTCCGTCCACCCCGCTCTCTCCGTCCACCCCGCTCCCTCCACCCGCCCCATCCACCCCGCTCCCTCCGTCCACCCCGTTCCCTCCGCCCACCCCGTCCACCCCGCTCCCTCCACCCACCCCACTCTCTCCGTCCACCCCGCTCTCTCCGTCCACCCCGCTCTCTCCGTCCACCCCGCTCCCTCCGCCCGCCCCATCCACCCCGCTCCCTCCGTCCACCCCGCTCCCTCCGCCCGCCCCGTCCACCCCGCTCTCTCTGCCCGCCCCGCTCTCTCCGTCCGCCCTGCTCCCTCCGTCCACCTGTGTGGGCTCTGGGGGAAGCACTCCAGACATAATAACGTGAGTTGTGTGTGTGTGTGTGTGTGTGTCTGTGTGTGAGTTGTGTGTGTCTGTGTGTGTGTGTCTGTGTGTCTGTGTGTGTGTCTGTGTGAGTTGTGTGTGCGTGTGAAGTGTGTGTGTGTCTGTGTATGTGTGTGTCTGTGTATGTGTCTGTGTGTCTGTGTGTGTGTGTGAGGTGTGTATGTGGGTGAGTTGTGTGTGTATCTGTGTGGTGTGTGTGTGTGTGTCCGTGTGTGAGTTGTGTCTGTGTGTGAGGGGTGTGTGTGTGTCTGTGTGTGAGTTTTGTGTGTGTGTGTGAGGTGTGTGTGTGTGTGTGTCTGTGTATGTGGGGGGGGGTGTCTGTGTGTCTGTGTGTGAGTTGTGTCTGTGTGTGAGGGGTGTGTGTGTGTATGTGTGTGTGTGTCTATGTGAGTTGTGTGTGTGAAGTGTGTGTGTGTCTGTGTATGTGTGTCTGTGCATGTGTGTGTGTGTCTGTGTATGTGTGTCTGTGTATGTGTGTGTGTCTGTGTATGTGTGAGGTGTGTGTGTGTGTGTGAGTTGTGTGTGTGTGTGGTGTGTGTGTGTGTGTCCGTGTGTGAGGGGGGTGTGTGTGTGTGTGTGTCTGTGTGTGAGTTGTGTGTGTGTGTGTCTGTGTGTGTGTATGTGTGTGTGTCCGTGTGTGAGGTGAGTTGTGTGTATGTGTGAGGGGTGTGTGTGTGTGTGTGTGTCTGTGTGTGAGTTGTGGGTGTGTGTGTGTGGTGTGTCTGTGTGTGTGTGTGTGTGTGTCTGTCTGTGTATGTGGGTGTGTGTCTCTGTGTGTCTGTGTGTCTGTGTGTGTGTGTGTCTGTGTGTCAGTTGTGTCTGTGTCTGTGTGTGGTGTGTCTGTGTGTGGTGTGTGTGTGTGTGTGTGTTTAAGGGAAATGACTTCCGGGAGGAGAAGAGGCTGGATTCTGACCATCACCCTTCCCGGAGCACCTAGGGCCGGATCACACGTTCAGCGGGGCCTTGGCAGCTTCCGGGCTGGGGGGGCCCTGGCAGTGCTGCTTGTTGACCAGGGACTGGGCCCTGCTGGCCGTGTCCCCGGACGGTCTCAGAGGTCCCGGAGGCAGGAGAGGGCGGGGCTGCCCAGAGAGGTGGGTGCTGAGGCCCAGGGTCGTCCACCTTCCGCCACGAAGCCCTGCATCCTGCCAAGCTGGCCCCCGGGCGCCTGAGGCCTCCTTAGGGACCCCCTCGGGGAGGACCAGGTCCTGTGGGGCTGAGGGTGGAGGCTGCCCTGGCCCCGCAGGCTGGTCCCCGAGGAGGGACCCCAGAGCCCCCAGTCCCCTGTCCAGGCCTCAGTGACCCAGCAGCCGAAGAGATTTAAAATGACGCTCCAGCCCTAGCCCGTTTGGCTCAGTGGATAGAGCGTCAGCCTGCGGATTGAAGGGTCCCAGGTTCGATTCCGGCCAAGGGCACATGCCTGGGTTACGTGCTTGACCCCAGAGCAGGAGGCAGCCAGTCAGTGATCCTCTCTCACCACTGAGGGTCCTATCTATCTCCTTCTCCCTTCCTCTCTGAAATCAATTTTAAAATTTTTAAAAAAATAAACTGTGAAGAAAAAAGATTTATGAATAAATGAATAAATAAAATGACTCTCCAGCCCTAGCTGGTTTTTTCCAATGGAGTGAAAGGTCCCGGGTTCGATTCCTTTCAAGGGCACCTGCTCAATCCCCAATAGGGGGTGTGCAGGAGGCAACTGATCAATGGTTTTTTTTCTCATCGTTGATGTTTCTACTTCTCTGAAATCAATAAAAAATATTTTTTTTAAAAAATAAAGAAAGAAAGAGAAAGAAAGAAAATGACTGTCCGGGGACATCTGTGAGGCTGAGTGGTGGCCCGGCTTGGGTGCGGAGCCGGGCCCGGCAGCGGCGGCTCCGTTGGCACGGGGCCCCGGCCAAGGCCAGCGGCCACACCCTGGGGCAAGCCAGGCCTTTCCTGAGTGGAAACAGGGTTCAAGTCCCGTGTGCTCTGCAGGACCGAGGAATGCGCGGCCGCCCCGGTCCCACAGAAAAGGCGGGGTCTGGCCGGCAGCGGGAGGTTGTGGGAGAGGAGCAGAGGCACTTCCAGGCGTGCCCCACCCTCCTGAGTCACACAGGGCCTGGGCAGGTGGCCGGGAGGCCGGGGCCGGACCCCGGCTGGGCTCACGGGGGGGGGGGGGGGGGGCCTGGAGGGGACGCTGGGAGGAGGGTACAGCTGCAGGCTCAGCCCGGACAGCTCTCCCCACCCCCAGCCCCCACCCCGTTCCAGGGACAGGGCCACCAAAGACCTCACTCTGGACACGCTGGTGGGCCCCACCCACAAGGACAGGGAGGGGGTGGGGGTGGGAGGTGGCCTCCCCATTCCCAGCTGACCCCATAGCAGCCATGCCTGGACTCATATCCCCCCTCCCTCTCCCCTCACCCACCCCCCGTTAGCTGCTCATCTTCATTCCATCCCCAGCATCCAGCACCAGGCCAGGCATAGGCCCCGCTTTGTCCCAGAGGGTCCCCCACAAATTAGGTTCGAAATAATCAGAAGAGCTGGGTTGTGTGCCCTGAGAGAGGCAGCTGAGAACCAGCCAGGGCCCCCCATACTGAGAGGAGGGGTCCCCGCCCGCCCTGCCCCAGGGAGATGCTGATGCAGACCTGCCCTTGCCAGCATCCTGGGGCCACCCACTGCCCCCCCCTCTGATGTGCAGGCTGCCTTCGAGCACCCCCCTTGCTCGCTGTTCGGTGCCTCCAGCAAGCTGAGCCGTGTTGTGCCAGCTGCCAGGCTGGCAGCCTCCCGTGTGCTGCAGCTGGAGGCCCGAGAGGGGAGCCCCACGGAGCCTTGGACAGCCTGGCCTTGGCTGACACCTCCGGCCTCCCACCCGGGAACCCCACCGCCTCTCGTGTGGACAGACACCCCCGGAGCCCGCAAAAGAGCAGCCCTCTCCCCAAGAATCACACAGCCAGGCGTGGCTCCACGGGGAGCCCTGCAGCCGACGCGGGGGCTGGGGCCCTGGCTCTCTGCAAACCGGCCCTGGCTTTGGGGTCCTTTGGGGTGCAGAAGGGGAGCCCAGCGAGCTCAGGCTGCCGGGCCAGCCCGGGTCCGGCCGTCCAGCCATTCGGCCTCCTCTCACCCAGCGGGGCGAGGAGGGCCTGGGGGAGGGGCTCAGTGCCGGCTGCTGCCCTGCACGGGGACTCGGGGCCGGGCAGCTGGGCTTAGTCAGAGGCTCCCTGGTCCTTGGCCAGCCCAGCCAGAGGCCCTTCCCCAAGCGGAAACCTCGGCCCGGGCTTGCCCAGAGGCTGCTCCGGGGCTGGAGACACCGTGGCCAGGCCACGCCATCTCGGACCTGCGGGGAGAAGGAGCTTGGCTTTGACCATTCTGGCCCAAAGGAGGGGGGTGAGCGCCTTCCTGCCGGAGGGGTGGTGGGAGTGGGGGGCCCCCGAGAAGGGTCTTTACCCCAACAGTTGAGCCTCCCATTCAGCCAACCAACAAGCAGCCCTGAAGCCCGCTCTGTGCCGTCCCAGAGGTGGACGGGTCTCAGGCCCTGGGCTAGCGGGATCCCGGGCAGCCCGGTCGGTCCGTCTGTCTGTCTGTCCGCACAGATGCCCAGAAGCCCGGAGGAGCAGGCCGGGAGGCACCTGGGACGTGCCCCAGGCAGGGCCGGGCAGGACGGGGAGTGAGCTGGGCTGCCCAGGCCCAGGACGGGGTGAGGATGCAGGAGGGAGGCTGCGGGGCGGGCAGTGCCTTTGGCTCGGCCGTCCCTGCCCAGCGCCCATGGCGTGCCAGGCCCTAGGAGGCCTGAGCAAGGGTGCCAGCCCGCAGCCGGGGGCAGTGGCTCCCCGCCCGCCAGGCTCCTGCAGGCTGCGCCCGGAGAGCACACAGGAAGGACGGCGAGGTTTATGGCCACTGGAGTCAGTGCAGGCCAGGGAGGGCGCGGGCCAGGCGGCCGGTTCTAATTAGGGGACTGGGCTCTGCGCAGGGGCCCTCGGGGCCGGGCGACGCCAGGTTCGCAGAGCGACCAGCACTGTTTTGCAGGGTGTCTCCCAGCAACGGGGCCCCTCTGATGGGGGGGGCAAAAGGGGGTGGGGGACACCGGAATGGGTGAGAGCCACAGCCAGCCTTGCTGCACGGCCTGGGAGCAGCCAGACCCAGACCTCCAGGCCTCACTCTTGCCTCCTCGAACCTCAGCCCAGGGCAGTACTGCCAGGACCCCGAGGGAGTCAGGGCGGGGCTGAGTTTCACTCTCTGCCTTGGGTTGCCCGGGGGAGCATTCACCACTGTGCCTGGCACACACACACACACACACACACACACACACACACACACATAGTAGGTGCTAAAAAAAAAAAAATGGACAAATAACTGGGACCTAGTATCTAGACAAAGCCTAGCATACAGTAGGTGCTCAAAAAAAAAAAAAATGCAGACCTGCCTGGCTGGGTCGCTCAGTGGTTAGGGCGCCAGTCCCTCCTCCCTCCCCCCTTCAAAGAGTCATGGGTTCAATTCTCAGGCATGTACCTCGGTTGCAGGTTCCCCTAGCCCCAGTTGGGGGCGCATGTGGAAGGCAACCAATCGATGTGCCTTTCTCATGTCGATGTTTCTCTCCTCCCCCTCCTCCTTCCCTTCCACTCTCTCTAGAAATCAATGGGAAAAATATCCTTGGGTGAGGATTAAAAAAAAAAAAAAAGTAGACCCAATAGCCAAATGCAGTGTTTAGAGCTTCGCCCGGCATACAGCAAGCACTCACTGCGTGTGCTGAGCGCTCAGAGGCGGCGCCTCTGCCGCAGGGCAGGGAGCCGCGGAAGCAGGTGCCTGTGTGCTCGCCCGGTGTCCGCAGTGCCCAGCCCGGGGGGGCGGGGGCGGAGGATGGGCCAGCGGCCGGTCGGACAGGGTGAGTCTGGCTCGGAGAGCTATTCCCGGCCGGCCCTCTGATTCACAGCTGCCCCGGGAACAGCCACGCTGTGTCAATAAATACGGGCGACTCCGAGTGACCTCTCCCTCCTGCAAGGCCGGAGGGCCTTCCTGCCCGCAGACCCAGCCGGCTGTTACGGAGCCGCCAGGGGTCCTGGCCGCTGCCGGTCCACCCGGGAGCCCCTCGCTGCTCCCGACTCTGCATCGCGCCCACAGAGCCCGGATCCCGGGCATTCACTGGCAGGGGTGCGGGGGGGGGGGGGGTGCGAGGGGCGGCCGGCAGGGAGGCTGAGGCTCAGAGCCAAAAGCTGTTCTACCGAGGGGGGCGGGGAGCCGGCCCAGCCTCCCACACCCTCGCCTGGAGGGCCTCTGTTCTGAGAGGACAGTGTCAGGTCTGGGTGGACAGGACCGAGGGAGGCCAGCTGCCCTCGCCCTTGCTGTGACCGTCACTGTCTAGGGTTAGCCTGAGAGAGTTCCCAGTATTTCCTCAGCTGTGTCCCCACCCTTTTTTTAAAATATGTATTTTATTGATTCTTTTACAGAGAGGAAGGGAGACAGAGCGTTAGAAACATCGATGAGAGAGAAACATTCAACAGCTGCCTCCTGCACACCTTCTACTAGGGATGAGCCTGCAACCAAGGTACATGCCCCTGACCGGAATCGAACCTGGGACCCTTCAGGCTGATGCTCTACCCACTGAGCCAGACTGGTTAGGGCTCAGCGGCTTCCCCTTTACCAGGCGGCAGGTCTCTCTGGGAGAGGAAGGGGTAGCTGTGATCACACAGGATTGTGTCGAGTCAAGTTCAAAAACTATGGATTGGATTGGGGAAAGGGAAACATGTGATACTTTAAACAAAACAAAAAAAATTAGCTGAAACTGGTTTGGCTCAGTGGATAGAGCGTTGGCCTGCAGACTGAAAGGTCCCAGGTTCGATTCTTGATTGCGGGCACATACCCCAGTGGGGGATGTGTAAGAGGCAGCTGGTCGATGTTTCTCTCTCATCAATGTTTTTAGCTTTGTATCCCTCTCTCTTCCTCTCTGTAAAAAAAAATCAATAAAATATTTAATTAATAAATAAATAAATAATAAATTTTTTTAAAAAAATTAATTTAAAGAAAGAAAAACACTATGGATTGGGTGCTCGGAGGAGTTGGGGGACACACCCAGCCCGGCGGCGCGGCCTGCCTCTCTAGAGCAGGCTCAGGGCTGTGATGGGCAAGCCCAGCAGCTGCCGAAGGGACCGTGGCGGTGAAGGGGCCGGGCCACCGGACACCACGTGTGACTCCTGCCGGCTCCTGAGTGACGGCCCGGGCAGGGACGGCTGGAGCCCGCATCGCCTGTGGTACAGCACTTCCGCACCAAACTCGCCTTCCTGGGTGTGAACACAGGATTTTGGTCACGCCAGAGACTGTCCTGGAGCTGAGAAGGCACTTGTCCAAACAGTCAGGAGTGAGCCCGGCTGCTGTGGCTCGGAGGTGGAGCCCACGGACCAGGAGGTCAGTTCCCAGTCAGGGCACACGCCCGGGTTGCAGGCTCAATCTCTATTAGGGGGCAAGCAGGGGCATAATGAGATGTTCCTCTCTTTTCCCTCTCCTCTTCCCTCTCTAAAAATCTATAAAAATATATTTAAAATAAGAAGAATATTCCGGAGTGAAGCGTCTGTGTCTGCACAGGAGTGAGCCCAGCAAAGCCAGGGAGGGTACCCAGGACGGAAGCAGCCTGGTGAAGGCCCGCCATGGGGAACAGCTGCCCGGAGAACAGGCGGGGGCTGGGAGGCCTCAGGAGGTGATGGCAGGATGCAGGCAGGGCCAGGAAGGGGGCAGGACCAGAGGGGGCAGGTGGGGAGACTCGGGAGGTCCTTGGGAGGTAGAATTCACGTCCCGGTGCCGGCTTGGATGTGGGGAGAGGGTGTAGAAGGGTCAAGAGCTCCTGGTTTGTGACATGACACCCGGGCACATGGAGGGAGGGCCCACGTCAGAGGCAGGAGCCTGGGGGACGCAGATCCCCAGGGGAGACGGCCAGGGGCTGGGTTGCAGACCTCCGAGCTTGGGGCTGTGGAGCATCTCAGTTAGAGTCCCAGGATTTTGCCTAAATAACCGTGAAGCCAGAAGTCCTGCCTCAGGGATGCCAGCCAGGTATCCTGGGCAGGAATGGGAGACAAGAATGTTCAGCCTGGCGGGGGGCGGGGGGAGGGGAACAGATATATAAACAGGTAATTGTATGGGGCCAAGGAAAACTTCGTGGACACCAGAGCTGAACGCCCAGGGACTAGCAGGAGCCAGACGGCTAAGAGTGCGAGGCAGAAGGCACAGCCAGGGGAGCACATGGAGGTGAGAGAGGGAGCGAGGTACTGGGCTGAGGGTGTGAGTTTCTTGTTGCTGCTATAACAACTCGCCACAAACTTGGTGGCTTCGAACAACGCGCCCTTATTCTCTTCTACTTCTGCGGAGGCCACAAGTCTGAAATCAGTGTTTTGGGGTGTTTTGGGCTGAATTGTGTCCCCCACAAATTCATACAGTAAAGCTCTAACCTCCATTGTGCCTATTATACATTTGGGGAAAGGGCATATTTAAAGAGGTAATGAAGGTTAAACCAGGTCGTAAGTGTGGGGCGTTGATCCAATAAAAGCTATCCTCCTAAATGGAGGAGCGAAACCGGTGTGGCTCAGTGGCTAGAGCATCGGCCTGAGGACTGAAAGGTCCCAGGTTCGATTCCAGTCAAGGGCATGCACCTGGGTGGTGGGTACATCCTCAGTAAGAGGTGTGCAGGAGGCAGCTGATTGATGCTTCTCTCATCAATGTTTCTAACTCTCTCTCTCCCTTCCTTTCTGTAGAAACCAATAAAATATTTTTTAAAAATAAAAATAAAAATAAATAAATAAAACACACGTCTGGCGGATTAAAGGAAGCGTTGCTAAGGTGGTTCATCTAAATTCCAACATGCCAGGCCAGGACACACGGCCGGGCCGCAGAGCAGCCCTCTCTGAAGCGCCCGCTCCACACCCAGCGGCCGCGCAGGGGGCGCTGTTTGGAGGAGTCAGGCCGATAGAGAATGGAACCAAACTAATGTCATCGTCAAAGAATGAAAATGTGGCCCTCTCCGGTGCCACATCCCCTTGGGGCTTGGGCAGACCATCTGTTCTAGAGAAATGCCCTCAAGCGCCTCCCGTGTGCCTGGCCTGGAGGGCAGCGTGGACGGACAGCAGGTCCCGGGCACCTCATCACCACCACCACCCCCACCCCTACCACCCCTACCCCCACCCCCACCTGCCAGGGCCCCCTGTCCCCCTGCCCTCCCGCCCACTCCTGCCCGGCTGGGCCCAGCCTCCAGCCTGTCCTCACCCCGACCCCAGGGCTGGGCCGACCTGACCGGCTTTGCCTTCCAGATGCTGCAGAGGGGAGTTGGCTCAGGGCAGAGGCCTGGGGCCCTGGTCATGGTGACCTCTGGTTCTCAGAAAGCTGCTGAGAGCCTGGGGGTTGGGGGGTGGGGGGTGGGGGTGAGGTGGAGGGCCCCAAAAAGGAGGAGGCGGGGGTGTGGGAGAAGGGAGACGCTCTGAATCACAGGATCTTATTTGTGCGGGCAGATGTGGCCACAGGATGGGCGGCCGGGGGCGGGAGAGGTGGCCCTGGGATGGGGAGGCTGTGCAGATACAGGCCTTCTTACCCACCCCACCACCCCTCCCGCACACCCCCTCCCTCACACCCCCTCCCGCACCCCCTCCCGAGCGCGTGCATTTCCTAGGAGGAGGAGGAGAGCTGGCTCCTAGATGGAGGCTGTGCAGGATGGGCCGGGGCCTGGAAAGGGAGAGCCGGCCTCGTCTTGGGGTACATGAGTCAGCAGCCCTGTGGAGCCACCTGAACCTTCTATCACATCCCCTGGGGGCCAGGGCGGGGGCCTTGGCAGAGCCGCGGGGCCCATGTCCCCACATGAGCCGGGCGAGGCCAGACAGGACCCAGCAGGCCCGGCCCCACCGAACCGGCTTCTGATGGGCAACCAGCCCGCGGCACCCAGAGGGACACCCCAGCCCGGCCCCCAACGGCCCGCCCCCGGGGAAGGGAGAGCCTCCCCCTGGCGGGAGGCCCAGGCTTTGGGCCGGTGGGGATTCATCCACCAATCGCTCCCTAGAAACGCATGGAGAGGGCCTGGGGCCTGGGGTGGTCCCAGGGCAGCTCCCAGGTGGAGGATGGAGGGTCCCGGGTCCAAGGGCCGGCACGGAGCCGCTCTCCCCGGAGCCCGGGCCAGAGGCCTCCCTCTTCCGGGAGCCGGACCTGGAGCGCAGAGAGAACGCCCCCAGCATTCCGGGCTCTTCCTCCCGTCGGGGAGCAGCTATTTATAGACGTGGAGGTCTGCGCCCAGGGAGGCCGGGGGAGAGGCTCCCCAGGGCACGTGTCTGTCTTCTCCTCGATGGTCCGTCTCCCCAACCCAGGAGGAGGAGCAAAGGTGTTTCAAAGTATGCTTACTCTTTTTTAAAATATATCTTATTGACTTTTTACAGAGAGGAAGGGAGAGGGATAGAGAGTTAGAAACATGGATGAGAGAGAACCATCGATCAGCTGCCTCCTGCACATCTACCTCCCACCGGGGATGTGCCCGCAACCAAGGTCCGCGCCTTTGACCGGAATCGAACCTGGGACCCTTCAGTCCGCAGGCACTGTGCACTGACTGAGCCACACCGGTTTCGGCAGTTTGCTTACTCTGATCTAAGAATCCGTGCGCCTCATAAAAGAGTGGGGAGGAGAAAGGTGGAGTCACCCGGCGCACGTTTTGCGGGGTTTCTGTCGCTCTCTCAGCAGGCCTGCTGGCACAGGCTGCGGTGCTTGGCGCGGTGAGATGGCCGTGCGGTATGGGAACCGGCCCGGTGCCGCTCAGCCAGCGCGGACTGCCTCTCTCTGACGTCGCCCTCAGGTCCACGCCGCGGGTGAAGCCGCCCCCTCAGCCTCCTCCCGGGAGCTGACACGGAGCCCATCCTCACGTGGAGAACACCCGCCGGGAAGGTCTCAGCCCCATCCCCACCCTCCGGTGCGGGCTGGCGGGGGAAGGCTGCACACGAGGAAACAGAGACCTTGAACCCAAGCTAGTCTCCCTCCCAGCCCCACCTTCAATCCTAAGGAAGGGCCAGGGCAGGGCTGGGATCTCTCCTGCCTCCCACATGCCCACCCCAACCTCACCCACACCCACACCCCACCCCCATCCACACCCCACACTCACCCGCACCCCACCCCCACCCGCACCCCACACTCACCCCACCCCACCCCCACCCGCACCCCACCCCCACCCCACACTCACCCCACCCCACCCACACCCACACCCCACCCCCACCCACACCCCACACTCACCCGCACCCCACCCCCACCCGCACCCCACACTCACCCCACCCCACCCCCACCCGCACCCCACACTCACCCCACCCCACCCCCACCCGCACCCCACCCCCACCCGCACCCCACACTCACCCCACCCCACCCCCACCCACACCCCACACTCACCCGCACCCCACACTCACCCCACCCCACCCCCACCCACACCCCACACTCACCGGCACCCCACCCCCACCCGCACCCCACACTCACCCGCACCCCACCCTCACCCGCACCCCATACTCACCCACACCCCACATTCACCCGCACCCCACCCCCACCCGCACCCCACACTGACACACCCTCTCACGCTCCTGCCCCCACACGCCCTGCTCGCTGACTCACGTGCCCACTCTCTCCCAGGGCTTGGCATGTGGTGCCCCTGCTGCCCCCCGAGAAGCTGCTGGCAGGCCGAGGGCCTCAGTGGAGGGCAGTGCTGCCCACAACGGCCCCGCAGCTGCAGGCCCGCCTCCCCGCCTCCCTCCATGGAGGCCCGGTGACACCTGCTTAAGGACCCGGCTGAGTGCTGGCTCCCCCACATCAACTTCCGGGCACGGACCAGCCTCAGTTTCCCTTCGGGTAGGTGTGGGGCCCCTTGCAGGAAGGCTGGGGGCAGGTGGCATCACGCCTGCTCACTGCTGAGCCAGTGGCAGCTGAGCTGCTAGGTGAGCGAGGGGCGAGGGTCACCGCGATCAGAGCTCCTCAGACCCGCCACCAGCCCTGGACGCCCGGCTGGCGGCCTGCAGCCTCTCTGCCGCGCAGACCTGGGCCCAATGCCCAGAGCTGCCAGCTTCCTGCCCCCCACCCCACACACACACACACACACACACACACCATCCCACTTCCCGGACCACTTCTCCCCCTCACCCCAACCCCCGACCCCCTCCCCGTCTCCTCTCCCCTCTCCTGGCTCCTGGTCAGCAGGGGCGCCCTGTTCCGAGCCGGGAGAGCGAGGCGAGCGGGGGCACGCGGCTGGGCTGGCGTGTGAGTCAGCGTCCTGACCCTCCCCTTCCTCACCAGCACGTCCATCCTCACCAGCACTCAGCCAGCCGGCGTCCTGGAGCCAGCTGGAAGCTCAGCCAAAGAGGGCTTCCCGGGAGCAGCCTCCACAGACACGGGCACGGGGGGGGGAGGGGCTCCCCCGGGAGCCGCAGGAAACCACGGCTGGGCATGATCCCCGCGGCCTGGGCACCAGGAGCCACACCGTCCACCAGGCCCGGAGCCCCAACGGCTGTGGCCTCTCTGCGCTGCTCGCGCTCGGTCTGGGGCCAGTGCTCACCGGCGGGTGCTGGGGGCAGCCTGGGCTGAGGTCCTGCCTGTGGCATTACCACCTATCGGGTGCCTCCGGGTGAGGGAGACCAGGGGGTCTCTGCTCTCCGTCTGTGCAGCCGTGAAGGGGCCCGGGCCGGCGGGCGGTGTGTGGGCCCAGAGCGGCTCCCTTAGCCGTGTGACCGGACACACTGCCACCCTCCGACCAGCTTCCTCTGCAGGAGGGCGGTGGCCGTGCCTCCCCCCGGGCGGAGGGCTCCACCCGCTCAGGCCGCAGAGCCGGACAGGGAGGGCCGGGCGGCTCACAGGAGAGGAGCCGCAGCCGCGGCTCTGGTCGGGATTCTGTCTCAGCTCCCCCTGCGCCCCGGGGCAGGGCAGGAGCCCGGGGCTGCGCCAGGTGTGCCCCACCATGGGGGGGTTGAATGGTGGGGCCTGAACACTGCGCTGGCACAGGCTCCCCCCTTCTTTGCAGTCTGCCTCCTCCCCCCGCCCCCACACCCCCAGACAGGAGGGGGGTCGGCCCAGCTCCTTCTGCAGAGCTCGGCGAGGCTGCCCGTGCTGCAGGCGGGGTGGGGGTGAAGGGTGATAGTAACTGCAGCTGGTTTTCGGGGTGCAGGGCAGATGATGCCAACCTCAGCTTGGAAGGATTCTGTTCCACTTGCAAGATTCTGTTTCCTTCCTCCCTCCCTCCCTCCCTGCCTTCCTTCCTTCCTCCCTCCTTTCCCTCCCTCCCTTCCTCCTTACATTCCTCCTTCCCTCTCTCCATCCCCCTCTCTCCTCCCTCCCTCCCTCTCTCCTTCTCTCTCTCCCTCCCTTCTTCCTCCCTTCTTCCTTCCTCCCTCCCTCCCTCCCTCCCTGCCTTCCTTCCTTCCTTCCTCCCTCCTTTCCCTCCCTCCCTTCCTCCCTACAGTCCTCCTTCCCTCTCTCCATCTCTTTCCTCCCTTCCTCCCTTCCTCCCTTCCTCTCTCCCTCCCTTTTTCCTCCCTCCCTCCTTTCTTCCTCCCTTCTTCCTTCCCTCTCTCCCTCCCTCCCTCCCTCCACTCCTTTCAGCAGTCCCAGAGGGTCAGTGGTGGGTGGGTAAAAACCAGGGACAGGTGAAAGCGGGAACCAATGAGGAGGTTCTCCTGGGAGAGGCTCGTTCTGTCACCAAAGGGGCAGTGCAGCTGGCGGGCAGTGCAGTTGGCGGGCAGTGCAGCTGGTGGGCAGTGGAGCTGAGGGGCAGTGCAGCTGGCGGGCAGAACTGACGCAGGAACCCCGCTCCGCTGAGGGCAGCACGGGATGGAGATTTGCTCTGAGAAAGGCCTCTTATGGAGTCTCCTCCCGCCCTGGACTCCCAGGGACCCACAGGCCCAGGGTGAGCCCCCTCGGAGACAGCCAGCCAGCGGGCATCTTCGGGGAGAAGGGCCGGCCTCCCCACCCCGACCCCCTCCCTCGGCAGGCACACGTGGAAAACGAGGCGCTGCCCGAGCCCCCGCTTCCTTCCTGCACAGCCTCCCGGCACCCAGGCCGGCTTTTCCGCTCCGTCAGCTGTTTTCAAACAGCCCTTTCCAAGCAGCCCAGACGTGGGGGCTGTGGCTGGGTCTGAGGTTAAACAAATAAGCGCAGGATCCACCGACACTCGAGGAATGAGATTTCTCCGGGCACATTCCGGGCTGCGGGCTCCAGGAATGCCGCTGCCCTGTGCTGGGCCCAGGCCACGGTCCCCTCTGGGGTGCTTGGGGCCGGGCTCTGTGCAGCGTCGGGGGGACTCTGGCGGAATGGGGGGCAGCGGGCACACAGCCTCCTGGCAGCATCAGCCTCCCACCCCGCGCCACGGGACCCTGGGAGCTCCTGGGGCGGCTCCCGGCCTGCTGGGCCCTGGCTCCTCTCCATCCTGGGGGCCGGGGCCAGACTGCTGGCTGCTGGGGGCAGACTGATCTTCTTCCCATGTTTTGAGGGTAGACAAGAATGAGAAAGGGGCGGGGGGTATGGGGGAGACCCACATTCTCAAACAAATAAAACTCCACTCCACCAGACGGCAAGCTGAGCTCCTCAGGCTGCAGGACGCAAGGACCACGCAGCAAGGAAGTGCTCCCTCCTCTCTCTTGAAGGGACGTCGGTCTCGGTGCCCAAGCTGGAAGCCTGGACCTCCCTCCCCTTGAAAATACCCTGGAGCAGAAACAATAAGCTCACCCACTATGCCATTTGCTCCCCTCAGGTCCGGCGGTGCCACGTGACCTGTTCTGGCCAATGAGATTGAGCAGAAGTGACGCGTGTCATTGCCAGGCAGAGGTGGCGAAAAGCCCACCCTCGAGCCCCTCTTTGGCCTCTGTGACGATGGAGGGGTCTGGGTGGAGCAGCTGCAGGGCAGAGCTCCTGTCCGCCTGGGTCCCTGCGTGAGTCTGTGGAGCAGAACCGCCTGCAGACTAGCTGGCCACACAGCATGAGCGAGAAACAAACTTTGGTCGTGTTCAGCCAGCGAGGCCCAGGGCTGGTTGTTACTGCAGCAGCACCTGGCCTGCCCTGACTGCTTCCCGCTCCCGGCACGCTGATAAACGTGACCGTGTTGTTCACGGAGAGATTAGCGTGCAGGAGGTGGCAAGCAACACCCCACCCCTCTGGCCAACAGCCTGCACTCACAGGAAAGCTTAGCAGCCACAGTTCCCCATCTCACCGAAGATCTAAGGAGCTTCGCTGAGGCCTGGGCCTGCGTCTGTGCCTTCCTCTGAATTTCTCTACAGCGTGTGGGTGACCCCTGCCATAAAGATGGCCCCCCCCCTCTCTTTCTCGCTCTCTCTTTATATATATATTTTATTGATATTTTACAGTTAGGAAGGGAGAGGGATAGAGAGTTAGAAACATCAATCAACTGCCTCCTGCACACCCCTACGGGGATGTGCCCGCAACCAAGGAACATACCCTTGATTGGAATGGAACCTGGGACCCTTCAGTCCACAGGCCGACACTCTATCCACTGAGCCATCCCAAGGCATGGGAGAGGGTGTGACACCAGTGAGTCAGGGTTCACCCTATTCTAAAGAGGAGAGCACTACACTCAGCCAGACTTAATGTCCTGTGAGGTCGCACGGCAACGGCAGAACCTGACCCTGGGCCTTGTGTCTCTTGGCACAACGCCGGGATTTCTCAACATGCAGTTCCCAGGCTCCGCGCCGGGCCCTGGAGCTGCATTTTCGAAGCTCCTCGGGCAACCGCTGTGCTCCGTGTCTGAGAACCCTGGCGCCACACCATGCTGCCTCGTCCGTCAGAGCCACCCCAGAGCAGTGGGGCTGAGGGGTGCAGCCAAGGGCCATGTCCCCAACTTACACGACACCCACCTGTGTCTCCCAGCCAGACCGCTCCTTCACAAACTCTCCCCAAAGCGCCGTTTCTTTGGGTTAAAATTCAGCCGTCCCCGAAACACCGGACCTCTCCCCGGAAGCCACTGGGGTTGTTCCCAGATCAAAGCAATCGCCTGGAACAGGGGTCGGCAAACTCATCAGTCAGCAGAGCCAAATATCAACAGAACAACGAAGGACATTTCTTTTGAGAGCCACGTTTTTTAAACGTAAACTTCCTCTAACGCCACTTCTTCAAAATGGACGCGCCCAGGCCGTGGTATTTTGTGGAAGAGCCACACTCAAGGGGCCAAAGAGCCGCATGTGGCTCAAGCAAGAGCCGCGGTTTGCCAACCACGGGCCTGGAAGAAGCCACTCTGCAAAGTGACGTTTCTGCAAGGAAATGAGGAGTCGGGGCCTTGGTCTGACAGTGCAAATCCAGCTGGAAGCTGCAGGGGGTAAGGTCCTGGGCGGCAGGAAGAGGCTGGGGGTTAGGGGGTGGGGGCAGGAGTTGGGGTAGGGGGATGGACAGGGGGGAAATCTGAGGAGAAGGAGAAAATGCAGCTGGGGAAGGTGCTTCAAACCTCACCCAAGAAGGAGTGAGAAAGAGCTGGAGAAACGTCTCGCCCTCACTGCGTACTGCCTGTGTGAGCTTGCAAAGGTCACCTCCTCTCTGAACTCCATCTTCTCACCTGTGAAACGGGCCGAGTCACAGAGCCTCCGTGGCGTGAGGCTGTTGTCAGAGCAATGCACGTGCGCAGGTGACGGTTCCCCTTTACCCGCCCCCCACAGCCCACAGCTGTTCTGAGTGCTATGGATCTCTCACCCATTGACTCACTGCAACGGCCTTCTGATGTGGTTTCCGCTTCACCCGTTTTATAAACGAGGAGACGGAGGAGACACAGAAAGGGAAGTCTCGGGCCCAGGGCCGCAGCACTGCTCGGCAACACAGCCAACCTTTGAACCCCGTCGGCCCGACTGCAGAGGCAAGACCCTCCTGGCCCCCCCACAGGGCAGGGGGCAGCGGGAGGCTGGGGCTCAGAGCACCAGCTCTGGTGCCCAGACTGAGCAGCAGCCATAACTATCACTGTCATTACTGATATTACTAATATCACTACTCGGCCTCAGCATACAGACCCACAGGGAGCACTCTGCCTGTTCTCCCCTGGAAGCTCCCCAAGAAGCTCATCCTCCTCCGCAGCCAGAGAAAGACACTGGGTGGCCCTTCCCAGAGACCCTGCAGGTGCCCCAGTGTCCCCCCTCAGCGGCACCAACCCAATGCCAGCCCTCCTGCTCCACGACCCCACCCGACCGCTGTCCTGGGACCAGTGCTCTGGTGGTTGCATCTCATCTGCTTTTCCAGCGCCTCTCCTTAAGTCAGCAGCAGTGTTGCAAGAAGAAAAGGAAACCAGCAGTTCCTATGGGCAAGTCTCCATATCAAGCAAAGCCACGTGTGTCATCGGCCCTGACGATTGGTGAAATAATATGATCGTCTCCATTCTGCAGAAGAGGAAATGTGCTGAGAATCAATTCCAGCATGAAATAATTACAAGAGTTCCATCAAAAGGTTGATGGGACTTGGGAGGCTCAACAAGGGTGAGCCACATATGTTGTTTGCCTGTTAGAAACAGCTAAACGGCACTTCCCCCAAACCTGAATAGGATAATAGTTTGCTGCCAGACAGCTCAGGGCATTTTAGTGCCTCCTGTTGGCCAAACACCTGAACAGCTGTAGGCTATTCCCCAAACTGACAATGCTCTGTACCCTTTGAAGTGTATTATCTACACCTTGCCTTGGGACAAATTGTGTTAGAATAAAAGCAGGGTCCTGAGTCAAGGAGGAGGGTCTTCAGTTCCCTTTAGCTGAAGCTCCTCTGACCCCCAATACCTCTCAAAACTATCTTTCATCTCCGGATTCTTTAATCATCTACACGCAGCCCCTTTCTCCAGAATGCTGAACCCTTTGTAAGACTGGGGGAGAAAACCCTGGCAATAATGGTGCCCTAATCAGGGACACCAACAATTATGGCTGCCCGCACTGGGGCTACTTGAACCCTGGAGGCACCAACAGAAACAGGCCCGGAGAGGTCCAATGACTCCCAGCAAACCAGGAGCTCGGTGCTGCTCCGAAACCTTGTCTGTTTGAACCCAAAGGCGCTGATGAGAAGTGATGGCCAGCGGGGGCTTTTAGAGCTAAGTCCAAAGTTGCAGTCCCCTGTTCCTCATCTGTCCCTTCACCTGTGGAGTGCAGATGTGGGGTCAGTGACAATAGCAACCTGGCCTCAGCTTCCTTCTGTTCAGCAGGGGTGCAGGTCTATGCTAATCGTGTATTTAGAGAGATTTCTTTTTTCTTTTCTTTTTTTAACATATTTTATTGTGGGGGTTTTTTTTACAATAAAAAAAAAAGAGAGAGAGAGGAAGGGAGATAGAGAGTTAGAAACATCGATCAGCTGCCTCCTGCACACCCCCCACTGGGGATGTGCCTGCAACCAAGATACATGCCCTTGACCGGAATCGAACCTGAGACCCTTCAGTCCGCAGGCTGATGCTCTATCCACTGAGCCAAACCGGTTAGGGCTGGAGAGATGTCTATCGTCCCCAGGTTCTTTGAGGGCCGGCCGTCAGCCCAGGGGCTGCTTTTCAGGGATGGGTGGGGGGGGGGGGTCGGGAAGAGCCCCCTCCTGGGAGAATCCTGGCTCTGGGTGTTTCAGGAAATGTCTGACCTGTCCGGCTTCCATGTGGCTGATCAGTTAGAGCTGGGGGATGGGAGGCCGTGAGGGGAGGTTTCCCGTCAGCCCAGCTTTTGTCTCTCACATGAGCCCGAGACAGACAAACCACAACCACAGACTCGACCAGCTGTGGAAGCACCGAACAGGAAACCCAGAACATCTGGTGCTCCACTTCCTCGGAAGGCTGCAGGCTGGGCTTGTGTGTTCGCCGGTGCACACGTCTGCTCTCCCTCCCGCTGTTGGCTAGTGGGACGCGGATACAGACAGGGTAGGAAACCACAGGCCCTGTGGTGACAGGGCAGCCAGACACCCGCTCCCCAGCCCTTGCAGAGCCTGGTCCTCAGACAGCAACCCAGGCTCTGCCCTGAGCTCACGGGCCACCCTCAGACCCCTGGCGCATGCTTAGCATCAAGCCACCATGAACTTGGAGAAAAGGATTTTATTTTTTTATTTTTTTTTGTCCTTTTGGATTTGGTGGTTTTGGAGGAGCTTGTTTGGGGAGGAGGTGGGAGGACTCTGCTTAAATATAACTTGGCCTCAGCACACAGACCCACAAAAAGCAGTGTCTGGGTGAAAGCTGTTTTTAAAACAATTTGAGGAGAATCTGCGGACTACCTCTGAGGCCGTGGGCCAGGTGGGGGGCTGTTTTCCCACTAGCGGTGGTGTCCTCGGTATGAGGCCTGAGACAGACAGACAGACTGAGAAGGGAATAAATGTAAGGAAGTGGAAAGAAAAGATATCTCAAGCCCAGGCATGCGGTTTAAGTCTCATCAGACACCTTTAAGAGGTAGGCATTTTATATTTTATTTTTATTGATTTCAGAGAGGAAGGGAGAGAGAGTGATAGAAACACCGATGATGAGAGAGAATCACCAATTGGCTGCCTCCCACACACCCACCACTGGGGATCAAGCCCAAAACCCAGGCAGGTGCCCTCGACCGGGAATCGAATCATGACCTCCTGGTTCATAGGTTGACATTCAACCACCGAGCCACACCAGCCAGGCTGGAGGGAGGCGTTATTATGCCCGTTTTTATGAATCATGTAATTGAGGTGCAAAGAGGGTAATTCACCCAGGATCACTCAGCAAGCAAGGAGCAGAGCCAAGGTTCAGAATCAAATCTGGCTCCTGGACGAATGCTAGATCCTAGACCACACTTCATTCTTCCCAGGGGCAGTAACAATCCAAGATGTGCCGGGTACACGGTTGAATTAATCAGCAAAGTGAGCTATCACCTAAGGGGAACTGCCATCATCGTTGTACCCAGGACTCAACATACTGCGCAGGACAGGGGTACTTCCTAAGTTTCAAACCAGCACAATTCATTTACCTGTATCTCATGTGCTTAGCCAGGTGGGCTTGTTGGATCCTGGCTAAACATCTGAAAGCAGGCTAGAAAGAACTACCAACGGTCAACCTAAGTCACAAGTCCTTACAAGTTCCCATACTTAGAGAACTCAGGCCTGCAGGAGGAATCTGGTTAGTTACCTTTACTTTACAACTGGTGCAAAAAAAAAACCTTTGCTTGCTGATCCTACAAGCATCGGTTTAGAAAGGAGATAGTCCGATAGAGGAAGCTTGCTGGCAACAGCAATCTGGGGATGCAGCTGGCATTTTCAGACTGGTAGGTGGTAGTATGGATGCAACGAGGAATGCGCCCGAAGAGGTAGGAGATTAACAAGACAAAGCGAACTGTCAGATTCTCGGACAGCTGCCCTCAAAATGGCACCCAGAAAGCCAGCGAGAACAGGCACCCCCGATGATTTCTCTGCTAAAATTAAAGGCGCGCCGGCGAGGTGTTTAAAAGCAACAAGAGCCAATCTGGGGGGACACATGCGCAGTGGCCCAGGCTGGGGAGCCCTCCCTGCAGAGCCCTGTCTCCGGAGCCAAAGTGACGTCGTTCCAGCGCCGCTGGGTGCGTGACGTCATCCTAGCGCGCCTCCGCCGTGCGGAAGCCCCGAGCTGGGACTGGCAGCAGCATCGTTGCTGTGGAGACGGTGCGTCGGTCCCCGCCCCCGAGAGGGGATTGGAGGAGAAGTGGTCAGCTGACCTCGGTGAGGTTCCGGAAGCACGCGCGAGGCCCCGCGGAAAGCTCTGCGCGCGGGTTCCTTGGCAACCCGGACGCTCTCGCTCTGTCCGCACTGGCGATCCCAGGAATCCCCAGAGGTAGAGTCAGAGCCCAAGATTCAGTTTGTTGGGGTTCTGAAACCAAAATAGTATAAATACCGGAAGTGCCACTGGTCCAAGGAAAGTGAAAATTCGGCTCCTTCGTGGAGCAGGAGGCCCCAGGAAGGCTTGAATGTGTTGCTCTTCTGCGCAAAACCTTCCGAAGACTCCTCTGTGGGAGTAAAAGCCAACATTTTCCCAAGGCCAGACATCCCTGCACCACCAGCTCCCGAAACTCACCGAGTCCCTCTCCTAACCTGGACTCCGCGTTTTACTCCAGCCGCATAGGTTATTTGTCCTGCCTGCTTCTGCCTCTGGGACACAGTACCTACCTGTCCTCAGACACCCCCAGGGTCCCTCCCTGCCTCCTTTGAGGCTTGGCTCCAACATCCCTGACTCAAAAAGGCCTCCTCTAATCTCCTGACTCCCTGGTCTCACTTCCCGCTGGGCTCCACTGCATTGTCACCTAATATACACGAAAACTTATTTCTTATCTTATTTGATGTCCTCTCTCCTTGTGAAGGCAGCAATTTTGTCTTTTTTCATCGCTGCATCCCCAGTTTCTAGATAGAAGCTGGCAGATGCTCAGTATTTGTTGAGTGAATGGACATATTTCAAAATTAGAGGGTTAAGTAGTGTTTAAGTGCCAGAGTTTTAGGGGCTTGGGTCCCAATCCCCCTTTGCCACTTAGCTGATTTGTGACTTTTAGGAAGTTTAACCTTTCTGCTTCTCAGTTGTTGTTTTTTTATATATTTTTTTAAAATTATATTTTTATTGATTTCAGAGAGGGAGAGGGAGAGAGAGAAACATCAACGATGAGAGAGAATGGGTAGGCCATTGGGTAGGCTGCCTCTTGCACACCTCACGCTAGAGAACGAGCCCAAAACCCAGGCATGGGCCCTGACTGGGAATCAAACTGTGACCTCCTGGTTCATAGGTCAACACTCAACCACTGAGCCACCCCTGCCGGGCTGTTTCCTCATTTTTTTATATGAGTGAAACAATATGTCTGCCTTCCATTCAACATTATAAAACACCTCCCTGTGTGAGCAGCACACTGCTGGTTGCTGGAGACGTGATGGAGAACCTCAATGCACATGTTTCCTCACTCCCTGCAGTCTGCATCCTGAGGAAGGATCACAGACAATAGCCACACAGTCATCCAAATAAACGATTATTCACAAGTGTGACAGAGGACAAGCAATGAGTGTCCCAGGGGCGAGGGCGGGAAAGAGCTTCTTCGTTGTGTTAGTCAGCTTGGGCTGTCCTGCGAAATGCCACAGGGTTGGTGGCTTAAACAACGGAAACTTGTTTCCTCACAGTCCTGGAGGGAAGACGCCCAAGGTCAAGGTGTCAGCAAGTGTGGTTTCTCCTGGGGCCTCTCTCCTGGGCTTGCAGCTGGTCGCCTCTTTCCTCTGGGCACGTGCGCTCCTGGTGTCTCTCCAGGGTCCTGGTCTCTTCCTGCAGGGACACCAGTCAGACTGGATGAGAGCCCACCCTAGCGGCCTCATCGACACTAAGGAAAGGGTAATATGCTAATTAGACTGGGAGACCTTCCAGGAGACCTTCTGGATGTTCTGGACAAAGCCAAGGTGGCAGGGCCAAGGTAGAGGTGGTTAGGGGCCAAGGGGGAATGGCAGTTGTGGGTGATCAGGCCGGCATGGGGGCCAGTTGGGGGTCAGCAGGACAGCAGGCAGAGTGGTTAGGGGCAATCAGGCAGGCAGGCAGGCAGGCAGGCAGGCAGGCAAGTGAGCGATTAGGAGCCAGCAGTCCCAGATCCCTCAGCCTGGAGAGAGTGCAGGCCAGGCTGAGACACACACACACACACACACACACACTCACACCTGCATGGATTTTATGCACCAGGCCCTTAGTTTTAACATAATTACCTCCTTAAAAGCCCTATCTTGAAATACAGCCACAGCCACGTTCTGAGACGCTGAGGTTTAGGACCTCAGCGTATGAATTGGGAAGCACAGTTCAGCTCAGAGCGTTAATTAAGACCCAAAGGCTGCCTTCCAGGCAAAGAAGAGAATATGAGTCGACATCCTCTGACAGGAAGGACTGTGACGAGTTGGAAGAAATGACAGGCCACGCGGCCTGAGCTCGGAGTGAGGGGTCTTGGGAGGGCACTGCAGAGAGCAGCCCGTGCAGGGCCCGAGGACACCCAGGTCTGTTGTTGGTGATGCGCTGAGTCGCCTCATGAAATAGTTCTCTTGCCACCAATGGGCTGGAAGGAGGCTGCTTGGGGCTCCGAGTGGAGTGGCAGTGAGGGCTCGCTGGCAGGCGGCATGTGAGTGTCTTACAGGTAAGGGCTTAGGAAGGGTTTTAACATTAATTAAATGTATTTGAGGGACATTGGTTAATAGGCTCATAGGTCTCAAGTGCACATTACTGCGGTACGTGATCTGTATGTGGCATTGTGGACCCACCACGGGTGGCCATGAGGGTTTTCCGTCGATGGGAAGACTGAAGGGAAGAGAGGCCAGGAACGGGCTTCCCCCACTGAAGTAGCAAGCAGAGAAATGTCAGAACACGCTAAGGAGGGCCTTCAGAAGGGCTGAGTGCCTGTGTTCCGGGTGCTGCAGAGAGTGTGGTTTATGACGAAACAGGAAGTTTCAGATGAAATCAATGCAAAGGAGAAAAGGGGTAGAGAGCGCGGTTGCACACGTACCCGCTCGTCTGCCTCCTGGGAACCAAACCGCGGTGGAAATGACTTAGCGAGGAGAAGCACTCGCCTTGTTTCCTGTCTCGGATTCAGCTCAAAGCTTCCCCAAGGTTTACATTAGGGCCAGTGGTCGGCAAACTCATTCGTCAACGGAGCCAACTATCAACAGTACAACGATGGACATTTCTTTGGAGAGCCAAACTTTTTAAACTTAAACTTCTTCTAACGCCACTTCTTCGAAATAGACTCTCCTAGGCCGTGATATTTTGTGGGAGAGCCACACTCAAGAGGCCAGAGAGCCGCATGTGGCTTGAGAGCCGCGGTTTGCCGACCACGGGCCTAGGGGAACTGATACACAGCAGGTATTCCCGAAAGACAGGGGTGCGAAGGGGCGGCCATCTCCCACTGGCTCTCCGTCAGAGTGTGCTGGGCAGCAGGACGCTTTCCCACTCCCTTCCCGGAATCCGGTGCCAGGAAATGGAACCTGGCGTGGCCGCCCACCCCCCATCCACCCGCCTGGTGACCCACCCTTTGATGATGTAACACAGCCGAGACGCGCTGCCCCTTTTCCTCGGAAGGAACCACGGCCTCCCCGTGGCTGCAGAGCTGCGCCTGTCCGCTCGGACACCCCGGTCCATGGGCTGTCGGCCAGTGTTTGGGAAGGCACACGGAAGCCCATTCTGATCTGGGACAGAATTGACGGTTAGAAGCTGCTCCATAGTCTTAGGCCACGTCTGTCTCTTGTGAAGTCTGGCCTGGCCTTCAGGAGCGACACAGGCCCTAGTCCCTCCTCTTGGCAGCATCGAGTATTGTACACCAGCTGCGTGGCGCCCTCCTGAGGCCCCTGGCCTTCGGTTCCCAATTGAACATCGGCCCCAAAAGTATTCTTTTTCCTAACAGTGCTTTTGTGCATACCCTTATGCATATCCCTTTGCATACTTGTCTTTTTTTTTTTAACATATTTTTGGGAGGGGTGGGGGATCGGAAAGGGGTGATGAGGACAAATATGTGATACCTTAATCAATAAAGAAATTAAAAAAAACATTTTTGATTGATCTCAGAGAGGAAGGGAGGAGAGATAGAAACAACAATGAGAGAGGCATTTCGATTGGCTGCCTCCTATGCGGTCCCTACTGGGGATTGAGCCCGCAACCCGGGCATGGGCCCTAACTGGGAATCGAACCATGCACCTCTTGGTCCATGGGCTGACGCTCCATCTACTGAGTACACCAGCCAGGCTGTATTCTTGTCTTGGGATACATTTCCATAAACTAAACCAGGGGGACAAATGGTCCCTGTGATCCCTTTTGCTGTGCATTTCCAGACGATCCCCCAGAAAGAGAGCTTTTGGCCGAAACTGGTTTGGCTCAGTGTATAGGGACTGAAAGGTAACCGGGTTCGATTCCAGTCAAGGGCATGTACCTTAGTTGCGGGCACATCCCCAGTGGGGGGTGTGGGGGGGCACATCCCCAGTGGGGGGTGTGCAAGAGGCAGCTGATCAATGATTCTCATCGATGTTTCTAACTCTCTATCCCTCTCTCTTCCTCTCTGTAAAAAATCAATATAATATATTTTAAAAAGAGAGAGCTTTTGTTTACACACCCACGGCGGTTCACAGAGAGCCTGTCTCCCCACGCCCTGGCCACCAGACCTGGGGAGTTTTCACTGTTTTCATCATCGCGCTGTGGGAGAGGGGAAAGTCATTATCTCCCCGCTGCCCTCATTTGCATGTCTTTGATTGTGGGTGGGGTTGGCCGTGTTTTCCAGCTCCATCCGATACTTTTGCAATCAAGTTTTGGAGCCCAGGGCAGGACCCTGCGTGTATTCCAGCTAAATTTCATCGTGTTGGATGGAATCATTCTTTCCCGCTGAGATAATTTGGATCCCGATCCTGTAATTCCAACATATTGGCCTCCCCGCCCAGTCTCGTGTTATTTGCACAGTTGATAAGCAGTTATCTTTGGCTTTATCCGAGTTGTTGATAGAATGTGAGAGGGTTTGGGGCCAAGGACAGAACTGTTTGGCAGGCCATGAGAGAACGCCCAGGGACAGCACTGTCCCATCTGCTGCTAATATTTCGCCTCGCCATGCCGTGGGCTGAGCCTTCGCCTGGGACACAGAACCAGGCATGGGCCCCAGCCCTGACACCAAGTGCCTACGTGGCCCCGAGCAGGGGGGACCCCCTTAACCAAGCAGGTGCCACCTGGTTTGCTAATGTCCCTTCGAGCACCTGCAGTCTTTGTCGCTCTTCCATCCGAAGGATTTCACGAGAGACCCTGACACTATGGTCAGAAGCCATTGCATTGCAGCAAAGGAGGTGCTCACCTGACTTATAATCCAGCAGAAGACATTCCTCTGATCATCGATCCTGACCTTTGGATTCCCCCTTTCTAAACGCCGGTCAACCATTCATTTCATTATCTGCTCCGGAATTTGCCCGTGATCAAAACTAAGCTTATTGGCCTTACGTTGATTCAATTTATCTTCTTCTTCTTTTTTTTTTTTTTAAACTTGGGATATTTATCTCAATTCCCCACAATTCCTGGAAATACCCTGAGACCTCAGAGGTGCTCGGCGCTCGCTGCCCGGGCTTGTCAGCGCCGATTATTTTCATCTGGAGAAAGAACAGCCACTGGGCTTGCCTCCTCCCTCCCGGCACAGCCAGGGCGCCCGGGTATCCAGAGGGAGTTCACGGACAGCCTTGGCCGCGCTGAGAGGAAACAGGGCAATGGCTTGGGTTCCGGGGGAAGGAGGGCTCTGTGCGACTCGCAGGTGCCAGCTGCTCTCGTCGTCAGCCGGAGACACAGCCCTGGGCCCGGGACAGGCACCGCTGACCCAGCGCCACGTGCAGCGAGGAACAGAAGCATCCACAGCCTGGTCTGCGGATGAAGTGGGGACACGGTATAGCGCCTTCCTTGGCATTACTTTACCATCAACAATCGGACGAGATGATTCTCAGGAAGGAAGAGTAAGCATAACCCGGGGTGACAGACATAAAGGAACTAAAAACAAAATTGGGAAGTGATTGAAGCGACGTAGAGAATCGGTCACAGCGGAGTCCCCCGGCCTCCTGTCGCCACGCCTGGGATGCCGCTGTTGGTTTACACCTCGTAAACGTATCACTGGGCTGTGCCTGTTCGGACTGTCCGTTCTCACTCCTTCGGACTAGTAATGGCCGTGACAGTGACCACAGAGGCTAGCGCTCAGCTCTTCCACGTGGCAGGCTCCGCATGAATGAACCCAGACGCCTCCCGCCAGCGCCCCTGGCGAGCAGGTGCTGAGATCACTTGTGTCTCAGGGGCTGAGATGGAGCCACAGAAGACAGTCTCGGGGACCTGCTCCGGTCACCCGTCTTGTCGGCGGCGGAGCTGGGGAGGGAACCAGGGACTCTGCCGCCTGCCATGTGCGCGAGGAACCCCTTTTGCAAATGACTTCTCCCAGAATGTGGAACTGCATCGCACCCAGTGGCGTCGGTGACTGGAGTAACAAGCCGACTCCTCGTCTCCCAAGTGAGAAGGAAGGAGGAGCGAGGGGGGAGAGGGAGCCAAGGACAGGTCCCATCTGTCACCGGGGTGCGCAGCCTCTGAGCTAACCGCTCCCCCCTCCCCCCACCCCGGAAGGACGGGGAGGGGACAGTGTAAGCCAATGGGAGAGAGGTGCCCACGAAGCAGAACACTAACACCAGGGCCCGGGATTGCACCCGAGCCAGGATCACGGGACAGACCCTGCTCTCCAGCCGGTCCTCCAGCAGCAGGATCCCAAGGCCAAGTGCGGTAACCGCTGGCTCCGGGCGCGGCCAGGGCTGCGCGCCATCCGCCGGGCTCCCAATGTTGTCTTCCAGTTGCTAGACGACGCTGCTTTCCAGTACATTATCCGGGCATAAAAGCCGGGATGTAAGGAAAGCATTTTCACACAAATAATCTCAACCGCAACAAGGCAACTGGCTTCTGACGAAGCTGGCGGGGAGCGGTGGTGAACTCACCGCGATTGACATGCTCGGAGCTCCTCCGCCAAATCCCATTGGCAGCTCCGTAATTATGGGAACGTCCCTGTTATTTCCACTCCACCGGGCCGGCCCGCTGGTATCTGATTCAGTGTTTACTTCATGAATGAGGTCAGTTCCCAGCACAGCTGGGGCTTCGGCGGACTCGAGCTGCTGGTCAGCACACCGCGTTCCCACCAGAACCGGACGGGCCCCCTCCCCGCAGCTCGCCCGGGGCCACCGCTGTCTCTGGTGTTCTCTGGGCTCTGGCCCCCCCGCTTGCTGCTCTGCTAGCACCTCCCCGCAGAGGCGGGCAGAGCCCGGGCTGCAGCCTGGCACCCCGAGGGAGGGCCGGCCCAGCTCCCCACAGCCCGGCACTCGCTCTCCAGCCTGTCCCCTTGGTATTGCAACATCTTGCCCCGTAGGAGCCTCGGAGCTGCCAGGAAACAGGGTAGGTTTGTTTGTTTTGTTTTTATTATTTATTCCAGGATGGCTCCGCTTGTGTGGTGAGAGAGTGAGTGACTCAGTGCCTTGGACGCCACCTCCAAAGGTAACTATGTCCCACGGGCCGGCGTGTCCCGGGCCAGCTCTCCCACACTGGGGAAAACAAAAACCAAGGCTCCTGCAGGCTCAGAATGCTCCTTTGTCAGAGCACACAGGTACGGAGCAGAGCACACGTGTACGGAGCAGAGCACACGTGTACGGAGCAGAGCACACAGGTACGGAGCAGAGCACACATGTACGGAGCAGAGCACAAGTGTACGGAGCAGAGCACACGTGTACGGAGCAGAGCACACAGGTACAGAGCAGAGCGCACGTGTACGGAGCAGAGCACATGTGTACGGAGCAGAGCACACGTGTACGGAGCAGAGCACACAGGTACAGAGCAGAGCGCACATGTACGGAGCAGAGCACATGTGTACGGAGCAGAGCACACGTGTACGGAGCAGAGCACACGTGTACGGAGCAGAGCACGCAGGTACGGAGCAGAGCACACGTGTACGGAGCAGAGCACATGTGTACGGAGCAGAGCACACGTGTACGGAGCAGAGCACACAGGTACGGAGCAGAGCGCACGTGTACGGAGCAGAGCACATGTGTACGGAGCAGAGCACACAGGTACGGAGCAGAGCACATGTGTACGGAGCAGAGCACACAGGTACGGAGCAGAGCGCACAGGTACGGAGCAGAGCGCACAGGTACGGAGCAGAGCACATGTGTACGGAGCAGAGCACGCAGGTACGGAGCAGAGCACGCAGGTACGGAGCAGAGCACGCAGGTACGGAGCAGAGCACATGTGTACGGAGCAGAGCACGCAGGTACGGAGCAGAGCACACAGGTACGGAGCAGAGCACATGTGTACGGAGCAGAGCACATGTGTACGGAGCAGAGCACACATGTACGGAGCAGAGCACATATGTACGGAGCAGAGCACACAGGTACAGAGCAGAGCGCACGTGTACGGAGCAGAGCACATGTGTACGGAGCAGAGCACACGTGTACGGAGCAGAGCACACATGTACGGAGCAGAGCACGCAGGTACGGAGCAGAGCACACGTGTACGGAGCAGAGCACATGTGTACGGAGCAGAGCACACGTGTACGGAGCAGAGCACACAGGTACGGAGCAGAGCGCACGTGTACGGAGCAGAGCACATGTGTACGGAGCAGAGCACACAGGTACGGAGCAGAGCACATGTGTACGGAGCAGAGCACACAGGTACGGAGCAGAGCACGCAGGTACGGAGCAGAGCACGCAGGTACGGAGCAGAGCACATGTGTACGGAGCAGAGCACGCAGGTACGGAGCAGAGCACACAGGTACGGAGCAGAGCACATGTGTACGGAGCAGAGCACATGTGTACGGAGCAGAGCACACATGTACGGAGCAGAGCACATATGTACGGAGCAGAGCACACAGGTACGGAGCAGAGCACATGTGTACGGAGCAGAGCACATGTGTACAGAGCAGAGCACACAGGTACGGAGCAGAGCACATATGTACGGAGCAGAGCACATGTGTACGGAGCAGAGCACACAGGTACGGAGCAGAGCACACAGGTACGGAGCAGAGCGCACAGGTACGGAGCGGAGCGCACGGGTACGGAGCAGAGCGCACAGGTATGGAGCCGTGTCCTCCCGTTCACGGAGGGACTGACACACCTCGGGACGGGGGAAGGCAGCAGCCCGCAGCCCGATGGGAGCGCGGCGTCACCAGCCTGTCCCCCGCGTCCGAGCCCTGTGAGCGGCCATGGGCCCCGCACAGCGTGGGGGTGAAGTCTGAGGCAGCTCCGTGGCGGTTTCTCCACCTCCGTGCTGTCAGATGGCAGGAGGCTCAGAGAGCCATTGGTTTGGATCCCAAAGTAACTGTGGGCGTCGGACACGGGAGCAGGGCTGCCTCACAAAGCCTGGGGGTGAGCCTGGAGCGGGCAGTGGGTTAAGAACCGGGTGCCAGGGCAGACCCAGGAGGAGGCTCCCTCTTTCTCAGCCTCCAGGGGGCACAGTGTGCTCCCAGGCCGAGGTGGCCTCCTGGCAGCACGGCGAGGCCCTCGGCCGCTGGTGCAGACGCAAGAACAGAGCCCCGCGGAGGAGACGCCGTCCCCGCTCTCTCCCTCGGCTCCGAGCAGGCGAAGGCTCGGCGCTCTCCTCCTGCAGGGTGCCGGCTGCCACAGGAGGGACACAGGGCATCTCTCCCGACGCGAGGGCTGCCGTCCCGTGGGGTCCAGAGCGCCTGCGAGGGCCGTCCAGGTCACTGCTCTTCTGCCTCCTCGGGGCACAGCCTGTCTCAGAGCCCAGGTGGAGGCCGCCTCCCCGCTCCCAGGACCCCAGCGCCAGTTCCCTGCCGTCGATCCCGCAGCCTGTCTCCTCCACCGCTGTCCCATCGCGTCATCGCATCACCGGCCTGGTCCTTTCCCTCGGAGATGCTGCTGGAAGTTTCTGAAGATGGGCCCTACGAAAAGCTCACTCCTTCTCACGCTCTGGCCCCACGGCCGGCTTCAGCTCCCCTCTCACCGACCTCAGGGCCTTGGCACGTGCCATTCCCGCCGCCTGCAACACTCTCTCCAGGTTATCTACGTGGCATCCTCTCTCCCTCCCTCCTCACAGGCCCGATACTCGGTACAACCTCCCTGCCACTCTGGCCCCCAGGCCCCGCGCCGTCCACGCCTGTCCCCTCCGTCATGTGATCTCCCACAAGCTCCCACCCCCTCGAGCCCAGCCCACATGGCTTGTGTCTTCCTCATCCGCCTTCCCCACTGGAATGTCCGCTCCATGCAGACGGGGAACTGGAACACTGGTTCGCAGCCACCAGTCACTGGCCTCAGCCCTGAGCTTTTTAAAAAATATATATATTTTATTGATGTCTTAAAGAGAAGAAGGGAGAGGGATAGAAAGCCAGAAACGTCGACCAGCTGCCTCCTGCACACCCCTTACTGGGGATGGGCCTGTAACCAAGGTACATGCCCTTGACCAGAATCAAACCCGGGACCTTTCAGTCCGCAGGCCGACGCTCTATCCACTGAGCCACACCGGTTTCGGCAGCCCTGAGCAACTCTGCCTTAGTTTCTCCGGTGAGGGAGGAGTTCACTCTCCGTGAAGGCGCTAAGGAAGCTCTCTAAGCCGCGGGAAGCTGTCAGTTCCTGGGAGAGGCCTGTGGACTGGGCGATGTGTTGCCTCTGTCCCCTCCTGCACCGCCCCCGGAGTCCGTGCATGCTGCTGCCCGCCCCCCCCCCCCCCCCGCCCTGCAGGCGGGTCCCTCCGAGGGAAACAGGGCCTCGGGGACTTAGGAACACGGTGCGGCCTCCTCCAGGCCAGCCCTGCCTCCATGAGCTCTCAGAGCAAATGCATCTGCGGCGCCGTCCCCCGCTGGTGTGGGCAGAGCGCTCCCCGGTCGGTGTGGGCGAGGCAGCTGCACAGGCAGGCGGCCATCACCCAGGCTTTCCAGGGAGCCGTGCCCACGCCATGGGCAGAGGGATGGCGCCTGCAGCCAGTCGCCCGCTGGAAAGCCTGCAGGGGGGCCACATGGAGGAAACGGCCGTAACCCCGTATGTCTCAGCCCAGCCTGGGCACACACCGACCTGCCACCCCAGCGATACGCAGGCCGCCCCCGAGGCTCACCCCATCTCCACAGCCTGGGGGCTCACAGCTGGCCGCCCCTCGCAGATCAGAGCGATCAGAGCGGCTTCCTTCCTTCCGTCTGGCTTGAAAAGCCCTTTGTGAGTGGGGAGTGACCCGCGAGTAACCCCTCCGTTCCTGTCTGAAGGGGAAACATTTCCAGATCAGAGCCCACGGGCGGTGCCAAGCCGGGGCCTAGGTGAATACCGGATTATGCCTCCGGGCCCGGCCCTCCGCCCGTGCCAGTCGCCGCCTCAGAACCCAGCCAGGAGCCGAGCGGAGCCACCGAGAATCAAGAGGTTGATTCTTTCCCCCATGAAGTCGTTGGAAACCAACGTTTCCACATTTCTGGGGCTTTGATGTCATAACATTCCCATGTATGACTGCATCCTGAAACACAGAGTCCCCTGTGTGTGTTGGAATGGGAGAGGTGACCTAGCAGCCTGTGGCTTAGGAAGCAAACTCCTGAGCTCGGAATCTGAGATGCGCAGGCAGACGGGCCGCAGGCCGGGCTGCGTGGCCGTGAGGTCCGGCCCCGGCTGCCTGGACGTGAGCGCTGGTCTGCAGAGACCCGTCCTCCCAGCGCCAGCTGCCCTCCCCCCGCGTGCAGCGTCAGCAGCTTCTCTTTAAAACCCTCACACCTGGCGCTCCAGCGGCCCTCGTTCCCAGGGTGCCCGCTCCCTGCGGGTTCTTTCCGCCCGCCCCTCCCCGAGCTGGTCTGGTGCAGCCCAGCCTGCTGGCACGGAGAGGCCCGTGTGTAACGGGAGCTGGGCAGGGGGGTCCTTCACCTCGGTGGCTGCCGGCCGGCCCAGAGGCAGACAAGACAGCCCTGGGAACAGCGGGGGGGGGGGGGGGGGGGGGGGGCCGGGGGCAGGCACCCAGAGATGGAGGAGGAGGGCTGGCTCCCTTCCTCCTGTTTAAGAGACGGCACAGGCAGACACGCCATGTTTTATGCCTTCACAGGTGGCTCTGAGAAGCCTTGGATGTTCCCGGGCCCCGGGGGGCCTTACCCAAATAAGCTCCAGATCTGTCAACGTCAGTTTTTCGGTGTGCGTGTGTGGTTTGATTTGTTTTGTGTTTTTTTGGGGGGAAGGGCGTTTAGAAGGAGAATGAGAGAGGCCCGGCTGGTGTGGCTCCGTGGTTGAGTGTCAACGCATGAACCAGGAGGTCAGAGTTTGGTTTCTAGTCGGTCGTGGCACACGCCCAGTTTGGGGGCTCAGTCCCGGGGGGGGGGCGGGGCGTGCAGGAGGCAGCCGGTCAGTGATTCTCTCTCATCCTTGATGTTTCTATCTCTCCCCCTCCCTTCCTCTCTGAAGTCAGTGGAGTATATTACAAATAAAGTTAAAAGAAGGGGGATGAGAGAGGCTGGAGACCAGGAAACGGAGGGATAGGCCACAAAAGCACCCTGAGGAGGAGAGGGAGGAAGATAGTGTCGGGCCCGAGCCACGGTCTGCATCGTCCTCCGGGTCCAGGTCCCGCGCCTTAACTACGGGGCGGGCGGCGGGAGGCTCAGACCCCCAAGGACTGCGGGGTACGGACTTAGTTCCCATGTGGTCCCGATTGTGTAACACTTCCCAGTTCCGATCCTCAAAGGGGCCTCTTCCTGCTCCTCTATTCCTCCTCCTGCTGCTCCTCTTCCTCTTCTCCTCCTCCCCCTCCTCCTCCTCCCCCCCCCCCCCCCGGCACAGCCACCATCACGGGCAGGGGCAGCCCACCCAGACCACAGCCGCACTCCTGCAGTCGGAGCTCCGGGCCGGTTTCAGAGACAGGGACGCTGTGCAGAGAGGAGCAGAGACATTCCAGAGATTCTTCACGTGCAAGCGGATATTTCCTCCGAGCGTTTCTAGACTAAATAACCCGCCTGTGTCTAAAGAACGGGTACAGTGCTGGCCGGGCGGTGCTCTCCGCGCAGGGTGAGCGCAGGGGCCGGCGCCTGGGGGCCGATGGCAGGTGAGGCTGCCTGAATCCTGTCTCCTGGGAGAGCATCTCCCTCCACCTGGCGCCACCCATTTCCACTGCGGAGGGGAATGGTGGGCAGACCTTGGGAATGAAACGGGCTGGACTTCTGAGGATCAATACACCTGGGCCTCTCATTAACCATGTTCGTGTGTGTGTGTGTGTGTGTGTGTGTGTGTGTGTGTGTGTGATAGAGTTGGGGTCACATGGTCTGCAGCCTTTCCAGATCGGCTCCTTTCACTCTGTCACATGCACTTGGGGTCCCCCCATGTCTCTGCAGGGCCTGTAGCTCCGGTCTCCCATGCTCAACAATCCCCCATTGCCTGGGGGTTGCCATGTTTGTGCACAGGACGTGGCAGAAGGAGGCCTACAGCCGTGGCTCTGATTTGTGTGTGTCTGATCGTGAGTGACACGGAGCGCCTCTCCCTGTGTCTGTGGGCCATCGGTCTGTCCTCTGCGGAGAAGGGTCTGTCCAGGTCCTTTGCCTGAAAAAGTCTTCAATTGGCTTGTCCGTGGGTTTTGGGGGGTGTTGCGTTTTATAAGTCCTTTCTAAATTTTGGGCGTTTACCCCTTATTCGATGTATCACTGGCAAATACGTTCTCCTCCTCAGAGGGCGGTTTTTCCATTTGGTGGATGGCTTCCTTTGTTGTGCAGAAACGTTTTAGTTTAATGCCGTCCTACTTGTTTGTTTTTTCTTTCATGTCTTTTGCCCAAGGCGATATATCAGGGGGGAAAATATTACTTAGAGGAATGTCGAGATGGTACCACCTATGTTTTCTAGGAGTCTTATCATTTCGTGTCTCCCACGTACGTCTTAAATCTGTTTCTAGTTTATCCTCGTGTCTGGTGTAAGAAGGTAGCCAGCCTGGCTCCATGTTTTTGCGCCTATCTGCCCAGTGTGCCCAGCACCACTTGCTGAGCAGACTCTCTCTGCCCCGTCGTATGGTTCTGCCTCCTTTGTCGAATATCAATGGGCCATAGCGCTGTGGGGTCCCTCCTGGCACTCCGTGCTGCCCCGTGGGTCTGGGTGCCTATCCTTGTGCCAGTGCCATGATGCTTTGATTACTGCGCTTTTAAAAGCCTCTCGTCACAGAGCCCTCCTGGGGCCGCGGTGTCTCCACCATCACCGAGGCTGGTGGCGTGAAAGCGCTTCTGGGCCCGCAGGCAGGAGCGAGCCAGCGGGCGAGCTGAGTGTAACTGCCGTGAACGGCGCCTGAGCGCGAAGCCCGCCTGCTTGCTGGAAGCCACTTAATCCGGGAAATCCGGCCAAAAAGCCCATTTCAGACCAGAAACTCAACTGCTTGCAGCCCACACGGCAGATCTAGCCTGAAAGGTCTGTGCGCAGCTGATGCCGAGAGGCACGTCCGATGGAGGAAAAGCCGGCTGAGGGCGCTTCCGACGTCTCGGCCAGGGGCTGCCAGGAACCTGCCTCTTCCGTCCCCATGTGACACTCGTCCTCATGCCTTTAAGACCGTCACTGGTGCCACCTGCATTGGCCTGAACCAAGGTTACAGTGCCACCCGCTGGTGAGCACGGGCAGCGATGGTACCAGGTGCTGTGTTTGTGCGTCCCGCCGTGTAGGGACCGCCCTGAAGAGCAGAACCCACTGTACCCGTATGTAGGGTCTTATCCATGCAGGACTGTGAGGGGGGAGAGGAGGCCTGGGAGGAAGGAAAGGCTGCCGTGAGCACAGTCCCATCTCGCCTGACGAGGCACCAGGACCGGCACGCTGACACTCCCCCCTCCTTCCCCGAGGCGGGAGAGGGGTAACTCTGGGGAAGCCCATGGCTCAGACGCAGTGGACTCGAGGTGACCAGAGGCCTGGCGACCCCACCGCGCTGGAAGGTCACGGGCATCTTGGGGCCGCCAGAGCTGTCCCAGGGCGAGCGGGAGCCAGCCCCCGGCAGGCAGCACGGAGCAGGCCCCACCTGCACCTGCCGGGGGTGCTTTTAGAGTGAGGTGACCAGACTCCTACTTTTGGCGGGACAGTCCCGATTTTTAACTGTTTGTCCCATGTCCCGAGGCGTTTTTTAAAAGTCCCGATTTGGGGAGGGGGGGGGGGAATCGGGACTTTTTTAAAATGCCGCGGAACAAATTGTTAAAAATCGGGACTGTCCCGCCAAAAGTGGGATGTCTGGTCACCTTGTTTTATTTTACTTTATTTTTTTATTTTATTGATTTTTTTTACAGAGAGTTAGAAACATCGATGAGAGAGAAACATCAATCAGCTGCCTCTTGCATACCCCCTACTGGGGATGTGCCCGCAACCAAGGTACATGCCCCTTGACCGGAATCGAACCCGCGACCTTTCAGTCCGCAGGCCGACGCTCTATCCACTGAGCCAAACCAGTTTCGGCTGGTCACCTTATTTTAGAGGGACCCCGAGTGCTTCCCAGGCCCCTTCTCACAAACACCGAGCTCCGCCCTCCTCGGAGACCCACGGGTCTAGAGCACAGTCCTGTGGGTCTCCGGCCGCCGGTGAATTAAGTAGAAAAAGTCGCTTCCAGGGGTGCACGGCATCACATGATTCCTTCTGAGGTGGGTGCGGGGAGCAGCTCCGTGTGCAGCGTGGCACCCCCCCTGCAGGAGCCGCCGCTCCGGGCCGGCCTCTCACTGCGGCCCCGCGGGCCCAGCTGGGCCTTCGCACCGGACAGCGTGTGAAAACCGCCCACCGGGAGTGGCCGGCGTCGACCTGCATCTGCGGGTTCCCAGGGACACTTCGGGGTCTCCAGCCCACGGGGGAGCCCCCAGCCGGGACTGGAGGTGCGTGAGGAGGGAGACTGGGCGGCTCCTGCTCCTTCACGCCCGCCGCCCTCGCTGCCGTCCACTCTCCCCACGCTCCCGCCCGGGCCCAGGCCCCGGGCCAGCGGGACAGTCACCGCCGGCAGGGCGGCAGCGAGTGAGAGAGAGGAAGCGGTCATGCTGGGAGCCGGTGCGCTAGTGCGAGGGGAGGTGCAGCGCGCCCTGTGCTCCCAACAACGGGAAGGAAGGTCTGCAGGCCCCCGATCGGGCCCTCTCCCAGGCAGCCCCTCCGCAGACACCCTGAGTGTCAGGGGGGTGGGCGCTGAGAGAGGAAGACGGGGTCCCCTGGCCGTTAGAGTCCACAGGGGGAGCCTCACAAAACCGAGTCACGATGCGCCTGCTGCCAGCCGAGAGCCGGGGAGCCCACCGGGCGGGAGGGTGCAGGCTGCTGGGCCTGGGGGGCTGTGGGCGGGGGTGACGGGGTGGGGCCATCGCTCTCGCCTGGCCTGGAAGGATGGCAGGAGGGGCCCAGCGGGAGGGGTTCTGGGAGCATCCGGGAATCAGACTGAGGCGGGGGGGGGGGTGGGGGGGACCTCCCTGGGGCTGTGGGAGAAGAGGGCTGAGCAGGTGAGTGGGGGGGCCGGGAGGGGACGGGGCAGGGAAGAGACAGGCTGTGAAGGGTCATCCCCCAGACTCAGGGAGATGTGGCCTTGGCCTTCAGGCAGGAGGAGCAGGCAGTGCTTTCTATTGATAAGAATGGAAGCGAGCGATGGAAACGGTGGGTCTGCTAGCAAGCTCCGCCTGCGACTCGGGCGTCCCGTGGCACCACACCAGCCCGCCCACGGCAGGTCCACGCCTCCCTCCCACGCCCCGTTTCTCCCGATGGAGCTGGTCCCGGCCGTGGATTGCCCTGCATTCCAGGGTGGGCCTGGTCCCCGCTCAGCTCTACCCGGCGCCCTGGCTCCACCTCAGCACCGAGCCCAGCGGGGGAGGGAGGCCTCTCTGCTCGGAAGACCAGGAACAACAGTAACTGAGTCTCCATGTGCTCGGGGAGGTCGGGAGATGAGCGAGTTCCCAGCCTCCTCTGGCTCTGCGTGCCCTGAAGCCATTTCTGCCAACGCCTCCCGCCGCACCCCCACCTGCCTCTCGGTCCCTCCGCTCGGCTGGCATCCTCTCATGCCAGCGCCTGCCCCTCCAAGTGCAGACCAGCTCGCGGCATGTGGGGGGTGAGCTGGTTTGGTCTCCGTTTCTTCTAGGTCTGAGGGCCTCCCCTTCCCCCTTAGCCCGGTCTTTCCCGCAGCAAAGGCCTGTGACCCCAAGAACATGGCTCCCGGGGGTGTGAGAGCGCCCTCGGTCCCCGCACAGCACGGGGGCTGCGGTGCCATAGGCTTGGCACCTGGCACCAGAGGGGGCGGGAACACGAGGACTGTCCTCCGGGCAAACGCTGGAGGAGAACAGAATCCGGCCTGACTGACTCCCAGGCCCCTGAGCCTCCTCCAGCTCCTCTGTCCTTCCTTCCCCAGGAAGCCCGTGCTAGCAGGACCCTGCTGGGCGGTCCAGCAAGAACCCCAACTCTCCATATCCGATGGGGTTCTTCCCCCTCCTCCATCTCCCAGGCGACGTCTGACCACCCGGCTGCCTTCCCCAAGGACCCGTGAGGCCGCTTTAGGCAGGAGCCCCGACCCCTGATGTTTTCTCTCTGTCATTTTCCAGCCACCGGCCCTCCCGGCCCCGTGGCTACCCAGGCCCACGCTGTGTGGGGAGCTGGGTCCAATCCCTCCTCCCTCCCTGCAAGACCCTGTGTGAGTCCCTCTGCAGCTCCCGCCACGCCCCCCCCCCCCCCCCCCCCCCCGCTGAATGAAGTCTGCCTCACTATCTTCAACAGGTATCACTGGCCCAGCCAGTGTGGCTCAGTGGTTGAGCATTGACCTATGGACCAGGAGGGCATGGTTCGATTCCCAGTCAGGGCATATGCACAGGTTGCGGACTTGATCCTCAGTGTGGGGTGTGCAGGAGGCAGCCAATCAATGATTCTCTCTTATCATTGATGTTTCTTTCTCCCTTCCTTTCTGAAATCAATAAAAATCCTATATAATAAAAAGCTAATATTCAAATTGTCCCCTTGATCAGAAGTTTGACTGTGAGCTTGACCAGGGGGCAGGCCGGCCAGACAACCTCCCGTGGCCCCTCCCCCCAGCTGGCCCAGCTAATCGGCAGCGATTAAGGCGGCCAGCCGGACTCCACCCATGCACGAATTTGTGCACCAGCCTCTCTCTATAAAAGAAGAAAGGCTACAGTGAAGTGGCAGGTGAATGAGCGATGTCAGTCCCACGGAGGCCGACAGCCAAGGTGGAGGAGAGAGGGGGGGAGAGAGGCCCAGGTCTGCAGGGCTGAGGGCGCAGCCACCTGCCAGCAGCGACCTGGAGGGAACAGGACCGCTGCCGGGAGGGTTTATAAACTAAGCGCGTTCCTTCGAAAGGCCACCCGTTGGTCATTTGCTGGAAGATGAAGTAATTCCGTGGGAAGAGCTTTCTTTTGGGGAAATGATTAGAACAGTATGTGGCTGTTGTCCTTCAAGCTCTTACTTGGCAAAACGAGGGCTCGGAAACATGCAGTCAGTCTTCCCGTGAAACAGGAAAGGCCGGGGCTGGCCCCGGGAAGCCCCGATGTGGGGGTCATCCCGGCCGCCGCCCCCTCCATGGCCGGCCGAGGCCGCACGGGCCCCAGCCAGGCCCGGCCTGAGGACCAGCCGAGCTCCGACTTCTCCCTTCTCTCTGAGAACGAGCCTGAGCGCCATTTCTCTCTCTGCACCCACCACCCTCCCCCACTCCCCAGCTCCACATGGAACCTCCATCGTGAACATGTCAAAGGGCAGACACTCGCCTACACCAGCCGAGGAGCCGGGGTTCGCAGGCCAGGCCCCCCGGGGCAGCGGTGGCCAGAGCACAGGCCCCCGGGGGACTGAGGGCCAGGCTGGCCCGGGGAGGCCCCAGCGGAACAGGAGCTGCTGCTGGGACCCAGGCCGCAGCCCCTCCAGGCGTGGCCCGGGACCGTGAGCCTCGGCCACCCTCCCAGGTCCCGGCGCCCGGGAGAGGAGGTGGGCAGTGGGAGGGCTGCCCGTACCGTCAGCGACGTGGGGCTGGGAGGCTCGGAGTCTGTCCCTGGTGAACACGTCCCTGGACGGAGGAGGCGAGGCTGGACATCAGCAAACGGGAACCACAGGCCCACAGGCCGAGGCCTAGACCCTAGTGTAAGCCGTGCCCCCTGTGGCATTGGGGGGGGGGGCGGAGTATCACCCCGATTTGCATCCTGGTGACTCACACCGGGTACACATGCACCGTGTATGGCACGCCCCTCCCCTTGCTCTGGGATCCCTCTCCAAGGGGTAGCTTCCCCTCTCACCCCCTCAGGACTCCTGGCCTGGGCACCCCAAATATCTGAGCAGGTTTCCCCCGTGGGGCCCCCCGACAGTGAGAGGGGGACACACCTCCCGGCCTGCGTGGCAGAGGCACTGCCCAGCGCCCGCATGGCCGAGGGCTTCCCGCCGGTGCCCGTATCTGACCAGCGGCCCCGAGAAAGGGCGCCGTCCGGCCGGTGTCCTGGCCGAGCAGCTGCGCCAGGACCAGCAGGGTCTGTCCCGTCGGCGTTAGGGCCAGGCCCCGTGGCCACACCCGCCGTTTCTGCCCCTCTTTACCCCTCAGGCCCCCAAGGAGGGTGGGTGCTGCCCTCGGAAAGGGGGGTGGCTCCGGAGTCTAAAGGGGAGTGGGAGCACCTGCGGCTGTTCAATCTCCAAAACCGGCCTTTTCACCAAAGAGCTGCGGTCTGGGCAGCGGTGTTCTCCCGGGAAATCGCCAGGCCCCCGGGGGGGCACGGCGATGCCCACCAGCCGCTGGTGAAGCGGGTGACGGTGAGCGTCCAGCCTGAGGCTTTGAACCCGGGTGGCGAGGGCAGGGTGGCCACAAAGGAGGAGTGTGGCGCCCTCTGGCGAGACGGGCCAGGCACCCGGCCTGGGCCTCCGGCGGGACCGCAGCCTCCTCCGCCTCCTCCGCCTCCTCCATCACTGACGTCTTCCCGCCTCCGTGCAGCCCCAGACCCAGGGCTTCGCGAGAGGCCCTTCGGGGCCCCCTTGGCCAGCCTGGAGCTGGTGAGGCCCATCGGGAGGATCTGTGCAGATTGGGGCCAAGGAAGCGGGGGCTGGGGGGTGGGGATTTGATCCCAGTGGGAGAGGCACAGACCAGTGCAGGCTGGGATCACGGAGAGCCGGACGGCTGTGGGGGCTCCGGCCCTGTGGTCCCAGGTGCTGCCCACAGGTCTCAGGGAAGGAAGCCATTGCCCTGCAGGAAGATTGGGGGTTCGACTCCCAGTCAGGAAGCATACCGAAGGCAACTGATGTATATTTCTCTCTCATCTCTCTCTCTCTCTCTCTCTTCATATCCTTGGGTGAGAATTTAAAAATTTTTTAAATGTACTTGTCAGTCCTGACCGGTTTGGCTCAGTGGATGGAGCATCAGCCTTCGGACTGAAAGGTCCCAGGTTCGATTCCGGTCAAGGGCATGTGCCTTGGTTGCGGGCACGTCGTTAATGGGGGGTGTGCAGGAGGCAGCTGATCCATGTTTCTCTCTCATCGATGTTTCTAGCTCTCTGTCCCTAACCCTTCCTCTCGGTAAAAATCAATAAAACATATATTTTAAAATGTGCTTGTCAGGCGTGATTATAGAAAGTCCCAGGAAGATACAAACACGTGCCACTCACATGTGAGAGGGCAGGTCTCAGAGCACCGCAGCGCCAGGCCTCGCCTCTGCAGGGAGCAAAGAAGCGTGTGCAAGGCCAGAGGAGGAGGAGCTTGTGCAAGGCCAGAGGAGGAGGAGCTTGTGCAAGGCCAGAGGAGGAGGAGCTTCTGTCCTTTCCGCCCAGACGGGAGCAGAGAAGCTGCAGGAGTGGGTTCTGGACGCCCCGAGGCTCCGCTGTCCACGCCTGCTGTCGCCACGGCCGCACCAACACCCCATCCAGGGCAGACAACCAATACCCCCCATCAGTCACGTCTGCGTCTGCGGAGCGCTGGCAAGGGGCGCTCTGGGCGGGAACCCAGGTCCCTGGGGACCCAGCAGGAATTCTCTCCCCGCCATCTGTGTGGTTCATGTGGTGGGCTCCTCCCGGCATCTGAAATTCCTCGGAGGGATCAGTCTGATGAGCCCTGACACCTGTGGCGGCAGCACCACGCCCCCTCCTGCCTTCACGGGCCAAGTTCTAGGACGGGAGAGTCAGACGAGACGGACAGAACCGTTGTTTGCAGGCCGCGGAGGGACTGAGAGAACAGCACAGGTGGGAGGTGGGGCTGCTTCAGATAGGTGGCGGGAACCCCTCTCTGAAGAGGGAGGGAGGGTATTCGTTTTGCTGCCATAACAAGTTAGCATGAGCTCAGCTGTTTGAGGTGTACATGCTATTGCACCTAGCGACCGTCCATTCCTTTTTCTTGTTGAGTGACACTCCATTGTATGGATATACCACAGTTTATTTACCCATTCACCTGTTGGAGGGCATTTGGGGTCTTTCCAGTTTTTGCTTTATTATAAGTAATGTTCCTATGAACATGTGTATGCAAATCCTTGTGTGAATATATATTTCCTTTTCTTTAGGGTAAATGTTAGGAGTAGATTGGCCGAGTCATATGGCTGCTGTGTGTCTAATTTTTATTTTTTTAATATGAACGCTTCACGAATGTGTGTGTCATCCTTGCGTGGGGCCACGCCAATCTTCTCTGCATCATTCCACTGTTAGCGTGTGTGCTGCCAAAGAGAGCACCGCATTTAACTTCCATAAAAGCTGCTAAACTGGTTTCCAAAGTGGCCGCACTGCTTTCATCCCACCAGCGACACCTGAGGCTCCCGCTGCTCCGCATCTGCCGGCACATGGCATGGTCAGCGCCTTCATTTAATCACTCTGATGGCTGGGTTTCCATGTGCATTTCCCCGGTGACTAATAAAGCATTTTCTCATGTGTGTATGGGCCATCCATAAAGGCACGTATAGCTTATTAAACAAAATAAGCATCTGTTTATCTGTTCAAATATTTGGGCTATTTTTTTTTAATGGGTTTTCTTGCCAGGCCATTGTGGTTTAGAGTTGACCCATGAACCAGGAGGTCAGGGTTCAATTCCCAGTCAGGGCACATGTCCAGATTGCCAGATCAATCCCAGTAGGGGGCGTGCCGGAGGCAGCTGGTTGATGAGTCTCATCATTGATGTTTCTATCTCTCTCTCCCTCTCCCTTCCTCTCTGAAATCAATATTATATAGTATATACTAGAGGCCCAGTGCATGAATTTGTGCACTGGTAGGGTCCCTTGGCCTAGCCTGAGGGGGTTCAGGCTGAACCAGCTCTCCGACATCCCCCAAGGGGTCCCAGATTGCAAGAGGGCACAGGCCAAGCCGAGGGACCCCACTGGTGCATGATCAAGGTTGGGGAGTGACCACGGGAGGGCTCCAGGGCATGTCCAACCTGTCTTGCCCAGTCCCCATAGTCTGGACCCCAGCAGCAAGCTAACCTGTTGGTTGGAGCATCTTCCCCCTGGTGGTCAATGCATGTCATAGCAACTGTTGAACAATCAAACAGATGGTCAGACACTTCGCATATTAGGGTTGTATTATATAGGATATATTTTAAAACAAATTAAATAGGTTTTCTTATAATTAACTTTGCAGAGTTCTTTATGTATTTTGAATACAACTCCTTTATTATATATATATGATTTGTAAATATTTTAAACAGTCTGTGTCTTCAGTCTCTTAACAGTTTATTAAATAAAAAACAGTTTTTCACTTGAATTAGGTCCAACTTCTACCAATTTGTTCTTTTCTGGACTGTGCTCACGGTGCCATTTCTAGGAAGTCATTGCCTGGACCAATGTTAAAGGCTCTCTCCTGGGTTTTCTTCTAAGAGTTTTATATGATTTGGTTTTACATTGATGTCTACTTGGGGTTGATATTTTTATATGATGCAAGTATGGATCAAGGTCCTCTTTTTGTGGGGGGGGGCTGTGTTTTGTGTGTGTGTGTGTGTGTGTGTGTGTGTGTTCAGTTGTTCCAAAACATTGGTTGAAATGACCACTCTTTTTTCCACTGACTCACCTTGCACCTTTGTTGGAAATCTGTCGTCCGTATCTGTGTGGGCCTATTTCTGGGCTCTCTGTTCCGTCCCATCGATCTGTTGGCCTTTCTCACACCAGCGCCACCCTGTCTCCGTCACGTAGCTTTGCAAGCCCTGAAATCGGGGCGTGAGAGACCACCTCCTCCGTTGCTCTTTGTTTCCAACGCTCGTGGGCTAGTCTGTGTCCTTTGCACTCCTGTTATTTCAGAATCACTTTGTCGATTTCTATCCAAAAAAGAAGCCTGCTGACATTTTGACTGGGATTGCATAAACTCTATAAATCAATGTGGGAAGAACTGACACCTCAAACATCTAGTTTAAAATTGAGATATAAGTAAAAAGAAAGAAAAAAAAGAAGAAACAAAACAAAAATTGAGATATATAAGTCACATGCCATTTTAAAGTTCCCATTGAAAGCGTACTCTTCAGTGGTTTCTGGAATATTCACAAGTTGGCTATCAACACTATCAAATTTCAGAACATTTTCTTCACCCTGAAAAGAAACTCTGACCTAATGGGCCCACCCTCCCTCCCCTAGTCCCTGGCACCGCTAATCCACTTTCTGTCTCTATGAATTTGCCTACTCTGGACATTTCATATTAATGGATTCATCCGACAGGAGGCCTCCCAGCTCTGGCTTCTTTCACTCAGTGTAATGTTTTCAAGGTTCACCCAGGTCATAACAGACATCTAAAACGTTTTACATCTGCAGCACCTGAATAAATGGATAAAATACAGGCTTGGGACACTCTGCAGAAATTGCTTCTTAGAATTAAGTCCCTGAAATTACCTTTTCAAACATATTCACTGAGTGGCCAGATTATTATGATCTCTGAACACGTAATAATCTGGCCACTCAGTGTGTGTGTGTGTGTGTGTGTGTGTGTGTGTGTGTGTGTGTGTAAGGCCTGGTGCATGAATTCATGCATGGGTGGGGTCTGGCCAGCCTGGCCAGGGAAAGGGGACCTGGGCAGTTGGCTGGCGTGCTTGCTGGTCGAACTCCTGGTCAAGGGGACAATTTGCATATTAGCCTTTTATTATATAGGATACACACTGAGTAGCCAGATTATTATGTGTTCAGAGATCATCATAATCTGGCCTCTCAGGGTATATATTTGCTTATTCTTCCTGAGAGTAAACCATGTAATTAATTTCCAAATGGCTCAGGGGCGGGCTGGCGGGAGTTTGCAAAATCATTGACGGTGGGAACAGACGGGGAACTTGGAACTTATATAGTCAAGAGGTGGCAAACCAGCCCTGACCGGTTTGGGTCAGAGGATAGAGCGTCAGCCTGTGGACTGAGGGGTCCCGGGTTCGATTCCTGGTCAAGGGCATGTATCTTGTTTGTGGGCACATCCTCTGTGGGAGGTGTGCAGGAGGCAGCTGATCGATGTTTCCCTCTCATCGATATTTCTAACTCTCTCCCTTCCTCTCTGTAAAAAAACCAATAAAATATATATTTTTTAAAAGAGGCGGCAAACCAGTGGCCCAGAGGCCAGCGGCCACTGTGGCAGCAGATGTGTTTATATGGCCCACGCGGGATGTCCTTCGTATGTGAGCCAACGTTTCAGAATGTGGGAGTTTCCAGCAAAATTTCTTTTAAAAATCAGATGTCTGTCTGCCGGGACCAGTTTGGCTCAGTGGATAGAGCGTCGGCTTGGGGACTGAAGGGTCCCGGGTTCGATTCCGGTCAAGGGCATGTACCTTGGTTGCGGGCACATCCCCAGTGGGGGGTGTGCAAGAGGCAGCTGGTCGGTGTTTCTTTCTCATTGACGTTTCTAACTCTCTGTCCCTCTCAATTCCTCTCTGTGTAAAATCAATAAAATATATATATTTTTTAAAATCAGATGTCTGGCAGACCGGGCTCACTCCCCACCTGGTGGTGAAGGGCTGGTGAGGAAAGGAACCTCGTGTCCGGGTCTGCTTGCCCATCACCCCCCTGGGCACCTGCGCCCTCACACCCGCCCCTTCACTCTCAGACTACCTGCCTGGCCTGCAGGCTGTTGAACTTCATCTCCAATCCGTAGTCCAATCTATTCCTGTTCCAGATAACGGGGGACAAACCCCAATGCTGCCACCCGGTGCCGGCTTTTCCCTGCTCTGTGGGCATCCCCACCCCGCTCATCCCGGGTGGCCCGGCACTTCTCCAGCCTGAGAAGGTAACGCCCTGCAGCCTGGGGCCCTCTCAGTCCCGGGCAAACAGGGTGCTTCCTCCTTCTACCTCTCACTTCCCACCCCTTTCCCACCAAAAATAAATAAAATACATTAAACTGGTTTGGTATAGATATATATATATTATTTTTTCATTGATTTCAGAGAGGTAAGGAGAGGGAGAGAGAGATGGAAATATCAACGATGAGAGAGAATCATTGGTTGGCTGCCTCCTGCACACCCCCCACTGGGGACGGAGCCTGCAACCCGGGCCTGTGCCCTGACAGTGACCTCCTGGTTCATAGATCGACCACTGAGCCATGCCAGCCAAGTAATGCGCACGTGACCCTCAGGGCAGTTCTGGGTGGCACTCACCCTCCAGGGGGCCCGGCCCCTGGCCCTGGCCTAGAGACACAGGCCCAGGATGGACCCCGAGCAGCTGGCAGATCACCAGTGGCCCAGCTGCCAGACAGCCCGTCCTCTGTTTGTGATTAGGTGGCTGACGGCGCGCGGAGCCAGTGATGAAAGCTGCGAGAACATTGTTATACGGCTTCTCATAGTTTCCCAAGTCAGCTGCTTGGATTGCTAATGCTTTGGAAGGGGCTGTGCATTGTGAGCTGTTTCCCAGCTCCTCTGTCCTCGGCCGGCAGGGCCCAGACCCTGGCACCCTGAGCCGTGAGCCCGGGTGCATGCACACAGTCACCCATTGCAGCGCCTCGCCCTGCAGGCAAGGGACCCCGAGCCTGTGCTGTCCCTGCCACCGCCCTCAGGCCTGCCCCGCTGTGCACAGGCAACGTCAGGCCCAGCAGGGCCCTGCCTGATGCGATACCCCCACCCCCACCTCCACCCCAGGGACCCTGCCCTTCCCCCCGCCCGCCTGCAGGCGCCCGGCAAGGGCCTGGGCCCAGAAGCTCCGTCCTCGCGCCTTCATGGCTGCTCTGAGCGCTGGTGCAGATGGTTCGGTTTAGAGCAGCTATGCAGCCGGGTTATTAAAAAGAAAGAAGAAAAAAAGCGAGGAGTGAGGAGGGGAAAGGGAACGGCAGGAAGGCTTGTCTGCAGCGGGATGGTGACAGCTCGTAAACCGGCGCGTGCCTCTGCGGGGCCGCCCCGTCCTACCGGCCCTCCGTCCTCCCCGCCCGCCGTCCTCCCCGCCCGCCGCCCTCCCCGCCCGCCGTCCTCCCCGCCCGCCGTCCTCACCGCCCTCCGTCCTCACCACCCTCCGTCCTCACCGCCCTCCGTCCTCACCGCCCTCATGGCCCGCCGTCCTCCCCGCCCGCCGTCCTCACCGCCCTCCGTCCTCCCCGCCCGCCGTCCTCACCGCCCTCCGTCCTCACCGCCCTCCGTCCTCCCCGCCCGCCGTCCTCACCGCCCTCCGTCCTCACCGCCCGCCGTCCTCCCCGCCCGCCGTCCTCACCGCCCTCCGTCCTCCCCGCCCGCCGTCCTCACCGCCCTCCGTCCTCACCACCCTCCGTCCTCACCGCCCTCCGTCCTCACCGCCCTCATGGCCCGCCGTCCTCCCCGCCCGCCGTCCTCACCGCCCGCCGTCCTCACCGCCCTCCGTCCTCCCCGCCCGCCGTCCTCCCCCGCCCTCGTCCTCCCCGCCCTCCGTCCTCACCGTCCTCCCCGCCCGCCGTCCTCCCCGCCCGCCGTCCTCCCCGCCCTCCGTCCTCCCCGCCCTCGTCCTCACCGTCCTCCGTCCTCCCCGCCCACCGTCCTCACCACCCGCCGTCCTCCCCGCCCTCACTGAACTCCATCCTCACGGCCCTCCGTCCTCACCGCCCTCACTGTCCTCCATCCTCACCGCCCTCCGTCCTCACCGCCCTCACTGCCCTCCATCCTCACCGCCCTCCGTCCTCACCGCCCTCACTGCCCTCCATCCTCACGGCCCTCCGTCCTCACCGCCCTCACTGTCCTCCATCCTCACCGCCCTCCGTCCTCACCGCCCTCACTGCCCTCCATCCTCACCGCCCTCCGTCCTCACTGCCCTCACTGACCTCCATCCTCACCGCCCTCCGTCCTCACCGCCCTCACTGCCCTCCATCCTCACCGCCCTCACCGTCCTCATCGCCCTCCGTCCTCATCGCCCTCCGTCCTCACCGCCCTCTGTCCTCACCGCCCTCACCGCCCTCCGTCCTCCCCGCCCTCCGTCCTCATCAGCCCTCGTCCTCACCGCCCGCCGGCCCCTGACAGAGCCCAAACAGACCCATAGAAGGTGCACTGCGCCCTCCCCGCCGCCGCCTCCATCAGGGACCCTCTGGCCCGATGAGCCTGGGGACCTCGGGGCGAAGGCGTTGGGCTCTGTCCTTTGGGGAGGCCGGCCACCCAGCAGCTGGCCACGGAGGAGCTGGCCACCCAGCAGATGGCCACGGAGGAGCTGGCCCAGCTGTGAGGGGGAGGGAGAACGTGCAATCCTGGTGACCTCCCTGGAGTCAGAGGCGCGGAGATGAGGATTTCCTGCGGGGCAGAGAGAGCGTGGGGGTGAGGGCGTGGCTCCATCGCTGGGGGGGCCTGGGCCAGAAGGAAACTGCCGGTCCCCTCGGCCCTGAGGCCTTCCTGCGAGACAGAGTCCAGGACGTGTGATGGCAGATGGAACCACAGGAGGAAGACTGAGTGAGGAGAGGCAAAGGGGCCTCCTGCACACTCCTTCCCACACTGGGCATCTCTGATTGGCACCAGGGGCCAGGACTCCGGGGAGGGGGGCGCCCCCCAGAGGAAGGATTGGGGTGTGGCACTGTGTTCTCGGGAGCAGCATCCAGAGGGAGCCTGTCCACATCTGAGAGAGAAACAGACGAGAGGGGGGGAAAATGAAATGTAACTCCGGGCCCTGGCTGGTGTGGCTCAGTGGCTAGAGCGTCAGCCTGCGACTGAAGGGTCCCAGGTTCAATTTCAGTCAAGGGCACATGTGAGGTTGCATGTTTGATCCCCAGCAGGGGCTGTGCAGGAAGCAGCCAATCAATGATTCTCTCATCATTGATGTTTCTCTCCCTTTCTTCATCTCCCTTTCTCTCTGAAATCAACCCTGTGCATCGGGTGGAGGCGAGCCGGGGAAGTCCAGGTTATGCCACACCAGGAAGAAAGATGCTGTGCCTTTTTAAGAATCACACACACACACACACCGCTTCCATGCATGCCTCCCAGCCCCTGTCTGGACACCGTGTGGCCTGTGGGACAGGAGAGATGCCTCCTGGTCGGCTCTGTCCGATCCTCCCTGGAGCCGGCGGTGGGAAGGGCCCCTCGGGTCTCCCAGAAACTAAAAGTGCTACTGGCTTCCCCCCAGGAGAGAGCACGGTTAGGATCCGTGCAGAGAAAGCACAAAACAGGCTAAACTACGCTGCGCGGTGAGCCGCCGGGACCGTGGTCGCCCTGTGGCCTCGCAGGGCTCCAGGCTCCAGGGCTGGGGGCCGGGGGGGGGGGGGCTCTGGGGCTGCCCTGGGCTGCGTATGGGCCTGGTGCCCGGGCAAGGCTGAGCCCAGTCTGGGGAGGAATTCTGTACGAACCGTTTGCACATGTTCTTCGTGCAGATTACGCTCCAATAAAATGTTTGGCAACCCTGCCGGCCCCAACGCTAATGGCAGAAACAAAACAATGCCCGGACGGAGGGCCTGCCTGGCCGCCCGCGCGTGAAAAGTGCTGAGTCGCAGGAGCGCAGGCGGGGCCGTTACCGCGGGAGAGGCTGGGTCTGGCTCTCGGTCGCTGTTTTCCCAGGTGGCTGGGGTGGGGGGCGGCTGACTCACTCTCTTGTTCCCCCTCATGCCCTCATCCCCATCGTGTGGGGCTGGAGGGGGGCCAAGGGCTGGGAGGTTTGGGCTGTTGCCTTGGTAACCGTTAAATATTGGCTTCAGGTCCCGATGGTAAAAAATAATAATAATTAAAATAATAATAAGCAGGAGGTGTGAAAAGCTCACCGTGGCCCGGCCCACAGCTCTAGGTCCCCAGTCGAAGCGGGTCGCTCGCTCCCAGGGAGACGCGGGACAGGTGGGGGCTGCAGGCACCCTGGAGGCTCAGGGACCCGCCCTCCACGCTCCATGTCCTGGGTAGGGGTCCCCTGGCAAGTGTGCCAAGATCCCAAACCCAGAACCTGGGGAAGCTGTCTCCATCCCCAGAGGCGGTGGACAGACGGCGGAGGTAGCGCTCAGGCTGTCCATGCCCGGGCACCTCGGGGAAGGGTTCTCTCCGGCAGGAGCCACGATGCCCGGACCCGGGGCCACGACCAGAGACCGGAGCAGGAGAGGAGCTTCCAGAGCAGAGAAGAGAGCGCTGGCCCCGGGGACAACGCAGAGCCTTCCTTCCCCGAGTGCAGCCTGCAATCCACCCCCGGCTCTGTCGCCACGGCGCTCTCTGACCTGGAAGAGCAGAGCAAGCGCTCCTCTCCCCTGGGCCTCAGTTTCCCCGCCTGTAGGCCGTTGTTTGTAAGCGTCCAGCCTGGGAACAAACCCCTTCGGAGCCTGTCCCAGCCGGCCCAGGTCCCGCCTAGCCCGTTCCAAACGCAGCCAAATCCCAAGCCTCTGCGGAGGCCTTGGCTGGGAGGCCTGCTGGTCCGGCTGAGCGAGCAGGGGCGGGGCGGGGAGGGCAGGGGAGAGGAGCGGGGCCGGGGTGGGGACAGGCCCTCTGGCAGCGCTGAAGCCTCGGGCGGAGCTGGGAGGGGCCCTGAGTAGGTGACAACCAGCATTAGGTCACGGCTGTGCGGCCCCGGGGGGAACGTGTCAGCAGCAGCCACGGGCCTGATTCATGGCCGGAGCATTCCTCCCTCGGCCTCAGCTCTCCGCCCCGCAGCCGCCTCCCAGGCGCCCCTTGTTCTCACTGCCTCCAGGCTGCCTTCCAGGGCTCCGGCCTCGGGCAGCGGGGGGCTGTGGGGTGAGATAGTGTGGGGGGGTGATAAGGGGGCTGGGGGTGCTCCTTGGACACGCCCAGCACGGCGATGACGGCTGCTCACGGGGCACCTGCCAGGTGCTGTGTCTCAGATGCTTTAGGGGGTACCCGCCCTCTGCTTCGTCCCCCAGGCTGCGACCTGGGTGGTTTAACGCAGCAGGAGCCGCCCGCTCACAGCTCAGGAGCCGGAGGTGGGAGGTCAGGCCGGGAGGTGGGAGGTCAGGCCGGGAGGTCAGGCTGGTAGGCACAGGCCTCCTTGGCTGTGGCCAGTCACCCCCGCTCTGCTCCATCCCCATGTGGCCTGTGTGTCTCCGTGTGTCCTCTCCTTTTCTTACAAGGACACTGTCATTGGATTTAGCCCCCCCCCCCGAATCTGGGGGATCTCACCTGAAGGTCCCTCGCGAACTCTATCTGCCAAGACGCTGTCTCCAAAGCAGGTCACGTTTCGAGGGTCTGCGTAGCCACGAAATTGGGGGGCTCCTTTACAGATGAAGACACTGGGGAGCAGCGAAGTGAAGCGGTTAGTCCCTGAGCTGCTAAGGAGTGGAATCAGGGTTCAAACCCAGGCCTCGATGCCAGGACCCCCCACATCACAGGAATTGCTACCCCGCCGTCCAGGCAGGAGGGGAAACCCTCAACCTCTCTCTCACTTCAGTTGTGCTCCAATCCCCCCCCCCCCCCGGGGGAGGGGGAACAGGGGATAGAGGAATTGCTCCAAAAGGTCCTGACCCTGTGGCAGGTGGGGGAGGGGAGAGCCAGGATCTGCCTTGTAAACAGGCCCAGGGCCCCGTCCTGAGAAGCATCGCTGAGACCAGACCCAGATGGAGCCACAGGAGCCTGCCCCAGCTCCAGGCAGGAGCAGAGAGAAGCCGGAGCCCGAGGGACCATCCCTGCGCCCACGCCAGCGAGCCCGCCAGGCCTGCGGGCCCCAGGAGTCCTCGCCCGCCCAGGGGCTGGTGGGAGCAGCCGAGGAGGAGGGTTTGGATCCAGCCTCCGGCCTGCAGGAGCCGGAGCCGCTCACTCCGGGAGAGCCCCCATGCGGCTGGGTTCTGCCCAAACCCCAGCCCGAAGCCCAGAAGAGCCCGGAGTGAGCCAAACCCTCTCCTTTACGACGCAGCTGAACAGCCTCCCCAGGCCCAGCCCTTTCTCACGGTGGCGTCCAGTGCCCTCCGAGTGCCAAGTGATGACGGAAACCCCTCCCTCCGGGCTCCTGGCCAGCCTGGGCTGCAGCAGGCACCCTGGAGGGCAGCGCCCTTCCCCGCCCTGAGCCTGAGCCGCTGCAGCTGGCAAACAGGACGTGCCTGGCATCCCCCTGGCCTCCATCTGCCAGGTCTCCCGAAGGTACAGGAGCTCAGCCTCTGCACCAGCCACCAGGGCTCCAGCCCCTGCAGCGGGAAGCGGACCTGCCGTGACCACGCCCGGAGCTACCCGGCTTCCCCGTCCCCTGAGCGTGGAGAGGAAGGGAAGAGGAGGAGGAGGAGGAGGAGGAGGAGGAGGAGGAGGAGGAGGAGGAGGGGGAGGAGGAGGGGGAAGAGGAGGAGGAGGAGGAGGAGGAGGAGAAGGAGGAGGAAGAGGAGGAGGAAGAGGAGGAGGAGGAGAGGGGTACACAGCCCAGCAGCTCCCCAGGAGCCTGGGGAATGCGTGGCATGTTTATTTTTTATGGCGGTGAGGTTCCTGTGAGGTAAAGTGAACAGTTGGGCGGCATTCAGCCGTTCAGCGTTGGGCACCCACCACGTCTATTTGGTCCCAAAACATCGCCACCACCCACTCACCCGTCACTCCCCAACCCGCCTCCCCCGGCCCGGGGCAGCCGCCATCGCTCCCTGCCTCCTGTTCACCCGTGCGGGCATTTCAGGTAAATGGGGTCTGGCGATGGGTGTGTGACTCGGTGTCTGTTGCTTTTACCTACTCCTCACCCCGTTTCCCCTTCGCCTGCATTTTACTCTGGGGAAGTCACCGGAACCCCCTTCCCTCAATCCCTGTGGCTGCACCACCCCCTGCCCGCAGGGGGGCACAGGACCCCGGCCTGGATTGGTTCAGGGACGGGCCTGTGACTCATTCCCAGCCAATGAGAGCAGCCGAGGGCTTGTGCTGGCGTGGCCGCTAAATCTGCAGAATGGGAGCCTGGAGTTGCTGGCAGTCACCAATGCCACCAGGCCAGAAGTGCCCGCCGGGAATAAAACCCACCTGGGAGCCCCGGCTGGTGTGGCTCAGTGGATAGAGTGTTGGCCTGGGGCCTGAAGGGGCCTGGGTTCAATTCTGGTCAAGGGCACATCCTAGGGTACAGGCTTAATCCCAAGTGTGGGGTGTGCAGGAGGCAGCCGATCAATGATTCTCTCTCATCACTGATGTTTCTATCTCTCTTTCCTTTTCCTTCCTCTCTGAAATTAAAAACAAAACAAACAAACAAAAAAAACCACCTGGGAGAAATCAGAGACAACAGGGAGGCCAACTCTTGTCAGCACTGCCCGAGCACCTGGATCCAGCTCTGCCTGAAGGTGACCCTGCCCATCCTCAGACATTTCACTTTGGAAAGCTGGCCAGCCTTTTGTGCTCAAAATAATTGGCACTGGGTTTGTGTAATACGCAACTAAACAATGCGGTGGCAAAGGGGACTCCATTTCACTCACCTGCCTTGGAATCGCCCCGTCCCTGATGGAATGAAAAACAGCTCCTTAGCAAGGAACACAGGGCCTTCCAGACCTGACCCCCGCCCCTCTCCCCCTTCATCCCTGTACCTCCGCCTCTCTTTCAGTGAGTCAGCCACACAATTCACACACACACACACACACACACACACACACACGCACATGCACACGCACACGCACACACGCACACGCACACACACACGGTGCTTTTCCCTGCCTCTGGGTCTCTGCTCTCCCTGTTTCCTCTGCATCCCCCCACCTGGACCCCAAATGCTCACTCATCCTCTATCACTGATTCAGGCATGACCTCCTCCAAAAAGCCTCCCTGACTCAGCGCCCACCCCTCCGGCCGGAAGCCACCCCGGTGCACACCCCATGTGTGGCTCAGTCCCAGCGCTGCCTACAGTTGTTTTCAATTATCTGTCCGTGTCCCCTCTCCAACCCCACACACCCAAACCGCGGTCCTCCAGGGCCGAGTCTGTGCCTGACTCACTACTGACCAACCGGCATGACGCTTGGGCCAGAGTAAGGCCTCAATGGGTCTGTTGATTGAATGAATTAATTAATAAGTGAATGAATGAATGAATGAACGAACGAACGAATGAACAAAATGCCTTTGGCCTTGTTGCCCGGCCTGCGTGGCTCAGTGGTTGAGAGTCCTCTGAACCAAGAGGTCAGGATTCCCGGTCAGGGCACATGCCTGCTTTGCAGGCTCCATCCCCAGTGCCGGGGGTGCAGGAGGCAGCCAATCAATGATTCTCTCTCATCATTGATGTTTCTCACTCTCTCTCCCTCTCCCTTCCTCTCTGAAATCAATAAAAATTATATATTTTTTTAAATGCCTTACAACACTGCTTTGAAAGAAAGCTTATTTTCCAAACGTTTCCCGAAGATACAGAGTTTTATTTACACCAGAAGCCTTTCTCCAGGCAAGCGTCCTGAACGTAAGGATGCGATTTCTATTATTCCGGTGATGTTTCGGTGACCGGTCTTTGCTTTGGCTCAGATTGGACTCTGGGGCCCCGCCCTTCCTGGGGCCCCCCACCCTTGCCTGTGTGGGGACTGGGGAGAGATGGGGCTCCATTGCAGCGTCGGCTCACAAGGGTGCCTCTGACACCCACTGCCGACAGTCTCTGCCCCCAGCCCAGGGTGACGCCGATCGGGCTGTGAGACACCCGCAAAGCCGGTGTGATGCTTCTGGTAGCGGTCGCAGGCGCGTGTTTAAATATGGCAGCCCAGAGGCCATCGGGGGTTCATCCCTCGTGCCCTTCCTCCCTGGGCGAGCCTGCTCCATGGGCCCGCGGAGGCCGTGCTGCCAGGCCTCAGCCTGCCTCCTGCCAGCTGGCTCCACACCCTTTGATTCGGAGTCTGGGCCTGCAGAGGGGACATTGGTGGAGGGCGGGCGGGGGGGGGGAGGGGGGGCAAAGAGCCCTCCGTGCATTTCCTTCTCTGTCCCTGGGGCTCCCGGCAGAGACTGCCCTCCCGATGCCAGTGGGGTCTGAGCCGACGGGGTGGGGCTCGCTGGATGGCCCAGGACGGCTTGGGACCGGCTGCCCAGAGATGGCTGAGGACTGTCACTCCAGTGGCTCTGGTTCCCCGGTGCGCTCCTGCCCCTGCCTGTCCCTCACTTACAGTCAGGGAGCAGACGCTGTCGCTCTGGACGCTTCATGAGGCTATCAGCATCGTGCCAGAGGGAACGTTCCGGCGGCCCACGGGTCGAACCCCCTCCCAGAGGGCGGGTGAGGGAGCCTCGCCGAGCAGGACCGGGCCGGGAGCCACTGTGGACCCGCCCTGGACTGACTCACAGCCAGCCCCGAGTCCAACAGCCCGTCCACCTGGGACCTCATCAAGCACGGGCCCTCTGCCCGGCTCAGTGGTCAGGGGCTGAGCACTGACCTGTGGACAAGGAGGTCAGAGCACACGCGCAGGTTGTGGGCTCCATCACCAGTAGGGGGCATGCAGGAGGCAGCCAATGATGCTCTCATCAATGATGTTTCTCTCTCCCTCTCTTTCCCTTTCTCTCTGAATTCAATAAAAAAAATTTTTTTTTAAAGAAACAGGCCCCCCTGTTTCAGGTTCAGTTGGGGGGCCCAGTGTTGGTTGATCGACCCCCAATCCTGGCTTCCCTCTGGGGTTCCTGCAGTGAAGCAATGGGAGGCGGCCTCCCGGCCTCTGCTCCAGAAAGCCAAGTTCACGCCTGCCCCTGAATGGACACCTTGTTCCCGGAGGGAAAACACAACAATGAAACCTGATTCCAGGTAAAGGACCTGCCATTCAGCCAAGGAGGGGGCTGCTGGGGTAGGGTGGGCTGCTCCGGGGAGGGGACGTGACTCCTTCCGGGCCTGGAGCACCCCTGAGGCTATAACCTCTGCCAGAGGGAACAGTCCAGGGGCCCACGGGCCCGGAATCCGCTCTCCCAGAGGGTGGGTGAGGGAGCCTCACCGAGCAGATGAAACTCCAGCAGCAGCAGCGGATCGGTGCCCAGTGGCCTCACCTCCGAAGGGGCAGGCTCGGGGCCTGCAGCCTCAGCAGCAGGGACTCTGCAGGCCCCGACCTCCGGCTGGCTCCCTGAGCACCTGCCCGCAAGGCCGGGCTCCGAGCTGCAGGTGTGCGTGCACAGACCCGGCGGCCCCAGCCCCAGTGCGCGGCCTCCCAGCCTCGGTGAGGGGAAGGCTCAGACATGCATAAGGAAGGGGCGTGGCTGAGTCCCAGTGAAATCTTTATTAAATGTGATTTTATTGATTTTTTTTTTTTTTTTTAGGAGAGAGAGAGAGGAGAGAGAGAGAAACATCAATGATGAGAATATTGATCCACTGCCTCCTGCACGCCCCCTACTGGGGATCGAGCCTGCAACCCGGGCATGTGCCCTGACCGGGAATGGAACCTCGACCTCTTGTCATGAAAAATTCTTATTTTGATCCCCCCTCCCCCCAATCATTTCAAAAAGCAAAAACCACCAAACCGGTTGGCTCAGTGGAGAGAGCATCGGCCTGCAGACTGAAGGGTCCCAGGTTTGGATCCAGTGGAGAGCCGTACCTGGGCTGCCGGCTGGATCCCTGGCCCCGGCTGCAGTGCATGTGGGAGGCAACTAATCCATGTGTGTCTCTCTCACATCGATGTTCCTCCTGGTCTCCCACTCTCTACAAAGATCAATGGAGCCCTAACCGGTGTGGCTCAGTGGTTAGAGTGTCGGCCTGCGGACTGAAGGGCCCCAGGTTCTATTCCGATCAAGGGCATGTACCTTGGTTGCAGGCACATCCCTAGTAGGAGGTGTGCAGGAGGCAGCTGATCGATGTTTCTAACTATCCCTCTCCCTTCCTCTCTATGAAAAATCAATAAAATATATTAAAATAATAAAAATCAATGGAAAAGATTCCTCAGGTGAGGATTATAAAAGAAAGAAAGAAAGAAAGAAAGAAAGAAAGAAAGAAAGAAAGAAAGAAAGAGAGAGAGAGAGAGAGAAAGAAAGAGAGAAAGAGAGAAAGAGAGAAAGAGAGAAAGAAAGAAAGAAGGAAGGAAGGAAGGAAGGAAGGAAGGAAGGAAGGAAGGAAGGAAGGAAGGAAGGAAGGAAAGAAAGAAGGAAGGAAAGAAAGAAAAGAAAAGAGGAGGCACCAACAAATGTTTGCTCAGCTCGGTCCACCAGAGCCTTTGGTAACTCGGGGAGCACCCGCTGCCTCTGGTCCCTGGTCCAGCGCTTGCTCCGGGGGTGGGGGTGGGGATGCAGGTGCTGTCAACCACACCCCTCTGCTCCCCTTTGCCAAGGGCTCCTCCCCGCCGCCCGGCCACACCCCAAAACCTGGACTGCACACCCAGCAACAGCGTTTCCAACAAACTTGTGAGAGGGCGAGGCGTGGCCCAGGGGAGGGGTGGCCACCACGACTTTGATCTTGAGAAACGTTCTCTGTCTCCAGCCCGGACTCCGGGACACGATTGTTCTCCCAAACAGGCGTTCTGCCCGGAGACGGGCTGGATCCCCAGCCTATCACCTCCTCTTCACACATCACTTCATCACTCTCCTGTGTCCGCCCAGACTCCCCACGTCCTCCATCGGGACCTGGCCAGCCGCTCCCTGCTCCCCGTCATCAGCCCCCCCAGCCCGTCATCGCTTTCACTGCCTTTTCTCCTCCAGCTTCCCTCCAAGGCCAGCCGCGGGCGCTATGGGTGAAGACCCAGCGGGACACTCCCCGGCTGAGAAACGCCGTTTATTCCGGGGTGCGGGCACCTCTCCTGGGCCGCCGCTCTGGGTCAGCTCCAGGCGTAGGTGACAAGGCCAAGGGCACGACACGGTGATGGAGGCGGGTTCCGGCGCTGAGCCTGGGTGTCCCCCCTCTGCTGCCCTCCCGGCATCCTCTGCCCCGGCGGGCAGAGGAGCAGAGCTGCTGGTCATATGGGAACTTGTTTCACTGTCTGAGGAGACGCCAGGCTGTCTCCACAGTGGCCGCGCCATCGGACAGTCCCCTGACCACGTAGGAGGGGGTGGTCAGGGGACTGTCTGATGTAGACGGTAACTGCTCATCACCCTTGTGCGTGCACATGTGTGTGCACTGGACCAGCGGGTGATCCACAGCAGTGGACCCCGAGTCTTTATAACATATATGTTTATTGATGTCAGAGAGGAAGGGAGAGGGGCGAGAGATAGAAGCATCAAGGATGAGAGAGAATCATGGATCGGCTGCCTCCTGCATCCCCCCACCCCCCGCCCCACTGGGGATGGAGCCCACAACCCAGGCATGCTCCCTGATCGGGAATCGAACCATGACCTCCTGGTTCATAGGTTGACCCTCAACCACGGAGCCACGCCAGCCAGGCGACCCTGCCTCTTTAGACTCTGATTTGGAGAAACCAGTTCCTTGGGGCGGTTCCAGAGATCACAGTGGCTATGCAGCTCCTGGGTTCTGGACCCGGCTTACCAAGGGAAGGGCGGAGGCCCCGGGGCCCCACACAGCTCTCACCTCCAGGCGGGACAGGAGGAAGCCTGCTGGCTCGTCCAAACCACAGGGGAGCCCCAGCTCAGTGGTCGGCAAACTGCAGCTCAAGAGCCACATGCGGCTCTTTGGCCCCTTGAGTGTGGCTCTTCCACTTGCCTGGGCAAGTCTATTTTGAAGAAGTGGTGTTAGAAGAAGTTTAAGTTTATTTTTTAAATATATTTTATTGATTTTTTACAGAGAGGAAGGGAGAGGGATAAAGTTAGAAACATCGATGAGAGAGAAACATCAACCAACTGCCTCCTGCACTCCCCCCACTGGAGATGTGTCCGTAACCAAGGCACATGCTCTTGACCGGAATCGAACCTGGGAACTTTCAGTCCGCAGGCCGACGCTCTATCCATTGAGCCAAACTGATTAGGGCAGAAGAAGTTTAAATTTAAAAAAATGTGGCTCTCAAAAGAAATTTCAATCGCTGCCCTCCCGCTACTGTTGATATTTGGCTCTGTTGACTAAAGAGTTTGCCGACCGCTACCTTAGCTGGTTTGGCTCAGTAGATAGAGTGTCCACCCGCGGACTGAAGGGCCTCAGGTTGGATTCCGGGGAAGGGCACATGCCCGGGCTTCCAGCTTGATTCCCAGTGTGGGGCGTACAAGAGGCAGCCAATCAACGATTGTCTCTCATCATTGATGCTTCTATCTCTCCCTCTCCCTCTCCCTTCCTCTCTGAAGTCAATATAGGTAAACAAACACACACAGGGGACTGTCCAGACTGGAGACATCTAGAGACGGGAAGTGGATTGGTGGCTGCTCAGGGCTAGGTCAGGGGGCGGGAGGATAGATGAGTGACAGCTAACACGTGCACAGTTACCGTTAGACGCGGTAAAAAAGTCTAATAATTACAGAGGTGTCAGCCTCACCTGTCTGTGAATATACTGAAAATGACTGACTTGTGCACTTCAAGTGGGAGAATTGTATAGGAGGATTATAGCCTAAGAAACCGATTTAAAAACACACACAAGGGAGACTTGAGAAATCCTGGGACAGAAACCAAAGAAGCAGAGTTCTCCGAAGTGACCCCAGGATAAGAAAACAGGAAGAAAATCCCATTTTCACCCGCAAGTTTCCAGCCACACATCCTGGCCCTCGCCTCCCATATCTCTTAGGCTTGTGCCCAGACGCTTCCCCACAGAGGAGTCTGAAGCCTCAGCAGATTTCGGAGGGGGCTGAGACCGGAGGGGGAGGGCCGCACACAACCCAGCCCAACCCAGGCCCTGCGTCAATTAACATGGACTCGGACGCCCCCTGGCGGGCACTGGGACTGAGCCATAGAAGGGGCATCTGGAGGGAGTACCTCTCTGTCACTCAGTTCCTTTGCCCCTGAAGATCCCCTTTTTTATTTTTAAAACCTTCTTATTATGAACACTCATTCTGGAAAACTTCAAACATAAAAAAATAAAATCAGCCCGTATGGCGTGGCTCAGTGGTTGAGCGTCGACCTATATGAACCAGGAGATCACGGTTTGATTCCTGGTCAGGGCACAGGCCTAGATTGTGGGCTCGATCCCCTCGGGGGAGCATGCAGGAGGCAGCCAATCAATGATTCTCTCTCGTCATTGATGTTTCTATCTCTCTCCCCCTCTCCCTTCCTCTCTGAAATCAATAAAAATATATTTTAAATATAATAATAAATAAAATCATCTAATGAATCGAGACATACTCACCACCTTGCTTCAACAATTACCAATGGCCGAAACTGGTTTGGCTCAGTGAATAGAGCGTCAGCCTGCGGACTGAAAGGTCCCGGGTTCGATTCCGGTCAAGGGCATGTACCTGGGTTGCAGGCACATCCCCAGTAGGAGGTGTGCAAGAGGCAGCTGATCAATGATTCTCTCTCATTGATGTTTCTAACTCTCTATCCCTCTCTTTTCCTCTCTGTAAAAATCAATAAAATACATTAAAACAACAACAACAACAACAAAAAACAATTGCCAACGTGTGCCCGATCTCATTCTCATTTCATCCTGATCTCCATCCGCCCCCTCCAACTGCGTTATTTTGGAGCAAATTCCAGAGAGCATATTATTCCATCTGTGGATACAGTATTCATGAATGCGTACGTGATAAGGACTCCTTTTAACATCACCTGAATACTGTTATCACACCTTCAGAAACTCCTCACTGCCATGGGAGTATCGCTGTCGTGTCACCAATAGTCTCATCAATGCCAAACGTGCCTCTTTTCTTTCTTTTTGTGAACAGCCTGTCTGAATCAGGGCCCTCTGACATTGGCTGACCTGCCCTCTCAATTTCTCTGTACTTCCAGGTTCCCTGTTCACCTTGCAATTTATTTGAAGAAAGGTGCTTTTCTATAATTGAGGTATAATTGATGAATAAAAACTGTATAGATTTAAGGTGTACAGCGTGAAGATCTGATGTAAGTGCTAGGGGCAGAAATGGTGTTCAGAGCAGAAATAGGATATCGGGGACTAGCTACAATGATGAGAAATACGGAGACAAAAAAAAAATAATAATGAGAAATACGAATCATGCTGTTTACAGTTCTGATGAGAGAAAGTGCATTCTCGCCTGGCTGGGAGCTGTGTACCCTGGGACAGGGGCGCTCACATCGGAATACAGTCCATCCTCCTTCCCCGAGAACTGCTGTCATTACGGGAAGATTTACAACCTCGCGGCTGAGACAATCTCCCCCTGAGGTGCCTGCCCGCTGTGACCCCCACATACACACCTCCCCAGCCGGCATTGCTTGTAACCTGTAATGTTTACACTGAGTGGCCAGATTGTGATGATCTCTGAACACATAATAATCTGGCCACTCAGTACATATACTATATAATAAAAGGCTAATATGTGAATCATCCCTTCGACCAGGAGTTTGACCAGCAGGCAGGCCGGCCAACCGCCCATGTCCCCCTCCCACTGCCAGGCTGGCCAGACCCCACCCTTGCACAAATTCATGCACCACGCCTCTAATATATATATTTGTACACACATACACACACACTGAGTGGCCAGATAATTATGCATTCAGACATCAGTATATACCATGTCTATTTCCTAAGGTGACCAGACATCCCACTTTTGGCAGGACAGTCCCGATTTTTAACCATTTGTCCCACGTCCCACGACATTTTAAAAAACTTTTTTAAAACGCCGCGGGACAAATGGTTAAAAATCGGGACTGTCCCACCAAAATCAGGACATCTGGTCACCTTACCTATTTCCCCATGTAATCTACGTCCTACCCAGTATGAGCAGCTGGCTTACGGGGGAGGCGCAGAGCAAACCTGGATGACCTACAGCTCACTTGCCCGCAGGATCGGAATAAACGCTCACACCTGATTCAACCCTGTCTCTGCTTGATTGGCAGCCGGGACCCGCCGATTGTCCGGTTTCATGATAAACCTGTGAAGTGATCACCACCATCGAGCTCATCCCCGCGTCGTCACTCACGGGGCCGTCTCTGTGTGCCATGAACATGCGTAACATCTCCTCTTAGTGTTCCTCTGTTTTAACGCATCACTTACAAGTGCTCTGGCGTGACGGCCGTGTTCATGGCCAGAAGGACCTGCACCGCGTGTTTTGTGGGTGGAGATACACAGGTGTTACTTGCTTTTCTGTCCCATTTTCCCCAGCCCGTTACGGTTCTGGTCCTTTCATCGGAGGGGGGAAAAAACATTTTTTTAAATATACATTTTATTGATTTTGTACAGAGAGGAAGGGAGAGAGATAGAAACATCAATGAGAGTCATCGACCAGCTGCCTTTTGCACACCCCCCACTGGGGATATGCCCGCAACCAAGGTACATGCCCCTGACTGGAATCAAACCCGGGTCCCTTCAGTCCCCAAGCCGACGCTCTATCCATTGAGCCAAACCGGTCTCGGCTTTTTTTTTTTTTTTTTTAAATATACATTTTATTGATTTTGAAAAAAACATTTTTTTAAAACAGAAAATGCACCTGAGACAAAGTCGGAGGAAAATGAAAAAATGCTGCACAGTCCATCTCTTTCAAATGGCCAGAGCCGCCGAAACCGGTTTGGCTCATTGGATAGAGCGTCAGCCTGCGGACTGAAAGGTCCCGGGCTCGATTCCGGTCAAGGGCATGTACCTTGGTTGTGGGCACATCCCCAGTGGGGGATGTGCAAGAGGCAGCTGGTCAATGTATTTCTCTCATCGACGTTTCTAAAGCTGTCCCCCTCCTTTCCTCTCTGTAAAAAATCAATATATTTTTTAAAAGTTGGCCAGAGAATGTATCAAGTCCCAGATTCCTGAGCCCGTGAGCAGACAGGTTCCGGTGTGAAATCCGAGGGGCTCTGAGTCCAGGTTGAGCAGGCGGGGTGCCACCCGGCCTCTCCCCCTCGGTCCGAGCCACAGGCCCCTCTCTCTGAGCCGCCCCAGGAGTGGGGAGGGGGCCTGCGCTGCTGCTAATCCTGGGACAGTCGCCACATCACAGCCTGGCAGGCAGCACCCCGACTTCCAGGGCAAGTCCAGCGACATAAATACTGTGACCGACTCAGATGTCACCGAGGGCCAACTTGGCCTTTTGAAGTTTAGACAAACACGGATCAAACGCCCTGATTTCACAACCCGGAGTCCAGACTAACACGGCAAACACGGCCCGTCCTCACTCCCTCCCACAGGGTCCCACTCTGCCCCCCAGCGTGGGTGTCGCCTCCGGCCAGCTGCAGGTCAGCACCCCGTGCCCTCTGCCCTTTCCTCCGGATCCAGCCACCCAGGAAGTCCCGGGAAAGGATCGGTGAAGGCTGCGTGGTGAGTGCGGGCGCCGGGCTCCCTCTACGAGGGCTGGGGACACGGTCACGTGAAAGACCTCATGGGCCGCCCAAGGACACCCCCAAAAACTGATGCAGAAACATGGTACTGATCTATACTTGATAAGCAATTATTTCACCAGTAGATTACCCCTCTCTCTTTATGTGTTCTTTTCATGAATTGAACCGTATTGCCATCAATTTGAGAATCTAAAACACTTTGTTTTCACCCCAAAGTGTCCACCCATCCTGTCCCTCAAAGCAGAGAGCTGGGAGAAAATTCAGTATGGCCACCTTTGAGGACTTATTTTTTATTTTATTTTTTTTTAATATTTCAGAGCAGGAGTGAAAGAGAGAATCATCGACCGGCTACCTCCTGCACATCCCCCAATGCGGATCAAGCCCACAATCCAGACATGTGCCCTGACCGGGAATCAAACCATGACCTCCTGGTCGGTGATCAACCCCTGAGCCACCCCTGCTGGGCTGAGGACTCTTTTTTTTTTTTTTTTTTTAATATATTTTATTGATTTTTTACAGAGAAGAAAGGCGAGGGATAGAGAGTTAGCAACATCGATGAGAGAGAGACATCAATCAGCTGCCTCCTGCACACCCCCTACTGGAGATGAGCCCTCAACCACAGTACATGCCCTTGACTGGAATCGAACCTGGGACCTTTCAGTCCGCAGAACGACGCTCTATCCACTGAGCCACCCCAGCTGGGTTGAGGACTCTTGATTAGTAAATGGTAGTGGAGGCAGCTGCTGGGGGGCAGTGAGGCCCAGCCCCAAGCTGCCAGCTGGCCAGAGAGTAGCTCTCTCTGCGGCCACCAGGGGGTGCAGCGGCAAGAGCAGCAACCCCCCGGGCACTAACCATTCCCCCCACCCCCACCCCGTGACCCTCTCCTTCCACCTGTACCATCTCGGTAAGCTTCACCGGAGGCAGGTGCCTTTACTACCCCCGTTTTTACAGACGGGCGGGCACTGTCTTTGCTAAGTTTCCCAGCTGGAAAGTGGTGGAGCTGGATGGGAGCCCAGACACAGCCTACCCAGGCCCTGGCCTTTCAATCACCATCCCCTCCTCCCCCCACGGCCCCCTCCGACTGAGGAGGCCTGGGGATGGGAGGATGCCGGGGCAGGCCTGGCCGTGGGACAGCTGCAGTCCTTCGCCTCCTCTGCACCTTCCCCAGGGCCCTTGTCCTGCCAGCCTCTCTCTCTCCTCCCTCCCTCCCTCCCTCCCTCCCTCCCTCTCTCTCTCTCTCTCTCTCTCTCTCTCTCTCTCTCTCTCTCTCTCTCTCTCTCAGGGGCGCATGGGGGAGGGCTCATTGCACCACTCAGATCAGAAACTCCTCAAAAGCAGGCAGTGGCGCTGGCCCTGGGAGGCCCGGACAGGCCCCCATATGGTTGAAGGGAGCATCGTGCAAGCACGGACCTGCTGAACGCTTGTAACGCTTGTAACTTCACTGCACCAGCTCCTGGCGGCGGGGATCTGGAGGAAGGGGCACCTTTCACTAACTCCCACAGGGCAGGGGCCCTGGGCCTGGGCCAGCTGAGGGCGCAGCCAGCACCCAGGATGCCGGGCCCAGGGAGAGGGAGGCAGGGCGGGCGTGCGGAGCCTGGGGGCAGGTGCAGCCGCACCCAGCCCTGCGGCCCCGTCTGTACTGTACTTTCTGCTTCGGTCCTGGCCCCGGGCCAGGGGCCAGTGGCTACTGATTAACGGAGGCTGCCGGGCAGCGGTGTGCGGCTCTGACCGGGCACACAAACTTTCCAAAGTCAGATGTGGGTGAGGGGGCACCCGGCACAGAGGTTACGGACAGGCTGTGGGGGGTGAGGCGCTGTGGGCCCCGCCCCCGCGGTGTGTGACCTTGGACGAGTTATCTAACGTCTCCATTCCCACATCTGTGGGCTGGGGGTCGCCAGCGAGGCTCCCCACCCGTGGACCTGTTTCGGCCCCCCACCCCAAACCCACACCAGAAGAAATGTGGCTTTGTGTGTAAGACACTCTGCACAGTGTACCTGCACACAGACACCTGCTAAAGAACAAAGCAGCAGGGGGAGGGAGGCCCCGCTGCATCCAGGCAGCCCCAGCCTCCACACCCGGGAGGCCCGCAATCCTGAGGCTTTTAGGAACTCACAAAAATATCTGAATAACCTTCTGAAACCGGTTTGGCTCAGTGGATAGAGCGTTGGCCTGTGGACTGAAGGGTCCCAGGTTTGATTCCGGTCAAGGGCATGTACCTTGGTTGCGGTCACATCCCCGGGGGGGAGGGGGGGGTGCAGGAGGCAGCTGATCGATATTTCTCTCTCATTGATGTTTCTAACTCTATCCTTCTCCCTTCCTCTCTGTAAAAAAATCAATAAGATATATTTTTTAAATATATATCTATATTTGAATTACTTTATAAGATCAGAAGAAAAAAAAGTTCACTGATAATAAACGTATAATAATGAATCCAGTCTAAATTATGTTTATACCAACAGTTATAAAATATAACTATTTTTTATTTTATTTATTTATTTATTTTAATATATTTTATTGATTTTTTTACAAAGAGGAAGAAAGAGAGGGATAGAGAGTTAGAAACATCAATGAGAGAGAAACATCGATCAGCTGCCTCCTGCACACCCCCCACTGGGGATGTGCCCGCAACCAAGATACATGCCCTTGACCGGAATCGAACCTGGGACCTTTCAGTCTGCAGGCCAACGCTCTATCCACTGAGCCAAACCGGTTTCAGCTATTTTTTAAATATTTTTTCTATCTTATTGGTTTTTTTACAGAAAGGAAGGGAGAGGGACAGCTTTAGAAACATCGATGAGAGAGAAACATTGATCCTCCTGCACACCCCCTACTGGGGATGTGCCCAAAACCAGGGTACATGCCCTTGACCCGAATCAAACCTGGGACCTTTCAGTCTGCAGGCCGATGATCTATCCACTGAGCCAAACCGGTTAGGGCTTTAATATATTTTTATTGATTTCAGAGAGAGAGAGAGAAACATCAACGATGAGAGTAAATCATTGATCAGTGCCTCCTGCACGCCCCCACACTGGGGATCGAGACTGCAGCCTGACATCCTGGTTCATAAGTGGACACTCAACCACTGAGCAACTCTGGCCGGGCTAAAATATAACTTTAAATAATGTTTCTAGAGGAAGAGAGCTATGAAGGCAGAAGTGCCCAGGGCCCTGAGCCCTGGAGTCATCGGACGCCCCAAAGGTAAGGTGATGTCTGGGCACCTTACCCAAAAGCCTCTCCTCCGGGAACTCCAGTCTCCTTTGCACGTCACAGTGAGCCCAGCCTGTCCCTCTCTGAGGGCACAGTCCAGGACAGGTTCTCCTCAGCTGTGCCTAGGAGCACACACACACACCCCCACACACACACCCCTCAGCCCACCGTTTCCTGCCCTCCACAAGGGGTTTGTCCAGGAGGGCCGTGGGAAGCAAACGGGACATTGGACGGTCGGGGCCTTGACCGTGGCCAGCCAGCCAGCATGGACCCAGCGGCCTGGTTCTGGGTTTACCTGGCCGAGCTCAGATTCAGACTCTCGTCGGGAAAAGAGAAAACTTGGCACAGGGAGACTCAGACAAACCAGTCTGACCAGAGCTCTGGCGGCTGCCCGGGCTTATAAATAACCGGCCTGGCCTGGCCCGCCCCGGTGAGCAGCGGTACAGTCCGTCCCCTCGGCCTCTGGGAGCTGTTCACTGCGGGAGGGGCGGGGGGGGGGGTAATAGAGCGGGGCCCCCACCCCCCGCACAGAGGGAGAAGGAGGGCGCAGAGGGAGGCAGATGACTTCCCCGTGCACTTGCACTTGCTCAGACCTGACAGATGGACCAGCTCCCTGGAGGGGAGAGGTCACAGGGCTCAGGTGTCCCCCAGAGCCCTGCACCCCAAACCCACACCTGTTTACTTATCGTTTAATGGGTTTGTTTGGTTGGTTTTTGGTTGGGGGAGATTTTCTGATTTGTTTGTTTGTTTAACTATCTTGTTATCTATTATTATTATTTTTTTTAATCCTTTCCCAAGGATTTTTTCCCCTTGGTATTTTACATATATATATATTATTGATTTTTTATAGAGAGGAAGGGAGAGGAGAGAGCTAGAGAGCTAGAAACATCGATGGAAGAGAGACATCGACCAGCTGCCTCTTGTACACCCCACACCAGGGATGTGCCCGCAACCAATGTACATGCCCTTGACCGGAATCGAACCTGGGACCTTCCAGTCTGCAGACCGACGCTCTATCCACTGAGCCAAACCGGTTTTGGCTCCCCTTGGAGAGAGGGAGTCAAAGAAATATCCCTGTGAGAGAGACACATTGATTGGCTGCCTCCTGCACGCGCCCCAACCAGGGCCCGGGTCAGAGAGGTATATGCACTTAGCCAGAATCAAACCGGGGACTCTTGGGTCCATGGGCCAATGGTCTAACTGCTGAGCAACCAGCTAGGGCTTATTTGTTTTTTGTCAATCCTCACCAAGAATATTTTTTCCCCATTGATTTTTAGAGAGAGTGGAAGGGCTGAGGGAAGAGAGAGAGAGAGAGAGAGAGAGAGAGAGAGAGAGAGAGAGAGAGAGGGATTGGTTGCCTCCCACAGGAGCCCCAGCCAGGCCAGGGATCAAGCCTGCAACTGAGGTATGTGCCCTTGACCGGAATCGAACCCAGGACCTCTCCATCTGCAGGCCAAACCTCTCCACTGAGCCAAACCGGCTAGGGCAGGATATGACATCTCTTAGCTCCTCCAGCAGCAGACCGTTTTTCCTCCAGGAGTGAGGGGGAAAACCCTGGATCACCTTCTTGCATTCTTACATCCAAGTTACCGAGAACGCTGTGAGAGGCGGCGTACAGGGAGCTCAGCCAATGAGCGGTCAGAAAAGCGGTTTCCTCTGCAGCTCACGCGCAGAGGCCGTGTGTGCGTGTGTGTGTGTGTGTGTGTGTGTGTGTGTGTGTGTGTGTGTGTGTTGGGGGGGCATGCTCTGAGCCTTGCTGGTCGTGACTGTTAAAGCATCCCGGACAAATTTGCATATTACCTCTTTATATAAGTAGATATAAATAGGTTATATATACATATATATACATATATATGTGTGTGTATATGTGTGTGTGTGTGTATATATATATATATATATATATATATATTAGCTCTCTGTCTGGACACAGCCTTCAGGAGTCTTTTTTTTTTTTTAAATCCTCACCTGAGGATATTTTTTTCCATTGCTTTTCAGAGAAAGTGGAAGTGGGGGGAGGAAAAGGAAAGAGAGAGAGAAGAGAGAGATTGGTTGCCTCCCCCACTTGCCCTGGCTGAGGTCAGGGAACGAACCGTAACCCAGGTATGTGCCCTTGACTAGAAATCGAACCGGAGCCCCTTCATTGTGCAGGCCAACGCTCCAACCACTGAGCACCCCGGCCGGGGTGATCCCGGGGACTTAAAAGGCTCAGTTCGGTGAATCACAAAACCTCTTCCTTTCCGCTCAGACATCTGAAACCATCCGTTTTGCGTGCATTGGTTGCTCCAGGGCAGGAATGCTGGCAAATGGGTAAGTAGATGTCACAGGTTACAGATGACTCAGAGGACGCAGACACATTTCCTATTACAAACGCCCTTCCGCTGAGCGCCCTAAACCAACAGCGATGTTCCCCCCACAGTCACAGAGGCCAGAGTCCAACCCCAAGGCGTCCGAGGGCCAGTCCCTGCAGAGGCTCCAGGACGGGCCCTGCTCGCTACCTCCAGCCCCAGGGGCTCCCTTGGCTGGTGGCGCATCCCCCAGCCTGGCTGTCTCTGTCCGTGTCTCTCCTCTCCCGTCTCTTACAAGGACACTGGTCCCTGGGTCAGGGCCCCTCTGGATAACCCGGGCGGCCTCATCTCCAGATCCTTAACTCCACCCCATCTGCAAACCCTTTGTCCGGACAAGGTCACGTCCCCAGGTTCTGCGTGGAAATAGTTGGGGAGGGGCCACCATTCAACCCAGCACAGGTGAGTTAGTGGAGAAAATGGCCCTCGCTGGTCTGTCTCAGTGGATGGAATGTCAGTCTGTGGATTGAGGGGGCCCACGGTTCAATTCCGGCCAAAGGCACATGCCCAGGGTGTGGGCTCCATCCCCAGTGGGGGCGTGCAGGAGGCAGCCGATCAATAATTCTTTCATCACTGATGTTTCTATCTCACTCTCCCTCTCCTTTCCTCTCTGAAATTAATTTTTTAAATTGTTTTTCAGGTGAAAATGGTGGAAGGGGCACTAGCACCAGCTGCTTGAAGGACCCATCTGGTGGCAGGCAGGGAGACGGGCTCCAGGAAATACGAGTGCCCGTTGGCCAGTAAGGGGCGAGGAGGCTGAAGGCAGGGCTGGCATCTGAGCACGAACACGTTTTCTGCAGTTGCCCTGACAGCCCACCTCCCCGTGACCCCTGTGCCGGATCACCCTCTGTGTCTGTGCGTGTGACACTCAGATGCGCCTCTGGAACGATTGCCTTGGCTGCCTCGCGGCTGTTTCCTAACCCTGCCACCCGCCTGCCTTTGCTCTGGCATTGGACGCGGCCTCTCCTGGGGCAGGGCAGCGGGCCGCAGACGCCGCTGAATTCCTGCCACTTGCAAAACCGTCCCGGGTTCCGATCCCAAGTCCGGGTCTTAGAGCGGAAAGGAGGCTGGGACAGGTGTGACCGTGGGTGTGTGCGGCCTGCTTCCTGTTGGCTTCCCACAGCCTGAGAGCCCTCCTCCTGCCCGCAGCCCAGAGGGGGTTGTCCTGAAAGTAACTCTAAATGGGCCTGCGAATCCACACAGGTGACACCTCCCTGTGTAAGGATGACTAAGGTAAATAAACACCAGTGCCTGAACGCCATCAGCAAGGGTCTGTTTTGTTGTTTTGTGTGCTTGTTGCTGTTTTGTGTGCTGCTGTTGTTCATCCTCACTCAAGGATATGTTTTTTCCATTGGATTTTAGAGAGAGTGGGAGAGAAGGGAGGGTGGGGGTGGGGGGAGACATTGATTGGTTGCCTCAAGTTCAAAGTTTCTTTCATCTCCCAAAGGAGTTGCATCGATGAGGCTGGGGCTTAGAGAGTGGCAGTCAGGGAAAGGCAGATGGAGAGATGGAGGCTCACCTCATCCTCAGGAGCTCCAGGTGGTGGTGGTGGGGGGGCAGACTCAGACTCTCCGTGGGGTGGGAGGGTTCCCACCTTCATCGAGAAGAAGTGACCTAGGACGGACAGCATATCAGCAGCGACCAGGAGGCTGGATGTTCTGAGGGTCCCTTCCCAATGTCTGGGCATCAGAAGACCCTCAGGCTCCACAGGTGGGAAGGCAGGAGCCGCAGTGGCTTTGAGGCCTGACAAGGCACTTCCTGTCTGTGCCAAGGACAGGGCCCCTGGACTTAGGGAAGATTGTTGTGAGCTGAACTCTGCCCCTCCAAAACCCACATGTGGAAGTCCCAGCTCCTAGCCCCTCAGTACGTGTCTGGGGAAGGGGCCTGGAAGATGTGATTAGGATCAAATGAATCCGGATGGGCGGGCCCTAAGCCAACGGGACTAAGAAGAGAGAGACACTGGGGATGCACACACAGGGAGACCACCGCGTGAGGCCCCAGAAAAGCTACACTTGCCAGCACCTTGACCGTGAACTTCCAGCCTCCAGGATGAGATGGCTGCAAAGCTGAGCATTGGGACTGCTCAGAACGTGTGTGGAGCCCTGGGTTACAATACTGGCCACAAAGCCATTAATGGTGTCGCTCCTCTGTGGCACCTGGCAACCCAGCATTGCTTATCTATCAGGGCGATGGATGGATGGATGAATGGTGAACAAAGCTGCCCTAGCCGGTTTGGCTCAGTAGGTAGAGCATCAGCTTGTGGACTGAAGGGTCCCGGGTTCAATTCGGATCAAGGGCATGTGCCCAGGTTGCAGGCTTAATCCCCAGTAGGGGGTGTGCAGGAGGCAGCGGTCAATGATTCTCTCTCATCTTTGATGTTTCTATCTCTCTCTCTCCCTCTCCCTTCCTCTCTGAAATCAATCCTATATAATAAAAGCCTAATGTGCTAAGTGTCTGGTTGTCCAGTCAGCTGTTCAACCAATCAAAGCATAGTATGCCAATGATATGCTAAGGACGCTCAACCACTCGCTATGACATGCACTGACCACCATGGGGCAGATGTTCTGACTGGTAGGTTAGCTTGCTGCTGGGGTCTGGCCTATCGGAACTTAACGAGAAAGGATGGACACACCCTGGAGTGCTCCTGTGGTCCCTCCCCAGCTGGCCAACCTCCCACGTCCCTCCCCAGCCCAGATGGTGCGCCGGTGGGGTCCTTCGACCTGGCCTGCACCCTCTTGCAATCCAGGACCCCTCAGGGGATGTCAGAGAGCTGGTTTCGGCCCAATCCCGCAGGCCAGACCACGGGACCCCACTGGTACATGAATTCGTGCACTGAGCCTCTGGTAAAAATATATTTTAAAAAAAGAAAGAGAGAGTGAACAAACAAGAGATTTAAATAATACATTTAATCCTGAACTTCCAGCCTCCCGGACTGTGAGAAAATAAATGTGGTTTGAGCCCCCCAGACTGTGGGACCTTGTTAGGGCTGCCCTCGCAGACGGAGACACCAGGCAATCCAACATTCCCAGCTGCCAGCACAGGGAGGCAGTGCCACCCTGAGCAGAGCTCGCTCGGTGGCTGCTGGGACGGTTTCCTGAAGCCTGGACTCATCCCGTCAGCACAGCCCCTCCCTCCCATCGCCCCCTCCCCCCTTCCTTCCAGAAGTCTGCAGGGGCCATGACCATCACGTCCTGTCCCAGGCACTAGTGCAGCCTGGATCCTGAGCCACAGCATTTAAATCTCTGTGAGCCCGGCCAGGATGGCTCAGTGGTTGAGCATCGACCCACAAACCAAGAAGCCCCCTGTTTCGGGCTCATGCGTGGGTTGTGGGCTCGATCCCCAGTAGGGGGCGGGCGGGCGGGAAGCAGCTGATCCATGTCTCTCTTATCGATGTTTCTATCTCTTTTTCTCATCAGTGTTTCTATTTCTCTATTCCCTCTCCCTTCCTCTCTAAAAAAATAATCAATAAATATGTATTTAAATCTCTTGCTTGCCCCTTCTTTCTTTTTTTTTTTTTTTTTTTTTTTTTTTAAATATATTTTATTGATTTTTGTACAGAGAGAATGGGAGAGAGATAGAGAGTCAGAAACATCAATGAGAGAGAGTCATCGATCAGCTGCCTCTTGCACGCCCCTTCTTTCTTTCTTTTTTTCTTTCATTCATTCCTTCACCAGATGTGTATGCAATGCTGTGTTGCGAGGAGCCACAGAGAAGCGACATCTTAATGGCTTTGTCTAAAGACCCAGACATTTCCATCCCGATGCTTTCCAGATATCACGAAATATTATTCTCCTGTGCTTCTCCTCCGATCACGTAAAAAGGTCAAAAGCACTCTTAGCTCCCAGGCCATATGAAAACAGGCCCACAGGCTGTCGTTTGACAACCCTTATTCTAAAAAATTAAAAATAAAATCCATTAAGCTAGGTGTATCCTACAGACTCTGAGTCTAACTGATGGGTTGGTTTTTTTTTTTTTGCTTCAAACCTTGTTGATGGATATAATTCCTGCTGTCAAATCTGAGCTATAAAAAACGAAGTTCAGAACATCGACCCATGAACCTGGAGGTCACAGTTCCCAGGTCAGGGCACATGACCCCCAGTACAGGGCGCGCAGGAAGCAGCCAATCAATCATTCTCTCTCATCATAGATGTTTCTATCTCTCCCTCTCCCTTCCTCTCTCTGAAACCAATAAAAACAAATATATTTTTTAAAAAGTTAAGAAAGACACTCTCCATGTACCCCGCCTCCACCCCTCCCGGAGTCGGTCCTGGGATGCAAACACGCACTCAAAGTCACTTTCCCAGAGTCCGCCTCGCTCAAGACATGTGAGCTGTGACCAAATCGGCCATCCAGGAACAGCGTGCCCTCCAGTTCTGGGCATGGGAGAGTGACCCGTGACGCCCGCGGTGCCCGGGCCGGACACCAGGGTGAGGGCGGTGAGAGGCTGGCTGTCCCCGTGCTTGTCCAAGAAGCTCTGGCAGCGCCGGCGTGTCCTGGAGCCTCCGCCGGAGCGGGAGGGGACGGGGGAGGGAGCACCCGCAGCACAGCGAGGCCCCCCCACACCCCTTTGCCCCGAACCGGGTGCGTGTGGAGCCTGCCCACGCCTGCGGGGGATCCCGGTCCGTGTACAACAAAAGCACTGACACCACCCTCTCCAGGGAGACCCGGCCTGACCCCCACAGGATGTTTTCAGGAATTCTCTGTATTATTTCCAAGGTCACGGGGTGACAGACGGAGCCGGCCTGCTTCTCCCTGCAGGTTCCCAAGAGGGGCTGGGAGGCCTCTGTCTGACGTGTGTTTCCTGGGCGGAAGGGCCGAAGGGAAAAGCATGTAAACAGAGCGGCCGCCGGGGACAGCAGCCGCGGGAGCAGTCGGGTCAGCTGGGGCTGGGGACAGGCCGGGGCTGGGACAGACTGGGGCTGGGACAGGCCGGGGCTGGGACAGACTGGGGCTGGGACAGACTGGGGCTGGGGACAGACTGGGGCTGGGACAGGCCGGGGCTGGGGACAGACGCAGCCAGGGCCCCACGGGGAGGGGAGGTCTGAGGTAAGTCTCTGAGCACAGCGTGTCCGAAGGCCTAGAGGCCTGGAGGAGGGCCCCAGCCCCGAGGCAGAAGAGTCTGGAACTGCCGCCAGGGGCAGGCTGTGCCCTGGAAAGGGGGGCTCGAGGATGGGGACCCTGCAAAGCCGTGGCTTCTGCTGGGCCTGTCTCTCCCCCCCGCAGGACCAAACACTGCCACGGACCCCCCTCGGCCAGCGCCCAGAGTCCCGGCGGGCACGTCCCTGGCAGGCCCCAGGGCTTCCTGAACCCGTTCCGGGCGGCGGGGACCGGGCAGCGTGTGGGAGCCAGGGGTCAGCCTCGTGTCCCTTGGAGGGACGTGCTGAGCTGCTCCCACAGCCTCCCCGGGTGCCAGCGGGATCTGGCCTGATGCCCCCACAGTGGGCACAGCTCATTACCCTCCTTCACGCCTTCGTCCCGTCCCTCACCTCCCTGCAGCCAGGACCCCCTCCCTCGGACAATCTAGCTGCCCGGCCTCGCCAAGGCCACGCTTGGGGGACAGCCCAGGCTCAGGCAGCTTTTGGGTTTGGATCTCTCTGGCTCACCGAGGCGCTGACACACACACCAGCTCCCCTTGGCTCCCTCACAGCGCGGGCCACCTGCTCCGTCCTCCTGGAGGCCAGTACACAGACACTTTCCCCATAATCTCCGCTGGGAAAGGTTTCAAGTCTGCCCTTCGCTGAGGCTGTGGCCCCTGAGGCCGCCCTCCATCCCTCCTCACCCCCCGCACCCCTATTCCCTCAACCACCTCCAAAGGGGATGCTAGAGACTAAAGCCCTCAGCTGTCACAGCACCCCGCTGTTTCCCCTCGGCGCAGACACGAGGAATGACTGCGTGTCCATCCGTCTCTGCTTGTGGGTGGTCTCCCCCCTGCAACCTGAGCTCCCTGAGGGGTGGGGCCGCTGCCTGTCCTCACCTGAGACCCCAGTGTCCGCCCGGAGGAGCTGGTGTGGAAGCTGGGAAAATGGACCCGGTTTTCCATGGTTCAGTGGCCCCATGAGCCCGAACTGGTTCTGGCCTAGCAATGAACCCACGGGGCCATGTCCCTGCCGGTCACTCTCCAGCGAGGACTGGGGGGCGCTGGGACCGCAGGTGTGGGGGGATAGGATGAGGAACCCATCAGTTCCTCCATCGGAGTGTCATGTAGATGATGTTCCAGAATGTTCTGGAAAATGAGCTGCAGATAGAAATAGGGGAGGATGCCATCTCGATGGCCTTTACCGTGTGGGACCAGACGGGGCCACCTGGAGAGAGAGAGGCCCCACCTCCGTGCTGGGGAGCGAGGCAGCCTGAGTGTAGGGACCACGCAGTTCAGCGCTTTGCCACCTCCCAGCCCATGTCCTTCGGGGGGCTTCCGGGCATCACAGGAGGAGCATGGGGTGGGGAAGGGGAGACGTGGGGCCCTCTTACCTCTGCCCCTGACCAGCTGGGCACTCAGCACAGTGCTGCTCGGTAAATGCCAGTGGGCACCTACTTATCCACTAAACAGCATCCCGGCCGTGTGGGTAGGACACTGCCCTTGTCCTGGGAGCCCACCGTCGATGGGAGAGGCCTGGAGGCTGAGTCCCAGGGGAGCGGAAGGGGCTTCTTTCTCACTTGGAGAGAAGGCGTGTGGGAGACGCTGGGTGAAGTCAGCATCTGAAGCCCCTTTTCCTAAAGGAGGCAGGTGAGGCTCAGAGACGGCAGGTAACTGGCTCCCCATCACACAGCCTGCAGGTGGTGGGCACACAGGGGCATGCTCGGCTCTCGCTCGCTTTGCCGGAGCGATACCGAGAACCTCTGATTCCGAGAACCCCAAAACCTGTCTCTCTCCCCCTCCCCAGCCTTCCTGCCCCGCCCTGTAGCAGACCCACAAATCAGCACGGGTGGGTGATGGGGCTGCCGGGGGAAGGCGGCTTTCAGGGCAGCTTCACGTGAAAGCGAGAGGGGGAAGACTGAGGAGGTCCCTTCTGCTCAGAGCCTCTAATCCAGTGGGCTGGGGCCCAGACGCTGGAGCCGAGGCCGCTGCACCTCAGTCTGCTCATCTGTAAAATGGGGACGGTTATAATGGACTCCACCTGGAGGGCCGTTGGGACGGTCGAGTGCGTCACAACAAGCACAGGCTCCGTGAACGAGGTCAGCTCGGATTCTGGGTCCCTTTTGCACGCCGGTCCCCTCCCCCCGTCCTGGGCCCAGAGCTGCAGCCTGGCTCTGCCCCACTTTCACCTCGGCAGTGCCAGGCCTGCAACCTGAGCCAGCTCCTCCGGGAGGGCAGCAGCTGGGCTAACGTCCAGAGGCTAGCAGATCCCTCCCAGTCCTCTGAAGGGGCCTGGTTCTGCCTCCCGGGGGTGGGGGGCAGCCCAGAAAACAGCCCACTGCAAAGTGGGTTCAAATTCCAGAACCTTCTGGAGAGTGAGCCCAGAGAACAGCCCACTGCAAAGTGACCCCTCCCACCTGGGAGCTGTGCCACTCTTTGTCTCTTTTATTTATTTATTTTTAATTTTTTATTGCTTTTTCACAGAGAGGAAGAGAGAGGGATAGAGAGCTAGAAACATCAATGAGAGAGAATCATTGTTCAGCTGCCTCTTGCGCACCCCCTACTGGGGGTGTGCCCACAACCAAGGTACATGCCCTTGACCTGAATCAAACCCTGGACCTTTCAGTCCACGGGCCGACGCTCTATTCGCTGAGCCAAACCGGTTTCGGCCTGTTTATCTCTGTTAGAGCTTGTTGCACTTCCTTTTACACGAAACCGAAGCTCCACGGAGGCAGGCCCCTATAAAGTTCGCCGGCTCTGACTGCCCCCGCCATGCCCGGGTTTGCAGCAGAGCAGGGGCAAATGAGTATTGTTTGCATGAATGAATGTATGAATGAATGTGTGAATGAATGAAGGGTGTCTACCCCAGCCCCTCAGCAGTTGGAGGCTGTGGGCCCAGACACCACTGCCTCTCCCTTTGGGGTGGGCACCTCCATGTAGTTGCCCCTAACACGGCACCCCTCAAGCTCAGAGCATCAGCGCTGGGTACCAGGCTGAGAAGAACGGCGGGCATCTCCCCAGGTCAGGGCCACACCTGTGGACAGGAACCCAGACCCCCTTCTCAAGGTCTCCTGCCCAGTGGCCTTGCCCACTGCCAGTCACCTCCACCAGTCAGTGTGGCTCACATCCTATTGAGGGGCCGGGAAGTCCGGAGCATCCCAATCAGACTCATTCTTGGCAATTTCTCAGGTGGAGGCACCATTACTTTACCTTACCCTCACCACGACCTGGAGGCAGGTACGGTTAGCCCTTCTCCTGAGATGTGAAGGAACTTGCCCAAGGTTCTGGCATTTGAACCCACGGGGCCTGATTCTGGGGTGGGTGTGATGAACTCTGCCCCAGCGTGTGGTCCAGCGCGCCCTCTCCGCAGGCAGGGGCGCCGGCTCAGCTTCTCCGGAGCTCGGGTTGCTCCTTGGTAGAAGGGGAAACTCAGAGGCCGTGGCTGCTGGGAGGCTGGAATGAGGTAATTCTGGACCGGGCTATGGTGCGTGTTCTTCTCACCATGCCCACCATGGCTCTGCCACCTCAGGCAGCGCGCTCAGCCTGGCCACCTGGGCGAGAGGAGACGCACCTCGCAAGGGCGACGGCGGAAGGAAATGAACCACCATTCCGAGGTCCCTCCAAAAACCCCGAAAACTGGCAGAGAACCTGACCGAACGGCTGCACCTCATTTGGTGGCAACCCTTGACCTTGCCTGACGGTGAGGCTATTGACAGGGTGTTCTATTATTTTTTAAAAATATATTTTTATTGATTTCAGAGAGGAAGGGAGAGGGGAGAGAGAGAGAGAAACATCAATGATGAGAATCATCGATCAGGTGCCTTCTGCAAGCTCCCCACTGGGGATCAAGCCTGAAACCTAGGCATATGCCCCTGACTGGAATCAAACCCGGGACCCTTCCGTCACAGGCCAACGCTCCATCCCTGAGCCACAGCCGCCAGGGCTACAGGTGCTTTGGAATCCCTCACCGCGTGACTGTTCACAACCGTGTGTGCTTGACGGCGGAGCGCCGCCCTGGCCGGGGTGTCCTGTTGAAGTGTGCACACCATTTGATGTCTCTGCCATTGTCAGAACGACTCTGGGTTGTGAAACACAGGCTTTGGCTTTGGATACGAGAGTGTGCTGAGAGCATCCGCCACCCCAAACTGGCATACAGCAGGTGCTCAATAAATAACAGCCATCCTTCTGTTAGGATAACGCATGTCCTTCGCCTTTCTCTCCAGCCCACTCTGCTTTTCCACATTGGAAACAAGAGTTCTTGCCCTGACCAGTTTGGCTCAGTGGATAGAGTGTTGGTCTGTGGACAGAAAGGTCCCAGGTTTGATTCTGGTCAAGGGCATGTACCTTGGTTGTAGGCATATCCCCAGTAGGAGGTGTGCAGGAGGCAGCTAGTCAATGTTTTTCTCTCATCAGTGTTTCTAACTCTCTATCCCTCTCCTTTCCTCTCTATAAAAAAATCAATAAAATATTTTTTTAAAAGAGTTCTTGTGCATTTTGGTGGATTCTAATAGATATTGGTGAGAATTTGGTAAAACACCACACATACACACACACACACATACACACACACACACTCACACTCACACACACGGCTATGTGTTCAGTACTGGCCACGGGCAGGGGCCTACACCCGTTAAGTGTCCTCAGTCTGTGCAGCTGGGTGGGGAAGCCCTCTGCCAAGGCATTCCCCCTGTTCAAATCCCAGCCCCACCATCTCCCAGCCAGGCCCGCTGTGTGCCTTCCCCCTGCCACCGAAAACAGGGACGCAATCACAGGTCCAATGGAGGAATCCTGGAAGGACTTAGGACAGTGCCCGGCGTGTGGTAAGTGTCAGCAGACTTATTATTAACAACCCTCACTCTGAAGTATGAACCACAGCTCACCTGGTTGTCCAGGTGGGGCAACTGAGGCATGGGGAAACTGAGTAACTTGGCCATTTGGCAGGAGAACCCTATGCTATACGGCCTCCCAGAAGCTGGGACAAAAGGGAGACGGGGAAGGAAGGAGGAGAAAAGGAAAAAGGCATCGTCTGCCTTGGGCAGCCAGAGAGTCCAGCTACAAGTGTCATCGCTTAACACTGAGTGACCCTCAGTGCCAAGCATTAGTCAAAATATATTGGAAACATAAGTCTGGGCCTCTCTCTCCCTTAAAAAAAAAAAAAAAAAAAAAAAAAATATATATATATATATATATATATATATATATATATATATATATAATTTTTTTTAATTGATTTTTTTACAGAGAGGAAGGGAGAGGGACAGAGAGCTAGAAACATCAATGAGAGAGAAACATCGACCAGCCGCCTCCTGTACACCCCCCACCAGGGATGTGCCCGCAATCAATGTAGATGCCCCTGACCAGAATTGAACCCGGGACCCGTCAGTCCACAAGCTGACACTCTATCCACTGAGCCAAACTGGTTTCAGCATCTCCCTTTAAAATATATATATATATATATATATATATATATATATATATATATTTTTTCTTTTTTAAAATTTATTTCAGAGAGGAAGGGAGAGGGAAAGAGGAAAAAAAAAATCAATGATGAGAGAGAATCTTGATCAACTGCCTCCTGCATGCTCCACACTGGGGATCGAGCCCACACCTGGGCATGTGCCCTGACCTCAATGGAGCCATGACTTCCTCATTCATAGGTCGATGCTCAGCCACGGAGCCACGCCAGCTGGGCCAGGCCTCTTGAATTGACATTTCACCGAAGGTGCTTTCCTTCTAAGAAATGGTCAGGGAAATGGGTGCTGGGCAGGGGCTGACAAAGACTGAGAAAACAGGTTCCTGTGTAAGACGGGAGAGAGAGCCGGGCAGGCTGAGCGTGGTGGCGTGCAGTCAGGCCACACAGGCCTTCCGAATGCAGAAGGCTCCGCCTCAGAGCCTCGTGGAGACTGTCACTGCTCTTGCCAATTTTTCAGCTGAAACAGCATCAAACTTTCAAAAAATTAAGATCCTCAGAAAAGGGACCAGCTTTCAAGATGACGAATGTGACCCCAAGAGTCCCCTCCAAACAGGACCAATTCTATGTAAAAATTCCTTCAGAGGGCCTACCAGGCCTTGTGGAACCGTCTCCGTATCTCAGAGAGCAGCGGGGATGAGTGAGCGTGTAGATGGCCACGTAGGGAGAAAGGGCACACAAGATCGTATTTCCTTGTCAGATGAGCTCTTTATGCAATGCCAGAGGAGCTGAGACAGTATAGGTCATGGCTGTCTGAAAAGAAATTGGGAAGGCTGGAAATATGGCGTATCTCTGTATATAAAAGGCTAATATGTAAAGTGTCCCGTTGGGAGTTCAACCAGGAGACCAGGAGTTTGATCACTCACTATGACGTGCACTGACCACCAGGGGGCATTGAGGAATGAAGGCAGGTCCCAGCTGGCAGCTGGCAACTGGGGGAGGAAGGCCTCAGTCAGCCCTGATTGCCAGCCAGGCCCAGGGACCCTACCTGTGCACAGATTTCATGCAGCGGGCCTCTAGCTGTTAGATAACAGCATGTACCTCTCACCTGGGTGCAATTAGAGGAATACAGGCAACTTCATTTAAATAGCAGTAGACAGGCCTTTGAGAACTCAGGAGAACGAGCCATAACAGACACCAGAACCAAGTCTCTGCTAGGACCTAGGTATCTTTCCCAATGGCTCCAACAGTCAGAGAAGCATACGGCTGCAAACAGCATTAAAGCAGCCTGGCCAGGGTGGCTCAGTGGTTGAGCACCAAGAGGTCACTGGTTCAATTCCTAGTCAGGGTGCATGCCCAGGTTTTGGGCTCCATCCCCAGTACATTAAAGCAGTTCTGATTTATAAAACACACACACACACACACACACACACACACACACACACACAAATAAACATTTCTGCTTTTCCTGAGAGCTGTTTAAGAAATTGGAAAGTAATTTCAAACATTGGATCTTTGTGACTTTTCAGCCATTGTTCTGTATCAGTTGAATTTTTAAAATATATATACATATATTATTATTTTTTTTAATCAATCTTTATTGTTCATATTATTACAAAGGTTCCTCATTTCTTCCCCCCTCCACCAGGTTCCCACCCCACCCTCCGCCCCCTCCCCATCCCCCATTGTCCTCATCCATAGGTGCAGTTTATGTTCAGTCTCTTCTTCCCTCCCTTTCCCCAATAGTAAATCCCTTTTCAGATAGTAAATCAGTTACTTAGCATTTTCTCATATCAATAATACCTCCACATGCCCAATGATACACTTCACACAAAAGACATTTCCCAATAGGTCCACCAGCCTCATCCAGGCCCCACCCAAGGCACTCACAGATCAACACCCCAGCCCTATACTAACTCAACACATCCAGATCTAAGCCTTCATCACTTGATTCAGGAGACCCTCAAGTTCCCACGAAAGTTTCCAGCCATGTCTGAAAAGCAGCCATGGGGCAGAGGCAGGCAAGGAGCGAGCTGTTCTGGGCCTGGCTGCTCAGGGCTTGGCCTCTGTTGCTCTGGTTCATTCCACAACCAGCTGCTCCGGGTCTGGTCACTGCCGCTCCCAACCTAGTTGCTCTGGACTTGGCTGCTGCTGCTCCGGGCCTGGCCGCTCCCAGCCTGGCAGCCGCTGCTCCAGGCCTGGCCGCACCCGACCCGCCTGCTCCCCCGGGCCTGGCCGCTCCCAGCCTGGCAGCCGCTGCTCCAGGCCTGGCCGCACCCGACCCGGCTGTTCTGGGCCCGGCTGCCCCGGGCCTGGCCGCTCCGAGCCTGGCCACTCCCAACCTGGATGCTCTGGGCTTGGCTACTGCTGTTCTGGGTCTGGCTGCTCCCGCCCCGGCTGCTCTGGGCCCGGCTTCTCCGGGCCCGGCCACTCCGAGTCTGGGTGTTCCTGGAGTGGCCACCCTGGGCTTGGCCGCCTCCGCCTCATGCCTGGCTGCCACAGCCCCAGGTCTGGCTACTCCAGTGCTGGCTGTTGATGCTCTGGTTCTGGCTGTTGCTGCTCTGGGGCCTGGCTGCTGCTGCTCCGGGCCTGGCTGCCACTGCCTTGTGCCTGGCCACTCTAGGCCTGGCCGTCGCTGTTCCAACATTCTGTCCTTTTTTTTTTTTCTTTTTTCTTTTTAAAACTCATTTATGTTGCAATGTTGACTGGTGAGTTGAGTTCTGACTTAGTCTTTGATTTTTCAAGATCTTCTTTGTATTCTTTCTTAAGTAATTTTACTATTTTTTGCTCTCACTTGATTTCTTCACATTGAGAACTTCTTTGGTTTCTTCCTCCTTGTCCTGGAAGCTCAGCAGGTTGGCCTGTGGCACCCCTTTGTTCTCCGCGGGCTCCTGCGCTGCTTCAGCCTGTTGCCGGGAAGGCGCCGCCCAGGAAGCAGCCCCCCGCCTTGGCTCCATTGCCCGAGCTCAGTGGTCAAAGGCTCAGGGGCACCCACGCCCCCAGGGGCCCCGTGGCCCGCCTCCTTGCTGGTGCCCGGTTGGCTGGCGTCCGGTTGGCTGGAGTCCGGCAGGGGCTTCCGCTCCCCTCCGCGTTCCCCCAGCCTGGAGCTTTTTTTCTCCTTCCCACTAGGGGAGTCCAGCATCAGAGTCAACAGACTGTCCTCTGAGCGCAGTTTGCGCGAGTCCCACAGACTGTCCTCTGCGCACAGTTTGCCCGAGTCCCGGGGGCCCGGCCTTTCGCCGCTCTCCCCGGACTCCACCTCACAGTCCCGTCTCCCTCTGCCTGAGCCTGGGTCCCCAGGGATTAGCCCAGAACTGGGGTTCGGAGCAGACAGGACTGAGGCTCAGCGCCGCCGGAGGTCTTGTTTCTTCCGGCTAGGGTAACCCAGCATCAGAGTCAACAATCAGTCCTCTGTGCGCATTGCGCGCGACTCCCGGGGCCCAGCTTTTCGCCGTTTTTCCGCCTCACGGCCCCGTCTCCTCCCACCGGAGCCTGGGTCCCCAGGGTCTGGCCCATAACTGGGGCTTAGCGCTGCCGGTTCGGGGGTTCAGCCCAGGCTGGGGGTTTTATTTCCTTCCTCACATATATTATTTTTTTAATATACTTTATTGACTTTTTTACAGAGAGGAAGGGAGAGAGATAGAGAGCTAGAAACATCGATGAGAGAGAAACATTGACCAGCTGCCTCTTGCACACCCCCTACCTGGGATGTGCCGCAACCAATGTATATGCCCTTCCCCGGAATCGAACTTGGGACCCTTCAGTCCGCAGACCGATATTCTACCACTGAGCCAAACCAGTTTCGGCTATATATATATTATTGATTTCAGAGAAGAAGGAAGAGAGAGAGATAGAAACATCAATGATGACAATCATTGGTCAGCTGCATCCTGCACGCTCCCTACTGGGGATCAAGCCTGCAACCTGGGTAGATGCCCTTGACTGGAATCGAATCTGGGACCTTTCAGTCCACAGGCTGACGCTCTATCCACTGAGCCAAACCGACTAGGGCCATCAGTTGAATTTTTGTGTTCTCTTCCCTTTGTACGTGGGATTCTATTTTTCTCCAATAAAACAAAACAGCCCTGACCAGTTTGGCTCAGGGAATAGAACGTCAACCTGCGAACTGAAAGGTCCCAGGTTCGATTCCTGTCATGGGTTTGTACCTTGGTTGCAGGCATATCCCCAGTAGGAGGTGTGCAGGAGGCAGTGATCAATGTTTCTCTCTCGTAGATGTTTCTAACTCTCTATCCCTGTCCCTTCCTTTCTGTAAAAAATCAATAAAATATATATATTTTTTTAAAAGAACAGGCCAGTGTTCTTCAGTGGTTAGAGCATCAGCCTGCATACCAGAGGGTCAGGGGCACGTACCTGGATTGCAGATTCAATCCCCATTCCCAAGGGGGCACATGTGGGAGGCAACCAAATCAATGTGTCTTTCTCACCTCTCTCTTTCCTTCCCCTGTGAAAGAAAAAAGCCACATGCTAACCTGACAAGCTCAGGGAGGGCCTGCGTGGTGTTACGGAGCGAGTCCCCAAGAGATGGACCACAGGAGCCAATTTGATTAAGCATGCTAGAATTTATTACAGATTCGAATCCGGGCTCAACCCATGGCTGACGCAGCAGCCAGCAAACACCCAGGTAAGAGCCCCGATGGAGGGGCAGTCCCTCCAGAGCACTCACACAAAAACACAGACAAACACACACCTACCGCGGCCAGTCAGGCTCTCCGGATCAGGGTCCCTCATGGTCCTAGGACCACCAGGGAGCCGAGTCCGATGCAATAAACAAAAGAGCCCTCTCCATGCTAGCATGGGCTCTGTCCCACTCATGCCGGCAGCATGGCGGAAGAGAGCGAACTTGGCCCAGTCCAGGGGTTTTACTCAGGTCGGTGATGAAGTCACTGCCTCGGCTAACCCTGATTGGCCCCTCAGGACAAAGAACTGGCCATCCATATCTGTTCCTAAATCCTAAAGACTAAATTCTAAAGACTGGGGACAGCCCGCAGGGTGGGTTCCCAGTCACACCCTGCTGAACATTGGAATGTGGCCCTATCTTGCCCAGAATACAAAAGCAGAACTAAAGGTTATCTATAGTTTCTACCCCTGAAGCTACCTAGTCAGTGAGAGTCAATCTCCTGTTAACTACCCTATTGTTTAAGCAAGTAATCGAAGGTCGAAGTCAGATAGCAAGGTTAAAATTCAAACAGCAGTTTTTACCCAAGTATGATTGCTACCATATTTCACGTGGCAGTCTTGCAAACCCAGAGACCTAAGATAACCACAAAAGATGGTTTGAAAATTAAATATCTAACAGGTTACAGTAAGTAGTCATGTCCTAGATATTTTCCCAGACAAAGACCAACTTTGATCTTTTTACTGAGCCTTTTTTGCCTCTAAGATAAGGTATCTGTGAGATGTCTGGGTAACTTGTAACTTCCCTTTTCCCGGAGCCCCTGGGGCACAACCAAATGTGGTGGGCGCCAGGACAGATGCCTCAAATTCCTTCGTTATCATGTTAATTGTTTCTGCACTCACCTGAGTACACCTCTATCATTTTACTTTTTATCCAATCCCAGGACTTTCCCACCGCTTTGCTTTCTCCCGCCTCCTTTCTCCATCACCAATGAATTTCATGTAACCCACCTATGTCCCTCCTTTGATTTCGGTGTATAAATAGAGAAATGTAACCCGCCATTCTTCGGAGCATTATCTCAATCCGGTGAGGTTCTGCGTCCCGGCTTATGTCGACAGTTTTGGCTCAAATAAACTCATAAAAAAATTCTTTACAGATTTCAATGGTTTTTTTTCATTAACACCCCTTCACCACCCCCTCCCGAGTCTTCCCAGCCCCTGTCCTTTCCACTTTCTCTAAAAATCAATGGAAAAAATATCCTCCAGTGAGGATTAACAAAAACAAAAAAAGGCTGTCTCTGAAACTTGACTCTGATTGGATCTGTTCAGGAGAAAGCAAAGGAGAGAGAGCAGCTGGGTTTGTCCTTTGCTCCCAACCACACCACCTGCCCTGCGGCCCTCCCTCCCCGGAGCGACAAAGGCCTTGTGTGTGCTTCACTCTAGGAGGGGCCTCAGTGAGGAGCCAGGAAACCCGCCCTGTGGCCTCAGGCTCCCCGCTGCAGCCTCAGGGCTCCCTGCTGCAGCCTCGGGCTCCCTGCAAAGCGGAGCTGCTCGGAGCTGCTCGTTACAAGTTCTGCAGGATATGAAAGCCCAGCCCCTGGGGGTGAGGTTGGGATGCTCTCCCGGCCACCAGCAGCTTTTGCAGAAAAGCAGCCTGGAAGAAGCAATTAGAAGTTAGAAAGCCAAAAGTCAGAGAGAGAGAAAGCTGGCAGAAACTGGCAGCATCAGCAGAAACCTTGGAGTCCTTTAGAATTTGAACGATTACAAGAAACAAACAAATGAAGAAGCCTCTCCTCCCTAACCCATCAAGCCTGGGAGTGGTCCCCTGGTCTGTGACTCAGCAGCACCAAGGGGATTTCTGGGTATAACTATCTGACCTATTGCCAAACTTGAAATCTAGTCCCTTACTAAGCTATTCTGCAAGGGAACCTTGAAACCCAGAGGAAGGAATATATAAAACCCTTGAACCTCCAGTAGGCAGGTGGAGGTTCTTTCTCTTTCTCATGCCTTATTTGAGGTTTCTTTCTTCTTTCTCCAACTCAGATTAGCTGAGTTGCCCTGCTTGTGCTTTAACCAAGTATCTATATATATAAAAGCCTAAGTGACCATTCAACTGTTCGACCAGTATCTATGATGTGCACTGACCACCAGGGGGCACACGCTCAGTGCACAGGCATGGAAACAGACTGATGAATCTCAGAGGGAATTGGGGCAGGAGAAGGGTGGGAAGAGATTAACCAAAGATCTTATATGCACACTAGAGGCCCAGTGCATGGATTCATGTTCTGGTGGGGTCCCTCCGGCTGGCCTGCAGGGATCGGGCCAAAAATAATAGTCCAATATCCCCCGAGGGGTCCCAGAGTGCAAGAGAGTGCAGGCCAGGCCAAGGGACCCCCCCCCACTGGTGCACGAATCCATGCACCAGGTCTCTAGTATTCTTAATAAATGTACTTGTTTTGCTTCCTTCATAAATTCTCTTGCTTTGCTTCAACACTGTTTACAGTCATTCATCTGAATTTTTTTTCTCAAGAGAGTGATGACAACCAAGGAGGGAAGAGCTCCCTTCAACTCAGCTGGGTCTCCAGGATCACTGGTCAGGATGCAGAGCATCACCCTCAGAAGCTCTAGCCTTTTTGTAGAAAAGCCCTTCCCCAGTCCAGTTCCAGCCCTAGCCACCTAAAGACAGTTTTATGTCTTCCTTTCTCACTTTCTTTTTTTCTTTTGAGAGAGAGAGAGAGAGAGAGAAAGAGAGAGAGAGAGAGAGGAAAACATTGATTTATTGTTCCATTTATTTATGCATTCATTGGTTGTTTCTTGTATGTGCCCTGACTGGGCATCAAATCTACAACCTTGACATATCAGGATGAAGCTCTAACCACTGAGATACCCAGCCAGGGCTTTGACTTCTATTTCTTTCTCATGCCTTATTGTGTTGACTGGTACTGCTAGTACCATGCTGTTAAGAGCAGATGCTTTTTCTTGTTGCCTACCTTTGGGAAGCAGACAGGCAGTCTCTTACCATGAAATATGATGTTAACTATGAGTTTGTTACAGGCACCCTTTCTCAGGTAATATAATTCCCTCCGATTCTCAGTTTGCTGAGAACTTTTATAAAAGATGGGTTTTCAATTTTGTCAAATGCTTTTTCTGCATCTATTGACATGATCATCTGGTTTTTCACATTTATTCTGGTAATGGGCTGCTTTGTTTCTGTTTTTGCTTTGGGAGGCTGCAAAAGCATGATTTAGAAACTAAGTTTTATCTTTGCCAGCAATTTATGTACAACAGATTTGCTGTGAGAAGTACACTGAGTGGCCAGATTATGATGATCTCTGAATGCATAATAATCTGGCCACTCAGTGTATATCCTATATAATAGAAGGATAATATGCAAATTGTCCCTTCAGCCAGGAGTTCGACCAGCAAGCAGGTCAGTCAACTGCCCATGTCCCCTCCCCCTGGCCAGGCTGGCCAGACCCCATCCATGCACGAATTTATGCACCAGGCCTCTAATACATATACCGAGTGGCCAGATTATTATGCGTTCAGAGATCATAACAATCTGGCCACTCAGTGTATAATTATTTCACAATCCAGTCGTATACAGGGTAGTTCTTAGTAAGTCAAATAAAGAAATGACTTATTCCAAACAAATGACAGATTAATCACACTACTGTTCCCGGCAAGGGGCGGTGAAGGAATAGAGTCCAAATTTCCACAGAGGTGCATCTTTTGATGTGAGTAGGCACTGGGAGCAATGGCAACCAAGAGCTGACTTCTGCTGCCAGCTCAAAAGTCTAAGTCCTGGGTTGCTAGGGCATGTTGCTAGGGAACAAAGATGCCAACGTTGGTGGTGGGCTGATCTCTTTCACCTGGGGCTGAGGTATTTGTCACCACTGTCTTCCCAGAGAACCTCACCACGACAGGACAGGTACCCGAGGGTCTTCTGGACATTTTTATATTAGCAGGAGTCCCTCCGTCCCCACTGAAACTCTTAGCTAGTCCTCCCAGGTGCTCAGTATTTATTCTCTAAAGGTCCCCTGGCTGTAGCTGCTACCCCACACGTTCTAATGGATAAGCCCCAGGGGGCCCAGAGGCTGCTGACTGCTTATCAGTGACAACAGATGTAAAACCATAACATCCTGGCAAGACTTACATCATTCTTATATCAAAGCACCTTTTTTTCTTTGTCATAAACAGGTGGATTGGAAATCATATTGAAGCAGTACACAACGTATGCTGAACTTTATTGATTGATTTTGGAACGTTAAACCAACCTCAGATTCCTGGGGCATATCTCATTTGACCCTGAAATATTATCCCGTAGAGCAGTGCTTCCCAAACTTTTGACATATGTGTACTTCTACAATTTTCGTAACGCTGAGATCCCTCATACTCATGAGAACGTAGAATTAGGTGCAGCTAAGCACGGTGCAGTGCATATCCCCACCGAACTCCAGTGCAACACCAAACTCTTCCTGTACCCCTGGGGGTACGCGTACCACACTTTGGGAAACACTGCTGTAGAGAGTGCCTGGGAAGGCACATGGGCATTTCTTTCACTATTGTCAGCTGAAGCCAGTGGTGTAGGCAAAGCCACATCCTGGAGACACACTTTGCCAGAGGCAGGAGTGTTGTCAGCTTGACCTTCAGCCCAGGTGCCAGGGGGTGGGTTTTGTTGTCTAAATCAAGCCAAGCACCAGGAATGAATAGGGCTCTGACTCCGGCCCACCCAAGAATTCGCATAATCTCCTTTGTCATGGGCTTCAGTAAAACTTCCTGGTATTTTGCTGTGTAAAATAATCACACTGTATGAGCTGGGGGTGGGGGGTGGGAGGGTGTCCTTGCCCCTGTCAGAGGACAGCTGTCCTACTGGCCCCAGCTTTTTGCTTCTATTTCTGTGTCTGTCTCTTTCATTTTCTCAATCCCCAGCTGCCCCTACTCTCTAGCCGCACTGGATGCAGAAAAGACAGAAATATTCACATCATCCCTTTTACCTATGGCTGGATCTGATTGCTACCATTTTATATTTTTATCCATTTTAATCCTTGCTGTATCCTCAGAGCCTAGAACACTGACTGGAACAGAGCAAAAGCTCAACAAATACGTGCTGAATGGGTGGATGAATGGACGGATGGATGGATGAATCGGATAGCTCCCTCTGGCCGGCCCGCAGCGGAAGGGAGCTCCCTAGGCGACAGCATGTCCCAGAGCACGGAGGCATAAAAGGCTCGCATCAGCCGCTAGCTGGCTGTGTGACCTTGAGCAACTCTATCCTGCTGGTCCACAGAAACAGAACGAAAACAACAGGCTACACACATTGTGAGGACCCGACAGGACAACATACATGGAAGACCTTGGAAAAAGTCCAACCCAAATGCAGCATAACTATGAACAAGCAGGTGGGGAGGCCTGTTTATGTGTTTAGCTCAGCCCTAGACTGGCAATCCCCCCCCACTCCCCGCCCCCCGAAAAAAAGGCAAGAGGCGGGGTGCTTGCCTTGGTGTCAGAGGCCTGGGTCCCAGCCTCCAGGACCAGTGAGAGAGCATCCAAGGACAGCAGTGTCTCCTTGGGTTTAGAGTTTTACCCAGGTGGGCACAGCTCCCGCCTGGCTAACGGGGTCGTATTACTTTCCCCTCCTCTTTCCTTCTGCCTCAGAAACCTTCAGCTGAGACCCACACGGACTTCCTAACCACCAAAGCAAGGGAAGATCCAGAAAGCATCGAAAACACTTTTTCTCACTAAACATAAAAATATTTAGCCTGCCTTCTTTCCTTCCTTTTCCCCAGGATGTGGAGTGCTGTGTGGCTTTTCCCTTTCTAGGCCTGGAAGTAATGGTTTTAATATAGAGTACTCACTGTATTTGCATTTTGGATGACTGCCCCTGAGAGTTGTTTTTAAAGAGTCCCAGCAATCAAATCCCCAGCTCCTGTGTTTGCACACGATTCCCCTTCTACTAAAGCTCTCTGTGTGTTTACACACAGGACGTCTGGAAGCTCCCATCTGGTCAAGGTACTGCTTTGACTGAAAAGGGCAGCAGCAGTGGAAGGAACAGAGAAGGGGTGGCGCTTTGGGAGAATTTTAGGAGATAGAAGTGCTAGGTGAGTGATGGACTTTTGGGAGATGAGAGAGGGAGAGAGAGAGAGAGAGAGAGAGAGAGAGAGAGAGAGAGAGAGAGAGAGATATGAGAAGAGAGGAGAGGAGAGGAGAGGAGAGGAGAGGAGAGGAGAGGAGAGGAGAGGAGAGGAGAGGAGAGGAGAGGAGAGGAGAGGAGAGGAGAGGAGAGGAGAGGAGAGGAGAGGAGAGGAGAGGAGAGGAGAGGAGAGGAGAGTTAGTTCAAGGTAACATGAAAGTTTCTGGCATTGGTGGCTGTGCAGATGGTGGTGTCATCATATTTCCAGGACAGGAAATAGAAGAGGCATGGAATGATGAGTTCAGTTAGGGACATTTACTCATTTCTTGGGCGTCACTGGCCTCAGATACTTTGCCAGGAGCAACTGTGAGCAAATGAAACAAGGACCCTGCACCCCTGAGATTGACATCCCACTGGCCAAAGGACAACTTAAACCAACTGATCCATAAAGTAACGGCAGAGACCTGCTCAAGGAAATTGCACGGAGCCATGTGACAGACGCGCTGCCAGGGTACCTTGGGAAGGCCTGCATGTGAGGGCCTGGAGGGGGGAAGACGCCAGGCTGAGGGTGACGGTGACCCAAGGACAGACAAGCAGAGAAGCAGTCTGGAGATGATCACCAACGACAGGCCAAAAAGCGTATTGCAGCGTGTAATGCCATTTCTGGAAAAATAAGAAATATACACAATTATACTAGGGGTACACTGGGGTTTTAGTGCTTTTGATTGTGTGTTTTTTTTCCCCCTAAACTGGGTGGTGAGTACAGAGCTGTGAAATGTCACATGTAATGTATATGCCTTCTTGCACATCGTGCGCATCACAAAGTCAACGAAAATATAGAATAAAAAAGTAAAAAGGCCATGGCTCCCCAGCCAGCCAGGCCCAGGTCCTCTGCCTACGAGCAGGTACCAGGCTGCTGAAGCCGGTTCTCCCTCCACCGCGAGGGCCCTGCCGGCCCCGCCCACTCTCGCGCTCCAAAGCGGAACCCCGCCCCGGGCTCTGCGGAGGCCCCGCCCACACACGCTCGTCGCCCAATGGGAGCACAGATCCGGGTCCACACCCCCGCCATTCACCGCCGCGGCGCGCGCCGCCGGGTGACGTCGGACCCGGCTCCCGCCACGTGACGGCCGCGCGGTGGTGTTCCACCGGACGCCGCGCCGCCGCCGCAGAGGCGGGTGAAGGGCCGGCGGCCTCGCCGCGGGGTGCGCGGGCCGAGGGAGCGGGTGGTGGGGACGCGCCTCATGGGGGCGGCGCCGGCGGGCGCCTGAGAGCAGCGGGGCCAGCGGAGCGGGCCGCCTCGCGCATCCTTCGAGCCGCCTCGCGCCGGCGGCACCGGCACCGGCACCGGCACCGGCACCGGCACTGGCACCGGCGGCGGCGGCGGGCCGCGAAACCGGCGCGGCCATGGCGACCGGCTCTCAGCAGAAGGAGAACACGCTGCTCCACCTCTTCGCCGGCGGGTGAGCGTCCCGGCCCGGCCCCCGCCCTCGGGGCGCCCTGGCTCCGGTTACCGGCCCTCCGAGGAGGAAGTCCCGGCGTCGGGGCGGCGAGGAGGCCCGGGAGGCGTCGGCCTCCCCCACCCCACCCCCACCCCACCCCCACCCCACCCCCACCCCGGGGTCCGCGTCCCCCGAGCGTGGCTTCGCCGGAGCCGCCGCATCCCCACGCCCCTCCCCCTCCGCGCGGCGTCGCCGGCGGTTCGTCCTTTTAGACAACAACCGGCTGCTGTGACCGTGTCACTCCGGGCGGCCCCGTCCCGCCCTGTCACCGCGTCCTCCCCGCCCGCCGCCCTGCGGTCCCTCCGCCGGGATCCCCCGCCCCGGGGCCCGGGGGCGATGGGTGCCCGGGTCGGCCCGGAGCCCCGCAGGGCAGCGCGGGGCCGATCACACGGCGGTGGGCTGAGCTGCCGGCTATCAGCCGGGGCCTGGGCAGCGCGGGCGACCGTGAAGCGGCCACAGCTGTGGGAGTGTGTGGGGGGCCCGCCGCCCCGGGAGAAAGTGAGGTCCGGGAAGCGTGTTGAAACGCCGCTTTCCTGCTGCTGGTAGACGCGGGCGTCCGAGGTGAGTCGTTTGTGTTTTGAGAGCCGCGTTCGGTGGATCGTCACGCGGCTGCGGCTGCGGCTGCTGCTGTTCAGTGGAGGCACCGCATTGTTGAGGAGGATGGGCGATCACAGGGTTCCTGACAGCTGGTTTGTTTGTGGTTGTTTTTTATTTTTATTTTTTTTAAATATATTTTATTGATTTTTTTACAGAGAGGAGGAGAGAGGGATAGAGAGCTAGAAACGTCGATGAGAGAGGAACATCGACCAGCTGCCTCTTGCACACACACCCCCCACTGGGGATGTGCCCGCAACCGATGTACATGCCCTTGACCGGAATCGAACTTGGGACCCTTCAGTCCGCAGACCGACGCTCTACCACTGAGCCAAACCGGTTTCGGCTGTTTTTTAGATGTGTTTTTTTATTGAGTTCAGAGAGGAAGGAAAAGGAGAGAGATAGAAACATCAATAATGAGAGAGAATCATTGATCGGCTGCCTATCGCGCGCACACACACACACACACCCCCAAACGGGGAATCAGGCCTCCACACAGGCATGTACCCTTGGCCGGAATCGAACCCAGGACCCTTCAGTCCGCAGGCTGATGCTCTATTCACTGAGCCAAGCCGGCTAGGGCTTATTTGTTTCTGCAGAAAATGGATGTTTCAATGTTTCTGAGTGTTAGTACTTGTTTTCTTCCCATACTGACCGGCCACCTGGTCGGTGGTGTTGGGTCCTTCTGGAGTCTCCCGTTTGTGTGGAGTCTTGCTGGCCTGGCACAGCAGTGTTTAAGGATCGGACATTCTGTTTAAAATCGAATTTATTCTGGCTTGTCATCTTGACTTGAGGATTTTAGTTGCAGCGTAGACTGCTACCTAGATATGGTCCTTGTTACAAACGAGTGATGGTTGAGAACTTACCTGTGAAAATAACTATGGTGTAAGGGTTCTGAGTTCTATGTGCTTATTGGAGGTGCTCAGACAGTTTCTTTGTTTTTCCAACCAAAGCATTCATATCTTCCCTATCATTCTCTCTCATCCTTGCACTTCGTCTCCCCATTGACATTTCAGCTTGGGAAAAGGGGGGTGGGCAGGCAGCAATTCTTAAATTTTAGCCAAGTATTAATTTGTCATTCTGGAGAATTCTAAACAAGTTGGCCATATTATTAGAGCCAAGAAGGGTGATTTTTTCTGATGATATTATACTCTGATTTTAATTTATTGTTTTTATGAGGTGGTCTCTTGAAAATTCGGTGTGTTTGGTACTGGAGCGTTGCCTGTTCCAGAGCAGTCTCCGGGAGGCTTGGCATAATGGATCACCCTGTCGGCATGAATCTCTGCCCGCCCTTCACAGTGCCCTCTGGCTGCTGATTCTCCTACCGGAAGCACCAGCCTGGTGATGGAGGAAAACTGATTAAAATGTAGGGAGTTTATTAGGGTAGTGCCTGCAGCCCTGAATGTAGCAGGATTTAGGTCCTTCATTAGCAGCACTTCAGATTTACTGAAGACACTCAAGAAAGAGAATAAATCTTCCAAAAGGAGGCTTTCAGAGTAACTGAGTGGATTTTGATGCCTTCCCACTAGCCTAAAATGCATTTCTTTCAGGGAAGAAGATTATAGGAGCCAAGTGTTGAATGGCATATTATATGGTTAAAATCAGTCAACCCCCAGCTTGGTCCAGTGGATGACATGCTGCTTTGCTGGAAGTAACTAGTTTCCAAGTTACTGGAATATTTCCAAAGAACAGCTCAGTTCCTTTGAAAAGAAGTCAGCCCCAGCTCCTCAAGTGTCACATGTCTCCTTTTATTGAATAGCCATTGGAAACTAACTAAAGCTTAATGCTGTTCCTCATTAATGGTACTGAATAAATATTACATCAGGTATTACAGGCTTATGAATGGATCAAGTTATTTTTAGATCCTCGAAAATAAAAGCTACACCCAAAACAACTCATTAGTCTTTCAGGTTTAATTATTTCTTTTTTAAAAGGCAGTTTTTAAGGTGAAAATAGCCCTACATTAAGTTGCAAATTATCTTTTTAATAAGAGTGATACCCTTCAAGAAAAGAACTGGAAAAAAAACCACCCACAAACCAATACTAAGAAATAAGCACTTTAGAAAAAGGTTCTGTGGACCAGATGTAATTCTGTACGTAATTTTGAAATAGGCTCGTATTTTCAGAATTGCTTTCTTCCTCCTAATATGTTACACTTTAATGGTAGTGACTTCGCCCGTGTACCTTGAGTGGAGACTTACTGTCCCGTGGTTGCAAATGAAGAGGTAAACCAATTCCAAGCATGACTGGAGTTCCTGTACTCAGATTACATAACTTATGATCTCTCACTGCTGTTTGTTTGTTTTTCCCCCCAATATAAATAACTAGACATCCTTAAGTGTAGCTGTGTAGTTCTTTGATGATTTCCTTTGGATAAACATCAGAAGTACAATTGCTGAGTCAAAACATATTTTTAAGGGTTTTTTTCAACTAATTTTTAAAAAATGTGTTTGTATTGATTTTTAGAGAGAGGGAAGGGTGAGGGATAGACAAAAACCTCAATGAGAACAATTGACTGGCTGCACACACCCCCTACTGGGAATGGAGCCTGCATCCTGGGCATGTGCCCTGACCAGGATTCCAACCGGTGACCTCTTGGTTCCTGGGGTGACACCTAACCGCTAAGACACATTGGCTGGACCATTTTTAAGGCTTTTGCTGCCTACCAGCAGGTTCATAAAACCATCTCTTAGGGTGGTGCCTTCTGTGTGAATGAACCTCATTGGATGCTGACTTTTAGTATGGTCTGTTTTTTGCTTTCTTTCCTCCTATCTCAAAATCTGGGTAGTATTATCAAAACTCAAATGTACTCACACAGATTTTATTGTTATTACATAACAAAACCCATTGTTGCTTTTCTACTATTTAAACTTAACGTGTCATTAAGAGAAACGGTAAAATTCACTCGGTGTCTAGGCCTTATGCCTGCTGAGGAAATCCCTTACATTCTCCCTGTCCGAGGACGGGCTCTGGTGCACTTGTAGGGTGAGGAGGTCCCTCCCCTGCTGAGCAAGCAGTAGCAGCAGCATCCGTTCTCCGCACCTGAAATAGACTAAGCTGTCATTAGCCCTGGAGGCTAATGGCCTAGATCCATGGACGGCCCCTTGAATGTGGCTCTTCCACAAAATACCACGGCCTGGGCGAGTCTATTTTGAAGAAGTGGCCTTAGAAGAAGTTTAAGTTTAAAAAATGTGGGTCTCAAAAGAAATTTCAATCGTTGTGCTATTGATATTTGGCTCTGTTGACTAATGAGTTTGCCGACCACTGGCCTAGATTATATGCTTTAGGTCTTATTTTTATGCCATGATTTTTTCTTTTGTCATCAAGCATACTTACAGAGGCTTTAAAATGTATTTTAATGCCACTACAGTATATGTTTAAGGGTTTAAAATATATAAGATATTTTCAAAATGCTGTCTTTTCCCCTCCTTCTGAAGTGTCGGGCGTGTGTGAATATATTTGCTAGGGGGATAATATTTATTTCATATACTTGTCCTATCAAAAGCTTAAAGAACTTTTGAAAGGACAAGTATAATGTGCACATATTTTGTATATGGCTTATATAAGTAAGCTAAGAGTATAAATTGATTTCACCTAGTGTATTTCATATCTATAGTAAACACTTAAAGTTGTGTGATGTTTGGAGGAAAGATTGCTGCTAGAATTCAGCTTCCTGAAGATAGTAGCCATGTCTGTCTTCTTCACTGGTACATCCCAAGTACAGGATCCCACATGTTACAGATGCCTGATGGACACTTGTTTAATGGTTAATTAAGTGAATAAAAGCTATTGTGGGTCATGCCTGGGAGTATAGATTAATAGGGCTTGTTAAATTGTTCCAAATTAAGAGAAGTACTTTGATTATTTGTGATTGTGGACATGGTTCTATATTAAGATTTGCTGAAACTATATTGGCATAGGTAACGTGTTTTATTTTTATTGATTGATTTTAAAGGGAGACAAGAGAGAAACATCAGTTTGTTGTTCCATTTGTTGGTTGAGTCTTGTATGTGCCCTGGCCTGAGATGGAACCCAAAACCTGGGGATGATGCTCTCACCGTGAGATAGGAGACAGGAAAGACCATCTAAAGGATAATTAGCTGCATCAAAAACTATGCATTTTGCTTTGACTGAATGAATATAGAATTTGCATAATCAAGATCTTCTAAGCTTTATGCCAGAAAGTTCTATGTAAAGAAGTGCTAGTGCCGGGACCAGTTTGGCTCAGTGGATAGAGCGTCGGCTTGGGGACTGAAGGGTTCCGGGTTCGATTCTGGTCAAGGGCATGTACCTTGGTTGCGGGCATATCCCCAGTAGGGGGTGTGCAAGAGGCAGCTGATAGATGACTCTCTCTCATCGATGTTTCTAACTCTCTATCTCTCTCCCTTTCTCTCTGTATAAAAATCAATAAAATATATTAAAAAACAAAGAAGTGCTAGTGGCCGGGACCGGTTTGGTTCAGTGGATAGAGTGTCGGCCTGCGGACTGAAAGGTCCCGGGTTCGATTCCAGGCAAGGGCATGTACCTTGGTTGCGGGCACATCCCCGGTGGGGGGTGTGCAGGAGGCAGCTGATCGATGATTCTCTCTCATCGATGTTTCTAACTCTCTATCTCTTTCTCTTCCTCTCTGTGAAAAATCAATAAAAAATATTTTAAAAAAAGAAGAAGAAGAAAAAGTGCTAGTGTTCTTAAGCAGTGACTATAGAGATAGCAGGTGAAGGGGAACTACAAAGAAAGCTCCAGAGGTTGGAGTCACAGGGTCTGCCAGTGTCCTTTTTGGGTAGAGTCCGCCATATCATAGTCATGAAAAAGCTGGGAGTCTGAAACTAGTTTTCTGTCAATCTGGTGGCGATTGTAATAAAAAGCATATTAGTCTTGGCTCTAGTGCCTAAAATGTCCGTGTGTGCGTGCGTGTGTGTAGAAAACAGAGGTCTTGTTGAAAATATCAAGTTTTTTTTAAATGGTGCTTGTTAATTGAAATTCAGAATTAAAGAGTAAAAATTTGTGTGCATAATTTAAAGTGTTTATGTCCCTGATCACATAAAGCTATATATGTATTAACAGTCTAGCTTTGTTTTGTTATATGTAAACTGGAGGAGAGGAGCCTAACTGGGGTCGAGGGGGTGCTGAGCTTCCGTGAAAAGCTTGGGCATGAGGCTTTTGACTAGGCTCATTTAGGAGGCTTTCAGTTGTAAATAAGAATGTCAGTTCCTACTGGCTTGGTTATTGGTGCATACACCCAAGTTCTAGAGAAAGCTAGGTGTGGTGAGAACTTATCTAATTAGCTCAACAGTATTACTGTGGGACTCAAGCGATGACTCCTCTGCCTTCTAGAAATACCTGCTTGACTCCATAGTTGGTCCTTGCATGGCTAACAGCAGCTCCCGATGTTTCCCCATCACTGAGCAAGTCTGCCTGGAGCTTAACTCTGAACCAACCTGGACATGCACTGGCCTCTACACCAGTCATCACTCTCAGGGGAACTGTGCTGCCTGGGCTGAATCTGGTGGCAGCAGCGTTGTTGATTGGGTTGGGGCTAAACCTAGACATGGTTCAGTTGCATCCACACTGCATGGCTTAAGCCACCTGGGATCAATCGTCTTAAGACAGGAAGAGGGCATGGATGCTGGGAGACAGCTGCAGTGGCCTCTGCGTTCCTTACACTGCCTGCAAATACCTTGTCCATTTATTGCTCTCTCAGCCTCAGCCAGAAGAGTATTTGCTTGGGGTGGGGCAGGCTGTCCTGTGAATTGTAGGGTGTTTAGCAGCCTCCGTACTACCCACTAGATGCTAATACCGCTTTCCCCAATGTCACATCCAAAAATGTCTCCAGACATTGCTGATGTCACAGGATGGGGGCGCATTGTTCCGGGTGAGAACCACTGGTCCAGGATAGTATCTTCAGACTTTGATCACACAGCCCTGTGGCCAGAATGTTTGTGCATATTCCCATGTATGTTTATTACTCTTACTAAATTTATATATTAGAAACATGCACAAAATAGAAATTAAAGGTAGAAAATGATAATGGTTTATGTAACGAAACTCTCTGTACTAGTATCTTCCAGTATGTCTGTGGACCTCTTAAATATGCACTGCTTAAGGATGTCCCCCACTTTGGCTATGAGGTCTAAAGTAATGGTATCTCACCAGGACTGGTCTGTTTCCTGATGCCCACACCGTGCCACTGTGGGAGTGGATGCTGAGTATGACTTTGCTGTGGGCTGAACATCAGCTTTCCAGCCCTGGGCTGAACCCAGAGAAGCATGCTCTGAGGCCTGGAGAGGGGCAGTCTGCCCGCCTGCACCAGTTGTCCCCCCGGATTGTGTGTGCAGAGCAGGAAGGTTAGAGTTGTCACGTGTGGCATGTGGTGTGGAGAGGCTTTTCCTGTCACTGTCTCTCGCTGTCCCCACTCCTGCCCTAGTACTCTGGGCTCCATGCAGAGGGAGCTGGGGGCGGAGCCGTCACTTGCTGTGTGGCAGAGGCGTCCCAGGTGGGAAGCTGTTGCTGCATCAGCCCGTGCCACCGGGATGGGAGGACTCGGTGACTTCCTCCCTAGTGCCAGTCTTGTCGCCTTGTGCCCGGCAGGGAAGGACACTAGGGCCCTGTTGGTTTGGTGGCAAGGAGCATGAGGACCGGAGGAAGGAGAGGTACCTGGTGCTGCTGTGTGAAGGGTTGCCAGGCCAAGTAAGGCTGAAAGGTGATTGGGGGAGGGGCTGCTGGTGGAACCGATATAGGGTTCCCAGTGTTCAGCCCACAGAAAGTCCCGGAACCTCCTGTGATTCCTAGGCAGGAAGGGGGGGTTCAGTGGAGCACCGCTTAGCAGCAGCGATGGAAGATGGATGGGAGGCTGCCCAGAGCTGCGGCCTCCTCCCTTTCTGCATGGGGCTCTGAAGAGTCCTCTCAGTGAGGTCTGCGGCCCCGGGGGTGGGGCTTCATCCCTGCTATGGACCGAGGTTAGGCCCAGGCTGGCACTGCAGGGCTTCTTTGTGCCAGACAGTTGGGAACTGACAGGAACGCTTCTACAAAGGATGTAATTGGTTGTACTCTTCAGTGCTCTGTGGCCAACATGATGAGATATTGATAGGAAGTTTGGAAAGCCGGTCTGAGAAGTCAGCATGTTGGTTCAGATGATCGTCTTGTATGTGTGGCTCACAAAGAAAGAAAAAGAAGTTGAGCTGAAAGATACAGAATTCTGCTCTGAAAGGTTTAAGTTTCAGGAAGACTTCTTTGGACATTTCAATTGACTATCAGCTTCTCCTAAAAGCATTATTGTACCACAGCTTTAACGACTTAGAATATCCTTTGGACATTTTTCACCTGAGTTTTTTCCTGGTAGGTCAGAAGGGACTTACTTCTGAATAGTAACATTGTTTAGAGTGCCTTACTTTGTCCCCTGGTTAGTGGTCTGGAAGGCCAGGCGGGGCCTGTCACCACCACCACCCCTCCGCCATGGGCACAGGGACTGGGAGTGAGTGTGGTTTGCCATCCTCAAAGAGTCCACCGCCTGGCTGACAGTAGGACATTGCCTAGTTGGGGAAGCACACTGCCCTAAAGGTCACCCTTTGATCAGCGGCATAGATTTGGAGGACACTGGCCAGATAAGGAGTGCAGCTGGCCTGGGCAAAGGAGGTGGTGACCTGTGCCACAATCGAGCTGCTTGGCTTTCTGATGAAAGAGTTCCTCAGAAACTGTTTTGTGATGAGTTTTTTTGTTGTTGTTTGTTTTCGGTGTCATGGAGTCATGTGATTGAGCATAAATAGGTTTCAGCTATTCCTTTATCTGACTTTGTAGCATGTAAATTTCCCAATGTTTTAAAGTATATCCTTTTTAAAAAATATATTTTATTGATTTTCCACAGAGAGGAAGGGAGAAGGATAGAGAGCTAGAAATATCGATGAGAGAGAAACATCGATCAGCTACCTCCTGCACACCCCCTACCAGGGATGTGCCCGCAACCAATGTACATGCCCTTGACCAGAATCAAACCTGGGACCCTTCAGTCTGCAGACCGATGCTCTATCCACTGAGCCAAACCAGTTTTGGCTAAAATATATCTTTTAGGTACAAGTTTATGGTAGAGATAATAGTAATTATTTTGTGTGAATAGACATGGTTAGGAAGTTATTATTTTTTAAATATATATTCTATTGACTTTTTACAGAGAGGAAGAGAGAGGGATAGAGAGTCAGAAACATCAATGAGAGAGAATCTATCAGCTGCCTCCTGTACACTCCCCATTGGGGATGTGCCAGCAACCTAGGTACATGCCCTTGACCAGAATCGAACCCGGGACCTTTCAGTCCACATGCCGATGCTCTATCCACTGAGCCAAACCTGTTTCGGCGGAAGTTATTTTTTTTAAAACACTCCACATTATATCTTATTTTCTTTAGAGCCAATTATTACAGAACTGCATTCGTTGGGCTCACAATTTTTCTTGATACAAAAGGACCCATTAGAGTTTTGAAGTCCTACTTATCTAATCAACAGTTTTCCATCTGGAGTAAGAGTGAAACAGTGCACATAGCTGGCAGAGCTGTCTGCACCACCCGTCTTCCCACAGTGCTCCCCGGGAGGAAACCTGAGTGCAGAGGGACAAGCGAACCGGCTGTGGACACAGGGTCTGGATTTGGGTTTCACATTAGACGCTGAGCTGCTTTGGGACCTCACTGAGGCCCAGGTTCCCTCTCTGTATGAGCCGCCAGCCCTGAGGGGTAAATGCCGGCCGGTTCATCCATCAGCGTCCTGCGGCCTCCCGCCCGTTCTGACAGGCCCCCTGCCTTGCTTGGTGGTTGGTGGGCTTTGGCTCACAGTTCAGAAAACACTGTGTATAAACAGTTTGTTTTAGTGCATTATCGTCATGATTCTAAAGCGGGTTTACCTAAATAGCCCAACATGGCTATCCCCACCCCCAGTTTACCTTTTATTCTCTTTTCTGACATTTCGACGCCTTAGGGTGAATTGAGGCTAAACAGTTCCTACCTTGCAGGATTGTTGGAGAATTGCATGCTTACCATGAGGCAGTCATTCACTCCATGGTTGAAATGCCAGCATTTAACCGCCAGCTTCCAGCTCTGAGTCTGGTTACCAGGATCTGACTTGCTCCTGGAGCTACAGGCTCTTCTTGATTTTAAAATACTTCACAGGGACTTTACCCCATTCCTGGCTCAGGCGCCATGCTAACAATGTTCTGTGAGCCAGACAGATGGGTTCTTGTCACCACTTCGCCCTCACTGGTGCTGTGTCATTCCTAGTGTGCCAGCACTGCCTGTACTGCCTGAACCTAGCGAGGCGCTCCTGGGACAGTCCCTGTGAGAGCAGGAAGTCTGTCTTCAAACACGGAGGGCCCTTAGGAGCCTCCCTCCTTGAAACTTCAACGTGATAACTCTTTTGCTTAGCAGATATTGTCTGTGAACTTGGGAGACCTGAGGCCAGGGAAGTAGACAAATGAGACACAGGCCTGAGCTCTCTTGTGCGAGGGCAGACCCTGCCTGGCTGATGGTGTGGGCGGCTTCCGATGGTACATGACTTTGTCCATTCTCACCAGCCTTCCAGAGCGCAGTGTCATGGGTATTGCTTAAGAAAAGAGGGAAGGACTTATTTTAGGTTTAGAATAAGTGAGTTGTCTTGAAGAAAAATACTTAAAATTTTAATACAGGTAATATTTTGGTATGAAATATTGCAAAGGAGAACCCTGACTCTGAGAGACTGACTAACGAAAACAAGATGAATTGATTGGTTTAGACCTCAAGGACTTTGTTGTTAAAAATAAGCTTTAGCCTAACTTTCAATGGAGTCTAAATTAATTAGACTTTATTAAAAGTCCATTGTAATAGGCAGTGATTTTCATATAGGAGCATTGCCTGAAGAACTATTTTGTTTGAAAAGATGCATTTTCTAGAATATTCATTGCAACAGGGTAGTGAAATTGGAAATGACATTAATGTCTAACAGTAGGAAATTGGTTATATACATCAATATAGGAGAATAGTATGCGGCCATCACTAATGACCTAAGTGTATACATTGACTTTCACAACGTCTAGATAACTGGGGAAAAGTGAGATTAAAGAGCCAGTACGGAAAAGCCCTAAAGGAAGTACTGACATAGTAACAATGGTTATCTTGTTAGTGGCTGTGATTTCACTATAATTTTTTTTACCTCCCTTATGTTCTAATTATCAAATGAACATTTAAAAAATATATATATTTTTTTATTGATTTCAGAGAGGAAGGGAAAGAGAGAGAGAGAGAGAAACATCAGTGATGAGAGTCATTGTTCGGTTGCCTCCTGCACGCCCCACACTGGGGATCGAGCCCACAACCTGGGCATGTGCCCTGACTGGTAATGGAATTGTGACCTCCTGGTTCATAGGTCAACACTCAACCCATCGGACTCAACGGGTTGGGCTCTTTTTTCAAATAAAGAAAGCATAACTTTCACATTTCGCTTGTGTAGAGAACGGTACTGCTTTTCTGATCTGTGTGGTTTCTTTTCTTCCAGGTGCGGGGGCACGGTTGGTGCTATTTTCACTTGTCCACTCGAAGTCATTAAGACAAGGCTGCAGTCTTCGAAGTTAGCGCTGCGGACAGTCTATTACCCTCAGGTTCACCTGGGGGCCATTGATGGCGCTGGAGTGGTGAGACCAACATCAGTGACGCCTGGACTTCTCCAGGTTCTGAAGTAAGTTCAGCCCCAGCCTGGACTCCTGCCACCCCTCTGCCCCACTGTCAACACTGAATGTTTACTAAGCCCATCAGATGGACATCCTGTTTGCACAGTCTGATTCCAAACCTAAGAATTAGGTTTCTGTACCAATCAATACCTTTGAACTCTGACCTTGCTCCCTTGGCAGCAGGGCACCCAGTGTGCATTCGGTCACCATCCAGGGACAGTTACAGCAAACTTAACAAAGCAAACTAAAAAGTCATGTTCAAATTGTTGCATCACAGTGTTTTTGCTCAAAATCTGAGGGCTAGCAGGAATCTATGGCATGATACAATGAAATTAAAACTTAAATTTCATAAGAGAAAGGTTTTGAATATTTTAAGGGGAAGTAATATGGAAACAGTGTTTTAATTTTTTACTTTTTATTTGGAAATACTTTCATACTTATAGAAAAGTTTCAATAGCTACTTATCTACTTAGTAAAATGGTTTTTTAAATGTTTGTTTCACCCTAGTTGGTTTGGCTCAGTGGATAGAGCGTCGGCCTGTGGACTGAAGGGTCCCAGGTTCGATTCCAGTCAAGGGCACATGCCCGAGTTTCGGGCTCCATCCTCAGTAGAGTGTGTACAGGAGGAAGCCGATCAAGATTCTCATCATTGATGTTTCTATCTCCCTCTCTCCCTCTCCCTTCCTCACTGAAATCAATATAAACATTTTTTTTTTAATTTTGTTTCAGACCTAGGCTACTTGCCTAATTTATTATTTTTACTGCATTAAAAATATTTCATTTGCTTATGAAGTAGCAAGTGTTCATAAGTTGAATTTGACTTGTTGGTATCTATGCTTAGAATCTGAAATCAAGACATCATATGGCATCTGAATGTCACCTTGGGCCTGTGCTTTAGAGAGATGCCCACCCCTGGCCAGTGTGGCTCACTTCGTTGGGCATTGTCCTGTGCACTAAAAGGTTGCTGGTACCATTCCCAGTCAGGGCACATGCGTAGGGTACGGGCTTGGTCCCCAGAAGGGGGCCGTGCAGGAGGCTGCTAACTGATGTTCCACTCTCACATTGATGTTTATCTTTCTCCCTTCCTCTCTCTGTAAAAATCAGTAAAGGTTTTTTTTGTTTTTTGTTTTTTAAAAAGAGGTGTTCAGTAAATGGTAGTTGAATCTCACTTCACCTGGTATCTGAGGCTTACCACAGGAGATGGTGAGTCCAAGAAAGACACTGCCATTATCCGTGTGGTCGGTCGCTGGGAAGTGTTAGGGGAAGATGCAGCAAAGGGGAAATGCTCTGTCCGAACAGCCTCCACTCGGAGCACTCTGGGCCGGCCTCAGCCCCGTGTTAGATAAGGAGGACGCGTTGGGAAGCACTGGACTTATTTTTAGGTGCGTTTGTTTGTAAAGCCTGTTTGCAAGGCACACAGCCTCCATGCCAAATGTGGATAAGCTGCACCCAAGCCTATTGAGCAAAACTGAACACCAGACCAGCTGCTCAGGGCAAAGTCCCAAGTGAAGAATCAGAAGCCCAACACCCAGCACCCACTTTTCAGATTAAACCCCGAGGAGGAGTGCAGCAGGGTGGGGAAGGGCCCAGGAGGCAGGGATGGGGACGCTGATGGGAGGGCCCTCTGACCTCAGGAAGGAGAGGGGCTGCCCACGTCCTGCAGAAGACACGGTTTTGAAAGCATCCCCTCTGTTTGTCTTTTTACACGTGTGGGCAGGCAGTCTCACACGGCACCTTCTGGAGAACATACAGCGCTTTAGGCAAAAGGAAAGACAGGTCATTTGCCAGCTTTACTAACATCCTCCACGAACTTCCTCTTGTGTGCTTGCAATAACTCATGACTAGCGGGTTTGTAGGCTTACTGTACCTGGGACATTGTTACCCAAAAGTTGTGGGTGTCCTCGAGCCAGGCCTGTTGGTAAGTCAAAGTGAGGCTTTCTGTAGCTCAGGTTTTTGCTTGTTGTACTTCGCTGGTGTCTATCTAGCTCCAACAAGTCAATCTCTGTCTGTCTGTCCATTTATTGTCTCTCCCCAGCTAGGACCATTGTTTACTAAAATGTAAATCAAATTTTCAAAGCTTCCTGTTTTTTGAAGTCCAAGAACAGTGCACAGCCCACTGCATGGCCACCACTTCCCAGCAGCCATTGATTATAACAGCCACGGCTACACAGTAACGAGACACCACTTACACATAAATACTTTCAAAGCCATTTAATCTGTGTCCACATGAAAATATAAGTAATGTTATGATAGTTTGTTAAGAAAAGGGTTTGTAAAGTGGCATTTTTTTAAATCCAAAAGCTATTTTATTAAAGCTTTATTTTATCGGCTTGATCTATGTATATTATTAAGAGTCTCAGCTGATATTTAATAGCTTTCTATTTAAAATTGTCACTTTTATGTAATAGTATTTTATTGATTTTTCACCCAACCCTATGAGAAGAGCACTCGGGTGGGATATCGTCCCATTTTATAGATGAGGAAACATAAATTGGAGTTATACAACTTACTCAAAGGCCTTTTTCTTTTTTAATATATTTTTATTGATTTCAAAGAGGAAGGGAGAGAGAGAGAGAAACATGAATGATGAGTGAGTCATTAATTGGCTTCCTCCTGCATGCCCTACACGTGGTCGAGCCCACAACCAGGACCAGGAATTGAACCCTGACCTCCTGGTTCATAAGTCAACAAGACACTCAATCACTGAGCCACACCGACTGGGCTCAAGGCCATTTTTAATGTATATTCAGTATTTCAAAGAAAGACTTAAAGCAGTAAATAATCCCAATTACCCTAGGGGGGCTCGGCTTCTAGAGCCCAAGGTCCACTCAGAGATGCTGGGACAACCCCTTTATCCCCTTTCCCTCCTCCCTCTTCTCTCCCCCCCCAACGCAGGCAGGGCTCAGACCTGGCCTCTCAGCTGCAGTCCTGCTGCCTGTTTGACAGCTCCTCCTGGGCGTACGGTGGCAACCAAAGCAGAACTTGTGCAGAACTGAGCTCCCAACCCTGCCACAACCGGAGTCTCGCGGCAACTCTGGCTTCCCACTCCGGACCTAACGCCCAGTCATCCTTGGATCTTATTCTCACACCCACAGCCAGTTCTGTCCCCTCTGCCTTTAAATACGCACAGCACCTGATCCTTGCCCCTGCTTGTCAGCACCCCCACCTGATGGAAGCCACCAGGTCTCCTGTTTACACATGAGCTCCTCACGGGTCTGGCCTGAGGCCTGTTCCCCTCCCAGCCTCAGGCTGTTCTCAACCCAGATCCTCGCTCAGATCCCTCCAGGGACTACCTGTCTTCTGTCCCTGCGGCCTCCGCACAGCTGCCACCTACCATTACCTCCCTGAAGTTTCTCCTCCTACACCCTTCAGCTGCTCCTTTAAAAGGCCAGAAACATTGGCACATTCTGCCTCAGGGCCTTGGTGTCTGACCTTATCTGCAAGGCTCCCAGTTGTCACCCTAGCAGGAAGGCCTTGCAGTGACTGTGCTGTTTAACACCGAGCCACCCTCATGCTCCATCCCTCCGTCCTGCCTTGTTTTTATCCCAGCACTTACCTCCATCCAACGCAGACTGTAGCTTACTTGTTAGTATTGTTTATTTTCTCTCCCACCAGAATGGAAGTTCCTCTGTGGCAGGGACTTTGATTTGTTATGGTGTCGGAGGTGTCCTAGAATGCTGCCTGTCACACAGTAAGCATTTAGTACAAATAGAAGGAATGAATGCATTTTGGCACATCAGTAAAATGCCACATGTAAAGAGCTCAACATGTGCTGAAACCGGTTTGGCTCGGTGGATAGAGCATTGGTCTGCGGTCCAAAAGGTCCCAGGTTCGATTCCGGTCAAGGGCATGTACCTTGGTTGCAGGCACATCCCCAGTAGGGAGTGTGCAGGAGGTAGCTGATCGATGTCTCTCTCTCATTGATGTTTCTAGCTCTCTATCACTCTCCCTTCCTCTCTGTAAAAAATCAATAAAATATATATATTTTTTTTAAAAAAAGAGCTCAACATGTAAATAAATATTGTCGGCTTTCGTAATATCCACTTCCTGTACTTTTTAAATACAAGGTTTATAACTTGAGTTTCTTGGTGGCCAAAGCAAAAAGGGGACGATTACATCACACAGTTCTCTCCCTCAGAATGCACACTCGCTCCAGGGGAAATGGCGTCTTCCTGCTCCTGAAACCCAGCTGTGGTCTGTCCCCCCACAGCCTGGCAGGCTGCCAGCTGAAGGGCACTGCTTGGCACTCTGCCACCGCCTGGTTGCAGCCGTCTCCTCGCAGGGGTAGAGGTGATGGTTAGGTCGCTGCTGCTTAGTCTTGCTCTTTCAGAAAGTACTACTTTAAAAGGCTTAACCGAACTTGTTTGCAGGAGGTTTATTTTTCAAAATGCAAATCAGCGTTTGTGTCCCAGGGTAACCCGCTAGAGAATACATGTTCCCCATTGCAGCACCATTAACCTTTACATGTTGAAGATGGTTACCTAAAAAGGCTCCCACTGTTAAACTCCCCAAAGGGGAATAATATATCAATGCATTTCATGTGTCTGCTTTAAAGTCTTATGACTTAGTCTGTGTGTTTTTAAAATATATTTTTTATTGATTTCACAGAGAGAGAGAGAAAAACACCAATGATGAGAGAATCACTAATCAGCTACGTCCTGCATCTCCTGCATGCCCCATACTGGGGATCGAACCCACAACCCGGGCATGTGCCCTGAACGGAACTGAACCTTGACCTGGTTCATGGGTTGATGCTCAACCACTGAGCCATGTGGCCAGGCTTTTTATTATTATTATTATTATTATTATTATTATTATTATTATTATTCAGAGCTCCTATCTTTTATATCACCCAGGCAATTTTTACTCAGGTGCCTTTTTGATCTGAAAAGTAATATATTAGTGATGTAGTCTATGTTATAAAAATAACTGAGTGTGCAGGTGCGATCTTTGTCTCGGATCATGGTCTACAGCTAGTGAAGATGAAATGCTCCAAATAAGGCCCCGTTCTCCTTGCATTTCTTGCCTGAATGACAGTTTCTGTGACTGTGGGAAAATCGGCCTGGATCCTGCTGCTTTATTTTGAGGCTGGAGTGTACCATTTATAGCAGGCACTTGATTGTTCCGGAGAGTTTTGTACACAGCCAGCAAGGTTAGAAGTTTGAATTATGTAACAGGTTTGACTTCTTGCCCACTGTTAATGTGCGTCACTATGGCGACAGCCTGCCAGTTCTGAAGGAGCCTGGTCACTTGAGGACTGGTGTTCCCTGCTGCATTATAGATGCGGGGCGCAGGCTTCCCGGAGCCAGAGAGTCCGGGAATCGTGCTTAAGTGACCCCTGGGCTGGCCGCACAGTGCTCACTAATGGGAACCACGGCTAGGATCTGAACTGGGAACATTTGTATGTACTGACCATTTGACAGTCTTACATGCTCCAAGGTATAGGTCACTTGCAGGTGTTATTTAAGAAAAGCTTCTGTTCAGAGAGCTTAGCTTTTTAAATCAGGCCTGTTGTAAGAAAGATAGAAGTCAAGTATTTAGAGTTGAAAAACCAAAATTCTCATGCCTCTGCTAAGGGCCAGATGACTTGTTTTTGGTTAGTGTGAATGACCTTCATTTGGGGTTTGATTTATAGAACCTAGCAATTGCCTGTCCCAGCCCTTGTTACCGTAACATTGGGCTATAATCCTGAGTTCAATATTTTTACAACCTATGGTTTGCCTATAACTTATCTTTATTAAAGTTTTTTTTTTTCTGAAATAACTTCAAATGTGTAGAAACGTTACAGGTACCAATAACTTACTTTTAACATATCGCCACATTTGTGTTGTCATTTTGTTCTATATACATCCATATTTTTCATTTGAAAATAGTTCCACACATTGTGCTCCCTTTCCCTTAATCCTTCAGCATTTATTTCCTTAGAATAAAGATATTATCTTAAAACCACAGCAGTCTTCATGTGTTTGCCTCCTGCGTGAACAGGGAAAGAGCTTCTTACAAACATGTCAGGCTGATGCTTACGAATTGCGGGTTTTCTTCGCTATCTCAGCCGTGTTCTTCAGCCTTCCCATTCTGTGTTGTAATATAATCAGATAAAACCTGGGGTCTGGTTAACAATCTAGTAATCTTTTTATTTTTTAATATTCCTATTGATTTTAGAGAGGAAGGGAGGAGAGAAATAGAAACATCAATGATAAGAGAGAATCATTGATCGGCTGCCTCCTGCACACCTCCCACTGGGGATCAAGCCTGCAACTCGGGCATGTGCCCTGACTGGGAATGGAACTATGACCTCTTGGTTCATAGGTCAACAACCAACACTCAATGGCTATGCAACAACTTATTACTTATTTAAGGCACTAGTGGAAGGCTGATGCTTGGCAACAACTTACGTATTATTCTTTATTCAAGGCGCTAGCGGAAGGCTGACGCTTGCTTTGCATAGATCTTGCCTAAGGATTTTAAAGATGGGTCTTCTTTGTATTATCCAGGTCAATCTTGGAGAAGGAGGGACCAAAGTCACTTTTCAGAGGCTTGGGTCCAAATTTGGTTGGAGTTGCACCGTCAAGGTAAGCTTTGAACTTTCACCTGGTTCCTCTCATGCGGATGTAATATTCCGAGTCCTTTCCCTCGGAAGGGCCGTACTGCTAGGTGGCCAGCCTCTCCTGTGCAGGATTTGCCTACACACACCTGACAAATGGGAGAGTGGGACTGTAAGAGTGTCTTCAGTGCATGGTGAGGAGGAGATTCCAGTTACTTTACCGAGTTGCTCTCAGCCCTGAATTTCTCGGGTGTTTGTGATCAGCAGCATCGCCCCATCCCCCAGTCACACGCTCATTTTGTGTGAGGCAGGACAAGTGTGGATATTTCAGAAATACTACACATTTTAAAGGTTACAGTATATGTTGGTGCTCAGGATCGGCATTTATCCAGAATTAAAAATATAAATGGGCTTTGTATGTTACCAAAATCTCATTTTCCTCCGTTATTTTGGACTCTTCCCTCTACTGAGTACTTTCTGAGGGGTGAGCAGAACCTTCTGGAAGGAGTGGGCAGCAGGTTTGGGTTGACACAGATGAGGCCGAGCTTTTGTTCCATGTTAACTCCTTGCCCATCTTACTTACCTGAAGCTTTAGCGGTTGTGGAGGGACACCGTCTTGGCAAGGCCGTACCCATGTCTTCACCTCGTTCTCCCTTTGTCCTAACAGGGCTGTGTACTTTGCATGCTACTCCAAAGCCAAAGAGCAGTTCAATGGCATTTTCGTGCCTAACAGCAATATTGTGCACATTTTCTCAGCTGGCTCTGCAGGTACGTTCTGTGTGGGTGGAGAAAGCATGTGCTGGGCCCACAGCCTTTTCTAGGATTAGAAATTAGCTCTCTGCCTCTTCTCCATAGGAAATCACTTTCCTAACGCTTTATGGCAGAGCTGATACGATAATGGGTTTAAGATCAGTTTGTTACCTATTCCTCTCTCTGGCCACTGAAGCTGTTCATTCTGCCTCAACATGTCCATGTCCATGCATGCTAGTTGAGTGCAGTGTTTTTCATGTCTACTCTATGACATTGTTTTCTAAAGTTCAAGCTCCTTTTCTCATGACGCCTGTGCACAGCTGGCACTTTGTCCTAATCACTGGCTACTGGGGTCTGGGCTGGGGGGCTTTTAGTGGGACCAGAGCAGGCCAGAGAGCGTCCCTCATGGGAGAGTCATCTTGCTCACTGTAGAAAACTTATAGCAGATTTCCCCCAGACATGCCTGGCAAAAGGAGCATGGACTCACAGATTGCTGAGAGAAGGTCATGCCTTACAGATTATGTTTATGTCTGTTTAGCTAGAAAGGTATTTTAGAGAACTTAAATTGGCATTTTATAAAGAATTTCCGCCTCTGCCAGTCTGTAAGTGTATATACCTCTTTACATCAAATAAAGCACCAGTAACCCCAGAGTAGCCACAGATGATGCTCTGGACCCCAGTAGGAGCTAATGTTAAACAGGAAAGGCCGAGTGTGAGCTCCGAGGAGCCTTCGCTTTGAGACTGATAGGGGTGAGCTGCAATCAGACACTGGTTGCCAGGCTTGCCTTGGGCAGCGTTGGCTTGGAAGAGCCCTCAGTACCTAAGGCAACCTGCCGCAGCCTCTCCGGCTCGCCCTGGTCTCTCTCTGACGGCTGCGCCCGAGACCGGGGAGGGCAAGGAGGGTCCCTGAGTCAGGCTGAGGCCTGACTCTGCTTTGCTCTGTTGCCACGGAATGATTAGCAGAGTTGAGACGGGAGACTCACCAACAAATGGTTCTTGCAAGCAGATCACTATTAAAACTTCCATTTCCTGAAACATTGTGGCTATTAAAATGTCTGTCTTTGAATTCAGTTAAATGGAGATTTAGTACCTTTTATTTTAAGTTTGATATAAGGCAGCCTTTTGGATTAAGACAGCAACTTCCCTTAAAAACAAATTATTTCTGGATCTGATGCTTATAAATTGAGTTGTAGAGTGGTTTCATGTTTCCCATGGGCAGCACATTGACAGAAATACCAACAGCACCACCTAGAGGCTGGAAACCTAGTCAGATTTAGGTCCAACAACCCACCAGTAGGAGCTACACTTTAGGGACTGGAGTGGCCTGTGCGGTACAGAAAGGAGCTGCTTCCTGCTGTCCGTTTTTATTACTAAGCCATAGAGAGCCTGGGTTAGCACTTACCAGATGGACTAGACAGCTTCAGTCAGCATTGGCTGTGTTCAGTGATGACATTTTCTGGTGTTTTTTCTTCCAGCTTTTATCACAAATTCCCTAATGAATCCTATATGGATGGTTAAAACCCGGATGCAGCTAGAACGGAAGTAAGTTATTAATTGTTACTTCCTTAACATAAGAATTCTTGGGGATATTCCCCCCCCCCCCCCCCCCACTCCCTGTGGAGTGCAGCACACAGTCTTGTTCTTTCTGAATGTGAGCAGACAGCAGCTCCTTTTGCTTGGAGAATCAGTCGTGCTGTCTATATTGTGGGACAAAGACCACCAGAGGTGGCCGCAGGTTCGCTCAGCTGTGACCCTGGTGGGCAGTGCTGACCTCCGCAGACCGTCGGGGGTCCCTGCACTTGGTGGGCCCCACCCCAGTTGCAGCGCTAGCGACTCTCCCCAGATGCTTCTCTTCCAGACGGGACAATGCCTTACAGTGAGGGAGAGCAGCGAATGCTCCAGGCCTGGAAGGGCCATTTTCTCTCCGAGGCCCTCGTACTCTGGTTTCCGCCTGAAACCCACTGCAGCCTCAGGTTCCTTTGGTGGGCCAGTGAGGTCTGCAGCCTCAGGTTCCTTTGGTGGGCCGGTGAGGTCTGCAGCCTCAGGTTCCTTTGGTGGGCCGGTGAGGTCTGCAGCCCTTTTAGAATAGTTGAAGCAATGGAAACCAGTTGCTGAAATACAGTTACTGTTGTTTTTAAAGTTACGATACAGTAACATACCTACTTAATATATTAAATCAGGTGTGGCCCAGTAACTACTGTAATTTCAGAGGCAGAGTGATGCTCAGTGAGGTTTGTGACAGGATTCTCTCTAGAACCCTGTGTGACTGTGTGGGCACTGGAAACTTCCAGCCAATCAGTAAGCTACCTAGAAAGGACAGCGGAGAGAGCAGGAGCCCTGCACGTGCTGGTAGGGGTGTGGCTTATTCTTCCTCTCAGTGACCTCAGTAGCCTCTGTATTGGCCTTTGACCCCGTATTTCCCTGTCACATTCTGCCTGGAAGAACCTAAAAGGCAGCAGTTCTAATAATTGTGAACATATCATTTGCTTAGAATCCTTTGATGAATCTCGATTACGCTCAGGGTTAAACCCTAACTCTTGGCTTATCACTCAAGGCCCTTTGCAATTTCCTAAAAAACGTGCTGTTGGATGTCCAGCCCTGAGTGGACCATCCCTCACCAGGAGTCATTGCTCCCTCCGGCTTGCCTTCCAGCTTCTCACCAGCTCCTCTCCCGGGAACCTTCGGGAATCGCTCCCAATCCCAGGGTGCGGGGTGCTAGTCCCTCAGCGGTGATGAGTGCTCGAGTCAGAGGGCAGAGAGCCGTGTCCGGGCACAGCGGAGGCAGGAACTCCGTGCGCTCTGGGGAAGGGGAGAAGAGAAGCGTGGTCAGAGTGCCCCATGCGAATGTGCAGGAGCAGGCGGCGACATGGAAAGAGAAGCCTGGGAAGCAGTCGGCCACAGCCTTAGCCCCTGGGAAGGAGTCTAGAGCATTTGCCCCAGGGGACATTTGGTGGCGCCTAGAGACCTTTTTAGTTGTCAAGCTCGGGGTGAGGGGTGCTGAGACACATGGTGGGTAGAGGCCAGGTCCTCCAGGGCCGAGGTCAGCCCCACAACAGAAGGATCTGGCCCGGATGTCAGTGGTCCCAGGCTGAGAAGCCCTGCCTGCAGAGGGGCAAGCAGGGCACGGCCGGTTGGATTTGTGTTAGGAAGACCACCTCGCTCAGGTTGAGAACAGCCTGGGGAGTTACGGGGGGGAGGGGGGTGTCCATGGAGAGTGATGGGAGCCGGGCGGTCTCTGTCTGACCAGTGCGCACTCGGGTCCTGGACTCGGCTTGTATCCACCACGGAGGACGCCCGGCCTGTCTTTGTGTGGGCTGTTGGATGGTTGTGGTTTGGGCATTTAGAAGTAATGGAGTTAGTGCCCCGTTTGGAGAAGAGTGATGGGAGAGCACCCTTACGCTCTCCTCCCTGCCCACTGCCGGCGGGTTCTCCTTCAGTGTCTTCTTAACACACATTGGCATCGTCACATGCCAGCCAACGCGTTCTGATGGCCTGTCCTCGGCTCTGTCCAGGGTGCGCGGCTGTAAGCAGATGAACACGCTCCAGTGTGCGCGCCACGTCTACCAGACGGAAGGCATTCGAGGCTTCTACCGGGGATTAACCGCCTCGTACGCGGGGATCTCAGAAACTGTCATCTGCTTCGCTATTTATGAAAGCCTGAAGAAGTACCTGAAGGACGCTCCGTTCACCCCCTCTGCAAACGGGACTGAGAAGAATTCCGCAAGCTTTTTTGGACTTATGGCAGCTGCTGCTGTGTCTAAGGGATGTGCCTCTTGTATCGCCTATCCACACGGTATGTGCCCCTCTTCGTCAGTGTACCCGGACCCTGGAGCCCACTGTCTGCCGGTGGTGACTGCCCCCCACGCTCGTGTGTGTGTGTGTGTGTGTGTGTGTGTGTGTGGTTTTTGTTGTTGTTGTTGTTGTTGTTTTTTTCAGGAACTCAACCCCAGTTCCCAAAACTTGCTGTGCAGAACGTGGGCCTGTGTTGTAGAACTTCTGATGTTTTCAAGAAGCCGAAAATCTGGATTTTACTTAAAATTCTTTAACTTAAAAAAAAAAAAAAAATTGGCATAGGAGCCAAACTTAACATCTCTCAGCTTCCACTTCGAATTTTATTTTCCACTTAAAGTTTACTTTTTTAAGTTTATTTATTTAAAATATATTTTATTGGAAAAAATAAAATATATTTTATTGATTTCAGAGAGGGAGAAAGAGAAGGGGAAAGATAGAAACATCAATGATGAGAGAGAATCATTGATTGGCTGCCTCATACTAGGAACTGAGCCTGCAATCCAGGCATGTGCCTTTGACAGGAATTGAACCGGGAACCCTTCAGTCCACAGGCAGATGCTATATCCATTGACCAAATCAGCTAGGCTTTTAAGCTTATTTTTAAAAAGAATGATAGGCCTCCTGTCCTCCTGAGCTACTATTAAAATAATAGCTTTGTTTATTGTGCCATGAAAAACAAGCCTTACCCCCTAGCAATGGGCAAGGAGACACCTGATTAGTGGTGCTGTTCCTATATCCATCGCGGCAAAGCGGATACACAGTCTTATTTCATCCTAGCTTGATGCCTGTCTTGGTTTCATGCCTGAGGCACATTAAAAAAAAAAAAAAGAAGAAGAAGAAGAAGAAGAAAGAAAGAAAAGCCTTGTTTTCAAAAGCCTGCTGTGCTGTCAGCTGTGGCCATGGTGAACTCAGTAACAGGTGATGGAGTCCCAGTGTGAGCCTGACACTGCGTGGCCTCGGGGCTCATGAAGAGAGGCGGACGGCTCCCTGGTAGAGAGACAGGGTGGCAGAGGTCTGCTCAGCAGGCAGTGACAGGCAATGTCATGTTGTGGGCACCTCGGTGAGACCGGGCCAGGGAGACCAAGCTTTGGAAAAGGAGGAGGCAGTGTTTAAGCTGGACAGAGCGGAGGAGGATTCTGGGAGGAGAAAGTTGGGGAGTACATGAAAAGAAAGTCTTGTAGAAGATACTACCATGCTTAATGCAAAGGCCGCTTTTGGTGAAGTTACAGCATTTACTTAATTGGAGTACAAAACCATAAACTATCTTTTTTAAAAAATATATATTTTATTGATTTTGTACAGAGAGGAAGGGAGAGAGACAGAGAGTTAGAAACATCGATGAGAGAGAGTTATCAGCTGCCTCCTGCACATCCCCTCTGGGGATATGCCCGCAACCAAGGTACATGCCCTTGACCAGAATCGAACCCAGGACCCTTTCAGTCCCCAAGCTGACGCTCTTATCCATTGAGCCAAACCGGTCTCGGCACCATAAACTATCTTAAAACCAAGTCCCACTCACTGAGCTTTTTTTTTTTTTGCTTTTTTTTTTGAGAGTGGGGGAAGGGAGGAACGAGAGAGAAAGAAATAAACATCAGTTTGTTTCACTTATTTATGATTCATTGGTTGCTTCCTGTATGTGCCCAGACGAGGATCAAGCCCGTAGTATGACGACACTCTAACCAACTGAGCTACCCCGCCAGGGCATGTATTGAGGTCTTAGCGTAGTTTATCATTTTAGGTGGCACATGGGCAGAGGTATACGTTGATAATTATAAAGCTGTGTGCTTTGACTTCTCGTATTACCTGGAAATGAATTTATTCGTCACAAAAGCTGTGTCTCTCTCCACAGAAGTGATAAGGACGCGGCTGCGGGAGGAGGGCACCAAGTACAAGTCCTTTGTCCAGACCGCCCGGCTGGTCTTCCGGGAAGAAGGCTACCTCGCCTTCTATCGAGGACTCTTTGCCCAGCTCATCCGGCAGATCCCCAACACGGCCATTGTGCTGTCCACCTATGAGCTGATTGTGTACCTGTTGGAAGACAGTCCTCAGTAACAGGCCGAACATTGTGCACCGGAAGAATAAAACTGCAAAACTCGATAAAGATTTTTTTTCCCCATTGATGTTTAGAAAGTACGAGGCCGATACAGGAAAGGCCATAAAATATGTGGCTCGGTCACCTGTTGGACATTTCCTTTTGGATCCATGTTTTCTGGAAGGTTTAAATTCATTAACGTTAATAGTTAATTTTAACTTTTGTTGTGTTTTTTCTTTTTTTTTAATTTAAGAGGATTCAGGATTCAGCAGCAAGTAAATTAAATCATGCTATTTAATTTAAGTATAAATTTGGTTTTTGTCCTCTTTCACTTCACGGTAGTGTAAACTATAGGCTGGTAACACTAGAAACCCAGAGACAACCTCTAAAGTCAGAGTGCACGTGTTTTCTCCGCGGGAGGTCACATCTCGCACGGGGCTGGTAGGGGATGGGTGACACGTCGGTGACACTGGGCTGACCAGAACTGATTGCCCAACTGATTTCATCTTTGTACATTCCCAAGTCTCATACCGACACTCCCAAGTTCTCAGGCTACTGAGTTTTAAAAAACAACTTTCTGACATTAAATATTGAAAATTATATTTATTTTCCTAAAGTTACCCACTATCCCCAGTTTGAACCAAAGGTGAGAGTTTCAAAAAACTGTTTCCCAGTGGCCTCGCTCCTGGTTGTATTTCCAGAAGCCAGGCCCGGGCAAGCCCAGGTACTTTGCAGGCAGTTAGAGAGCGGCCGGCCATGAGTGTGGAATGTGGGAGTGACGCAGGCAGTCCCATGAGGGTGTGAGCCGCTCTTGTCCCCGCTGCTGGGACCAAGGCTGATTGCGGCTCTTTGAAGAGTAGCTCACTTTTACTGTGCCGGAAGTGGTGGTGGTTCAAAAAAATACTTTTTAAATCGAGAAATGAGAAATCACCAGGATGATAAGCCCATCCTCCCATCTTACAAGGAAGATTAATAAGGAACAACAGGCTAGGGCAGAGGCAGGTGAGAGGGATTGTCTCCGTTAGCGCTCTCACCGGACTTCACACGTGTGGACATTGGGTTGTTTTCGGTCTGAATGTCTAGGAAGACAGGACGCTAATAACCGACCGGTGCATGGAGTTTCCTATTCAGGGCAGACGCTCTGGTAAGGGATGAGGGGCGAAGGTTTCTAATTGTATTTAAGTTGAGTTTATTTGTTCCCTTGGGTCGTGAAGCAAGTTTGTTGGTGGTGGTGAACTCCCTGGTATAATTCGCTTCAACTGTTAGCAACTAGGCATGTTTCATGCTTCCAAAATGCATGGCAGTAAAGAGATTCCTATTTCAGAACCTTGTTTTAACTGTTTGTAATAGTGGCACTTACCAACGTCTTTGTTCGAATATTCATATTAAAGCCTGAATTTTTCCTCAAGATTTTAATATGAACATTAAAAATTAGGTTGCTTAATATTCACTAAATTAGGTATGAGAATCATTTCAAAATAATTTTCACTGACATTCTTGAATTAATAAAGTTGATGTGAACCTAGTACAAGTTAGTTTTCTGCTTGCTTCTCCTGCCCTAGGCACTGAAATGCAAGAAACTCGGCCCCAAAAGTAGGATGAGAATAGGCAGGGAAAAGGGATGCTTGTTGGATTTTTATTTTAATTATCTTTTTTAAAAAAATGTGTTTTTATTGATTTCAGAAGAGAAGGAAAGAGAAATATCAATGATGAGAGGGAATCATTGATCTCCTGCACGCCCTGCGCTCGGGATCAAGCCCGCAAAGCAGGCATGTGCCCTGACCGGAAATCGAACCATGACCTCCAGGTGGACACTGAGCCATGCCAGCTGGGCAGTTTATCTTTTTATCCTCACCCAGCAAGTAAGGATGTTTTCTCCATTGATCTTTCAGAGAGATTGGAAGGGAGGGGAGGGGAAAGAGAGAGAGGAAAACATCCATGTGAGAGAGAGACATAGATTGGTTAGCTCCCGCACACACCCAAGGGGAAGGATTAACCTGCAACCCAGGTACTTGCTCCTGACTGCCCCTGATGGGGGAATCAAACTCTTGACCCTATGGTATGCAGGCCAACACTCTAACCACTGAGCCAAACTGGTCAGAGCTGGATTTTTTTTAAAGTAATTTTTATTGATTTCAGAGAAGCAGGGAGAGAAGGAAACATCAGTGATGAGAGAGAATCACTGACCAGCTGTCTCCTGCATGCCCCCCACTGGGGATGGAGCCGGCAACCCAGGCATGTGCTCTAACTGGGAATTGAATTGTGATCTCCTGGTTCATAGATCAACATTCAACCACAGCCACATCAGCCGGGCCAGGGCTGAATTTTTAAACGGAAAGTGTCACTGAACTGTTAATGGAGAAATCCCTTGATTTATTTCTTATCTACGAGCTTAGTCATTAGGATTTTACTATTTTTAAGTAATCTATAATAATAAAAGCATAATACACAAATACATAATACACGAATCAATCAAACAGCTGAACAGAATGACCTTGACAAAGCCGAGGCTGCAAGGATCTACTCTTGCATGAATTTCATGCATCGAGCCTCTAGTCCTATCTAATAATGAGGGAATATGCTAATTGACCACCACACCCTCACAAAGATGGCAGCGCCCAGTTCCCTCAGCCCCACCAGGGCAGCAGGTGCAGCACAACCTGGGCCCACCCTCGGGTCTGGCCACTCCATGCACCTGCCTCCAGAGTCCCCCACTCCCCTCAGCCCCCTCGTCACCCAGGGCCAGCCAAGGCTTATCCACATTTTACAAATAAGGATCAGAGGTTCACATGACTTGCTTGAGGTCTCGGGGAAGGTGAGTAATAAGCTGACCAGTAGTAGGTCTTGACGGCTAGTCCAGTAGATGAATGAAAAGCAGCAGGGGCATCTGAGCCTGTGGAATGACCTGACTGAAGCCAAGTCCCAGCAAAGCATTGCATCCAGTTCACTTCCCCATGGTGCGTCCACAGGCATTGTCCCCGAAGCGCTGCGCTGGCACCACGGTGCCCAGGACAGAGCCCTGCCTGTGAGTGGATACTCTGCAGGCGGAATGCTGCCCATGGAGAGGGCAGCTGCACGGCTATTCGTTCAACCCTTTGTATGCCCCAAGCGGGCGAAACGGCGAGACTGCAGCCGGAGGCCTTTGCTCTGACCCCCATTTCCCAGGAGGAGGAGTGTCCATTGCAGACTCTAGTCACCCCCAGGTTTCCTGTGGGCGCCCTCTCCTCTCCGCAGGCGGCAGCTTAACACACACAACTAGGGTGTGGGGCAGATGAACTGGCCACAGGAAACCCTCAACCCACCCTGTCCACAGCAGTGAACTGTAATGACCCCCCCCAAAATGAAAAGTTGTGGGCACACTGAAACATTATGTAATTAAGTACAAATATTTCCTACTTGTTTCTAGTTATAAGAGGGATTTAATGAAAATCCATAATGCTAAAACAAGCACCTTCCTCGCTAATCCCACCTGGAGGTAACTGCAGTTCATTTACCCACCATTACTTCCTAGGAGCTTACACATATTATAGGACTTACGTAGTTAAACCAGGTATTATTAAAACTAATGTTCATGCCCTAACTGGTCTGGCTCAGTGCATAGAGCGTCGGCCTGCAGACTGAAGGGTCCCAGGTTCGATTCCTATTCAAGGGCATGTATCTTGGTTGCGGTCACATCCTTAGTAGGGGGTGTGCAGGAGGCAGCTAATGGATGTTTCTCATCAATTGTTTCTAACTCTATTCCTCTCCCTCTCTGTAAAAAAATCAATAAAATATATATTTTTGAAAACAACTAATGTGCATATTGCTCTTCCTGAACAGTGTATGTCCATCCCTCCAGGCCCACGCCTATGCTGAGATATATGGCTGTCCTATGACTTATTCAACCTTGTAGCTATCTGTTTCTATAAACATAATCATGGTTCTATAAATTATTTGGACCGTGGAGTGGCTTCAGTGGAAGTGGCTTAAGGAACTGCAACTTACAGCAAACAGCACTGCGCGCTTCCGCCGCTCTGGCCCAGGCTGGGAAACCGGACCCGCCGGAGCCAAGACTGCTTCCAAGGGGTCAGTAGGCGGAATGCGGGAGGAGGGGCCTGCCGAGCGCGGGAGCGGAGTGCTCCGGCCCGGGCTCCGCGCCACCTCCCACCTCCGGCCGCCAGAGGGCGCCGTCGGGCCGCCGCCGCTTCCCCCGGCGCCCCGCCCACCGGGCTCGTCCCCCTTCCCGATTGGCTGCGCGGCGGGAGCGCGCCGAGTCAGGGGGCGGGCCCGCGCCCGCTACAAAGCGACGGAGGTCACGGCGCGAGGAGGTGCGCGCCGCCGCCGGTAATCCGCGCGCGGCCTCGGCGTCGCCGCTCCGCCGCCGCCGCGGGAGCCATGGAGGGGGTGAGCGCGCTGCTGGCCCGCTGCCCCACGGCGGGCCTGGCCGGCGGCCTGGGGGTCACCGCCTGCGCCGCGGCCGGCGTGCTGCTCTACCGGATCGCGCGGAGGTGAGTGCGGCCCGGCCCGCCCCGCCGCCGCCGCACGCGGCCTTCCCGCCCGGCGCCGCCCAGCCCGTGCCCGGCGGGGCCGCGGCTTTGCGGGGGGACCAGGCCTGCGTGCCCACGTGCTGAGACCCGCCCCGCACGCCCCCCTCCCGCCCAAAAAATAAGACCGGAAGCGGCTGGGGACGAGGAATGCGGGGTGGGCAGGAGCGGCCGCACGTGGGTCCCAAACTTCCTCCTCCGAGGAGACGGATGCCGGGAGCCGCAGGGCCCGCACACCCCAACCCCGCCCCCCGGGCCCCCCAACCCCGCGGGAGGGCTCGGCGGGGTCAGACTGCACCCTGGCTGCTCCCGCCCCCACCCTGAGGGCAGGCCGGGGGGCTGGCGGTGGGTGGCACTCCGTGGCCTGCTCCATGGCTGGGGTCTAACTCAGCCCATGGCAGCCACAGCCCTGCTCCCCCAGGACCAGAAGGGCCAGGGGTGGGCTCACCCTGAGGCCAGCATCCCCCAGCCCCGGCGAGGGCTGCTGCTGGGCTGGTCCAGGCCGTGCCAACCCCCGCCCAGAGCCAGCCTGGCTCAGGGACCGGGCTCAGGGCTGAGCGCTTCAGCGGGGACTGCGGCCCACCCCCGGGCTGCGTCTCCATCTGACCCCCTTCCCGGGACAGGGAGAAACGGCAGGGCCGTGAGCACATTCTGGGGCGACGGCGGGTGGGCTTGTAGCTTCATGGGGACACGCACACACACGTTCAGGTTTTGAGTGGAAGAAGCGAAGGCTCCTGCCCACACGTGGCCGCGCTGGGGTTTGAACCTGGGCAGTCCATCTGGCTGTTCTCACTTCACCGCCACCGTGTGCCTCTTCCCACCCCGGGGGAGAAGCCGTGAGGGTGACTGAGTCACAGGCTCTGGAGGAGGAAGGAATCAGCTGTGTGCAGGCTGGTGGAGAAGGAAGGAGTAGGAGGGACACAGGCTGGCAGGCTGAGGAGGGGGCTGTCTCCTGGGGAGGGCAGTGAGGCATTGAGGGCTCCCTGGGAACCCCCATCTCTAGTCGCTGGGAGGGCTTGCGGGACCCGCTGATTGGAAGGGGGGGACAGAACGCTCTGCTCAGGGCTGCAGAGCCCGGTTGTCTCCGGATGCTGCTGCCTCCCGGTGAACCGGGCCTCACTGGTGTGTAGCGTGGCTGCGCCTGGGCTGTGTCGCGTGCTCCGGTGTCCTGTGCTCCGGCTGTTCTCAGGCTGCCAGCCGCCGCTTTCCCTGTCCCCGAGGCCAGAGCCGGGCCTGGTGCGGAGAAGGGCATGCTGGGAAGGGGATCTGGGAGGGTCCTGGCTGCCTGTGACTCCAGCAGCGGAGGGTGCTGTGGGTGTCCTTGGGACCTGTTGGCTTGCCGAGAAGGACCAGCTCTCCCAGGATGCTCTGAGTCGCTCACAGAGCTCTGGCTTTGCTGGGGTCGTAAACTGGCCACTGTGATGATGGAGGCGAGACCAGCCCTTGAGACTGAGCCCTGTCCCCCGGGAGAAGCTGTGGCTTTGGCCACAACATGGGTGTGGGGGACCCTCCTGAGGAGAGTTGTGTTTGGAAAGGGATTTGGTCTCGTGGGGGGTTGCGAGCCCAGCACAGAGGTGGAGGGCACCCTGGCCAGGGAGCCGCCAGAAGGTGGGCCCCTCCCAGGAGGGCAGCAGTGCTCCCACCAGTGCTGCCCGGGACACCTGGGGGGCAGGTCCCCTTTTCTCCCGCCCACAGCTAAGGAAGGAGGCTGCCTCCAGCTGTTAAACCAACCGCAGGCCCGCCCTCCGCCAGCGTCAGCCTGGAGCTGCCTGCTCCCGGGTCCGTCCCCCCAGACCCGCTGCTCAGCATGGCGCCGTGCTCAGGACCTCAGGCACCCACAGGGTTTGCTGGGTTCTCCACGTTGTCAGGTTGGAGGCCGAGGGCATGCAGCTCCAGGGTGAGCAGCAGAGCCTTGTCCTGGCACCATGTCCTGCCCGCTCAGCACTCCATGCTCCCCCTGTGCTGCCGGACAGACAGGCTCCGGGGCGCACACTGGGTGGTCCCCCTGCCCAGCAGCCCTGCCTGTGTTTGGATGCCATCTGTTCCTTTTGCCCTGCCGGCCAGCAGACCTGTTCTTCAGGATAACAGCAGATGCCCCACTTTTTGGCTTCTCTCCTGTGGCATCTGCCACCAGCTGCTCCGTGAGGTCGCCGTTCTCATCCTGTCCAGGTCGGAAGTGGAGAGCTGGCTCCTTTCTGCCTCTCTGGCCTGGCTCTCTGTCTGGGGGCCATTTCCCTCTGGGGGCGGCTCCCTGTCTGCCTGTCTGGGGCCTGGCTCCCTCTCAGGGGCCTGGCTCCATGAACATGAGGTCTGTCCCGGGCAGGTGGGCTGGGCTCTGTCTCGGTGTGGCAGGCAGAGCTGCTGTGGACTTGGGCTCGACCTGCCCGGAGGCCCTGGGTCCTGGCTGACATTACGGTGCTGCTGCCGCTGGGGCCCAGGAGACAACTCGGATTCTCCATGTGTTCGCTCAGAGCACAGCAACAGCAAGAAGCCGAGGGGTTCAGCAAGGACTCCCTCCTCCTGGGCCCTGCCAGAGGTGGCCTCTGGCCCCCTAAGGGAACAAAGTTTGACTCATGGAGACCACTCTCCAGCCCCTCCTGGGGGAGGCTGGGCACTCCTCAGGGCCTGGGGGGCACTAGTTGGCACATTGGCCTCCCCACCCTCAGCCCCCCCAGGCAGGCTGGTCTCGTACCCAGCGGTGCCCACCCCCTGGCAGGGCCCACCTGCAGGGAGTGGTGGGACGTCGCGAGCTTTGTTTTAGCTAAACTGTCGGGGTGCTGGGGTGATGCTGTGTCCATCCTCCCTCCCCGGTGTGTGTTCAGGCCTGTGGGGGGCGGTCCTGAGGGACCCCTGCCCTCGCTGCTTCGGGGGGGCCCCACGGAGCCGAGAGCTGCGCACAGGGGCGGGGCAGTGGGAGCTGCCGCGCTCGGTCTGGTCACACCAGGCCTGCACTGGGAGGGGTGGTCCCAGGGTCTTGCCGGGCAAAGGTTTGGGCCTGGGGAGGAGTGGGTTGAGGGGTTTATGAGGGCGGGAGAGGGGGAGGGGGCATTCCCTGACCAGGACGGGGACAGGGTTAAGCTGGCACAGAATAGATGAGCCCAAAAGCCTTACAGCGGGCCAGGGGGAGCGGGGCAGCCAGGGGACACGTTCCCGTTCGCCCACGTGTCTGGCGCAGGGGGGCCAGTGCTGGGGGGTGGAGGGGCTGAGACTCTGCCCAGCCCCCATTGCTTTGCTAGCTCCTGCGGACCCTACAGGGACCGCCCAGAGGCACTGTGGGGGATGACCTCTTGACCTGTGAACCCCCACCTGCCACGGGGCCCTTCCCCTACTCACGCTGGGCAGGGATCACCCAGGGCTGAGAGTGACCGGAGCTGGAGCCACTGGCCCCAGGGACAGGCTGACCCTCCTCCCTTCCGGCCACCGGCTTCCAGGCCAGGCCCATTTCCCTAGCAACGGAGCTGGGGGAACTGGAGATTCCTCCTGGAAATGGTGGCTTCTGGGTGGGAGGGGCTTTGAGCTGGCTCCCAGGACGGAGGCTGCAGTTCCTGCGCCCCCACCGCCCCTGGGCTGGGGCTTTGTCCCTTCCCCATCTTTATTCATGAGCTGCCAGCCCTTCCGCTTGGCTTCAGGCCAGAGGCAGTGGGGGGAAGGGCTGGGTGTGGTGATGGGGGTGTGGGGGGAAGGGCTGGAGAGCCAGGGGCAGGTGAGAGGTCACCTGCCTGCATCGCCCGCACTGGGACACGTCGCAGTTCCTGGGGAGCCTGGGGAGCAGGTGCTGGTTAACAGAGAGCCCAGGGCTTCATGCCGGTGCCGGTGCTGGCGCTGAGAGAGCAGGCGCCACACCTGCCGGGCTGACCTCCTCCATGGCCGCCTGACCCTCTGCTCCCTTCGGCCTCCGGGGGGATCACCTTCCCACTGCCCAGATGAGCAGGCAGGTGGCGGGGTCTGGGGACAGAATGACTCCCCGAAGGCCAGGCCTGTGGCCGCAGAGCTGCTCTCCGGGCCCTGCCCCCTGCTGTCCGCAAGTCTGACACAGCAGTCCCTGCCCACTGTGAGGGTTTTCAGAGCGGGGCGGAGTGCGGGGCAATCCCTGGTTCCATCTCTGTGCGTCTCTGGCTCGGGGGAGAAGTGGGTTGAGGGGTTTCTTGGGGGGCATTCCCTGAGCCGCCCCCTCTCTCCGCCCACCCCATGTGACTACCCTTTAGGGGGCGTTGGGCCAGGCACTGGTAAGCACTCCCGGTTAGCAGGCGTGAGACTGAGGCTTGGAGAGCCCTGTGACCTGGTGGTCGGGGGCAGGGGGGCAGGAGGCAGCGGCAGGGGCAGGAGTGGGATCTTCGGTCTCGGGATGGTGACAGAACTGGCCCCTCAACGTGGCAAGCACCTTTGTGTGGCTGTGTGGTCGGTCTTGTAATGCACGGTCCCCGAGGTGCTGCGACCTCACACTTTGCAGTCGTGGCCTAGGGAGGCAGGAAGAAGGGGAGAGGAGCTTCCAGGCTCACAGCCAGCCGTGGGCAGAGCTGGCACCTCTGGCTCCTGGGCTGGGGGCTGTGCCCCCCTGTGGGCAGTAGAGGCATCTGTGTGGTGAGGCTGCCACTACAGCAGGGTCCGAATGGCACCCCCAGAGCAGGAGGTGGCCTGGCCAGTACCCCGGGGCTCAAGCAGCTGCCCCCCGTCACCTGCTTGTGTCTAGATTCCTAGGACCAGGGTTTGCTGGGCAGTTGCTGCGCGCACACACCCCTATCGCACCATGGCCAACGCGGTGGCTGGAGGGGCCCCGCACACCGATCCTGGTATCTGGGCTGGGATTACCCCGCAGCAGCATCTGTCACTACACGTGTGCTGTCTGGCGTTTTCTCCCCAGCCCACAGCTGTCTCTCAGCCTCGCCCCTGGGCCTTCCTGGAGGCTCTGGGAGCATCATTTCCGGGCCTGGGAACAGGCCTCCCAGCGAGGGATTAGGGCTGGCCTGTGGCCTGGCCAGCATGAGCCCCAGGAGCCAGCGGCGGGCGGCCCTGGCTCCCCTCGTGGGCGTGCTGGAGGCCGAGGAGGAGCCAGGCCCGTGTGGCCTCCTCGCTGGTTCTCCGGGGCTGGCTCCCGGGGCTGGTCTCCGTTGTGCACAGGCACAGAGGCCTCCGCTGACTCGACTCTCCCCTGTGCACAGGACGAAGCCGACACACACCACCGTCAACTGCTGGTTCTGCGCGCAGGACACGGTGGTGCCCTACGGGAACCGCAACTGCTGGGACTGCCCCCACTGCGAGCAGTACAACGGCTTCCAGGAGGTGCGGCGCCCAGCCCCTGTCCAGCACCCCACCCCTCCCCGCAGCCGGAGGCACACCAACCGAGTGGGCAGGTTGGGGTTCAGCCCTGGATCTTTCTGGCTCTCGCCGGCTCTCTGCTTGGCACTTGGCCAGGGGTCCGTGGGCTCTCTGCTGAGAACCAGGAAGGCCCTAGGCTTTGCAGCCACACTGTCCTGTCCCCAGGACTCGGCTCCGCCAAGCCCCCATCACAGTAGGAAGCCTGGCTCACAGACAGCGCCCCCCGGGGGCTGCACTCTTGCCTGTGGGGGTTCCTTCCTTGTGAGTTCTGTGGAGGACAGGCAGCTGGCTGCTGCGTGGAAAGGGAATGGGAGCACTGGGAGCTGCTCCCACGGGGACACCACCGGCCTCTGGCCTCACGCAGAGCCCAGCCGCTGTGTCGGGCTCCCGCTGACTCTGCCCTCCCCCCCAGAACGGCGACTACAACAAGCCGATCCCCGCGCAGTACCTGGAGCACCTGAACCACGTGGTGAGCAGCGCGCCCAGCCCCCGCGCGCCCGCGCAGCCCCAGCAGTGGGTGAGCAGCCAGGTGCTGCTGTGCAGGAGGTGCAGCCACCACCAGACCGCCAAGATCAAGCAGCTGGCCGCCTTCTCGCCTCGGGATGAGGTGAGGCCGGGACTGGGGGGCGGGGGGATGTCTGGGGGGGTGCCCAGGGCTCTTCAGACGGAGCCTCCCCTACCCCGGCCTGTGCTGGCCCCCTCCACCGCCCCAGGTGTGGTTCTCATCTCGGCGGAGCATGCCTCCGTTCTCCAACATCGCATGGTTCCTGCTCTCTTGGCTCCAAGCCTGGGGACATCATGGAAGCCTAGTGCCTGCCAGTCCTGAGGGGTTTGTCCCTGGCAGGTGGCTCCCGCGGGGCCCTGTCCCTCTGAGTCAGGCTGCCCCCCGCTGGCCACTGCTGTGGAGTTGGTGGAGGAGAGGGAGGCTGGATGCTAGGAGTTCACACACACACACACACACACACCACACCACACGGGCCTGCCATGGAGCCCAGCAGCCTTGTCTTCTAGCTCCGTGGTCGGCAAACTGTGGCTCGAGAGCCACATGCATCTCATTGGCCCCTTGAGTGTGGCTCTTCCACAAAACACCACGGCCTGGGCGAGTCTATTTTGAAGAAGTTGCGTTAGAAGAAGTTTAAGTTTAAAAAATGTGGCTCTCCAAAGAAATGTCAATTGCTGTGCTGTTGATATTTGGCTCTGTTGACTAAGGAGTTTGCCGACCACTGCTGTAGCTGCTCCTGCCTTCCCGCCCGCAGGCCGGCGGCAGTGACCTCAGGAGCTGAGGCCCTGAGAAGCCGGCTTTCCCACGGCCCAGCTGGGTGGGGGGGGGGGGAGGGAATGGAGGCGTGTGTGTGTGTGTGTGTGTGTGTGTGTGTGTGTGTGTGTGTGTGAGAGACTTGGCCACCAGGCAGCTTTGGTCCCAGCAAGATAAGATCAAACTGATAACCCGCTGGCCCTGCAGGCAGATGTTTGGGGGCCCTGGAAACGGGGAGAGGAGCATTACTGCATCCTGAGGAGGAGGGAGGGTGGGACTGTCTGCAGCTGTTCCTGGAGCCCCAAGGACCTGCAGCCCCCGCTCAGCCCAGCCAGGGCCTCTTGTGCTTTCTGGACCCAGAGCTCACCAGCGGGGAGGCCCTGCCTGAGCGTCTGTCTGCTCCAGCCCAGGTAGCGCCAGCCCAGAGCCATCTGCTCCCGGGGCCCCCTCTGGAGTAGAACTTGGCCAGAGCGCCTCCCCGCCCTGTGGTCCCGCTGCGTCCTGGGCTCCGGTAGTCCTTGCTCCCGGTGGCCGTCGGCACGCGCTCAGGGTGCTGTTTGCCTGCTGGCGGTGAGGAAGCAGGGTCGGGGTGGGGACAGCTTGCCCGTGGCCACCCCGCTTGTGAGTGAACCTGAGCCCTGCCCCGCCCGCAGGGCAGGTATGACGAGGAGATCGAGGTGTACCGGCACCACCTGGAGCAGATCTACAAGCTGTGCCGGCCGTGCCAGGCGGCCGTGGAGCACTACCTCAAGCACCAGAACCGCCAGCTGCGCGCCCTGCTCGTCAGCCACCAGTTCCGGCGCCGGGAGGCCGACCAGAGCCACACGCAGGTCTGAGCAGCGCGCCCCCGGGCGGTTGGGGCGTCCCAGCCCTCGGGCTGGTGCAGAGAAGCCCCTCCCAGAGGCTGGGCCCACAGACTGGTGGGCAGCTCTCCCTGGAAACCCTTCCTGTGGGGCCTGTCCCCAAGCCCCTGTGTCAGCAGCTGGAGGGGTGTCCCCAGAAGAGTGGCTCAGTATTGGGGTCCGCCCATCACTTGCACACCTGACAGTCTGGAGCCTCAATGTGTCCGGGCACTTCCCCACCCCTGCATCCATTCCCCACTCTGGCATTTCCCAGAGCACCATGCGGTGGCCATGCTCTGAGGCTCTGCGCCGCCCACTCAGCCAGGAAGCCGAACGGGGCGGTGAAGTGACGTGTGGGGGCCCCACACCCTGTGTGCCAAGGCACCAGGATTTGAACCCAGAACCAGATGGCTAAAAGTCACTAACTTTAAAATTATGTATTTACTGATTTCAGAGAGGGAAGGAGAAGGAGCAAGAGATAGAAGCATCAATGATGAGAGAATCATAGATCAGCTGCCTCTTGCCTCTGCACACAGGATCGAGCCCACAACCCAGCCATGTGCCCCACCAGGAATCGAACCATAATTTCCTGGTTCATAGATCAACACTCACCCACTAAGCCACCCTGGCCGAGTTAAAACTCACTAATTTTTATCACCGTATTCAGTTAGTGGATTGTTCTGGGTCTTAAATCTGATAGAGTGGTGAGTGGGTTTAGATGTAGCTCACCCCCTCGATCCCCAGATGTGCCTGTGCCCAGTGACAGGTGGTTTCCAGTGCACAGCTGGCTCCTGCCCACACGGCCACGCACAGCCCACAGCCCGTGTTTGCACAGCAGGGCGCTCAGACCTGTGCCTTTTCTCCTCACTACATGTTTCTACGCTGAACAACTTACTGCCGTATTTTTAAGCTTAACTTTGGTCAGAGTTATTTATATGTTTGTTATAATTCCCCTAGGAGTTTATGGTGAGAATTTGGCAAAAAGAATGAAAAATTTATATGAAAGAATAAGGTCACTGTAACATCAAAAGCTCTCTCTAAAGAAGAGGCAGCCATGGGCCGGGTCAGGGGGTCTCAGCTGTAAGCCTGGAGACAGCCAAGAGGTCGGAGGGTTCCTGGCCTGATCAAGACGGGGTCTCGGATCGGCAGGTCCCGGGTGGGTTCTTCAGCCAGTGCCCTGGCCCTGGCCAGACCCCGGGCACGAGCGCACGGGCAGTGGCTGTGGGCGTCTCTTGCCAGCTGGCTGACCAGTCTCTCCCTCTCTCCCTCCCTCAGAGCTTCTGCTCGTCCGCGGTGAAGGCCCCAGTCCAGGTCATCGTGCTTCGCGCCCTCGCCTTCCTGGCCTGTGCCTTCCTGCTGGCCACCACGCTGGATGGCACCAGCGACCCCTTTGCCCCGGGGGCCACCCTGCCCCCAGCTTTGCCCCCTGGGGGCAATGGCTCGGCTGCCCCTGACAACGGCACCGCCCCGGAGGCTGAGGGCTGGCGGCAGCTGCTGGGCCTGCTGCCGGAGCACGTGACCGAGCAGCTGCAGGGGGCCTGGGCCTACGGGCGGGGCCACCAGACGGGCGTCGTGGTGTTGGGCCTGCTCACCTGCCTTCTGGCCCTGCTGCTGGCCGGCCGCGTCAGGTGCGTGCGGGCTGGAGCAGGGGGCTCTGCTGTGTAGTAGAAACAGCTGTCCCAGCAGCTGGGAGTCCGGGGGCGAGACAGAGTAAATGGCTTTCCTTAGGGGCAGCGGCACTCAGAGCAGGCCCCCCGGACCGCTGCTGGTTGGGGCCACCTGGGCCAAACCACCCCACTTCTCTCCTCCTCAGACCCCTAATAACCACCCACCCGGTGTGGGTGCCCTTGGGCCCTGATTTCCCTCCCTGTTCCGATTGGTGTTCACGTCATCGCAGTGACCCTGAGGGAGGTTCCTGTTTTGTTTTTTTTTCTTTTTAAAATATATTTATTGATTTCAGAGAGGGAGGGAGAGAGAAACATCAATGATAGAGAATCATTGATGGGCTGTCTCCTGCACCCTCCTACTGGAGATTGAGCCTGCAACCCAGGCCTGTGCCCAGACTGGGAATCAAACCGTGACCTCCTGGTTCATAGGTCTATGCCCAACCACTAAGCAGCACAGGCCGAGCTGGGGGAGGTTTCTGAGCCCTGTTTTACTGGCTGGAACACTCAGCTCGGGAACAGACCTGCTCGGTGTTGGGGGCGGGTCGAGAGGCACTTGCACTCTTGGCTCTGGATCCTGTCTGAGCAGGTCGGGTGGGTGGAGGGCAGCGAGCGGGAGGATGAGGGGCTTGTCTTTCTGCGATGGGCCCTCACGCAGCCCCGCTCTCCCCAGGCTCCGGAGGATTGATGCCTTCTGCACCGGCCTGTGGGCGCTGCTGCTGGGCCTGCACCTGGCCGAGCAGTACCTGCAGGCCCCCTCGCCCAGCTGGCTGGACACGCTCAAGTTCGGCACCATGTCCCTGTGCTGCCTGGTGGGCCTGATGGCGGCCGTGGCCACAAGGAAGGCGACGGGCCCACGGAGGTTCCGGCCCCGAAGGTCAGAGAAGCAGCAGTGATTGCGGGGGGAGGACAGACGGACGGACAGCCCCAGAGCTTTGCACCCAGCCCAGAGCAGGGCACTTCTCTGTCTTGGCTCTTTCTTCCTGCCTCACTCTCATCCCTGCCCAGCCTAGAGCCCAGTCCTGGCCCAGCCCCTGCCCTTCCCTGAGGAGTCGGGCCTCCCCCCGCCCCCCCCTTTTCCTTTTCACACCAGTAAGTCATCCCCCACCTTAGTGCCCTCTCTCGGGCCAAAGGCCCTCTCATTGCCCCAAGGCCAGCACACGGGCGATACCCTCACAGGCTGCCGGTGCCCCATGGCTTCCTCCGGGCAGCTCCAGGCATCCCCTCCCGCCACGGCCCTGCCTGCCTCTGGCACCGTGGGATGAGGCTGCTGTCTGCTTCTCCCTACACCAGCCCTGAGCTCCTGGCACGGCTGGTGACAGTGGCTGCAGGCCGAGCCCTTGCCACATGGCCTGACCCCTGGGCAACTTGACACGGGCAGGTGCTGCTGAGCAGGGCCCAGAGAGCCGCACCTTGACCCCACGTCCCTTCTCTGGTCTGTCCCTTTGGTCCTGCCCAGTGCCCGGCCAGCCCTGCTGGAAACCGGTGAGACCAGAAGTCTGGGCTGCCCCTGGGCCCACTGCCCCATTCCCACACATTCCTGAATCCCTCGCACCCTCAGCCTCCTCCCGGGGAACAGAGGGTGCAGTTCTTGGGCCCAGACTGGCCTTGATCATGAGTTTGTAGGGCAAGGTGAACGGTAGGAAACCCTCCTGCTGTGGCCAGCAGGTTTCTGGACAGTCACTGCTCCGGCCCCTAGCGCCCTCACAGAGGGTGCTGAGGCTCCTGATTTCTACCTTCCCATAGGGTGTCCCCAGAGGCCTCGGCCAAGCCGAACCTCAGAGTGCTCTACACTCTCCCTCCAGGGCCCTGTCCTGCCACTTGGCTCCTTGGAGCCCAGGACAGGCAAGAACAGATGACACGGGCATGAGGGCACTCAGCAAGGGGCCACCGACCAGCCGAGAGGCGGGGAGGAGGCATAGGCCTGGCCAGGTCCCAGGGAGTCAGGAGCTGCGCCTGTGCCCGCCGTCACTAATCCTCGTGTTCACGGGCCGAGAGGCTGCCCTGCCCCCGCACCCGTGCGTGCAGAGCGCCGGGATCAGGAGCTGCCCCCAGCAGCCGTGTGACCTCAGGCCTGTCCGCTGGTTGTGTGTGGAGGGCATGGAGGAGGAGTGGGGATGCAGAGCCAGGACCTAGTCCTGCTGGGGAAGCGGCCTGCCCCTTCCCGGCCAGCCGGTGGGGCAGGGGCGGCAGCATTGCCCGTGGAGGGCCGGGGCGTGCTGGGCTGTGCGCGCCCTTGTCTCTGGAGCCTCCTGCTTTCAAGGAAGCTAATGCCTGCTTCTCTTGGTGCTGAGGAGAAGCAGGACGTGTGTGTGTGTGTGTGTGTGTGTGTGTGTGTGTGTATTTAAGTTAAGTTATTTATAATCACGGCCAGCTAGTTATTTACAATCACCCCCGCTGAGCAGAATCTGCCTGCCCCAGTGGGGATGGGAAGACATTCATGAAATGAGCCTCAGCTGAGGGGGCTTCCTGGCCTTTTTAGTCTGTGACTTTTAATCGCCCACCGTCCCGTAAGCGGCATTACTCGGAGCCTGTTCCAGCACCTCCTGACCTTATCGGCACAGCGAGGCAGCGCAGGCACCCTGGGACCCTGGCTTATAGCTGGGAGTGTCACCCCTGCCGGGACCTCTGCCCCCAAGACCTGAGGGAGGTGCACACGCTGTCTTCTCCCTCTGGGTCTGGGCCTGGGTCCCCACCCCGGGCCCGCAGGCTCCTCCCGGAGCGCCCCGCCTCGCAGCTCCGGCCTGAGGGCGTGTCAGCGTGTCCTGTCCGTGCCTGTCCGTCCCTGTAGTGCAGAGCTGCAGATGATGTCTAGTGGCCCTCGATCCCTGTAACCGCAGCCCCGGCCAGATATATGTTCGATGCTGTATTTTCAATAAATGCCTCCGGGGCCCTGCTCTGACCCTGGGCGTCAGGTATCGCGTCTTTTTTGTTTTTTCTTTCACGTTCTTTCCGAGGCGACTGTGCCGGGGGCGGGCCTTGGGGTACCCGCGTGCCAAGGAGTCAGGCTTGGGAGCTGGCGACGTGGAAATGGAAGGACAGGGCCCAGCTGACTGTGTCCCTGCCGGGTGGGATGGTCCCTGTCTCAGCGGACGGCCACTTACATAGCGTGCTCCTGCTCTGGGCTGGGGCTGGGGCTGGGTCACTCTCTGTCAGATGGGACACCGAACAGGCCCCCGGCCCTCCTCGGACCCCTTACCTGGGGACATAGACTCAGATTCCGTGCTGGTGCCCGTGGAGCCGGTTCCGGAGCCCGGCGGTCTGGGCGCCGGGCCAGTGGAAGTTCAGGAGCCAGCGGAGACGGCCCTTTAACAGGAGGCTCCCGGGACCGGTCTGCACCGGGACCAGAGCTCTCCCGGCACCTTACAAGGATCCGCTAGTTAAAGGGTCAGAGAAGAACTGCCCCCTCAATGCCGACATTTATACTGGCATCGGCGACAGGCCAGCCCCTGTGCCAGATCACGCAGACGGGTTTTTGGCACGGGGCGGGGTCATGGAAAGTGCTGGCAAGACCCAGCTTGTCTGGGCCAGCTGGCCACCTGCGAAACCTGTAGGCCGGCTCGGCCCCTCCTCGCTGTGGGGGGCACGGGGTGCGGGAAGCCTCCGGGCCGCCTGCTGCATCTGCGAGCGGGCCTGGGTGCGCCCTGCTCAGCGGCTCCGGACACACCTGGGTCCTCCTGGCACGGGCCCCGCAGGGACAGCTTTGCGCACCATCAGGGCAGGTTGCCAAAGGTCCCGGCCTCCTTTGTGCCTCTACTCGCCTGACACTCCCCCTCCTGCCACAAAACCGTAAAATCATATCTTCTGTTGGGGGAGGGGCTTCCCCCGGTGTCTTGGCTTCAGGACACGTCAGCGGGTGGAGGCTGGGCGAGCAGCTTGGCCTGAGCTCCTGCCTTGATTTCCCCGCGCTCCCGCCTTGGGTTCTGAAGCCCAGGAAGCCTGCTGGCACTCCGGACAGCATTAGCAAGGCCACGTGATCTCCAGGAGGGCCCTGCTGACCCTGCACTTTCCTCAGAGCTTGTTGAGGGGGAGGGGGAGAACTAGCAGGAACTCCTCGGGTGCAATGGGCCTGGGGGGTCCGTTACCCCCCGGGCTCCGCTGCAGGGCCTGGCCAGCCTGCCCGTCATCGGCACGTTGTCCGCGGCTCCTTTGTCCCTGGGGACCGAGGTAAGGCCGGACCTCACGCAACTCTGTCCAGACAGCGGGCAGACTAATGTATTAACTGTCTCTGTCCCCGCCTCTGTAATCGGTTGCCTTAATCAGAAGCATGGTTGACATTCTGGCTTGGGGCCTCCGGGTCCCGTTGTGTGATTTGTACCATTCTCGAGTTAAAGGGACACTGTCACCATCCATCTTTTGTGAGGCCTTGTGGTCACTTAGGGGTGTTCTCCAAGTTCAAGTTTGGCTTGTGTCCTGCGTGTCTCTTCCTGGGGGTCCTAAGCCTGGCCACCCCCCTCGGCTCTACAAGACACTGAGATGAATGTCCATTGTCTGAGGCCAGAGGGCAGCAGCCGGACTCCGGGGAGCAGGGCCCCGAGCTCGGCTGCTGCAATGGGGGCTCTGGACATGAGCAGGAAGGACAGGAGGAACCCCAGGCCACTGGCCACTCCTGGGAGCCTGGCAAGGGGCTGGGCATTTCCGCTTCAAGGCGAAGGGTTGACGTGAGGTTGGCAAGGGCGACAGTGTCACTTTAACACGGAGACCCATAGGGGGACTAGTTTGCTGTGACGGATCGGAGGGGCATGCGGGGCGGTGGGTCACGCTGCACTCCCAGCCACCGGTCCTAACGGCGTGAATGTGGTCGGACTGCTTCCCGCTTCCACTAACGCACGCCTCCTCGGGGACCCGACTCAGGCCCCCCCTGTGCCAGGTGAGGGGCAGCTGGCGGACCGCCTTCAGAGCCCCCAGGCTGACCTCCTTCCCTGCCGCGGCCTCTTGCAGGTACCTCCCCGGAGACTCGGCCGGCCTCTTCCCCGCGTGCCCCAGCCTGGCCGTCCCCTACCCGGGCGTCGCAGCCTCTTCGCCGTCTCTCTTCCTCCCCGCCTCGCCCGGCTTCCTGCCCCTCAGCAGCCAGCAGCTGTTCCGCTCTCCCCGGCGGGCCTCGCCCTCCTCGCTGCCGGGCCGCCTCAGCCGGGCCCTCTCGCTGGGCACCATGCCCTCTCTGACCCGAGCAGGTAAGAGGCACGCGGGCCTCGGCGGGCCACGTGGGCACCGGGACTCCGGCTGTGTACAGGCGGGAGGAACTGGGTTCCAATCCTGCTGCATCCACTAAGCAGCTGCCCTTCACCAAAGGACTTACTGGCTCTGAGCCTCAGTTTCCCTCAAGAAAACTGAGGGAACTACTGTCTGGAGCTGCCGCCAGGAGCCGGGTGCCAGGCCTGCGGGGTGGGAAGCGGTGGGTTTGGGCCCGCAGCGGTGCAGACCCCAGAGCCTTCCCAGAACCCTCTGGGGGAGAGTTGCAGGCGGCTGGGGGTGGCACTCTGCCACTTGGTTTATCCTTCAAAAAGGAAGTGACTTGGGTTAATGGCCCCCGGGGTGAAGTCAGGGCTGTGAGTGACAGGCTGGATCGGCAGAGCCGGCCATGGGGGCGGAGGGCGGGCACCTGACCTGTGTCACTGTCTCCCCTGCAGACTCGGGGTACCTGTTCAGCGGGAGCCGCCCGCCGTCGCAGCTGTCTCCGACGGGGGAGGCGCCTGTTCCAGGTAAGGGGTGACGGGGAGCATTCTCGGTGGGGTTTCCAGAGGGCTGTGTGTTAAACATGAACTTGAGGGTCAGGCAGGGTCTGTGTTCACATCCCATCCCTGCGCCTCCGTGTGTGCAGGCCTGGGCCAGTAACTCTCACCCCGTTTAGGGTGAGAGGGAATGCACTCCCCATCAGTGGCCGCGGGTCACTCGGGGTCCCGCCTTCAGCAGGGCAGGGAGCTGAGCTTAAGTCTCAAGAATTGGTTGCTGTCCTGGCATTGCTCTCAGCTGAGGGCAGTACCAGGGCCGCTGGATAGAAATTGCGAGGCAGAGGGGACATTGCTGAGGGGCCAAGGTCCTCGTCCCTCCCACGGGGCCTGGGGGCGCGGGCTTCCCCCCCCCCTCCCCCCCCCCCCCCCGCCCAGCCTTGCCTTTCTCCGGGGTAACAGGAACGGAAGAGGCCTCGGGCTGACCGTAACAACCCCAAGTGCAGACTGACTGACAATCGCAGGCGCCTGCGCTACAGGCACGGTTTTTGTCATCCTCCGCCCTCCAGATTACTACTCTCTGCTGCTGGGGAGCTGCCCCTCATCCCCGTTCCCGTCCCCGGCGCCCTCCGTGGCCGGCTCGGTGGCCTCCAGCACCGGCTCGCTGCGCCACCGCAGGCCCCTCATCAGCCCGGCCCGGCTCAACCTGAAGGGGCAGAAGCTGCTGCTGTTCCCGTCGCCGCCCGGGGAGGCCCCCAGCACCCCCAGCAGCTCAGACGAACACTTGCCCCTCAACGGCAGCCTCTTCAGCATCGAGACCCCCCAGCCACAGAGGCAGCCAGCGCAGGACACAAAGCACAGCGCGGGTATGCGCCTCGGACCCGGCCCTGGGGGCAGGAGAGCCCGCTGGGCTGTGGGGGCGCCCCTGGGATCAGCACAGTGTGGGGACCTCCGTTAGGAAGCTGCACAGGGCCTGTCCTTGATCTTGGGACGTGGGCGGCCACTCTCCCCAGTTCCATGGCCCCTGGCTGGCTTCTCATGACCTTAAACCCTCCAGGACATTGCTCTGTTAGCTGATATTCTTTTATTGTTTTGCAATTGACCTTGAGGCTGGTCTGTTCCTTAGGCTGGATCAGAAACGTAATAAGCCCTGCCAAGCTGCGCCTGCTGACAGGCTTTTTGTTTTTGCTCAAGTATTGTCTGACTGTCCTGCCCTGGGTGGCCTGTGAGCACCCATTAAGACACCCTTCTCTGCAGACATGAGGTCCATGCGGGAGAGAGGCAGCGTCTGCAGCAGCCGCTCCATCAAGAAGGAGGACGACTCCTCGCAGTCCTCCACATGCGCGGTGGACACCACCACCCAAGGGTGCCCCGAGGAGGCCACCTGGAGAGGTCTGCGCTGCGTGTTTCGGGGGGAGGGCAGGCGGCACGGGGCCTCGGGTGTGCAGCCAGGATCACCCGCTCCGTCTGGGACCCTGACGGAGAAAGACCCTCGAGGGGCCCCTAGAGAACCGCCCAGCGCCTGGGGATACAGCCTGTGCCCACCGCTCCGTCCCTGTTACCATAGCCTCAGGTCACGTGGTCACAGGCGGCTATTTAAATCTTAACAAAATTAAAATTTGGTAACAAAATGCTGAGTCCTCAGCTGCACCAGCCACATTCACGTGCTCCATTGCCCGTGTGGTCCATGCTGGCCTGGGCTGGCCATCAGTTGCCTGAGTTCAAATCCTGCCTCCTCCGCCTGTGGGCCCAAGGCAGCTGTGAGATAAATCCCGTCAGCACCTGGCACTGCCCGGGGAGCAGGGGCACGTGTATGGAAGATGGACACGCATGTTTCCTGCAAAGATTGGGTGCTGCCCCCACATCGGGGGGTCTGGGGCGGAGCGCGGCAGCATCGAGCTCATGCCAGGGCAGAGGGGCCGCCTGCTGGCCGCGGAGGCCTAGGGGTGCTAGTCCCCTAGAGCCCGTTTCCTGTCTGTGAAGCCAGGTCACTGCCCATCGCCCAGGGCAAGCACAGGGCCAGCCAGTGCCTCCTGGAGGCCGGGCTCAGGAACGGAGGCGCCTGAGGGCGGGACGTGACCGTGACCCAGGCTGAGTGTCCTCCAGGGGCAGCCTCTGGGGGCAGAGGGAGTGGCCTGTGGTGAGCCAGGGGCACAGACCCCACCCATGCCTCTGACTGGGTCTCTGCTCTCTCCAAGGTCGGTTCGTCCCCTCCCTGGTCCAGGGGCTCCTGGCCGTGAGCCTGACTGCCAACGCCCTCTTCACCTCGGCTTACCTGTACCAGAGCCTGCGCTGACCGAGGGCCTCAGCTCCCGGCACCGGAGCGCCCAGACTCCAGGTGCTGCTGCTGCCACTGCCGCCGCCGCCACCCTCAGGGTGGCCGCCGGACCGAGTCCTCGGACGCCTTCTCACTGAGGGGCATGGACCGCGGGCTGAGGCCTGTGCGCCGCACTCCGCCCTCCATCTTGCTGACATCAGTTGTGTTTGGTGCTGCCACAGAGCCAGGGGTCCCCGGGGGCTGCGCTGTCCAGCCCTGCCCGTGGGGCCTCCACCACTGCGCCTGCAGCCGAGCCCTGCCCGGACTCTGCACACGGGCCACAGCCACATCTCAGTCCCTTGTGCCCGTCCCCCCGGCCTCAGGCTCCCCGTGTCCCCTGTCCTCCACCGGCCCCTGAGGAAGAGCATCCTCTGCCCACCTCACCCTTCCTCGTACCCGGCCAGGCCTGCCCTCCGGCTCTCCTCTCAGCTGGGCCTGCAGGACGCGTGTAAGCATCCTGCTCACAACTCCCTTCTGCCCAGTGCACCGTTGCAGCACCTCTGGTGGCCTCTCGGGCAGTCACCCTGTGCCCTGAGAACACTACGCAGGGCCTTGCTGACCCTTCGCTGGCTGTGCCGTGGGACTGCCCAGGGCAGCCTGCAGGTGGCAGATGAGACCACCCCACCGCCATGGCCCTGGCTCCTTTCCGCTGATGAGACCCCCGTCCTCCCTTTTGTTCCCTGGCGCCACGGGCCGGGTGTGGCCCCTAGTCCTCAGCTACCTTGGCGGGCTTTGTCCCCTCCCTGTTCCCTCCGTCCTCGCCATCGCCCTTCCGTGCTCCTGCACGCTCGCCGCCCTCGCCGGGTGCCGGTCCTGCCCCCCTGAAGCGGGGCGGCTCGGGATGGCACAGGGACCCTCCAGACGCTGTGGCTGTCAGACCCCAGTCCCTGCTGCCCTGGGCCTCGGACAGAGGGTGGCGGCGTGTGTGCATGTGACTGCACATGCATGTGCGTGTGACGTGCCAGCATCCATGCTGCAGGGGAGGGGGTGGCTGCCGGGATGGATTCTGAGACGTGGGGGCTCGGGCAGGAGGAGGGGTCTTCGCTCCACCATTCAGGGATAAAGTTTAATTTTATTTTTCTACTCATTCTGCCAGGTGAGGCGTTCTGCTGGGAAGCAGGATGCCCCCGCCCTCCCAGCCAGGGAGGGTAGTTTTTTTAAGCTTCGGGTGCTTTTTTTAGTAATTGTTTTTTACCACATGGAGGAGGAGATTGCTCCGACTTCCCTCTCCCTCCTCCCCCACTCACGTCCTGAGAGCTACGGTCTCCTGCCCTGACCCCTCCCCAGAACACGGGGGTCAGGATCTGAGGGCCACACCAGGGCCCGAGTCCGGCTGCCGAGATGGTTCCAGTGGGTGTCTCGGCCTCCATTTGTACAGTGGGCATGTGTCAACTTTTTAATTTTATTTTCTGCCGAATAAAGCCAAACTCCATTCTCAAATGCACTTCCTCTCTGGCTCTGAGGAACCCCCCACGGAACCCCACCCCCATCCCCAGGCCTGACCCCTCCCAGGCCCAGGGTCCCAGCTCCTCACTGAGACCGGGAGAGGCTGGCAGAGGGGTTTACCGAATGTTTGTGTTCAAACAAAAAACTGCAGCCTTGTCTTTACAAAAGCAAAAAACTCTAGAAGACACCAGCCTTTGAACTGCACTTCTTTATTCTGCAGCCCAGCCCCTGAGGACCCCACAGGGTGAAGTGTGTTTGTTCAGCACGGAGCTCCGGGGGCCCCAGCTCCTGGGGTGATTGGCAGTGTCCCCGGAAAAGCTTAGGGATTTGAATCAGGAGACCAGCGCCAACAGAGAAGGCAGGTGTCACAGCATGAGCGAGGCAGGACGTGCTCTGCTGTCAGAAAGGCCTGGCCCCAGGCCTGCAGGGTGGTCAGAGGCCTTGTTTTCTCCTGAGCCCACTCGCATGGCCTGGGGGTCAGCTGCTGGGCTCCCCACCAACCCCTCAGGGCGGACCCCCAGGCCTCATGACTGGGCTGAAGGCAGCTGGCCCAAGCAGCAGGCACAGGGTGGGCACGGGGAGGCCCTTGGAGGTGATGAGCCAGTTGTCACCGAGTCTGCAACCCCTGGTGGGTGAGGGCAGCCTCTTGGGGGTGATCCTGGGCCTGCCTTACTGGCTGTGGGTTAAGTACTGGGCCCAGGTGGGATCGAGAAGCCAAACCACGATGCAGGAGCACCCGTAAATGTGACTCCTGGCCCAGCACCCAGTGGCAGGGGGCTGGTGGGTAGATGGCTCTAAACCTGACCTTGAGTTAGATGGTATAGGGCAGGGCCAAGCTGCCTGCAGGGGGCGCCACACACCTGAGGTCACTGGCCACGGGGGTCCTTGTGACGTCCCCTGGGGCAGAAGCACTGCGGCTCTGGCCCCGAGCGGGAAGCAGCCAAAGGCTCAGGGGGGAGGATTTATTGGGGTCCCTCCGTGTGCCCCTCGAAGCTGAAGGTGGGAACCATTTCCTGGTTGTTGGTCCATTTTTGGAGAACCAGGACGATGGTGAGTGGAGATCTCCAAGAGCAGCAGCTTTTCCTGTGGTGGTGCCTCCGTCACTGAGTTCACGCTGGTGCAGCACCGTGAGTGGGAATTAATGCGTAAGTTCCTCAGCCCGAGGCACCGTGGCCAGAGCCTGATGTTGCCGGGCCACTTGGTGCCTTTAAAAAAATTTTAAATTCTCACCCATGGCTTTGTTTTTACTAATTTTTAGAGAAAAGGGAGAGAGAGAAACTGGCATGAGAAACCTCTTATCAGTTGCCTCCCATACAGCCCCAACTGGGGATCAAACCCAAAACCTAGGAATTGAACCACAACCTCTGGTGCACGGGACGACGCTCCAACCAGCTGCGCCACCGGACCAGGGCCTGGCGCCTTATACACATCCTCTAGGTGAGTCTAACTCTTATCATTCCAGTGGTATTCCAAAATGTCATCTCAGTTGCGCATGAGCACAGCACCAGGCTGAGGCCCAGCCTGCAGGTCTCATTGCCATGACGTCCCCTGGGGCTGCTGCTGCGGAGCTGTCGCAGGAGGAGCTAAGGCGCAGGAGGAGTTAAGGCGCAGGAGGAGCTAAGGCGCAGGAGGAGCTAAGGCGGCGGTTTCCGGAGGTTGATTTGAAGGAGACACTGGTGCAGAGCAGCCATCCCAGGGCGGAGCACTATGGCCTTGGGCCTTCCCCGCAGCAGCTGCGGAGCCGTCTGCTAGGCTGGGGTTTTGTCTGGAGATTTGGTTGGTTTCTGTTTTTTTATTCAGAGACTAAGCTTATCATGAACTTGATTGGGCGGGGACAAGGGGTCTCTATTGTGACCTTATAAACAGTAAAGGGAGGAGTTGGCTTCCATATGCCAATGTCATTTGGCCCCTTCACGCACCCGCCCAGCTGTGCATTGCGTCCCCTGAGGGCCTCACAGAAGGGCCTGTGTCCCTGTCCCCGAGCGACCCCTGGCCCGGCCAGCCAGCGGGAGAGGAAGAGACCAAGTTAGCACGTCCCTGCCTTCGCTTCCGTGCTGAGTGACCAGCACGCAGCCTCAAGCTGCCTTCCAACACGTTCTATTGCACTTCCCACCACACACAAACGTGTTAGCCTGTACGCAATTAGCAAGGATTCCCTAAATATTATCCTATGTAAAAGCAAGAGCTTCTTGTAGAGTTTTATTAATAGTGATACCATGCCGGAACCGGTTTGGCTCAGTGGATAGAGCCTGCGGACTGAAAGGTCCCAGGTTCGATTCCGGTCAAGGGCATGTACATTGGTTGCGGGCACATCCCCGGTAGGGAGTGTGCAGGAGGCAGCTGGTCGATGTTTCTCTCTCATTGACGTTTCTAGCTCTCTATCCCTCTCCTTTCCATCAATAAAATATGTATTTTTTAAAAATAGTAATACCAGTTCCCTCGCTGCGACAGATATCATAATAATGGGAGCGGGTGGCAACGGGAGAACCAGATGGGCCCACAGGAACGCTGCCCGTTTCTGTAAATCTAATTTTGTGCCGAAGTAAAAAGCTTATTGAAAAGCAACGCACAGAATCGGGTGTCCTGACTGTTAAAACAGCACTGCCTAATGGGACAGTTGTTTTAACTTTTTTTTTTTTTTTAATTATTGATTGGTTTTTGAGACAGGAAGGAAGAGAGAGAGAATGATTGTTGTTGCACCCACTCACGCGTCTTTGGTGGATTCCTGTATGTGCCCTGGCCAGGGATCGAACCCCCAACCTTGACACATCAGGACAGGGCTGTCCTGAAACGCCCAGTGCCTTTGAACGGAGCCCACATTTTCCTCTTTACTGCGCCTCTAATTACATAGCTGTCCTGCCCCGAGGGAACGCAAACCCGACTGTTGGCAGAAATCACTCCTGGGAGCCAGGAAGGAGGAGTGAAAGCGGGATTTCCTGCGTCCCATGAACAGTATACATGTCCACCAGCACTTACAGTTTTAATACATGTGTGCAAGTATGTACATTTCCAGAGCACACGATAAACTGTGCAGAGAAGCTCGCTGCCAGTGCAGAACCTGCACACGTGGAGCCGGGCTGGGGCTCCGCCTGGACAAGTCAGTTACTGCCCCGCTCGCCTGAGACCCCATTTCCTCCGGGAAGGATAGGGCCTGTGCTCTGCCTCCTGGGCGGTGGCTGGGGTAACGGTGCTTGGTGTGAACCCCTGAAGCAGCTGCTCCTTCCACAGTGACCGTGATGCGGGGGGAAGGGTGCACCCCAGCGCACAGAAGCTGACAGCACAGCTGATGTAAACACCAGCTCGGCCGCTGCCCACCACAAGTCAGACCCCTCATCTAGTCCTGGGCCTGGCTTCATCACCCGGAAACAGAGAGGGTGGAGTCAGGGCCCAGCAGTGTGGCTCCTGGGCTCCTAGAGGAGCAGTCACCCTCCACTTCCCCCTCCCGTCCTCAGCACCTCCGCCCCCCTCTCTCAGCTGGTGAGTTTGCTTCCTAATTAACGAGGTGGGGGATACAAAACTCTCCATATGTTGTCACGTTAATCTCTACCAGCCCCCGGCGCCTCCAGGCCCCGCCCCTTCCCCTCCAGGCCCCGCCCCTCTTATCCAAGCCCCTCCCCTTCAGGCCCCCTCCAGGCCCCGCCCCGCTCCTCCAGGCCTCTCCCCTCTCCTCCAGGACCCGCCCCTCTCCTCCAAGCCCCTCCCACTCCATCAGACAACACCCCACCCCTCCAGGCCCCGCCCCTCTGCTAGGTCCGTCCGTTTCCCCGTCTGACGGTGGCTTTAGGGCCTATTGCGTTCACCCAACAACTCTGTCAGCTTTCTGAAGGGCTTGAAACTTCAAAATGTCAAGTTGAGGCTCGGCTTTCTCTCCTCCCCATCATCCCTTCTCTTTCCTTCCTAATGAAAGAGGTGGGTGCCAGGGGTGGGTGCTGGACCCCCTGCCAGGTAAGGAGGAGCCACCCAGGAGGGCGCTTAGTGGCTTCAGAGCTTGGGTGGGTGAGGAGGGGGTCCGTAGCCCAGAGGAAGGCAACGTAAGGGTGAGGGCAGCAGCCGCAGATGTGGGTGCGGAGGCCGACAAAGGGAGGAGGGCGCTGGGGTCGGGTGATGCGGCCGCGCTGCTTCCTCCCCCAGCGCGGGACGCCCTGCAGGTGCTGTGGAGGCGCGTGTGCCTCTGGCTAATTTCTGTATCACCTGACCCCCCACACTCAGACACACTCCGTGCGCTCCCTCACACACACACACACACTCACCCACACTGCGTACCCTCCCCACACAACCCCTCCCCCCACATACACACTGCGTACCCGCCCCACACCCCTCTAGAATATCCTGGAGGCAGGGTTTGGTCACTGCTGTGTCCCGGGCACAGGACCGTGTCCGGTGGCACTGACGGCACCTGTTGAAGGAATGAGTGAGCCCTGCAGCTCCGCCCCCTCGGCGGTGGCACAGGCCGTAGCCCCGCCCCTCGGCGGTGGCACAGGCCGTAGCCTCGCCCCTGGCGGTGACAGACCGTAGCCCCGCCCCCTTGGCAGTGACAGACAGTAGCCCAGTCCCCTCGGCGGTGACAGACCGTAGCCCCGCCCCTGGCGGTGACAGGCCGTAGCCCCGCCCCTCGGCGGTGACAGACCGTAGCCCCGCCCCTGGCTTTGACAGGCCGTAGCCCCGCCCCTGGCGGTGACAGACAGTAGCCCCGCCCCTGGCGGTGACAGGCAGTAGCCCCGCCCCTGGCGGTGACAGGCAGTAGCCCCGCCCCTGGCGGTGACAGGCAGTAGCCCCGCCCCTCGGCGGTGGCACGGACCTGAGGCTGGCGCACCTGCGCGGTGGCGGCGGCGGTGGCGGCGGAGGGGGGCGGTGAACCGTGAAGCCGTGTCCGTTTCGGCCGCAGGGGACCCGGACGACTTTCACTGAGGCGGGAGGAAGCGGGGGCTGGGCAGAGGGACTCTGACTGCTGGTGCGGCTGCCGGGCACCGGGGCGGGTGGGCGGCAGCGCAGCCCGGGGGAGGGGCGGTGCAGCCGGGGAAGAGGGGAGACTAGGAGCCGCCCAGCCCCAACAGTTAAGCGGGGAGCGACTCCGGAACTGAGAAGGGCATGGGAGTGGGGGCGCAGGAACTGAGAAGGGCAGGGAAGTGGGGGGCATTCCGTATCTTTCCAGCAAAAGGAGCTGCTCGATGCCTGCCCAACACCCGCCGCCCAAGCCCAGCAACACGAGGGCGCGCGCTCCTTTCCCGCCGCCGGGGGCGAGGGGGCTGGGCAGGGCCGGAGGGGAGTTCGGGTTCGGTCTCACTATTTGGGCGGAACCGCCGCACCCCTTAGTCGGGCCGGGCGGCCGGGAGCGCGGAGCCCCCGGGGGCGCGGCTGGGACAGGGGTGGCGTTTACCGCCGTCGCCACCAGGTGGCGCCCGTGCCTACCTGGAGCCCAACCCGGAGGCCCCAGAGGCTGGGGGAGAGGGAGCTGGGGGAGGTGGGCTCCCCCGCCCCCCGCCCCGCCTCGGGCTCCGCCTCTTTGTCAGGGTGCGCCTCCCAGCCCATCCAGTGCAGCGGTGCGTGTGAGTGTGTGTGCGCATGTGTGTGTGCATGTGTGTGAGTGTGTGCATGTGTGTGAGTGTGCGTGCATGTGTGTGTGCATGTGTGTGCATGTGTGAGGGTGTGTATGCATGTGTGTGCGCGCGCATGTGCATGTGTGTGAGTGTGCGTGTGTCCGAGCTGTGGACGGGAGACTGAAAGTCATGCCCAGGACAGAACACAAGCTTCCAACAGACTTGGGTTCAAGTCCCTGTTCAGCCACTACTGCTGTGAGCTTTTCTGCTTCAGTTTTCTCACCTGTGAGGTGGGAGCTCACTACCGCCCTCACGGGGTTGTTGTGAGCATTACAGCCGACGATTAGATGGTGATGCACATGCCCTGCTCTAAGCGCTTTCCTTTTATCCACTCATTCTCAGAGTCCGCTTTCAGAGGACAGGGGCTGGGACCAGAGGCGGAGAGAAGAAGGGAGGCCAGGCCTCCCCCCGCCCGCCTCCCTCTCCACCCGCCTCCTGCTGGCCCCTGGTGCTGCTCACAGGGGGCGCTGCCCAAACAGGGCAGAGGGAGGGGGCCCCCATTTGTGTCTGGTTCTGCAGCCCAGCAGCCCCCCGAGCACGGAGCAGAGGGCACCCGCACCGCACGCAGGGAGGGACCGCTGAGGCCTCAGGCCTGGCCCGCGGCCTCGCTGTGGCCGGAGGTCCCCAGAGGCTGCTGGGCCAGGTGCCCGTCGTGGTCGGAGGAGGCGTGGCCGTGGCGGCGTGTGGTGGTGCGGGTGAGGGAAGGCCAGCTCAGCACTGCGGTTCAGAGGGAAGGTCAGGATTGGGGGGAGCCTCTGTGGAAAGTGTGGGGATGCCCAGAGGTCACTGGAGGTAAGGGTGATGGTCAGGAGGTAGGCCCGGGCAGCGAAGGGGGGCTGGAGCACAGGGTGGGTCAAGGCCCGAGGGACCTGGGCAATAGGGTGCCCCCCTCCCCCACCCCACGGAGGCCCCAGGTCTCAGGAGCCCTGGGTTCGGAGAGGCCGGGGCCTCTGTAAGGAGGGCCACGGATTGCATGCTGGGATGGGTTCCCGGGGAGCGGATTGAGCCAAGGGTGAGGGCGGGGCCGCTAGGGTCCAGGTGAGGCTTGGGCCTGGCGGGGAGTGGCCTTCGGGGGCCCCCGGGAGTCCCCCCCTCCTTGGAGTCTCATTCAGCGATGCTTCTCAGGCATAATGCTCCAGGACTGGGGTTTCCCCCAGTTCCAGGCCTGAGCGGGAAAGGGGTTCTGACTCACTGAGTTCTTATCCTTTGGCCCACCAGCCAGGTGAGGCCATCAGATTTGTCCTGAGGGGCCGGCGCCTTCCTGCCCTGGCTCCAGGCGAGGCCCTTCGGGGTCACACGTCCCGGGAGCCTCCGGGGCCAGGCCCTGGCTGCCACCGCCCCCTCTCCACCCGCTCAGACGTGCGGAGACCACGGGGCCAGAGCAGCCCCCTCCGCCCCTCACCGCTGCCCTCACCCCAGACAGAAGCACACACAAATAGTGTCCCCGTCTGAGAAAGCCTCGCGGGCCATGACCCAGCGTGGGAAAGGCCGTGTGGCCTCGGCTCGGTCCTGTGTGCTCGTCGGTACAATGGGGTCAGGTCCGAGCCTGAGGCCTGCTGTGAGAAGTAACGGGAGAGGGACAGTGAGGGTGCAGGTGTGCTGGGTGGTCTAAAAATACAGCCCCCTTGGCCAGAGGGTCCCAGCCGGACTCCCCCGGCCGCCCCCACACCCCGCAGCGGCCGGGGCTGCCCCCTCACCGCCTTCCCGTAAGCCTGCACCGCTGCCTGGCAGCCTCTGAGGCGGCTTCAGGGCCACTTCCTGTTTTTCTCCCCAACGAATTCTGCACCGAACCTTTCATCCCCCGGAGCTGACGGGGTGTGTGTGTGTGTGAAGGAGGGGCTGCCTGACATGGGAGCCGGGGGGTCAGGAGCCTGGGGGTCAGGAGGCCTGGAGAGGCTGTCAGACCAGCCACCAGGCTCTGGACTCTGGTCCCCAGCTCATCCAGGAGATGCTCTGGTGGAGAGGCTGGGTGGAGGCTGGGGGAGGCTGGGGGGAGGCTGGGGGGGGCGGGGGGGAGGCTGGGGGAAGGCAGAGGGAAAGGCAGCCTCCCCATGTCCCCACGGCCCCCCATGTCCCTCACAACCTCCCCATGTCCCCCACGGCCTCCCAGCTTCCCCCCATCAGCATCCAAGCTTCCCCCACCCTCCCTCATCAGTATCCCCGCTGCCTTTCCTCCCCCACCCAGCTTCCACCGCGCTGCGTCCCTGCCGACTGCGCCCTCCAGGCCGCATGCCACAGGCAGCGTGGCCCCGCAGGGCAGTCCGCACGAGCCTCACCCCACCAGGGCGGGGCTGTTCCCCATGACGCTCAAGTCTCCGGAATCACCACTGTCCCAGGCGGCAATATTCCATCAGCCGATGGACCGTGGCTGCCTCCGGACAGCCGGGGTCCGGGGAGAGAGCTGGTCCCCGAATGCTGAGGTGACGCATTGCAGCTCACGAGCCAACTCACTGCTATTGCTTGTCCAGTAGACCCTCAGCCTCCTGTCGGAGGAAGGCCACAGCGGTAATGGGGCTCAGGAACCCCCACCTGTCCACTGGCTCATTTTAGTCCCACGGCTGAAGCTGGAGTAACACACCCCATTGAGCTGGGCCTCAGGGTCCCCAGAGGAGAAGGTTCAAATATACCCCCCACCCCACCCCACCCCCGCCATATCAAAGCCCAAGGGCAGCCTCTCAGGGCTGGAGACCAAGGCCCGGCCCCCTCACTGTCTCCCCTGCCTCTCCATCCCCTGCCTGTGTCACTCCCCATCCCCATCCCTGACCCCGTATCCCAGGCTTTGCCATGATGCCCTGCTCTCTGCACATCCTTTCTGGCTCCCAGGGATTGGCCCGGTCCTGCCTCCCCACCCCAAACCCCAACGATTCTCAGTTTGCTTCTTTAAAGAAACTTGTCATTTTAGAGTCATTTTCAGATGGACAGAGGCGTCACAAACGCGTCACACCTAACCCTCACATTGCTTACTTCCTGCACGGCTGGCCATGGTCACCCTGATGAATCAATATTGATGCATTGTTATTATTTTATTTTTTAAAATCATTTAGGAAGATATTTATTTATTATTTATTTATTTATTGAAGAGAGAACAGATTCTTTTTTTAAAAATATATATTTTATTGATTTTTTTACAGAGAGGAAGAGAGAGGGATAGAGAGTTAGAAACATCAATGAGAGGAACCCCCACCTGTCCACTGCTCATTTTAGTCCCACAGCTCAGGCAGCTGGTTCCTGAGCCCCAGCTTCCACCGTGCTGCGTCCCTGCCCACTGCGCCCTCCCGGCCGCATGCCACAGGCAGCGTGGCCCCGCAGGGCAGTCCGCACAAGCCTCATCCCGCCAGGGCGGGACTGTTCCCCATGACGCTCAAGTCTCCAGAATCACCACTGTCCCGGGCGGCAATATTCCATCAGCCGATGGACCGTGGCTGCCTCCAATCAGCTGCCTCCTGCACACCCCCCACCGGGGATGTGCCCACAACCAACGTACATGCCCCTGACCGGAATCGAACCTGGGATCCTTCAGTCCGCAGGCCGACGCTCTATCCACTGAGCCGCACCGGTTTCAGCTGATGCATTATTATTAAGTGAGGTCCATACCTCATTCAGGCCACCGTAGCTTTTACCCAGCATCCCTTTACTGTTCCAGGAGCCCCCCCCCCCAAACCCCCCACTCCCTCCGGGCCCCCTGACATCCATCGTCTGGTCTCCCTGGGCTGTGACCGTTCCGTGTTTCCCTGGGCTGTGACTGCGATACCCCGACAGTGTGGAGGAGAACTGGCCAGGGGTTTTTGCGGACGGTCCCTCATTCTGGGTGTGGGTGTGGGTGTGGGTGTGGGTGTTCTCTCGTGACTAGACTCGTGTCCATGGTTCTTGGAAGGAAGCCCACAGAACCAACATGTCACGCTCAGCCCGTGCGGCGGAGGGTGCTGCCGGCGACACGCGCTGTCCTGAGGATGGGACCGGTCACCGGGCTGCCCCCCTCACCCCGTGCCCCGGGGGAGGTCTGGGCACCGGAGGGGGGCCTGACCGCTCTCCCCGAGGGCAGGCAAGGCACCTGTCACTGGTTTGGAATTCTTACGCATCGACTAGTCCATCATTTCTTTGAAAATATTTTAAAAATTTTATTATGTTTTAGAATATATTTTTTATTAACTTCAGAGGAGAAGGAGAGGGAGCGAGAAGCGTCAATAAGAGCGAATCATGGATCGGCTGCCTGCTGCTCGGGCCCCCCTGGGGATGGAGCTGGAAACTCGGGCCTGTGCCCCGAGCGGGAATGGAACTGTGACTTTCTGGTCATCGGTTGACGCCCAACTACTGAGCCACACTGGCCGGGATATTCCATGATTTCTTTCCTTTTTTTTCCTTTTTTTAATCATCTCCCAAGGGTATTTTTCCATTGATTTTTGGAGAAAGTGGAATGGAGAGGGAGAGACAGAGAGAAATGTCAATGGGAGAAACACATCAATTGGTTGCTTCCTGCACGCCCCGACCACGGCCCAGGCAGGGGAGGAGCCTGCAGCCAAGGTACACGCCCTTCACCAGAAAGGCCAATGCTCTACCGCGGAGCCAAACGGCCAAGGCAAATTCCATTGTTTCTTTTTCTTTTTTTAAAAAAAATATATTTTATTGATTTTTTTTTTTTTTATGGAGAGGAAGGGAGAGAGATAGAGAGCTAGAAATGTCGATGAGAGAGTAACATCGACCAGCTGCCTCTTGCACACCCCCTACCGGGGATGTGCCCACAACCAAGGTACATGCCCTTGACCGGAATCGAACCCGGGACCTTTCAGTCCGCAGACCGACGCTCTACCATTGAGCCAAACCGGTTTTGGCTATTATTTCTTTTTCTAAAGATGTATTTTTTTCTTTTAATCTTTATTGTTGAAAGTATTACTAGGGCCTCCTTTCCCCCCAGCCCGCTCCTGCCCGCCCCCCTCCCCGCAGGCCCTCACCACCCCATTGTCTGTGGCCGCGGCCTTATTTCTGCACTGCAGGCCGATGCAGCGGCGGCCCTGGCTTCGTCCGAAGGTCGTCCGTCCGGAAGGTCCTTCTGCCATTCGGCCATCCCGTCTAATTAGCATATTCTGCTTTATCACCATAGGTGTCAGTGTGGAGTCGCATTTATTTACACCTTGTACTTTCCTTGGTTGCTCAGTTGGTCCCAGATTTGGCCACTGGAAACTAGTTCCCGGCCCCGCCGTGCCCCTCAGGCGGGCCCCCATCTGGGCGAGATTGTGTGGGAGCTCTGGGGCAGCTTTCTGATTGCACATTCCCCTTACTTTGTGTTATTCCAGGGGTCCTCCCTGGCCCCGGCCCACCTCCCTCTCCCCTCTCCCCCTCCTGAAGCTTCTGCAGCACTTACCCCTCATGACACTGTATCTTGTTTCTATTTCATAGTTTCTCTTCTGCTGCGGGAGGGAGGGTGGGGCTCTGTCCCCTCCGCCAGAACCGGAGCAGCAGCTGGTGGAAGGAGTCAGTGTTTGAGGCCAGGCCGGGGTCACCCCCAGGGTAAGGGGCGTGGGGGTAGGTCAGCCTCCTGACCCCACGGCTCCCCACCATCCGCTTTCCACAACCCCCCGCCTGGGCTGGGCAACATGAGAGGGTTTGTTTAAAAGCCAGGTGCTGTTCCTTTGCTTTTCTTCCTCTCTCTCTCTCTCTCTCTCTCTCTCTCTCTCTCTCTCTCTCTCTCTCTCTCATCTAATATCTCTTCCCTTTTTTACTTGATGGACTTTATCCTTCTAGTTTTGACCTTTCCCTTTTTTTAAAGTTTAAGTTATTTTTCGACTGCAGTTTGCAATCGCTGTTACTTTGTATTGTTTCAGGCAGACACCTCACTGGTTAGATGTGTGCTGAGCGCTGACTTTGTATCCTCAGTCAGCCTTTTCCTCTCACTGCCCACCCCCCTCATGGCCACCCGCTTATGCTGGCCGGGGCAGCAGTTCTCTAGTGGGGCTGACTGGGACCTGCAGTAAGAGACGGCCTGGTGGCTCATCCTGTGCACCGAAAGGTCGCAGGTTCGATTCCCGGTCAGGGCACGTGCCCGGGTTGTGGGTTCGATTCCACAGTCTAGGTGCATTTGGGAGGCAACCAATCAATGTTTCTCTCCCCCCTCCCCTTCCTGTCTCTTTGATTTCAATGGAAACATATCCTCAGGTGAGGATTAAAAACAAAACAAAATACCAGAAAAAGAAATGCATTTGTGCCCTGGCCAGGTAGTTCATCCCCATCCGCCAAAGCTTCAGGGGGCTCCCAGGAGAATCAACCCAGCTTCACAGGGCTCCCAGGAGAATCAACTAATGAATGAATGAATGCACAAATACAATAAAGCGAAACAGCAGCTCTCTCCTCTCTCAAAGCCAATCTAAAAAGGGAAATGCACTTGACATCCTGCTGATTGCCTCAGAGAGGGAAGCACTCTTACTACACAGAATGCAATCGATGCTTTCTATTCTCCATTTCACAACCCTGCCCGCTGGAGGGCTTCTCAGCACGCTGATACGTCACTGCCGCCGCTGCTGGTGAAAAGTGCTGTTCAGGCCTGCAAAGCGCAAAGACTGTTCTAGAAAAACACCCAATCGCTCACATTTTTCTGGGGGTTCACTGTGCGCCAGGGACTCTTCAATCTCAGAAACGATTCCCAAAGTCGAAAGCCATCACCAGTGTCCCTGTTTTCCTGGTGGAGAAATGGAAGCACAGAGAGGTTGAGTCACATGCCTGAGGTCACACAGCGCCACCGAGTCGGTGCCGGGCACTTTGGCTCCGGGGAAGGAGCCCTTCACCCCGGGTTCACCACCTTTTCCTGGCCAAGGCCAAGTGACAAGGGTCAGCGCTGGGTGATGTTTGCTCTGCCTGCAGCCACGTGGGCTCCCTGCCAGGACCGGGCACGGAGGCAGGTGCCCTCCTGTGCCCGGGTGCTCAGCTTGGCTCCGGCTGCCCTGCGGTAACCCTGCTTGCGGGCATGCGTGGGTGTCCGTGGTGAAGCCGCTCAGAGTGGAAGCAGGCAGAGCTGCTGCTGCATCTGCAAAAAGCTTAAGGCTCTAGCTCGGGGAGGGGGAAGTTCTGCAGGGTGGGGGCGGGGAAGGAGGGAATGGAGGGCTGTGCGTGCTCCTCTGAGTGGCCTGCAGCGTGCCGTCTGCCCACCTGAGCCTGCGCCCTCCTCCTTTCCTTCCAGAAAATGGGCCCAAGGCCCCCCAGCCAGGAGCTCATGCAGGTGACTGCCGCTGAGGAAGGCACATTGCTGCCGCTGCTCCCCACACCCGGCCCATCTCACTTACCATCCACAGGGAACTTGCAGTGGCTTCCCCCAAAGCAACAGGACAACAGTTAAAAAGAAAGCGAGGCCCTGGCTGGTGTGCTCAGTGGATAGAGCGTCGGCCTGCAGGCTGAAGGGTCCCGGGTTCAATTCCCGTCAAGGTCACATGCCCAGGATGTGGGCTTGATCTCCGATGGTGGTCATGCAGGAGGCAGCCGATCAATGCCTCTCTCTAATCATTGATATTTCTCTCTCTCCCTCTACCTTCCTCTCTGAAATAATTATATATATATATACACATATATATATTTTTTTAATCAAGTGAGGCCAAAACCGGTGTGGCTCAGTGGATAGAGCGTTGGCCTGCAGACTGAAGGGTCCCAGGTTTGATTCCGGTCAAGGGCATGTACCTTGGTTGCAGGCACATCCCCGGTGGGGGGTGTGCAGGAGGCAGCTGGTTGATGTTTCTCCCTCATCGATGTTTCTAACTCTCTGTCCCTCTCCCTTCCTCTCTATAAAGAATCAATAAAAAAAAATATATTTTTTTTTAATCAAGTGAGAACAGAAACTGTAGGGGCAGGTAGAAGGAAAGTCTGTCAGGAACGTGGGGATGGTGAGGACTGCACTTGACATTGCAGTGAGCCTGAGTTCCCTGGGCCCCCAGCCTGAGAGGGTAGTTTCAGAAACGAAGTGCCTCACGTTTCCAGGAAAGTGAAACTTTCAAAGGTGCGAGGACCTGGAGTGATTCAACCTTTCCGAGCCTCGATGTTCTCATCCACACAGTGGCGGCGATAAGCTTTGCCTCGCTGAGCTGTCGCATGCCACAGGCGCTACGTCTTCCCTGGAGAGGTGCCCTGGATGGTGCGGACGCCTCTCACAGAGATCGCTGGAAACCAGGGACCAGGGTTTGACCTGCAACCTCCCAAAGGCAGGGCGAGGCCAGGTGTCAGGGAATCCCAGGGAATTCCTACCTGCCATCAGACTTTCCCTGAAAACGTTCTTTTCTCTTCCGGCTTTTGGCAGGATCGCCCGGAGCGGGGATCCTGAGACCAGTGACCGGGCCTGGGGTCGGGGTGAGGGATGTTGGGGACCCCTCCTGGCGACAGACCCAGCATTCCTCCCCATGGGGACGCCGTCCCTCCTGCTCTCCCACGGGCGTCCGGTGGGGAGCACGGAGCCGGCGCCTGGGTCTTAGGAAACCGGACCCGTTAGCCACCCCCTCATCAGCCCCTCACCGGCCCAAGCCCTCTCTGCTTTCCAGGCTGAAAGCAGAACACCTCTGCCCCTCCCCTGGCTGGGCCCCCGCTGGGCCTGGGGGCAGGTGTGGGTAGGAGAGCCTCTCTCCCAGCCTCAGTTTCCCCGTCTGTCGAAGGGAACACAATAGCTGCTCTACCGCCCGGACCCTGCGGTGGGCGAAGGAAGGGTTCTATGGAAGGGAACCTTCCAGGTGAGCTAACGGGGCGGGGGGTGGTGGGCAGCCCCGACCAGGCCTACGACTTCTCCACTGAAAGTCTTAAGCCAGGGGTCAGCAAACTGCGGCCCGCGAGCCACATGCGGCTCTTTGGCCCCTTGAGCGTGGCTCTTCCACAAAATACCACGGCCTGGGCGAGTCTATTTGGAAGACGTGGCATTAGAAGAAGTTTCAGTTTAAAAAATGTGGTTCTCCAAAGAAATGTCCATTGTTGTGCTGTTGATGTTTGGCTCTGCTGACCAATGAGTTTGCCGACCACTGTCTTAAGCAAACCCGGTCCGCTGGTTCTGTGCATCGAGGTTAATACACGTTAAAAGTCTCGCTCTCGCCAAAACCGATTTGGCTCAGTGGATAGAGCGTCCGTCTGCGGACTTAAAGGTCCCAGGTTCGATTCTGGCCAAGGGCATGTGCATTGGTTGCGGGCATGTCCCAGGTGGGGGGTGTGCAGGAGGCAGCTGGTAGATGATTCTCTCTCATCAATGTTTCTAGCTCTCTATCCCTCTCCCTTCCTCTCTGTGAAAAATCAGTAAAATATACTTTAAAAAGTCTCGCTCTCTCGCACCTCCATGTAGTGGTCCTCAGGTTCCCTGAACTTTCTGTGGAGGATTTGGGATCTTGTTCCCTGGCGTCTGTGTTCAGTTTGGCTCAAATAAACTTAAAAATTCTTCATAGGAGACCTTCTTACACTGACAAACTAAGCAATGGACTCGCTCCCCCCCCCCCCCCCATATCCTACGGGATCTGAAGCCACCGCTATAATCTGCGGGGTGACTAGCCCCTCTCTCTGCACCCCTGAACCTGGGAGCCCACCGCTGTCCCTCAGAGCTGGGCTGGGTAGACTGGGCTCTCACCAGTAACCTGCTCCTGGCCTGGCCTGGCCTTCCTCACCCCCTCACCCCAGACTCCCCTCTGGGCTGTTGAGGTTCTCCAGGTGTGTGGAGGGTGAAGGGTTGGGGGTGAGGGAGAAGGGTGGGGGGTGAAGGGTGGGGGGTGAGGGTGGAGGGTAGGGGGTGAGGGTGAAGGGTGTGGGGTGGAGGGTGTGGGGTGGAGGGTGTGGGGTGAAGGGTGTGGGGTGGAGGTGGAGGGTGGGGGTGAAGTGTGGAGGTGAGGGGTGGGGGTGGGGGATGGCGGTGGGGGCTCCGGGCCGGTGGGGCCGTTCCTTTGTGTGCATATGCGCTTGTTTTGAGGGACCAGCGGCTCCAGACACCTGGGCGATGCCCTGCAGCCGTCGGGGCGGGCGGGGCGGGCCGGGGAAGGGGCGGGCGGGGGCAGAGGCGGCGAGGCCGGTTGTTTTTCCTGTTGCAGAGAAAAGGAAACAAAGTGGGAAGTGGGGTGTGCGGCTGTCAGCGGGCGGGGCGCCCCCTCCGCGCCTCCCTCCCTGAGCGCACTCGCCCCAGCGCCCCGCTCCCGGCGCCGCGGGCCGCGCCGCTCCGGCCGCCGGCAGGTAAGGGCCGCACCGGGGGCGGCACCGGAGGCGGGAGGGCGCGGGCCCGGGGAGCGGGGGCGCGGGGAGCGGGGGCGCGGGGCAGCCGGGGGTCTCCCGCTCCGGCGCACCCGGTCCCCAGCGCCCGGCAGGGGCCCCCGGGGCCTCTGGGACCGGGCGGAGCTGAGCTGGGCGGGCGCCGGCGGCGCACTGGCCGGAGGGGCGCAGAGGCTCCTGGTCCGCTCTGAGCGGAGCCCGGGTCCTGCCAGGGGCGGGCCGGTGGCGGGTGCGGGCTGCGCCCGGGTGGGAGCCTCGCGGGCGCCCCGGGGCGCGGGGCCGGAGGAGGCCCTCCTGGCCGAGGCGGGCGGGCTGCGTGCCCACGGGCGGCGCGGACACAGGGGCGCGCCCCCCTCCGGGCGCCTGGCCCTGCGCGCCCTCCGCACCCCGCGGCGGGGCCGGGCTGGAGGAGCCCCGGGCCCGGGGTGCGGGGTGCGGGATGCGGGGTGCGGGGTGCAGGGTCCGGGGTGCGGGGTCCGGGGTGCGGGGTCCAGGATGCGGGATGCGGGGTGCGGGGCCCCGGGTGTTCGCGCCGCCGGGAGGCGCCCCGCTCTGCGGCGGGGCCCGGGTTTCGGCGGCAAAACCGCCCCCGGCTCTGCATTTCCGGACCCTGCCCTCCTCCTCCTCCTCCTCCTCCTCAGCTCTCACCGTAACCGTCCGAGTGAGGCTGGTTTTGAGCGATTTCCTGTTTTATGTGGACTTTCTCCCGGCGGGGACCGGGGTGTCTCTGGGGACGGGCTGGGGCGCTGCTGGGGCGGGGTCCCGGGCGGCCCGGGTGCGGCGGTGGGGCTGGTCCAGGCGCCCCCGGAGGAGGCCGGGGGGACCCCCGCCCGCAGGCAGGCCCGGTGGGGGGGGCGCCGCACGCGGGGACCGGACTGGCCGTGCCCGCCGGGGGCGTGCCCGGGGCCGGAGTGGGTCGCCCCCACGCGGGCGCTCAGTCACCCGAGAGCGGGGGGTGGGCCTCCAGGCCCCGGGGGAGACCTCGGGCCCAGGGGGAGCCGACCTGCCCCCCACGTGGTGCCCGAACCCCGCGGTCGGAGGCCGAACCTGCACCCGCCGCGGAGGAGACCTGGGGCTCTGACAGCTCCGGGTGCGGGGCTGGGGGTGCGGGGATGGCGAGGCTGGGGTGTCCCTTCCGAGCCGGAGCTTTCAATGCGCCCTCCTCGGCGCTGGCCGTGAGCCCCCCGGGAAGCTGGTACCCAGCTCAGGGAGGGGGACAGACCCCTCCTCTGTCGTCTGAGCAGGAATGAGCCCCCGGCCCCGCCTCCATGCAGGGCTGCGGCCTGGAGCCCGGGCTGATGCCACTTGGTGCTTCAACAGCTTCTCCGAGGGACCTTGGGAGGCGGGGGTGGGGGTGGGGGTGAAGGTGGGGGGTTGGGAGGTGAAGGTGAGGGGCGGGGGGGGGGTTTGCTCTTTACCTGGTTGGCATTTGCCTGCTCTAAAGACCCCCTCCTTCCAGTCCCACTCCCCACACCTCCTCCGCCCGGTTCAGAAGCAGCGCAGGCCCCTCTGAGGAGACAGATGTTTCTAGAATTAGGGCAAGTGCCCCAGGAGCTCCTGGGCACGCCGATGCCCGCGTCCAGCCGGACACACTGTGTGTGGGCAGCCCCGGTCCCGCCTCGGGTTGCTGTCAGGCACGTGAAGCCGGCTGCCAAGCGGCTGCCATGGCGCCTTCCTGTCTGTCGCTGCCCTGGGTTTGGGGTGCTCACTGCGCCCCCCCTTCCCCCTGCTCACTGCGGTCCCCCTGTGCTCACTGCAGTCCCCGGGAGCTGGGCTGTGCTGAGAGCCAGGCCGGCCGGCCTGGGGGTGCCTGCCCTCCCCGGGGTGCGGGGGCGGTTCAGGGGACACTCGATCTGCCTGGCACCCGCCTCGGACCCTGGCAGCGTCGCACCCAGCTGCTGTGTTGGGGAGCCGCTGGGGTGCCCGTGGGGAGCGAGGGGCCAGTTCCTGCTTCAGCTTGTTTTTCTTCAATTGCTCAGTTCAAGGGAGAAGTGAATGTGCAACTTCTGAAGCAATTCCCCTTTGGCCGCTAATTTTTCAAAACCAGTTTTGTTTAGAGAGCAGTTCCCTCCCTCCGGGCCAGCTGCTCCTGCGGCCGGCGTGGGGCTGGGGCCCTGCCACTGCTCCCTTCCGGAAAGTTCCTTAGACACGCTCCGCAGCCTGCCCTGAGGCACGCACAGGTCCCGGCAGACGCCCGCCCTGTCCCAGCACCGGGACCTCTGTCTGGGCCTGGCCTCGGGGAGGGAGGCGGGGAGGCGGGTGGCGGGAGGGAGAAACAGTCTCTCATTCAAATGGAGGCCGCACAGCTCCTCCCGCAGTCCTGGCCTCCTGGCCCCCTGGCCTCCTGGCCTCCTGGCCGTCCCGTGGAAACGGAATTGTCCTCGCGCGGCCGGTGGAAATCCCCGCAATCATAGCAGAAACGCCGTCGGTTTCAAGACGGAAAACTCGATTAAAAGTGGGAGCCTCTCTGCACGCTCTGGCCCCACAGACAAGCTCTGCCTCAGGGCTTGTCCCCCAGGGGTGCCCGGCCCCTCCCAGGCCTCCGGGGCACCGGCTCCCCGTATGTGACAGCCCCCCCCAGACCAGTCCCCCCTCCGGAGGCCGGGCTTCTCCTGGAAACGGGTGCTGCCCTCCCAGGCCGAGGGGAGCGGGTCCCTGGGTGTCGGGTCTAAAGCGCTGCTTCTTCCGCTCCTGTTTCACGCACGTTGGGGGGTGCCTTCCGCTCAGACAGACAGGAGGGGGCATTTGGGGGGGCAGGGTGGCTCCCCGGAGGGCAGAGGCATGGGCTGCCCGCTGGGATGTCTGTTCTGGAGGGCGACGGGGTGCCCTCCGTGGCCGCTGTGACAGACTACGCGGCTTCAAACAGCAGCCGTTCATTCTCTCAGCCCCGGAGGCCAGGAGTTCAAAGCCAAGGTGCCAGCAGGCCCTGCTCCTCCGGAGCTGAAGGAAGGTCCTGGCCCCGGCGTCTGTGGCTCCAGGGTCCCTGTCTCGGCCCCATGCCCCACCTCCTCTCTGTCTCTTGTTAAGGACACGGGTGTGTCTTTGGGTTCAGGTCGCACCCGGATAGTCCGGGATGAACTCATCCAAGACCCTGAACTTCGTTCCACACGCAGGGCCCTTTCCCGCGGATTCCCATGGACGGAGCATAGACGTGTCTGTCTGGAGCCGCCGTCCCGCCCCCTGCGTGGCCGGGTGCGTGTGCGTGTGTGTGTGTGTGTGTGTGTGTGTGTGTTTCTGTGTGTCTGGTGTTATCTGGGAGCTGCTGTGCACAGTCATGTTTGCCAGGCACCAGCACTCCCCGCTCCGGCCTGGGTGCTGGGTCCCCGGGGACCGTGGGCAGGGATGTCAGGGTCCCCAGGCACGTGAAGCCTGCTCCTCCTGCTGCCCCCTCCCCAGCCTATACTCACAGCGGCCTCCGGCTCCTGGGTCCCTCTTCTCTCCCGGGCTCCTCCCATGGGCAGAAAAGCAGTCCTCCCCATTGCCCTCCCTCACTACAGCCCACAAGGAAGTGTTCACCCAGACACTGCCCCTTCCCTGTCCCTGTCCCTATTCCTATTTCTCTCCCTTCCTGTCCCTGGCCGCCCCCCCCCCCCCCCCCCCCCGTTTCCCCCTTCAAGGACGGCCTCTTCTGGGCTCAGGGCGCCTCCCAGCCCGGGGCTCCCCTCTTCCCTCTCTCTGGGCTCCTCCCATTTTAGCGTGCCCCCTTAGAGAGGGCCAGGAGTGGGCACAGGGCTGCGTGCTGCTGTGTCCGCATCCTCCGGGGGGGGGGGGGGCCGTGGCTGCAGGATGGGGTTGGTGGTGCCGGAAGGGATTGGGAGCTCTGCCCCGACCCTCAGTGCTTGTAGGAGGGGGAGGATGGGGACATGGGGGTGCTCCGTGGCTCTCAGGAGGGGCAGGGCCATGCTCCTGCCTAGCCCCCTCCCCCCGGGGATGGGCTTTGCTTTATGTTTTCTGTTTGTTTTGGTTTTTTTTTTTTTTGCTTTGGTGTGAAATCTGGAAGAAGTGCTTCCTTATCAAGATCGCAGCCCAGCCGAAACCGGTTTGGCTCAATGGATAGAGCGCCGGATTGGGGACTGAAGGGTCCCGGGTTCGATTCCGGTCAAGGGCATGTACCTTGGTTGCGGGCATATCCCCAGTGGGGGGTGTGCAAGAGGCAGCTGATCGATGACTCTCTCTCATCGATGTTTCTAACTCTCTGTCTCTCTCCCTTCCTCTCTGTACAAAATCAATAAAATATATTTTTAAAAAAAGATCGCAGCCCAGTGACTGGAACTTTGAAAAGTCACTGAGGGGCAGGCGGTTGCAGAGGGGGGCATGGGGGAGGCCCCCAGGAGATGGGACATTATCCAGGGAGTCAGCCAGACGGGGCTTCCATCCCAGCCGCTTTCCGTCTGCTCCGTGCCGCTTGGCAGCGTGCTTATCCCACCTGAGCCTCAGCGTCCCCAGCCGTGACACAGAGCGTCAGTGCCTGCTGTCTGCTGGGCTTTAAGGCTTCATACGTTGCACGTATGAGGTGCCAGGCACACAGCCGAACACGCCATGTCTACAAAGGAGCTGTAGGTGGTGTGTAGGCTGTAAGTCACTTCTTATGATCCACCCTCCCACCACATCCATGGCCGATGTGGGCGTCTTTTCCTTTCTTGATGAATTTGGAATTTACGTGTAACTAGTAGGCGTGCGCCTCCTTACCTTAAATTCTACGATTCACTGTGATAAACTATCCGTCGCCAGGCTGACCGTTCCGGAGCAGACAGCACCTGGCATTTAGCACATCCGCACTGGTGTGCAGCCGTCCGCCATCCACCTCCAGGACTGTATGGTCTTCACCCACTCAGCACTCACCCCCGCCCCCCGCCCCCGCCCCCGCCCCGGGCACCCACCATCCTGCCTTCTGTTCCTGTGACTTTGACTGGCCTCGGCACCCCATCGGAGTGGGATCACACAGTACTTGTCCTTTTGTGACTCATTTATGTCACTTAGCATGATGGCCTCAGGGTTGATCCGTCAACAAAAGCATGTGCCAGAGTGCCCTTCCTTTCCCAGGCTGAGTAATATTCCCGTACGGAGGGAGGGGCCAATGTCGTGTGTCCATCCCGATGTCCACGGGCACTTGGGCTGCGTCTGTTTTTTGGCTCTTGTGAACCACGCTGCTAGGGACGCAGACGGACACACACCTGCTCGCTTCCTGCGGTGAGGTCTGTGCGTGCACCAGCACACCTGGAAGTGGACTTGCTGGGTCGTAGGGTCATTCTCAGTCTTACTTTCCGAGAAGCCAGGAGGCGTGTGCTTTTGTAGCTTGACTTTTCCCCATTTGTTTTCAAATCATAGTTGACCTGTACTATTATATTCGTCTCAGGGGTACAGTATAGCGGTAGACACTTAGGTAGCTTTCCAAGGGGTCACTCTGAGAAATGCGGCACTGACCTGCATTCCCGTGGCTACGGCAGGATTACCGACGCTGGTCCCCACGCTGTGCCTGACACCGAGTTCGCTAGTGGAACTGACCGTTTGTACTTCTTAGTCCGTCGAGTAACTGGCGTTTTGGCCTAACATCGCCTCACCAACACTTTCCACGCTGCTTCATAATTCGCCATCTCTTGTTTCTTTTTTATATATAGTTTATTGATTTTTTACAGAGAGGAAGGGAGAGGGATAGAGAGTTAGATACATGGATGAGAGAGAAACATCAATCAGCTGCCTCCTGCACGTCCCCTAGTGGGGATGTGCCCGCAACCACGGTTCACGCCCTTGACCAGAATCGAACCTGGGACCCTTCAGTCCGCAGGCTGACGCTCTGTCCACTGAGCCACACAGGTTAGGGCAACCAGCCACCTCTTTTAATGGCAGGATCTGTGTCCTGCTTCAGGACAGCCATTTCCTCAGGCATCTCCCATTGGGGGACATTTTTTTGCTTACACACACACACACACACACACACACACACCCCGTTCTCAAAGTGTCAAAGTGTAATTGACACTTTCAGGCATGTGACTTTTTCACAGTAAAAAATGATGGCATCAAAGACACTGAACATAGCTAAAGCTCTCAGAGCTAAATGGCTTTCCAAGGAAGATGGGACCCGTTCATCCCAGGGGTACGCAATAATTTCAGGCCCTGTGCTGGCGTTGGACGATATCGGAAAAAGAAGTTTTACTCACGGCCTAAGGCGATCATCTTAAACGTCCTCCTTTGATTGCTCCTGGGCTGCTCGCTGTAGGGGTAGCATGGGGTTTGCAGCCGTTAAACCCTTAACCCCTGGAATCGGCTGGATTCGGGTCCAAACTAAAGCCCATCCCCCAGCTGTGTTACCTGGAGTGGAACCCTCGCCTGCTCTGGTCCCCCAGTGTCCGCCTCTGACGGAAGCCTCGGGGCCTAAGCTGGAGGCTGTCTTAAGAACCAGAGGAGATGGACTAGATAACGACATGCCCCCCCAGCCCCCCCAGCCCTTAGTGGTGTTCGCTGCTCCTGGAAATACAGAATTCAGTCCAACCGGTCGCCACCCGCCCGAGCTTCCTCTTGTTTGAACAAGAGGGAGGCTTCGCCCTGCAGCCACGGGGACGGAGGTTAAGCGCAGGGTGAGGATGGAGGTTAAGCGCAGGGTGAGGATGGAGGTTAAGCGCAGGGTGAGGATGGAGGTTAAGCGCAGGGTGAGGATGGAGGTTAAATGCAGGGTGAGGATGGAGGTTAAGTGCAGGGCCTGATGGTTGTGCCGTTCCTGGAAGGAGCTGCCGGCTGCCCCCCTGGCTATCTGGCTGGTGCGGGTGCGAGCCTCCGAGTCAGGCAGTGAGCCCATCCCGGTGCCGCTTTCTCCCTGAGCACAGGAGGGGCCCGGCAGGTGATTTCTCCAGCCCTGCCCCCGCCCAGGCCCTGCAGGCTCTTGCCATCCAGAGCCTCCTTCGTGCAGTTTGGGAAACTGAGGCAGGCGTTCATGGGTTGGGCACCAGCTCGGGTTCTGCGGCTCCTGAGAGCAATGGGGCCCCTGAGCTCCCCTCGCTTGGCTTCCGGGAGGCTCAGGTGAGGCCAGGTACACGGCGGTTTCTACCCCTGCTTGACGCACCCGTTTCTTCGTTGCCGCTGACTGTGTCTGAGGAGGAAGCTAATAAAGCCAGGAGCTTGGTCTTAAATGAAACCAGGGTCAAGCAGGGGGGGAAACACACAAAAACCCCACTTCCCCCCGCAGCGGGGGAAACTCCTCTGAGAAGGTGCCAGTGAAGGGAGGAGCGAGACCACACGCCCTGTGTCTGAGGGCTCCCGGGCGGCGCCGGGGCCACGGGCCACGGGTCCTCGGTCCCGGTTGCGGGGCGCGGTGAAGATCTGAATAACCCGGCCCGTGGCCGGCGTTTGGAAACCAGCGGGGAGGCCTGTTTTTCAATCCGGCGCAGCAGCCGATCTCAGATGGTCGTTTCCTCAGACGTGCGTGGCTCCATGTGTCCAGCAGGAGGCACCCTGCCAGGCGCGGTTTTGAGAATGAACAGAAAGGAAGCGCCATGCTGGTGTCCAGAGCAAGAGCTTTAGAATCAGTTGGAGCCGAAACCGGTGTGGCTCAGTGGATAGAGCATCGGCCTGGGGACTGAAAGGTCCAGGGTTTGGTTCCGGTCAAGAGCATGTACCTTGGTTGCGGGCACATCCCCAGTTGGGGGTGTGCAGGAGGCAGCTGGTCGATGTTTCTCTCTCATCGATGTTTCTAGCTCTCTGTCCCTCTCCCTTCCTCTCTGTACAAAATCAGTAAAATCTATACTAAAAGAAAGAGAGAGAATCAGATGGAAGTTCAGATCTTGACGTTTGAGTTTGATATGAACAGGTATCTTTGTCTTAAGTCACTGAGGTTTGCACTGCAAGGTAAAATGGACTCCTCCGTGGTGTGTGTGTGTGTTTAATCCTTGCCCAAAGATATTTCCCATTGATTTTTAGAGAGAGTGAAGGAAGTGGGAGAGACACAGAGAGAAAACATCGATATGAGAAAGACACACCCACTGGTTGCCTCCCGCACGAGCCCTGATCAGGGCCAGGGATCCAGCCTGCAGCGGTGGTCCACGCCCTTGGCCAGCATTGAACCCGGGACCCTTTAGTCTGCGGGCCAACGCTCTATCCACTGAGCCAAACCGGCTCAGACCATCCACGATCGTCCTTGCCCCTCCCCCAGTGACCCGTGTGGAAGGCCGAGCCGAGGCCAGGGGTGCTCCCGTGTTACAGGGAGGGACGGGAGCTGCTTTGTCCCGGTCACCAGCCTCCTCCCCTCCTGTGTTCGTGGTTTCGGCTGTTCTAACCTCCGAGGCGGGAAGGCGCGTGGGGGCAGGTGCCGAGCGCTCTGGCGGCGAGGTCTCTCCAGGCCATCTTCCTCCTTCCCCAGGGCGTGCCGGGAGCGGCCCCCGGACTAGCTCACCCGGCCGGGACTGGCGGGTCAGAGCAGCTCGCCAGAGAGGGGTGTCAAGGGGCCTTGGCCATGGCCGTGGACCCTGGCTGGGCCCTGTCACCTGGGAGCTGCAGCAGCGAGATGGGAGGGTCCCGGGGGGGTGGGGGGGAAGCTGCTCGGAGGCAGCTACCCCAGACGCTCTTACAGGCTTGTGGGAAAGTGGTTGGGAGATGCCCGAGGCTGGCAGTGACCTTGACCCTCATGGACTGTGTTTCTCCAGCTTTCCCACCCACTGCCCCAGCCCTAGCCTGCAGTGGCCCACCCCAGCCATGACCTTGCTTTGAAGCTCTCAGTTCTGTTTGTTTTACTGGGAGAAGCAGTCCCCGGACTTCTGTGTCAGATAGATGCTGAGCGAGATGTTTATGTCTTTTTTTTTTTTTTTTTTAAATATATTTTATTGATTTTGTACCGAGAGGAAGGGAGAGAGATAGAGAGTTAGAAACATCGATGAGAGAGAGTCATCGATCAGCTGCCTCTTGCACCCCCCCCACTGGGGATGTGCCTACAACTAAGATACATGCCCTTGACCGGAATCGAACCCGGGGCCCTTCAGTCCCCAAGCCGACGCTCTATCCATTGAGCCAAACCGGTTTCGGCCTTTTTATGTCTTATCGGTGGCTTCCGCTACTCCAGCTCAGGGTCCCCAACCACGGCTTGGGAAAATATGGGATTGGGCGAAATCCTAGAGAGAAGGACCCGACCACGTGAGCTGAGACTTCGGTGCAGGCAGAGGACCTCACATCCAAACACCGTATTTGAGCTGAAAGCGTGTCCGTGTCCCTCGGCCCCCTGGTCGGCGGAGGGGAGGCCCGGCCTGCGAGAGAGGCCTGGCCGTGGTTCCCACACGGGCGCGTTGCCATGGACACTTCCGAATTTCTGTCATCCCCCAGCCTCTCACGGGCGCCTCGCCCAGGCGGATGCAACAGGAAGTTGGTTTGGACCACACGTCCACAGTGAGTTTCTAACGCGTCCGGCTTTGTTTTCGTGGAAACAGCGCTTTCTTACGCCCACATCTCACCCGCTCACCACTTACAGCCGTGCCATCGCCAAGGTGAGCAGCCGAGGGGGGAGGGGGCTTTGGGAACCGGCATGGCTGCCTCCTGTTAGCGCAGGGGCCTGGCCTCCTGGCGGCCGGAGTGGCCGAGGCCACCGTCACCGTCAGGGTGACTTAGGAGGGAATTGGGGTGGGGATTCCCCGCCTGATTCTTCTATAATAGTTAGAGGTCAGATGAGAGGTCGGAGTGATAGAACCTGGGCCAGAGGCAGTCAGCTCAGAACACTCCCATCTAAACGGAATGGCCCTAGCCTAGCCGGTGTGGCTCAGTGGTGGAGCATTGACCTAGGAGCCAGGAGGTCACGGTTCCATTCCCGGTCAGGGCACCTGCCTGGGTTTCCGGCTCAATCCCCAGTAGGGGGCGCGCAAGAGGCAGCTGATTGATGATGATCCTTCATCATGGATGCTCCTCTCTCCCTCTCTCCCCCTCCTCTGAAATCAATACAAATATATTAAAAAATAAACTGCGCGGCCCCTCGCTCTGACCGCGAGCACGCAGGCCCCGCAGGGCCTGTTCCTGCGGCTCCGTCAGCCTCGTGTGCCCTCGGCAGCTTTGCTGTCAGCCAGCTCACACCTGCACGCACCTCGCTCGCTCGCTTTGTTTTGGTAAATAATAGTCATGACCGAGACAGACACTGTCACAGACCCACGGTGGGCAGCTGGGCACTGTCAGGGCGCGTTGGAAAGACAGCGTGTGTGGTGAGGGTTACCAGGACCCCGTTTTATGGGAGAGGAGACGGGGCACGGAAAGGGTCAGTAACTCACCCAGGTGTGACCGCCAGCCAGTGGCAGAGCCGCTCCTACCACTGCCCCGCCCTGGCCCGGGGGGGGGGCGGGCCTGGCTGGGGGGAGGGGTGTCGGTGGCTGTGCAGGGGCCTCCGTCCCCTCGGTCCCAGGACCCTCCCTCTCCCTCTGCCCCTCGCCTCCGGGTGCGGTCGGTTGGCTGGCGGGGCTCCACTCCTCTGCAGGGAGAGGCTGGGGCACAGTGGGGGGGGGGGAGGGTGGGAGAAAAGTCACAGTCCGCCCAGGGGTTGCCACTCTCCCCCCCCTGTCTGGCCTCTGAAATCTCAATTGCCTCCTTGCCCAGTGCTTGACGTTTTTACGGGAAAACCGATGCGAGGGCCCTGGAGCTGGCGGGAGACACAATCAGGGCAACAGGACTCGGGTGGCCTCCTGGCCGGCGGCCCGAACCTGGCTCCTTTGCAGGGCCCCGGGAGAGGCAGTGTGGCGCAGTGGTTGGAGCGGCGCTCAGGGGTCACTCTGGGCTCACACCGGCCTCTCTGAAGCCTGGCGGCAGCTCCCCCTGTGTGGGCAGAGGCTGCCAGGGGCTCGCTGTGAGGAGTGGGCGGGAAATGGACGGGAGGCACCTGCATCCTGCTGGCCCTGTGGGTGCTCGGCGGCTGGCTGCCTGCTGGGCCCCAGAGACCCGCCGGTTCATGAGGCGGAGGCCCTGGAACCACCTGGGAGGAGGCGAGGCAGAGCCAGGTCCGGCCCCGCGGGGAGGGCTCCAGGCGGCCTGAGACCGGCCAGGGCCTCCTGGGAGATTAGCATGCCAACTGCCCTTGGCCAACGACTGGGGCGGGTGCTGAGCACCCCACACCACGGTGCCCGGTGCCCCAAGTATTGGGACACCCCCCACTTTATTTTTTTTATTTAAAAAAATATATAGCCGAAACCTGTTTGGCTCAGGGGATAGAGCATCAGCCAGCGGACTGAAAGGTCCCGGGTTCGATTCCGGTCAAGGGCATGGACCTTGGTTGCGGGCACATCCCCGGTGGGGAGTGTGGAGGAGGCAGCTGAATCGATGCTTCTCTCTCATTGATGTTTTTGACGCTCTATCCCTCTCCCTTCCTTCCTCCCTTCCTCAATATTGATTTTTTACAGAGAGGAAGGGAGAGGGATAGAGCATTAGAAACATCGATGAGAGAGAAATATCGATCAGCTGCCTCCTGCACACCCCTCACTGGGGAAGTGCGCGCAACCAAGGTACATGCCCTTGACCGGAATCGAACCCGGGACCCTTCAGTCCGCAGGCCGATGCTCTGTCCTCTGAGCCACACCAGTCAGGGCTGAGGCCCCCCCCACGTGAAGCACCACAGCTTTCCCCAGCCCTGTGGACGGCCAGCCTCCCTGCTGCCACCCCTCCTTCTCACTCCGGAGAAGGAGCCCCTCCTCCTCCTCACTTCATACCATAGCTTCATTGAAACAGAATCCACATGCCCTAACATCCCTCAGCGTGCACAATGCCGTGGGGTTCCGTGCGCTCACAGATCTGAGCGGCCATGGCTCTGACTGATTCCCGACCACGTGCGTCTCCTCGGGAAGGAACGCTGTCTCCCAGCCCCCCGCCCCTGACGGCCACCAGCCTGCTCTGTCTCTCCGGAGGCGCCTGCTCTGGCCATCTCACATCAGAGGAGTCCTGCAGGATGTGGTCTCGGGGCGCTGGCCTTGGCCACGTGGCCGCGTGTTTCTTTAGGAACACATCTGACTCAGACTAGCACAGTGGAGGGTTTGTGCTGGCTGTTGATCAGTCCCCAGAACAGACAGGGGCTCGGCTCCCCTCCGCCTGAGCGTGTGCTGGCCGCACAGCAGCCATAGTGTGTGAGTCGGCTGCTGCCGTGTAACAAATTGCCCCCAGACGCAAAACACAAACTCGCCTCACCCCGCCGTCTCTGCGGGCCGGGGAGCTGGGAGCAGCCGGGGAAGCCGGGCTTCCCTGCGGCCTCGGCGGCTCCTCTGCTGCTGGCCAGGCGCCTGAGCCCCTGACACGTGGGCCTCCTCGGGCGACGTGTGTGTCCTTACAGGGTGGCTGTGGCTCCCGCAGAGGGATGGAGAGAGTCAGTGTCCGGGATCGAGGCTCTGTGTCTTTCCTCACCTCATGTGGAAGGTGACCTGCTGTCCATTTTTACAGAGAGGAAGGGAAAGGGATAGAAAGCCAGAAACATGGATGAGAGAGAAACGTCGACCACCTGCCTCCTGCACACCTCCCACTGGGGATGTGCCCACAACCCAGGTACATGCCCTTGACCGGAATCGAACCTGGAACCCTTCAGTCTGCAGACTGACGCTCTATCCACTGAGCCACACCGGTTTCGGCTGCGCTGCCATGTTTTGGTCACACAGGCCAGCCCTGCGATGATGCGGCTGCTCAGGACTTTGAGTGCAGGGAGGGAGGGCATGTGACGACGTAATTCCGCACAGAGAACGGCCCCTGTGCCCCTGGCACCCGGCCGGACCGCTCATACAGGGGTGAGGCTCCGGTCCCCTGGGACCTCTCTGGCTCTCCCCGCCCCCGCTCGGCAATCCGGGAAGTTAGCGTGTAATTACGTGTAGCATGTAATGACATGTAGCCTTGCACGTGGCTCCCCCAGACTGACCCACTTCTGGTAGAATAACTTCTACGGATGGTTTTTCCAGGCTCCTGTGGGTTCTGTCGGCTTTTCTCCCCGGTGGGTGAGCCAGTTTGGGGGTCTCCTTTCCTTCGTGTTGTCAGGAAGGATGTTGACTCGCCCCGGCCGGTGTGGCTCAGTGGCTGAGCATCAACCTGTGAACCAGGAGGTCACGGTTTGGTTCCTGGTCAGGGCACCTGCCCGGGTTGTGGGCTGGATCCCCAGGGTGGGGCGCGCGGGAGGCAGCCCATCAATGATTCTCTCGCATCGGTGTTTCTCTCTGAAATCAATACAAACATGTTTGAAAAGAGAAAAAAGGGTGTTGACTACAATAGGCCCCAGGCCCCATCCCAATGGACCTGACACTTCCCACGCTCTCCCCGGGAGTGGCCGAAGACCCCTCCCCTCCCCGGGACCGCCCTAGGGGACAGGATGGGGTCCCGATGAAATGGGCATAAAATCACTCATCAAATCCAAGCCTGTGCCCTGAAACTGCTTTGTTAGAGGCAGTTTTTTTTGGCTAAACTCGGACCCGACCCTGTCTCTGCCCCTTCCCGTGCAGCTCTGGGGAAGTCCTGCCTCGGTGCCCCGGGGCGATGGTGGAATAACTGTCTCAGGGAGCTGTGCTGAGGATTTATTATTATTTTACATATTTTATTGATTTTTTTTTTGCCCCCCTCCTTCCCTCCCACGTATCCCCTCCCTCCCCAGAGTTTTATGTCCATTGGTTGTACTTATATGCAGGTATACAAGTCCTTGGGTTGATTTATTATCTCCCCCAGACCCTCCTCCCCTCCCCGTTGTAATTTGACAATCTGCTTGTTGCTTTACTGTCTCTATATCTATCTTTTGGTTCATCAGTTTATTGCTGCAAACACAGCCCCATCCATCTCAGGCGGGAAGCAGCCACTGTGATTGTGTCCACGGGTTCTGGGCCCAGGAGCCGGGTCAGGACTTGGCGGACAGCGTGGCTCCGCTCCTGGCCGCCCAGGGTCACTGGGAGGCCTCAGAGGGCTGCCGATGGCGGCTGGAGCCATCCAGAGATTGCTTCCCGCGAGTCCAGCTGCCCGGGGGTGGGGGGTGGGGGGTGGGGGGTGAGGGGGAGATGGCTCAGAGGTCGGCTCCGCTCAGTGCCTGCACCCCGGCTCCCCATGGCTGGGCTTCATGGAGGGGTCCCCAAAGCAGGTGGTCACTTCTTTCCCGATGGGCGGAGCTTGGCTCCAACCCCCGGCAGGAGCTGACCTAACCGTAAGTCACAGCGTCATTTCTGCTTCTCTCTCTCTCTCTCTCTCTCTCTCTCTCTCTCTCTCTCTCTCTGTCAGAGGTCACGAGGCCACCAGATTTCAGGGCAGGGACATGGTGGCACCTCTCATGGCGGAGGGTTAAGAATTTGCCGCCGGCCGAAACCTGTTTGGCTCAGTGGATAGAGCGTCGGTCTGCGGACTGAAAGGTCCCCGGTTCGATTCCGGTCAAGGGCATGTACGTTGGTTGCGGGCACATCCCCGGTAGGGGGTGTGCAAGAGGCAGCTGTTCGATGTTCTCTCATTGACCGTTTCTAGCTCTCTATCTCTCTCCCTTCCTCTCTGTAAAAAAATCAATAAAATATATTAAAAAAAAAAAAAAAGAATTTGCCGCCAGGTTTTAGAACATCCACAATAAATGCAGAGCGTTCAGCACAATGACGGCTGTCCGCGGAGTTTGGGCCAAAACATGTCAGGGGCTGCTCCCTCTGCTGCCATGTTTCCCTCTCCCTCTCCCTTCCTCTCTCTCCCCCCCTCTTCTCCCCTCTCCCTTCCTCTCTCTCCCTCTCCCTTCCTCTCTCTCGCTAAAATTTTTTTAAAAAAATGTATTTTATTGATTTTGTACAGAGAGGAAGGGAGAGAGATACAGAGTTAGAAACATCGATGAGAAAGAATCATCGATCACCTGCCTCTTGCACACCCCCCACTGGGGATATGCCCGCAACCAAGGCACATGCCCTTGACCAGAATCGAACCCGGGACCCTTCAGTCCCCAAGCCGACGCTCCATCCATTGAGCCAAACTGGTTTTGGCGCTAAAATTTTTTTTTTTTTTTTAAATCAATAAACAGTAACTCCAGGGCTCTGCCCAGCCTCTCCCGGGAGAGGGCCTGCAGCCACTCAGGCCAGGCCCGGGTTGACGGACGCTTGATTGAAAGAGTGAGGTTGCAAACAGGAGAATCTTTCTTTTCCTCTGCTCCCTCCCAGGTCACAAGCTCCGGAAACCTTGATTAAGCCAGACTTTGGGTCTAAGCTAGGGGAACTGGTGAAAGACAGAAAGGGGTGGGGGGGAAAGAAGCTCTGGATCGTAATTAACTTTGATCTTTAATACAGAGGATCCTCTTTTTGAGTCAGCTGGGAGCGAGGCTCACAGATTAATGAACAATGTGTGCAGGTGGCAGGACAACGGGCCAGACACTCCTGGCGTCCGGCTCCCTGATCCTGGTCCCTGAGGGTGAGATCGGGGCAGTGTGTGCATCACCGTGGAAACCGCCTCTCCTTGGGAGGAGGCTTATTTGGCAGAATCTCCCCGTTTTCCCGAATAGGATGGAAAACAAATACGTAACTGGTGCTTTGTTGTTGTTGTTAGTTTTGTCTTATTTTTCTCTGCCTTTACTAGTTTTGCCCTCACTCAGCACCTTCTCTGACCACGCCTAACAATTCTTTTTTAAAAAAAATATATTTTATTGATTTTTGTACAGAGAGGAAGAGAGAGAGACAGAGAGTCAGAAACATCGATGAGAGAGAGTCATCGATCAGCTGCCTCTTGCACACCACTACTGGGGATGTGCCAGCAACCAAGGTACATGCCCTTGACCGGAATCGAACCCGGGACCCCTCAGTCCCCAAACCGACGCTCTATCCATTGAGCCAAACGGGTTTCGGTGTGCCTAACAATTCTGTAAGGGAGGAAAGGGAGGAATAATAACTTCCCCTCTGCCCTTTTAGGGTCTTGGCTGTGACCTTCCTGTAATAGAAAGACAGATTAGCCCTGACTGGTTTGGCTCAGTGGATAGATTGTCAGCCTGCTGATTAAAGGGTCCCAAGTTCGATTCCCATCATGTACCTTGGTTGCGGGCACATCTCCAGTGGGGGGTGTGCAGGAGGCAGCTGATTGATGTTTCTCTCTCATCGATGTTTCTAACTCCTTATCCCTCTCCCTTCCTCTCTGTAAAAAAATCAATAATATATATATATATATAATATATATATATAGATAGATATCTATCTATCTATCTATCTATCTATCTATATATATATATATTTTTAAAGGTTAACAGGAGAAAAAAAATAATTTAATTACACACGAAAGTTCGGGAGCCCCTCAGAGATATGAGACCAGAATAAGAAAGAAGCGTTTGTGTTTTCCAGACAAAGAAACAGTACATGTGCGAAGGGTTAGTAAGGCCGAGGGGTTGGGGCTGGAGGTAGGAAGACGGAAGCGACACTTGTGTGTACACTTGTGTCGTTTTCCTGTCTCTGGTGGGACTTCTCCCTCCTGCTTTCCGGGGACCAAGGAGGAGGCTCAGCGTGTCCTCCTCGCACTGGCTGTCTGTCGCTACTTTTATTAATAATTCAGAAGAGCGTGCTGGCCCCATTGGCGGGACTTGGCTGGACACTGTCCCTCGCACCGAGGACGACCAGCTGCATTTGGGGTTAGGGCACGTGCCCAAATGTCAGGTTCCATCTCCAGCAGGGGCAGCCGATCAATGGTTCTTTCCATCCACGTTTCTCTCTCTCTCCCTTCCCTGTTATCTAAAGCCAATAAAAGCACATTTATGGTAACCACCATATGCCGGCGTGCGGTATTCTGGGGTGACACTCGGACCCCTGCAATGCCGAGCGTCACGGTTGAATAGGAGCCGTCGATCTGGGCCAGGAAGGTTGGCGGTGGGGGCGTTGGTGGGCAGCCGGGAGCAGCTGGCGTGTTCTCGGAGTGAGGTGACCTGGAGGGAGAGGGAGAGGGAGTGATTCCCAGAGAAAACAAGCTTCCCTCTTCCTCCCGGGACGCGGCCAGGGCTCTCCTGTGGGGAGCCAGCGCCCTGGCCTCCTGCCTCGTGCTCCGGGACTTAAAAGAGCCGCTCTGCTTGGCAGCAGCAAGGAGAGGGGCGGGAATGCAGCTTTTCTCCTCGCCCCGGTTTTCGATTTTCTCACAGTGGCGAAGGGAACTGTGTGTCCGGTAGACTACAGTGGTTCCGGGCCACCTGCCCCGGGGTTTCGATGGCCCGCAGTCAGCTACCGTCTGCAAGTGTGAAACGGGAAGTCCCCGAAATAAACAGCGGGCCAGCTCTAGGCGGTGGCGGAGGCGGCCCCACGCCACCTGGGAAGGGTCACCCCGTGCCCGCTGCACCCGCTCCGACTCTGGGTGTGGGGGTTCCGGGCAGCACCCCCTCCCTGTGAGCATCTTCCCTGCGGACGTGGGCAGCGCCTACCCCGGCCCGTTCTGCCTGAAGAGAAGATAGAGGTAACCCAGTTGGCAGTTTGGTATTTCTGCGCTTGGTTTCATTTCTCCATCGACGGATGGATCCGCCGCTGTAACAAAAGGATAACTGGTTGACGTTTTGGGGTTTTTTGTTGGCCGGTTTGGTTTCATTTCTTCGTGGATGAAGTTCTCAGAGTCACTCCCATCCCCGTGTTACATGTGAATCTTCCCTGGCTCTCTAACAGCCTCTACCGTGATAAGCGGAGCAGGAATTACATAGTTGGCATTCCTCCCGGATAACGGGATTTGCCCCTGCGGTTGGCTTCCTGTGTGAAAGGCAGGGCCTGGGAGGTGCTGGGAGCAGGGAGTGGAGGGCCCTGTTTGAGGATGCGGTGTTAGTCGAACCCACATTTCTCCTAAAACAGACAGAGCTTCTGTGTAAGCCACAGAATTTATTTTTTAAAATATATTTTATTGATTTTTTTTTTTTTTTTTTTTAAAGAGACTAAGGAAGAGAGATAGAGTTAGAAACATCGATGAGAGAAAATCATCGATCAGCTGCCTCTTGCACATCTCCCACTGGGGGTGTGCCCACAAGCAAGGTAACATGCCCTTGACTGGAATCGAACCTGGGACCTTTCAGTCCTCAGGCTGATACTCTATCCACTGAGCCACACCGGTGTCAGCAATCCACAGAATTTAAAAAACCAGTTATTTGCACAGTCTTGTCATGAATCAGCACGCATTTGCTGTCGAGTCTGGGGAGCGGCTCCATGGCAGCCTGGGTTCTCACTCACCCCACTTCATCTCATCACCTGGGCGTCGTCTCCTCATGTCACCTCGAGAAGAAACCGGTTTGGCTCAGTGCATAGAGCGAGGCCAGTGGACCGAAGGGTCCCAGGTTCGATTCCGGTCAAGGGCATGTACCTTGGTTGCGGGCACATCCCGAGTGGGGGGTGTGTAGGAGGCAGCTGATCGATGTTTCTCTCTCATCGATGTTTTGTAACTCTCTGTCCCTCTCCCTTCCTCTGTGTAAAAACATCAATAAAATACATTAAAAAAAAAAGAAGGGAGTCCAGTACAAGATGTTTTGAGAGACCACATTCCTACACGGTGTCCCAGTAGACAGTTATAATTGTCCTGTTATTATTAGTTGTTGTTGTTAGTCTCTAGCGGTGCCTAATTTGTAAATTAAACGTTATCGTAAGTTTGTATGGATGGCAAAAAACCAGTAATATGGGGGTTGGTGCTCTGTGGTTTCAGGCATCCATGGGGGTCATGGAACGTGTTCCCGGCGGATAAAGGGGAATTTATTCTGTCGTCATCTGTATCAGAGAGGACTGCATATACCTGAGCCCCCAGTGAGGAGTCGGGAGATTTGGGGTTTTCTCCCATCCCTGCCCTGACTGGCTGTGTGCTGGGAAGCCGGTCCCTCTCTCCGCGTCCGCTTCCCGTCGGGGAAAGCCAACGCGTAAGGCCGGCCTGGCAGCGGGACGGGTGTCTGCATGTGTTCACTTCATTCCCCCAGACCGCCCGAGTGCTGCGTCTCCAGAACCCGTCGGTGCGGGCCCAGGATTCTCTGTCGTGCAGGCAGGACGAATTTCTGTGGCTTCTGCCATTTCAAAGCATCTTGGATTGTTCTCTGGGCTCCAGAGGAACCAGTACCGGAGCCCCCCAACCTGAACCTCCAGCCAGGCGGGCCACTGGCTTCCCGGCTGCTGAGGCCCTGGGCTTGTCTTGGAACGTGGCTTCCCTGCAAACCCCGCTGCAGAGAAAGGGAGGTCTGTGGGCTGGGTCCCCGGGGAGAAGGCCCCACAGCTGGGATGGGGAGGGGCGGAGCCTAAGCCGGCTGCCCCTGGGAAGCCCTTTCAGGCCGTTATCCCAGCCTCCTGGGGGGGGGGGGAATGGGTGGGAGTGGGGGGGACTGTAGGGATACCACCCCTCGCAGATCAGGGCGGCTGTCAGGACTCGCAGCTTCTCTCCTCCCGTCCCGTGCAGCTGTGAATTCCAGTGGCTTATTCCTCACCCTGAGGGACCCACCCAGTGGGGCAGGGCATTCCTCCACCCACTGAGTCAGGGTCCAGCCCACATGCCATCGGGCTGTCTCCTGCACCCTCCCCTCCTCTCCCCTCCCCTCCCCGGCTGGGGACCAGGCTGAGGGGGAAGGCGCTGGGTGGGGAAGCTGCGCTGAGCCCCAGATGGATCCCATAGGATCCGGGTCTGGCTGGGCGGTCCCCATCGGTAGCCCAGGCCCTGCCTTCACCAGGGATTGTCAGCCAAGCGTACAGCCCGCCCCGCCATGAGTGAGAGTTTGCGTGTGTGCGTGTGTATGTATGGGTGTGTGTATGCGCGTGTGTGGTGTGCGTATGTGTATGTGTGTATGTATGTGTGTGTATGCATGGTGTATGTATGTGTGTATGCGTGTGTGTGTGGTGTATGTGTGTATGTGTGTGGTGTGTGTATGTGTGTGTATGTGTGTGTATGTGTGTGTGTGGTGAGTGTGTGCATGTGTGGACCTGGTGTCTGACATTGTGTCAGTTTACAGAATTGTGTGTGGGGGGGCCGTGTCTTAGTGAAAGCATGGTCTGTGTGTGTGTCTGGCCTCTGTGACTGAGTGTGAACGTGTAGGGGTGTTTTTCAGAGCGAGTGTCTGGCCCGGGATGAGATACGGAGGGGAGTGGCCTTCTCTCGCCCTGACAGGCCCCCCCACCCGCCTCATTTTTTTCCTCCTCCAGACGCCAGGGGTGCCCGGAGGCTGGCGGACAAGTTTACTGTGTGTGTGGGGGACGCAGAGGTCAAAGGGGGTCGCGGGACCCCCCCAGGACCCAGCCACCTGGTCCTCTGCTCCCAGGCCTCCTTCCGGCTGCGTTTTGCTCCTTGCCCGGGGAGGGCTGGATGGAGGGCCCTGCACCCCGAACCCCGAACCCCTGACAGCGGCGGAGATGCAGAGCCATCGGGCCTCCAGCCACTCTCCTCCACTGGCGTCCGCTCCGCCCGTGGTCCGCCGTGGGCTCTGACCTCCGTCCACCCCTTCTTCCCCCTCCGCCCCTTCTCCCCTCCCCCCTCTCTCCTCCCCCTCCGCCCTCCGCGCCTCCCCCGCGCGGCGGGAAGCTCATCCCCGGGCAGCGGGGCTGCGCGCGGGGCTGCGCGCGGGGCCGGCGCTCGGAGCCCGGTTCTCACCCACAACCAGGGGGCCGATGCCCAGGCCGCGCGGTGCCGGGGAAGCCGCGCCGGTGAAGCCGGGACCCCTCACCTCCAACCCGCCGGGAGGGGAGCTGCCGGGAGGGAGCCCGGGGCCCGGGTGGCCCGCGCCTCGGGGACCCGGCTCCGGACCTGGGACAGGCCCCGCGATCCTGGGGTTCCCGGGAGCCCCGAGCGAAACTGATGTGGCGCGACCCGCCCTCGCTCCCTCCGCCAGCGGCGCTTCGCACCCCCTGTTCCCGGCGGGCGCGGGCGGCGGGCGGCGGGCGCGGCCTCCCGAGGCTCCGGGGCCCGACCCCGCAGGTCGTGCGCGGGCGGCGGGGCTGGGAAGGGCTCCCGCCTGCGCTGCGCTCCGCCCGGCTCGCGCGGGAGAATTTGGCGACGGTGCCCGCAGCTGCAGCTCTGGCCCCGCCCCCGTCCGGGAGCCCCGCCCCGGCCCTCCAGATGCCCCGCCCCCGGCCGGACGCCCCGCCTCCGCCCCAGAGGCCCCGCCCAGGCCCCGGCCGCGCCCGCCGCCCGCTGCCCGGCCCCGCCCCGGCCGCGCCCCTCCGCCGCCGCCCCGCGCCCGGCCCCGCGCCCGGCCCTGCCCTCAGGCCCCGCCGGCTCCGCGCGGCCGCCGGAGGCTCAGGCTCACCCGCCGCTCGGGGACCGGCCGCCGCGTCCCCTGGGCAACCGTCTCCAGGGAGACCGGGCCCCGCCCCCGGCCCGACACCCGGTACGGCGCCCACCTGCGCGGCTGGGGTCCCGGCGCCCCCGCCCGCCCGCCGGCGCCGCTTTGTCCGCGGGGCTCCGGGCCGGGGCGCGGGGCGGGAGGCCGGGCGGGCCGCCCGGGGGGCTCCGCGCCCCTCTCGGACCCCTCCGCACCCTTCTGTGCCCGGGGGCGGGGGCGGGGGCCGGGGTGCCGGCCGCCCCGGGGGAGCGGGCCGGCCTCCGCCGAGCGGGGCGGGCTGTTTACTGTCAGGACAGCGATCGCCGCGCTCCCCTCCCCCGCCGCCCGGGCTGAGCATCCCCCGCCGCTCCGGCCCCGCCGCGGCTTCGCCCTTGAACCCGGGGGGCCCCCGCCCCCCGAGGGCGGCGGACCCGGGCCCGGGGGCGGCGGGCGGGGGAGCCGGCGCCCAGGACCCGCCGTTCTCCCGGGAAGAGCCGCCTCCCCGGCCGCACTTCCTGACCTGGATTCCGGGGACGGAGCCCTCCTCGCCTTCGCCTTCCCTCCGGCTCCATCCTTCCTTCCGCTCTGTCGGCCCCGGTGGGAAAGTGCTTTCTCTCATCTGCCTCCTTTCCCTGGGACTGAGCTGTGTTTGTGTTTGGGTTTTTTTTTTTTTTTCCGTCCTCTGTGAACTCCATCCATCACCCCTGGAAGTTGTTTCTTCCTTGGCTCTTGGCCTGACCTCCTGGGTGACGGCGCCTGGGAAGCCTTTGCCGTGCCCCCTGGACGCTGAGTGAGGGACCACCCACCCCACCGGCTGGGGGGGGGGTCTTTGCCTCCAGGAGGCCGGCCGCAGGGTCTCAGCTTGTCCTTGGGAAATGCCTTCTCCGAAGGGGTGCCTCTTCCAGCAGCGTCCTAGGCTGGGCTTCCGTCTCCGGGGAGGCCCTGTGCAGGCTCCTCGCTCCCCGCCATGCCCAGGGGCTCCAGCAGGAGGCTCCCTGCTGTGGAGGAGGCTGTGCCCAGGGTCCGGGGTCAGGTCCTTCCTCCCTCTCTGGGGGCAGATAATTTCCAGGCGCGGGCCTGGGTCCTTTTTGAGGATGCAGTTTGGGTCTCGCCTGGGGACCTCGCGTTCAGGAACCTGCTGCCTGCAGCGACTGAACGGAACGCCAGCCCAGGCTTGGCTCAGATCGGGTACTTTGCATTCAGAAGCCAAACAAAACCAGCAAACGACCCGCAAAAGCGCTCTGAGTCATCTGGATGTATATGTTTGTCTGCCCGGGGCCCGGGACGTGCTCCTGTGGTTTGCTCGGTGCCACCGAAGGGAGCTGGGCTGCAGGGCCGATGGCGGAGGGGGATGTGCTTGGTTTGCAGACAGGGAGCACGGCTGAAGCAGCCGCGTTGACGCTCAAGTTTTGCAAGAGAATGCACGGGAGGTTTCTGAGATGCTTACATTTTTTTCTTTTTTCTTTTTCCAGACAGATAAGGAGCTCTCAGAGTCAAGTGAGGACGGAATGATGCTCACTGGTCCCAGCTCATCTCTGATCCGCCAGGCAGAGGGGCCTTCGCCGCTGGTCTTCCTCGGACCAGTCCAGAGAGGTAGGTTGGGGAAGGAGCCCGGTGGCATGCTGGGAGAAGCACTGTTATTTTGTGTATGAGTTGACATTGGAATGTGACCCTCCGCCCTCCCTGGCCACTGGGCCAAAGGAGAACCGTTTGGTAGGACCGGAGCTGAGCGAGAAGGACCCGGATTTGTGTTGCGAGCCCGTAACGGGAAATGAACTAGATCTCAGCCAGCCCCCCAAGAGAGGATGCTCTGCCCGGGACAGGGAGGGACGGGAGCTCCGGGGAGCCCTGGAGCCCACGATTCGGCTGCTGTAGTTGGTATCTCACTTGCCCCAGCCCTGGTAGAACTGGGCCGGCTTATGGGAGGCGAGAAAAAGTAAAACATTCTTCCAAAGGACCTGGCTGAATTCTGATAACTCGGTATCTTGCGTCTCAAGGAGTCCTTCCCGGGACATTCTGTTTCTCCGGGGAGTTGGCAGTCACTGTCTCAGTAATAGGAGGCTCCTCAGAGCTTCTAGGCGTCGGCCTGGGAGATGAATGCAATCCTTTCATGGTGCCAGTGAGGAAACTGAGGCCAGAGACTGGCCTTGTCCGGGCACCCTGCTCCGGCGCCGGGGAGCAGCTGGGTTTGGTGGGGAGCTCCCGGGCGGATAGGTGCAGCCCCCTTTGCGTGCTCAGTGGGTGCATATGTATCCGGTGCGCTCACAGCTCATTCCTCCTTGCCCACACGCTTGAATAGCTACAGTCATTTCAGGAGGGAAAGCGTGTGGGTTATGGCGTGGTATCATCCCAGGAGGCTCCCCTAACCCTCATTTTCTCGAGATCTCCATTGGTACTTTCCAAATTTTTTTTGTTACATGTGGGTCTCTTAAAAGATCAAAATGTTTAGCAGGATTTTAACCCCTAAAGCAGGTAGACATAGCCACTGTGTCACAGGCCAAGACATTGGCCCAGAATTCCTTGCACCTCGCACCCTCTGAGGTCTCCGGTGCTTTCCTGGGACCCCAGGCCTGGGGCGCAGAAGCCCGGGGCTTGTGTGGGCCTGTGCTGCCGTGTTCGAGTGTCTTCTGCACAGCGTGATGCTTGCTTCAGAAGATGCCTCTTAAGAGTAATTTTTTAACCCTCCATGTTTTTATGTATAAGAATACCCATATAGCCAAAACCGGTTTGGCTCAGTGGATAGAGCGTCAGTCTGCGGACTGAGAGGTCCCAGGTTCGATTCTGGTCAAGGGCATGTCCCTTGGTTGCGGGCATGTCCCCAGTAGGGGGCGTGCAGGAAGCAGCTGATCGATGTTTCTCTCTCATCGATGTTTCTAACTCTCTATCCTTCTCCCTTTCTCTTTGTAAAAAAAAAAAAAAATCAAAATTTATTCTTAAAAAAGGAATATTCATAAAACAGGAATAAGCTATTGGATATAAAACTATGATAGGTGTAGTAAAAATGTCCCTGGGATAGAGCTGGAAGATTGAAAAATAAATTTCTAGGAAAGATAAGAAAATTAGAGAGAATCAGCTCAGGAGGCCCAATATCCATCTCACAGGAGCTCAAGAAAAAGAGAGGAGAGAAATGGAGGAGGGGGCTTTATCCAAGAAACTACAGGAGGAAATTCTGGAACCGAAGGAGTTCCTGTGTTAAGCGTCTCTGAGTAGTACCCAGCACAATGAAGACAAAAGAAGCGTTCGTGACAGAATGAGATGTGCCCAGGACATCATGAGGAACTCCCAGGGCGCCGGAGATAGAGAAAAGTTACAAAAAGCCGACAGGCGCCAGCGCGGCCGCAGAGAGGACAGAGCGGCACCGGGCGGACCGGAGCGGCACGGCGGGCCGCTCTCCCAGATGCCCGGTTCAAGTTTGTTCCCGGCCCCGAATTCTGTAATTGTCATCCCAGGAAAAAGAGCAGAATAACGACCCTTTTCAGGCATGAATTTTCAAAAACCTGACCCGCCCCTCCGCCCCCCTCCGTGCCTCTTCGGGAAGATCCTGGAGGATGTGCTCCCGCGAATGAGAGAGGAAACCGCGGGAGAGGAGGAGCGGGCACCATGGGCAGTGAATCGCCTCTTGTCCTCCCGGGGCTCCGCGGCCAAAGGGCTCTCGGTGTTCCGGCCGTTACTGCAGTCTCTGGGAGGGGTGAGAAAGGGGACACTTCCCACCACGCCACCCGGGACCTGAAAGCTGGGCCCTCCCGAGCCCCCCGTGGCCAGGACCATGGCCTGGGCTCCGCGGAGGAGCTGACCCGGGAGGGAGGGATGTGGGTGGGCTGTGTCCACGCCGCGGTGAGGGCGCAAACCGACCCCCGCGCTCAGCGGCCACGGAGGTGCTTCGCCATCAGACGCTCCGTGGGGCGTTCACGTCGGGGCCGCCATTAGATTCCTCTTCTCGTCCAGCTGCTTGTGTTTCCCGGACTTGATAGTCGCGTCATCTTTTTGCTGGCTTTGTTTTCAAGGTGCGAATCCCTCATCCTTCCCCTCACCCTCCCTCGGACCCGGGACCTCCTGTCGGTGCGGCCGCCGTCCTAACCCACCGGCTCCTTTACCTGCAGCCCAGGCCCCTGGCTGGTGGCGGGCCGGGCGGTGAAGGGAAGGCCTGTGATGGGGCAGAGAAGTCCTGGGACCTCGGCCGTGGGGCCGGGCTGGGAGCGAGCAGCAGGATCGCAGAGGGCCCGGGCGGAGTGGCTCCAAGAGGAAGGGAGCTGGTGGCTTATCTGACGTGTTTGTGCATGGTGAGGGGTGTACAGCTCCCTTGGAGGGTTTGCAGGCGAGGGGTAGCGGTGGAGGGTACGGACTACATATCCGTACACAGAAAACAAAATGAAAAGCGAGGCAACTATCAACTGCAGGAATAACAAGAAGTTGAACAAGAAAGGAAATGAAATCATAGCACTCTGAGTGGCCTGGCTTTGAACAGTATTTACATGGTAACCACTGATGTTTGGCGAGAAACCATCCCATCACTATATTCAGAAGACGGGCGAGGATGTGTGCGTGTGTACTCGCAGGAAGCACAAACTCACCTTAAGCGAAGAAGTTCAAAGTTGAAAACCCAGAAGTATCAGTGCAGACCTACTGTGTGGAAATGTAGAGATGAAAATCCAAAGAAACACTGAGATTGGGATGGTGTGTCTGCTTGTGGAGGTCAGGGCACTGCTATTAATCAATTTGTTTGTTATTTTTGCTGCAAGCGTTTTAGTTTTAAGCAATTCTTTTTTTTTTAATCCTCACCCAAGGATATGCCCATTACTGATCTTTAGAGACAGAAAAGGGAGGCGGGGAGGTGAGAGAGAGAGAGAGAGAGAGAGAGAGAGAGAGAGAGAGAGAGAGAAATATCGATCGACCACCTCCTGTATGAGCCGGGAATGGGAATCAAACCCCCAGCCCAGGTATGTGCCCTGACCGGGAATTCAGCCTTTAGTTTATGGGCTGTTGCTCCAACCCACTGAGCCGCCCAGCCAGGGCTGGTGTTAAGTAATTTTAACCATCATCCACTTGCATTAACTTTCAAGGATATTAACTTTGAAAAGTCCTTTATTGTAGCCGAAACAGGTTTGGCTCAGTGGATAGAGCATCAGCTGTGGACTGAAAGGTCCCAGGTTCGATTCCGGTCAAGGGCATGTACCTTGGTTGCGGACAGATCCCCAGTATGGGGTGTACAAGAGGCAGCTGATCGATGATTCTCTCTCATCAATGTTTCTAACTCTCTATCCTTCTCCCTTCCTCTCTGTAAGAAATCAATAAAATATATTTAAAAAAATAAAAAGAAAAAAGAAAAAAGAAAAGTCCTTATTGTGACATCCACGTGCACCCACAGGATAGCTGTTGCCATGTCCTGATGCCTCCTGCACTGTGTGGCCCACGGCGTGTCGCACGGTGGGTGGGCGTCTGTTCCGTGTCATTCCGTGTCGGGAACGCTCGCAGTGCAGCGTGCTCGGACGCCCTGGTGACCTCACCCCTCCGTCAAGTTCGCGTGTGATGGGCGACTTAGTCATTTCCCTATTGCTCTGGACTTATCGCTTCGACAAACAATGCCACAATGGGTGCCGTGGTGCGTGTAGCTGTTTAACCTTCGAATTGCTTCCTTAGGACAGTTCCTGAATTCCCCGCACTCCCAGGCCTGAGCCCACAGGCCTTCCTATTGGTTTGGGGGTGCAGTGTCGGGGTGCAGCCCCTCGGGGGGGGGGGCGGGGAGGGAGGCCTGGAGCCGAGCACCAGGGAGGTGGTTGGGACAGGACTTTGCAGGTCGCAGTTCACGTTGTCTGACAGCAGCAGGGCTCAGGAGCCTTTTTTACTTTTTTCTTATAAAACAGAATTCCCAGACCCACACCTCTCTCTTTTGATGTCTGTCTTGCTTCCCCCTATTGAAGAGACTTTTTCCTTTTTAAGTATTCAAATGATAAGTTACTGTTCTTAGATTTAAGTAAAAAGTTACAGTCCTGTTGAAAATTAGGGCCTCGCCCTGGCACCCATTATGACATTGGTTAGAGCATCGGTCCATAGACTGAAGAGTCCCAGGTTCGATTCCGGTCAAGGGCATATACCTGGGTTGTGGGCACATCCCCAGCAGGGGGTGGTGTGCAGGAGGCAGCTGATGGATGTTTCTCCCTCATTGATGTTTCTTTCTATCCCTCTCCCTTCCTCTCTATAAAAAATCAGTAAAACATTTTTTAAAAAATAAAAAAATAAAAGGGCATACACCTGGTTTGCAGGCTCAATCTCCAACCTGGGTCGGGCAGGCCTGGATAGGAGGCAACCAATGGATGTCTCCCTCACATGGATGTCTTTCTCTCTCTCCGTCTGTCTCTCCCCTCTTCTCCTCTCTCTGAAAATCAATGGGGAAAAATACGCTGGGGTGAAGATTAACAGGAGGAGGAGGAGGAGGAGGAGGAGGAGGAGGAAGAGGAGGAGGAGGAGGAGGAGAGGAGGAGGAGGAGGAGAAGAAGAAGAAGAAGAAGAAGAAGAAGAAGAAGAAGAAGAAGAAGAAGAAGGGGGAGGGGGAGGGGGAGGGGGAGGGGGAGGGGGGAAAGTATGGCCTCAAGGGAGACACATATAAAAGGGGGGCGGGTGAACATTTAAAAAAGGAAGACACAGCCAAGCCCGGCCTGGCCCTCCGATGTTAGAGCATCATCCCCACATGCCGAGGTTGCTGGTTCAATCCCTGGTCAAGACACATCCAGGAATCCACCAGCGAATCCACCGATGAATGCGTTACTGAACGGAACAACCAAATCAGTCCCTCCCAAAGCAATAAAATAAAGTTTTAAAAAGAAAAGGAGGAAGAAAATTTAAAAAGTAATAGGGAGGCAGAAGTGGGCAGACGAGAGACGGCGGCTCCGGCCTCAGCTTCCTCCCAGGCAGCCAACTGAGTCTGTGGGCAACGGCTCCGTCTCCCCATCCTCACCTGCCCTCCGCTCCCTCCTCCAGCGGCAGGAGCCTCGGCTCCTGGAGGCCCCTCCCCTTCCCTTTGGTTCATGTGCCCACCCAGCCCACCACCCCATGAGCTTCGCAGCAGAGGGCAGCAGGGCGCGGCCTGCACCGGTGCCGTGCCCGCCTCCCTCTGGCTGTGGCCCGCGGCTTCGGTGGGACCCCGTTCTGTCCTGGGGGCCACGTGGCCGCCGGGCAGGGAGGAGGCTGGGAGCCGGGGCCTCCCCGAGGGACACACTGCCGTCCTGTGAAAGGTTTCGTGTTTTGGGAAAATGGCACGTCTGTCCTGAGACCACCTGTCGGGGCCTGGACCATTCGCTCTTCCCCTGGTTGCGGCTTTAGTTCTTTGTCCAGAAGGTTCCGAAGGACAGGAGAGTGCCCGCCCCTCCGCAGAGGCAAGGAAGGGTGTGCGATGGCCTGGAGGCCCAGCCCATCGGTCTGGCCCCGTGGTCGGCAAACCTCGGCTCGTGAGCCACAGGCGGCTCTCTGGCCCCTTGAGTGTGGCTCTTCCACAAAACGCCCCGGCCTGGGCGAGTCTGTGTGGAAGAGGTGGCGTTAGAAGAAGTTTACGTTTAAAAAGTTTGGCTCTCACAGAGATGTCAGCCGTCGTGCTGTGGATGTTTGGCTCCGTGGACGGATGAGTTTGCCTGCCGCTGGTCTGGCCTGCTCTGGGGCCCTGGGGCCGAACGCCTTTCCCACTTCCATGCTTGCAGCCAACGTGTCTTCAGTGTCAAGTGTGAACCAGGCCGTGTCAGGCTCCTGCTGGACCCCAGCTGGACCCCGCGGCCTTGGCGACAGCCCCCCTCCCCGCCCCCCCGCAGGCTCCCCTGTCCCCGCCCACAGGGGTCAGCTCGCCTTCAGGCCTCTGACCCAGGACCCTGACCTCAGGGCTCTGCACGGCCGTGCCCGCCGCCCGGAACCGGTTTCCCAGAGCTTTTCCGGGTCCTCCTCCTCATTTGAACCTCAGTTCCCACGGTCTCACCTGAGAAGACCCTCCCTGCAAACTCTTTTCTTTTTTTAAAATATATTTTGTTGATTTTTTTTTTTTTTACAGAGAGGAAGGGAGAGGGATAGAGAGTTAGAAACATCGATGAGAGAAAAACATCGATCAGCTGCCCCCTACTGGGGATGTGCCCGCAACCAAAGTACATGCCCTTGACTGGAATCGAACCTGGGACCCTTGAGTCCGCAGGCTGACGCTCCATCCGCTGAGCCAAAGTGGTTGCAGCTGCACGCTCATTCTTACTCCATTTCGACTCCTTTACTCTCGGAAATCGGCCCTCTCTCCCCGTCCGTCCCTGTTTTGTCTCCCCGGTTAGACTGAACACCCCGTGGGAGCGGGTGGCGCTGCCCCTTCCCCTCGCATCCCCGGGGGCTCACGGCAGTGTTTGCTGAATGAACGAATGAATGAGTGAATGAGCGAATGAGCGAATGAGAGGACCTGGCCTTCTGGGTCAGAGAGAGGCCCTTCCGTCCTCTTTCCTGGGTCTCCAGAAGGGCCTCTCCTCTCGGCCAGGGCAGGGCCTGGCTTCTAGAAGCTCCTTCACGGCGGACGTGCAGGACCTCGCCGGGAGCGGGGGCTCCTGTCTGAGGTGCCCGCTGGCATCTGGCCCCCACAGAAGCCGGGCGATGGGGAGAGTGCCCGTGCCCTTCTCTGCGGAGACAGAACGCTTGGTTGGAAGCACTTTTTAGAATATATATGTTTTTACTGATGTCAGAGAGGAAGGGAGAAGGAGAGAGAGAGAAACATCAGCGATGAGAGAGAATCATTGAACGGCTGCCTCCTGCTCACCCCACACTGGGGATTGAGCCCACTGACTGGAATCGAACCCGGGACCCTTCAGTCCGCAGGCCGGCGCTCTATCCACTGAGCCACACCAGCGAGGGCTAGAAGGACTGTTTGAGGCTGAGAAGGACCCCGAAGTAAGCCAGGTCAAGAGGCCAAGTGTGGACTCAGCTCCGGGCAGGACAGTGCAGAAGCCTGGCCTGGGGCCCTGCCGCTATCACGCAGCCTGCTGGTCTGTGTCCTCCCAGCCGGGAGATACTTGGACGACGTGTAGAACCACCTTCTAGGAGTTTCTGAGGCCCCTGGGGCTTCTGGGTTGTCACTTTCAGCTCTGAAGCCAGGCGCTGGGCAGAGGTTTTGTCTTGGGATCAAAGAGCGTCTCGCGCTGTGGACAGATTGGCTGGTGCCCCGGGACCGAGGCTAACGGGCCAAACACACGAGGCCTCGCCTGCGGGCCCCGAGCCGGACATGCGCCCTCCAGGGTCACTTCCGAGGCCCCGATGGCGAGGGCGCTCGGGGAGGAGGTGTGAGTGGCTCAGGGAAAGGGGCACATTTCCCTTCCCCGCGGCCCGTGCCCGCGCCTGCTGGCGGCAGCCCCCAGCAGCCCGCGGCTGTCCGGCTGTCCGTCCACAGGGGCCGGCGCCCGGGTCTCCTCGCTGGAGCTGCGGCCACGTTTGCGATGACTCAGGAGAGGCCGGCTCAGAGCCCCGTCCCTGGAGTTTCAGAAGGAATGAAAGGAATTTCTCAGCAGGTCCGCCAGCCCCGGGGGCCAGCAGATGGGCTGCAGCCCCGTTCCCAGCCTGGAGGGGGCGCCTGCACCCGTGGCCTGCCCTCCGGCTTAGAAATAAATCCGGTGGGAGCTGCTGGCGGGGGGAGGGGACCTCGGTGGGAATATTTGGAGGGAGTCGCCCATTCTCAGAGGAAGTGCGTCCACTGAGAACCGCTCGCCAGCGGGTGGAGGGTCCTGGGACACAGCCCTGCAGCCCCCCAGCCGGGCGGCCGTTTCTGTGCGTGTGCTGGCCGGAAGGGGACGGTGAAGGAAAGGAACTGAGCTCCTCCCTGCCCAGTTGCCTTTGATGTTTTACTGACGGTTCAGAGGTGGACAGACACACGCCTGCCTGAACGTCTGGACGACTCAGAGTGAGGGAGGATCAGTTACTCATGGTTCATCTTTGCTGGGTCCCTCGTGCCTCGAGGGTGGTCCCACCCCTCTCTGACCCTCTGTCTCTGTCTCACCTGCCCCCAGGGCTCCGAGTCTGTGTGTCACTGCTGCCCCCAGGTCACAGCCCGTGACCCTAACTACCTCTCCCCTGGCGCCAGCCTGGCCCCACCCTCTGTCTGTCTTCCCTGGGTGTTCAGTCAGCAGCTCAGACTCACTGTCTGCGATGTGACTCTGGCTGTTCTATTGCCCCCAAACGTGGCTCTCCCTCACACGTCCCCGTCCTGAGAAATTTCCACCCCCAGCCAGTCTCCCAAGCCCAAACCTGCTGTCATCCCACCTCCTCACTCCCTGTTCCCCATCTGACCCACCCAGCTCCTAAGTGTATCTTTTTAAAAATATAAATTTTTAAAATTTATTTCAGAGAAGAAGGGAGAGGGAGATAGACACATCGATGATGAGAGAGAATCATTGATTGACTGCCATCTGCACGCCCCCTACTGGGGATCGAGCCCGCAACCCGGGCATGTGCCCTGGACCAGAATGGATACCGGGACCCTTGGCTGATAGAACTGAAAGTGCAGCGATAGAGTCAGCTTCAGGCATGGCTGGATCCAGGAGACCAGAGGCTGTCCTTGGGCCCCCGGTGGCCTTTCCGCCCTGAGCTCTGCTTTCCCTCTTCTCAGGCCCCGCCCCTTAAGGGCAGCAGTGGCCACCTGTGCATTAGGTACACATTCTGTGTTTCTGCTTCCCCAGGGGGAAGACCCCAAAGAGATCCAGGTGTCAAAACCCATCACACGGATCTGACATTCCCACCACATCCTGGAATTGCTGTAACGATGACGTGCAGTGATGGGCTGGGCCTGAGTCCCATTCTGGCTCCAATCTCCGTGTCAGGGGCAGGGCGGGGTGGGTGGGGGGGTGATGGTGGAATCCGGGACTCCAATGGGCTGGGCCTGGGGCTCAGGCCAGGAGTGCAGTGAGCCCATTGGAGCCCCTTGGACTGAGGATGTGTTGAGTCTGAAAAGTTCCTCGCTTTCAGATCAAGAAAACCCCAAATTCCCAGCACCCAGACCCTCATTCCTCTGTCCCCGGGGTCACTGCTCTCCCCCAGGCGTGAGCCTTCTCCTCTGCATCAGCGGTGAGCTGCCCACGCCGCTCTGTGCGGAGACCCTGAGCACGGTCTCTCCATCCAGCTCCACGCTTGTGCGGATTGTTTTTAAAATATATATATTTTATTGATTTTTTACAGAGAGGAAGAGAGAGGGATAGAGAGTTAGAAACATTGATGAGAGAGAATCATCGATCAGCTGCCTCCTGCACACCACCCCCCCCCCCCCCGGGATGTGCCCGCTACTAAGATAAATGCCCTAGACAGGAATCGAACCCGGGACCCTTCAGTCCGCAGGCAGATGCTCTATCCACTGAGCCAAACCGGTTTCGGCTGTTCGTTTGTACCGTGTGAGGCTAGAGCCCATTCTCGCGCTCTCCCCTCCCAGGGGGAGCGGACAGCTGATTTCCGTCCAGGGCGGGTGCGCATTGGGGCGGTCTCCAGGTCAGGGCGTTAGGAGCAGCGATGCCACAGGCTTGCCTTTCTGTCGGGTGTTTGCCCAGGAGCGGCCCCGCCGGGCCCCAGGGCACAGCGGATGCTGTCAGTGTGCCAATGGCCGTGCCAGTCTGTATTCTCGGGCCGTTCGGAAACCCTGCGTCGGCTGGTGTCTGTGCCCCTGCAAACTGCAGAGCCGGGCTCATTGTCAGCGGCACCCGGGCCCTGGGAACGCGTCCCCCCTCCTCTGCCCACGTCGGGCATCTGGTCACGTGCTGCCCACGCCATCCAAGGCTCCTTGTAGGAATGAGTTTTTGTTGTTTGAATTCTTACCCAGTGATATGCTTTTTATTTATCTTAGAGAGAATTAAGGTGAGAGAGAGAAAACCATTGATGTGGAGAGAAACATTGGTCAGCCCATAGAAAAGGACTGTATAGGTCCAACCGGGGATCAAACCTGCAACCTAGGTATGTGCCCTGACTGGGAATCGAACCCACAACCTTTTGACACTCCACCCCACCGAGCCGCCAGGCCAGGGCAGCAGTGGGTTTTTCCATCAGATTGCTACCCTGCATTCCCCCGGGTGAAGCAGGTGAAGCTTCGTTTCCACGTAGAAGAGGGACTGAGGGGGCCTGCGCCTTGGGGCCCCGTCCGTCCCTCTGGTCGTAGCCTCGGGAGCGAATGGCCAGAGATGCTCCTGACTCCCCTCGCCCGGCCGGAGCCCAGGGAGCATGGTGAGTGGGTTCTCCGGCTGCCTGAGGAGCCCCGACATTTAAATAAAAAAGAAAGAGTGGCCGAGACCGGTTTGGCTCAATGGATAGAGCGTCGGCTTGGGGACTGAAGGGTCCCGGGTTCGATTCCGGTCAAGGGCATGTACCTTGGTTGAGGGCACATCCCCAGTAGGGGGTGTGCAACAGGCAGCTGGTCGATGACTCTCTCTCATCGATGTTTCTAACTCTCTATCTCTCTCCCTTCCTCTCTGTACAAAATCAATAATATATATATATATATATATATATATATATATATATATATATATGAAAAGAAAGAAAGAAAGAGTGCCCTGGCCAGTGTGGCTCAGTTGGCTGGGCGTCGCCTCATGCACGGAAGGGCTGTGGGTTGGATTCCTGGTCAGGGAACGTGCCCAGGCTTCAGGCTCCATCCCCAGTGGGGCCTGTAGGGAGCTGCCGATTGATATTTCCCCTCTCATCAATGGTCCTCTCTTTCTAAGAAATCAATAAAGAAATCTTTCTCTTTTTTTTTTTTTTTACGTTATTTCTGAAAGAAAGAAAGAAAGAAAGAAAGAAAGAAAGAAAGAAAGAAAGAAAGAAAGAAAGGCCTTTGGCCTGGCCATTCTCAGAAAGAGGAACCGACAGGATGTGGTTTGACAATCAGGACGGGATCTCGGCAGGTGGTGTCCTGTAGTGGAGGGCGGTGTGCGCACTGAGCTGCTCCCTCTGCATCCCGCCGAAGGCAGGGCCGGCCAATCTGGCAGAGCCACCGGAATGTCTGTCTCCCACTAAACATTGCCTTTAAGCTTTTTTAAAGAAATACATTTTTATTGATGTCAGAGAGGAAGGGAGAGGGAGAGAGAGATAGAAACATCAGTGATGAGAGAGCATCATTGATTGGCTGCCTCCTGCACGCCCCCCACTGGGGATCAAGCCTGCAACCTGGGCATGTGCCTTTGACCTTGGCTAAGGCATAAGCTTTAAAAAAATTTTTTTTTTATTAAGAGTAGAAGGGAGGGCGAGAGACACAGAGAGAAACATCGATGTGAGAGAAACACATCGATTGGTTGCCTCTCATATGTGCCCCAACCTGGGGACGGGGATGAGCCTGCAACCCAGGTGCATGCCCTTGACAGGAATCGAACCCGGGACCCTTCAGTCCACAGGCTGATGCTCTATCCTCTGAGCCAAACCCACTAGGGTTCCTTTCAGCTATTTTTTACAAGTCATTTAAATCTAGAAGGATGTGACTTAGGTTAGGGAAGTATTTTTCTAAAGAATAAAAATCATAAAACATAAGAAAAGGTTGAAAAGTTGTCCGCATCAACATTAAAAAATACTCATCAAAAGGAAATCCCCTCTATAAACAAAATAAAAAGGTGACTCAGATATTTCCTATGCGTTTAAGCAGCAAAAGCATTGCATCTAGATTATACAAAGAAACTCCAAGCTCCTGAGAAAAGGACAAATACCTGCACAGCAACAGGGGCCTCGCTTCTAAGCAGGCTGTTTGGCCTTTTATGGAAAATCAGGGAGATGCAGGCTGTAACCACGGGAGCACCTGAGGCCTGTTCGGTCGGCAGGAATGAGTGAGTCTGACACCAGGTGTCGGTGAAAGGAAAGCTGTGTTGCTCTTGGTAACGGATGTCGCCGTTCACTTTGGTGGCGTCAGTAACGGCGGCACCTGCAGCTGCAGCAGGTCACACCTGTGGCCGGGCCGCCCCTCGGAGTGTGTGCCCGGCCGCGCTGTCCTGTGTGGCCGCCGGCCCGCCACGTGGAGCTCCGAACATATGATTGAGGAATGGCATTTTATTTCACTTTAATTCGTGTAAATGTAAGGGTGGGTACTTGAATTCCTTTACTTGAAAACTTTTAAATGTATCTTTAGAACAGCTTGAGTCTGTGAGCCTTACTTTTTCACCTGCCAATTGTATGAAATCCATTTAGAGATGAATATTTCTTATTTGTGTGTGTTAATCCTCACCTGAGGATATTTTCTCATTGATTTTTAGGGTGAGGAGAAGAAAGGGGGAGAGACAGAGAGAAATGTCGATGTGAGAAACAGAGATCGGTTGCCTCCTGCAAGCATCCCGACCAGGGCCCTGGCTGGGGAGGAGCTGCAGCCAAGGCAGGTGCCCTTGACTGGAATCGAACCCGGGACCCTTCCGTCCGCAGGCCGACGCTCTAACCACTGAGCAACACTGCCAGGGCGAGAGGAAGATTTCTGAGGAAAACCTGTTGTCTGAATCGTAGTGTGCACAGCGAGTATAGATTACACAGCAGATTTCAAAATAAAACAAATGTAACTTTTCTATTTTGATAACATAAAAAATGACCATATTTTGGATATACTGGGTCAAGTAAAATAAATTGCTAATTTTAATTTTACCTGTCATTTAATTATTTTTTAAAATGTGGCTACTGGTAACTCTGACATTACACACATCTTTCACTTTATATTTCTCTTGGACAATACTTATCACGACTCTGACATGCACACAAGGAGATGCAAGCAAGAATATACATTGTAGCCCATCTGGCGTGGCTCAGCGGTTGAGCGGTGACCTGTGAACCAGGAGGTCAGGGTTCGATTCCCGGTCAGGGCACAGGCCGGGGTTGCAGGCTCGATCCCCAGTGTGGGGTGTGCAGGAGGCAGCTGATCAATGACTCTCTCTCATCATTGATATATCTATCCCTATCTCTCTCTCCTTTCCTCTCCGATCAATAAAAATACATTTTTAAAAAGAATAGGAAAAAAGAAAGAGAATATACATTGTAGCATTGCTTTTGTGATACATAGAGTAGAAACAAACCTTGAGATTCATCAACAAGAGAAGAGGTAAATAAAACGTGGTTTATTCACAAAGGGAAATACCACAAGCGTTAAAAAGAATGAACTAGAGTCACGTGTATCGGCATAGTTTTAAAGCATGCAAACGTATTAGGAGTTATTTGTGGATACATATTTTAAAAAATATATATTGATTTTTTACAGATAGGAAGGGAGAGGGAGTTAGAAACATCAATGAGAGAGAATCATCAATCAGCTGCCTCTTGCACACCCCCGAGCTGGGGATATGCCTGCAACCAAGGTACATGCCCTTGACTGGAATCGAACCTGGGACCTTTCAGTCTGCAGGCCGACGCTCTATCCACTGAGCCACACCAGTTTGGGCCTTGTGGATACCTATTCGTATAATACCAGTCTGAAAACATCCATGGACGTTATCCATAAACAGCCAGAACGGCACCCTGGGGTGCTGGGGCCCTTGGAGACATTGAGTCTGTGCCATTTTGTTCCTGGGGAGCGGGGTGCCTGAGGGGGTTGGTAGGACCGAGGTGTTTGAACAGATTGTTTTATGGCCCAAAGCCGTTGTCAGCCACTCGGTGTGGTTTCCGGTGAGGAAGGCTCAGCGCTGTCGCCTTCGGTCCCTCCCCGTCCCGGGCGCCGGCCACGTGGCTCCTTGGCCAGGGGGTGGCCGGGCGGGTCTCCCGGGGGAGCCCCTGAGAAACAGGGGCGTGGAACTGGTGCGTTGGTGGCTGAACTTGGGCCACTGCTGCGGGATGTGGCCGAGGACCCGCCGTGATGAGAGGTGGCTCGGCCCAGCCGGGCCTGGGCCGCCCCAGGCGGAGGAGGCCCGAGGGCAGCCAGCTTCGGGGGCCCAGCCTCCCTCCTGAGCCTCCTGTGGCCCAAGTCCCCGAAGCCCGTTTCGGAGGGTCCCCGCGAAGGCCTTTCCGCACCCGCCCCGCTCACCGGCTTCTCCCCTTCCCAGGACGCCCGGTGTCGGAGAAGTGAGCAGCAGGATGCCCCCAGGGGTGGACTGCCCCATGGAATTCTGGGCCAACGAGGAGAACCAGAGCGTGGCGGTCGACTTCCTGCTGCCCACGGGGGTCTACCTCAACTTCCCCGTGTCCCGCAATGCCAACCTCAGCACCATCAAGAAGGTACCGTCTGGACCTCATTTATTCATGTCTTTTGTATTAACCCTCCCCCGAGCATATCTTCCCATTGATTTTTAGAGAGAGTGGGGGTGGGGGTGGGGGTGGGAACAGCGATGTTTCACATTGACTAGTTGCCTCCTGAACATGCCCTTCCTGGCGCCAGGATCCAGCGTGCAGTTGAGGTACATGTCCTTGACCTGAATCGAACCCAGGACCCTTCAGTCCAAGGGCCGAGGCTCTGTCCACTGAGGCAGACCAGCTGAGGCTTGCCCTTGAAACTCGTCCTCAGCGTTTGGAACTCAGAATGACAGACCCCCACACTCACAAGCGTAATTTTTCAGGTGTGAGAGTCTCGGGCGGGAACTGTAAGCGCCCTCAGTGATGTGTAGGAATTGTTTAAACACTTGCAGTGAGAGCTGCGCCTGCAGGTGCCGGTGAGCGCTCAGGCTGTGTGCCCACACGGCCCTCCTCCTCGCCACGGCCTGGCTGGTGGAGGGACCACGCTCCATCCAAGGCCGCGGAAGGGTTTTGCTGGTCTTTTGTCTTCAGGGCTGTCGTCCTAGTAACACATCTTCGGAAGTCGTATTTTTGGTTTTTCGTTGAGTAATCTTCTGGGTAAATGACTGAGTCAGGAGATTAGACATCTGGATGGTATTTGGTAGTGACTGGCTTGTTCCGTTTACAGAGGGTGAATGTGATGAGACGTGCCACAGGGCAAGATCTTAGCTCAGGATTTTAAAAGCTACACTTGGGAGCAGAGCAGAAAAGGAGAGAAGCAATGGTGCCATGGACCAGCCTTGAGGTTTTTTTTTGTTGTTGTTGTTTTTAATCTTTTCTTCCTGGAAGATTTTTTTAAATATTAAATTTCTTTTTTTTTTTTTTTCTATTTCAAAAGTAATATGGACCCATTGAGATAAGAGAACAAGAAAAAGTAGAAGGAAAGAATTATCTGTGATCCAGTAGGAGGGACAAATTATCTGAGATAACCACAGTTAACCCTTCTGCTGTTCTCTGCTTTCTCTTGTATATACAGTGCAGTGCTGTTTGTAGTGATACATTCTGATTATGAACTCTTACATCCCTTTGTTTCAGAGCTAAAATGTCACATCTTTTTCATCTTGTTAACTTTAGGTCAGCATTACTTTAAGGCTAATCTTTTCTGCTTTCAGAGCTGTACATGTATGTTCATTCACATGTCAGCGCTGTGAACATACCGAAACATGTGGGTCCCGGCAGTCTCACCTCGCACACGGCAGTTTCTCCACGTGGTTGTTTAGGCCACAGGCCGGAGAGTAAAGGTCCCAGGCTTTGCTGGCCAGTCATGCTGTCATTGCTGCAGCCACCAGCTCTGCCTTGTAAGGCCAGGGCACCCCCAGACGATATGTAAATGAGGGGGCGTGGCTGCCTTCCAGTAACCTGGTGGTTTGCAGAGTCCTGATCTATATCATTCATATGTTTATTACTTATTTTCGTTAATCCTCACCCAAGGATATTTTCCCCATTGGTTTTTAGAGAGCATAGAAGAGAGAGTGGGAAGGAGGAAGGGGGGGGGTGGAGGCAGATAGAGAGACATCAATTGGTTGCCTCCTGCACACGCCCGACCAAGGCCAGGGATGGAACCTTCAACTCAGGTAGTGCCCTTGCACAGGAATCGAACTTGTGACCCTTTGCTGCGTGGGCCGATGTTCTACCCACTGAGCATGCCTGCCAGGGCGCCGTGTTTATTGTCATCTCTATGAGCCGGGTTTGATTATACCGGCTGACCCACACTTTCCGTCTTTCCCTCTCAGTGAGGCCTCTCGGAGCGCTCTGCAGCCCAGGAACCCGTGGGTTCTGGGTCCCGCCCCGTGTGATCCCTCATGGCCTCAATTACCCGTCCCCCTGGGGGACAGCCAAGGCTGGTCTCCCCTTTTCCTCTTCCCCGGGACTCAGCGTGAACACCTTTGCACTAAACCCCAACTGTTAGAAGGCTCCCAGCAATCCCTGGGCACACTGCGCAGGCACACAGCCCACCGAGGGTCTCATGGCCCCTCAGTGCGTTACGCTGTCCCGAACTGTTTGCCAGCATTGACAGTCCGGGGTGGTGAGCCCCAGAACGGTTAACGGGGGTGCTGGGGTCACGTCCGGAGATGTAAGAGCGCTCAGCTCCCGATTCCAGAGCTCCCGAGGAGGGGGCGGGCCTCCCGGTGACCGTCCAGGCTCTGGAGAGGGTGGCCGCCTTAGGATCTTGCCGTTGTCTTTTTAATTTTATTTTAAAATATATTTTTATTAATTTCAGAGAGGAAAGGAGGGAGAGGGAGAGAAACAGCAATGATGAGAGAGAATCATCGATTGGCTGCCTCCTGCAGGCTCCCTACGGGGGATGGAACCGTGACGTCAACCCGAGCCACCCGGCCGGGCGCCCTGCCTGCTGTGCGGGACGGACGCCCAGACTGAGCCACCTCCGCGGGCCGCCGCCGCGGCCGGTCAGAGGCTGCCCGCTGACCGGTGCCCGTGCCGCCCCCCAGGTGCTGTGGCACCGAGCCCAGTATGAGCCGCTCTTCCACATGCTCAGCGACCCCGAGGCCTACGTGTTCACCTGCGTCAACCAGACGGCGGAGCAGCAGGAGCTGGAGGACGAGCAGCGGCGGCTGTGCGACATCCAGCCCTTCCTGCCCGTGCTGCGCCTGGTGGCCCGCGAGGGCGACCGCGTCAAGAAGCTCATCAACTCGCAGATCAGCCTCCTCATCGGCAAAGGTGCCCGGGCCTCTGACCCCTGACCCTCTGACCCCCAGGTCCCCTGACCCCGGCCCCGACCCCTGACCCTCTGACCCCTGACCCTCTGACCCCTGACCCTCTGACCCTGGCCCCGACCCCTGATCCTCTGACCCCAGACCCCCTGACCCCGACCCCTGACCCTCTGACCCCTGACCCTCTGACCCCTGACTCTCTGACCCTGACCCCTGACTCTCTGACCCTGACCCCTGACCCTCTGACCCCTGACCCTCTGGCCCCTGACCCTCTGACCCCTGACCCTCTGGCCCCGACCCGACCCCTCCCTCCCGCCCGCAGGCCTGCACGAGTTCGATTCCCTGCGGGACCCCGAGGTGAACGACTTCCGGGCGAAGATGCGGCAGCTGTGCGAGGAGGCGGCGGCGCGGCGGCAGCAGCTGGGCTGGGAGGCCTGGCTGCAGTACAGCTTCCCGCTGCAGCTGGAGCCCGCGGCGCGGGCCTGGGGCGCCGGCGCCCTGCGCGCCCCCGGCCGGGCCCTCCTGGTCAACGTCAAGTTCGAGGGCAGCGAGGTGAGCGCTGGCCCGGCCTGCCCCCGCCGCTGTGTCCCCGGGGTGTCCTGTGAGACTCCCCGGCCCCCCGGCCCCCACCCTCTCCTCTGCAGCAGTGGACGCTGGGCCCGGCCTGCCCCCGCCGCTGTGTCCCCGGGGTGTCCTGTGAGACTCCCCGGCCCCCCGGCCCCCACCCTCTCCTCTGCAGCAGCGGACACTGGCCCCGGCCTGCCCCGCCGCTGTGTCCGCGGGGTGTCCTGTGAGACTCCCCGGCCCCCCAGCCCCCACCCTCTCCTCTGCAGCAGCGGACACTGGGCCCGGCCTGCCCCCGCCGCTGTGTCCGCGGGGTGTCCTGTGAGACTCCCCGGCCCCCCAGCCCCCACCCACTGTCCTCTGCAGCAGCGGACACTGGGCACATGCTCCTGCCGCTGTGTCCCCGGGGTGTCCTGTGAGACTCCCCGGCCCCCCGGCCCCCACCCTCTCCTCTGCAGCAGCGGACACTGGGCCCGGCCTGCCCCCGCCGCTGTGTCCGCGGGGTGTCCTGTGAGACTCCCCGGCCCCCCGGCCCCCACCCTCTCCTCTGCAGCAGCGGACACTGGGCACGTGCTCCTGCCGCTGTGTCCCCGGGGTGTCCTGTGAGACTCCCCGGCCCCCCGGCCCCCACCCTCTCCTCTGCAGCAGCGGACACTGGGCACGGCCGTCCGACCAGACAGAGGGGCAGCGGCCTTCGTCCTTGTCCGTCCCCTCACTCGGCGCCCTTTCCTGGCCGCCGGCCTGTGCCTCTACCAGAGCCTGCTCTGCGGAGCTCCGTGGGGGCGGGGGCCGCGGGCAGCCCCTCTGCGGAGCTCCGTGGCGGGGGTGGGGGTGGGGGGGTTGGGGGTTCGGGGTGGAGGCCCGCGGGCAGCCCCTCTGCGGAGCTCCGTGGTGGGGGGTAGGGGTGGGGTGTGGGGTGGAGGCCCTGCGGGCAGCCCCCCGTCCCGGCCCGGCCCCCACAGGCGGAGGCTGACCCCCCCGCCCTGCTCTCCCAGGAGAGCTTCACCTTCCAGGTGTCCACCAAGGACCTGCCGCTGGCGCTGGCGGCCTGCGCCCTGCGCAAGAAGGCCACCGTGTTCCGGCAGCCGCTGGTGGAGCAGCCCGAGGACTACACGCTGCAGGTGAACGGGAAACAGGAGTTCCTGTACGGCAGCTACCCGCTCTGCCAGTTCCAGGTGAGCCGGCCGCGCCAGGGGAGGCCGGGCGGAGGCCGGGGGAGGCCGGGGAGAAGCTGGGGGAAAGGCCGGGGAGAGGCCGGGCGGAGTACGGGGAGAGGCCGGGGAGAGACCAGGCTGAGGACGGGGGGGGGGGGGGGGGAGGCTGGGGAGAGGATGGGGAGAGGCCGGGTGGGGGGAGGCCGGGGCGGAGGCTGGGGCTGAGGACGGGGGAGAGGCCGGGTGGGGGGAGGCCGGGGCGGAGGCCGGGCTGAGGACGGGGGAGAGGCTGGGGCGGAGGCCGGGGCGGAGGCCAGGGGAGAGGCCGGGCGGAGGATGGTGGGGGGGGAGGCCGAAGCGGAGGACGGGGAGAGGCTGGGGGAGAGGCCAAGCGGAGGACAGGGGAGGAGGATGGGGCAGAGGACGGGGAGAGGCCAGGCGGAGGCCGGCAGGAGGACGGGGCGGAGGCCGGGGAGGAGGCCGGGGAGGAGGATGGGGGAGAGGCCAGGCGGAGGCCAGGGCGGAGGCTGGGGAAGAGGCCGGGCAGAGGCCGGGGCAGAGAACGGGGGAGTTGGGAGAGCTGGTTCTTGGGCCCCTTTTGAGCCTGATGAGCCAGGCCTTTGGGGGTCACCGCGAGAATGTCCCCTTGCTGGGGCTGACCTCCCTGTGAACACAGGAAGGCTGTGGTGGGAGGTGGGCTTGCACGGGGGCAGCCTGGGGAGAGGCTGGGAGGCTGGGATGGGCAGTGGTTGGCGTGAGAAGGTCCCGGCAGCCAGCTGTCCAGGGAATGGCTGACCGGCTGACCGGCCGCTCACTGCCCGTCCCGTCTCAGTACATCTGCAGCTGCCTGCACAGCGGGCTGACCCCCCACCTGACCATGGTCCACTCCTCCTCCATCCTTGCCATGCGGGACGAGCAGAGCAACCCTGCCCCCCAGGTCCAGAAATCGCGCACCAAGCCGCCCCCCATCCCCATGAAGAAGGTGAGCTGGGCCCCACGTGCTTCCTGCCCCCCCCGGGTGTCCAGCCCCAGGCCTGGCGGGCAGCACCCGGCTGGCAGAGGCCAGCGCTGGGTGGGGCTTTGAGCCTGGCAGCCACCGCGGCCCTGAGCGGTGGTTCCGGGGCAGCCAGCCTCGGGCCGGGCTCCGGTGCCCTCCTCCTGCCCCCCCTGCTTCCTGCCGCGGCAGCGCCTGGCTGCGGAGCCCGGTGCTGGCCCCAGCCGCCCACACGGCGGGGTTTCTGGTAAAAAGGGTGGAGGCGGGATAGGTGCCTGGACTCACCACAACCTGCATCCCCCCCCCCCCCCGGGCCCGGGCCGGCCCTCCTGAGGCCTCTTCTCCCCCAGCCCTCGTCCCTGTCCCTGTGGGCCCTGGAGCAGCCCTTCAGCGTGGAGCTGATCCAGGGCAGCAAAGTGAACGCCGACGAGCGGATGAAGGTAGGGGCTCGGCCGGGCGGGAGGGGAGGGCGGGGCGGGGGCGGGGGGGGCGGGGGCGGGTGTTTTTTGCACAAACAAGGTGGCTGTGGCCGGGGGACGGCGGAGGAGGGGGGGTCACATGAAAGCCACCTGACCACATTACCCAGCATCCCGGCCTGGCTGGCTGCGAGCTGCTTCAGAACAGGAAGGGGGGCGGGGCAGGCGTGGCCAGAGGCCGATTCGGAGAAACGGGCCGGGAGTTCTGGGTGCTGACGGGGGAGGCTGTGGGGCCGGCGCAGCCCAGCCGGGACGTGGAAACCGCACGCCGCTGGGGGGCAGCGGGCACTGGAAGGGGAGCCGCTCCAATGGGCGGGGCCTTTGGGTTCCCGGGGGGGGGGGGGGGCGGGTGTACAATGCCTGCCCGGACCCCGGGGGCCAGGCCCACACCCTCGTCCTGGGACAGCCTCGTTCTGGGACAGCCTGCTCCTGCAGGTGTTATTGTCCCATTTGCAAAATGTGAAACCTGGGTCCCAGCGGGTGGGTCTCTTTGGGGAGCACTTTTTGGGGGGATTTCATAAGCAGGCAGGCAGAATCCTGGAGGTTGGATGCAGGCAGCTTTCTGCCCCAGCAGAGCTGGAGGGGGCAGGCCTTCCCCAGCCTCAGGGGCTCTATCCCCAGCCACAGGGTCTCCATCCCCAGTCACAGGGGCTCCTTCCCCAGCCACAGGGTCTCCATCCCCAGTCACAGGGACTCCATCCCCAGCCTCAGGGTCTCCATCCCCAGTCACAGGGTCTCCTTCCCCGGCCACAGGGTCTCCTTCCCCAGTCACAGGGGCTCCATCCCCGCCACAGGGTCTCCTTCTCCAGACACAGGGTCTCCTTCCCCAGCCTCAGGGGCTCCTTCCCCAGCCTCAGGGTCTCCTTCCCCAGCCTCAGGGGCTCCTTCCCAGCCTCAGGGGCTCCTTCCCCAGCCTCAGGGGCTCCTTCCCCAGCCTCAGGGGCTCCTTCCCCAGCTTCAGGGGCTCCTGGGACTTAGCCGAGGAGAGAGCCCTCTGGGTTGGAGCCCAAAGGTCCCTGGAGTTCCAGAGCCAGAGCAGGCAGCATGACCTGGGTCCCACGGTCACGGGAGCCGATGACAGTCCCCATGCACAGCCCACGGCCCCCTTCCCCTCACCCCCGTCCTCGTCTCCCCCCCGTGGGACGCGGTTCGGACTCCTGTGGAAGGAGGGCCTCTGGGCGGGGCTCTGGCTTAGGCGGGGGAGAGCCGGGGCAGGGAGGGGCCGGCCCCTGCCAGCTGCCCCCGTGCCCGTCCCCTCCCCCCCAGCTGGTGGTGCAGGCCGGGCTCTTCCACGGCAACGAGACGCTGTGCAAGACGGTGTCCAGCTCGGAGGTGAGCGTGTGCTCGGAGCCCGTGTGGAAGCAGCGCCTGGAGTTCGACATCCACGTGTGCGACCTGCCGCGCATGGCCCGGCTGTGCTTCGCGCTCTACGCCGTCATCGAGAAGGCCAAGAAGGCGCGCTCCACCAAGAAGAAGGCCAAGAAGGCGGTGCGTGGGGCGGGCGGCGGGCGGCGGCTCCGAGCAGCACCCTCTGCGCCCGTCCAGACCCGCGGCCGGCCGCTCAGCCCGGATGGCCTCCCAGCCTCCCACCCTGCCAGGCCCCGGCCTGAGGCCTGGGGCCCGGGCTCGCTGTCGGGCGACCCGGACATAAGGGCTGGGCCTCTGGTTGGGGGGACGGGGGCCTGCCCGGGAGGGAGGACACTGCTGCAGGGAGCCGGCTCCTGAGGGGCTGGCCGCTGAGCCATGGTTTCTGGGGCTGAGGCGGCGTGGCCGGGGTTCCTCCGGCAGCTGGGAGCGGGGGGCAGAAGGGAGCCCCGAGGGGAGTCTGAGGCAGGGAGCTGGCCGGAGCCTGGGCCGGAGCCCAGGCCTGAGCCGCCGCTCCCCGCCCCCCGCAGGACTGCCCCATCGCCTGGGCCAACCTCACCCTCTTCGACTACAAGGACCAGCTGAAGACCGGCGAGCGCCGCCTGTACATGTGGCCCTCCGTCCCAGGTGCCGGCGGCGGCGGGCGGCGGGGCAGGGTGGCCCCGTGGGTGTTCCCCGTGTAACTGCTCCCGTCCCCGTGTCCAGACGAGAAAGGGGAGCTGCTGAACCCCACGGGAACCGTGTGCAACAACCCCAACACCGAGAGCGCCGCCGCCCTGGTCATCTGTCTCCCCGAGGTGGCGCCCCACCCCGTGTACTACCCCGCCCTGGACAAGGTCAGTGCGGAGGCCCTGCCCAGGCTGGGGCTGTCCGGGGGAACCCGGCTGCCCCTGCCCCCCCCCCCGCCGGGCATGGCCCCTGCGCCCCGAGCAGTGGTTCTCGGGACTGCTCTGCCCCCAGGGGATAGCCAGACATTCTTTCTTTAAAATATATTTTTATTGATTTCAGAGAGGAAGGGAGAGGGAGAGAGAGACGTCAGTGGTGAGAGGAATCATTGATCAGCTGCCTCCTGCACCACCACCCCACTCGCCCCCCTTGCACTGGGGATTGAGCCCGCAACCCGGGCATGTGCCCTTGACCGGAATCGAATTCAGGGCCCTTTAGGTGCAGCCACGCCGGCCAGGGCCCCACAGGCGTTCCCGGTTGTCACCACCGGGGGAGAGGCTCCTGGCTTCCAGTGGGTGGGGCCAGGGATGCTGCCAGCCTCCCTCCAGCGCTCAGGGCAGGCCCCCCGCGGAGAGCCCCTGGCCCAGGGTCAGCAGTGCAGGCCCCCGACCCCCGGGGCCCTGCCGGCCGCCCCGGGCCCGCTGAGAGCCGCCATCCTTGCAGATCCTGGAGCTGGGGCGGCACGGGGAGCACGGGCGCGCCACGGAGGAGGAGGTGAGCGGGGCGGCGGGCGGGGCGGCGGGCGGGGATGCGGGGCGGGGTGGGGGCGGGGGGCGGGGCTGTGGGCGGGGGTGCAGGGCCATGGGCGGGGTGGGGGGCGGCGGGGCGGGGGGCGCGGGGCGGCGGGGCGGGGGTGCGGGGCCGTGGGCGGGGCGGCGGGCGGCGGGGTGCTGGGCAGCTCAGCCCCCTGCGCCCCCAGCAGCTGCAGCTGCGGGAGATCCTGGAGCGGCGCGGGTCCGGGGAGCTGTACGAGCACGAGAAGGACCTGGTGTGGAAGATGCGGCACGAGGTGCAGGAGCGCTTCCCCGAGGCGCTGGCCCGGCTGCTGCTGGTCACCAAGTGGAACAAGCACGAGGACGTGGCCCAGGTGGGCGCGGGGCGGCCGGGGGGGGGGCGGCCCCGAGAGGCACCCCCTGACTGCCGGCCCCCCCAGATGCTCTACCTGCTGTGCTCCTGGCCGGAGCTGCCCGTGCTGAGCGCCCTGGAGCTGCTGGACTCCAGCTTCCCCGACCGCCACGTGGGCTCCTTCGCCATCAAGTCCCTGCGGAAGCTGACGTGAGCCCGGTCCCGGCTCCCCCGGGGGGTGGGGCCGGCCCTCCCCGGGCCTGCAGACCCCTGTCCCCGCCCCTCCCCCCCCCCCCCCCAGCCACGAAGCTCAGGCCCAGCGCCTCCCCCGCAGGGACGACGAGCTGTTCCAGTACCTGCTGCAGCTGGTGCAGGTACTCAAGTACGAGTCCTACCTGGACTGCGAGCTGACCAAGTTCCTGCTGGACCGGGCGCTGGCCAACCGCAAGATCGGCCACTTCCTCTTCTGGCACCTCCGGTAGCTGGAGGGCCGGGGGGCAGGGGACTCCTGCCTGCGGGCCTCACAGTCCGGGGCCTGGGTGCCCTGGGGCTGGGAGGCTTGGAGGGCTGGGTGTCCTGGGGCTGGGAGACCTGGGGGTCCTGGCGGGCCTGGGAGGGCTGGGTGTCCCGGGGCTGGGAGGGCTGGGAGGACTGGGTGTCCTGGGGCTGGAAGGGCTGGGAGGGCTGGGTGTCCTGGGGTTGGGAGGACTGGGAGGGCTGGGTGTCTTGGGGCTGGGTGGCCTGGGTGTCCTGGGCCTGGGTGTCCTGGGGCTGGGAGGGCTGGGAGGGGTGGGTGTCCTGGGTGCCCTGCCCGGGAGGCTCAGCCCCTTCTGCCCCCGCAGCTCCGAGATGCACGTGCCCTCTGTGTCCCTGCGCTTCGGCCTCATCATGGAGGCGTACTGCCGGGGCAGCACCCACCACATGAAGGTGCTGATGAAGCAGGTGAGGGCGCCTGCCCGCTCCCGGCCGGGCTCCGCTCCCGGGCAGTGGGATCACCTGGGCCAGCCCGAGGCCCCGGACCCGCCCCTCCGGCTCGCTCACGCTGCCCTCCCTCCTCCGGCCAGGGGGAGGCGCTGAGCAAGCTGAAGGCGCTGAACGACTTTGTCAAGGTGAGCTCGCAGAAGAGCCCCAAGCCGCAGACCAAGGAGCTGATGCACCTGTGCATGCGCCAGGAGACCTACCTGGAGGCGCTGTCCCACCTGCAGTCCCCGCTGGACCCCAGCATCCTGCTGGCGGAAGTCTGGTGAGCCGCGCGGCCCCCACCCCCACCCCCGGGGCCTCGGGGCTGCTGACCGCCCCCTCCCGCCCCCGGGGCCTCGGGACCACTGATCGCCCCCCCCCGGCCCCTGGGGCCTCGGGACCCGCTGACTGCCCCCCCACCTGGAGCCTCGGGACCCGCTGACCGCCCCCCCTGCCCCGCCCCCTCGGGACCTGCTGATCGCCCCCCCTGCCCCGCCCCCCTGGCCCCCGCTGACCGCCCTTCCCGCCCCGCCCCCTCGGGACCTGCTGACCGCCCCTCCCCCCGCCCCCAGGGCCGCTGACCACCCCCCCGCCCCCTCGGGACCCACTGACCCCCCCCCCGCCCCCCTGGCCCCCGCTGACCGCCCCCCCTGCCCCGCCCCCCCCGGCCCCCGCTGACCGCCTCCCCGCCCCCGGGGCCTCGGGGCCGCTGACCGCCCCCCCCCGGCCCCCGCTGACCGCCCCCCCTGCCCCGCCCCCCCGGCCCCCGCTGACCGCCTCCCCGCCCCCGGGGCCTCGGGGCCGCTGACCGCCCCCCTGCAGCGTGGAGCAGTGCACCTTCATGGACTCCAAGATGAAGCCGCTGTGGGTCGTGTACAGCAACGAGGAGGCGGGCGGCGACGGCAGCGTGGGCATCATCTTCAAGAACGGGGACGGTGAGCGGCCGGGCCCCCCACTGCCCCGGGGTCCGGAGGGTGAGCCACGGACACGTCCGGAGCGCGGGGCCCAGGCCGGCTGGGCGTGCGGAACCCTCCAGAAACCCTGCTCTTTCCCCCCGGGGCCGCGGCACAGACCTCCGCCAGGACATGCTGACGCTGCAGATGATCCAGCTCATGGACGTCCTGTGGAAGCAGGAGGGTCTGGACCTGAGGTGAGAACCCGCCTCGGTCCCTGCCTGCGCCGGCCTGGGACCCCGGCCCTGTCAGGGCTGACAGGACCACTTTGCTGAGAAGATGGGCCCAGGGTCAGCTCGGGCCAGAGGGGCGATGGGCCCCAGGCTGAGGGTGGAGGCGGCCGGCCCGGCGCTCAGCACCCGGCCCGCCCGCTGGCTGCCCTGTGGCCGCGTAGCGTGTGCCCCACACACCCCTGGCCCCTGTTCCGCCTGCTTCCTGGCCGCGGGCATCTCTCACGGAGCAAAGCCCGGCAGGGGCGGCCGCCGGCGCCTTGCTCTGTGCCGGCCCAGCCGCAGCCTCCCCGGCCCGGGCCCGGCGTTACGGCTGCTCCCAGCTGCGGCTGCTCTGCCTCGGGGCCACCCTCTCCAGCAGCAGCTCCTGTGGCTGTTTTGGCTGCGGTGAGCTCCTCGGCGGCCAGGCAGCCCCAGGACAGCCCCTGACCATTGTCCGCCCTGCCCCACCGGCTAGGATGACCCCCTACGGCTGCCTCTCCACCGGGGACCGCACGGGCCTCATCGAGGTGGTGCTGCGCTCGGACACCATCGCCAACATCCAGCTGAACAAGAGCAACATGGCAGCCACGGCCGCCTTCAACAAGGACGCCCTGCTCAACTGGCTCAAGTCCAAGAACCCTGGGTAGGTCTGGGCCTGGGGGGTACCCCGTCTTTGGGGACCAATGTCCTCTCCTCCCCAAGAGGTGAGGTTCAGGAGTCAAAGGTGAAGGGACAGGCCTGTGACTTCTCTGTGGCTTCTGGGCTCAGCCAGACACTGCCCGGGCCTGTGTTGGGGTGGGGGGTCTCCGTTCCCCCCCGTATCAGTTACCCATCGCCGTGTAACAGCCACCCCCGACTAAGGGTGCTCAGCAGCCGTCATTGGTTGTTGGCTCAGAAACCTGCCCCTTGACCTGGCTCAGCTGAGTGGCTCTGCGGGCACCACTCCTGCAGCTGCTGCCTCGCCGGGCCTGGCCGGTGGCGTGTCTGGGCCCGGGGCCACCTCCTGCCTCGCTCCTCACTGTAGCAGGGAAGGCAGGCGCTGCAGGGCGAGGCTGTGGTTTCCCATCCCCCCTCTCCCCCCCCCCCCCCAGGGAGGCCCTGGACAGGGCCATTGAGGAGTTCACCCTCTCCTGTGCCGGCTACTGTGTGGCCACCTACGTGCTGGGCATCGGCGACCGGCACAGCGACAACATCATGATCCGCGAGAACGGGCAGGTAGGGGTGCGAGGGGCCGGCTTGTGGGGCACCGCCCTCTGGCCCCGCCTCGGCCCTCCTGGCTCCGGCTCAGTCTGTGCCCTGCCCTCCCGCCCCCTCAGCTGTTCCACATCGACTTTGGCCACTTCCTGGGGAATTTCAAGACCAAGTTTGGAATCAACCGCGAGCGGGTCCCCTTCATCCTCACCTATGACTTTGTGCACGTGATCCAGCAGGGCAAGACCAGCAACAGCGAGAAGTTTGAGAGGTGAGGGTGCCTCAGACCCCCCCCCAAACGCCCTGGGCCCCGGGGCCGCAGACAGGGTGCAGGAGGGTCCCGTAGGGGGAGCCAGGCTGGGGTGGGGACTGCGTCCAGGGCTGTTTCCAGGCCACAGGCCTGGGTGGGAGTGGCCAGGAGGACCCAGGCCGCCTCCCGCCCCGTGCAGGTTCCGCGGCTACTGCGAGAGGGCCTACACCATCCTGCGGCGCCACGGGCTCCTCTTCCTCCACCTCTTCGCCCTGATGCGGGCGGCCGGCCTGCCGGAGCTCAGCTGCTCCAAAGACATCCAGTATCTGAAGGTAAAGGCCGGCGCGGGCCCCGCCCAGGCCTGTCTCCCGCAGTGCGACCCGGGGGCCCGTCCCCACGTGCGCCCTCCTGACTGGCGTGGCAGCGGCCTGGCTGCCAGGGGCTCTTACTGTGAGGGTGGGTCTAGGGTAAGGTGACCAGACGCCCCGATTTTTAACCATTTGTCCCGCGTCCCGCGACGTTTTAAAAAAGTCCCATTTTTTTTTAAAACGCTGCGGGACAAATGGTTAAAAAACGGGCCGTCTGGTCACCTTAGCCCAGGGGCCTGGGGGCCTGTCTGGTTTGGGATCAGCATCAAGAGCTCTTCCCAGGGAGAGGCTGGGCTGCTCCTCACTGTCCGCACAGCTGCCCGGAGGCGCCGAGGGCGCCCTCGGGAGGCGGGAGGGCGGCCTCCCCGGCGGCCGGCCTCAGTGCCCCGGTTCTGCCCAGGACTCGCTGGCGCTGGGGAAGACGGAGGAGGAGGCGCTGAAGCACTTCCGTGTCAAGTTCAACGAGGCGCTGCGCGAGAGCTGGAAGACCAAAGTGAACTGGCTGGCCCACAACGTGTCCAAAGACAACCGGCAATAGGCCGTCCGCTCCTGACCTCCGGCCCGCCAGGCCCCCGGGCAGGCGCGAGCCCGTCCTGGGCCGCCCGGGGCCCGCCGCCCGCCGCCCGCGGGCACCCACTGCCTTTGTTTACACTGGTTATTTATTATGACTTGAAACGTTCAGGAACCGAACAGCCATCGCCGACGAGCACCCTTGAGCAGAGCCCCAGGCTCCGATGGGAAGACACTGTGAGGCGGCGCCTTGTGGGGGCCGTACCCTGTCTTCCAGCGGGTGGGCCTGGACCCAGCAGACCCGCCCCCGGGGAGCTGCCTTCTCCCAGGGCTGCGGGCGGCCCGGTGCCCACCCTTCCGCTCGCCCTCCGCCTCCTGCTCCGCCGCTGATCCTGGCAGCTCCGGAGGAAGCCTGGTGCCCCGAGATTCAGGGATGCTCTTTCCACTTTTAAAGTGACTCTTGGGTACGGGAACCCTCTCATCTCTGCTGTAAAGTGGTTTTGTTTGCGGGTAAGAAAATAATAGCCAAACGACTCTGGACCTCTGAGGGAGGGACACCCCGTAGGGTAATACATGCTGGTCCTCCAGGCGTGTTACACATGCCCGTCAGCGTGTCCTGTCGTGGATCAGGGAGAGGCTCCAGGGAAGGAAGGGTCTCCTCTGGAATCCCATCTTCGAGAACCTGCTGGGCAGTCAGGGCCCTGTGCTGAGTGAGGGGCTGGAGCCCGGGCCTGCAGGCTACACTTCGGGTCTCCTTCCCCCCGCCAGGCCTTACAGGGCTCAGCAGAGCCCGAGGTCGCTGCCTCTCACCAGCCCAGGAGCAGTCTGTGCCACATACCACCACCCACCCTGCTCCCAGCAGGTGCTGCTCCCAGCAGGTGCTGCTCCCAGCAGGTGCTCTGGACCCAGGGAAGCTGTGTCTGTCTGTCGTTTACCTAAAGGAGCAGCGTGCTCCCGGTGTGGGCAGCTGACTGGGGAGCTGTGAGAAGATACTATTAACCCTTTCGGTTTGTGCGGGAAGCTCGGCGTGCCGGTGCTGGTGCCGGCTGAGGGCAGGGCTGGAGCCCCTGAGGAGGGGAGCAGCTGAGGCAATGAAGGCCTTTGCGGGCACGTTGTTGGCGTGGAGGAGCGGGCGGGAAAGACCACAGGCGCCCGCGGAGTTGGAACCAGAGCTTTATTGCGGGCAGACACGTCTGACCGGCACAGACAGGGAGAGGCCGCGCTGACAGCCAGGACGGCCGTCTCCGCGCTCACGTCTGTCCACGTCTCAGCAGCAGCTACGTGACAGCACAGGAGGGAGGCCACAGACACGACAGCAGTGTCCCCGAAACTAGCGGTTAGGGTCACAGAACAGTGTTTACCCCTCCCACCCCACCCCGTTTTAGAAACCTGACGTTTTACACGTAAATGGAGAACCAAGTGCTGTGTGGTTCACTCTGCCCCCCCCTTCACCACCGAGCACAGCGGCAGCTCAGCCTGCTGGGGCGGGGCGGGCGGGCGGGCAGGGGGGTCACTTTCTGACGGGGCCACTGGGCGTCTGTCAGTGTGTCCTAGGCTAAGGAAGGGTCACTGGGCCTGCTCTGCCTCCAGACCACACGAGTGGGGTTCCTGCACGGAGCTGTGTGCAAGCAGACCAGGACCCAGCTCCCACGGTTGTCACGTGGAACGTGGAGTCCGAAAGACAGGACCTGGCCTTCCTCGCCCCAAAGAGGGTCGCCTCACCCTGGCCACACGGGAGCCAGCCCTGAGCGGACAGCCGGTGCCTGGGGGGCAGGAGCCCGAGGGCCTCCGAGCTCAGGGTTTCCGCTCACCTCGCGTTCCAACCCTGGGTTACACTAGCACAAGGACACGAGGAATCCCAATTTATTTACAAAATATTAAAAAGTTCATCATCTACATACGAACCCCATTCGGCCATTTTGTACATGCACTAGTTTGGGGAAAATTAAAAAAAAAAAAAGGATTACCCAGTGGGGAGCAGTTTTAACCCTTGGTCACCGAGTCCAGATTGGGCGTTTCTGGAGGCGGGAGGGGCCACGCGAGCGAGATGATGGGGAGCAGGGGCAGCTCCTCAGGCGGAGGTCCAGGCGGAGGGCGGAGGGAGCCGGGTCCCGCATACCAAGCAGGGGTGACGGTCGAGAGGGGAGGGGGCTGAGACCTACAGGCCGGACTGTACACGGTGGGCCTGGCGGGCGGGCGGGCGGGCGAGGCGGCGGCGGACTGCAGGCAGGAGGCGCTCAGTAGCTGAGGGTCGAGTCGTCCCACTCCAGCTGCTGCTGCCTGTTCGCCGGCGGCTGGTCCCCGTGCTCGCCCTCCTCCTCCTCTTCCTCCTCCTCACTGCTCTCCGACTCTGCGCTGGTGACATCATCCTCCTCCTCGCCGTCCTCGCTCTCCTCTTCCTCCTCCTCCTCTTCGCTGTGCTGGTCCTCGTACGTCTGACAAAGAGACGGCACGTGAGTCTGGCCCCCAGCCCCTGCCCAGCTCACACTCGGCTCCCAGCGCTCGCTCCTGCCCGGCCCCAGGGGAGGGTTCTGCGTCGCACTCCTCGGCCAGACGGCTGGCTGTGCTGGACGTGGCCTCGTCAGAGACGCCACTCCTGCCGGTGGCACGGACTCAAACAGGCCTCTCGGGGTGAGCCCGGCTCGGACCTGGCCTGCGGGGTGCTGTGGGGGCGCCCGCGTGCCCACCTCCATGGGGTTCACGGTGATGGTGAGGGCGGAGTCGTCCCAGTCCATCTCGCTCTCCTTGCCGGCGTCCTGGTCCCGCACGGAGCGCTGGTGCGCAGCCCGGATGCGGAACACGCCCAGGACGATCATGAACACCAGGAAGCTGACGCACACCACGATCACCACGGTGGCCGTGCTGGGCACCACTGCAACGGCACGGACGGACGGACGGTCCTGGCCACGAGCCCACCGGCCGCCGTGCCCACCACCTCCCCCCGGGCGCTGGCCGCTTCGCGGGACCCCGTGGGTCAGCAGGAGACGGGAAAAGCTCGGCACCGCCCCGCAGCCCCCGAGCCTGCCCTCCGCGTGACCGGGACCCCAGCGCCTGGCGGCCGGGCTGCTCCGAGCAGGAGCGGGGCTCCTGGCAGCCGGGGAGGGGCCCCCAGTCCTACCTGCGAACGGGTGGGGGTTGGCCAGGTTGTGACCCGAGAGGTCGACGAAGGCGCGGTGCTCCGGGTGCAGGAACTGCGGCTGCGCGGCCATGTGGCTGGCCTGGTCCATGGGGCTGGCCGTGTGGATCACGTTCACCTGCGCGGACAGAGCGGCGGCTGAGCGAGTGGGCGGGCACGCGCTCGGGAGCTGAGGCCGGCGGCCCCCAAGCTCCGGCGGCCCCCAAGCTCCGGCGGCGCGGGCGGGCAGGGGAAAGCGAGGCAAGCACTCAGCCTCTCGGGGCAGGTGCACTGTCACCCAGGAATGTGTCACTGTTCACGTGACTCTCCTGGCAGCACCTGGTGGAAGAATCAGACGGGGAAGGAGACAGGGGACAGCACTGCCCTCGCCACAGGGCGTCTGAGAAGCTGGCTCGGGCTCTCCCTCATCCCCAAACCACAGCCGCGTGCAGGAGGGCGCAGGTGGCAACCATTCGTTTCCTCTGAAAGCAGTTCCCTCAGGCTCAAAGCACCATCGCCGGGCCTGCACGTGCGTTAGCCTCCTGCTGCCAGGAGGTCACGGGGCTGCGGGATTCCAGGAGCATGTGGTCCCACAGACGCCTGAGGGACAGGGCTGCTGAGGAGGCCCCTGAGAACCTGAAGGTGAGGCGCTCTGGCCACCGCGGCCGAGTCACCGCAGCAGGCCCGGGGCCACCCAGTGCTGCAGCCTCACCTGAGCCGAAGATCCACTCACAGCAGGACCGGCCTCTACAACCGCAAACAGCCCACTCCCCGACTTCCCCTGCGCTGCTCATTCTAACGCAGACCGAACTTCTAACAGCCCCCCTCCCCCCAGGCATCCTCTCACTGCGCTGCTCTCAGCTCAACCAGCTCCCTCCAAAGCCCCAGGCTCTTGGGCTGAGGCACGCCATGACCTGTCCCCCCAGCCCCCACACCTCTGACCAGCAGCAGCTTTCGGGCTGGAAAAGGCTACACCCGTGGGCAGACCCAGGAGTTGCCACCACAGTCGCTCTAAGCATCCGGCCATGCATGGGCCTCCTCAGGGAGCCTGCACTCACCTCCACCTGAAACTCATTGCTGATGTAGCGGCCGTTGAGCTCGGAGCAGACGAGCTTGAACTTCCGGTCGAGCAAGGACCTGGAGTTCCAGTTCCGATAGCGCAGGAGGTGCAGCGCCTCCTCGTAGCTGGCCATGGTGTCCACGCCTGGGGGGAGGGGGAGACAGGGCGGTGGCTGAGCTGGGAGCACAGGCAGCCAGGGCCGCGGACGAGGGCAGGCTGGAGCCAGGCACCGGGCGCTGAGCCAGCGGTCACATTGGGCTTTCCAACTGCGGGAGGGAACCTAGAGTGTACGGGGGTCTCCTTCCTGAGGATGTGACACGAGCCTGGCCCCGACCCCCATGACCCCCGTAAGGACTGAACACGACCCCAGGAAACGCCCTCCCGGGACTCCGGGCCTGAGATGGGGGCGCGGCGGCCTCACCTGTGAACACCACGCCCAGGTTGGAGCGGCTCACTTCAATGCTCTTGTGCTGCACGCGGGCCAGGTCCACCTCCAGGCCCTCCTGCTCAGGGCTCAGCTCCTCTCCCTCCACTGTCACCTCGCACGTGTCCAGGTCGTGCACTATCTCCTCGGACACCAGGGACTCTTGAACTGCAGAAGCGGCCCAGTGAGGACTGGCAGAGGCCGTGGAGCTGGGCGGGCGGGCGGGCAGGCAGGCGGGCGGGCGGGCGGGCGGGCGTGCGTGCATGCATGTGTGCGTGCGTGCGTGTGTGTGTCTCACATGCAACATCTCACTGGCCCAGTCCTTTTAAGAACCAAATGACAGGGCTGCAGGAGAGTCTAGGAGGAAAGGCCACTGGGAAGGTCAGAAGGGGGGACCCACCAGCAGACATCAAGCTGGAAAAACCAAAGGACCTCCCAAGTGGGTTTCCAAAGATCCCAACGAGCTCTGCCTTCGGTCAGATTCCAGAATCGGCAAACACTCACGCCTCCCAAAGCCCCAGAACAAGGTCCCGGCGTGGCTGCACTCAGTCCGGAGACAAGGCAACGAGCTGCCAGGCTGCCGGGCCGTTACCTGTGGGGTCCTCGTCGCCTTCCCCGGTGGGCTCCACTTCTCTGGTGATGGTGCTGATGATGCGAAGCTCGGGGAAAAGGAAGACCCCCTCTGAGCTTTCAAATTCAGAAGCCGCTCGAGCAAAATGGTGGACGCCGCTCAGGCTGATCTTGGGCTCCTCCGGCTGCAAAACCACCACGGAGCCGTCGACCGGGGGGATGGAGGCGCAGGCGGCCTCGTTGAAACACCTGCCACGGGGAAGAGCGGGAGGTCAGGGCTCCGGGGGGCACCGGGAGGGCACAGGGAGGCCACCGAAACGGGACGGCGGCCACTCCCAAGGCCTGCTCCCACTGTCACCCAGACACCCTTCAGACACTCTGGGACCAGAGACGGCTCGTCCCTCCTCACAGGACACACGGGGACGCTGGTTCTGAACCCCCAGCACACACATCACTCCTGGAAGGCCGCACACACCTGACCGTGCTGCTGAGCCGGAGCCGCCGCACGCCGGGGGTGGGGAACTGGCGGGAGTTCAGGTAGGCCACGTGCTGCATGGCCTTCTCCAGCTCCCCCACGCTCTCCGCCTCCAGGGTCAGCACTGACCGGCCGGGGTTGGCTTGCACCTGGAATTGTGCCCAAGGGGAGAGGAGGGGGTAAGGTTCCGCTGCGAGAAGCTGAAATCAGAGAAAACTCCGGAATGCCGATGACTGAGACCCCCTCCTGCAAGGTGCTTTCTAAGGCGCAGAGGCCCGTGGTGCAGAAGTATATGTTTGGTCTTCGTCCCGGTTTCTGGCACAGGCTCCTAAACCGTTAGGGATTTCCTGAGACAGGAATCATTACTCGCAGCAAGCCCCCCCCAACTCCCCGAGTTCAGTGACTGAGGTGACTCTCGGTGGGGTCCTCGTTTCAGGATGGGGCTGGTTGCCAGAGAAGCCAACCATGTGAAGGGCTGAACTTCAGCCCCACCCCGAGCCATGTGGCCCTCCGAGGGGCAAAGAGCTAGTCAGCCATGTGACAGGAACTCCATAAAAGCCCAGAGCACCGGTGGGAGCGCCCAGTGGTGCGCACGGGAGACGGGAGATGCCGGGGCTCACTCCCGGGCAGGACGTGGGAGCTCCCTGCGCCCGCCCTAGCGCCTTGCCCTGGGCATCCCTTCCCGGAGTGGAGCTTTTATCATCTGTTCACAGTATAGTGTCATCCGAGCAGTTCCAGCAAACTGCTGAACTAAAAAGGGGAGGGTGTGAAGATGGTGGGAAGCCCGGAATCAAGGCCAAGGCCAAGGCCAACAGAAGTGCAGGGAACCCCAGGGAGGTTCCTGCGACGGGCACGTGGAGGGGGCGGCCTGGTGGGCTGAGCGCTCACCTTGCAGTCGGAAGCTAAGCCTGGGAGTGCGGGGATTAAGCTGCTGGACACCGGAGAGTGGGTGTCCAGAGAGCGGGGAACTGGCTGGTGTGGGAGGAGCGACCCACACGTGTGTGTCAGACGTACAAATTTAAACAGCTCACGACCAATCACAGAGCAGTCCTCTGCCTACGGCCCCTCCTGTGGCCTAGAAGCCTGTGAATGCCAGGTTACCTTCACGCCTCGGCCACCGTCTTCGGGGACCTGCAGGTCCAGCCCCTCTTTGCAGGTGTACAGACAGTCAATCACCTTCTTGTCTGTGAGCTTCCCGGACCGGAGGGTCAGGCCAGCCAGGTCACCTCGGAAAAACTGGGTCATGTGTTGGTCACCACCTTCGTAACACGGGGTGGGGGAGGGGGGAGAGAAGCAGGCAGTTAGGGGTGCAGCCCAGAGCCCCTGCTTCGTTTCTCACGCAGTGTTACTGGTGTGGTGACTGGATGGATGGACATGCGGGTTAGTTCAGACCAAACCCTGTTAGCCTTGCAGTCTACATGGAAGCGCAATGAAGAATTAACTCGTTTGTGATCATGCATGTGGCCAGAAGAGGACTCGGGGGGTCCCTCACCTGAAGCCTGGAAGCCAGGAGGTCCCATGAGTGTCCCCACACATCTCCACTCCCTGTGAGGGGGCCTAGCTACACTGTCACCACGGTGCACAGTGACACCTCTTACCAGCTCCAGCCTCTGCCTGCCAGCCAGCTGGCTCCCACTCGGCTGCTGCTGAGCATGCTCAGGGATATGTACAGTTTGGGGATGGGCTCGCACAACATGACTAGGGAAGGGGGTGCACTCAGGCCGCCGAGCAAGGCCTTGCAGGGGGCTGTGCCGAGGATAACTGGGAAGTGAGGATGTCAGGCAGAAAACGAAAACCCAGAAACTGGCCTGACAGACTAGCAAAGACCACTGCACCTCCACTGACAGAGAAGACACCGGTTCTCAGCAGCAGGTCTCATTCCCAATAGGGACACTAGACAGCACTATGAATCACTGCTAGGGACTGAGATTTCTAGGAGACAGGTTTACAATTTAATATTGCCCTGGCCAGTTTGCTTAGTGGTTAGAGCATTGGCCCATGCACCAAAGGGTGGTGGGTTCTATTTCTGTCAAGGGCACGTACCTCAGTTGCAGGCTTGATCCCCACCCCATCGGGGTGCATACGGGAGGCAACCAATTGATACATTTCTCTCACATCGAAACTTCTCTCCCCTTTCATTCCCCTCTCGCTAAATATATACCCTTGGGTGAGGATTTACCAAAATAAAACAAAACTGAGTCCCAGCCAGGTTAGCATATCTAAAAACGAATCTTTTCCTGTCCCATGGGCCAGCCACTGAGAAGCGGGAGGCACCTCTACACCTCGCCTATGAGATGTTGGCATCAGGGCAAACTGGAGGAGGAAACTACAAGTCCCACAGTGCACTGCATTAATGAGTCACGTGCTCACTGTGATTGGGCTCAGAACAGGCTGAAAAGGAGACCCCATGAAGCAATGGTGGTGGGGGGGGGGATAGTGCAAAGCAGCAGCTCAGATGTGACTGGGACCAATGTAATCTGGGCGTTTCATGCAGAATGGGCAATGGACCTATGTCTGTGTTTAATGAACAGGGAATCATGGGGGAAAGTCCAGCAACCTGCCAGGGCCACAGGCACAGGCTCAGTCTCATTGTCACTTTCAACTCCTGAGTGCTCTGCGGAGAAGCAAGACAAGATAGAGGAAAGGACCGGGTTAGGCTCTTCACAGTGGATAATTTCTCAGAAACAATTCACACTGAAAAGCTACCAAACGCAAAATGCAGAGAGAACATTCCGCCTGGAACCGCCTTTTCCCAGGAGCGCTATCTGCCACCCCAGCCTCGTGGTATTCTATTCCACCTTCCCACGCCCTCCGGCCAAAACGTAGGTTGGATTCAGAATAAGATGAGGAAGTGCCTGTCCACCGAGCTCCGTCTTCTCAGCCTGGGCGCTGGCAGCCATGAGGAGGCGCTCCCTGGCTGCAGAGACACACGGACTGAACACCCCCGTCAGCCGCACACTGTCCCCCCGGCCGCACTGTCCCCCCGGCCGCACACTGTCCCCCGGCCGCACTGTCCCCCCGGCCGCACTGTCCCCCCGGCCGCACTGTCCCCCCGGCCGCACTGTCCCCCCGGCCGCACACTGTCCCCCCGGCCGCACACTGTCCCCCCGGCCGCACTGTCCCCCCGGCCGCACTGTCCCCCGGCCGCACTGTCCCCCCGGCCGCACTGTCCCCCGGCCGCACACTGTCCCCCCGGCCGCACTGTCCCCCGGCCGCACACTGTCCCCCCGGCCGCACTGTCCCCCCGGCCGCACTGTCCCCCCGGCCGCGCACTGTCCCCCGGCCGCACTGTCCCCCGGCCGCACTGTCCCCCCGGCCGCACTGTCCCCCGGCCGCACTGTCCCCCGGCCGCGCACTGTCCCCCCGGCCGCACTGTCCCCCCGGCCGCACTGTCCCCCCGGCCGCACTGTCCCCCCGGCCGCACTGTCCCCCCGGCCGCACTGTCCCCCCGGCCGCACACTGTCCCCCCGGCCGCACTGTCCCCCCGGCCGCACACTGTCCCCCCGGCCGCACTGTCCCCCCGGCCGCACACTGTCCCCCGGCCGCACTGTCCCCCCGGCCGCACTGTCCCCCCGGCCGCACTGTCCCCCCGGCCGCACTGTCCCCCCGGCCGCACTGTCCCCCGGCCGCACTGTCCCCCCGGCCGCACTGTCCCCCCGGCCGCACTGTCCCCCCGGCCGCACTGTCCCCCCGGCCGCACACTGTCCCCCCGGCCGCACTGTCCCCCCGGCCGCACTGTCCCCCCGGCCGCACTGTCCCCCGGCCGCGCACTGTCCCCCCGGCCGCACTGTCCCCCCGGCCGCACTGTCCCCCCGGCCGCACTGTCCCCCGGCCGCACTGTCCCCCGGCCGCGCACTGTCCCCCCGGCCGCACTGTCCCCCCGGCCGCACTGTCCCCCCGGCCGCACTGTCCCCCCGGCCGCACACTGTCCCCCGGCCGCACTGTCCCCCGGCCGCACTGTCCCCCCGGCCGCACACTGTCCCCCGGCCGCACTGTCCCCCCGGCCGCACTGTCCCCCCGGCCGCACACTGTCCCCCGGCCGCACTGTCCCCCCGGCCGCGCACTGTCCCCCCGGCCGCGCACTGTCCCCCCGGCCGCACTGTCCCCCCGGCCGCACTGTCCCCCCGGCCGCACACTGTCCCCCCGGCCGCACACTGTCCCCCCGGCCGCACTGTCCCCCCGGCCGCACTGTCCCCCCGGCCGCGCACTGTCCCCCCGGCCGCGCACTGTCCCCCCGGCCGCACTGTCCCCCGGCCGCACTGTCCCCCGGCCGCACTGTCCCCCCGGCCGCACTGTCCCCCCGGCCGCACTGTCCCCCGGCCGCACACTGTCCCCCCGGCCGCACTGTCCCCCGGCCGCACTGTCCCCCCGGCCGCACTGTCCCCCCGGCCGCACTGTCCCCCGGCCGCACACTGTCCCCCCGGCCGCACTGTCCCCCCGGCCGCACTGTCCCCCCGGCCGCACTGTCCCCCCGGCCGCACACTGTCCCCCCGGCCGCACTGTCCCCCCGGCCGCACTGTCCCCCCGGCCGCGCACTGTCCCCCCGGCCGCGCACTGTCCCCCCGGCCGCACTGTCCCCCCGGCCGCACTGTCCCCCCGGCCGCACTGTCCCCCCGGCCGCACTGTCCCCCCGGCCGCACACTGTCCCCCCGGCCGCACACTGTCCCCCGGCCGCACTGTCCCCCCGGCCGCACACTGTCCCCCCGGCCGCACACTGTCCCCCGGCCGCACTGTCCCCCGGCCGCACTGTCCCCCCGGCCGCACTGTCCCCCCGGCCGCACTGTCCCCCCGGCCGCACACTGTCCCCCCGGCCGCACACTGTCCCCCCGGCCGCACTGTCCCCCCGGCCGCACTGTCCCCCCGGCCGCACTGTCCCCCCGGCCGCGCACTGTCCCCCCGGCCGCGCACTGTCCCCCCGGCCGCACTGTCCCCCGGCCGCACTGTCCCCCGGCCGCACTGTCCCCCCGGCCGCACTGTCCCCCGGCCGCACTGTCCCCCCGGCCGCACTGTCCCCCCGGCCGCACTGTCCCCCGGCCGCACACTGTCCCCCCGGCCGCACTGTCCCCCCGGCCGCACTGTCCCCCCGGCCGCACTGTCCCCCCGGCCGCACACTGTCCCCCCGGCCGCACTGTCCCCCCGGCCGCACTGTCCCCCCGGCCGCACACTGTCCCCCGGCCGCACTGTCCCCCGGCCGCACTGTCCCCCCGGCCGCACTGTCCCCCCGGCCGCACTGTCCCCCCGGCAGGGCCAGGGACACGTAAGCTCACGGGCTGGTATACGGAAGGTGTGCAAAAGCCGTCTCTTCAGAAAGGTCAGAACAAGTTCACATCGGTCAGGACTTTAACCTCTGAGTGGCAGAGAGAAGAAGGCATTTGCAGCACCTTTTCCAAACAGGAAGGGCGAGGCAGAGGCTAAGGAACTCTCCTGAGAAGCAGGTCATCACCCCGGGGCCGGGGATGGGTCCAGTGTCCGAGAGCGCCCGGCTGGAGAGGCGCATCCAGTGTGGACACAGAACCCCCGCTTCCCAGGCCAGGTGGAGCCATCGCTGCTCACAGCTCGCAGCGGAGTGGACACCCTGGGGGCTGCATGGGGGCAGAGGCGAGGCAGGGGGGCAGGGAGCCCTGGAACACTCAGGGCCCCATGACTCGTCCATGACAGGCCATCAGCCAGCTCTCCATGGGCACTTTGCCTGGGAAGTGGCTTCAAATCCACTAAAAGGGGCAGCGGAGACCATCCCCCCTTTTGATGACATTTTTACAAAGCTGTGCTTGGTTTGGGAGTTAGGCAGACTTTTCTGGCTGAGGACGTTGAGGACTGAGGTAGAGAGCGAAGGATGAAGGTGAAAGTGGCCATTTTGGAGGACATGAGCAGGGTCCCAGGGTGGCAGGGTGTGACAAGGGGGATGTTTTAACCCAAACATCAAAACTCCCAGAATGTAAAGTAACACTTAGGTTTGCCCCTGAGTTTGTGTTTTTAAGATAATTCCTCAGAAACTTTTGTTTACTTTGGGAAGCAAATTTGAACAGAAAATTTAAGAACAGCAACTAAAAATTTCTGTATCCCTAATAATTTATTCCTCAGTCCTTGGTCTCCATGTTTCACTGCCTCAGGTTCACTCTAAGTTACTGTCTTATCCTGTTTCATTTGAAAGCACCTGCAGGAAAATTATGAAATTCAAATTCCCATAACAGAAACAAAGCCATCTTAGAAATCAGGCTCTTCACAAATGTCCACCTCAAACCACAGTGTCTCCGCAAGGTGCCTGCCGTGGCCCAGCGCACAGGAGTCACCAGCGAACGTGGGGCCTGTGAACCTCGGAGGCAGAGGGAGGGATCCCTGACGTGAATGGGAAAATCACAGCTTCTCTTCCCCAGCTTCTCACAGTCAGTGTTCCTCTGGCCGTAAGTGGGCAGCCACAGGCCACAGTGGTAGCAGCAGCAGCTACGGCTCTCGCCCAGGGAAAGGCGGCTCTTTCCACACCATGGGACTCGCCGCGCCCGGGCTGGTCTGGAGAGGCTTCCCCAGGCCGCGGTAAGGGCTCCAGGCACAGGAAAGCTCCCCTCTGGTCCAGAGGGCAGAGCTCGGCCCTGGCACAGGGATTCAGGGCTCACACCCCAGCCACGCTGACCCACTGGGGACCGGGGCTCCTTCAGTAAAACAGGGATCAAACAGCTCCCGCCCAGACTCGGTGGGAGGACTGTTGAGATGATCATGTAAAGCAACGGGCACATGGCCTGCCCTCAGGAAGCACAAGCCAAGGCGCTGCGGCTCTGGTGGCCGCCAGCACAGCCGCCTGGTCAGCCGGCAGAGGCGGCACGGACCTCTCAGACGTGGCACTCGAGGTGCTCCCACCAGGCTGCCCGGCGCTAAAAGCTCCGCAAGAGGCATCCGGCCAAAGCACATGGACGTGTCTGTGCCCGACTGCTGCCTCCGTGCTTTCAGACTTTCCAACAACTGATTAATTTACAAAACGTTCCTCAGTTGCACGCCCTCTGTGCAGTGCTCCCCCGGCTCCGAGGAGAGGGGTGAGGAGAGGGGTCCTTACACAGCGGCAGCGTGTGCCACTGACGGGACGGGGCGCCCGGAGCACGATGGGCCCGGGACAGGAGGGAACAGATAGAGGAGGGAGAGGCGCTGGGGAGAGCCTGCGTCTCCAGCGGAGCAGACGGAAGCGCTGAGTTCCTGAGCCGTGGGGGGAGGGGTGCCCGTGCCCGTTACCTTGCCAGCAGGCCCCCACCACGAGCTGGGTCTCGATCCTGGCCGGGTGCAGCGGGTAGTCCTCCGTCACGGAGAAGGGCTCGTGGGAAACTCCGTCCACATAGAGCGTGACCCGTGGGACTTCCACGTTGAGGACGTAGTGGTGCCATTGCTCGTCGCAGACCTGCGGGAGCGGGGGAGGGTCAGCGCTGGGGTGTCCACTTCCCACTCCTCCAGACTCCGGGGCAGCCCTGCACCCCGGCGTACGGTGCCGCCAGGCGGGGGCGGTAGGAGGGTAAGGCTGTACTGACACAGCGTCCACAGCAATGCTCGGGGCCAGAGTGACCGCGTGGACCTGACCGGCGGGGGCAGGGGCGTGTGTTTAACACCAGGATAAACGCCGGCCAGCAGCAATGCCGACCAGCTGGGCCATGGAAAGTGTCAAGCCTCGGTTCCCCAACAGTTCGGTTCTCAATCAAGTTGCTCACAGAAAAGGGGTCTCAGTTCCCGACTGGACAGCCCTTTCCTGCCAATGCCTGTGTGACCGTCACACGGCTCTCAGGCGACCAGAGGAGAAATGTGAGGGTGAGTGAGTTGCCGTTAAACCTCGGGCTGTTAACATCTCAAGAAATTGTGCTGTGAATACTTTTGTGTATTTTTGCTTTTGGGGTCTGGAACACTGAACTCCAGGTATATTATTTCTAAAATAAATTTTAAAAAAAGGCTCCAAACAAATCGCTTCTTGGATAGCCTCCGGGACAAAGGAAGTCTGAGGATGAGCTTTCTTTCTCACCCAGAAGCTCCTGGGAAAGGCATGACTCTGCCGAATGGAATGTCACATGAGCTGATAGCAAAACCGCCAGCTCCCTCAAGCCAGTGGTTCAGGCGGCTCGGAGACCAGGATGGCCGGTTCCTGGGAACGTTAAGAGGTTCCCTGGGCCTGAACCACTGAGGCCCTGGGGCTCCGAGCACCGTTAGGGAGGCAAAGCCTTAAGGAAGGAATAAACACATGCAAGGATCTCAAGCCCAATTTTTAAGCCAGGGCTGCTTTTCCAGTAAGTTCAACATGGTTTTTTAAAATTTAACATGTACAATTTGTATATTTAATGTATATAATATGTACATGTGAAAATAACTTAGGCTTTCGGTGGAGTTGATTTGACCCACAGACAAGACATACAAAGCTGTGCGCACACACGGCGGGAAGCGCCTCTGAGAGTGGAACGGCGCCCCCACCTGGGCCAGCTTCCAGTGGAACTCGGCGGGCTTGAACTTCTTCTCCCCGGAGGGCTCCTGGCGGAGCAGGAAGATGAACCGGCAGCCGTGGACGAAGAGGGAGTAATGGTGCCGGTTCCTATCTGCAGGGAGAGATGCGACTGGTAAATTGCCAACTTAAGACCCAAAGGAGAAATAAAAGCTATTTCTTTAATGGATTTTGAAGACACGATTTTATCAGCATCAATGAACTCCCCAGCTGGGCCAAGACAGGTCAGAAACAAATACACTTGGGTTTTCACTATCAAATGCCCCAATGCCGGGGATGTGTTGAGAACAGGCCGCCCTGGTGTAACACCCAGCCTGGGGGACCTCGGAGGTAGGGGTCCAGCACCCACCGCGGGACAGGAGCACGTGTTCCCCCAGCACCCCCCGCGGGACACGGAGCACGTGTTCCCCCAGCACCCCCCGCGGGACACGGAGCAGCGCTCCCCCCAGCACCCCCCGCGGGACACGGAGCAGCGCTCCCCCCAGCAGTCCCTGCCCCCCAGCAGCCCCCGTGGGCACAGAGCAGCGCCCCCGCACGGGCACCTGTCCTGTCGGAGCCGCAGAGGATCGTCTCCTTCCTGCGGCCGAAGGGCCCGTGCCTCATCCACAGGGACACGGTGAAGGGCTCCTTGGGGTTGATGGACACGACACCATCGGGGACCCGGACGGCCTGGGTGCCGTTGAACTCGAAGACCTGGTCGCTGTCATGGCCGTTGTCCGTGGGGAGGCCCGCAGTCCAGTTCAGGGAGCCGCTCGGGGCGGGCAGCAGCTCGACGGTGCCGGACGCGGCCCCTGAAACGCCAAACACGGGGTTCAGGGTGAGGGGAGCTGAACAGGCACCGCCTTGGCCTGGGTCTACCCGGTTCCCTAGACCCACTTCGTTTTGCTCCAAAGGAGGGGTTTTTATGACAAGCAAAATGTGTAAGTACTGCCGAAACCGGGTTGGCTCAATGGATAGAGCGTTGGCCTGTGGACTGGAAAGTCCCAGGTTCGATTCCGGTCAAGGGCATGTACCCTGGTTGTGGGCACATTCCCAGTAGGGGGTGTGCAAGAGACAGCTGATGGATGTTTCTCTCTCATTGATGTTTCTAACTCTCTATCCCTCTCTCTCCCTCTCTGTAAAAAACAAGAAACTATATATTTTTAAAAATGAATAAGTACTAAGTTTTAAAAGGAAAAAAATAAATCTGTGGTCCTGTGCATATAAGCACTTCCAGGCCTCTCTGAATATGTGCACGTGATGAACACGGAGGCCTGTGTGCACGCACATTCCTGGCATTCTCTAGGCCGGATGCCGTCGCACGAATGCGCCCTAGTTCACTTAACGGACTGCCTGGTGGGCCGAGGTTCCTGTTTTCCTAGGATAAACCTTCCCCTGATGCACACCTTTGCGTGTCTCCATGATCATCCCCTTAGAAAAATCCCTAGAAATGGAATTGCTAAGCCAACAAAGCATGACAAGTTTTATAACTATTGTATGTATTGCCAAGCTCGATTAAAAAAAATTTGCAAAAGATTGGAAATCGCGTCTCAATTCCCAAGAGCTGCATGATCTGGCTCAAGAACCTGGTCTCTTGAGTAACAGTGACCTCAGTCCAAACCTCCTAAGTGTGTCCTTGGTGAGCGACAGAGCTTCCCTCCGTCTCCGTGAGTCCCTGTGAGAACCAGTCAATGCCGCCGCCTCTGAGGCCTGACAGGAAGAGGCAGGAACTCAGGCGGAGGCGCCCAGCATGCAGTGAGCACTCAGATAGGGAATTCTTTCCCTTCTTTCTACCTTTAAACTGTCCTGCTGAGGACGTGTTCTTGTAACACCATAAAAAATGGCACTGCGAGAAGATAGTGTTATACTAATGTACACATTAGTATACAATTATACTAATGTATACTAATGTACACAGTTTAAAACTGGAGCCCATTCCAGATCTCTGCACTTACAGATTAGCACATGGCTATGAACACTTGGACTCAGAGCGTGTTCACCACAGGGATGCGCCAGCAGACACTACACTCTCCCTCTCTGCTGATTCACCAGAACCATTTCCAGGGACACCAGCTGCTGCTTACACCGGCTGCTCTCAGCGGCCAGAGGAGGAAAACGCTCCCGCCGAGCTGATGCCGAATGGCTCCTGACACGCCCAAGACCCTCTGACAGGAAGAGGCCAGTGAGTAACTGGTGTCTTCTCTCAGCCAAGTAGCACTCTTCCTCAGCATCTCCCGTGGCGGGCAGCCATCCCCAACTTAGATAAACCAGAACCGACCCGCTGCTTCTCCACCGGCCCGTGGGGAAACCTCTGCCCGGGCCTGGTGTATGGTCCGTGGAGACCCTAGTTAGATGCGGGTGCTTTTGGTCTTGATTTTCTTCTTCACGTTTGCCAAAAGCTACCGCATTGCCTGTGGTTTTTTTCTTCGGTCCTTAAATTACCATCCCGTTCCATTTAAAACTCCCTCCACAGATGTAATTTCTATTCTGGTGATTCTCAATGTATCAGAGAAATACTGTCTTCAAATCAGTGGTTCTTAAAAATGCACATAAAATGCCATTTTGAAGAGACTTCCACGGGGTCATGTACCCCCTGAAGCCCACCGGTAGGGAAATCAGCCGGTGAGGCGGCAGCAGCTGTGTCAGAAAGTTAGAGTCTGCTTTAGTTCATGATCGTGAAGCCACACACACACACACATACACACACACGTACATACACACATGTACACACACACACGTAGGATCCCTCTCGCCCTCACTGCAGACCGCGGCCTCCTCACCGCAGAGCTGGTGAAGGGACTTCTCGGAGTAGGTGTCGCGGTCACAGCCTTTCCCGATGTGGCTGGTCTCCAGCTCCACCGTCACCTGCACCGAGGCCACGGGCTCCTCACACGTCTCCAGGCGGGCGCTCGGGAAGAGGGCCAGGGCGCCCGTGCCGGGCTCGTACTCCACCCGGCTGTTCCACCCTGCAGCGGCCGGCAGAGGGAGGGGGGGATTCACACATTAGGTTTCGTGCCTGAACTTTAAGAACGGGGTGAGCACGGAGATGAGAATGGGGCTCACCTTGCCACCCGGGGGTGCAGGTGGGCTTGATGCTGATCTTGACCAGCGCGTCCTCGGTGGCCCTTTTCTTCCCGCAGTCGTAGGCTGTGACGGTCAGCTTGTACTGGTGTTCCTTCCCGTAGCTCAGCTTCTCTGTGTTCTTTATGTAGCCTTCCAGAGAGAAGCGACAGTGAGGACCCGCTCCGAGCCGCTCGCCCTCCACGTCCCCGCGGCAACATGGACCCGGAAGCACCGACAGGGGACCCCGAGGTCATGACACGCCCCGGCTCCCTGAGTCCCCACTAACCCATCTCGGAGCCCATGCAATCCAACTCCATTCATTCTTACAGACTTTTGTTCGTTTTTATAGTTACTTGAAGATTTACATATAAGAGAATAAAAAAGACAAAATGATTCAAATTCTTCAAATATTAACTACAAGCTCAAAGCTGCATTAAATCCTTCTGGTTACAGTCTTACCTTATTAGCAAGAGAGATTTCCTACCCCACCCCCTAGAGAGGAGCCTGCTTTGGACCAGAATACAGGGGTCTGCTAAGTGTGTGTCCTGCCGAGATTTTAGCAGAGAGCCTGGACTGTGGGTAACGACGGAGACATGCATCATCCTGAAGCCATGCCCTCCTAAAGCAGTTAAACTCTAGAATGTTCGGTTACTGAGGGTCTGGCAATGAGGTATAAACCGCCACCTTCAAGGTGAGGCAGAAGAATCAAATCTAACGGAGAACAGAAAACCAGGCCCAACCAAAGGCCTGTCTCGTTCAGGTGCATGCTGCTGCAGGGGAGAAGATAAAGAACAGCAGCATGAGGGGCAGGGCTTTGTATGTGACTTCGATGGGAAAGGAAAGAGGAGCGGCCCGCCGGAGAGCACATGGCGCCCAGGGGGCAGAGTACACACTCAACTGGGAAACACACCCAGCGGGTCACTGGGTGGACTGAGTGTGCCCGTCCCCAAGGTTCACAAGTGAAGTCCTGCCCCTCGGTGGCTCGGGGTTAGGAGGGGGGGCCTCTGGGAGGAGCTGAGGTTTAGGGGAGGCAATGAGGGCCAGTCCCCATAGTGGAATCAGTGACTTAGAAGAGGGAGGAGGCAGAGTGCCTGTCACTCCCAGGACGTGAGGACAGAGGAGGGGGCATCTGAGCCGGGAAGCAGGCCCTCCCGAGGGCTCCTGGGTCTTGGACTCCCAGCCTCCAGAACGTGAGACAGAAAAGCCCGTTGGTTAAGTCTCCTGGTCGGTGGCATCTGGTTCCAGCTGCCCGAACGGGCTACCTCTGGGTTTGTGAGTTCCACTGACGTATAATACACAGCTGGTGTGAAGCTGATCGGCAGAGGAGGGACAGTCCCCCAGGAAGGAGCGCTTGCCCTCTGTCCTCACCATCTTTGTCGACCGTGAAGGGCACGTCTGGAGTGACGATCTCGTAGCTGCAGATCTGGCTGAACTGCGGGGAGCAGTCCGCGTCCACGGCCTCCACCCGCAGGATGCTCTCGGGGCGCCGCCCCTCCACCGCGGCCGCCTCGTAGGACTTCTCCTTGAACACGGGCACGTACTCGTTCACGTCGTTCACCTGGATGTGCACCGTGGCCCTGGGGGAGGGAGAGCCGCGGGCGCTGCTGGTTTTACATCCCCCAAATCTGCCCGCTTTTATACTTCCTTTCTGACTTGTTTTATTAAGTTTTATCTGTAATAAAGGGTGATATGCTAATTAGACCAGACGTCCTTCCTGAGGGAAGCCAGGCCTGGAGGGAAGCCAGCCCGGGTCCGGGGGCTGGAGGGAAGCCGGTGCCGGCAGCTGAGGGAAGGCCGACTCTTGCACCAGTTTTTGTGCTCCGGGCCTCTAGTATGAGGACAAAAAGTCAACTATTCATTGTTTTTAGTTTAGCCTGGAGACAACAGAAAAGTTAAAGCAGGAATCTGGGTTGATCCTTCCAGGTTCAGGAATAAAATGCCTGGTAAGAAGGCGACAACACAGCTCTGGCAGGCGGCTCCTGTGGTTGAGTATTGTCCCAGACACCAAAAGGGTTTTAGGTTCGATTCCCGGTCAGGGCACATACCAACATTGTGGGTTCAATCCCCAATCACGGTATGGGAAGCAACCGATCGATGGTTCTCTTTCTCCCTCTTCCTGTCTCTAAAAATCATTAAAGACATACCCTTGGGTGAGGATTTAAAAAACAAAAAAAGGCAGTAACACTGGGATTTTCTTTCACCACGTGGGACAGGGCATGTAAAAGGGAGATAAACATACCAGATGTCTGTAAGCTCTGTTATCACAAAGTTAAAAATATTTTGTTTCAAAATTCAGAAACAGCTAGAGTCAAAGGAAGAAGGGATAAGAAACAGATAGAAGATGGGATACGGTGAGCGTTACGACAGGCTTGTCCTGCTTCCGGAATAGAGACCATGAGCAGCCTGGGGTTGGGACACCACCCCCCGTTGACCTAGCAAATGAGAGACCTCAACGTGACCTCAGTGCGGCCCTTCCTGGCGCACCCCGCGCTACCAGCTTCCGTCACCCCAGCTCGGGGATGAGAAGACTATGGCATCGTCACAGCAGGCTCCCTAGACAGAAACTGCTGGCGTCAGAGCGAATCCTGAACCAGACAAGCTCTGCCCTCTGCTCCGCACTGTCCCCAAGACCCTCTACACGCAACGCCACCCCCCCCCATCCTGACACTCACAGTCACATGACATCATCTCAGCCCTCTTTCCTCCGCCCACGTACTGAGTAGAAACTGAGACTCAACAAAATTAAATCTGCCCAATGCCGAAGGTCAGGTAAGTGGCAGAGGAAAGACTGGATTCTTTTTTTTTTTTTTTTTTTTAATTTTTTATGTTTTTATTGATTTTCAGAGAGAGGGGAAGAGATAGGGCTAGAGAGATATAAACATCATTGATCAGCTGCCTCTTGCACGCCCTGGTCCGGGAATTGAACTGTGACTCTTTGTTCCTGGGTCGAACACTCAACCACTGAGCCACACGGGCCGGCAGGAAGACAAGATTCCAACTCCACGTCCTGCCCAGAGCCCTCCACTAGCCCGGCGGTTCTCGCTGCAGGAAGGCCGTGCTCACTCCAGGACGGAGCCCACAGCTGCGTCCTCACCAGCTCGGCTGAATTTCATGACGTCAGGACTTACAGACGGGATCCGCCTGCCCACAAACCCCTTCCCAGGGGGAGAGAGGGCTTCCCGTGCTTTCCCTGTGGGGCCGTGGTTTCTCTGCGAGGCTATTCCTTCACTGACTGCTAGGGCCCAGGCCGGGCTGGAGCCGCCTGCCAGGCTCTCTGGTCCAACTGCTACGTCCCGATGGGCCACTGAGAACCAGCTTCCGTTTCCCAAGCACCGGAGCCTGGCACAGAGCAGTGCCGTCACCGCACCGCTCCCTGCCCGCGCACTTACTTGTGAGACTTCTTGGGGCTGGCGCTGCCATCGGGCGCCCTCCCGCAGTCGTAGGCCTGGATGGTGAACGTGTAGTCCTTCTGCAGCTCGCAGTCCAGCTTCTCTTTGGAGCGGATCAGCCCCTCGCCCGTGGACTTATCCACCACCACTGCGTCGAAGGGCACATTCTGCCCGTGGATTTTAAATCCACAGATCTCACCTGGGGAGTCAAAGCAGCGCGGGTTAGCTCGCTGCCACCAAACCGGCTGCGGTCAGACCCCTCCTCCCCCAAAGGAATCCGATGCCCACATGGCAGCCAGGGGGGAGGGTCTGTGGGAAGCCGGGCGCTGTGCTGGTGGCAGGGTGAGTTCTGGGCTTTAGTACACAGAAGCAGGTTCTAGCTTTCCAAGCAACTCATCGGACTTTGCATCCACTCATGCAGGAATACAAAAGAGAGGAAAAAAAGACAGGCATTTCACAGGAGTACTTAGGACAGCTCCAGGGCACGTGGTCTCATTAGCAAACTGCCAAGGCCTGGTAACACCAAAACTGCCCGGCTGCAGGGGGCAGCTGGCAGCTCTTTTGGTTTGGACCAGAGAGGCGGCTAAAACACAGTCACGTGTTGGGAGAGGAAGAAGTGTGAGATATAGGTTCAGCACCATAATTACAGAAAGTCTGTAAAAAACAAAGGCAGAAGAAACAAGTCTTCCTGTGCAATGAGCCTGGCTAAAATTAGGGAATCAAAGCCAACTACTGGACGAGAAGGTAGAAATACCAACTTTTCAGGCATCCATTTCAACAGCTGGCCTAGCGGGGCTGGAGGGCCGCCATGGAGAGCTGCCAGGCCGGCCCTGGTGCGGACTCCAGCCTATGCGGAGCTGAAAGGAGCTGCCTGCGGACGGACATGCGTCTGGGTTGGCGTACCAGCTTCCTTGGGAGTTAAAAACCTACGTTTCCATTCTTGCCCGCGGGAGAACAGATATAAATGTTCTAATGTGTAAGCAAAACTTCAAAAATGTATTTCACATAAAAACAAGACGGACCTCTTCTGAGATTACAGCTAATAGAAACTGATTACAGAGTGATCTCTTAAGTTCAATTAGGGGAAAATGTACAGTGTTATCCATGTAGTTCAAATGGATGTCTGATTTCCAGATATTTCTAACCAAGGGTTTGGTTACATACAGTTTCCATCAATATATTTAAAAACAGAAACAAAACAGGAGAATAAAAGGGGTAAAAGAGCATGACAGCTTCTTCTGTTTAAGGCTGATTCCCAATTTTACAAACAAAGTTAGTGGGTTAATAGTCATAAGAGGGAGAGAAAGAACCCTTTATCACCTTCTTTGGTGACTGTCACCTCAAAACTCTCTGAGGGGAGAAAAGATAAACCCGTGTCAGTGAAAGGGAAGCATGAGGACGGATCAGTGAGGAAAAAGTCAAAGATGCACATATGACACAAAAAGCTCGACACAGTGACAGTCAGCTCGTCGAACGGCTACAGCATAACTGGGCCTCCGTAACGCAGCGTCTCTGATCCTACTTACCCGGAGCTCCTGCCCTTTCTGAAACGCACTCACTGCCCGTGAGAGCAGCGCAGCTCCCTGACCCCCAGGGGCGAGGACGTCATGCGTTGTAGACGCACCTATTTGTCCTCCACAGCTTCCAGCTTTTCCCTTTCAGTGCAAGTCCCTGCGGTTAGGGTCTGGTAACAGCTCATCATCAGATCGAGTGAAACAAACAACGGGTTTTATGTTTAATCCTTTGTTTATAAGCTGAATAAGTAGCGACGTTTTCCAATCTAACCTTGTTCTAAGGCAACAAATACTGTAACGGGACATATGCCCCAGTGGGAACTGACGCCATTCAGTACGAACGCTGGCGATGCCACGATGGCCACTGTCTTTGCCGCGGGAAACACTGGTCTAGCAGCCCACATACAGCTGCTCACCTCGCCAGGACCACGGCAGGGGAGGAGGGAGGGCCCTCTGCCCTCCACTCTGGCCTCACAGGGCACCTTCTCCCCCAAAGGCACTGCAGTCTGAACCCCCTGCTTTTAAAAGTGGTTTCACCATGTTTGCATCCCCAATAGTGCTCTTCACTGTGCCCGTTTCTGAGGTTTGGATAATGGCATCCCATGGTATGGAGGGCCTGCCTCCTCACTCCGCCTGGGGGGCTGAGGTCCACTCGGAGGGCACGCCCAGCTGTGGGCCTCCCAAGAGGGACCAGTGAGCAGGCCCAGCACAGAGCACAGACCTCGGCTGCCACTGAGCAGGCCCAGCAGTGCTCGCTATTCCCTGGCGGTCCCCCGGGCTCTGCACCGCAATGCAGGTCTCTGCTGTCCATGCCGAGCTACAGGGGGCATTCTGTCTGTGGTTCCGGCTGCATCCCCTGTGCCTCTAGATCTGTGCTGGCCATGCCTGTGCCGTAGCCGCTCGCCCCGTGGGGCTGTGTCAGATTAAATTAAAATTCACGTTAAAATTACATATTAAAATTCAGTCTCTCCTTGCACATGCCCAGGAACTGCTGGTGTGGACGGTGCTTCCCAGCTGGGAGGCAGCCAATGGCCTCAGGCCACGCCCACCGCTCACACTGCTGAACAACCTGCGCTTCAGCTTTTTCTCTTCTAAAATATTAAATGAAAACTATATGAAATTCACATTTCTGTGTCTGTAAGCAAAGTTTTGTTGGGCCCATTGAAGGGTCAGAGGTTCCATTCCTGGTCACGGGCACCCTTCTCCTCTATCCTGATGCAGAGTTGTGCTATTTACACACGCGGACAGTGACATACATGCAGTTACGTGCACTGATTACATGGAGCTACAGCACGGTGCGTCTCCACCCTCGGCGTTCTCAGTCTCTCCACAGTCGCCTCCTCTCAGCTCTGCATGAAGGCCTCTCGGAACCACCCATCAGAGTCCATTCTCTTCCTGTCCAGCCCTTCCCCCCTAACTCAGACCCTGTGCACCTGCCCTGCTGGGTGAGTCTACCTGAAACCCCCCCACCCACCAGGCTTCCCGACCACCTTCCCAGCTATACCAGCCTTGGAATGGACCAAACTTTCCCCATCTCTCTCCCCCTCATTCCCCTAAGATCATCTAAAACAGTAAAAGGGCCCTATCTGGTTTGGCTCAGTGGATAGAGTGTCGGTGTATGGACTGAAAGGTTCCCGGTTTGATTCTGGTCAAGGGCGCATGCCCGGGTTGCGGGCTCCGTTCCCCAGTGGGGGCGTGTAGGAGGCAGCCGATCAATCATTCTCTCTCATCACTGATGTTTTTATCTCCCTTTCCCTCTCCTTTCCTTTGTAAAACCTATCTCCCTCTCCTTTCCTTTGTGTGCTCTGGGTTGGGGGAGGCGGGTGACGATCATCGTATACCCGCCGCTCTGGCCCTGGGAAAAGGGACACCTGCTGAGCAGCGTCCACTCCAACATCCTGCTGACCCCTCTCCTCCCTCCCTCTCCTCTCCGCTCGGCCCTGGTGCCCGCGTGCTCAGCTGGGCATCAGGCTCTGCTTATTTTGGTGACTGGTCCACTAGTTTCTGGGACTAAATCATCAGTGTCCTGAGAAGAGGGGCCCACTTTTATGCTTCTTCACATTCTGCGGGACCTGGCACAGGAACCTGACCGTCAGTGGTTGCTGGTACCTGCCTTTCCCGGAGGCAACTGCATCCGAAGTGAGCCCGTGCTGTCATAACTGCTAACTGACGTTTCCACCGAACGGCCAGACACGTACTCAACCCGCTACTCAACGAATTACCGCCTTCCCGTAACTAGGCTAACCCACCGGATATTTCCAGTGTTCCATTTTTTAAAAAAGTATTTTGATAGTTTCAACATATAAAAATGGCAATTTCATGGGGCTTCACCAAATATGTCCAGCTCATTGCTACAAACACAGCCCATCACCTATGCTGAAAAGGCAGTGCTAGTGAGCGGGGGAGGGGAGGTGATATGTGCAGGAGTCAGCCCCGTGGCCACCTCAGGGCATGTCCCATCAAGTATAAAGAATCCGGAGAGAAGGACCACACACCTGAGTTGGTTCTAATTATCAATGAAAATAAAGTCCCCATTCCTGTCCGGAAATTTCTTTGGATTCTACTTCCATCGCAACTGATTACCTAACCCTGCCAGATCTCTGTGCTCAGCGGGAAAGCAGGAAAAGGAACCGGGGTGAAACACGGCCAGAAGGAGCCTGGGAAGGGGACAACAGGTGGGCATTTGGCTCTGCCGCGGGCGGTGAAGGGACAGCTGTCCAAGAGGTACCACCTGGCGGCTGCGGGAGGGCTTCGAGCTCCCCATCAAGCACACAAAACGGATAACACAATTCTTACACCTCTACCAGGCTTTTAGCAGATTGAGGAAAAGGGGGTGATTAAGAAAATTAGTTTATTTTAATTTCCTAAACTACTTGACAGATACCAAGATCTTACTCTCCTATTTCACCCCAAGAAAGCGATCTGGGCAGGCCTCTGGGTTCAGTAGGAGCACGTGGTGAGGGACACTGGCAGCGCACTCTGCTAACAGCCACAGCAGCAGCCAGGGACGGACTTGAGCATCTGACAAGCGCTCTGGGGTTACCCACACTCCTGCGGGGCAGGCCTGCCAGCCAAGAGTTCGGTGCTCACGGATAACTGTGAGAGCCACAGGGAACCTACAAGTGGAGGCGGAGGCAGGCCCCTGGCGGGAAGGTGGCTGTCACTGACGAGCTGTGATCTTGGCAAACTCAGTCACTGCTCCTACGACATTACGGAGTGTCAGCCAGTGCCGGGCATGGTCTGGGCACAGACCACAGGACCGTGTTCGCTGAGCCTGCACAGTGCAGAGGCCCAATCACTCCTTAGGAAATGTGAGCGTGCTCAGACATAAACTAGATAATCCTGTCCAGTTACTCAACGGCACTGACCGTCACTCTGACAGAGGAGCACGTGTAATATTAAGTGGCCCGCAGGGGCTGCGTGTACAGTACACACACACACACACACACACACACACACACACTCTCAGTCTGTCCGTTCCAGAGCATACTAGGTGCAATCTAAAAACAATTATTAATGTGGGGAAAGAAAGGAGCAGAGAAAATCATCTCGGCTGATGCACAAGCACCGTGTATGGCTTCACGGCACCGAGCCTGTCCTCTCCTGCCCATCTAATCAGACTTCTCTCTAAAAGCCAATCAACAAGCAACACGACCAGAAGGTCCGTGCCCACCGCTGACTCACAGCACAGCTGGTGCTCAGGTCACTTCCCTGCACATGGGCTGTGGCACTTGAAGAGAAGGAAGGATAAATTTGCTTAAATCAGCGGTCGCCAACCTTTTGGGCCTCACAGGCCACCGGCTGGTGACCGCTGGTTCAAACAGCTCCTCAGAAACACGGCCACGTACTCCGCTCACACATGTGAAATAGCGCACCCCTGATCTACACACGTTACCGGAAGCCTTCTGGCTGGTCCCCAGGCGGAGAGCACACACTGGCCTGAGAAACGTGGTCCTGGGGACCACTCCTCTTTTAAAATTCCCCGAGACCCTGAGGCAGGGAGAGGGCGACGGCTCAGTTCCCGTCCATCGGGGGTCACTGTGGACATGCGGCTCCAGCGAGAGGCTCTGAAGGGCACGGCGGTGGTACTGCCAGCAGACAGCGCTCTCCAGCGGCCCCCACCGCCTCGTCGGTTATGGCCGTAGGAAATGCCTCCACTTCAAAAACGTATGCAAAGTAAAAGCTTTTGAGCACAGGATCCCGCTCTAAAGACTGCTCGTTGTTTTCGAATAAGTCTCCTCAGTCACTGACACCGAGGGAGCTGCCGTTACCCAGGCCCTGCCTCTCGCGGGAGCAGGTTAGAGTCTCTGGTTCCCCAGCCCCTCTGGCTCCAAATCTGCATCACCACCACCCCCGGGGGCGCTGTGGCACCGTTTTTTGAGCCACTGGCCCAGGTGCTATCTGATGGCATCAGGACCAGGACTGGAACGATGCGATTTGTGCTTTTCACCCACCCGTCCGGGCTTCAGGCCGGGCGCCCTCAGCATTTAGAGTGAAGGAGAAAGGATGGTGCCCGGAGCCACACCGCCCTCGGCCATCCCCATCGCACCCGGTAAGAAAGGGTGAGCAAGTTCCCAGAGCATCGCCCGGTCCGGGGCAACAAGAGCCCCGCCGCTCCTACCTGCGAAGCGCAGGGGCGCGTCCTTGTCCAGGGCGATCAGCGGGGGGTCGAGCAGCACCGCGTTGTCGTTCTCGGTCACGATGCCGTGGTAGGTGGGCTCCAGCCAGGGCTTGTGCCTGTTAGCTGTGTTTGACAAAGGAAGGAAGCAGGCAGGTCAGAACACATGACCTTCTTTGAAAAGTCTTTAAATTAATTTGAGAGAGAGGAGGAAGCGAGAAACATCGATGGGAACCGGACACTAAGATGGCTATGAGGGGAAACTCTGCACTGAAAACTGCGCACACACAGAATGCAGCTGCAGCCGCTTCTCTGCTCTCCTGGACTTCCCGCAGGAGCCAGTGACCAGCGCATTCTTGTCCTCCTGACAGACCTCATCTAAACGTGTCCTCCAGTATGTGCACCAGGACCGGCCGCACCAAACAGTTACTGCAGATCCTCACAGCATTTGTTTATGTGGGATCTACCCATCCATCTCATTTACCTAACCACCTACCTGTCAGAATTTACTGTATTGGAAATTAAAACCAAGATAAATGTTAACATTTATTAACTCACTAAAAAAACAAACAAAACCATTATAAGTTAACATAAGCACCGTTTTCATAAAAACAGCATTTTAAAGACAACGCTCACTAAGGAGAGCGGACCATTTCCATCCTGCAAGTCTGCGCTCACTGCTCGGCTTCACGGGAGCCAGCGGTCCCCGTGGCGCCGCCGGGGCTGCGCCCACACCAGGGACCTCTGGGGAACCGCCACGCTCTCGCAAGGATGAGGGAAAGCAAGACAACGCCTCGATATTAAAATAGCTTTGACCTCTCAAGTCCTGGGCCAGAGTTTCAGGCCTCTGTTCAGATGCTCCCTCGTCCAACCACCCTAGCACCCACCTCTGGCTCCACCTCTCCTTCTCTCCTACTGCTCATCGCCACCTGGGCACAGCGAGGGCAGCGGAGCAGCCTGGGACCTTGGGGCAGGTACCTGCTGCCTCTGAGGGCCTGTTTCCTCCACTGTAGACCGAGGACAGGAACAGTGGCCCACGTCACAGGCTGCTGTGTGATCAAACTGTCACACGTGCCAGGCTGACAGTGTCAGACACAGGAGAGGCCACAGGGGCTGCTGTGTCATCACCTTGTCCCATCCCCTCAGACATGGGCAGAAACAGATGCTGGGAGTGGCTGACCCTTTGCTGTTTGCTAACTAGCATCTCATCACTCGGGAAGGATCAGGCCAATGAATGAGTGTGTGAGGAACCTCATATACAATACAAATAAAATCAATGTCCTGGCCTGGCTGGAGTGGCTCTGGTTGAGCGTCGACCTATAAACCAGAAAGTCACGTTTCAGTTGCAGGTCAGGGCCCATGGCTGGGTTGTAGGCTCGTTCTCGTGTGGGACGTGCAGGAGGCAGCTGATCAATGCTTCTCTCTCATCACTGATGTTACTCTCTCTCTCTCTCCCTCTCCCTTCCTCTCTGAAGTCAACAAAAATATAATTATAAAAAGTCAGTGTCCTGGTTCGAAATCCTCTCCTAGAGGTGGTAGTTTTGGTGCTGAGAACTGAAAAGCAGATATGACTTGGTGGGTAAACATGAGAAGGTGTGGCTTTGTTTCTGACAGGTGAATACTCAAAGCAAAGGAGACAGAGAACCTGGCGGTCCACGTGCAAACCAGGGACCTGTCTGGAAAGGTGACCTGTGCTTAGATGATGAGGGACCAAGTGGGATGCCAAAACCACATCACAGAGGCCAACGTTTTTGTGTTATTTTTTTTAAAATATATTTTATTGATTTCTTACAGAGAGGAAGAGAGAGGAATAGAGAGTTAGAAACATCGATGAGAGAGAAACATCGATCAGCTGCCTCCTGCACACCCCCTACTGGGGATGTGCCAGCAACCAAGGTACATGCCCTGGACCGGAATCGAACCTGGGACCCTTCAGTCCATAGGCCGACGCTCTATCCACCGAGCCAAACCGGTTTCGGCAGAGGCCAAGGCTTAAAGAGCCTTTGGAAAAGCTCTCCCATTCAGAAGCTGCCCAGCCAGGGGCCTGGGGAGAGCAGAGAATTCACAAGTTCTGGTGCGCCTGCCCTTCTTCAGCTGCACCCGGAGGCGCCGAGCTCATGGGCGTGGGTGTGTGTGTGATATGGCGCCGTGAGGGCCAAGTCCGCAGCAGCCTTTGCTGGGGGGAAGGGGGGGTGTTCCCTCTGAACACAGGCACCAGCCTCACTCTGCAGCCGGGCTGGGCTTTTCCTAAATAGTTACTCCCGCTGCTCTCGTGCACCTGCTCTGACACTGCTGTGCGCCGGCTGGCCGCTGCATGGCTACGGGGTGACAGGTAACAACAGGCCACTGTGAAGACCCTCCAGCTTGTCACTGATCTCTCCTTTCAAAATACAGAGGCTATCCATTCAACTTAGTGTTAATAATGTGCCATGAAGGGCAATAGTAAATCCCAATTTGTTTTCATATTTAAAGTTATATTAATAAAATTATAAGCAAAGCAAATGAAACGGAAGATCATTCCAATATGTGAATCTGTAACACTTCTTAGACTTTAAGTGAATTTTTCTAACCCAGTAAGAAGGCAAAAATACTGAGCAAAGTGCAGGAAATCTAAAATAGCAGAAAGTAGTAAACGGTAATAGCGTAAAATGTGTGTTTCTGCTACAGCTGAAAATTACTAATGGTTCAAGGCAAAAAAATAATTTTATAGTGATATTGTTAATTCTCTGCTTTTTTCCGGTATTCTAATTTTATCATTCAGATTCTCTAAATTGCTCCTTAGGCTGGCAGTAGAATGAAGAGAGCTGGCCAGCTTCAAAGACTGAACTTTTGAATATTTAATGAATGATATTTTTAATATTTCATCACACTCAATTGGCATTATAAAATATGCATGGAGACAAGTGACTGATGTTCCTGTCATCATCCGAAAGGAGCCGCAGAACGCGGGAGACGAGCAGCCAGAGGCGAGGCACAGGTCACCGTGCTCAAAGCCGCCTCCTGGTTCCTGGCTGCACATTCTGCATCAGAAAAAGCCAGTGACATTTGGAATGGCATAATTCTAATTAAAATCCGGGGACAGTGAGGCTGGCGACCAGACCCTCTGTAAATGGAGGCTGATTCTGGGGCCTGTACCTATAGCTCTAAGACCTGCCTCGCTTCTGTGGTTATAAACGGTCACTGATTTAAAAACCGAAGTGAAAAGAATGCTTACCACAGTCAGCTACAGGGTTAACTTTAAATCTAAAAACTTACACTTTCCCAGGATATCCCGACCCTGTGGGCAAAGGAGAGGCTGGCGCCCTGTCCAGGTCACCAAGTCACCGATCCCGGCAGGAGCTGGAGAGCCTGGTGTGGCCGCCCTGACCTCAGTCCACACCGGAGTGCCCAGCCGACAAACGCGCTGGTGAAGAGAAACCCACTCTTTCCGAAAACAAACGGGATACGTGCCACTTCTCATTCCAGAGCATCTACTCCTATTGCCCCAATAACGACATAATAAATAACGACAAATATGTTTTTAAAACATTTTAATTAACGTCAGAGAGGAATGGAGAGGAAGAGAGATAGAAACATCAGTGACGAGAGAGAATCAATGACCGGCTGGCTGCCTCCTACACGCCCCATAATGTGCCCTGACCAGGAAATCAAACTGTTACCTCCCGGTTTACAGGTCTCAACCACAGAGCCACACCGGTCAGGGGACAACTATATGTTTTAAGAGACTGGAGGCAACTCACCAGTAAATTTTAGCTAATGTTACATGTTTTGTTTGCAGATTCAACATGTAACCTTGATCCATCAATTAGGAGACACGGCCACTAGGTGGCGGCAGGCGCCTTTGAGTGCGTGCTGCACCTGCCAGGCAGTGATTTAAAAATCTAGCTCAGGACTCAGTAAGGAGGGAAATGCAATGTGTTGGCAGACCCCTTGTTAAAGGCAGTATGCATAGAAAAGAGTCTCAAGTGATATCAACATAAAATCCCCAACTGATTATTTTCCCTCAGAAAACACTTAAAATTCATAAATTATTCAAATGGTCCCAAAATAAAAATGTAAAAAGGCATCCATTCTGATGGACTCTCTAAGCACTGTCCCAGCCATAAATTCATATTCAGATCAGACCAGCTCTGATCCTTGGAAACCAGCCTGACATCCCAGGTCCTCCCGGCTGCACATCTGTCCCAGGACCGCCTGCAGGCAGGAGCGCACCGCGAGGACTGGGCTGGGGATGCAGGCGCAACGTGCCGGGCAGCACAGATGTGTCAGCGAACACCCACATCCCGAACGGATGCAGCCAGCATCACCGGGTCGAGGGTGTGGGGAAAACTGGGTGGTAACTCAGTGGTGGGGACTCGGACGGTCAGCGGAGCCCGGAAGACCAGCAGCCTCCATCGCACACGTGGACGTGGCACTGCCAGGGGAAGCGGGAGCACTCTGGAGGGCTGTCTGGTGGGAGATGACCGTCTACACAGACAAAATACAGCTCACTTCTGCTCCTAACTCGTGGGCTAGAGCTGGTCCATGGTCCAGGGTGGGCAAGTGCAATTCTAGCGTGTGTCTGGAGGAGAGAGCTGGAAATATGAGACCAGCTCTGGGGACCCCCGGAAGCACATGGAGACCTCCCAAGGACATTCTTAAAAGGAGATTCTCTCTCATCGATGTTTCTAACTCTCTATCCCTCTCTCTTCCTCTCTATAAAAAATCAATAAAATATATTTTTAAAAAACATTTCAGTAATAATAAAGCATTAACTTATAAAGAGAGAGAGAGAGAGAGAGAGAGAGAGAGAGAGAGAGAGAGAAAGAGAGAGAGAGAGAGAGAGAGAGAGAGAGAGAGAGAGAGAGAGAGAGAGAGAGAGATAGGGACAGAGAAAAACATTGATATGAGAGAAACACATCGACTGATTGCCTTCTGCATGTGCCCTGACTGGCCCAGGCCGGGGAGGAGCCTGCAACTGAGGTACGTGCCTGGCTGGAATCAAACCTGGGGCCCTTTGGTCCTCAGGCCGATACTCTATCCACTGAGCCACACGGCTGGGGCTTGAGGGTTTTTTTTTTTTTAAACAGAATAAAAAATACAAATAAGGTTCAAAGGTAGAAAAGGCTCTGGCTCATTCTGGGACCAGAAAGACTGGGATAATGATGTATAAGGAGGCACAGCTGGAGAGGGCAGCAGGGCGAGCACCCTTCTCTGCTCTGCCAGCGAGCTCGCTCTATTCCGTTAGCAGCGGTTAAAGGGTTTAAACAGTGCGGTCTGGTAAGAAAGACAGGAACATGGTTAATAAATGGGCGGTGTCTGACTTTCTAACGAGGGGCGAAGACTTTAACCACCTGTGCCTATTTCTACATCGTAAGTCGGAACAGGACCTCCTTCCACACCTTGCCGGAGGATTATAGATAACTAGAGGCCGGTGCACGAAATTCGTGCAAGGATGGGGGGTCCCCTCAGCCCAGCCTGCACCCTCTCCAATCCCAGACCCTTTGGGGGATGTCGTACTGCTGGTTTAGGCTTGATCCTTAAACCTGCAGTCAGACATCCCTCTCACAATCCTGGACTGCTGGCTCCTAATCACTCACCTGCCTGCCTGCCTGGTTGCCCCTGATTGCCCCCTGCCCTACCGGCCTGATCAACTCTCAATGCCTCTGCATGCCAGCCTGATTGCCCCTAACTGTTCCCCCTGCCAGCCTGGTTGCTCCTAACTGCCCCTTCCCTGCCAGCCTGGTTGCTCCTAACTGCCCCTCCTGCCAGCCTGGTCACCCCACGCAGCCTGCTTGTTCAGTCATTTAGTCGTCCCTCACTAACCCCCCTGCCAGCATGGTCATAAGCAGCCTTCTTGTGAGGGCATGAGGGTCAATTTGCATATCACCTCTTTATTACATAGGATGTGAGTAAAGGGCCCACTCTATGCCTGACACATGGATTCTCAACAAATATGTGTTGATCAGTTCATCTAAAGAGCAGCTTATGTTTTAGGAAAAACTACAAAGGCAGAAGGACCAGAGCTAAAGAGACTCCAGAGGCGTTCCCATGACAATCTCCCCATCATCATCTTCCGAAATACAACCTACAGCTAACAAAAGCCCTACAGGCTCAGGCCCTGGAGAGGCCTAACTTTATCTCTTACGCAGCAGAAGAAAGAAGCAGCATATACAGTGATTCTGTTAAGTATAAAGCAAAAAACAAGCAAACAAAACCACCTGGCTTTTCTTTCTTTTTTTAACAATAAAGGAAACTTTCAGTCAGCCACAGTTGGTAAGTGGGTATTAGCATAATGTCCCCAAGGTCCATGCGTGTTACAGCGTGTGTCACCTTATAAGGCTGAATGATATCCCGCTGTATGTATAGACCACATACATCTTGTCTCTCCGTTCATCTGTCAAGGGCACTTGGGTTGCCACGTATCTTCTGGCTGCTGGGAATAATGCCATGGACACAGAATACAAACATCTGTTTGCCTCTGCTTCATTCTTTGAGTATGCACCCAGAAGTGGAACTGCTGGGCCATCCCATAATTCTGTTTTAATTCTTTGAGGAACTGACAATACTGTTTCCCACAGCGCCTGCACCATTTTCACATCCCATCCTCGGAGCACCAGGCTCCCAATTTCTCCATAGCCTCACCAACACGTGTCATTTTCTGGGTGGGTGTGACCACACAAGTTTTATATCAGGCAATTTTATCTTTTTATATTATGTAAGCTAACAAGTAGAAAAAACAGAATAATAAACCCCATGAACCCAGGACTCAGCTATTACAATTATCACTATAGGACCCATCGTGTTTGATTTACCCTTCCACCACCAGTTTCCATTATTTTTAAACAAATCCCCGATATCAGATAACTTCACCCCTCAATTCTTCAACAAACAACGCTGAAAGATAAGGACTCCTAAAACTAATAATAATGGTATTATCACCTAACACACTCTCAAATATCCAATCAGGATTCATACTTACCCGATTATTTTGATATGTCAAATAATTTAACTCAATACATCTGTGTGCATGTGATAATTCATCCTGAATTCTATTGCTGGGGGGGGGAGGGCGGAAAGCCAACTTTAAACCATTCATCACCCTTAAAGAATAATGTTTTAGTGGTTTCTACAACTTCTCGTGTTTTCCCACAGGGTATGGTGTTTGTTTGTTTTTAAAAAAATAGATGTTCTTTATCAAGTTGAGAGAGGTCCCCTCTCTTCCTAACTTGCTGACTTCTTATCATAAATGGGTGTTAGATTTTGTCAAATGCTATTATGTGACTCTTTTTAAAAAATTTTAAAGGTGATTTTAGAGAGGAAGCTGCTGAAATCCAGCATCCAAACCTGAGACCACAGCCGGAGTCTGTGAGTGCAGGGCGGGCAGGGCCTCCTGCAGCCAAGCACCCCAGTCCCGGGCTCTCCTGGGAACCGAAGAAGCCACGCCCTTCTCTGCAGGAAACATGTGAAGACAGCACCAGCAGGAGGCGTGGGGGCTTCAGATTTTCACCGGCGGGAACCATGCAGGTGGAAATCACCATTCAAACAGGGACATCTATCCGCGGACCTCAGGACTCTGGCTTCTCCATCCAGCTCCTCACTGGGACCGGGAGCCAAGTGACAAAACCAGGCTTCCTTCATGGTGTGGTGCTCACATTTTACCATATTTCATGGTGTGGTGCTCACATTTTACCATATTTCATGGTGTGGTGCTCACATTTTACCGTATTTCATGGTGTTCGGCAGCAAAGCTTAATAGTTCCCGGAGGAGACTCCCCGCTGGCTGCCCGGGAAACAGCCCAGGGAGGAGAATGAAGGTGCCACATTGTGGCTGCATGTTTAGGGGATGGAAAGGCCGGGCACCCAGAAAGGTTCAGCAAGTACCTTCAGGCTCTGCATCTGCACCAAATCAAAACCGCCTGCTCCACCTCCCGGTCCCCACAGTCCTGCGGAGACTGGCAGCTCCTCTGAGAAACGAACTGGAGCTGGGCGCTAAAGAAGGAAAAGGCCCTGCCCTAGCCAGTTCGGCTCAGTGGATGGAGCCTCGACCTTTGGACCAAAGGATCCCGGGTTCCATTCCGAAGGTCAGGGGCGCACGCCTTGGTTTCTCTCACATTAATGTTTCTCTCTGTCTCTCCCTCTCTCCCTAAAAATCAATGGAAACATATCCTCGGATGAGGATTAACAACAACAAAAAAGAGTGATAATCACTAAGATACCCACACTTGCATTTTGCAAAGAACTTCAATGATTTAACATAAAAGCAGGAAATAAGATAAGAAACCCCAGCGCCCTGCAAGCTGGGCAGAGTCCTCCAAGGCCTCCGTCGTCATGGGTGCATGCAGACTGTTCGGAGCACCTGTGTGGCTGGCAGGCGCCTGGTTATCAATTAACTCCTACAACGCCGGTCCACCAGGAATACCGTTATGCCAAAAAAACACACGCACGGTTTCCTGAAACCTCCCTCTGCGCAGCGTTATCAGAAAACACAGGCCAGGCCTGCCCTTCTCTTTCTCCTTTATCGCCGTCGCTGTCGGGCTGGAGCAGGACGGGGCGCTGTCCTGGCTGTAAGCAATGGTGCGGGGCGGTTTCGAGGCCTGACCTTCACCACAATGGCAGCGTTATCGGCCCAGCAGGAAAGGCACGGGCACCCAGGCCGGCGGCGCTCACTGTCAGTGCCAACCTCTGCACAGCCTCACCCGGACCGCCCCACAGGCCCGCGGGGCCGTCAGACAGGACTCGGGCGCCGCTCTGCTCGTTTCCGTCTCTTTGCCAGCTGCATCCTTACCACACGCACCAGCGACAGCAGACAGCGGCCCTCAGAGCCCTCCGCCGCCGGCTCAGTAGTGAGACCGGGCGGAGAGGAGCGCTCACTGCTCGGCGCTGAGCCTCGGGAAGAGCAGAACCGGGTGATGACAGGAGCCCACGTCCAGGCCGTGGGGCCCGCAGGAAGGAGAAAAGGACCCGCTTCCCTCAGTTACTCTGGGTGCTGACCCGGGGCCTGGGAAAAGGTTAGACAGAACTGCCCCCCAGCAGGTGCTGGTCTCCAGGAATGGGCACCGCACAGCACTGGTCTGACAGGGAGGAAGATAGATGTTTTATTTTACTTTTAAAAATTTATCTTTCTTGATTTCAGAGGGGAAGGGAGACAGAGAGAGAGAGACAGAAACATCAATAAAGAGAGAGAATCACTGACCAGCTGCCTCCTGCACACTCCCAGTGGGGATCAAGCCCCTACAACCCTTGATTGGAATTGAACCTGGGACCCTTCGGTCCACAGGCCAACGCTCTATCCACTGAGCCAAACCAGCTAGAGCCGAAGATGGACGTTTTAAACTCCCCGCAATGAGTTTGACACTGACCATGGACAAAAGTCTACGCTGGTTTTTGGAGCCTCAAAGAAGGAAAAGAAATCAAGCTCTGCCCTCAGGTGGATTTTTTCACAAGAAAGAGGCATCCACGCATTCTCTTCAGAGGGAGCGTCCGGGGAAGATGGGTGACGTCAGCCGCCATCAGGAGGTGCCCAGCTCCTCGGTGGGAACCTGACCACCCGCTGGTGAAGCCAGGACAGCGCTGAACGCGGGCAAGGCATTCAGACAGGCTGCTTCTCAGCTCCCGTGACCAGAACAAGACTGGGACATGGAAACGGGGGACGATACAGACAGGCAACTTAAAAAGGGGTAATGACCACCCCAAAGCTCACGGAATGTTGAACCCAGAAACCAAACAGTCTCCTGACTCTCCAGACTCGGAGGCTCTCTTTATCCTTCACCTTGAGTCTGAGGATGAGACGGATGGATGGATGTGGAATGAAGCATCGTTAGGAGGTGAGAGGCCTGGCTCCCCACCAACGGACAGGAGGACCTGGGGGTTCACGTTAAATAACGTCGGTGTGATGCGATGGCCAAGAAGCTGAGACCAGCGGTGCTAGCGCCACGCCACCCCAACTCGGCTCCTTGTGTGGAACCCTGCCTGTCAAACCCTCTGCCCATCTGCAAGGTGGTACCTAACCAGGGGGCACACAGGAGAGGGAAACCAGCAGGCTGGCAGGCTTTGGAATTGGAGGCCAAAGACCCAGAATGGCCAGCTCGATGCTGAAAGACAAGAACAAAACTTACATAAAACCACAGCAATCAAGGTAGGAAGGCATGGGTGAAGGCACTGACGGACAGATCAGTGGACCAGCACAGAGAGCCCGGAAATAGACCCACATAAATACATCAACTGTCTGTGCAACGGAGCCAGGGCAGCACAATAGAACAGTCTTTTCAGCAAATGGTGCTGATCAGCTGGACAGCCAGGTGGGGGAAATGCAGCTAGACACAGGCCTACACCCTTCACAAAAATCAACTCCCAGTGGACATCGGCCCGAGAGTAAACCATAAAACTCCTGGAGGGGTAACAGGATAAAACCTAGGTGACCCTGGCATGGTAATGACCTTCTAGACACAACACCAAAGGCACAATCCATGAAAGAAATCAATGGACTTGGTTAAAGCTTAAAACTTCTGCTCTACAAAAGGCAGTATCATGAGAATGAGAAGACAGCCATAAACTGGCAGAGAGTAGATGCAAAACACACATCTCATAAAGGACTATCATCCAAAATATACAAAGAACTCAATAATAAGAAAACCAACACAATTAAAAAAATACAGACCCTTCTCAAAGAAGATATACAGATGGAAAGATGTTCAACAGCATAAGGCATCAGGGAAATGCAAATTAAAGCCATAATAATACCATTCCACCCTAATGAGAATGGCCAAAATCCAAAACGCTGACAACACCAGATGCTGGGGAGGATGTGGGCAGTGAGGACTCTCTCTCCTGCTGGTACAAATGCAAAACGGTGCGGCCACTTTAAAGACAGGGTAGCAGTTTCTGACAGAACTAAACGGACGAAAGGTTAGTTAAAGGAAACAATAAAGAAAGAAACAGACGCTGATCATATGCCCAGCAAGCATGTTCCTTGGCACTTACCCGAATGTCCACACAACAACCTGCACATGGGTGTTTGGAGCAGCTTTACCATATTGCCAAAGCCTGGGAGAAACCACGATGCCCTCCAGGGGGTGAACAGATAAAACTGTGGTCCATCCAAACCACGGAGGATTAGTCAGTGCTAAAAAGCAATGTGCTACCGAGCCATGAAAGGACAGGGGGAAACTTCATACACGTGACTGAGTGAAGGAAGCCAATCTGAAGAGCCACCTACCTTGTGACTCCAACTCCGTGACATCCTGGCAAGATAAGCTATGGAGACAGTAAAGGACAGTGGCGGCCAGGGGCTCCGGGGGGGAGGACTGACCAGAGAGCCCAGGGTTGTTAGGGCAGTGAACCTGCTCTGAGTGGTACTACAATGGTGCACACATGTCAGTTGTGCAGTTGTACAAAAGGTACAACATGAAGAGTGGGCCCCGTGTGAGCTATGGACTTGGGGTGATGACGCTGAAAGGTAGGGCCTCGGTGGTGATGAGCGTACCGCCATGGCGCAGGGTGTCAGCAGTGGGGGAGGCTGTGCACATGGGGCCGGACAGATGGAATCTCTGTACTTTCTACTCAGTTTTGCTAGGAACCCAGAACTGTTAAAAGCTCTGTTCATTTGCCCTGGCCAGCGTGGCTCAGTTGGTTGGGGAACAGGCCATGAACCAAAGTTTGACAGTTTGGTTCCCAATCAAGGTCATATGTCCGGGTTGCAGGCTGGATTCCTGGTAGGGGGCCGGGAAATAGACCCACATAAATACAGTCAACTGCTCTGTGACAAAGGAGCAAAGGAGCACAACAGAACAGTCTTTTCAACAAATGGTGCTGCCGAAGCCAGTTTGGTTCAGTGGATAGAGTATCAGCTTGCGAACTGAAAGGTCCCAAGTTCGATTCTGGTCAAGGTCATGTACCTTGCACATCCCCAGTAGGAGGTGTGCAAGAGGCAGCTGATTGATGTTCCTTTCTCATCTATGTTTCTGACTCTCTATCCCTCTCCTTTCCTCTCTGTAAAAAATCAATAAAATATATTTAAACAAACAAAACAAAAATGGTGCTGGACAGCTGGACAGCCGTGTGGGAAAAATGCAGCTAGACACAGGCCTAGGCAGCCAACTGGTGTTATGCTTTCAATTGATGTTTCTCTCTCTAAATATCAATCAATTATTCTTTAAAAAACAACAAACTTACGTTCATTTTATGTAAGGTGGATTTTATCTCCATTTAAAAAAGGGGTAGTTACATAGGATTGAGATCATAAAACATCAAACACAGTTTACTGTAGTGTTCTAAACACTTCCAAAATCAGTTTATTCTCCTAACAGAGAGGTACTAATGGCCTGCTTTTATGAAGAAGGACGAAGAAACTGAGGCACGGAGAGAGCAAGCAGCCTGCCTAGCAGCAGAGCCAGGCTCTGAACCCAATGCTTAGCTCCGGAGTCTATGCTCTTACCCGTGCACTGCACTCCCGTGCTGAGCCTGTATCTGGGGGACACTGAGGCAGGCGCTCTGACAATGAATGCTGCCCTCCGAGAGGTAAGGGGTCCCCTGATTGGACGGGTTCATGTGTCATTGCATTAGAATGACACATGCTCACTGTAAACAGAAAACACAGCAAACCCGCACCAGAGTCCCAAAGCTCTCTGACCCGAAGCTGAGGTGTGAGCAGTGAGCAAACTTCGAGCCGCTCCCATAGGAAGTGCTCCAAGAGTGAAAAGAATCTAACTTTGTTATTACAAGGTACGCTTTCTCCGGGACATTTTAAACTCCTGATATTTTATCATCTTTCCTGACTCACCCAAGGTGAAGGCTTTGAGTACTCTTCAGAGAAAGACACAGGGTGAAGGATACTCAGTTGGTCTCTACTACATATTCCTACTTTTCCTATTCTGAACTACATCGATATCACAATAAGGACAATAAAAACTCCAATTGCTTTCCTCTTTGGTAAACAGGCTTACTAAGCTAATCTATAATAATAAAAGCGTAATATGCTAATTAGACCAGACAGCCAGCCGGACGACCTTCCGAAGGAAGCTGTGGCTGAGAGCGCCGAGCCCCTTCCATGAATTTTGTGCATCAGGCCGCTAGTTGATATATAAAATCCCTTCTAAAATGCTAGCCACTTAACTCAAAAGCTGTTTTTTTTAAGACAGATTAGCAGATTTTTAAAGTTTAGACTCCAATCAAAACCGGTTTGGCTCAGTGGATAGGGCATCGGCCTGCCAACTAAAAGGTCCCAGGTTCAATTCCGGTCAAGGGCATGTACCTTGGTTGCGGGCACATCCCCAGTAGGAGGTGTGCAAGAGGCCGCTGGTTGATGATTCTCTCTCATCGATGTTTCTAACTCTCTATCCCTCTCTCTTCCTCTCTGTAAAAAAAACAATAAAAATATATTTTAAAAAAATAAAATAAAAAACAAAGTTTAGACTCCACATTCTAATGCAATGACACATAAGTAGCCAGAGATGGTAAAAAGGGGGAAGACAGATTTTTCATGCACAGGAAGAACTGGGTCATAAAAACAGAGAAAGGGGAAGCCGTTGTGGGATGTAGTCTAGCCAAGAACTAGGCCGTGGTCAACAAGGGACAAACAAACAAACAGCCATTCCCACCCAGGCTAACAGGACAGTGCAAGCCCGTGACTTACCCCAGAAAACGCCCAACCATTTCTCAGGAAATCAAAGCAAACGGCAGTACAGTCACTCTCACTGCAGGAGTCATACACGTGCTTTTACAGTGAAACCAGCCATGCAAGGTCTCAAAAGGGCCATCGTGTGAGGGGGAGAAAAGAAAACAGGTGGTAATCTCTCAAGAAATATATACATGCTTTCCCCCTACATCTCCCGCTACCGCAAATGTATGGGAAATGCATACACCCACAGAATAACCTGATTTTAACGTCTACTTACGCTTTTCCATCTATTCCTGTCTTCTCCCCACTAAGAATGTGTCCTTTAATAAAATTAAAAATAAACCGGAAGTAATACACACCGAGGGCACTGCTGACCGCGCTGGGCAGCAGGGTGTGCTGAACACTAGAAGCAAACCCAGGCCACACCTCTCCCCTTCTCCCGCTCTGACAGCTGTCAGTCTGCTCCACGCATCCAAGCCTCTGTTTCCATTTGTCTGTCAGTCTATTCTGCTCATTAGATTCCACATCCAAGTGAGGTCACATGGTACTTTTCTCTCTGACTGGCTTATTTCACTTCGCGTGATAATCTCCAGAGCCATCCACGCTGTTCCGCGCCCGTCTTCTCGCTTAAGAAAGCAAGTGACAGTGTAAATGACAGACGTGGTTATAGGAAGAAGTTCAATTAATGCTAATTTTTTTTTTTCTTTCAAGTAAATCATTTTCCAGCTTTTCTTTGCTACTTAGCTATCACTTAGAAGCAAAGCACTGGGTGGTATAACCCCAACTGCATTCTGACATCAACCACTGCCAACAGTTATCAGATGTGGTCCGAGACTCTTCGGGGTCCCCAAGACCCTTTCGGGGGCTCACAAGGCCCTTCCTTTTCCAGCTACGTATCTGTGTGAGGCCAAATATTTTTCATCTGCTTCAACCAAACTACAGATAGCAACAGGTAGAATGCAGAATCCCGCTCTCTCCTAAACTCGCATTAAAGAGAACGGCAGAAATGTAAAGCAATGCCAGTCTTCTTATTAAATTGGTTTTTGTTTTGGAAAATGTATTTTTCATTAAACATATGTTGTTACCATCTAATGCGTTTATTACTGCCATTTTAAATAATTAATAAATATTTTAATAGGGTCTCAGTATAATTTCTAATCCAGCCCACATAAACACAAGCTCTTCGGGGTCCTGATACCAAACACTCTGGTATCCTACCGATCCTCCCGCGTCCCTCTAGTGGATTATCATACCCGCCCACCGGGGACAACTGTTTAATGAGTGACACTGAGAACATCGTAAAACACCCTGCATAAAACAAATTCATTGTTTAAAACTCTATGTAGATAAATTTTTACAAGGGAAAATATCTAGAGACACACAAGTGTTAGGACTATCTCAGAGAAGCAGTAATTTAGGTCATCTTAACTTTTCTTTTTTGCTCTTAATTGTACTTTTTTTTAATTTTAGGGGAGAGCGCGAACGCAGCCCCCACCAGCACAGTACACAGGCGAGTTTGCCACATTCGGGGAAACCGAGGGGGCAGCACATCCGGAGCGAATGGATAAGCCTCGCCCTGGGAAAACCGCCTTCTCGATGCTGGTATCTCCCCGGCCAGGGAAGTATATGTACTTTTATTTCTTACAGTAAGGGGGGTGGGGGGGAGAGACGGCTGGAGCAGCATTTCCCAAAGTGTGTCCCCTGGAACACTGGTGCCCAAGATGTCTCAGGAAGAGTCCATGATCAAGGTAGCTGCATAGATGTTGACCACACACCCCCCTCAGCAATTCTTCACACACATACACACACACATGCACACACACAGGCACCAACGGTCGGGCAAGTCCTGCAGTGATGAAACCTGTTTAACACATTTCTCAAACTCCGGTGGCCAACAGACCCCTCTCACCAGGTGACACATTGGGGAACCACTGCCTTAGAGATCAGCCTGTCACCCTGATCCAACAACTCGGAGCGGAGCCTGCAGCAGGCTGCTCCTCTCTGGTGCGTGTTAGTCACCCTGTCACCTTTACTGAGCATGGTGCTTCTAGTGAACAGCACAGAGACCTACCGAGGCTCTCAGGTAAAAGCGGAGCTGTAAAATACAGTTCTTACATCTGCTTTAGCGAAACACCTCAACAAAGGAGCAAATCTGATATAGATTTAGGAGCTTCAACAATTCAATGAACAGTTTTAAACAGCAGTTCTTAAGTGAAATTTTCTTGGATGAAAACATTAAGTACATTTGCCCAGGAGCCATTCCTTGGAAGACATGAGTAAGCGTCCTCTGAGAGGGAGGGCCGCACAGGGACAGGCCGGCACGGCGGCCACGCGGCCTGCAGGGCCCGAGTTTGGCCCAGGCCCCCCACCTCCATCCCGCACTCCGAGCTCCTGGCACCAGGATCCCGTTGGCCCAGGTCTCCTCCCTCCTGCCACCTCTTTCCTGCTCAGGGTCACTGAGCAGCCACTCCCCTCCTCCTCCTTCCTGGGTCCGGGGTTCAATTCCGGTCAAGGGTATGTACCTTGGTTGCGGGCATATCCCCAGTAGAAGGTGTGCAAGAGGCAGCTGATCGATGACTCTCTCATCGATGTTTCTGGCTCTCTCTCTCTCTCCCTTCCTCTCTGTACAAAATCAATAAAATATATTAAAAAAAAAAAAAAAAAAAAAAAAAAAGACTCCGTCCTTCCTGAACTCTCTCTCTCTTTTTTAATTGTTTAAAGTATTACATATGTCTTCTTTTTCCCCGATTGACAACCCCCCCCACCCAACTCTCTCTTACTGCCTCCTATTCAAGGTGCGCGCCAGGGAGTGCCTGGCCATGGCTGATGCCCCCAAATCTTTTAAAACCACTCTTCTACTTCAAAGCCTACTTACCACAACATGTTTTAAATTATTATTATTGATTTCAGAGAGGAAGGGAGATAGAGAGAGGAAGAGGGGGAGGAGGGGAGGATAGAAACATCAATGATGAGAGAGAATCATTGATCAGCTGCCTCCTGCAAGCTCCACACTGGGGATCAAGCCCACAATCCAGGCATGTGCCCTGACCAGGAACTGAACCATGACCTTCTGTTCATAGGTCAATGCTCAACCACTGAGCCATGCTGGCCAGGCTTACCACATTTTAAGAAGCACTTCATTGGCATTTTATATACTTACTAGAGGCCCATGCATGAAATTCGTGCATGGGTAGGGTCCCTAGACCAGGCTGGCAATCAGGGCCGATCTATGAGGCGACCAGTGGGGTGATTGGGGCCCCTGCTGGCATCTGCCTTGGCTGGCCTGGCACTGCCTGCTCACCAGCCCCGCCCCCACCACTGCCGCCAGTCACCTCCCTCTGCGGGGCAACTGGCAGGTCAATCCAGGGGCCCCTGCTTGCACCTGCTTTGGCTGGCCTGGGGCCTGTGGGGTGGGGGCAGCTCCTGCATTGAGCATCTGCTCCCTGGTGGTCAGTGTGTGTCATAGCGACCGGTTGTTCTGCCAATCTTTCTGCTGTTTGGTCGATTGGCATATTAGGCTTTTATTATATAGGATTAATACTGCGATGGAGTATGCTATGGCTTACTGTCCAATTTTCACTTGTTACGGATTAAACAAGTTTCTGACGATCACTTTTGGAGCTTAAACACTTTGTAACAATGTTTCCAGAGGAACACTATTTGAGTTCCAAGATGAATGCATAATAGATGATATGAATTGTTTTTTCAGGTCATCTGGGAATTAGAAATGGGTCCCAGGAAACAATACATCCAGACGAAGCCAGGGTAAGGCAGTTGACAGACAGTCACTAGACAACAGCAGAGAGCAGAGGGGGCCAAGGAGCCTCAGCTGGGTGAGCTCACCTCCAGGCAGTCAGATCTGAGCGGGGGAATGAAACCATGCCTGAGCTTTTCAGGAGAAAGGATCTCATTGGACCAGAAGGGACTAACTCGTTAGCCACTATGGGGGGTTTCCCAGATGTCGGGGTTCACCACGGCCCACTGCACCAGCTTGCCTTAGTTTACCTGCCTGCCTATACTTGGGTTTCCAGAGAGAAGGAGGTACAGTCAGGCCTGCTCTACTCCAAGACAGGCTTTTGCCCGCAATGCCTTTCTGCTCCCCCACACGACTCAGCTGAGCTTCTAGATAAAACAGGAACTTCAGGAGCCCTTTGCAGCCTCTCCTGTCAGGCCTAACTAACCCAAACCTACCTAATGGCCCACACCGCTCCCTCACTCTCCCTGGCGTCACTCTGGCCATCAGCACTAACAACCACACTCACATATACTCAATAAGAAAAAATTCAACGAAGACACACTTCCTGATGCATTACTTTTTTACAGTAGTTAAAATAGTCTCAAATCTTTCAAGAATAGTAAGAAGGAACAATTCTTTAAGATGGGGTTAAGAAACTTCTCAACTGATGCCGAAACCGGTTTGGCTCAGCGGTAGAGCGTCGGCCTGCGGACTGAAAGGTCCCAGGTTCGATTCTGGTCAAGGGCACGTACCTTGGTTGCGGGCACATCCCCAGTGGGGGTTGTGCAAGAGGTAGCTGGTCGATGTTCCTCTCTCATCGACGTTTCTAACTATCCCTCTCCCTTTCTCTCTGTGTAAAATCAATAAAATATATTTAAAAAGAAAAAAAGAAAAAAGAAACTTCTCAACTGAGTAAGCAAATATGTATTAATCACTGGCATTTATGACCTACCTAAAAGAGTTCATCAAGTATTAATGTTGCAGTTGTTATTAATACAAGTCATCATTAGGGGGAACAGCTATGTTATGAAATTCTCTCACTGGGACTTGTTTCTCCAGTTAGTAAAGGTTTAAAGATGTCAGATTTCATACAGAAAAGCATGTGTGTCGTTTTCTACCCTAGGCCTTAAATATTTAGAAGCTGCTCATTAGTTGCTTCTTTTAATAAGGCTCCATACGCGTAGGAACAGACTTTTTAACGGTTGCCAAGTGAAAATGCGCTATTCAGGAGTCATGGGCAGATATTAATGGATATTTACAAACACAACCAGAAGCCAGACCTGCCCAGGCTGCGGTGGATCCAGGTGCCTGCCAGGAACACAGCATTGATAACTGAGGCGCTCAGACACCCCAGGCTCTGCCCACCTTCCAGTCCGCCCGCGGCTCCTTCCAACCCTGTAGCTCAGCGTGCACGTGGCCTAGGGAGGGATGGAATGAAAGCCAGTGCGTGCATCAGGCTACTGACCAGCTCTTCTGATAGACATTGGAAATGCATGGAAGAAGAGAAAAAGATCAGGGACTATTGAAGAATTTTAATTCTTTCTGTTATCCTCGCTGCTAAGTCTGTAACAGGAAACTGGCACAAATTAGTCCAGGCGTTTTAAAGGTAAACATGACCTGCTGAGGCCACGGCTCTAATCCCGTCAAAAGGGGCAGCTCCTGGTTAGCCTCCAGTGTCTGCTGGGACCTGAGTGTCTGTCCTGTCAGGTGCGGGGACAGGAAGAGTGCAGCCTCCACCCTGAGGCCGCTGGAGAATAAGTCTCCCAAAGGGGCAGGGCCCGCGGGAGGTGAGCCCAGGGCTGTGCTCCAGCTGGCTTATGGGAAAGGGTGCCCAGCCGAACCGGTGTGGCTCAGTGGATGGAGCGTCGGCCTACAGACTGAAAGGTCCCAGGTTCGATTCTGGTCAAGGGCATGTATTATACGTTGGTTATGGGCACATCCCCGATGGGGGGTGTACAGGAGGCAGTTGGTCGATGTATCTCTCTCATCGATGTTTCTAATTCTCTATCCCTCTCTCTTCCTCTCTGTGAAAAATCAATAAAATATATTATAAGAAAGAAAGAAAGAAAGAAAGAAAGAAAGAAAGAAAGAAAGAAAGAAAGAAAGAAAGAAAGAAAGGGTGCCCAGAGGACCGAGGGCACTGGCTGAAACCTCGGCCCGTCCTGACTGTGAATACTGTGCACACTCAGCCAGGGACGGCCCGTGCTTCGCATGCTGTTGCCATTTTGAAATTCTTAATTTTTGAACAAAGGGATTTCTGCACTTTTCCCCATGTATTATGCAGCTGGTGCTATGAGCATTCATCATCAGCTACATCTAAAATATGCAAAATTAAATGTGCCTGGATTCTGCATTTCAGATAGAATAAATTATGTTCTTTAAAGGCCATTTATACAAATCATTCTTAAATTTTACACACTTCCATTTAGGTTTATGACATTCAATTTTTTTCTTGGCGATCCTTAAAATGAGAGTACTATGCTATATAACCAAAAATTATGTAGTATTAACAAGAGCCCAGAATAAAAGTCTTTGTTAGGCTTTAAATAGGTATTAAACAAAGATGACACTCATTTTTACAGTTTTAAAAATTCACTTTGATTCTAAAGACATATTTCTAAGTGTTTGATATGTGAAGACTGGGTAACAAACAATAAATTAAAGAATAAAACCAAAGCAGCAGCCCTGGCTGGCTGGCTCCATTGGTGGGAGCATTGGGTGGGGGCGTGGACTCCGGACCACAAATATGCTCGGCTTTCTTTTCTTTTTAATATATTTTATTGATATTTTTACAGAGAGGAAGAGCGAGGGACAGAGAGTTAGAAACATCGATGAGAGAGAATCATCGATCAACTGCCTCTCACACCCCCCCTACTGGGGATGTATCCGCAACCAAGGTACATGCCCTTGACCGGAATCGAACCTGGGACCTTTTAGTCTGCAGGCCGAAGCTCTATCCACTGAGCCAAACCGGTTTCAGCTATGCTCAGCTTTCTTAAAGTGACAGGTGGCCACAACGAAAAGCTGCAGGACTGGATGTGGCCAAAGATTGAAGGACTGGTAAGATTTAGTCCTAAGGAAAGCTGACTAAAGGCTCAAACAATGTTTTTTTTAAAAAAAAGGATGCTTTGTGTGCGAGCAAGTGCCCAAGCTGAGATCACTGTCAGGAACACGGAAGCAGGCTGTGTGACAGGGAAGGCTGCTTGCGTGTGGAGGACAGAGCTTGCAAAGCTCCTTTCAACTCAGAGTCCAAGGGGAGGAATGACATGGAAGATGACAGCAAAGGAAGAAGCTGGTTGCACGAAATGCCAGTTTGTCCCTAGACCAGGAAAAAAATAGTGACTTAACCCTCTAATAAGAAAACTCCCGCCCTGGCTAGTGTGGCTGGGTTGGCTGAGCATGATCCGGTGCACCAAAGGTCGCAGGTTCAATTCCTGGTCAGGGTACGTAAGGTAGGCAACTGATCGATGTTTATCTCTCCCTCTCCTCTCCTCTCTCTCAGAGAAAAAAATAATCAACAGAAAACGCTGACAACTGTGAAACATGTATCTGGTTAGAAAGACTGTCCTGGAGTAATTATGAGATCAAAAGTGAATGTGGGACGGTGCAGCCATTGTGAAAAAGTCTGGCAGTTCCTCAAAATGGTAAGCACAGAATTATGATAAGACCCAGCCATTCCCCTCCGAGGCATATATGAGAGAGCTGAAAACATGTCCACACAAGAACCTGTACACGAATGTGCACGGCAGCGGGGTTCACAGGAGCCACAGAGGGGGAAGCAGCTCAAACGTCCATCAGCTGATGATGGAAAAACGAATGTTGGATATCCATCAGACAGAACCTTGCCTTAGTCTGTTTGAGCGGCTGTAACAAAGTAACCGGCTAGATGGCCTATGAACAACAGAACTTTATTTCTCACATCCTGGAGGCTGGACCCAGACCAAGGTGCAGGAAGCGTGGTGTCTGTGAGAGCGCTCTCTCTGGTTCCGGGGACAGCCATCTTCTCGCTGTGTCTTCACTCGGCGGGAAGGGCGAGGGGTCTTTGGAAGGGCACTGATCGCGTTCGTGGGGATTCCACCCTCGTGACCTAACCATCTCCCCAAAGCCCCATCCAAATACTGTGACTTGGAGGAGGATTAGGTCTCAACATAGAGATTTTGGAGGGACACAAACCTATACAAATGTTATTCTAAACCTAAAAAGAAAGGAAGTTCTGGCTCAGGCTATAACATGGGTGAATCTTGACAACGTCATGCCAAGTGAAAGCAGCCAGTCACAAGAGGCTTTGAACTGTCTGATTCTAGTGTTAGGACATGTCCGGACTGGGCAAATCCAGATTAGCGGTTGCCAGGAGATGGGGAGGGGAATTCAGAGGGACAGTTAAGGGCTAGGGGCTTCTTTTTGGGGTGATGAAAACACTCTGGAATTAGATAGTGGTGATGGTTGCACACTGAATTGTGCATTTTTAAAAGGATGAATTTTATGGTATGTGTATTATATTTCAATAATGTTTAAAATTTTATTTTAAAGAGTAGATATAGGAAAAGAAAAACATATTTTGTCCTAAACAATGTGTTTAAGAAATTATAGATGAAGGTAGATTTGAAAGTAGCAGACTCTAGAAGTTCTTGTCACAAGAGAATAAAACTGGCCCAAAACAGACGGCGGTAAGATAATAGCCATGCCTGAGCAAAGGTTAAAACAACACGATTCCTCCTTTTCTATGCTGAGCCACCTATTTCTCACTGGGATTCTGGGATGGAAGGAAAGGCAGCTGTTGGATGTGTTTTATAGGTTTTTAAGATGTACTAAATTCAGTTACTTTGAAATTACTGAATCTTCACCTAGGAATTTTTATTATTTTGTTAATCCTAACCTGGGGTCATTTTTTCCATTTTCCCTCTTCCCCCTTTCCTTTCTGGATAAAAGAAAGGAAGGAATGGAGAGGGAGACAGAAACATCTATGTGAGAGAGACATACTGACTGGTTGCCTCCTGCACCAGGCCAGGTCAGCGGGGGATCGAATTTGCAACCCTTCAGTGCTGAAGCCAATGCTCTAAGGTCACCCTTAGAGCATTGGCTCTTCGCCCAAAACTTTAAAAATAAAAAAGCCTTAGTAACAGACTTAGTGAAAAAAAATTAATCTAATAATATCACCCTATAGCTAAATGAGAAAATTAACAAAAATATTCCAAGAACAGATTAGAAAGGACCTATTAATACTAAATCAGGACAAGTTAACATCATGCTCCAATTTCTAGGTGGTGGGGCTCTGGAAAAGTGGGCACTCTGTCAGCTGACACATGGGCAGGGAACTGTCATCGTTTGAGGGTTCTGGCCTGCATAGTCTCTACTGGTGTCAAAATGTCACTTTTAAGGGCTGCTTTTTAAAGAATGCAAGAATGCAACATTGGCCGGGACCGGTTTGGCTCAGTGGACTGAAGGGTCCCGGGTTCGATTCCGGTCAAGGGCATGTACCTTGGTTGTGGGTACATGGGAAATGTGCAAGAGGCAGCTGGTCGATGTTTCTCTCTCATCGACATTTCTAACTCTCTGTCCCTCTCAATTCCTCTCTGTGTAAAATCAATAAAAATATATTAAAAAAAAAAAAAAAAAGAGAGAATGCAACATTGCAGGCCTAGCTGGTTTGGCTCCTTGGACAGAGCCTCAGCCAGTGGACTGAAGGGTCTTGGGTTCGATTCTGGTCAAGGGCATGTACTTCGGTTGCGGGCTCAATTCCCAGCCCAGGTTGGGGCACATGCAGGAGGCAACCAATTGATGTCTCTCTCACATCAATGTTTCTCTCTCAGTCTCTCCCCCTCCCTTTCATTCTCTCTAAAAAAATGAATGGAAAATATCCTCAGGTGAGGATTAACAACCACAACAAAAAGAATACAAAATTGTATAAAATCATTCCTACCACTTCCCCTCCAAAAAATATTTTAATTGATTTCAGAGAGGAAGGGAGAGGGAAAGACAGACAGAAACATCAATGATGAGAGAAAATCATCGATCGGCTGCCTCCTGCACGCTCACTACTGGGGACCGAGCCCACAACCCGGGCATGTGCCCTTGACTGGAATCAAACCCAGGGCCTTCAGTCCCCAGGCCAACGCTCTATCCACTGAGCCAAACCAGCTCTTTTGAATCCATATCCCTGAAGCTCTGGATTCTATAACAATACAACATCCTGAATTTCATTTATAAAAAGACACATTTCTTCAAGTACCTCTGCTCTTACCAAATGAAGACCGCAGAAAAAGCAAGGTCTATAGAAAAGCACTAGGGGCCGGAACACGAATTCCTGCATGAGTGGGGTCCGCCGGCCTGCCCCATTGGGGTGTGGGGGCCAATCTAATGCAGGGCTGGCCTGGGGGAGGGGTCATGGGTGGTTGGCAGGCAAGCCCTGCCCCCTGGTTGAACTCCCAGTTGAGGGGACAATTTGCATATTAGCCTTTTATTATACAGGAAAATGATCTAAAACCTCAATTACCCAGAACCTGTGAGATACTTTATGGGTGATTTCCAGGATAATCCTACTTTGTTTTAACTCTCATAAATGAAAACCCTATCTAAAATTACATTTCCTGTCTTAGAAAGCAATAATAAAAATAATCCAATCCTTTTTCGTGACCTAAAATTTTATCCCTTGGGTTCCTCATTTTAGACATGAAAAATTGCTTTAATAAACTTAACCATGTCCTGAAAATACTGTCATGGAATTATAGGATTTTTCTAATTTCAACGTAAAAACTAATGTAATCATATTTAATTAGTATTTCATGTATTGATCATATTCCTCATATCTAAAACTGAAATGTTGTTTTAGCTCAAAAATCAAATAGTACTGACACTGAAAATGTATGATATAAACTCTTAAAACTCCCTTTTGAAAACGAGTTCCTATGAAACTGCATGGTTTTATGCTTCTTTTCCTTAAAGTAAGATGTAGCCAAGAATAGACTCTATTGAACAGGATTCCAGTCAATCAGTTACAGCTCTTAAACTGGAAGACATTCAAAATTATTAATATTTAATTATTGCTTCAGCATTCCAGGTTTCCTATTTGAACAAATGACATTTAGCAATAAAAATGCTTTGTTAAGCACAATATTGAAATCTATATTCAAATGACTTTTTCCTCAACATTGCTTTGAAGAACAAGGTAACAAATTAAGAAACCATTTTCTAAAACGGCTGAGAATTACAGCTTGTGGTTTTTTAAAAAATGGACTCAAAGTGGACGCCACAGAGCTCCAGCCTTCAAAAGCTGCTACCGATTTTTTAATCTAATATCCCCGACCCTACAATCACCAGGAGGGCCCTTGAAAAAGTATCTACTGATGAATTCTGATATCCGTGTTGCAGAATTTCCGTTGGTTTATACTCTATGTCTGCAACGCTTTTTCAGTATGATACTTAAATGTCAGGTAAAAATAACATACATAAGCAAGCAAACCAGACCAAACCCCCTTCCATCCTGCGGCGTATGTTCAAAAGAGACAGATGATAAACAAAATAACTAAATGACAAAGGGCATCAGAGCAAGTGCTGTGAAAAAAAAAGGGAAAGTGAGCCGGGAAGGGAGGGCTCCGGGGTTGGGGAGAGAGAGAAATTTCAAACAGTAAGAAGAAACCTTGCTGAGAATTCTGCGTACAAACAGGAAAATAACATTGACTGTTATTTATTTGGCTTTGAAATGCACTGCATGCTTGCATTTTTTAAAATATTCATAGAAGCTTTCTATTTTCTCTATTTCATTTTCTAGTTCCTCAAAATTGACTCACTGGAGAGAAGGAAGGCAGCCACAGATATTTCTAATATTTTGGTTTTCTTGATGTTTTTTGAGAATTATAGCTACAACTGAAGTGAAATTTAGGGTTCTCCATAAAACTAATAGTCAATGTGCAACTTAGATCACAAAATCGAACATTCTCTCCAGCAATTTCTGTGATCTTCATCCCATTAATATTTATTAGAGGTAACTCATGTATGAACACAGCAGTCTTAATGTCAGACTGTCTTGCATCAGTAAAACATTCAAATATTACTTGATATGATTATCTTTTAAAGTAAACCCACAGAACGTGTCTCCCCAAATTGTATATTTACATAGAAAATTCATCTGTAACATTTTTAAATGAAATAGTTTTATCAGCATTTAATGCAACATTCTGGAGACGTTTTCTAACTTACAAGCTAGAAAAAAATAACAAACACAGCAGAATAACTGATGTTTAAATATTTTTATTTTGAAGACTAAGAATTCCTAAGTATTGCAAATGCACCAAGAAAAGCTTAGACATAGTTAAGTTACAAAAGTCTGAAGTCATCTTTCACATAAGACTTGTTAATGCGTCATACTGAAGATATTTGATACTGAAATGTATCAAATATCAAGTATCTCAATAACATCAAAGAACTAATTTAACTCGTCAATAATGACGAAGAAATGTGGGTGAAAAGACAAAAGAAAATATGGGTTTTGATGAGAAATGCCATCACTGACTAAACTAAATACACGGGAACTATTCCCCCAATACCCAACCCAGGCACGTATTTTAAAAATGTGTTTGTCCTCAGAGAAGAAGCAAAACTTGGACATTTTTTGCTTGGATATATTTGACTTTCAGACCTCCATCCCAAATCTGGCAAGCACATTTCAAACGTAGCTTGATGTAACTTCTAAAGAGCAAATCGAGAGCAATTTGATACTAAAATCTGAATTTGATCAACAGAACGTCACAAATGAAATGAAAGAAGTGCCCAAAGTTTATAATCCTCCTCCGCGGGAAGAAGGGAACCTGGAACAAAAGACGCTTTTGCCTCCTCTGCCCTTTAGATTGTTTGTTAGCACCCTAGTCCTCTCCGTATTCAGACCAAGGAAGAGAAAATGGGAATTTTTTCCCAAAGCTTGCTTAACTGAAATACGACCATTCCATCTAGACTTGCATCAACCCTCTCCCCCACGCCCCCATTTTTTTTTTATTAAAAAAAAAAATCAGAAGAATTGATCCAAATACTCTGTAAACTACACCTAGGTTACTGGTTCCGTGGCCAAGGAAAATGGTTACGATTCCAAGACCCGTTCGGAAGCCCGGATCTGCAATGCGTAAGCCTCTCGCCGGCGAGCCGAGTCCATCTCGGAAAGCATGCACCGTTCGCAAGGTGGAGAGGGTGAGGATGGCGACAGCAAGGCCATCAGCTCGCTGAGGAATGAATGCTTTTGCCAGTAACCATGGAGTGATCGCCGTCCTGAGGCACCTAGGAGGCTTTCTTGTGCTGCTGAGGCCGCGAAGCCTCGCACGACCTCAGGGCCGCCGCGGCGCGGGGACGGGGGGACGCAGATTCCCGATGGCGGGGGGGGGGGGGGGGGGGGGCCGTCCCCACCGCCGCGCAGCCTCACCTTGGGGTGCAAGGTGCGAGGGGAGCGGGAACTCCCAGCTTCTGCCCGTTTGCTGGGAGGACCGGGAGGGGGAGGAGGGGGAGGAGGGAAGGGCGAGGATGCGGGTCCGCGGAGCAGACGGGATCCCGGACAGGGATGCGGAGGAGTGGGCGCTTATGTAAGCACTCACCGCCCGGTGCGTGCGCCCGGCCGGTGCGCATCGGGGACCCAGCACCCGCCCGGGCATCTCCCCGGGGCGCAGCCCGGCCGGCGAGCGCTGCCGGGCACGGGGCACCGACCCTCCGGCCGGGCCGCAGGTCCCTCAGACCGCCGCCACCTCCCGGGGCTGCGGCGGGGGCGGCCGGGACCCAGGGGCCCCGCCCAGGACGGAGCTCCATTCCCCCGGCGCCGCAGCGCGCCCCCGGCCGCCCGCGCCCCGGCCCCGCATTCCGCCCGCCCCGCGCCCGCGCCGCCCGCCCGCCGCTCACCTCGCGCGGCCCAGACGCCGCAGTCGCTCAGCAGCGCGGCCAGCAGCAGCCAGGCGGCCGGGGCCGGCGCGGGCGCGGGGCGGCGCAGCATCGCTCGGGCGCCCGGCCCTCGGCGGGGACGCGGGGAGGCGCTCGGGGCGCGGAGCGGGCCTCGGGCGGCGCGGAGCCAGGCAGCCGCGGCGGGAACCGGGCGCCGCGGAGGAGCCGCCGCCGGGACGCTGGGCCGCGCGCTCGGGCCGCGAGCGCCTCCCCTCCTCGGAGGCAGCGCTTCGCTGGAGGCAGCGGCTCCAACTAAGATGGCGGCGGCGCTCTCTCTCGGGTCCGACCTGGTACCCGACTGGGGGCGGGGCCGGGCGGGGACGATCGGGGGCGGGGCTGAGGGACGGAGGGGCGGGACCGGGCGGGGTGTGGGTGGGGCCTGACGGAGGGGCGGGGCTAAGGGACGGAGGGGCCGGGCGGATTGGGCGGGGCCGAGAGGAGGGGCGGTGCTACGGGACGGAGGGGCGGGACCGGGAGCCCAGGCCAGGCGCGCGCGCAGCGGCCCTCAGAGCGCGCGGGGCGCGGGAGGGACGGCGGGGAGAGGCGCGCACCCATGGGGACGCGGCCGGGGAGTCTCCCCAGCGGAGGGGAGGGCCCGGGGGGCTGCACCCCGCCCCGGCCCAGAGCATTCGCTCTCCATCCCCACGCGCGTTCCCAGGCTCCGGAGCCGAGCGAGCGGAACCCCGGGACCCGGGCCTCCCCTTCTGCCCGTCCCACCCCCACCTACCCCCTAGGAGTGCAGACCCCGCTGGAGGGTGCAGCCGGGGGCCCCTGGGCGCCCACCCCTTGGCCGCTGCGGGAGAGTCGCGCCGCCTCCCAGGACCTCGGTGTCCCCCGCCAAGTCGGGGTGATGGGGGCGCTCGAGTCGGGAACGACGCCCGAGGATGCGAGGTCACACCGCGCTCCGCACAGGGTCAGGCTGCGCTGCAGGGGCGGTGTGTGTATGTGGGGGTTGGGGGGAAGGGAGTGCCTGTCCCAAGGAGTCCGTCCTGAATTTGAAACTCAAGATTCCTCCATTTGCTGAAGATATCTGTCTGTGGCTTGTGCGCGCGCCCTTTTTAGCAGATCTCAGTGGGATGCAGCAAATGTGTCAAACGCCTCTCAGGTGGACCCCTACGGGGTCCTGGGTCCTCTCCTTTTCCTCACTCCCCCATCATCCCCGCACACATCCGTCGGGGAGGGCTCCCGTGGGCCAGGCCCGTGAGACCACAGGAGTGACTCCATTTAGCAGATGCGGAAACAGCCGGGTGATGGCGTCCCCAGGGGAGACCCTGTAAAGAAAAATGCGGACCTTCCAGGTCAGGCGGTGGCAGAGGGAGCCGCCAACAGCAAAAGCTCAATGGCAGCAGAATATGAAGTGACTCCAGACCGAGTGGAGAGCTGAGGCCATCCCTGCCCGTGTGTGCGGAGAGGGGCTGGCTGGCTGGTGGGCTGTGGGGACCAGGTGGGGCTGGGTGAGGGGTGGGCCGCTTCGGGGGCTGGGAGGGAGTGAGTCACCCCATTTGTAGGGAGTGGAGGACTTATTTATGGGAGCAGTGGGTGAGGCAGCTGGAGGCCAGATCGTGAGGTACCGGAAGTGACAGGAGGAGGGATTTGGACTTGATCCTACAAGGACGACCTTGAGCAGCAGCGAACAGAGGCGTGATGTGACTGGAGGAGGTTTCAGAGCCTCTAATGGATGTGCTCTTCCTCCCCATCCTTTCCCCCTCAAACGCTCCCTCCATCAGAGCCTGGAGGTCCCCCCTCTGCTGCCCAGCCACCCCCTCCTCTGAGGCCAGGAGGACGAGGCGCCCCTGGGGTGCACCTTTCCCAAGGGGACCTGCTTGGCCCCGCCCTCTCCAGGCCACCCCTCCGCTCCTCCCCGCCAGCTCTGCAGTCATCCTCTCCAGGCACTGCTGTGCGTCCGCCCCTCCCTGGCTCCCCGTGGGGGGCCCTGCGGCCATCTCATCAGGTCAGACCGCTCTGCCAGGCTGTCCACCTCTCAGCCCTCCCTCAGGTCTGCTGTTGCCATTATCTTTATATATATATTGATTTCAGAGAGGAAAGGAAGGGAGAGAGAGAGAGAGAAACATCAATGATGGAGAGCATCATTGATTGGCTGCCTCCTGCACGCTCCCTACTGGGAACCAAGTCTGCAACCCTGGCATGTGCCCTTGACCAAAATAGAATCTGGGACCCTTCAGTTCACAGGCCGATGCTTTATCCACTGAGCCAAACCAGCTGCTGTTTGCCATTATCTGCCTTCAGTTCCTTCCTTCCCAGGACCCTTCACCTCTGCCCTGAGCCTCTGGTCCTTACAGTGCACCTCTGGGCTGCCTCCTCCATGAAGTCCTCCTGATTACCTCTTAACCAGCCAGGACTTGATAATCTGCTATTTGGTGTCCTTTTCTCCTCCCCATTATTCTAGTGGGAAGGATCCAGATGGTATGGATGGAACTTCTGACTCCTGCCCCTACAAATGACCTTGGACAACTTAGGGAACTGTCTTTCCTCACCTGTGAAACAGGATAACAGCGTCTGTTCCCTCGAGTCGTCAGACTTAAATGAAACGATGCGATTGAAGTGCCTCACAGAGCCTTGTGTACAGTAGGTCTAAACACATGGCAGTTTCTTTTCCCCTCAGGAGCCTTCTGAGCTCCTGGTGTACTGCTGAGCACACAGTAGGAGCGCAATGAACATCCAGTGATGAACTAAATAAGGTGCTGTGTTTGTTTGGTGGTTTTTAAAAACTATTATGACAGAGATCCCACGGGGGACCTTGGAGAGTTATAAAACAAAATGGGAAAGGAATAATCTCAGAACCGAGTTCTGAGTCTATAGGCCGATGGCAAGAGGGGGAGTGTAATGTATTCAGTTCTATTAGAAACGCAAACAAACGCTCTCCGGTGCCCGGAATCCCGGTCCCTCTATCTTCTCGCCCTCCCTGTCCTTAAAGAAACAAAGAGATCGATGGAAAAGGTCCCGCAGCAGGCGGGAGAGCTCAGCGCAGCCCGCACACGCTGGGATGTGCCTGCAGGAGAGTTAGCGCAGCTCCGGGCTCGGCCTGAACGTCTAGGAAGCCGGAGACGCTGCCTCTCGGCTCCGCCTGACAACAGCCTCGGCCACGTTGGCACCTTGCACAGGTCTTTACACGACGGACCAGTGAGTCCTCAGAAGGGCCCCAAGCTGGGCATCGATGCAGGGGGATCAGCAGAGGGTCGTGCCAGGAGCCCTGGGGCCCTAGGAAGAGAGGCGCCACCCAGCCCTGTCCTCAGCGGGTCCTTAGATGGGAGGGTAAGGGGGTGACTGTCAGCCAGGCAAGGAAGACCTGAACTTCTGAAGGAGCAGTATAAGAGAGGACACAATATCCCGGGTGCCGCATTTAAAATTTTCAATTGCTTTCAGAGAGGGAGAGAGAGAAACAGCAATCATGAGAGAATCATTGCTGCAGGCCTCACACAGGATGGAGCCCGCAACCCGGGCCTGTGCCCAGACCGAGAACTGAACCGGGACCACCTGTGACACGCCGGCCAGGCAGGATGCTGCATTTGTAAAACGGCTCTCGCTGATCACAACAGCCTCTGTACTAAGCTCCTGCCGTTTCTGTCCTGGAGGGCTCCTGGAGGGCAGCGCTCCTGGAGGGCCTTCCATTGCTCCAGGTTAGAAAAATGAACATTGTTCTAGAGCACACTGCTAGAGAGAACACCTGGGATGCAGCTGCCTGTCGGTCTGGACCTGCAGACAGCGCCTTCGCTCCTGTGTGAAGTTACACCCCCATTCCAAAATCGGGGTGCACGGGCCCCAGCGGGAGCCCCCCTCTGCTGTGCGAGGCCTGACCTTCCTCCGGAGGACCATCCCCAGGGCCGTCGCCTGAGGATGACATGAGACCTCGGGCAGGAAAGCTGTGTGCCAGGAAGCCAAGCCACCCACAGGCCGGCGTGCTTTGCTGTTCGTACCGCGAGCCATGCGCCCATGTGTGTGCGTGTGGGACCGGCTGGAGGCAGGTGAGCAGCCACCATAACGGCTCTCCTGGCAGTGAGCCTGGCAGCGGCAACTTCGGGATGCCAGGGAGCGGGCGGTGAGAAATCTGATGAGAGCCACAGATTGCAGTCTCCCGAAGGTCCTGAAGCCACAGCCCCCGCACCACCAGGCTCCCCCACGTGTCTCCCCACCATCACCCACCACCCCCATCCCACCCCGCTGCTCAGTGAGGCCCCATCCCGGCCAGGCCAGGCCACTCCATTGCTGTAGGAGGGACAATGAGACACGGAAGGATGTGACTTAGGGCGAACACTCTGGTTGGACAGACCCAGGTTCAAATGCGTATCTGTCCACTTCCTTCCCTTTTGTAAAATTCTCGTTTAATCTTGTTGTATGTATGGTTATGTTCAACATTCGCAAAGTTCCAGAGTCAAACCCTGAAAGCAAGGTGCTCAGAGAAGTCTGGTCCGTTCCTCCTCTCTGATCTCTCCTTCACCTGTAGATGACCATGTTGCCTGTTTGGGACTTATCCTTCCATTAACAAATACAAGCAAAGCCCGGCTGGTGTGGCTCAGTGGTTGAGTGTCGAATTATGAACCAGCAGGTCATGGTTCGGTTCCCAGTTAAGGCATGCACACACACACACACACACACACACACACGACATATGGGCAAATGTGGGACACACAACACACACTCTTTCTGCCCTGTTTGCCCACAGCACCGCGATGGGGAGGACTGGACTGGTTTTAGTGAGGAGGGGAGGAAGGGAGGAGGCGAGGGCAGAAACAAGGAGGAAACCCGGCCTCAGTTTGCACAGTAGCATGTGGGATTCCCTCCACAGCTCCCTCCCATTCCCCGGAGCTGGGAGGAGCTGGGAGGAGCTGGGAGGAGCTGGGAGGATCCAGTGGTTTAACCAACAGGAGGCATGTTTTACTTGCATGGTCTTGCTTCAGACAAAGCCTGGTCCCAGGGATTAGCAGGGAAGACCAGACAGCCTGAGGCTCTGAGCTTCAGTTGCCTCATCTGTAAAATGGGCACAGTCATAGTAATACCTCATTCAGACTATTGTGGGGATTAAATGAGAGGATGTGTCTGAGGGGTATGACTCAGTGGGTGGCCCCAGAAGGTACTCTGCCCTCATGGAGACAATGATGCTGGTGTGATGTGTTGTATGGACTCTGAGAAGTCCAAGGAGATGATGGTGAAAATAGCCACTGTCACGCAGCTCTTTCTAGCTCGCATCTGTCCACCACGTTCCCTTTCTCAGGGCGTCTGTATGCATGTGGGACGCACAGCAATGTCCCTGGTAGGGGTTATTTTTTAATTTTTTAAAAATATTTTTTATTGGTTTCAGAGGGGAAGGAAGAAGGAAAGAGAGAGAAACATCAATGATGAGACAGAACCATTGATCAGCTGCCTCCTGCAACCCCCTTCTTCCCCCAACTGGGGATCAAACCTGCAACTCAGGCAATGTGCCCTTGTCCGGAATCGAACACAGGACCCTTCAGTCCACAGGCTGGCGCTCTATCCACTGAGCTACACCGGCTAGGGCTCCCGGGTAGGGGTTCACTCATCTCTGTCTCACTGGTGGAAAGCAAGGATTCCCAGGAGTGCAGGGCCCTGCCAGGACCCTCAGCCCTCCGATGAGGCTCCTCTGGTCTCTTGCAATTTGCCTCAGCTCCGAAGCCCCCTGGGCCAGCCAACGCCGGCAGGAGTCAGGAGCCAGGCTCCAGAATCTCTGCCTTCCAGGCCTCCAGCTCCTCTAGTTGCTTGGGTACCTCTTCCCTCTCCTTCCTCCCCTGGGGAGCGGGGTTAATCGCCCCCCAGAGATCTGGAAATAATGAGCACCACTCGCACAGGGCTCTGGGGGCCTGCTGAGCTCTGGCCCTCAGGAGGCATTCCGCCTGTGCGTTACCGGTGTCTGCTGGCCCCAGTCCCCTGCAGGGGTTACAGGTCATCCTGCCTCACAGAGGAGGACGCTGGGGCCGAGAGAGGTGACGTCATCTGCCCAAGGTCACACAGCGAAGAGCTAGAGTCAGGATTCAGACCCAACACTGTCACCCAGGGCGTCCCTCACTCCCGGACACTCTGCTCTGATGGCGAAAGGGACCGCAAGGCCGGGAAAGGTCCGAGGGCCATCGAGACGGGAGAAGTGCCTGCTGACCGCCGCCCTGTCTGGTGCCCTGTAGCTCCGAAGCTCCTACGTGAGTGGTGGGTGGCCAGGGGCGGGGGGTGAGCCGAGACACTGGGCTGGGACAGCGATGGGAGAGGATGTCCCAGCCAGGGGCCAGGCCCTTCCTCCATCCCGAAGCACGGTCCCCTCTGCGGGCAGCCTGTCCTGTCATCCCAGGCCAGCTCCCGCCTCACACACTGCGCACAGGACCCCCTCACGGGCGTGTGGACTTCCCAGGGGCGAGCCCTTCTGGAACCTTCTTGCATTTAACCCCCTAGCCTGCCACTTCCCAGCTCGGTGGCCTCCTCTCTCTGTTTCATCAGCTTTAAAGTGGGGTCCCAGGAGCACGTGCCTCACGGGATGCTGCCGTGTGGGTCACACGTGATGCTGCCGTGAGCGCTCAGTCCCTGGCGGCCATCCTTCCAGCTGGGCCCCCTCGGTCAGCCCCAGCCCTCCTCTCTCCGGTTCAGATCCTGCCGGCGCTTTAAGAGGCGCCAGAAACCAATCACTGTCTCACTAACAGAGAGATGTGGACAGGAAGCCGGGAAGGCTGGTCAGCAACCTTAATTGCTCTGACCGCTCGCTCATTATTAGCTGAAGCAGCCTCCACCTCTGCTGTCTCATGTAAATTCCTGTTACTGGAGCTTCCTGCCCAAGGGCTGTGGGTGTATCCCAGGGCCTCGATGAAAGGGCTGGCAAGGCCCGAGCTCCCAGCTGGTTTTCCCACTAGAGGTGGGCTCCCGCCTGGCCCCCCATATAGAAAGGTGACCAGACATCCCGATTTTATCGGGACTGTCCCGCCAAAAGCGGGACGTCTAGTCACCTTGCCATATCGCCAAATTAATACTTTTCTAGTTTTTTTTTTTCATTTGTGTGTGGCTTTCTCCAGAACCCGAACCCTGAACCGGAACTGGGGACGTGAAAGGGGTTCCCACAAAGGGGCGCATATCTGATGGGGAGGCTTCCCCAGGAAGGCCTCCAGCCGGGCCTGTGTGCATCCCCCAGGGGCAGCAGGGAGGCGGTGGCCCTGCCTCCTCTTCCCTGCCCCTCTCGCTCGTCCTCCTCAGAGTTGCAGTGCCGTCATCTGAAGGCATTGAGTTAGGGGTGCGAATGAGGAGGCTGCTTGTCCCCAGCCAGCCTCACAGGGGCCCTGAGAATTCCCATGAGCCTGAGTGGCTGGCTCAGCAGGAGCCAGGCAGCCCCGCGGCCTGGGAAAGGCAGGGAGGGAGCAAATTGCTGGAAAGCACTGGAGCGAGAGGACCAGTGGCCTGCAGGGGAGGGGAGGGTGGGAGGGGAGGGTGGGAGGGCCCAGCCGAAGAGTCTGTGACCCCACTCCCACCCTGACCTCTGGTTGCAAGGGCCCAGCAAGGAGTCGGATGGATGGCAGGGGAAGGCCGGGGAGCTGGAGCAAGAGGGCAAGGCAGATGCCAGGCCCAGGGTGAGGAGCCCCAGTGCACGCTGGGGGCAGGGGAGGTTCTGCCTGGCACTAGCTGGGCAGAGGATGCCGCCTGTTCAGACCTAAGCTCATGCCAGCCACCTCCAGGCCTGAAGGAGGCAAGCACCTGTGGGGCTGACTTCCCTCTGTCCCCAGGGCCAGAAACACAGGCCATCGGCCCTGTGCTGAGAGCAGAGGCAGAGGGGCCCGAGCTTTTGTAACTGCCCCTCTGGGGGAGCTTACCACCTGCCCCTGGACTTGGTCTAGGAATGGAGGACGAGGTTGTGGCTCAGCCTCACGTCTCCAAACCTGCCCCAGGGCCCCATGTAGCCGCCACCACGTGAGAGACACTCCACAGAGAACAAAGCCCTGTCCCGTCCCGCTGGGTGGGGTGTCTGCCAGGCCCCGTGAGGTCACAACCTTCGTCCCGCCCATTGCTCCGAGGGTCAGGCCGAGGTGCCGGCTCTGGACAGGATCTGCGGAGACCACCTCAGCTTCGGACAGGATCAGCCTGGGACTAATGAGAGGGCAAGTCCCAGCACAATTACAGCCAAAGGCTGTGGCTGTGAGCTTGACCTTATGGTCCGAACTGTAGCCCCACGTGGCTGAGTGATATGGGCTGTGGGAGGTGCAGCAAGGAAACAAAGCTTGATCAGATGCACGTAATTGAGTAGGTTCGAAACCCGTGAGAACGTTGTAACCACGCCCTTACTTTGCCTCATGGAAACTGGCTATAAAATAAAGCCTCGGCTGGCAGGCCGTCACTAGCTCTCCATCAGAGAGGGCAGCGTCCCACCCAGACCCAGCTTTATTCTCTTGCCTGTCTTTTCTTTCTTTCTTTCTTTTTAAAAAAATATATTTTATTTATTTATTTTTTTTTACAGAGAGGAAGAGAGAGGGATAGAGAGTTGGAAACAGCAATGAGAGAGAAACATCAATCAGCTGCCTCTTGCACACCCCCTACTGGGGATGTGCCCGCAACCAAGGTATTATACATGCCCTTGACCGAAATCGAACCTGGGACCTTTCAGTTCGCAGGCCGATGCTCTATCCACTGAGCCAAACTGGTTAGGGTTCTTGTCTGTCTTTTCTCAATCCTTCACCGCCCCCTCTCAGGCTCACCGAATCCGGCTGTGCTGGCGCGGCACATATGGTGCCCAATGTGGGGATGAGTAAGGGGAACAGGGGCCCAAGTTCAGGTTCATCCGTGGCCGGGCCGGCTCTGCACAGGATCCAATCAGGCTGCCGGGCCAGACACCCCTCCTTCAGTCCCCCTTCCCCCACAACCCCCCTCATAGCTCCCCGCTGAGCAGGGCGAAGGGAAAACAGATGTTAGTTTGCTGTCTTTGCTAATTTGCAAAGGAGCATAAACAGCGGGGCTCCGAGGCACAGCGCTGCTGAGGGTGTAGTTTAAGCCAAACCGGGTGCACTCAGTGCATTCACTCTTCGTTCCCGTGGCACATTAATTGCAGATCTGCTGTTGTGGCAATTAACACGATTACCGCCCCTCTCTCCCGGCAGGATGCAGTCCGCATGCCTTCAGCCAAGGGGGTGGGCTGGCGAGACAGAGGGGGATGCCCACTGGGCAAATGCCCACTGCTGTGGGTTGGCTGTGTCTCCCCAAAATTCATGTTGAAGTCCTAGCCCCCAGTACCTGGGAATGGGACTTCATTTGGAGACAAGGTCTTCACAGAAGTAATCAATTAAACAAGGTTATTTGGGTGGCCCCAGTCCAGTAAGACTGGTGTCCCTGTAAAAGGAAATTTGGCCCTGGCCAGTTTGGCTCAGTCGATAGAGCATCAGCCCGTGGACTGAAGGGTCCTGGGTTCAATTTTGGTCAAGGGCAGGTACCTCGATTACGTGCTCGATCCTCCGCCCTGTCAGGGTGTGTGTGTGGGAGGCAACTAATAGATGTCTCTCTCCTCACATCGATGTTTCCCCCCCTCGGTCTCTCCAGCTCCCTTCCACTTTCTCTAAAACAAAACAAAACAAAAACAAACAAACAAACAAAAACAGTGGAAAAATATCCTCGGGTGAGGATTAACAACAAAAACGAGAGACAGAGAAACTGAGAGCGAGAGAGAGGGGAAGGGAGAGAGGGAGGCAAGGAGGGAGGGAGGGAGGGAAGAAGGGAAAGAAGGAAAAGAAGGAAATTTGGTCACCTAGAGAAAAGATGCCAAGAGACATGGAGCAGACTTCCCCTGTGTTTTTATTGATTTCAGAGAGGAGGGGAGAGGGAGAGGGAGAGAAACATCAATGGTGAGAGAGAATCGGTGACCGGCTGTGCTCCCTGCCATCCTCAGAAGGGACAATCCCATCATCATCACCCACACCTTGATTTGGACTTTAGCCTCCAGACGGTGAGGCAATACATTCCTGTTGTTTAAGTCACCGAATGCACTTTGTTAAGGAGGCCCAAGCAAGCTCAGAGCCACACCTGTGTCCACGGGTGGGACAAGGAGGGTGTGGGGAGGGGCACCAGCATTGCTGTCTGTTCAGAAGTCTCAGAGGGGTCAGCAGCAATGGCTGGCACCTCCCTCCTGCCAGGCGCCTCTGCCCCAGGTTTGCCCTCCATGTTCCCTCTGCCCTCCCGGCCCCTGGGCCTTATCCTAGCCCCTGGCACTGCCGCTGGAGTCCTCCTTCTCTAATTAGTCACCCGCTCGGCCAACCCTGGATGCGTCATTTCCTTTCCCTTTGTCACCCCCTAATCTTTCTAAAATATATATATTTTATTGATTTTTTTTACAGAGAGGAAGGGAGAGGGAGAGAATGTTAGAAACACCGATGAGAGAGAAACATCGATCAGCTGCCTCCTGCACACACCCCACCAGAGATGTACCCGCAATCAAGGTACATGCCCTTGACCGAAATCGAACCTGGGACCTTTCAGTCCACAGGCCGACGCTCTATCCACTGAGCCAAACCGGTCAGGGTATCCCCTAATCTTTTTAAAAATATTTTTTTATTGATTTCAGAGAGGAAAGGAGATGGGGAGGGAGATAGGAAACATCAGTGATGAGAGAGAATCATGGATCAACTGCCTCCTGCATGCCTCACGCTGGGGATCGAGCCTGCAACCTGGGCCTGTGCCCTGACTGGGAATGTGACCTCCTGGTTTATTGGTCGACGCTCAGACACGGAGCCCCATCGGCCAGGCTCACCCCCTAATTTTGACGATAGAGAATTGCCTACCCTATAAGATAAATAAGGTACTTGTTATTTTTCAGTCACAACGGTCAGGTATCTGCACCGTGCTCTGCAGCTTATAAGATACTTATCAAAGGCCTGTTCTCACTCCACACTTACAACAGCTCTGTGGGGGTTGGTGGTATCACCCATTTCACAGATGGGAAAGCTGAGGCTTGGAGAAGTCACACATGAGCAGCAAGGCTCAGACTTGAACTCTGGTTTTCTATATTGTGCCCTTTCTCCACAGCAGCAGTTCTCAACGGATGTTCCCCAGAATTCTTAAAAAACTTTAAGAGCTCCGTGGTCACATAAATAAGGGAAGAGTTAAATGAAATGGATGTCTTTATTGCAGGGCTTCTCAGAACCTTTGATACACCGTGACACCAAAAGGATGCATGTGACATGCAATGTTTTCCAGACTTTGCTTACTTTTGTGGGCCACCTGCCGTTCCAGGAAGGCCTGCGTGCCACCGAAGTGCCACTCCAGGCTGGCAAACCAGGTCTCCGTGGGGAAGAAGAACATTCTGTTGTTCATGCCAATGGGCAGGTTGCCTTCCTGCCCCTGTTCTTCCCCTGCCCCGTGGCAGGCTGGCCGAGCACCTCGGGGTGGTATCACTGTGAAATTGCTCTCTGCTGGGGTTCAGCCAGCATCAGAGCCTGGTGGTGACAGCTTGTGTCTGATCACACTTTAGGCACCACCCCTTCCACTGTATGTGGCTCTGGTGGTGATCACACTCTCAATAGCCTGTTCCAGCCTGGCCACAGGAAAGGGATAGGACTAAATCCCCAGCCGCTGCGATTGGCCCAACAGGTGGCACATTACCCAACGACAGCCAATCAGAGGCTACCCTGGGATTGTTTGAGGCACACCGAGAGAAAGAACTTTCCTTCCCCGGAAGTTGCCAGGAGGAGGAGGAGGAGGTCAGTCTAAAAGGAAAGAAAGCGACCAAAAGGCAAAGTCAAGCAGGAACAAGCAGAGACGGACCTAGAGGGAGAGAATGTTCTAGAAGCATCCAGGCTCCAGTTCCAGGCCCTGAGGCCCTGGTTCTGCAGCAATTGCCTTTTAATCTCGTGAACTACCTCAGGGCCTACCCAGTGATGCAATCTAGCTGGAATTGGGTTTCTGTTGCCTGCAAACCAAAAAGTTCCAGCCAGGACAAGTCCCTGAGCCCATTCGTAGCCCAGCGTTGATTTACCAGCCAAGACAGACCTAACAATCCCTGAATATGGGGTGCCACACGGGCCAGGACCCAGCCCCACCGAAACGCGCCCGAGGCCTCGGCCAGAGAAACAGGTGAGGGCCAGATTTCCTGTTGTCGGCACACTTTTAGTTCAGAAAATAGGGTCACTGTGGCTGTAGGTCACAGAGGGCTCAGCGGAAGAGCCAATTTCAAGGTCACGGTTACTCATTCATTCAACAAACCTTCATTGAGAACCTACACTGTGTCAGGTACTGAAGGACGATTAGGTCCCTGACCCTCCGAGCTTACCTTCTGACGAGAGGCACAAGAGATAAACAAGGGAAGACAGAAATTCACAAATAAGGTTGTTCCGGAGAAAGAACAGAATCAGGAAAAGAGGAAAGAGCATGTCAGAGAATGAAAGCAAAACAGGGTGGTTATGAGACCCTCTGTGGGGGTGCTGGAGTCTGAATAGTGTGTCCTCCCCCAAAGTTCATCTGCTGGAACCCCAGCCCCCGAGGGGATGGTGTCGGAGGGGGGGCTCTGGGGGAGATTAGGTCATGAGGGTGGAGCCCTCACAAGTGGGATTAGTGCCCTTCTGAGAGAGACCCCCAGAGCTCCCCGGCCCCTCCGCCAGGTGAGAACACGGCGAGAAGGGGGCAGCCTGCCACCCGGACACGGGCCCTCCTGGCTGGCACCACCCTGGCCGAGCTGGCACCACCCTGACCTTGGACCTCCAGCCTCCGAACTATGAGAAATAAATTTATGTTGTTCATAAGCCACCCAGTCTGAGGTATTCTGTGAGAGCAGCCTGAACTGGCTGAGGCCGGGGGTGACATTGGAGCTGACGTGGGGAGACTGAGCCGCGTGGAAGAGCAGAGCCGGCAGAGGGAACAGCGAGCGCAGAAGCCCCGCGGAGGGGGCAGGTCAGCACGGCCGAGGGGCGGGCGGAGGCCGGGGCACAGAGGCCGGGGCTGCCCCCGGGCGGCAGGCGGAGACTTTATCCTGAGCGCAGCCACCGCCGTGCAGGCTCCCACGGGGGACTTGTGTGCCCTCGGGTCCCAGAGAAGCAAGCGGCTCCCACACAGCCTCACGGGGAAGCCGTGGGGTGAGAGCCACGGAGAATGCTCGGACACAGCAGGAGTCCAAACGCCTGGCACAGCGGAGGCTCCGGTGGCTGCTGCAGTCCAGGGTCAGGAGAGGCAGGAGACGCTGCGGAATGCCCAGGCCCCAGCCCCTGGCACAGGCAGCACCCGTCCTCACTCCCCACCCATGCCGGGCTCCGCCAGCTCCCAGTCAGATGGCAGCGCCTCGGAACACTGCCAGGATCTGAACTCTCCTGCCCAGGCTAATCTGGCCACGCCAGCCGGGCCACGCTGAACTGGAGGGGGGTGGGTTGGAGGGGGAAGACATGATCTCCACCGGAAGGCAGAGCTGGAAGTATTGGGGAGCAGCAGCCATGACCACACCCCGTCCACAGGGAAACTGAGGCTCAGACCCAGAGCCCGGAGCTGCCCGAGGTCAGAGGCAGAGGGGGCTGTAGGACCCTGGCCCTGGCTGAGTCCGTGCCCTCTGCGATGCCCCACCCTCACCCCCACCCCCACTGCCCGCCCCCCTCCTGCCTAACGGCTGAGAGCTTAGTCTCCTAAGCTTCTCCGGCCTCCCAGCACACACAGGAGCTCCCCCCCGCACCCAGAGGAGGGCAAGGAACCAGGACCCCCTCGTGCCCTCCCCTGAATGGATCACAGCCCAGAGGGGGCAAGAGCAGGCCTGAGCGAGGGCTGGCGCCCGCAGGCAGGTGGGTAACGGAGCCCGAATCCTGGGCCTGCCCCGACCCGTCCCCCCAAAACGTGTTGTTTCCTTCTTCAGAAGCAGTTTCCAGCTTTCCTCTCCGTCTGACTGCGGGGAGGAGCCGGGACCACCGCCTGGGTGGCCCTCAGGCCTGTGCCGCTGCCGGCCCTGACCGCCCGGGAGCCAGGCCCTGACCACCCGGGAGCCCGGCCAGGGCAGGGAGAAAGGGACCCCACAGGCAGGGGAAGATCTCTGGGGGACGCTCCGGGGGACCCCGCAGCTCCCTGCAGGCGGGCTGGGGCTGCCGGCTCACAGTCTCGTCCTGGAGGACTCCCCCCGCCCCCAACACACACACCCCACGGCTCTGTGCTGCCTGTTTCCAGGGGGGCGGCCTCAGCAGCCTCCGCCTCCGCAGGGCGTGCCGTGTCCCTCTCTCCTCTGCCTCCCAGGGTGCGCACAGCAGGCCCTCATTCAGGCTGACAGTGCTCGCTGGGGCCCAGTGTGGTGCCCGGGCTGGGTGAACTCTCTGGAAGTCTGCAGAGGTCTGGAGGGCCAGTCCGATAGCTCAGGGCGCACCTCTGAAGCAGGCACGGGAACTGGGGGGCCTGAGGGGACACAGACAGGCGCCCCACAGAAACCTTAACGGTGCCATCCGGGGGGTCCCTCCAGGCGTGGCCTCTCTGCAGCCTCGGCAGCTCAGACGGGCTGCGGGTGATCTGCCAGAGGGAAGTCCACGGACTGCCTTCCCCTGGGATGTGGGCCACCCCCAAGACAGGGTCCCCAAGGGGCAACCCAGCGGGAACAGGGGTGGGTGGGCAGGGGCAGCCAGCCTCCCCTCGGCTGGGGCAGCGTGTTTCTGAGGGCCCTGCACAGCAGGCCTGGCCAGGAGGGGTCCGAGGGGGGGCAATCTGTGGACACAGCAGAGGGAGGCTGGCCCCGGGGCGGGGGGTGGGAGGCGCTGTCGGGCCTCCCCTCAGCCAGGCCCCTGCCCTGTGCACAGCTCCGCCTCTGCCCCCTGGGCCGCCCGCTGGCTGCAGCTCACGGCTCCCGCCTGGCTGGTGTTTTCCTCTCACCCGGGCTCCTGAGGATGTGCGCCTCCAGCAAACAAAGGACTATTTTTACCGCCCGATTGTTTCCTCCCTGCGTCCTAGGTCCCCAGCCAAGGTACACCTCCCCCCTCCCGCCCGCGCCGCGGGCTCTGTGCGCCAGGTGCCAGCCGCTCAGCCACCTGCGGTCCCTGGGGCCGCCTCGGAGAAACCAGGGCGGCAGGTGAGGCTGGGAGGGGCATGGGCGCCAGAGCCCGGCCTGGGAGACCTCGCCAAGGTGGGCATCAGCCCCTCTCGCAGCCACAGCCCACCCCCGTCCCGGCTGATGCCCCTCAGCCAAGGCCCCAGCCTGAGGAGAGGTCAAAGGTTGGGGGCCTCCCGGGGTTAGCAGGGAGACAAAAAAAAAAAAAAAAAAGGGAAATCAGACTTCGAGTCAGTTCTATTGTGAAATTCTCTGCAGCCAGTGCATCCTCCATTGCCTGGCCTCGGGCAGGCGCAGAACTGGCAAAGTCTGGATGCAAACCCAGGTCTGGTAGCTCCCTTCCTCCCTCCCTGCACACCTCCCCCCACCCCCCCACAGCCGGCACACTAAGAGGCTTTAGGGGCTGTGTCCCAGGTCTGCTGGGCTTTGGGCGAGAAGAGAAGGGGTAGGAGGAGGCCCCTCAGGCCCCGGGTAGTGGGTGAAGGAGGGGGAGGGAGGCAGGGAGGGTGCTGGCGCTCGGGGCTCAGGGCCCAGCAGCTCTCCGTCCTCCTGTTGCTCGCAGAGGCGGCTGCAGTGGGAAGGAGCCTCTGACGGCTGTGTTTTTTTTTAAAACCACTTGATCGTGATCGAGGATTTAATTTTATCCCCTTCCCGGGCTGGCTCTGCTTCTATTTGGAGTTTGAGCACGAGTGAGGAGGATGGTCCCTGGAGCACAGGACACCCACCCCTGGCTCTGCACGGCCCCTCCCTGACTGTCCAGCCAGGACCACGTCCATCTGGGGTGGGGCCCGGGGGGAGGGGGACCCCTCAGCTCAGCTCCGGCCCTTCCCCCAGGCAAAGCTGCTTAGCAGAGAGGGAGGCCGGGGATGGGGGTGGGGAGCAGGAGGCAGCTCCGGCTCTGGCTTCTATTGGCATCACCTCAGCTCTTTCATCCTCACTGAGAAGAGTTTAACCAGCACCTGACTGCATGGGGGGAGGGGGGACTGTGCCCCTCCCCCAAGGAGCCCGGGGTACAGAAAAGGCCTTCCTCTGAATGGCACAGCCGAGGGGATGGGGTGGGGCATTGTCCTGGTGACCTAACGATGACCGTGTGTGCCCATCACCCACAGCGGGCAGGCCACTCCGCCCGCCTAGTCATTGCCTCATCTCATTCCTTCTCAGCAACAGCCTCAGGCGATGCTCTTTATTCCCCCCCTTTGTTTCCGATAAATAATTTGCCCTAAATCACCCATGGAGTCCATGGCAGGTCCGGACTCCATGCCCACAGCCAGAAGGTCTCCCCAGCCCCCGACCACACACGGGCAGGAAGATGTGTACGGTGGGAGGACACGGGCGACATCGGGGTCAGGTTCAAGTCACGTTCGGCCACGCGTTTTCCTGGGTTCAGCGCATTCCCTGTGCAGACTTCGGCAGAGGCACACTTGCTGTTATTATTAGTCCCACTTTACAGATAAGAAGACTGAGGCCGAGACCTGCCCAAGGGTACAAGGCCGCAGCAGGGAGACAGGGCTGTGGTGCCCTCCGTGGGGGCAGGTGTGCCTCCAGGCTGGATGGGCGGAGCCAGCTGTGAACAGGAAGAGCTGTACAAAGTGGAAGAGCAGCTTTTAGAAAAACCAGTTCAGCCTGGAGGACTGCCGACCCCTGGGAGAGCAGCAGCTTCCCTGGGGAGCTGAGGGGGGGGCCCCAGGTTCACCCTGTCAGAGGCTTAACCCACCTGACAAATATTTGTTAGTAACCTGCTGACAATGGACACGATGGGGCTTGAGAGCAGGGCCAGATGCCAGACTGGTCCTGGGTCACAGAGCTGGCCGGGGAGAGGGTGCTGGGCAGCCCGTGACCCAGGATTCCCCCCTCACGCCCGCCCACTCCCTTTTGCCAAAGCTGGAGGTGGGGCAGAGGGCCTGGGCTCCAGTTCCGGCTGCACCACACTGACCTCTGGCAAACGACGGAACCAGTTTTCTCTTCTGGAAAACCACATGCTTCCCTCACCCGTGACTGCAGAGGGAGTGTACGAAGTGCTACGCACCTGTACACAGGCAGCGCCCAGTACGCACTTGCGGTGTCCAGACCGGGACACGGGGTCCCCTGCATAAAAGATGTCTGTGGCCTAGCCGATGTGGCTCAGGGGTTGAGCTTTGACCCAGGAACCAAGAGGTCACTGGTACGATTCCTTGTCAGGGCACATGCCCAGGTTTGGGTGTGCAGGAGGCAGCCGATCGATGATGTTTCTCTTACATTGATTTTTTCTCTCTCCTTTCTGCTCTCTCTAAAATCAATTTTAAAAAATACATAACCTCAGGCGACAATTTGTAAATAATCCTCCTATATAATAAAAGGCTAATATGCAAATTGTCCCCTCAGCTTTTAGTTCCATGGCGGGGGGGGGGGGGGGGAGGGGGGGGGCCTGGCCAGCCAGCTGCCCACAGCCCCTCTCCCGGCCGGCCTCCAGGGAATAAATAAATAAATGATGTTGGTGAAAGCCCACCTCCTGCCAGGGCCAAGGCCAAGGGCCAGGAGGCAGGACTCTCAGAGGCTGAGTCTGAAGTCACCCCTGGGGCTGTGCAGGGGGTGGGGGCTCCCACAGGTGTGCAAACAGGGCCACCTGGGCACCCTCTGGGCTTCCCTGGGCCTCGGTGAGAGGCCTGTGGGTGGGGCTCGGCTCCCAGCAGCAGTCCGCTCTCCTGGCCTCCCTGCCCGTAGGCTGAAACCATCCCTGAACCTCCCGTGAGGGTGTGGGTGAGTGTGGGTGGGAGTGGGTGAGGGTGTGGGTGAGGGTGTGGGTGAGGGTGTGGGTGAGAGTGTGGGTGAGTGTGGGTGAGGGTGTGGGTGAGGGTGTGGGTGAGGAGGCCTTTTTTTAAATGAGGGCCGCAGTCATGCCCCTCCCCCCCCCTCACATTTCCTAAGCACCCAGCTGTCTCCCCAAAGAGAACGCTCCTTCCTCGGACAGAGGCCTCAGGGCCAGTCTGGCCCACTTCATCCCCCGGGAGAGGAGGAGGGTGGGTGGCATGAGCCACAGCGAGAGGGCTCGGGGAGGAGGAGGGAGGACCGGCCAGGAGGCCAGGACAGGTGGGTGGTGGCGGGTCCCCTGGGCCCACGGAGCTCCTGCTGGGCTCGGAAGCTGGCTTCAGCCCCCACCCCGGAGCCAGGGGCCGGAGGGATCATTTTCGCTGCCACAAAGGGCCCTCGCTGTTCAGCCCGATTCTCACAGCGGCTATTCACCTGTGGGAACGGGGAGATGAAGTACTTCATTCTTCCTCCACCTCCCTCCGCCCTGGGGTTGGGGAACACGGGCAAAAGGCAGGTGCCCTGCCTCCGTTCTCAGCCTGGCCCCCCGCGGCCTTGGGCCTCGGCAGTCCCCATCCTGCAGGGCATCATCACTGGCCATGCACCTACACCCAGGAAGGTGGACCCAGGGTGCCAGCTGCATAGGCTGAGGGGCCCAGGAAGACACATCACTACCCCCCCCTCCCCCTCTCCTCCCCCACCCCGTGCTTCCATTGGCCTGCTGAAGCGGCCAGAGTTGTCTGATTCCCCTGAGGCCAGGGAGTTTGACAGCTCAAAGGTCTCATCCCTCAGGCCAGTCCCAGGGGAGCTGGGCAAGTGGGACAGGGCCAGCCAGCCCCACCTCCTCTGCTCAACGGCCCACATTAGGAGAGCCATTAACTCCAAGGTTAGCTACCAACAGTGCCGCTCACAACACTGGGGTGGCTCTGGCCAGTGTGGCTCAGTGGATGGAGCATCACCCTGTGAACTGAAGGGTCCCGGGTTCAATTCCTGCCAAGGCACATGCCCAGGTTGCGGGCTCGATCCCCAGAAGGGGGCGTGCAGGAGGCAGCTGATCGATGATGTTTCTCTATCATTGATGCTTCTATCCCTCCATTCCTCTCCCTTTCTCTATGAAACCAATAAACCTATTTTACAAAGAGAACACTGGTGTGGAGGCGGGGGAGTTTCCACCTCATGAGAGCCCTTGCCACGTGGCTCTATGACATATAGAGTCTATGTCATTTCTGGCTAACATAGCTGTCTTCCTTTCCATCACTAAGCTTCTTCCTAAAAAAGGAAGTTCCAGAGAAACTTAAGGATGGACGCCTGCAGACGGAATGCATCGCCCTGTGAGGGAGTGAGTTCCCCGGGTGGATATTCAAGCGGAAGTGGGCAGGCCCTTTCAGACAGGCTGCGAACAACCCCGTCCTCCTCAGCGCTAAGGTTCACTGATGGCGTTGTGCACCTGCCACCATTTCCCATAAACCCCAGGGCATGGAGCACCCGGTGACACTCTTTGAAAAGAGAATAGAAAGTCTATGTAATTAGAGAGAGAGAAAAAAAAAGTAGAAATAAAAAATCCTAGAACATGCTGCCGAAGCAAAAACTCCTAAAGCAGAAGTGATGTGAGCTTCCAAACCCGCATCACACCCGAGCTCAGCGGACCTTCCGTCCCTGGGAGGACGCGAGGGGCGGGTGCGCTGCTTGGGCTTTGGTCACAGATTCGGAGAACCTCGGCCTCACACAGGAGTGTCTGGAATGGCAGGTTCCACCCGCAGGGGATGCTCAGAGTCTGCGCGGGAGCTCGGACGGTGCGGCCACCGCTGAAGCTGACTGGCCTTGCTTTAATCCAGGACGGTATTTAGAATCTCCAGGTGGAAAGAGGGCCTCAGCCTTCCCACAGCCCTGTCAGCCGGGCGGGGTAGACCTGGAACCTCTTCCAAAGCCCGAACCCCACTCCAGGCCACAGACTACACAACTAGAGAACCCGTATTTCCAGCGGCACAGTCCACGTGAGGCGTGGAAGGCAGCAAAAGCACCCACTCCAAGGGGGGATAGCTCGGCTCACACACCAGGGTATTAAACTTCTTTGTTGCTCATTTTTTTCCTCCGACAGGTATGTTTTTAGTTGAAATAAGGAGCCACGGCAACACTTTCCCTTTTCTTCTTCAGAAGGTAACAGATCAGGGCCATCACTGTTACAAGAGGGAGGCCCATGACCTTGGCACGGACAGGCTGGGGCGGAGAACACATCATGGGTCAGGACATGGGCCCTGCCTGGGAGCTGCAGGTTCAAAGAGCGGGCGGCCAGCCACACGGGCACCTGCACCTGATGACGGGGCTGGAGACTCACCTTCCCCAGGGCCCCGCTGGAGCTGCAGACCCCTGGCAGAGAGTGTGTGTGCTTGTGTGTGCTCATGTGCTTGTGTCCCTCCCCCGGGGGGGAGATGCTCTGAGGCCCCTGGTGGGGTCCCCACAGTCCTTGTCCCTGGAATCAATGGCCTTTGCAGTTAATGGTCCGCTAACCAGGGCCAGGAGCCCGTGCGTGGAGGAGGACACAGTGTTTAGGCCATGACACTCAAGTCTTGCTCCTGGGGCAAGATCAGCAGTGAGACCCTCTCCCCTTCCCGGATACACTCCCCACCCCTGCACGGTAGGGCTCTCCCAGGCTCAGGCCCAGGACTCACTAACCCTGTGCTCCATGGCAGCCCCAAGCCCTAAGGGGAATGTGGCTGAATGTCCTCTGGCTCCCCCCAGGGCAAGGACGGGCATCTACCTTAGGGCAAGGGGGCGAGTTCCCCTCCTGACTGCATCTCCCACCACCTCCCCAGGGGCATCCTGTGAGCAGAGGGGGGAGGGCAGGAGGGAGGACTTGGGTGCCCACAGCCATTCAGAGACCGGGCTCTGCAATGTGCTCTGGGCCGGGGCTGAGGACCAGCCTGTGGGCCTTGCTCATTTGCCGCAGAAACCAGTTTGGGTCAGTAGATAGAGTGTCGGCCTGCAGACTGAAAGGTCCCAGGTTTGATTCCGGTCAAGGGCATGTACCTTGTTGTGGGCACATCCCCAGTGCGGGGTGTGCAGGAGGCAGCTGATCGATGTTTCTTTCTCATCGATGTTTCTAAGTCTCTATTCCTCTCTCTTCCTCTCTGTAAAAAATCAATAAAATTTATTTTTAAAATAAGTAAAAAAAAATAAAAGGCGCTGCCCTTCCAGGCTGACGGGGGCACTTTTGGGAAGGAGGTGTGCAGAGAGGCACAGGTGTGGGAGTGCTGGCCGGGAGGGTAGGTCCCAGCAGCAGACACCGTGGGAGCCAGGCTGGGGGCGGTCAGGGCGGGTGACTGGAGGCAAAGGACTCGCAGGCTTGAGTCATGCTGGGTCTGTGGGTGGGTTCCGGGCTCCTGGGCAGACCCTGTGGGTCTCACAGTGGGGGGAGCAGCTCCTGCCCTTTCCAGGAGGACCCCAGATGAGGCCTCAGAAAGCAGACCCGGAGAATGGATGCGACAGAGCTGTCTGGGACGCCTCTGCTCAGCTCGGTCAGGCGGGGCCAGCAAAGCGAGCTTCCATTCCTGTCCGGGAAGCTGGTCGGCTGCCAGCCCGAAGTGATGGACGTAAATCCCAGCTCATGGCCAGTCACCACTCGGCTCCTGCTGCTCCCCCAGGACACAAACCTCCTTGGGGGCCCCACTCTCCAGCTTCGGATGCTGCTTGGGGTCCCTGAGGCCCCCTTACTGGTGGAGTCAGGTGTGGTCACTGGTGGAGTCAGGTCCAGGTGCCCCGGGCTGCAGAGGGGGTGGGGGATGGGGGCAGAGCAGCGGGAGTCATGGGGGAGCCAATGGGAAACACACGATCGAATGCAAACACAAACAAAACACGTGAGAGCAGCCAGCTGTGTAATAAATATTGCAAAGCGCATTTGGTTTCTTTCTTTTTTTTTCAAGTCAAATATAACAACCAACGTCCCAAACCCTGTATTCAGCATTCAAGAGAGAAGCTGTTGCTTTCAGCAGAACACCTGCAGCCATTCAAGAAAAAAAATCGTTTCCCGTTAGCCAGCCAATCAAAATCCTTTTCCAGTCTGAGCAGCCAATCGGACCTCTTCTCGTTCCTAAAAAGTGACCTAAATAAAGAAAGCACCAGAGCTCGGACAGCTTCCCGGGAAGCCATGTACCCGAGGCGCAAATTTAAAAAATAAGAGTCAGAAATAAAAATAAAAGGTTTCCGTTGGTCAAGATTTAAAAATAAAAAGGTTTCTTCCTGAAGCCAATCATGAGTCCGTCTCTTGAAGCCAATCATAACTGCACCAGCGGCGTTTCCCTCGATGCCAGCCCTGCTGAGTGGCCATGGGGTGGGGAGGGGTGGGGGGGCGGGGTGGGGTGAGGTGAGGCGGGGTGGGGTAGGAGTGGGGTGGGGTGGGGGGTGAGGTGGGGGAGGGAATAGAGAGGTAGGTGGGGGGATGAGGTGGGTGGGGAGGGGTGAGTGAGGGGGTGAGTTGGGGGGGTGAGGTGAGGTTGGGGGGTGAGGTAGGTGGGGGGGTGGGGGGTGAATGGGGGGTGAGGTGGGGGAGGGGGTAGGGGTGTAGAGGGGGATGGGGAAGGGGACCCGCTGCCACTCAGCCAGACGAGGTCACACAGATCTCTTGGGCGATGCCAGCTTTCAGGACATTCCCTGGGATCCGCAGCTACTGCCTCCGGTCCTCTGTCTCCGACCTGGAAAACGCCATCACCACGTCCTCTGCACCTGCAGGCGAGCGGAAGGGGCTTGCTGGAGGGGCCTCTGGCACCGGGACAGGCAGGAGGCTGGGCCCTCGGGGGCGGCATCAGTCCACCTGAGGGAGTGCTTCTGAGCACAAAGCACTTCCCGGAAGCCCACCTCCGCAGGCTCCCCTGCAGCCTGGCCGGCTGCGGGCTGGGGGCTGCGGGCTGAGGGCGGATGGGGTGAGGCTCAGGCTTGCGGAAGGCTGCACAGCGAGGAGGTGAGTGAGAACCCAGGGCTGCTGCTGGAGAAGGCTCTGCTCACGCCCCTCGCTCCGCACCAGTTCAGGCCCTCGGAACCGCCCTTTTTCCTCCTGAGACCCGTCTGGCCCCCTTTGGAGCCAGGCCTCTGCCCAACCAACACCTGTTCCAAGGAGCAGGCGGCCTGGCTCACAGGCGACAGATAATGGCCATCATCCTATTGCTCTGTTTTTGATCATGGATTGGAGGATCTGGTCCAGGCACTCATGAAATCACTTCCTTTGTCTTGTTTTCCATAAGACAGGCTCTGACATGCGGCCAGAAAAGGCAGGGGAGGGAGGGAAAGCGCTTGCAGTCCTGACCTACCTCCCCGCCCAGAGCCTCTGGAGGGAGGAGCTGGCTTAGCTGCAGACCCTGCGGACCCAGGTCGCCTGGCGCCTCTGGCCCCGGCCTCCCTGGGTCCTGCTCCCCCCCTCTCTGAAGGACGGCTCTGGGTTGGCCGCCATGGCCTTTCTGACGTATTCCCTCTGGAGGAGCGCTCCCGGGAGGACTGGAGCAGCAGACAGAAAGGCCACTGACGGGGAGCGGGGGTGGGAGGCGCACAGCGGAACTGGCCAGGGAACGGCTTCCGCCCCCAGGCCTGGTGCTGGCCGCCCCCCCCCCCACAGGGCACCCTCTCCTTCACCCTGGCAGCCGCCTGCCGAGCTCCTTCCTACCCGTCTGCCTCGTGGACAAGGGAGGGGCACCTGCCCCGGGCGCTGCAGAAGGAGGGCCGCCCACAAGGTCCATCGGTGCAGAAAAGCGTTCACTGGGCACAGGGACAGGTGCTGTAGCCACCCCGCCTTGACGGGGCTCTGACAGCTCCCCTGGAGAGGAGCTCAGATCGGGGCTCCTTTGCTGGGAAGCCCTGCATTCCTCCCGCTTCTCGGGGACATTCTGTTCTCGATCAGTCCCAGGACCACGCAGTGCCACTGCAGGCAGAATTTCCCTAGCAACCCCCGAGGCCAGGATTACGTCACACCCTCACGGCAGCTGAGCGGGTTAGCTAACAGACGCCAGCTTTCCCCATGCCGCCTCCCCACCCACTCATCAGTGGGCTGGCGGAGACCACGGAGGGCGCTGTCGGCACATGAAGCCTGGCTCCACGCACAGGGGCAGACCCGCTGCCCTGGCCAGCCTCAGGGCTTCCTCACAGGGGCCTGAGCTGCAGGACAGAAACAGCCCCGGCTACCCCGGAGGGTCAGAGAGTCGGCAGACGGAATGGCCACAGCTCCCTGGAGGAGCCCAGGCCCAGGCCCAGGGCCCCTGACACTACAGCTGCCCAGTGTGTGTGCCAGCCTCTCCTTTTACCACCCTCAGCAGGCCTGACCCTGCGCCCAGCAGGCCCCTGGGCGAGGGACACCTTTCCCTCCCCTTTTCTCGGAGGGATTGGGCCCATTACCTAACGGGAGGGTGAGCCGCTCAAAGTTCCCATGAGTCCAGCCGTCCGAGCTTTAGAGCCAGGAGGGAGATCAGAGATGATCACACAGGCAGCACGTGGTGTCTCCCACGGGTGCCCCACTGCGGAATCATGGGGCTCAGAACAGGAAGACACTGCAAAGGAGCCGGCAGGCCCGGCCACTGCTCCAGGCGGTCAGCGGGGCTTCCTGGCCCCTTTACTGGTGAGGCGCGTCCACTGCCTCCCACCGCCTCGGCCCTTCTGCCAACACTGTCTGGGCCAGGCTCAGAGCTCTGTTCGTCCCTTCCCACCAGGACAAAGAGCCAGAGCCAGACAAAGACAGCAAAAGGAAAAGAGAACCGCAGGCAGGATCTCATATGGCCATAGATAGTCATCTTACCTGTGCTATGCAAAAATACTAAAAAAAAACACCCTAGCAAACTGAAAAGAGCAACACAAAATAATTACATGTTGTGACCAAAGAAAATGGAACCAAACAACATCAAAGCAGCCCTCGCCCCTTGGAGAAAATTCAGCATGGAACCCAGAATGCCCGAGTAGCCCTGCCCCCGACACCTGTCCCCTGCCTCCCTGCCCCCTCCGCTGCTTGCCAGACACTCCCCGTCCCAGGCTCACCTGCTCTGGAGAGCAGGCCGGACACTGCTGAGGGCACAGCTCTGAACTAGGGCAGGGCACGCAGTGGCCATCTCAGCCCACGCCCAGTGCCAGCTTTGCCCCTTCCACTGAGCCCAGTCAGTGACGGGAGAGAAAATGACAAATATGCAGGAGCTTGTGGAAGGGAGGCTGGCCCTGAGCGGGGGCGGGAGACAGACAATGGGTAGCTGGTCTGTTTCAGGCTCAGCAGGAATTCACAGCAGCAGCATTGAGAGCCCAGGCCCAGCTCGCACCCAGCACCAGCCCGGCCGGGCCCAGCTGACAGCGGGAAGCTGGCCATCGGGCAGCCCGGCTCTCTTCAGGCGCTGGCCCGGGAGGAGGGCGGTTGGACATCTGAGGCTCTGAGTTGAAGTCCTTTAAAGGTCCTTCCATCAATGCACTGGCACCTCAGCCTGTGTCCGGAATTGTCAGAACAGGGCCCTCTCAGCCACACGTTATAACTGGTTCAGCTCCCAAAGGAGGCCAGCCCGGGCCCACCGCCCAGGACCCAGGCCTGTAAGATGTCACCGGGGAAAAGGGGCTGCTCCCAGAAGCGGCATCAGCCGTGGGTGGGGGCGCCCACATCACCCGATTTGGAGCCACGGGCTCCTCCAGGCCCAGCTCCCCGGCCATGCACTCCGGGGACAGGGGCCTCTGACACCCGCACCTCTGCCTGCAGGGCTCCCCAGGGCTCCTCAGGGTCAGGGGTGCTGGGCAGGGGCCTCCTGACCTCCTGACCTCGCAGGGTCCTAACACCTTCCCAATGCGGTAACCACCGGGGCAGCATGTCAAACTCGTGGCCCACCACGAATATTTTTGTAGCCCAGTCATATAATGGTGTGAGCAGTTATTACAATCATGAAAGGAAATAAGTCTCCTGTCCGATCCAGAGTCACTGACATCGCCGTGGGTGGGTCTGGAAAGGAGTCACTGCGAACGAGGTTCCCCGGAGCGGGGGCGACAGCAGCGGAGATGCCGCGTGTCAGGAAGAGAACATGCACCTCATCACCGCTCCTGTCTCTTTTGACACCATACTTTTCTAACAAACCTAATTTCTATGAAAACGGAAGCTTTTGTTTTTTGCGGCCCACATAAACTTCAACCTTACTTGCCTGTTTAGCCTTTGAGTCTGACATGCTTGTAGTGGGGCCTAAGAAACTCAGAAATACAAACGGAAGCCCCAGTCTCCAAATCCCCACGCTGCGGGGGGCGAGGGGGGGGGTGGGGGAGACACGGAGGGTGTCCCCCCCTTTGGCTGATGCTGCCAAGCCCTCCAGGGGACCCCCCTGCCCCCACGCTCACAGACACCGGCCAAAGAGGAAACTCGCCACATGCCTCCCCTCTGTCCCTTCTCTGCCCGTATGGCTTCTGGTTGTGGCACCTCTTCACCCAATGACCTCATTGTACTGCTGTCAACACCAGCTAGAACCTGCCGCCCGCTCCTCAGCACGGCTGCAGCTCAGCTACCAGCTCTGCGGAGAGGGGCCAGGCAGCAAGGCTCCTGGACAACAGGCTTCACTGCTCCTCCAGGGGGCAGTGTCCATGGGGGACGAGGCTCGAGCACTGCCCCAGACGAGGCTCCTCACAAACGCCACCCACTGGGTGGCACTGCCTGTTTACAGCTGCAGCCTAGGAGCCCAGTTCTACAGTCTCAGCTCTGATGCCCAAAGTCCCCAGGGGATGGCTTTACCCAGAGCTAGCAAGACACGGGTTGCCATGGGGACAGCAGCCCGGATCCACCAAGGAGTCAGCAGCCAAAGTGGGCTCCAGGCTTGTGCTCCCAGCTGACAACCCATCACCAGGCTGCCAGGCTGCCAGGACAAGGGGCACCTGGGGGAGCGGGCCCAGTAGGGGCGGGGCCTCCTGACCAGCCACTGAGGGCCCTGCCTGGGCCTGAGCAGCCTCTGCGGGCGCTGGGACCCTGGAGCCCAGCTCTGGGCTGACCTGGCCTACTCTGTGCGGCAGGGCAAGCCCTGCACACCCACTCTCGTGTCTTCACCTGCCAAACCGGAAGCATCGCACCTCCTCCCCCTGAGCACCAGCACCACGTCCACACACGGCACCACAGGCAGAATCTGTGAGGTCACAAGTCGGTTCTACACACCAGCTCTTCTTCAGTCCAGACCCCTCCCCCGCCCACCTGCTCTACTCCAGACCCCTCCCCCAGCCCACCTGCTCTACTCCAGACCCCTCCCCCAGCCCACCTGCTCTACCCCAGACCCCTCCCCCAGCCCACCTGCTCTACTCCAGACCCCTCCCCCAGCCCACCTGTTCTACCCCAGACCCCTCCCCCAGCCCACCTGCTCTACTCCAGACCCCTCCCCCAGCCCACCTGTTCTAGTCCAGACCCCTCCCCCAGCCCACCTGCTCTACCCCAGACCCCTCCCCCAGCCCACCTGCTCTAGACCCGGCCCCTCCCCCAAGCCCAGTCCTCCATCTGCTCCCACCTTGCACCTGCTCTCCGACCTCGCTCCCACCCCTCCTGGACACCCACAGGCCCCGCCCACTCCCCTTTCTGTCTCATCCACCTCGGTCTCAGATCCCATCCCCACCTGCTCACCAGCCTGCAGGTTCTCGGTCCTAAATGTCCCACATCACTTTGCCTTCGAGCTGTCTCCCTGCCTCGCCTTCTGCCCCGTGACCTCTCCCCAGCGCTCACCCTAAATGGATGACAGCTGACCTGGCAGCTCCCCTTCAGGCCGTGGGGACCCCTTGCAGTCTTCAGAATAAACTCCGTCCTGAGCCCATTTGTCTTTCTGGCCACTCACCACCCTCCCGGCATCTGCCACGCCGGTCTCTGAGGGGACACGTAGACACTCAACACTCGCGCACGCAGGCAGGTTCCGGGGCCCCCTCGGCCTGTGACATCCTCCCGTAGTCTCCATGCACACTCCCATGCCTCTTCTCCGTGGCTTCCTAGTGAGGTGCCCTTCTCTTGGGACTGGTCATCCTGCCATCTGTGTGCCCAAGTTCTTTACACACGTGCTCTTGTGTCCGCCCTGCTGGACCGGCAGCTTGAGGGCGGGCTGTCCGATGGCATGTGCCCGGCACACAGGTCCGCGGGTAACGTGAGCAGAGGGTCCCATGGCCAGGAGAGCGGCCCCTTGGGGCTCTTGTCCAAGGCAGAGGTCACCTCTTAGGGGGCATCTGGGGGCTGATTAGAGTCGCACAAGGGCATCGTTCTCAGCTCTAAACAATAGGCCCCGCACTGCAAAGGGAGCCAAACAGCCTTTGCCGCCAGAACCAGAATGCGGAACTGAGCAGCTGGCCTGCGTTTCAGCACATTCCTTACCCTTTCTTGGATTTTTATTTTTCTGTAACACAAGTTACCAAGTCCCTCTGGTTGATTTTTCAGTTGGATTCAATGTATATGTAATTTTTTGGGTTCAGTTATATTGTTATTAGGTCACAGGTAATTCTCACGTAAGCGTTGATTAAAGTTAAAATAGATTAGCTTCCCATCCACAGAGTAAGTCCTCCCGGGGCCTGACTGTAATTTCAGCCCTGAGCTTGTTACCGCCAGTGCCTCTGGGAGCAGCCCTGGTCCACGCAAGGATCCAGCAAAGCCCAGCGGTAGGCCCAAGCTGGACTGGGGCTGCGCACAGAGCTGCGCTGGCCTGGGTCCTGGCACAGTGTGATTAGGGAGACTCTGCTCAGGAGCAAGAGGAGCAGCGACCACCCGAATGGGGCAGGGAGGGCTGCATGGAGGTGAGAGAGCAGGGAGGGCTGCATGGAGGAGGTGAGAGAGCAGGGAGGGCTGCATGGAGGAGATGAGAGAGCAGGGAGGGCTGCATGGAAGAGGTGAGAGAACAGGGAGGGCTGCATGGAGGAGGTGAGAGAGCAGAGGCGGAAGGAGTGCGAGAAGTCCAGGAACACGCTGGCTGTAAGATGGAGATGGTGTCAGCACCTCCACTGACGCTGCTGAGGGGGCCAAGTGGGGTGACCGAATGCAAAGTGCCATGCAAGGGGTGGGCCACTCCCTCGGGGCTGCTGGCTCTCTGCTGTTGCCCGAGACCGTGACCGTGCCCACAGCTCCTTTACCGGGTTCTGTGTGACCCTGGGGTCAGATGGCCTATTTGGGGCGCTCTGGCTGCATGCCCTGAGCCAGCAGCCTCGGCTCTGAGGGCGGGAGCCAGCAGAGTCTGGGACAGCCCAGAGGCTCCGGCTGGGGACCTCCCTGGGAAGTCTCTTGCAGGAAGAGTGCGATCCGATGAGGCTGGATCAGGTGTGAGGCGCCACTGTGCCTGCACCACAGCTCCCAGGCCGAGGAGAGGGGAGAGAAGGATAAGAGCTTCCTTAGCAAACTGAGGTCCCTCACAGCTCCCAGACACGTGGGCAAGGGCCATACGAGGCACTGCACCAGGATGCCAGCTCTGCATGATGGGCCACGGAGGGGCCTCTGCCCTGTACACGGGGGGCCTGCGCGGCGCTGGGGCAGGAAGAGACTGGAGCTCTCAAGAACCATACATTCAGAGGCCTGCAGGGCCCGGGATAATGAAGCAATGAAAAACTCGTCCCAATGTTTCCTGTGCCCTCCTGAGATGCCACGGTAACTGCCAAGTCACACCTGTTTCTCAGGTAAAACACTGCCCTGCTTGAAAACACTTAGGGCCTGTAAGCCACTCCTAGATTCTCTTAAAATAACTGAAGATTCATACAGAAGGATAGTCAACGCGTGGCGCACCCTGGACCCGCTGACCAGCTCTGCGGCCTCGGACTCGTTACTTAACCTCTGCAGCCACTGTCTCTTTTTGAAGGTGAAGGGGCTTCTGGGAAAACCCTCAACAAGAAACCAGGCTCGGAGGAGGACTTCAGTAAGTGTTTGCTGTTGTGATTAACAGCAAAAATGAGAAACAAATGTCCCCCAATAAAGCATCGGTCAAAAAGTGGGGCACAGCCATATGGCTGCATATTATGCAATTGCTAAAACGTTTTCTTAGAAATTGTTTAAAACATTGTAAAAGGATCATAAGTAAAAAAAAACAAACCTGGATGTTCAAATGGATAGTAAAATGTTTAGTGTAAGGTCCCAACTTTATGGTGGAAATAGATGCCTATTTTTAAAAGGCTGAGGAGAAATTTAATGAAAGGTAAAGTGATAACAGCTATGTAACAGGATTCAAGCCTTCACGCTGTTTCTCTCCTTCCTGGTCTCCTGCACTGACGGTGGGTCACTTTATAGCCAGGAGAGGGGTCAGTGTGTGCTCGGACGGAGCAGCGCTGGCAATAAGAAAGGAGTGAGCTCAGCATTCGGTCCTGCCTGCTCTGGAAGCTGCAGCTGCACCTTCTCAGCAAGGCGACCTTCCCAGAGAAGTATTGATTTCCTCTGGTTCAAAGTCAGGCTGTCAGGTCCTCCCGGCCACCCTCAGGGACCCGGAGACAGTGCTCAGAGAACTGGCTCCATGTCTCTGCCTTCTGCAGGGACTGCAGGCTCCCAGCCCCACAAACACAGGAAGGGAAGCCACTGTCCCAGGCTCAGGGAACTCAGAGCTGGTCAGGAGGCAGACCAGGAAACAGTGTGAACTGTGTGATGGAAATCACAGGAGGGGGAGTGGCCAATGAGGGCCTGGCCAGCGGGAGGCAGGGAGGGAGAGGGTGGTCAGGGCCTGGCCTGCGGGAGGCGGGAGGGAGAGGGTGGTCAGGGCCAGGCTCCTGGGCTCCTGGGCTCTGAGAGCAAATGCAGAGGCAGAAATGTGTGAACACCCCCGGCCTGAGACAGGAGCTGAGAGCCATTCCCTGTGACTGCTGACGCTGCATAAGGTCATGGTGTAGCAGCTGGCTCGTCATGCTAAGGGGGCTGGACTTGAACTTCAGGCAGTAGAGAGTCACTGAAAGGTTTTAAGTGTGTGTTTGGGGGGCTGCTGACATGGCCTTCAAAAATCCCTCTGGCCAAGGGGTAGAAAATGCACTGTGGGGGGCAAGTGAGACGTCAAGGTGCCAATGAGGAGCTTTTGCAGTAATTGAGCGAGAATTAATACTGGCTCAGACCAAAGGGGGTTCAAACCAAGATGGAGAAGATGAAGCAGATCGGAGCAGCATTAAAGCTGCCGGTGACGTTGGAGACACTTGGGGAAGAGAGGAGGACACATCGGTCACGGCCGAGGACGGGGGGGGGGGGGGGGGGGGAGGGGGGGGCGCCATGGGCTGTGGGAGGCGGGGGGCGGGGGGAGAAGGTTATGAATCTGGGCCTGCGGGTGTGGGACCTCCGGGGAGGGGGTCAGGAGGAGCTGCGTACAATCGGGTCAGCAGCAGGGCAGTATGTCTGTGGAAGTCACCGTAGCATATGTGACTTCCAAAGAGAAGGTATGAGAGCTGAGAGGACTGAATCCGGAGAAGACCAGCATGACAAAGGGAAGGAGGGCATTCACAAGGGGGTGAGCAGAGAGGTAGAAACCTAGGGGAGGGGGAGAGAGGTGTATATCATGGAAGACAGGAGGAAAAGCAGGGTTTCTAGAAGGATCATGGTGACCTCACCTTGCAGAAACTGCTGAGTAGTCACAGGCGTGTGGGTGTGACCATATAGGCCCGGAACCTGGGCCTCTGAGTGCAGGCTGCCCATGGGACACCCAGGCTGCCTCAGCCACCTCTCCACTCTCAAGCTCAGACCAGCAGAGGCCAGGCATGTCCACTGTTCAGTCCAGTACTGGAGGCCACTGGGACCCTCTGCTGGAACCATTTATGAGCTCTCAGGGGCAGGCCCACGCTCCAGGGTCTCCAGCACCTGCCTGATGCTGGATACAAGTTCACCAGGGGGAGAGTGGGAATGGGGGAGGCTGGGAGGCCTGGGTGCAGCACGAGGGGCCAGATTACAGTGGGCAGAGACTGCCTAGCTCACTCTCCTCTCTGGGTCTATGGAGGGCAAGCAGCGCCCTGGGTACCAACCCCTCCAGCTGCAGAGGGGAAGTGTTTGTGGGCCTAAAGATTGTGGGCAGGACCCCAGGACTAATGCCAAGCACAGATCCATTGGTGGGGTGATCTTGGGCCCCCTACCTAGGGGAGCTGGAACAGAAAGAGGCTGCAGACACTCAGGAGGGAGCAAGGGGCATTTGCTGAGAGACAGTGCCACCTGGTGGCAGGAGGCACTCACACCAGGCTTCTGCTCCTGGGCCTCTGGGGGTCTTTCATGCTGGGGCCCCTGTACAGGAAGCAGTGAGCCAGGCTTCTGCCACCTGGGCAGCACCGAAGCCTCTGACAGCAGCATGCCCCGTGGCATCAGCTGAGGTCGGCTCTGCCCGCGGAGAAGGCAGGTGGACTAGAATTTTAGCCGACAGCCGTTTGGCGCCACGGGGAGGGCAGAAAGGTAAGGTCCCGCTCTCTGGCTTGTCCCTGCACAGCAGGAGGGACTAGACTGGTTGCTGCTTGGCTGCCTGTGTGTGTGTGTGTTTGTGTGTGTTCGTGGTGTCCTGAGAAGTAACAGCATGCTGTGAAGCTCTTCCAGGCACAGCCACCCTCCCCTCTCCACCTCAGGTCCTGGAGTCCTTGGGCTTTCTGTAGCGCATGCCTTCCCGGGAGGCTCAGGTCAGAGTGACCGAGGTGGTGAGGGCCACCCGCAGGGCACCTGGCAGCAGAGAGCCACTCCCGCCACCAGCCTCCCCCGAGGTTCCCCCGTCCAGGCTCAGCACCAGGAGCAGCTTCCCGGAGAGAGAGGCGCTGAGCCCAGCCTGGAGTCTGGGGACGGCCCGCACTCAGAGGGGCCAGGCTCCGGGCCCATATGGTCACACCACACACCTCTGACTCACTCCTGACTGCTCGGCAGTTTCGAGCCAGGTGAGGTCACCGTGATCTCCTTAAGCGACTCGGCAGAGCTCACTTTATTCTCAATTGTTGGGTTAGCTGAGCGAGGTGAAGAGTTCTCATAAAAATACTTCTTTAAACTCCCCTTGTTACCAAAGAAATGTGCGGGTCACGATAAAGAATTAGCATTACAAAAACGTGTGACTTGGAAAGTGAAAGTTCCTTATATAGTTTTACCCTCTGACAAAATTTTCTATTAGCAGCCTAGTGTGTTTTCTAAAAAAAAAAAAAAAAAAAAAAAAAAGTCTGCATTGTTTTCAGAGAGAGGAAGGGAGAGGAAGAGAGAGACAGAAGCATCAATGATGAGAATCATTGATTGGCTGCCTCCTGCATCCCCCCTACTGGGGATCAGGTCCATAACTGGGGCAGGTGCCTTGACAGGAATCAAATCATGACCTCCTGGTTCATGGATTGATGCTCAACCACTGAGCCACACCGGCCAGGCCTGGTGTGTTTTATTTCAGCCTTTTTTTCTATACATGCATGGTGTCGGGGGAGAGATGGATGTGTTGTTTTCTATACTGACACAATTCTACAGCTCTTCTTGATTTTTCCAGTAAGAACACCCTACCAGAGGCATTCTTACCACCCTGCTCACATTCAGGCTCACTCAGTGAGCCAAGACCAGGGTGGGAAGCAGGTAAGGCCAAGGGACTCAGAAACGTGTGGGTTTCGGGTAGGTGTGGTTCCGCACGGGGACAGGGGCCTGTGCTGGAAACCCGTCAGCCTGGAAGAGGCGAGCGCTCCAGAAAGCATACCCCAGGAGGCAGGGCAGACTCCAGACCCAGGTCCCCTTCAGGGGAGGCGGTCCCTGGCAGGCTGCCCTGTGCGTGTGGCCCACGAGCGGCTAGGCGTCCTGGACGTTTCTGCTGAGCTGGGTGCACAGGTCAGCTCACACCCAGCGTCAGAGCTTGGAAGCTGGGCCCTGAGCCAGGCAGGGCCCTGTGACATCCGGGAGGACAAGGGCAAGTCCAAGAGCAGCCACCGTGCGCCAGCCCCTCAGCACGCGGCTCATGCAGCCCCTCGCATCGGACGTGCCACACTATTTCATGGCAAATAATTCAAACTAGTGCAACAAGGAAAAAAACATAACTGGGTGGAGGCGCTGGTGGGAGACTGGGCTACAGGGTCGCATAAAGCTTCCAGAAAGGAGGAGCCCGCAAGCGCCCAGCAGCCTCCTACTGCCCCCGGCAGACGGAGGCGAACCCAGCACCCAGTGAAGAATCGGCGGCAGGCCTGCACCCGAGCCCCTGGTAAGTGGCTGCCTGAGCCAGGGCAGGAACTGTGTCCTTGCCAGTTAAGAGGAAGCAACACAAAGAGTAACGATCTCCACTCCAATGACACTTATCAGGCACTTAGCACGCGCCTACTAGACAATATACTCAAATGCCACCCACTACCGTTATGAGGATTAGCTGATGGCACTCAAAAAAGAATTAACTCCGGGGGCACACAGAGACTGCCAGAGCCTTTGGGCCTCCCCTCTGGGCACAGCCAGGAACACACCAGCCACTGTGCAGGCCGCACCCAGGCCAGGCCCTAGCACACAAGGACAGTGTCACTCCCCCTGGCAGGGGGCTGGGTGGGCAGGGGTCAGGTTGAAGTTGAGGAATGCAGCAATCAGAGCGTCTGCAGTGACAGGGGCCCGTCTGCAGTGACCTCCACAGCTTGCCTCCCCCAGGCCTAGAAAGGGTCCTGGCAGGCTGGGACCAGGCAGGGCCCCCAGGGCTCCGTGGCTGGATGCGGCTCTGCCTGGGGCTCAGCTCTGTGGAGGGGAGGGAGCTGTGGCCCCTCCTGTCTTTCACGGACACACACACCCCCCCACCCCGGAAGGGCTGCAGCTGTGCTGTCACTGGGTGCCCTGGGAAGGGGTGGCCCCGGCTCGCTCACCCTGGTCGATGGAGTGCTGCGGCAGCTGGCTCAGCTGGCTGTTGACCACGCCCGCGTAGGTGCGCAGGAACTCCTCCTCGCTGGCCGTCAGCTGCAAGGGAGAGCGGCGGTGAGGGCGACCGTCGCTTCTGAGGGCACCTGCCAGGCCTGCTTGGTGCCCAAGAGGTGCCACCTCCTTTGCTCCCTGGAGGTTTGACTCCTCAGTTCCAGAGCAAGCCCTCCTGCCGCCCTGAAACATGGCCCACGGAGCCTGGCCACGCAGAGCAGACCGGAGGCTGGACTGGAGGGCAGCACAGGGCCACTGGGAAGCGCTGCCCTCTTCAGCCTGTGCCGTCAGTGCCCCTGGGCACCCCCTGGGAGAGAAGACTCACCCACCTCACCCAGAGGTGGGAGGATGCCCAGCAGCGCCCCTGGAACTGCACTCCCCAGACTCAGCGCCACCTGAACCGGCCACAGAGCCAAACCGCAGGCTCAGCATCCCCTCCCCGACCCCGGCGGCTGCAGGCGGGAGCGACAGCACTGCTCTGCCCACGGGCACTCACGTTGGATCCCATCTTCCTCAGCATGAGCAGCACCCGCACCTTCTGCTGGATGTACATCTCCTCCGGACTCTTCCCGGGAGCCCCCTCGCGGTTCATCCCCGGGCCAGCTCTGGGGACGGCTGCGGAGTGAGAAGCACGGGGGTCAGGACGAGACTGCCCAGAGAGGCAGGGAGCTTCGTGGGAGTGTCCGGCAGCCCACCTCGCTGCAGGGTCTTGTTTCCGAGTCCAGAGCAGGTGGCAAGTTGCCTGTTCTCCCGAGACCCCACTAGCGCCGCTGTGGGCAGAGCTCAGCCCAGGGAGACTGAGGTAGTCCAGACTCCTGGCCAGCTCTGCCTTCCGCCACAAGAGGGGGGCTACATGCCCCCACAGTGTCCGAGGCTTCAAAGCAAGCAACTCCCCTGGGAGCGGGAGGGTCACGGTCAGAGGCAGCTGGCTAGGCCTTCGCTGGAGGAGCTGTGGGATCAGCACCAGCCCCAAACCCCAAGGCCGCTCTCAGGCAAAGCCCCTGCCGGGATCAGAGGCCAGCTCCGGCCCTCGATGGGGACAGGCGGCTGGGGCTCTGGGCACCGGACCCAGGCTCACTGCCACCCTCACAGGCCCACCCCGCCTGTGCCAGGCAGCTCCTGCAGGCAGCAGCTGTGTCCAGGTGCAATGGGACCCGACCTGCAGGAAGATCCCAGGAGAGAAGTCCCGGGGTTTCCCTGGGGGAGGAGCCGGTGGAGAGGAAGCCAGGCTGGAGGGGTTGGATTACAGATCTGTAACTCCTGGATGAGTCAGAAATAACGCGGCAGCTGGCAGGGAGGAGCCCTGGCAGCCCAGTGCCAGGAGCTGCGCTCAGAGACCAGGGGAACTGGGCGGGCACAGAGCACTCCTTGCACCATCCACCCATCCCTCGGGTGGCCAGCCCTGGACCAGCAGACGCTCTCAGGCAGGGTGACCCCCTGGGGAGGCGGCTCTCTGTGCAAAGGGTGGCCTCAGCGATGTGCCAGCGCCTGCACACAGCTTCCCTGGACGTCCCCGTCACTGCTCGGTCCCCATAACCCAGCAGAGGCCCTGGCCCTAAAACCCACACCACAGGCCGAAGGCTGGCCAGCAGGGTTTATGCCCATGGTTCCCCTTCAGGGCCTTCCCTGCTGCACTGAAGCCCCAGGCTCCCAAGTCAACTGTCCACCCGCCTCCTCCCTCCCCCGGCACAGAAGAGGGTCTAACAACGGGCCCCTGGGAAAGAGCGGTAAGGCGCCTCAGGAATGGTCTCTGATGAGATGCAGCCCCCGCTCCCCCAAACCAGGTGTGCAGGGTGCAGTGGGCAACCCTAACTTCCCAGCACAGCTGAGCGGACAAGCTGGGTTCTGGGTTTACTTCTCACACTGACCCCTTCTCACTGCCTTCCACTTCCCCTCTCCCCCCAATGGTCTTTACAAAAAAGCCAGACAGATGACACCACTCCCCAACACCACGGCCTTTGCCAGAACCCCAGGAGGCCTGCACAGGCGGCCCGGCCCCTTCCTCCTCCTCCCCTTGCTGCTCTGCCTTCCTGGCCCCTCTGGTTCCAGAACATGCCAAGAAGCCTTTTCCCCGGCAGCCTTTGCACCGAGTGCCCCCTGGGTTCCTTTCGTCCTCCGTATCACTCCCAGCCTCCTTCCCAGTAAGCCTTTCCTGGCAGCACAGCCGAAGCAGGGTCTGCGCCCCGACCCCAGCCCTCACAGTCCTGTGGCCCTGGCTGTCCCAGTTTCTGAAAGCATGCTGGAGCACTTGCTTTTATCTCTTCCCACCTGGCTTCCCAGCTTCGCTCCCTGCCCTCCTGCACCCAGGACTGTGCCTGGAGGAGCTGGAGGAATACAGCCCAGTGGCTGGATGCAGCGGGGAGACCAGCCTGCGGTGTCCAAGCTTCCCCATCCCTCTAACGCCCACACTGATTAGGGCCAAATGTCATCGTGTTGAAAGAGGCCCGAGTACCAATCCAGCCTCAGAACCAGGCTGAGCTTTCCCCAAGGACTCTTATTCTTGAGCAGCTGGCGCGCTGCGGCCTGTGGTGTTCTCCGGGGACATCTGAAATGCTCCCAGTTCCTCCAAACTGGGAGTCAGGCTCCCAGGATTAAATCTCCAATCCGGTCCCGTGTCCCGGGTTTAATGTGGTCAGACTGCGCTCTCCTGGTGAAAGACAGCGTGGAAGACACGTGACTGGCCACTAGATGTCGCCACACACAAAAGAACCAGGGTTCCAGTGCCACAAGCCCTGTCCCCAAAGTCCCGGGCCCACCAGGCTCAAGCCCACACTCTGATCTGCCGCTGTGCTGATCTAGTGGTTTATCGGGGCCAGTTCCTCTGGATGCTGCACGTCCCAGGGGCTGGGGGTCCTGCTTCACAGCGTGGGAGCCCCCTCCTCACTGTCCCTTCCTGATAGCCACAGCCACGCTTCCTCAACAGAGATGCAGGCTCCGAGCCAACAGAAGTAAGTGTGTGTGTGTGTGTGTGTGTGTGTGTGTGTGTGTGAGAGAGAGAGAGAGAGAGAGAGAGAGAGAGAGAGAGAGAGAGAAAGAGGGAGAGGGAGGGAGGAAGAGAGGGGGGAATATTTTTCAGAATTTTGCTCTGTCCTACTCTCCGACCCCAGGCACCCATACCCCAGGTGTCCCATCATCTTCCACCCCTGTGGCCTGTCCCAAGGACCTCCCGCACTCATGCGGTGATTACTAAGTGGGGGCCTTACAGGGTGTCGGGTGCCTGAATCTGTCTTTGGGGCCAGGTTACTCCAGTCAGCACACTTCCCCAGCAGAGACTGGTTCTTACCTGCTTCTTTTTGCTTCGGGGGAAGAAGATTCCTGTTATTTCTAAAAATTACGATCTCCCAGGATCCTTCCAGTTCTTGTATGAGCTGATCCTGCCCTGCCTCCTGACAGAGGGCACACCCAGGGCTGGATCTGGGGCAGAAGGTGGCCAATGAGCACACATTTCCGCCCTTTACGCTCCCATCTAAGCAGCCTAGGCCTTCGCAACTGGTTCAAACAATTTCCAAACAGAATCTGCAGCACGATGTCAGTGAGAAGCAAATGAATAATTGAAGAGAGCAGGCCATAATCACCCAAACAACAGACATTGCAGTCGTTGGTAGGCTGCAAGATATTAAAGTATGTTTGGATTTGGTGCTGATCTACACAAACAGGCTGTTAGATTTTCATTGCAAATTTTGACAAACATCAGATTAGCTTCATTTAGAACTCCGATTCTCCCCTGTAGGGATCAAGAACTTGTCTCCCTTAAAATGCAGCTAATTTAGACACCACTTATTCATTCTGTGACTCAGCCATGAGGGTCCCATGTAATGGTGCTTCTCACTTATGGTTTCCCAGCTAGCCCATAATCCTCACCTAACATGGTAGGATTTCCATTCTAAATCCTAAGAAAATCTCTGTGAACTGCCCAGAGACAGACTTGCTCCCTCTCTCAGAGATATAACCTTCTGGAAGCTAACCAGGGAAGGCATAGATGAGCTGAAGAATAGAAAATGGAGATAAACAACTATCAACTACCCACATAAATAGCGAGGAAGCGGCCTGAGGCTATATATCAAACCGTAGATAAAAGTGGAGGTGATTCCAGAAAATTACATCTGATTGGGACAAACACAATGAGCAGAAACTGAGGCACACACATTCGCTGCAGACACACAGGCATATTCACGCCCCTTATCCCCTCCTCCCCAACACACACATTCACACACACACACACACACACACACACACACTCCTGTTGGTTCTGAGCCCGCATCTCCGTTGAAGGAAGGCTGGCTGGTAATGGACCATGAGGAAGGGCTCCCAGCCACAGGGAAGGATGCGAAGTGACAAGTGGGGCCGTGGTCTGGGAGGCCACACTGCGCTCGGGAGCCATCCTGCCCAGCCTCTGCAGGGAGCTAATCTCTGCCAGCACGATCAAGCACAAAGCAGCTGGTCTCTCTTTAGAGGAGGCGGGAGATGGTGCTGGGGGAAGGGGTGAGCGGGCTGCTGGGTGGTACGTGCAGCAGTCAGACCCATGCTGTCAACCTGCTCCGAAAGTCGGCTGCGCTCTGACAGGCACACGTGGCTCTGAATGCACACACAGCTGCCTGCACGCATTTGTATTTACAAAGTGAAGCTAATGCTGCGTGAACACCCACACTTATATATACTGAAATACACATTTATACCCGGGTGATCTTGTCCCTGCGAGGAGAACCCTGGGTAACTCAGGCTGGGCCAGACAGCAGGGGCTCCTTTAGATACACAAGCTGCCTCTGCTCCATGGGTCCCAGCACTTGTCTTTTGTCCATTAGAAAATGTGACATGTTAACCTGAGCTGGGATGGTGAACACACAATACAGCGAATGGACGATGAGTTGCAGAACTGTGCACCTGAAATCTGTGTAAATTTGTGTGTGTGTGTGTGTGTGTGTGTGTGTGTAATTTTGTTAACCAGTATCACCCCAATAGATTCAATAAAAAAAAATGAAAAATGACCCTACCTGGTTTGGCTCAGTGGATAGAGTGCTAGCCTTCTGACTGCAGGTTCCCTGATTTGATTCTAGGCAAGGGCACATGCATGGGTTGCAGGAGGGGGCATGCAGGAGGCAGCCGATCAATCATTCACTCTCATCATTGATGTTTCTATCCTCTCTCCCTCTCCCTTCCTCTATAAAATCAATAAAAATATATTTAAAAATTAAAAAGTGATATATTTTAAATGCTCACATTTGAAATGTACGTTACATTTGCATACAAATACATTACAATATAATTGTGCTATTCGTAGAGCTTCTATAAAACATCACTTCAGACACGACATGTTAACAGCCTGGGAGTAACGAGCAGAGCCGCACACACCGCAGGATCCACCCTCTAAGGAATGAGCATTATCAGGGACAGCGGGGAAGGGAGTGAGATGCCCTCACTTCGCAGTCAAGGGCGCTCCCAGCACTGATCTAAAGCCACATTCCCAGACCCCCTTCCCCGGTCCTTACCTGCTTCTGGAAATGAACTTCAGGCAAGCAGGCGCTCAGCTGTGCGGGGTGGCGGGCTGCGCAGGGAGAAGTAGGAAGGTGCGGCCCTGTGGAAACAGAACATGGTCGTGGGAGGAGCCAGGAGGCCCCAATGGCTGCCGAGTCCACCCTGGAGCACACGCCCTGCTGACAGATACAGGGCCGCGGGCAGGAAGCTCATGGCAACGGCTCTGCCGCCTTCCAGAAATACCTGTGTGTCTGGCCAGCCCAGGAGCCTGCACCAACACCTCTGGGATGAGGTGCTGACTGCGCTGTGCCTGCTGTCATTCCCCACTAAAGCAGGTCAGCACACACCCTCCTCCCGCTGAGTTAGTCACCGGGTCCCATGGAAGCTGTGCTGGGACCAGAGTGAGTCACTCCGGGGCAGCTGACCGGCCAGGCCCACACCCGCACACGAAGGGGCACCTCCAAAGCACCTGGCGCTCCCGCTCCTCTGTGCTCGGCGTGCACTGTGTCTGTGCTCGGTCTATGGAAGCATACACTAACATACAACACAGCTGCAGATAACAACCTACTTACAGCCTACTCTCCTGGCCACAAAACCGCTGCCAAACACACCTCTCCCAGGAATCAGAGAACACGGTCTTCCTGTCTGTCTCCCACACCCACTCACAGCCCAGGCCCTTTGCAGGTCCATTAGCAGAAACAGGGACAAGAAGAAGAGGCCGACAGGTGGGGGCACAGGCAGGGGTCACCCGGGAGACTGGCCCTCGGGCTGCCACCTGGCCAGCCTCCTCCATGGTGGCACACAGACCTCAGCACCTGGGTGCAAGGTGGCCTCCCGGCTCAGCCTTGCGGTGAGGACAGGGCTCTGAGGAAAACCCTTTGAGAAACCTGTTCCCAGGGCAGGTACAGGCCCAAGGGAGCTTTGAAACCCCGGGTCTTCACAATTTCTGCACGGAGGGGCGAGGGAACTGTGTTTTCCATAGAAAGGGAGGTTTCAGCAGCGCCCCCTACAGGCAGACATGTCTCTACCTCTGGGTCTGTGTTCTGTGTATCCCTGATCCCTTCAACTACAGGTGGCCCTGGGAACAGACTGCCCTGTGGGAACAGATATTTATAGATATTTATAATTGCTCTTTTATTCCTCTAGATATCAAAGCACCCAAATACCAAGGCCCTGGGGAACGTTCACCCACGTCCCCACATTCCTTCAGAACGAGATGAAGAGAGACACCTTCCCCCACTTCTGAGGCGCTTTCCTCTCTTTACCGACCACAATGGCCAATTGGCCTCCTACTGTCTACAGCAAGCATGTCAGCCCAAAGGCCAAATAAATGCGGTGTAAGTGTATGTGGGAAAACAAAAGCTTCCATTTTCATAGGAACGTAGGCTTATTTCGATAGAGACGTGCTGACTACAAAGGGCTGAAATGAGTAATCGTTAACATAAAATAATAGAACATTTTAATAAAAATCAATATTTTTTCTTGAATATTAACTTGCCAGACCCTGAATAAATGCACAAATTAGTAATCGTAATACAAATAAACCTATTTTTCTTGTTCTTCAAAAGCAACACATTTCCTGTTGCGCACACCAAGCAAGTCAGTCCGAGACTAACGGTGTGGCCATCGGCTGCTAGAATGTTTGCTGCCGGGGTTAGAGGGAGAAATGGTGCGCCTGTGCGGAAGGTGCCTAAGGGAAATGACTGCAACACGATTATAGTAATCAGTCATTAGCGAACAGTGTAGTTCATCATTAACAATTATGTATAACGGGATATTGTAAAAATTAAGGTACGAAATCTTTATTAGAACATTTCTTACACGCCGTTATACTGGCTGGGCCACAAAAATATTCATTGCGGGCCTCGAGTTTGACATGGTTGGTCTACAGGGCTCAGGCCCTTCCGAGGAGCAGAGGAGCCTGGTAGCCATGATTTTAAGGGGAACACAGCAAAGGGATGGTGTTCCTGGCGGGACTGTCCGGGGACTCGGGGACAGTTGTCCTACGTGCCATTTGACGTGTTCCCAATTCACAGAGCAGGAAAGCGGGGCCCGAAGCCTGAGGCCTCTGTGAGAGCCCGACCTTGACCCCTAAGAAAGGGCAGGCCTGGTATGGCTTGGGTTTCAGTGAGGCCACTCCATGAAAATGGAGAAGAGACTGAGGGTCGAGAGCAGAAGTGGGGAGACCAGCAAGGAGGCTGCGGCATAAGTTGAGGCAAAAGGCAGGCGGGGGCAGTGGGGCCGGAGTGGGCAGGACTCGGGACGGCTGGTGGGGCAGTGAGGAGAGAGGTGTGATGGTGACTCCCAGGGGTGTGGGCTGAGCTGAAGGTGGGGGTTCCTGTCAACCAAGAAGGGGGAGACACAAGTGGAGCAGTGTTGGGGAAAGACCAGGAGTTAAACTTTAGACAGCTTAAAGCCTTCCCATCTTGGAGCCTCAGTCTCCTTATCATAGAACGGGGGCATCAATGGCACCCGCCTCAAGTGCCGGCTGAACATTAAGTGGCATAACAAGTAAAGTACCGGGCAGAGGGCCTGGAACATTCAGTAAATATTAGTCACTATTACTAGTGATGGATCAGAAGGCAGCCACGACAATGTATGTCAATGGCATTCTCATTACAGGGTAGGGGTAAAGGTAAACAAAAACAAGAATTTAAAGGTTTAAACACTCGCACTTCCTTTTCTCCCCTCCTTCCCTTCTCCCATCAGCTCCCGACTGGCTCAAAGGAACGCTAAGGGGCGAGCAGGACCTCCCTTCCATGTTTCCCCCTGCTGGCCCGGATCGCTCGCTGGTTCTCAGCCTGGGGCTCTATGGACTATTGTACAGGATATTTAGCAGCACCCCAGGCCCTAGCTAATACAGTCATGTTCAGTCAACGACAGACCCCTATACAACAGTGGTCCCATAAGAGTATAATAGAGCTAAAATATTCCAGCTGTCCTCGTAATCACAGAAATACCACTGTGTTACAAAAACCTGGAGTATTCAGTACAGTGACAGGAGCTGTGGGGGAGGTGTGTGTCGCCTCCAAATGTGTCTACCTGGCACGGGGATTATTTCAGGCTGGTGCACTTTAAGAAACAGGAACATGGGAGAAGCTCATGGCGCAGTAAAAGCTCCCCTTTATAAAACGCATTTGCAGGTGTAAGGGGAGTCTCCATCGGCACCAGGGACTGGGGATGACCTTACCTCCAGAAACTCTTAGTGCGGAACTCAGACCTGCATCGAAACCTTACCCTCCTTACGGTGCTTCTCCTGGAACCCTCCGCCGCTGGCTCCCCACTCCCACATCTTCTCCCGCCTTCTGCTGAAGATGGTCTTTAAGTGGTGCTTCCACCATCTGGGTGAGTTACTCAGTTTTCCGGGGCCTCTCCCACGTATACAGGAAATACACGTCATTAAAGTTATCTGTCTGTCTCCTGTTAATCTGACTTATTTACAGGATGTCTCAGCCAGGAACCCAGAGGGTAGAGGAAGAATTGCTGAGCTAGGGTGTGTAGAAGGCTGTCCCCCTCGGCTTCTGTAAGTGCACTTTGATATTCGCACAACAAAATTGCCTAACGATGCGGAGCATATGCCTAACATTAAGCAGTGCACGATGTAGATGCCAACAGCCCCCCCTCCCCCCAGTTGTGACCGAACACAGGGTTCCACGGAAAATAACCCCATCGGGAGATCTGATCCTAAATTCCTAAGTGGACAGGTCATGGGGGAGGTTAAGCCGCAGGCATATAAGTTCAGTGAACGCTTCAGCTTTGCCTCAAGCAAGCCCTGTCTGCTGTCTCTGCGCACCCAGAGGAAGCCACCCTAAGAGAACACATAATCTTAAAATTTTTATTGACTGAGAGAGGAAGGGAGAAACATCCATTTGTTGTTCCACCTATGGATGCATCCTTGATTAATTCACACATGTGCCCTGACAGGGATCAAATCCACAACCTTGGAGTGTCGGCATAATGCTCCAAACAGCTGAGCTGCCTGGCAGGGTGAGAACACATCTTGCTGACGCTCCTTAACCCCATCCCCACTTGCTTTCTCGCATCTCCATGCAATCTTCCCTCCTTAGCTCCAAAAGCATAAAAGAAACTGCCATTTAGGAAGCATTTTTGTTTTGTTTTGTTTTGTTTTAGAGAGGGGAAGGGAGCTAGAGGAAGGGGAGAAAGAGAAAAACATCGATTTGAGAGAGACACATTGATTGGTTGCCTCTCACATGTTCCCTCACAGGGGCTGGAATGAACCTGCGACCGAGGTATGCGCTCTTGGCTGGGAATCGAACCCGTGACCCCTTGGTCCGTGAGCCAGTGCTCCAACCACTGAGCCAAGACGCCAGAGCTAGGCAGCATTTTCTCAGTCTGCTGAGATCTTGCTTCCAGGCATATCCTCTGTTTGGCTTAAATACATTTTTAATAAAAATTCTTTACAGGCTTGGACATTCTTACATGGACACAAATAAGAATGTCTCTAAGATGCTGTCATATGTCCCCTAAGGGCAAAGTCACCTCTGGTTGTGATCAGCGTTAAAGAAATGGCTGACGTTTTTTAGCTTACTATTAGCCAGGCCTTGTTTTGTTTTTTGTTTTTATTTTTCATTTTTTGCAAACATCTTTATTAATCTTGTATAAAAATAAGTCCATGGAGTGTTTGTTTTTTTTAATACAAACTTTTAATAAGTTTATTTTATTGATTTGAGTGTTTGAGAGAGAGAGGAAGGGGGAGAGAGAGGCAAGAAGAGAGAGGGGGAGTGAAACAGAGAAAGAGAGGCGGGGAGAGAAATATTGACTTGTTGTTCTGCTTAGTCATGCATTCATTGTTTGATTCTTATATGAACCATGACTGGGGATGGAACTCGAAACCTCCCCAACAATGCTCTAACCAACTGAGCTACCAGCCAAGGGTAGGCCAGGCCTTGTTCTTCACCCTCCACTATGTGAATCTGTTCAGTCTTCACAACAAACATCTCTATAAGGTTTTACAAGTAAGGACAAAGAGATGCAGAGAGTAACCTGCCTGTGACTACCCACCTAGTGAGTCCTACGTAGTTCTGGGGTAGGAGTCAAACCCGAGTTGTCTGAGCTCTCACCCCCATGCTGTCCTGCTCTCCAGGATACAAGCAAACGGATAAAAATAAGCTCGGAGCCAGGAAGAGGGGCAACACTGTGGCTGAGCTGCAGCTCTGCCTGGGGTCCACATGGGGCAGTACATCAGGTCCTCCAGCGACATCAAAACTGGAGCACCAGAGAATTTCCACAAGTTCCGCTCTCAGTAATTAAGCTGCAACCTCCCAGACTCTAGGCCTCATGAGCAACTGCCTTAATTAATAAACGTTTCAGCCTCCTCAGTCCAGAGCCAGGCTCAGCACCCTCCAACAGCACAAGCAAAACAGGTCTGATAACGCAAAAACAGGTCTAATGGCGGCCTGGGCCTGCGAGTCAGGTGTTTGCAGGCCGTGGCACCATTCTTAGGGGATGAGCTCGGGATGAGGAATGTGTCCTGAGATCGCCGACCCAATTCAAAGCTGACCCAGAGCGCCTTCCTGCTCTGTGAAGGCAGGCAGCCTGCAGAACAATGGTAATTACTGTTGTTGCTACAGCACTTCCAAGGCCCCACACAATGTCAGTTCGGCCAGCACACGTCTCATTTAATTTGAGTTCTCACAACAAGCTTGCGAGGTAAGAATTATTCTCATTTTAAAGATGATACAACAGAGGCTCAAGAGAAGGTAAAGCACCTGCTCAAGGCCACAAAGATGATAATGACAGAGCTTAGATGGAAATCCATGCTTTCTCTCCATCCTATTAGCTCCTCTGGTTCAGAAAGTTGTAGATGAGTTAGCCATTTTAATTGAAATTAAAATGAAAATCTACTTTACAGAAAAGAAGCCAGAGCCTAAATTACTGCCAATCAGAAAAGAAGGTAAGGCAGCATATCAACAAATACAGTGAATAGTCCTTGATGGGATCCCGGGAGGGAGGGGAAGGAGTCTTAAAAATTGGGCTCAGGGCACAATCTGTGCACCAATGGGGTCTGTCAGCCTGCAGGATGGGGCCAAAACCGTCTTGCCAACATTCCCCGAGGGGTCCTGGATTGCGAGAGGGCACAGGCCAGGCCCAGGGACCCCACCAGTGCACAATCAGGGCTGGGGAGGGATGCAGGAGGTTGGCCAGCTGGAAAGGGACCACAGGATACTTCAGCGTGTCTGGCCCCGACTCGCTCACTCCTGATCAGCCAGACTCAGCAGTAAGCTAACCTACTGATCAGAGCGTCTGCCTCTGGTGGTCAGTGCACATCATAGTGACTGGTCACTGGTCGACTATCTGTCCCCTGGTGGTCAGTATACATCATAGTGAGCAGTTGAGTGGCCTTAGAATATCATTAGTATATTATGCTTTGATTGGTTGAACTGTGACCCAGATACTTAGACAATTAGCATATTAAGCTTTTATTATATAAGATAGTATTGTATCAACATTATATACTGAGTGGCCAGATTATTATGATCTCTGAATGCATAATTATCTGACTCTTCAGTGTGTATCCTATATAATAAAAGACTAATATGCAAATTGTTCCCTCAACCAGGAGTTCAATCAGCAGGCAGGCAGGCCAACTGCCCATGTCCCTCCCCCTGGCCAGGCTGGCCAACCCCACCTATTCACAAATTCATGCATCAGGCCTCTAATATATATGAGTGGCAAGGTTATTATGCATTCAGAGATCATTATAATCAGGCCACTCAGTGTATTATTGAGTATGATGATTATACTGTGATTATGTTGCAAAGTATCCTAGTTCCTAAGAGATACAGGCCGAAGTATTTAAGGGGGAAATGCCTCAATGCTTGCAACTTACTCTCAAATGGCTCAGGAAAACAAGTGTGTGTGCGTGTGTGCGTGTGTGTGTGTGTGTACGCGCACACGTGCGAAAATACCATTTAACATTGGCGAATCGAGGCAAAAGGCAAAGATAGGGGTGTTCACTGTACTATTTCAACTTTCCTATGGATTTGAAATAAAAATTAAAAGTCAGGAAGACATCAAAAAGCCACTGGGAAATGAGGTGTGGCAGAGGATGTGCCCCTGGCTGTGTGTGGAGCTAGGTCTGTATCCCACCTGATCACACCCACCAGCCAGGACTGGCGCTCCCAAGTGGGGAACATCTGTGAAGCCCAAATCTTCTCTCTGGCCAGAGATCTGCTGGCCCAGGTCTGATTCCAGAACTCTCAACAATTACCATGGAATTACCCTCAGAGTTTCGACCTGCCCCTTCACAGCAAAGCGGTGTGTACTGCTGCAGGTGCACACCACTCTGATGAAGGCCCTTCACGAAGCATAAGAATCAAATCCGGTCGAGAACGGTTTGGCTCAGTGGATAGAGCATCAGCCTGCGGACTGAAAGGTCCTGGGTTCAATTCCGGTCAAGGGCATGTACTTGGTTGCGGGCACATCCCCAGTGGGAGGTGTGTAGGAGGCAGCTAATCGATGTCCCTCTCTCATCGATGTTTCTAGCTCTCTATCCCTCTCTGTAAGAAATCAATAAAATATATTTTTAAAAATAATAAATAAATAAAAGGAGACTTAAATAAGTTGTAAATATATTTTTTAAAAAGAAAGAATCAGATCCACCTGACATGACTGACAACAGCCCAGTAACAACCAGGACATGGCCGTCCTTCCCAGCTATCTCGATGACTCGGAGGAAGGTCTCAACACAGAAAACCGAGGTTAGGCTAGACTTGGGGGTGCACCCTCCTTTCCGTGGCATGACCCTCCCTCTGAGCAAGCCCCACAGGCCACTCTTGCGCGTGGCACCCCTTCGCCCTGGTGCAGGGCAGTCAGATCCTGGCTGTCCTCAGTTGGGGGCAGTTGGAAATGTCCCAAGACATTTATTTATTTATTTATTTATTTATTTATTTATTTATTTTATTTATTTTTTTTTATTCCAGAGAGGAAGGGAGAGGGAGAGAGAGATGGAAACATCAACGATGAGAGAGAATGATTGCTCAGCTGCTGCCTGCATGCCCCCTACTGGGGATCAACCCTATAACCCGGTCATGTGACCTGGCCAGGAATTGAATGTGACCTCCTGGTTCATAGATGGATGCTCAACCGCTGGGCAGGGTTCTAGCTGTCATAACTGGGAGATGCTGCTGGGCAGGTGCCAGGGAGGTGGCTAAGCATTCTACGATGCACAGCTGCTACAACAAGTAGTTGTTGGCCCCCATTCCATAGCAGTGAGGGAGAGAAACCCTGTGCTCCCTCAGTGTTCCCTCGGAGTGGCCACTGCTCCAGCCCCTCCAGGCCTTCCCATCTGCCGGTCCCTCGGCCTGGAACACTCTTCCTTCCCGACTGCTCACCATTCTATCGGTACCTTCTCTGGGCAGCCTGGACGCCTGTGTTTGCATACCCGCCCAAATTTCCTCCACTCACAGCACTGCCCTGGCATGGCACCTGGGCATCTGCATCTCTGCTCCCATCTTCAAACTAGACACCCGCCGAGGGCAGGCCACAAGCTGGTTTGAAGGCCTTCAGAGGCCCAGGCAGTCTAATTCTCAGAGGCAGGTTAAAAGGGACCCACATCACATTAAACAGAATTCTCATATAACTCATAGAGTGGAGGGAGCGATCCTTTTTTTTTTTTTTTCAGGTCTCCAATACTTCCGTGGCCCCTGGAAGAGCCTGAGGTCCTTGTGCTAAAGATCTGGATGGTTGGAAAGTGCTTCCGGTCACATCTGCGTTAGTCACTTGGGGACGGAGAAGGAAGCCTCCGGGCTCCAGATGGCCTCACCTCAGAGAAGGTGAGTCTCGGAGGCACTGAAGGAGCTGGTCTGTGCATATTAACATGTTGATGTAACTGGACTGGCCGAAGGCCCGTTTAGAACTTCTAGTGTAAAAATGTGCCTGTGATTTGGCCTGGTTCATAGGAAAAGTCACCCAGTCTCACTGACTCTGAGCCCTGAACTGGGAGAAACCCCGCTCTTTACAGCTAAGAGAGAGCACCTGGCGCAGGCCTGACAGCTCGGAGAACAATGCGGACAGGAAGGGAACGGGAGCCCGGGAGGTTTCCGCTGCCCCAGGCACTCCCCATCCCGGCAAGTCATCAGCTCTGGAGTTCTGACCACGGGACATGCAGGTGCGGTTTTATCTCCTCTCCGCACAGCAGGCCAACAATGACAGAAGGAAAAAAGCCATCTTTACTGACTTTCAAAAGGTTCTTTTTTTCTCCCGGAGAACAGCTGGGGCCTGAGCCGTGGAGTCAGGAACCAGCACCTACAGAACCGGCTCCGGAAGGGCCTCTGACTCAGTCTGCCGGTGACCTTCGGCCTCTGGCAGGTTCCAGGGAGTGGGCAATGCAGACTCCTGAACCCTGGCCTCGCTGTAAGAATGTAGGGGCCGGAACCCTCAGCTCTCAAGGGGACGGCAGCGCCCACCCCGCTCCTGGGCTCCCAGGCGGGGCCGCCCTGGTGGGCTGGGCACCTGCAGTACCAAAAGCCGCCCACCAAGCTGGTGGCAGAAGGACCTTTTCTCTCTGAGGTGCCCAGCCTGCTGACCTCCTCCGCCCCTCACCGAGGGCAAACCTGGTTTGTACCGCTGGCCGGTGTTCTCAAGGAGTAAGCGGATCACCTTGAGGCTGGAAGGACCAGCTCCAAGCCTAAAACCCAGGGAAGGAGCCTGGCCAGGAGGTTCCGCAGACCTTCATCCCCCTCAGAGAAGGAGGCCACAGAAGCACCGGCAACCCAGGGCAGTGTCAGTGAGCAGGCTTTCTCTGTTCTGAATGGGGACGGGGGAGTGAGACAGTGCTGTTTATTTGTCCGGAGCTGCAAAAGGTCCCTCCACTGTGAGTCACATGGACACGTTCACTCCTTCTCGCAGGGACAAGTCTTGATCCCAGAGGCAGGCCCAGGCACGGCCCGCCCAGGCCTCCCAGAGCCCAACGCTGGCTGGTCCACCCAGGAATCGCTACCCTCTGCAGCTCTTCCCGTCTCCCAGGATTGGTCAAATAAATCAGCCTCCCGAACCTGGTTCACTCAGCCCCTCAGCACCCAGGGCCAGGGCGCCTCCGGGTTCCCATTGCGACAAGCAGGTCCTTACGTCAATCGGGTTGCCTGCAGGGCGAGAGCTCGGGCCCCAGTAGTGCATGCCCCTGGATGGGCAGGTGCAGCCGCTCGGCCTCCAGAGCCAGCTCTCTGCTCACTGCCCAGTTCTGGGGTGGCTGTCTTCAGGCCCCGCTGATGGGCTCTAGGTGTGGTCTCCTAGGTGAAACTTCTCTAAACTCTTAAGAAAATAGGTTTTAGCCTGGCTGGTGTGGTTCAGTGGTCTAGCATCAACTAATGAACGAGGAGGTCAAGGTTTAATTCCTGGTCAGGGCACATGCCAGCTCCATCCTCAGTAGGGGGCATGTAGGAGGCAGCATATTAATGATTCTCATCACTGATGTCTCTGCTAGTATCTCTCTTTCCTTTCCTCTCTGAAATCAATCAAAATATATATTTTTAAAAAGAAAATAGGATTTAGAGATGCTGTCCTCTCTTCCTATAGGCTTTCAGTATATAGGTATGTGCTAATTTGCATAAGAATATAGATATGTTTGGGTGCTGTGGACAGGGGCTCTAAAAACACCCACACCATTGCTACAGTTTGCAAGGGTTCATCACACCTGCACTGTCCCATGAGCCACACTGTTTGTTTGGATAACTGCTCTGCCTACTCCACAGGCAGTGACTTCCCTCTCCTCTCCTTCCAGCTCGCTCTGAACAAAAAATAATCCAAGGAAGGAGGAAACCTCCCCTAAGAGGCTGCTGAAGACTTGGTTTCCTTCCTTCCGAAATGTTGAACAAGCTGATAATCAGAGTCAAAAATATTTTAAACCAAGACAACTTCAGAGCTTACATGTGCTTGTTTCTGTAACTCACTGGAGAGTCCTGGGGGGAAGGGGAGTAGTCACTAAACCTGTCCCGTGGGAAGGTAAGGGGGGACAAGGGGAGGCAGGAGGCGAGGTGAGGACTGACTAGAGCACACACTGCTCTGAGGGGAACACACCCAATGCAGCGCCTAATGCAGCGGGATCTGCCACTGTCACCGAGAGGTGTGCTCGGGCCAGTGGAAAAGCTCAGACTGTGGACAGGAACGGAATGGAGGCCACAGGGCTGGGAGGGCTCCAAGAAGCTGTCCCCATTCCCAAGGGGTGGAGGCATAAACACCCAGACAGGCGCACCCAGATAACCGGGTTCAGGAGCCAAATCCCCATCTTCCACTTGTAATGACATCCCTGCTCCCAAAGCCACTAAACCATTAGTCACCGAGCCACGGAAGGTGGCAGAAGTGCCTGGCAAGACTGGCCTGTGAGCGCTCCCCTGGCAAAAAGACGCCTGGTTCTACAGCCAGTTACTCACCTAAGGCTGGCACATCCCAGGAAATAAGACCCAGCAGTCTGACAAGCCCAGGTCCACAGACCCCAAGCGACCTTGACCTCTTGCCACAGCTCTCACCTGCGGGGAAAAGCTCCCACCTGAGCGGTTAGTTACAGGCACTCGGGGGTGATATTCCTGAGGAAGGCGGCGTCTCAGAGAGCTAGATTCCCGTGCAAATTTACTCGGGACACGTAAGGTTAAAAGAAAACAAAAACAGCAGGCATCAGTGCACACCAGTTCTCACCTGCTTCTAGAAAAGTCCTGTGTCTGCCAGAAAGATACTCAACCAGAAACAAGTCCAAGTCCAAAAAAGCAGAGCTCACCCAAAATAGGAGTTCCTGAGAGAGGGCAACAGACGCCGGTGTGCTATACAAGGGGCAAGAGGCCAGAAACCCAGGACAATGGCCCAGGAGAGCTGGGCACAGGCAAGGAGACTGAAACCAAAATAAATCCCAGGCGGAACAAAGCTGTGGTCCTTTTCTCCTCGCCTTTTTATTTTGAAAAATGTCAAAGCCAGAGAAGCTGAAAGAACAGCAGCAGGAGCATCCCCCTACCTGTCCGAGAGCCCCCGCTGCTAACCATGGGCCGCCTTTGTCTCGTCTCTCCGTGTTGTGGGTTCATGAGAGTATGTTTGCTTTTCATCCTGGGCCTTTTTGAAAGTAAGCTGCAGGTGTCCCGATGCTGTGCTAAGTTTCTCCTAAGGCCATTCTCCTGCAGAGCCGTTTTCACCCCAAGGAATTTAATGCTGACCCACATCCATATCTCCCCAGCCCCACTCCCATCTCTGGCCGTTACTGGTTTTTAACCCAGGACCCAATGGAGGATCTCAATTGCATTTGGTTCTCGCGCTCTTTCACCTCCTTTAGCCTAGCAGTGCTCACCAGCTTCTCCTTGTTTATCACGACACTGACATTGTTAGAGAACAAGACAATTGGATTTGTCCAGATCAGAGTCAGCATCACGGCAAGAAGCTGCTGCAGCTGATGCTGTCCATACCCCACTGGAAGCACACAATGCCAGTTTGCCCCATTTCTGGTGATGTCGGGTTTGATGCCTTGCTTATGGAGCAGATTTTTAAGTTAAGAGAAGCGAGAATATGTATATTACAAGAAAACAGAAAAACAACAACATTGGGATAAGAAAAAAATATGAAATAAAACTTAGAAGTGATTAAAGATTTAAAAATCTGATTATATACAATGGAAAGATATGTACACATATAATACCTTAATAAAAAAATCTGATTATATAAAAAGCAAACTCAGCCTGAAGAAAAAAACACATAATCAAAAGAACAATGACAAATTGTGGAAATATGTGTAGCATATATCACAGATATGGGATAAATTTCCTTAGTATATAAATAGTACCTATAGATCAATAAGAAAAAAATGGCCAAACCAAGAAAGAAATGGTCAAACAATATAATAGATTATTCATAAATGGCTCTTAAAGATGTGATATGATGTTTTATTTCCTCATAAAGAAAATGCAAATTAAAATTATAATATGCCACTTTTCACCAATCAGATTAGCAACAAAATAAAAAAGTTTAACAACAGACCTAGGGTGTTTGGCTCAGTGGAGCAGCCTGTGGACCAAAGGGTCCTGGGCTCAATTTTGGTCAAAAGGCACATGCCTGGGTTCTGGGCTCGATCCCCAGCAGGAGGCGTGCAGGAGGCAGCTGATCAATGATTCTCTCTCATCATTGGTGTTTCTCTCTCTCTCCCTCTCCCTTCCTCTCCGAAATCAATAAAAAAATATTTAAATTTTAAAAAATTTTTACCAAGGGAAATAGGTCTTCTTGTACAGTTTTAGGGGTTATGTAAAACATGAGATTCTCCATGAAGGTCAATTTGACAAAACTAAAAATTGAAACAGAAGTACCCTTTGCTCTAACAATTCAGCCTGAAGGAATTTATCCTACAGATACACTTATACAAATGCACAAAGATATGTGTGTTAGAATCTTCCTGGTTCATACTAACAAAAGAGAACTTAAGTGCTCACCAACAGTGGACTAGTTTTAAAAAATCAAAATGTAACCAATCAAAAGAATGTCATGAAACTATTAAAGTGACTGAGATAATTCTAAATGGCCTTAGACAAGTAACTTAATCTCTCCTTGCCTTCGTTTACTCATCTGCAAACTGTTGGCAATAACAGTACTTAGTTCCTAGGGCTGTTGTGAGGAGTGGATGAGTTGATATAAGTAAAGCACTTTCCGCGATGGCCACAGGAAATGCTCCAGAGGTGTTAGCGGACGGTGGTGGTGGTGGTGGTAGTGGTGGTGGTGGTGGTGGTGCTGGTGGTGGTGATGGTGGTGATGGTGGTGCTGGTGGTGCTGGTGGTGGTGTGGAGTTCTAGTACTTATTGCTCAGTGGAAGAAGTTACAGTATGGAACAAGCAGTGCATGTCAGGCCTGTGTGCGGCCACACGTGTGTGGTGCACGTGTACACATGCAGATGTCTCTGGTTAAGATGCACAAAACGGTAGCATGGTCTTTCGGGGATGGGAATCAGGGGAAGAGGAAGACAGTGCTCTCCATGTAGCCTTTTGAATTCTGGACTATGGTATGCATTACCTACTCCAACAAATGATTTTTCTTCTAAAGGAAGTGAAGTCCAGTCAGAACATGAGAACAAAAGAAGGATCTTTTCTGGGAGGTTGCCAGTCCAGTGCAGTGCCTGGAGCTGAGCATTCAAACTCCCCCATCTCTGCTCACAGGCCTAGGAGCATTCTTCTCTCCCAAGAGATGGGAAGTGAGGGGGGGCAGCCACCTCCAGGGGCAGCCGTGAGGGATGGGCACGTGCTGCCTGGCAGGTGGCAGCGGCAGCTTCACACCAAAGGACATTTGTTCTGGTGACTCCACTCCACCCAGTCCCACCACAAGCTCCGGAAGGCTGCTCCGTGCAGGAACACTGAACCAGGACCTGGACAGACCCCCAACGGCCGGCTTGCTGGCCTGTCAGCCCCACCAGGTCCTACTGAAATCACTGGCACCCCTGTCTTCCTGCAACTCCAGTGCCGGCCAGAGGAACACCATGTGCCTCAAGAGGCCACAGGGCAGTGCCAACAATGGGGACAGACACGGGAGGGGGAGGGAGGAGCGGGACACTGTGGCTGAACAGCCTCTGCCTCAGTCCGGAAGCTCACAGGGCTGGGGCCACAGCCTCTGGAGCTCACCTTAGCAGTTTCCCTGCCTCACCTTTTGCTGCTTCCTTTGTAAATGGATCATCTAGGGGCTCTTAACCACCCCTTCGCCAGCTTAAAATCCCCAATCATGTTGGCAGTACTCACAGCTCCATGAATTTAGAGCAGGCTCCTTCCACCCCCAACCACACACAGGAGAAACAAAATTATGAAAATCAGAAAAAGCATGCAAATGTCCTCCACCTGCAGAGACCCAGAGAGCCCGGACGTGTTTCCGCTCACATGCCCGCAGCAGCAGGATGACCTGCAAGGATGAGGGGCAGGATGGGTCTGAAGGGAGCTGGGCTGCCTGGGCTGGGAGGCCTTGGTCTGGGCAGGAGGCCGAGGCTGACCTTTGGAACCGGGCCCTGGTTCGCCTGGTGACTTAGCAGGAAGAGCAGGGCGGGGCTCACACTGTAAGGGGTGTCTGAACCCAAAGGGACCCCGATCCCACAGGGAGCCCCGCTGGCCGCAGCCAGGACGGCAGGACAAGGTGGGACTTCATCTGCTTCGGGTTGTTTTCGGTTCAGGGACACGGACCACAGGATTCCACCGCAGGAAACATGTGGGCTGGAGACTCAGGAGATACTCAGGCCTGAAAAACCCTTAATTGGAGCTGGTCTCCAAAAGACTCCCACCCAGCTCTCCACGTGGGAGGGGATCTGAAAGTGGGTCACATTCTCCCGGCTGAACCGGCGTCCCTGTGGGCAAGTCTAGGGACTGAGTGACCCGGTCTCCTGGCTGGGCCAGCCATTTCCTCCTGATCAGAGGATGAATGATTCTGGGGGGCCCCCAGACTGAGGGGGCAGCTGACTAGCACCAGGAAGACGGCGACATGTTGGGGTCTGGGTGAAAGTACCATCGCCAGCAGCACACCACACTTTCCTGGCGCCTCCTCTCTCTCCGACCATGGGCAGCTGCCTCTGCCAGCCCTTTGCCCTCTCCACCCCCGGCCTGGCTGGAGGGAGCAGGAACACTGTGTGCTTTCTCAGGAACCGCTGGGCCGCCCAGGTCTTGCTCTTTGAAGGGACCCCAAGGCCTGGTGCTGGGCAGACTCAGGGAAGAAAGAACCTCCCCACACCCCACTCTGTGCATACTGACCCCAAATGGGAGATTTAGGACACGGGGGGGGGGGGGGGGGGGTTGTCCACAGGCATCAGTTCTTTCGGGAACACCGTGAGCATGCCAGAGAGCACCAAACAGCTATCCACAGCCCACCTGCTGCCATATGCCTTTATTCCAAGTTAGCAGAGGGAGACCTATCCGCAGGGAGAGAATTCTGGAGAGACAGGTCTGGCGGTTATTCATTAGAAAGGCACTAGATTGGTGGCATAACTTCAAAAAACTTTGGAAGAGCCCACCCCCCTGATCCTGAGCTCTCCCTGACTTGAACTCCAGTAACACAGGCTGAAGGCCTTAAGCGGAAATGGAGTTCTTACTAACCACCGCCGCCAGGTGCTAATTGTTAATACATATGCCCACACTGAGGGCAGCTTTTGGTAAGTGGGGCACCGAAGGGCTCTATTCTGGGAAGCCAAATCCAGCCCTTCACCTTCAATGCCCTCCTAGGGCCGAGGTGCACCCCTGGAAAGTATATCTTGATTTTCCCCGAGATGTGGAATACTCACCAGCAGGCTTTTTCTTTATTCACACAACTCCAGCGAGATAATAAGCCTCTTGGCCCTAGACTATAAGGGAATAATTCTTTTTACCCTGCTCACCAGAGAATTCCCAGTGGGACCCGCGCTGTGATCAAAGCTCAGTAAATATTTATTAATTGAATTAATGAATCTTTGGGAAGGAGGGAAGGAAGGACAAATGGAAGACAGCCATAGCTCCTTGGATCTCTGTGTTTTGGGCTTTGTTATGAAGACATCACAGGCAGGATTAGAACCCAAGCCCTTTAACCCCTTCTCTGCCCTGCTATGAATGGTCCTCGACCGTGTTATGATGCGTGGCACACACACCTGCGTACAGAAGCTCACGCCGTACAACATGACCGTGAAGAATGGAGAAAGACTCATGACCCTCACTTGTTGAGAAACTTCAGGAGGAAAACACGGTTTGGGCCAATCACGCCACCTTCCCCGCTGGGACTGCCGTCTTCCCCTTTTAACCAGGCTTCGTGGAGGATCAGGCCTAATCGGCCTTTAATAACTGAGTGTTACAGCAGTGGGTGCTCAGCACCCTTTCATAAAGAGGTTCAAAAGCACCTTGGCTCACACATCACAATGGCCCTGCGAGCTATGAAGGCACAGGTATCATTATCCACTGTTACCGTTGGGGAAAGGAAGGCAAATGGAGGTTAATTAGCTTGCCCAAGGTCAGAAGAGACAGGGGAAGGGCTTAGGATTCCAGCTCTTTGCATCAGCCAGTGAGCTAACTCTGGACCCTGACAATGCCACCCGGTGGGGCCTGGGTGAGATTCTATTCTCTGTCCTTTATGCTAAGAAGCAGCGTCCAACAGGGTGCTCAGAGCTCACTGAGGCTCAGGCCCTACATACTGCCTCTGTTTGAATCTGACTCTGCTCACGACTAGCCTGATCTCAAACAAGTTACTTAACCTTTCCAGCCTCAGCTTCTGAATCTGTAAAATGGTAATAAAGGTGTATATCTCAGAATCAACAGTGAGGATTAAATGAGATAATGTATGTGAAAGGCCACTATCATTCATTTCCTCATTTCCTAAATGAGCACCTATCACTCTTGTAATAAAAAAAAGAAACACAAAACCAGTTACTTGAGAAAGCGGTTGCACCCACACTGTTGAGTTTTTACAAGGCTACAGATGACTAACAGGCACTTCGCATCCTGACGGTGACTTACAACACAAAAGTCCGATTGGATTCCCACGAACTCCTGTTGGCCTCTCAAGGTTAAGAGCAAGTGGCATCATGGACACCAACTGACAAGGAGATGCCTAAATGAGGAGCTGAGAAGCTGGCCAACTGCACCCAGCCTGAGGAGGCCAACTCTGGATTCCTGGAGAGCTGGAGCCCTCAGTTTGAAATGCCATTCTCTGAGTGCTCTGCTGAGCGTCCCAACTCCACCCAGGACAGCCAATGCTTTCTAGGTACCACTGTGACCAAACAGACACAGCGTGGCCCAGCCCTCTAGAGAGGGCCTGGGACATCAGTAGGAGACTGGAAGAGAAGGGTGTGGGGGGATGGGGTGGGGTGGCAGAAAGCTGCCCTGTCAATCTTGGTGTTCCTCCAACAGAGACACTGTGCCATGTTAGTGGGTGGGTGTCTTTGGTGCACATCTGAAGAATAATAGCAAAACTCCAAGGTTACTTTAGAGTCAATACCAAGGTAAGAAGCTTTAACTCCCGCAGAAGCAAGCAGAGAACATAGGACATGCCCTTACATAGGACAACATGCTAAGATCTGGCAATGCTCATTTATTCAACTCAAGAGATGTTACTGATCACTTATGTACTCAGGGGAAAGAAGGCTCAGTGAAGTCTGCAGGACACACAGACACATGCCTGCACCTTCACCAACCTCGCCAATGGCCCCATATCTCCTAAGTATCTCGGCCACAAAAATGAGGAACTTGATGGGAATAAATGAGTCATTGCTGCTCTCCTGGCCTCCCAAAGTCTTCCAAGGACAAGGAGAGCCCACTCACTGCTCATCCCAGTGTTCTGCTCTTTGCCAGGTGGACAGGAAGAATGCCTGCGCAGTGACTTCCCACTGTTCAGAGTCAAATCCAAACTCCTCACTGTGGTCACAGAGTCAGCCCCTACCAACCCCTCGCCCACCTCGTTCCAGTCCCGCTGGGCTTATTGCTTCTGCCCTTGCTGTCCTGTCTGCCCATCGACGGGGTGTCCATCCCAAGTCACCTCCAAGAGCGAGCTAAAGTTATGACCTAACCCTCATCCCAGTCATTCTCCATCTCATTGCCCAGTTTTATTCTCCCTGTATCTCTTTTCGCCATTCTAGGTTATTTTGGTCACTGGGCTATTGTTTACTGGCTGCCTCACTACAATATAAACTCCATTAGACCATGTGTCTTGGTGATCTTGTTCTTGGTTACATCCCTAGCATCCCTGGCATTCAGTAGGTAGTTCAATAAGTCATTCAATTTAACAATTATTTGCTGAAGACCTATAAACTTTAGGCACTGAATTATAACAGTACACACACACACACACACACACACACACACACACAAAATAAGAAAGACAAAATCTCTGCACCCAAAGAGCTTAAATTCTGTTGGGAGATCAGATAAATAAATAATGGTGAAATAATAGCTGCTATTTACACCAAGCAGGCACTCAGTGCTGTTCTGAACTTCTGCTCGGTGTTACTTAATCTAATCTTCCCTTCTTTCAATACTTATTTTACAGATGGGGAAACTGAGGCACAGAGGGGTCAAGTTACATGGTGTAATAAAGTTTATATCTTAGGGGTCAAGGTCACGCAGCTCATGATGGCAGAACCTAGATTCAAGCCCAGCAGCTGTCCCTCGTAGGCGGGCTGGAGAGAGCAGACCCGTCTAGGAGGGGCTGCCCTGGCCTGCGAGCCCAGTGAGATGGAGACTGCTGGCTCACCAGCGTTGCACACTGGATGAGGAGAAATCTGGGAATCTGAAGGAAACCGTGGTCTGATGACAAGACAAGGAGGGACAAGGGTCAGGAGTGCTGGCTTCTAGTTTTGGATGCTGTGGAAACATCCAGGCACATCAGCCAATACTTGGTGAGTTTACTTTTTGTACAGGACACTGGCCGAGGCGAGTGCAAAACGAACCCAATAGCAATCCTGGTCTCAGTAAGCTCTGAGTCACGCACGTACACATGGAGCTGAAAGAGGCGGGAGGGCGGGCGCCATAAGAAAAATCCCAAACTGCCATGGGATTTCAAGAGGTCCCATAGCCAGCCTCTGGGGCACAGATCCCCGCCATAAAAGTGAGGCTGGCCCTGAGGTCCTCTGGTTCTGACATGCTCTCACAGCACAGATTTGGAGCGGCACGGAGATCAAGTTTTATTCTGTCTCATGGTACCAGTTCATGGCCATTGATCTTGTCCATGTTCTCCTAACCCAAGAACAGTTCCGATTTCTTTGGGCAACATCTCACAGCAGCGAAAGGGCTATACTGCTCTCATTTAGATGCAGCTAGATGTGGGAACAAAGCCTACCATCCTCTACCCGCCTCCGCTGCCCTCTTTCCCTCGAGGAGGAGGCAACCCTCTGTGAGGATGGTTATACCGTGGGGGCTACCCCCTATTCCTCTTGTTCATCTTTGCACCCCTAGAGCTGGGGTGGGGAACGTCCGACCATGGGCCATATAAGGCTTGAGAAATCATTTGGTCTGGTCCTGCCAAGGCATTAGGGGTGAGTTAATTAGCCGTTTGGCACATTTTTATTTTTATTTTATTTATTCATTCATTTATTTTTTAATCCTCACCCAAATATATTTTTCCACTGATTTTCAGACAGAGTGGAAGAGAGAGGGAAAGACAGAAATATCGATGTGAGAAAAACACGTCAATGGGTTGCCTCCTGCACACGCCCTGACCAGAGCCTGGCTGGGGAGGGGAGGAGACTACAACCGAGGTATGTGCCCTTGACCAGAATCAAACCCTTCAATCCGCAGGCCGAGGCTCCATCCACTGAGCCAAACTGGGGAGGCTAAAAATATATATTTTTATTGATTTTTTTTAGAAAGAGAGAGAGGAACAGAGTGGGAAATATCGATGAGAGAAAAACATCATTGATTGGCTGTCTCCTGCACATCCCCTACTGGGGATCAATCCCACAACCTGGGCAGGAGCCTTACTAGGAATAGAGCCGGTGACCTCTTGGTTCCTGTGCTCAACTGCTGACCCACACCACTATGACAGAAGGCTAACTTTTAAGTTGATAATTTTGTATGATATTATAAATATCCAAAAGGGTGCTTGGCAGAAAAAAGGCTCCCCACCCCTGCCCTACGCTCACAACAAGTGCTGAGTAAGCTCTGAGAGCTAAACCTGGGCATGGTTAGGCCCAGAAGTTCTCTGCCTGACACAGAAATCTCAGTGGACGTTCCATGAAGGTTTCCTTACAGCTCAGCTTCTCCCGGGGAGCAGCCTGGTTCCACCTCTTCGCTTTCTCTGTCACCACGTTGGTCCCCCAAGCCTCCATCACCTTCTGCCAGGCAGCGGGTGGTACCCCTGCTTCTATGTTTCCCTCTTGTAATCCAGTCACGACAGAGCAGCCAGCCGATCTTTGAGAACTGATTTAGATCTTATCACGTCTACTGAAAATCCTCCAGTGGCTTCTCACTGCACGTGGAATAAAAGCCAAACTGGTCCTTCCCACCTTCATAGCACGTACTGCTACTGAAATTCATTTGTCTGCTTATCTTTCAAATGCGGGCCACACGAGGGCAGGGGGCCCCATGCTTGGACTAATGCCTGACAAGTAAGCACTCACTGGTGAATGGGTGAATCTCTAGCCCATACAGGCAACTTGTATTTACAAGAGCCACAAACTCCGCCCAGAAACCATGAGTGACACACTGGCATTTCACAGCTGGCACCTTTAGGATTCAGTCCTGCTCTAAGGGACAGGAAATCGGTATCTATGGAGAGTTTAATGGTCCCAAAGATCAGGATCATTTACCTCCTAAAGCCAGGAACTAGAGCCCAGCAGTTGTAGCAGGAAGCGAAGAGTCAAGGTACTTGGGACCAGCACCTCTCAACAAACTCCTACTTGCCCCGGGGGTCCCTTACCAACACACCCTGTGCCTCAATTTACTCAGCAGTCAGCCAGGCACACTCCCCTGACTTCTGAGCGACAGGACACAAACTAACAGCTCCAGCATACTTAGATCCTCGGATAGGAGGTGCTGCAAAGCCACACATCTCATTTACTCATAAAACTCTTGATTTGCTGCCAACACAGGCCTCCTCGGCCTTCCCGGGGGCTAACCTGACAGCAGGCACTGCTCCAACAAGTTCAGCACGCAGAGGGAGGGGCGCCTGTGGGCCTCACAGGGGGGTGTCAGAGCTATGCGTCTTGAATACCAGGTCTCAGAAAAAGGAAGGTGGCCGGGCTGTGGGTGATGGGAAGGAGGTGAGAAGCGCAGTCTGGGGCTCCAAGTGGTTAATTTTGCAGGCTCGCCAACAGCTGGCCGTCCAGGTGAGACGTGTGCCTACAGTGTACACCTTTCTGGAACACTCCCGGGGAGGGGTGGAGAGGGGAGCCCGTAGCTCAGCAAACTGGAGGGAGGAAGGGCAGCCCAGGGGCCAGCCCCTGGCAGCGGTTAGTGTGGGGGAATATGGAGGAGCTCCGTGCACAGGGTCAGACGCTGAGTGGGGCTCAGGTGAGGGGAGCGCCAGGACGCAGGACCCGGGTGCTGACAGAGGGTGACAAGCAGCGGCCGCGGCGAGGTGAGCTGCCGAGTGGGCGGCTCGGACACCTGTGGAGGCGCCTCCGCGACAAGGTGAGGACCCGCAGGGTGGTCTCCGGCGGGGCCGGCGAGCGGCGGGGGGGCAGCGGCGGCCCGGCGGGGCGAGGAGGCCTGGCCAGACCTGGGCGCCGCGCCGGGGGCCGAGCCGGCGGGTCCGAGCGGGGTCGGGGGTGCCCTCCGCGGCCCCTCCCCGGGAGACAAAGGGCCGGCGGCTCCCCCGATCCCAGGGGCGGCGCGGCCCGGGCGCTCCGGGCGCGGGCTGGCCTCGGCGCTTACCTGGGCCGCCCGACCCGGCCGGGCCGGCGTGGGCTGCGGGTCCGTGCGCGACGCGCGGCGGCCTGTTCCGGGGCACGCTCACCCCGAGCAGCCGCGGCGGCGGCGGCGGCGGCAGCAGAAGCAGCGGGAGCGGCCACCTCAGCCTCCGCCTCCCGCTCCGTGAGTCACCGCAGCGGGGAGGGAGGGAGGCGCCAGGCCGCCGGGGGAGGGCCCGACGGAGGGGGCGGCATCTGGCTCCGCGCGGGCGGCGGAGGCACGGCCACCGCAACGCCCCGAGCCCAGGGCGGGGCCTGCTGGGAGGGGCGGGGTCAGGAACACGCGGGGACGCTTATTGGTTGCATCGGCTAATGGATGCTTTTTGAGGGGCGGGAGCTGCAGCGTGTTTGGGGACGCTCATTGGGCGCTCCGATCAAGGGGTGGGGCCACGAGATGGGCGGGGCTACGCTCAGAGCTCAGGGGAGGGCGGGACCGAGGTGGGCGGGGCGGAGGGGCGGGACTCCGGGGAGGCGGCCCGAGGGCGGAGTCGGGGTTCACCGCGCTGTCGCTGAGGGGAAGCAACTTGTGTGCCCCTCGCGGTTCCAGGAGCGCAGCGACCCCGTGAAAATCATGGCCTCTCCACACGCGGGTCCGTGTTTGGAAACGGGAGCCCCGGACCGGGCGGGAGCCCGGTGAGACCGGTTCCCCAGGGCCGCTGAGAAAGCTGAATGGACGCGGCTGCGGGCGCTCAGAGGCGTGGTCTCCCCGCGCCGGGAGCCGGGCTGGGGCCGCTGGAAGCAGTTAGGCCCGCTCTGACCGGGGGCCTAGCCGCGGTCGCCAAGCCCAGATGCCCGGGGACGGGCCTCCGTGGGCCGTTAAGCTTCCAGATCGGGTGTATTGGCCAGTCCCATGGAGGGCATGTTTCTGGGGGAAAGGGACCGTGTTTAAAAGTCTGACCCTGCTTCCTGGCTCTCTGGGGAGTGCAGGGAGGACTACCTTTACAGGCAAAATGTAAGTTGCTCTGAAAGGGATGCGTGCGTGTAAGTGTGGTCGGTCTCATGTTCAGCATTGTAACTTAATAGTTACACAGTGCGGCACTCACTGCCATTTAAAAGACCCCCCGCCCCGTTCCCCCCTTTCCCTCTGCAAGAAAGACATAAATGAGGTGCTTTTTTTACTTTCCTGTGTTCATTTTCTGAAATGTCCAGATTGCTTTTTGATTTAACTCTGTTCTGTGGTTACAATTGAGGAATATTTTAATCTTATAAAAATCATTAAATTACAAATTCTGAAAGGCCAGAAATAGATCTTAATCCAGATGTCCGGATTACCCATCGATGTCCAGATTACCATGCCCATAGCAAGAGCTCAATAATATTGGCCAATACAAGTGTACCAGCTGGCCCTTCACGTTTTTCAGAGCATGCCAATGCAAAAACAAACAAACAAAAACCTTACATATTCAAACTATTTTTATGTAAATAAGAAAAATAGGCATTTAAACAAATAAAATAGAAAAAGTTGTTTGCTATTCTAGACACAATGTATAAACCATATTTCTAAAAACGATATATGCTTAAGGAGGAATGCATAAAATGCATTACGTCAGCGTAAAACGGATGCTTTTCCTTTGTTCCAAAAGTTCAGAAATATAGTTTTTACAGTTCAAAATTATTAGAAGCTCATCAACACAGCCAGTGCCTCAACTACTCCATGACTTAGAACTGGAAAATTCTGCATTTCTAGACAGCAGCATTACTCCAGGATAACTAAGGCGCCATCCATCTGTAGGGTCCTTAGAATGAAGCACTGAAGGCTTAGGAGATAGGGAACATCTGTTAGTGCCGGCAGCCCAGTACCGCTCTTCTCCTTGGGGAATTGCCTCTCCCCACCTTCAACCACCCAGAGGTGCTGGTGAGGTTACAATGACAGTATCTACACCAGTGGTTCCCAACACACACCCCATGGGGGGGGCGGGGATTTGATTTCTAAGGGGGGCAATTCGAAAATGAGTATTAACTGACTTTTAAAAATATATATTTTATTGATTTTTTACAGAGAGGAAGAGAGAGGGATATAGAGTTAGAAACATCGATGAGAATCATAGACCAGCTGCCTCTTGCACACTCCCTACTGGGGATGTGCCCGCAACCAAGGTACATGCCCTTGACTGGAATCGAACCTGGGACCTTTCAGTCCGCAGGCCGACGCTCTATCCACTGAGCTAAACCAGCTTTGGCTGATTTTTTTTTTTTTTTTTTTGCATTTCTTATGGTTCTAGGGGCCTCATCTACAGTATATAAATATATATTGTGACATTTATGCATTTCAGTTCTCTTATGTTTTGAAATTTTATTTGCTATTTTTCATATCACTTCATATTATTATTTTTAACAATTTCTTATTGATTTCTTCCTCAGTATTTCAACTGTCCTTTCGTTCTTTCATTTTTCTCTTTCATGGATGCCATGTTCTTTGGAAGCTTGTGTAGACCAAGTTAATGGCCTTTTAGCCTTCCTCCACGTGAATAGGGGTTCACTTTTTTAAAAAGTATATTTTTATTGATTTCAGAGAGGAAGGGAGGGGGATAGATAGAAACATCAATGAGGATCATTGATCGGCAGTCTCCTGCACGCCCCCTACTGGAGACAAAGCCCATAACCCAGACATGTGCCTTGACCAGAATGGAACCCAGGACCCTTCCATTTGCTGCAGGCCGAGGCTCTATCCACCTAGCCATAGAGCATCAGCCTGCAGATGGAAGGACCCCAGGCTCTATTCCGGTCAAGGGCATGTACCTTGGTTGTGGGCACATCCCCAGTAGGGAGTGTGCAAGAGGCAGCTGATCGATGTTTCTCATCGATGTTTCTGTCTATCCCTCTCCCTTCCTCTCTGTAAAAAAAATCAACAAAATATTTTTTTTTAAAAAAGAATTATATGTCACGAACGGGGGAGGGGCATCAGTATTTTAGAGATCTTAGGTAGGGCATCGCCATAATAAGGTTGGGAACCACTGATCTACACTCTGCCCTTTTCTAAAACAAACAGGAAGGCAAGGCACTCGAACTGGGCCAATCCAGGCGCTGTATTCTCTTAACCACTGGCTAAGTAGGATGTGACCCCAGCGGAACCTATCAGAGTTGTTCCCTGAAATTTTCTGAATTAGAGATGCAGGGGAGTTCTGTATTTCCTATTGGGTCAAAAGAACATATAAACAAGTGACCTCGAAAAATGTTTGCATCATCCTCCACCCACCACATGGAAAATCCTGAAAGAATGAGGCAGTTGCTGGACAGAAACAAAACTCTGGAGGGAGGGAAGAGGAGAGGGAGAGAAAAGGAGCTTGTCCCATGGTTTCAGTAGACCTTGCTCCAGTTTTGCTCACCCCTCTCACACTTAATAATCCACACATCTCCCTCCCCTCTGATGCTCCCCCACCTTAGTAACTGGCACTGCTCCACACGGTTGCTTACAACTTAAGAATATTCTTGACCCCCTCTCTGCTTTGCCCCTCATATCTAGTCCATGCTGTTTCCATCCCCAACCCGTATCTGGAATCTCTCCACTTCCCACCATCTCACTGCTCTGTCCCAGTTTATCATTGGCTCTCACCTTGATTCAAGCCATAAATTTCAAGTCCTTTCTCATTCAGGCTTTCCCTATCACTCCCAATCCATTACCCACACAGCAACTAGAGGCATCTTCTTAAAATGTACTGATGCTGTTAGACTTTCGAAGTTCAACGCGTTCTCTTTCTATTCATGATGAAGTTCAGAATCCTCATGGCTAGCAGACCCTGCAGCCTGACCTTGAACCACTTGCTGACCAGGCTCCCGCTATACAAAGGCCTTCTCCCTATTCCTTGATCACAGGTACTTCTTTGTGCTTTGGGGCTGGTGAGTGTGCAGTGCCCTCTGCCTCTGTGACTCTATTTCTCCCACTCCTCCCTCTCGACCTGGCTGAATATTGGATCTTTTTTGGTCTTCTTCAAGGAGACTTTCTTAACCTATGAGAGATCCAGCACCAGCAAGGCATAAATTCTAGGAGGGCAAGGAGGTCATGTTGAACCACTCCTACCCAGCACAGTACCTGGCACATGCAGATGCCAAACAAGTATTATTGCATGATAGTTATTAAATGGGCCCTGGATAGTTAGCTAGGTTGGTTAGAGCATTATCCTGATATGCCAAGTTTCAGGTTCTAATCCCCGGTCAGGGTGCATACAAGAATCAACCAATGAATGCATGAAGAAATGCAGCAATAAATAGAAAATTCTCCCTCTCTCTCTCTCTCTCTCTCTCTCTCTCTCCCTCCCTCCCTCCCTCCCTCCCTCCCTCCCTCCCTCCCCTCTTCCCTTCTCTATCTCTAAAGCCAATTAATCAATACATTTTAAAAAAACAAATACCTAAATGTATACATAACTCACTCAGGACTTTTCATTTTAAGTTTTATTTATTCCTCTTGTTCATCTTTAGCCCTCCTTCCCTGCAGCCTGCTGCGGCTCCACCTTGGTTCATACGTGGCCTGAAGATTGTACTGTGTTGCTAGCACTGGAGTTGGGGAAATAGGAGTGGCTGGCCAATGGGTGAAAAGTCCTGAGTGGGTTCCATACTGTTTCCATCCCCATCCCCAATCTATCTCTAAAGCCAATTAATCAATACATTTTTAAAAAACAAATACCTAAATGTATACATAACCCACTCAGGACTTTTCACCCATTGGCCAGCCACTCCTATTTCCCCAACTCCAGTGCTAGACTAGCAACACAGTACAATCTTCAGGCCAAGTATGAACCAAGGTGGAGCCGCAGCAGGCTGCAGGGAAGGAGGGCTATTTTTGGAACAGTTATCATGACCGTGGTCCTCACATTGTACCCCATAAGAGGGCCTTCTATTCCACGAGTTGAACCGGTGCTAGGTGACAATGGGAAAGAAAGAAAGAAATAGGCTTTGTCTTGAATAAAAAGATAATTTTTAGTTAAGAAAAAATGAGAACCAATTCTTTTTTGAGAACCAAGCTTTAAACGTGAATAACTCCCAGTAATGCAGAAAGTTTGAAAAAGCTGTTTTTTGCTCTGGTCCCTAATTTGTGTCCTGTTTACCTTTGGTGCGGCTCCAGCCGCTCTGAGGACAGGGATGAGGAGGCCAAGTGCACGGGCGATAAGGGAGCCCCAGTCACACGCCACTCTCCCGCGTTTTGCTTTGGCAAATAACTTGTCATCTAATTTTACTTTGGAGATAACAAGGAATTATTCAACGAGCATGAAAGCATTTTGTAGGTTGGTGAATATACATATTTTGTGTCATGTGTGGGGTATGTGCAGCTGTGAACATCTGGCTCTCTGCCAGCCTGTCCCCAGAGTGTCAGCTTTTGCAGCCTCTGATGGGTAGACCATCCCTACATCCCAGAATCCTGCTTGTGTTGTGCTCGGGAACAGTATCAACAGAATTATTCAGTTCTGTGGCTGTTTTGATAGACCAACGTGTTTTGTAAGTATATTTGGCTCGTTCGGTCTCCAGCATTCTAGTCACTTAGTGAAGACAAATTGACATAAGAAAGACCTCAATTTGAACCCAAATACTCAAGTCTATTAGCCTTTAAACATAATAGTCTGCTTACCACTCCCCCCCCCCCCCTCCTGGTTATCATCCAGTAAGTGTAAAAAAATCACCATCCTTCAAAGCAAATAGCCCCTTCTCTCTAGGAATAAATGGTAAAGTGCCAGCACTTACCAGTGTGCTTTAAATCTGCTGAATGTTATCAGCGTATTCAGGTGAGACTGAAAAGATCATTCCTGACTGACAGTTCCCTCCACCCCAGGCACAGACTGCCCAGGCGTTTACTGTAAACAAGTAACGGCTGGGCCTGCTCCTATGAACTGTTTGCAGCTCTGCTCCTCCCCTTCACGGTCTTAAGTGTGGACTGTTTTCAAACCTTCCTGAGCCGATAAGCCTTCCTGTTTTGACATTCCCATGTGTGGCGAGGAGTTTTCTTAAATCCTTTGCTATTTGTAACACCAAGGTCTGTAACATTTATAACACTGCTCAATCTAAATGAGCCTGGTGGTTTGGTCTTCGCCCCAGCCACTCCCCTCACTTTCCTCATGACTCTTCTTCCGGAAAATTCCTTCCCATCAGCAGTATCTGCCCCAGCTGGTGAATCAGATGGAGCTCCTTTTTCATAGGTAACAAACGCTGAGGGCCGAGGGCGGAAAACCTGCACCGTGGTGCCAGCTAATGAAGAGCCTCCCATGAAAGCGTATGCAAAGGGACGGGCACGGGGCAAATACCCTGGGATCCAAGCTTACTCACCCTCCTCCCACACACTGCATAACAGACGGTAATGGTTATTAATTATTTAAGCAAAGCACACGAGAGCCAACACAGGCAGCACTCTCGGATCCTCTGTTGAAAGCGCTTTAATTAGCACAAGCTAGAGAGCCAAGGGAAATAGACCAAGATACGTAATAGCTAAAGCGTTTTTCAAATCCTCTACCACTCATTCTCCCTGGAAAAAAAAAGAAGACAAACCACGGTTATGTTTGTACACACTGCTGACCAGCTGGAATATGAGAATGAAGTGGCTTCCCCAGGCTCCGGTCTGGGGTGGCAGGTGTGTTGGGCGGGGCGGGGGAGGGGGAAGGACACGAGGAGGCTCAGCCAGGGCCTCGTAGGTTCCAGAGAACCCTGAGGCTGATCCCAAGTCTCCCCTTGAGACTCGTCTTTCCTGTTCAGACACAGTCCGGTCATCAGATCTCTCCAAGTTGTCACTCCTGATTTTCTTTATACTCTGAATTGAAACCTTCATGAGATTTTCACTCCAAATTTCAAATTTTGTGTCACTCCTGGTAGGGTTTACTTAAATGTATATCATGGTACCTAGAGTTTCTCCCTCCTAGATAAGCGACAACACTCTTTAAAAAGTTAAGAACTGTCGAAACCGGTGTAGCTCAGTGGATAGAGCATCGGCCTGTGGATTGAAAGGTCCCGGGTTCAATTCTGGTCAAGGGCATGTACCTTGGTTGCGGGCACATCCCCAGTAGGAGGTGTGCAAGAGGCAGTTGATCGATGATTCTCTCTCATCGATGTTTCTAACTCTCTATCCCTTTCCCTTCCTCTCTGTAAAAAATCAATAAAATATATTAAAAATAAATAAGTAAGAAATAAAAAGTTAAGAACTCCAAAAGATATAGTTTTGATCTTATTTTCAAATCCTTGGACTATCTTCACTTGTTTGAAATGCATTGGTAGTTCTACTACAGTCCAACCTTTCACAGCCGGTCCCCCTCCAGTGACAGTTAGAAGCCACGCTCTCGTTATAACTACCCTGCTCCGTGACTAACAAGAGACCATGCTTCCTTCACAGCGTCTTTGCGATCTCACACCAAGTTCTTACAGGACCTTTCCATTGAACTAATTCAGATCTCCCACATCACACGTACCTATCCTCTGGCTTTTGTTCAGTCTAGTCTCTGTAGTCAATCACTTATTCAGAAAATATCGAGTCCCTCCCAGGTACATGCCACTGTGCTAGGCAAGGGATAAAGTGCAAATCAGACACATGTTGTCCTTGTCCTGATGAAGGGTAAGACAGACACCTATGAGTTAGAGAACTGAATAAATCATTGCAACTGTAGTTGAATTCTAAAAGCTGAAATAGGATGGGCTGGGAGACCATATAATTGGGAATCAAACCTTGCATCAAGAAGAGCTACTACCCTGACTGGTTTGGCTCAGTGGCTAGAGCGTCAGCCTGCACACTGAAAAGTTCCGGGTTCGATTCCAGACAAGGGCATGTACCTTGGTTGCAGGTACATCCCCAGTGGGAAGTGTGCAGGAGGCAGCTGATCAATGTTTCTCTCCCATTGATGTTTCTAACTCTCTATCCCTCTCTCTTCCTCTCTGTAAAAAAAAAAATCAGTAATATATATATATATATATATATATATATATATATATATATATATTTTTTTTTTTTTTTTAAATAGCTTCTATGGGAAAGTAACACTGAAGCTTACACTTGAGGTGTAAGTAGGAGTTAACCAGACAGAGTGGGGAGAGCACACAGTGGCAATGAGGAGAGAAGAGAGCATGGTGACATCCAACAACTGAGTGAGAAAGCCAGGTGGCTGGCATGCAGAGTGATGGGGAAAGGGGCCCCAATGAGGCGGGCAGAGGTCACGCCCAGATCCTAGAGAACTTCATAGTGTGTTTTTTTTTTTTAGTATTTTATAACCATTTTAATGATTTCTTACTTTCCAAACACTGCTTTCATAAGGAAGTGTTTTACACTTGCACAATATTCATGACTGTATTGTATTAATACATGGAAGCCATGGTAGGCTGGTTACACAATAAAAATGCAAGCACACAGTGGCACTTTCCTGATGTTAGAAGAGGACATAAGACTAAACATCACCAAAAGGACATTAAAAACTCACAGGCTTGCTGAGACCAGTTTGGCTCAATGAATAGAGCATCGGCTTGGGGACTGAAGGGTCCCGGGTTCGATTCCAGTCAAGGGCATGTACCTTGGTTGCGGGACATCCCCAGTAGGGGGTGTGCAAGAGGCAGCTGATCGATGATGCTCTCTCATCGATGTTTCTAACTCTCTCTCTCCCTTCCTCTCTGTACAAAATCAATAAAATAAAACAAAGCAAACAAAAAAAAACCCTCACAGGCTTAACCACCCAAGTACATTGAAAAATATAGTCAGGGAGAAAATACAATTCCTAAAAAGTGGCTTAGGGCAGAGCCACTGTCACCAGCAGCTGCAAATGGCAATTCAGGTTGAGAGCTAGTTCGGATGACTTCACACGACCCCTGCACAATGCTGACTGATGCCCCTTTGCAATGTGCAATCAAGGCTGCAGTTCCACCAAGAGGCTCTGAGATCACTATGAAAGGCAGGTGTACCCTTACCCCTCACGTTTGCTATGGCACCAGCTGGAATTACATGCCTTTTTCATATCTTAAGCTCTGAGTAGGTGGGACTTTATCCTATATAATAAAAGGCTAATATGCAAATCAACTGAATGGCAGAATGACCCATCACTATGATGCTCACTGACCACCAGGGGGCAGACGCTCAATACAGGTGCTGCCCCCTGGTGGTCAGTGTGCTCCCACAGGAGGAGCGCCGCTCAGCCAGAAGCCAGGCTCATGGCTGTCAAGTGCAGCAGCAGTGGCAGGAGTCTCTCCCACCTCCGCAGCAGTACTAAGGATGTCTGGCTGCCAGAGGGCACAGGCTGGGCTGAGGGACCTCCCCTCCTCAAGTGCACAGATTTTGTGCACCGGGCCTCTACTTATACATAAAAATCAAGAGAGCTCCATAGGTCTTTATTCCAAAAATAATGAGAACTCTTGAAAGGTTTAAATAAGGGTGTGGCATGGTTGGATTTGTATTTAAATAAACCAGAGACCCAGTGCTGGAGGAGGGGTCCCTCAGCCCAGCCTGCCCCCTCTCAGTCTGGGAGTCCTCAGGGGCAGGAGGCAATCCAGCCATCAGGGGAAAGCAACGCTCCCATCACACCTCTGCTGCTGCCACTGCTGGCAGTGCAAGCCTTGGCCAGCCCTGGCTACCTGAGCTTTGGGCAGCCCTAGGCAGCTGGGCAGCCGATTTCCAAAGCTTGCTTGTCCCTCTGGCCGGCCCTGGGTGGCTTTGGGCACCACCATCTTTGAGGGAGTTTTGTGATGGCATGAGGATAAATTAGCATAGTCCCTCTTTATTAAATAGGCTAGGATGACTATGGCTTTAGCATGGAGAATGGACTAAAAAGGAACAAGAATGGTGTATCAGCCGAAACCGGTTTGGCTCAATGGATAGGGCGTCGGCTTGGGGACTGAAGGGTCCCGGGTTCGATTCCGGTCAAGGGCATGTACCTTGGTTGTGGGCATATCCCCAGTAGGGGTGTGCAAGAGGCAGCTGATCGATGACTCTCTCCCAACGATGTTTCTAACTCTCTATCTCTCTCCCTTCCTCTCTGTACAAAATCAATAAAATATATTAAAAAAAAAAAAAAAAGAATGGTGTATCAGTCAGTTATTGCTGCATAACAAACCACCTCAAAACTCAGTGGCTTAAGCAAGCATTTGTTTTTTTGCTCAGGTATCTGTGAATTGCCTAGTGTGGGCCACTTTAGGCTACGGGTTAACTATGACTGCTGGGCTGGGTTTAGCTGAAGATTGGGATTGTCTGCTCCACATGTCCCCTCATTCTCTTTGGACTAGCTGCTCTCTGGCTCATATTCCTCTTTTGATGAATGGCAGAAGAGAAAGTCCCAAGCCAAACTGTGGACGCACACTGAAGACCTCTCCAGGAGTCACATCCACAAACATTCCCTTGACCAAATGGTTTCATGGCCAGGCCCTAAACAATGGGATGAGGAAGTACATTCCACCCCAAGGGACGGAGGTGTGAATATTTGTTGAGTAACACTCTAATATATCAAAGCAGTTATGATCAAGGCATTTTCCATTCTGATGGAAACTACATAAATGGTAGTCTTGCTTTCCTCATCTTAAGCCACATTGCTCTAGCTCCCAAACAAGAGCTTTACTGTCCTCCAAACTCTTGACAGATGCGATGGAAAACTGGTGTAATATTTCCAGTCTAGAATTACTTTGATCATTTACAGAACAGTTTAGGGTTTTTGACCCCAATTTTTTTCACTGGGTCTGTGGATGCAGTACATATATGATTTGTAGGTGATCAGAAGCACATGCAGTAATGTGGTTTTACAAGTTTTAATAAATAAATCGATCCATTTTTGCACTTATTTCTAAGTAAATAAGAGATGAGTTTCCTCCCGTCAGGCTAACTCCATCTTGCACAGAAATGCTCACTCTTCTGCCCATGGCTCCAAGCTACCTACAAAATCTACAATGTTTTCCAAATGGAAAGGCATAGTAGGTAGTTTATTTGGATGGGTTGGCACATTACTATATACTCTTTATCAATTTTAGATATAATTTGGGTTTTCTTTTTTTAAAATATATTTTATTGAATTTTTACAGAGAGGAATGGAGAGGGATAGAGAGTTAGAAACATTGAGAAACATCTATCAGCTGCTTCCTGCACACTCCCTATTGAGTATGTGTCCACAATCAAGGTATATGCCCCCGAACAGAATCAAACCCAAGACCCTTCAACCTGCAGACCGACACTCTATCCACTGAGCCAAACAGGCGAGGGCTCATTTTTGTGTGTTTTTGTTTTTTGTTTTTTACATATTTTATTGTTGTTGTTTTTTTACAGAGAGGGAGAGGGATAGAAAATTAGAAACATCGATGAGAGAGAAACATCGATCAGCTGCCTCCTGCACACCCCCTACTGGGGATGTACCTGTAACCAAGGTACATGCCCTTCACTGGAATCAAACCTGGGACCTTTCAGTCCACAGGCCCATGTTCTATCCACTGAGCCAAACCGGTCAGGGCTTGGGTTTTCCTTTAAAAAATAATGTATTATTTGAGAGGAAAGAAAATCTGTGGTTGTGTGTATGTGTGTGTGTATTTACCAAAGTCCTGGTTTCTTTTTAAAATATGTTTTCATTGATTTTAGAGGAGAGGGATAGAAACAACCAAGACATGTCCCCTGACCAGGAATTGAACCAGTGACCTCTCAGTTCATGGGCTGACACTCACCAGGGCCACACCAGTGGGGCAGTCCTGATTTATCTCAAATTCTTGGGCTCGGCTTTCGCTGGGTCCTTCCTTCCCTCCCCTTCTTGCAGTGAGGCATGTGTTCACAGCAATAGTCCTGGGTCTTTAATAAGAAGCTGGCCTTGCTGCGGACATCAATACTTTTGGTGGGGTGGGTGGCTGAGGGGAGAGTTCATGTAACTCGGGAGAAGCTTGTGGGGAGTAAAAGTGAACTATTTTTAGCTGAATTCAAGTGGAGGCAATTCACTTAAAGAATCCAAAGGCCTCAGCAATGTCTCAGATGGACTTTAATGAGTAGTTAGACTGAAATAGCTCCAGGCTCCAGGGGGCAGAGCAATCTATGGAGGACCTCTCCTGGCAGATAAAAAGGCACTTTTATAGCTTGCAGCATGTGGTGTCAGCCTCTTCCGCGCCCCTAGCACAGCGCTCAGCATGCGGCGTTTCTGCTCATCTTACTAATTGGTGGCTAAATACGGACAGAAAAGAAAGAGACCCTCATTTCACCAATAAGTAGCAAAGCTCACTTAGGAAAGAACAGAAGACAGCTCGCAGAGAAGAGGAGTGAGTCCTTAAGAAAGCACACAGGTGACACTGGTGACTTTTTAAAACTCTGAGCAGGCAATTTCCACTTAATTTCTTTTCAGAGTAGGAGAGGGAAGCAGCGGGCCACAGGGGCTACAGTGTCTGCAGAAGCTGGAGGGGCCAGTTTTAATGTGCCTTCCGCTTCCACCACATTAATTTCATATTATGATCTTTATTTCCCATTACTTCAAGTATCTAGAAGATGAACACAAGCTTCCTTTAGTGAAACCAAACATAATGCCTCCATTTTATTAATTAATCTTAAAATGTTTAAGATTTTAAATACAAGTGGTACTTTTTAGCTTTTATACAGTTCCTTATATTGTAGTTTCAAAGTAATTTATATAGTTAATCACCATTCCTCACAAAAATCTCTATGTGAATAGTTGGAAGATGACGGGAGAAAGTGGGGTAAAAATTAAGTGTAAGAATGGCAGAATTAGTATTAGAAATGGAATGAAGCCGAGACTGGTTTGGCTCAATGGATAGAGCATAGGCTTGGGGACTGAAGGGTCCCGGGTTCGATTCCGGTCAAGGGCATGTGCCTTGGTTGTGGGCATATCCCCAGTAGGGGGTGTGCAAGAGGCAGCTGATTGATGACTCTCTCTCATCGATGTTTCTGGCTCTCTGTATCTCTCCCTTTCTCTCTGTACAAAATCAATAAAATATGTTAAAAAAAAAAAAAAAGAAAAAAAAGAAAAAGAAATGGAATGAAGAGGTTTAGGACATGCCCCCAAATCTGGCATGTTGGCATTTTAAGATGAAGGAGTTTGAGACGTGATAGGGGCAGGAAGGATTTTCGACCTTCCCCTGAAACAGGTCACAAAGCCTTCCCAATAACCGGAGGAAAGGAGAACCTAACCTCCGGAAGTTACGAAACAGAGGGGAATCTGAACAAAAGATGTTGCTAAGTTTTCCTGTTTACTACATTTAGTTGGCCTTTGCCCTATCGCATCTTCCATGACTTTCTGTTCTTCATCGAAGCTAACATAGCCCTGGCTGGGTGGCTCAGTGGGTTGGAGTGTAGATTCAAGGTTGCAGATTCAATTCCTGGTAAAGGCATATGTCTAGGTTGCAGGTTTGATCCCAGATTAGGGTGCGTATGGGAAGTAACCAATCAATGTTTCTCACGTGGATGCTTCTCTCTCTCTCCCTCCCCCTCCTTCTCTCTAAAAAAAATCAATAAACGTATCTGGGTGAGAATTAATTTTTTTTTTTAAAGCTAGCATAAAAACACTCAGATTTGTTTCTTGGGTCTTCAATTCTTTATGAAGACTCCCATGTCACATAAAATTTATGTTACCAGTAAGTAGATTTTCTCTTGTTAACCTGTCTTTTGTTATAGGAATCTCAGCCAAGAACATAAAAGGGTAGAGGAAAGATATTTTCCCTTCCTTACAGTAGCAGTCCAACTTTTTCTCCATTTAATATTCTCCAAAACAACTTAATTACATAAATATTTTAATGAGACATACAGTTTACAAGGTTGATTAAAAGATGAGATAAAATCAGAGTTCAAAGAGATCACTTAGATCAAATTGTATAGATCAGGATTATTTTCAAGCATACTATTCTATATAGATACACAGCTGAAATAATGTTTCTAAGAACCCAGCTAACTATGAAAGAGTAACAACTTTGTTTATTGTGAGGTCTATGTAACACACAATTTTATCACTGTAAAATAAACCTCTTGGCAATGCAGCTGGATAGCTGTTATCTATATAAACACTTAAGAGTCTCATTTTTTTTTTTTAAAAAGGATTCCATCCACTATCCATTTTAGAAAATGTGACAAAAAGAGCCAAGTATTGGCTCTGTAAATGTCTGAGGAAGGAATGACATAACCAGAGAGGTAGCAGATAGAAACTTTCCCTGCTCCCACACTGTCATTAAGATTTTTCCAAAACATGATTTCTTCTCATAAATTGCAAGATATAATCCCCACCAGGGAAAAGCACATTTGGATTTTTTCAAACCAAAAGGGCCTAGAGCACACCCTTGTCTGGTGCTCTGATTGGGACAAAATTAACCTGGCACAACCAACCTCCCACTCTGGCGAGAGCAGCATTGTGGGAGGTCACAGTGGCAAAAGTCAGACTCCAGAAGAGGCATGCACACGAGTGAGCACATGCTCACAGCTCTCATTTCCATTCCAAGTTCTCAAGCTGAAAGAGAGCCCTCACTTTCCTTTCTAAGAATGCAAAGTGGCCGAAACCCGTTTGGCTCAGTGATAGAGCGTCGGTCTGCGGACTGAGAGGTCCCAGGTTCGATTCCGGACAAGGGCATGTACATTGGCTGCGGGCACATCCCCGGTAGGGGGTATGCAGGAGGCAGCTGTCGATGTCTCTCATTGATGTTTCTAACTCTCTAGCCCTCTCTCTTTCTCTCTGTAAAAAAATCAATAAAATATATATTTTTAAAAAGAATGCAAAGTGGATTTAGGCATATCTATCTCCACTCCTTTACGTGGGGTCTTGCTTAAGCCATTTTCCTGCGGAGGAACAAATCACCATACCTGTGGCAGGATGGAAAGAAGTGCCACAGGCTGGGGCTAAGGGGCTGAGAGTTCACCTGTTTGCTCCAAATATACAAACGTTCCTTTCATGAGCAAACATGAAACAAAATATTTAAATAAATGAGTATATGCTCAGAGCTTTATAAACCAAATCCAAGGTGCAATTTTCCAAGACCTGGAATGAACTTGATGTATGTCAGATTTGAGATGCTAACAAAGTTATTTGTTTTTTTAATATATTTTACTGATTTTTACAAAGAGGAAGGGAGATGGATAGAGAGCTAGAAACATCGGTGAGAGAGAAACATTGGCCAGCTGCCTCCTGCACATCCCCTACTGGGGATGTGCCCACAACCAATGTACATGCCCTTGACTGGAATCAAACCTGGGACCCTTCAGTCCACAGACCAACTCTCTATCCACTGAGCCAAACCAGTTTCGGCTGTTTTTTCTTTTTAAAAATATGTGCCCTTACTGGGATCACAAACATGCACATCGGGACAATGTGCCAACTAACTGAACTCTCAGCCAGGGCAGATTACCTTTTTTTCTAAAGAAGTAATAAAAGCACAACATTCTCTAAGGTCATTATCAAGTCAGGGTTAAGGCAATCGTTACCATCTAATCCAGGCCCAATATCTGCTTTTGCCTAAATTACCTATCTCTTTGATTATCATTGGGGATAACTGTTTCAGTTTTCAGCTTGGCTTGATTTAGGAGTATTGGAGGAGTAACATTAGGCTTAAGGGAACACAAGCCAAAAAACATTAATCTCCTCTTACAGGAAAGAATACCTAAGTGTGATATGATGATTGAACAGTAACAAAAAGCAAAGTACTCCTCCTGCTAAGACATTTTAGTATAAACAGACACAATTAAGATAACTTAAGACTCCTACCCCATGTGTTGAAATTATTCTAAAAGAAAAAATTAGCCCTGGCTGGTTTAGCTCAATGGATAGAGCATTGGCCTTTGGACTGAAGGGTCCCAGGTTCAATTCCAGTCAAGGGCACATGCCTGGGTTGTGGACTTGGTCCCCAAAAGGGGGCGTGCAGGAGGCAGCCAATCAATGATTCTCTCTCATCATTGATGTTTCTTTCTCTCTCTCTCCCTCTCCCTTCCTCTCTGAAATCAATAAAAATATATATTTTTTAAAATCACAAATTCTTGTGGGAAGGCCTAAAAATTCATGGTCATAGTTGCAGTTGCCAGAAGTCAGGTGCAGAGATCTGTAGCTGATGCATAACTTTACAAAGAACCCTACTAACATTATCTTCCTCTTTTCTAACTCAAAATAAAATTGGTGGTTCTCCTTGACCACCTTTACTTTCAGAAAGTAATTTTTTATACTAGCTTAGTTATTTTTAACTGCAGTCCACTGTCTGCAGCTGTAAGAAATGTGGTCATCTCAGAGGAAAACAAGCGTTAGAAAGCTTCTCACTGGCAGCCTCAAACCTCTCAACGTGCCTAATCCTTTGCTTGCAACAGCATGGACTCCCCTGTGGACTCTTGGGAGCACTGCCGACCCCTTGTGTCTGAGGCCTTACATTACAGTCTTTCCGCTGGGCTATCAGTGTGAGCAGGGAGGGAGGGTTTCAGAAAGAAAGTCAGTTAAGAGGTCAAAGGCCATATTCTAGGGGAACATCTAGACAGCTGTATTTTAACTTGTGTGTTTGTGACGTAATGAAAATATTAAATGCTGGTTAACCCACTTTCTAAACCTTTTAACTCCAGGCCAGACAGACTGGGAGCGATTACAACTTGTTCAGGGGTCTGTGGGAATGCTGGCAGTTCTAATTTACATATTAATGCTCGAAAACATTTTCAGAGGCTAAGAAGAGAATTCTTTGGTCCTAATAATGAATAGAATAAGAAGAAAAAAAGAAAAAAAAAGACAGACAAGAAAGTTTGGTTGAAAAGCTCTAGGCAAAATGGTCTGGGTTTATTTTTTATTTTTGTAATAATTTCAAACACGCCATCATTCACTGTAATAAGATACCCCAGCAATGATGTATTTGCGGCCTTTTTTTTTTTTTTGCCTAAGATGACCATCCTTGGCTGAGTATCGTCAAAAAAAAAAAGACTCAACAATCAGAGTTAACAATCCATGTCCCAACTCCAGCTCCTTCCTGAGAACAATGCCTTCTATTTCTCCGTTTCTGCCTCTACCGCACACCTAGAATACTTTACCACTCACAGGATAAAACAAAGCACTGGAACATAGGGATTGTTTTAAATTATTAGATTTCATTAAACAGCCCAGTTGGACACTGGCTCATTGGAATTTACTGTGCTTCCTCCAGTTCTTAGAAAAAAACAAGAATTCTGTTCATGAAAATATTAGCTTGATCCAAGGATGTAAAAAAGTTAGCTGCCTCAGCTTTAGTTATTGCAGTTTGAGACCTCCCAAGAGGTCTAGAAGATTAGATATAGCAAAATATGAACGGGAAACAGTTTGCAAGTCATTTAATAACTACAGCTGTATAGAACTCTCGAATTATTTATTTTTCAAATTATTATTCTGAATTAAATATCAAATTTGTGAAACAAAATATATCATATGCCCTTGAAAGAACTGTAGAGTGGTGGATTAACGCTAATTCAAAACTTCTTTCTGCACTAAGGAAGAGAGGGGAACGCACAGTAATCCTGTGGGGTAGGTCCTATTATCCCCACTGGACAGAAGAGGAAAAAGAGGCTCGAAAAGCTGAAGTAACCTCTCAAAGATCGCATGGCCATGATGGCAGTGTCTTGCTAGCACTGCAAACTTGATCTCTTTTAAAGGAATATTAATCTTAAATTGAGTACTAGTTATTACTTACAAAATGACTACATTACTGTGGTTAATGACAAAAGATTTCACTGATGTTGGTCATATAGGAAGTTTAAGGGGAACCAAAATTAAGGACCCCAGATTCATCTAGGCCCCTTTTAAATACAAAATATTGCTAATTTTTCTCAACCTACTACTGGAGGGGAAGGGGGAAGCTTGCTAAGGCTTAAAACAATTACACAGCAATGCCATTCCTACGTACTACATCCAAAAGAACTGAATACAGGTACTGACACAAGTACTTACACACAAATGTTAATAGCACAATAGCCAATAAGTGGAGAAAATGTTCATCAAGAGATAAATGGAAAAACACAATATGGCATCCATGCAAGGGAATGCTTTTCCTGTTGAAAGGAATGACATACTGATGTGGTTTAACCTCAAAAATATTACACTAACTGAAAGAAGCCAGACACAAAGGTCACATGCTGTACGAATGTACCTATGTGAAATATCCAGCGTAGGTAAATCCAGAGAGATAGAAAGTAAATTAGTGGTGGCTTCAGGGCTAGCAGGGGATGGGTTATATCTGATGAAAATGTTTTAGAACTAAATGGTGGTGGTGATTGTATAATACCGTGACTTGACTAACTGCCACTGAACTGTGCACTATAAAATGGTGAATGAATTTTATGTTATGTGAATTTCACCTCAGTTAAAACAAAAATACACAATAATGAAGTAATGATGATTGGCCAGAGAGCTCTAGATGAAGAGCAGGTAATTTGCTTTTTCTTGGTTTGTCTCAATTTCAATGGGTTGTTGGCCATCATAAACCAATATATGAAAAATTACCCATTAAAAGCTCCAAATAAGGCATTCATGTATCTGAGTTACCCTATTTTGTCTAGTTGACAGAGCACCTAGTTGAGTTTACAGTTTATATGAAGCTTTAAAGATATTTTAATTTGTACAAAGTGCAAAGAAAAAGAGTATTGAGAAACATATGAAAAAACCATAAAATAGTCAGAGCCTAGGAAACAACATACATGCAAGTGGGGAAATCTATACACAGAGATGTAAACACTAGGGAGGGAAACCTGCTTTTCCTCAGAACTTACTTTGTGTCTCTCCAAAAACTGACTAGTAAACAGTAATTTGCAGTCACCACCCAACGGCTTTCGGCAAAGAGGTCACACACAGGGAGGGCCTAGCTGCCACTTCCAATTCCTCCCCTGGTGAAACAGCGCAGGAGGTTAAGTTACTGCAGGAGACTCAACAGCGCTGCCATTGTCCCGAGCTCCAAACTCAGAGGAACAATAGGCCCTATTCATCAGGAGGCTTACAGGCTGGGGATGGTCCCTCAGTGACTACTTTTTGTTAGGACATGGACTTTTCATAAACATGGACTTGTACAAATACATGTTAATTACTTTCAAAGAACAGCATACATTGAAAAAAACATTTCAATGGACACAAAATGGGGAGTTTGGACCCCCAAGTTTTATCCCCAACTCTCTGATGTGACTTTAAGCAAGTCACTTTCTTTCTGAGCCTCGGTTTCCTTGTTTATTAAGTGAAAATGACTTCTAAGATCACTTGGGACTCTAAAATTCTATGAACACTTATGAGGTCTATTAATGTTGTTGCTACACTATTCATTCCAACACTAGAGGGGATAAATTCTGAGCAGAAGAGAATCAAGAGTTCATATTGTTTCATTTACTATCAGCACCTAAAAACAAAGGGCCTTAAAAAAAACAGAAACTATTTTCTATATTCTCTTTAAACAGGAAAATCATAATGGATAGGTCTAGTGATCCCTCCATCCCACCAAGTCCAGGGTCATTCAAGCAGACTGCCCTACAGAAAGCACAGTGGTGAAGGGCAGAAACAGAAGCCACAGGTATGTTTGTCACCTTTTCTTAGGTTATGAATGCACTTGAAGAATCTCTCGATTTCTCTGCAATGACTCCAAATCCCCAGAAGAAAAATGCCTTTTACAACAAGAATGTGACCACCGTCCCGAGCTTCTACACCGCGTCATTTTTTTGTTTTTTCAACCTCGAAACTTGCCAAAGCAAGAACTTTGTCTCCAGAGCCTAAGAGAGAGACGCATAAATGAAAATGAAAAGGTCGTTTCAAATGCATTTACAGTTCCAGGTAAAGAGGCAAAAACGTATCACATACATATTGAAACAGAAATAAAATTCGCTTCCGTTACCAGTGCATTCCCCTAAGCTTTCCCCTTGCCATCCCAATTTCCTTCCCCTCCACACAAACAATCAGCTCCAAGGGTCTCCTATTGGTTACAAATGGTAAAAATTTAGTTTACCTTTATTTTTACATTTAGATGGCAAATATTCTTAAAGCATCAAGCTATATTAATTTAATTACTTAATTATAAAGTATTGGGAAATACACTCAATAAAAGGGATAATAAAGAACATAATTCTGGTTTTACCTCTAAACTCAATCTGAGAAGGCCATCATGTTATCTCACCTACACTGTCTGTCTATTGGACAGTAATCCATGTCCAACTTTCAGAAATACGAGATACTCACCGAGGTCTGTAGAGACTTTCTCGAACTGGCTGAGAATAGCACCTGCATTTGCTGACAAGAAGGCCTCATCCTCTGCAGTCAGCTAAACAAAACAAAACAAAACAAGTCCAGGGGAGTGGGTTCCAATCTTAACAAGCAGTTCCAGGAGCCACTGCTAAGAATGGCCCAGGACCATAAACTAGATCGCAGATCAAGAAGTTCTGTGCCAAATACTCTACACCTTTTCTTTATGGCTAATGCTATCTTGTATTATAAATAAGTTAAACACAGGTACCTTCTCTCCAAGTTTCCTGAGAGCTGTTAGTATCTCCACTTTCTGTTGAGTGTACAAGTCTCTTTCCAGCTTTCCAACCATGAGATCTCTATCCATCTACAAAGGATGAACACAAAGCAAATGGTATTTAAGTTACAAACATTCTATGCATAAAATACAGCTTTTCAGGTCCTCTTCTTTTAAAAATATCCTCTGGTGATTAATATTATAAGGAATTATAGAAACAATTCAAGACAAACATGATAGAAACACTATTCCACAGTTCTAATAAATCTTAATGCTAATCATAATCAGTTTTAGTTACAAACTGTTTAGTAGTAGAGTTTAGGGATTAGGAATTAGTAAGGCAACAGCTTCCTTTAGAGAGGATCTATCCTCTAAGAACTCATTAAACTGAATGAGGTCATTGGTATCAAGTCTCCTGGAACTTGGGTTAAATATTGCCTTTACCACCAGAAACAGTGATAGTATATACTATACTATCTGTGTGTGTGTGTGTGTGTGTGTGTGTGTGTGTGTGTGTGTGTGTGTGTGTATATATACACTATTATATATATAATAGTATACATATAGTATATATATAGTGTGTGTGTGTGTGTGTATATATATATACACACTATTCTGTGTGTTTTGTATATATTACATATTACACATAATACATGCTCTCTATATATTATTTCATTTAATCCTTATAACAACCATAAGAGGGAGAAACTATTATTATCACCATTTTTTTTACAGGTGGGGAAATTGAGGCACAAGAGTCTGAACAAAATAACTTCTCCAAGGTCACATATCTCTATATGGAGCAGGAATACAAATCCAGGCCAGTCTGACCTAAGTCCATATTCCTAATCACTATCCTACTGAATTACCAGTGCTTGCGAATAACCATTAATGCCTTAATTATAATACAATCAAGTTTAAAAACAGACTTTTTCAACTATCAGGTTTATAAAGGCATTTGAAATTCTTAGGTGAGAAAGGCCACACACACACAAAGCAATGCAATGAATTCTAGATGGGATTTCAACTCAGAGCTCCAGAAGTAAGTAGTAAAACCTCACCGGTAGAGTTCAAGTAGAAGTGGTCAGTAGCAATTTAAACTGCCACTTGCTGTTTAGCCTTCTATATTCAAAATCACAGTAACTGTTCAAAGACTAATTTTGACCATTTTTTAAAATGGACTTTTTTAGAGCAGCTTTAGGTTCACAGTAAACTGAGTGAAAGGAACTGAGATTCCCATATGCCTCTTGCGTCTCCATTACAAACCTCTCCCACCAGAATGGGACATCTGTTTCAATTGATGAATCTACACTGAAACAGTTTGCATTAGGGTTCACTCTTGGTGCTGAACATTCTCAACTGATCAATTTTTAAACTTCAGAAAAACATGAGCAAATTGTTGGGCTAAGAAAAAAAAAATACACATAGCAATTGGATCAATTTAAAGAAACTTTACCTCCGCTAACCTTGTCCGAAGCTGGCCTGGTTGTTTCTTTGCAAACAATCTGATGACCTCTGGGGTTTTAAAGGCCTGGCTGATAGCTGCTTGGATAGCCTAGAAATACAAGGGGAAAACTAACCAAAATATTCCAATGAATCAGATGTTGCAATTGATGGGTGGGTCTTCAATTATCAAATATTGTTACAATTTTAGTTTCCATTTGCTATTTCTGTGCATGTCACTGGAGTCAAGTATATCCTATATAATAAAAGCCTAGTATGCTAAGTGTCTGGTTGTCCATTCAACCAATCAAAATGTAATATTCTAATGATATGCTAAGGTCGCTTAACCGCTCCAGGGGGCAAATGCTCCAACTGGTAGGCTTGCTTGCTATTGGGGTCCAGCTGATTAGGACTGAGGAAGACAGACCAGACACCTCCTGCAGTCCCTTCCCAGGCTGGCAAACCTCCCATATCTCTCCCCGCTTGATAATGCACTGGTGGGGTCCCTCGGCCTGAGGGATGTCAATCTGAGACCCTTGGGGGATGTCAGACTGCTGATTTGGCTTTATCACTGCAGGCCAGGCTAAGGGACCCCACCGGTGCATGGATCTGTGCAGTGAGCCTCTAGTAACTAAATAAAAATCTGGAAGCATATGCTGTTTTATCCACAAGTGGACACTCACCTAGAAGTTAAACCTAAAAAAAAGATAAATTTTCTATCTTAAATATACAAAAAAAAAAAAAAAGAAATGACCTAACTGTGTCATCTAGGTAAGGAATTATGCTTACCAGTTGCATTCCACTTAGTTCATCTACCAAAGTCATATTTCCAGACATAATTTTCTTCAGTGAATCATTAAATTCACTTAGTTGCTCCAGCGTTTCCTTTTTGGTTTCTTCATATTCATCTGCATCAAGTTCCTCTCTGAAGTTCAGTGAATATAACATATAAAACACAGGGTTCCAAGTGCAAACAGCAATGTTAGTATTTGTACACTAAGACTTCAGATACATATATTTACAAAAAATATCTTGGGGAAAAAGTCTAAAAAGAAATATCAAAATACTAACGATGGGTGTATTCAGATATTAAAAATGTGGGCATTTTGCTGCAATGTGGTTAACTAAACATTTTTCTTTTATCAAAATGTGGCACACTTAAACCACATAATAACTTCTTTTTTTTAAAAATATATTTTAGCTAAAACCGATTTGGCTCAGTGGGTAGAGCATCGGCCTGCAGACTGAAAGGTCCTAGGTTCAATTCTGGTCAAGGGCATGTGTCTTGGTTGTGGGCATATCCCCATTAGGGGGTGTGCAAGAGGCAGCTGATCGATGTTTCTCTCTCATTGATATCTCTCTATCCTTCTTTCTTCCTCTCTGTAAAAAATCAATATATACAGCAGATGATTGGATCCAAAAACTATGGTACATTTACACAATGGAATATTATGCTGCCATAAAAAAGAAAAAAGTCTCATCGTTTGCAGCAACCTGGATGGAATTGGAGAACATCATGCTGAGTGAAACAAGCCAGTCAATGAAAGAGAGACACCACATGACCTCACTTATTTATGGTTGATAAAGAACATTATAAACTGAAGAACCAAAAGATAGACATAGAGACAGTAAAGCAACAAGCAGACTGTCAAATTACAGCAGGGTGATTGGGGAGATCTGGGGGAGATAAGAGATCAACTGAAGGACTTATATACATACATATAAGTACAACTAATGGACACAAAACTCTGGGGAGAAGGGTATGTACGGGAGGGGGGCATTGGTATATGTACAAAAATAATAATTTAATTAAAAAATATATTTTAAAAATCAATATATACCTTAAAATATATAGTACATATATTTTTTAATTGATTTTTTGCAAAGAGGAAGGGAGAGGGATAGAGAGTTAGAAACACTAATGAAAGAGAAACATTGATCAGCTGCCTCCTGCACACTCCCTACTGGGGATGTGTCTGCAACTAAGGTATATGCCCTTGACCGGAATCGAACCTGGGACCTTTCAGTCTACAGGCCGATGCTCTATCCACCGGTTAGGGCAAAAACTTTCTTTTACGCAGTCTGTAAATCAATGGTATAAACTTGGGCAAGATAGTTAACATAGCAAAGCCTCATTTTCAGTATCTCCAAACTAAAGATAAATAGTGCCCTCCGTATAGGGTTGCTAGGAGCATTAAATGAAATATGGAAAGTACTCGGCATGCAATGGGTACTGGCTGTTATTATCATTAATGGTAGGTAAATTTTGTGCACCTTGAAATACAACAGGAATGCAGTACTTGCCATGTGAGTAAGAGGCTCTTTTATGCACCAAACAAAGCATTTATTAAACATTTACTACAAATAACAACAGTTACTATTAATGGAGCAACTACTCCATCCAAGCATTTTGCTGGCTCCTTCATTTGTAATATTTACCATGGCTGCAGTCTTGGTCTTTTAAGTTGAAAAGGCTAAAAATACACCAGAAGTTCAAGTAGAACCTTCTCAGCTTGATAGCAAGCAGACCATTTTATTATTTTAGCCCCTATTATGGTTATTTTAAATACTGAAGACAAGGAAGGTGTTATTTCCACTTCACATAGATGAAAATGGAAACAAGTATCTTGTCCAAGTTCTCACTGGCTTTGTAATTAGATGAAAGACTTTCACTTCCCAGCCTTTATGACCCAAAGCCTGTCGTGACTTGATTTCCCCACCAGACAAGCCCTGTGAAGATCACTACAGAAGTAAAAGTCACACATGGGCCTGAACTCATGGAGTTTGTAATCCTGCTGCAGAAAAAAGCCATTTTTACAGCATGACGGCATACAATTATATTACCTGCATTCCTCCAGATCTTGTAATTGCTGCATTAGTCTATCCAACTGTTCTTCTAAATTCTGCTTTAATTTGCTTGTCTCCGTCTTTCCTCTGGAAGCCATTTTAATCTCTAAATAGAACAATAAACCCACATACAGTATGTAGTTGGTTATCCAAAAATGATTCAACATAGCAGAAAAATTTTAAATAGGCTATACTCTTTTTCTCAGCTATAAGGTGTGGGGAAGATAGTGTGCAAAGAAAATATCGATTTTTATATAAAAGTTTAAACTCACCTTACAAAAATGCCTGGCAGTTTTCTTTCTTTCTTTTCTAAGTGTTTTAATTTTAAATATTTTTTAAATTAAAATTTTTTTTAGAGACAGAGGAAGAGAGGGGGAGAGACAGAAATATTGATGCAAAAGTAAAACATCTATCAGTGGCCTCCTGCATGCTCCCTACCAGGGATGGAGCCAGCAAGCAGAGCATGTGCCCTGATCCCTGGCAGGGAATTGAATTGGCGACCCTTTGGTATATGGGATTGTGTCCAACTAACTGAGCCACACTGGCCAGCGCCTGGCAATCTTCTTAACTGAGTTGATGAATTAATTAGAAGTCTCCACTAGTGGGTCTATCTTACCTTAAACAGATTTGATAGATGAAAATACAGATTTATAAAGAAATAGATCAGGTGTGAACACAGATTCATTATAATATTCTTTTTCATTCTTAGTATGTTCCAGGACTTAGAACATTCTTAGACCCTAGCTGATTTGGCTCAGTGGTTGGAGCATCAGATTGCGAACTGAGGGGTCCCAGGTTCAATTCCAATCAAGGGCACAGGCCCAGGTTGCTAGATCTCTAGTAGGGGTGTGTGGGAGGCAGCTGGTCAATGATTCTCTCATCATTGATGTTTCTATCTCACTCACTCTCCCTTCCTTTCTGAAATCAATAAAAATATTTTTTTTTTTTTTTAAAAAGAACACTCCTAGTATTATCTTGCTGGTCATATGTGTATTTACCTAATATCGTGTGGGCATGAAAAACTTTGTATATGAATTTCTTCTTTGAAAATGTGCCCATTTTTCTACTGGATTGTAATTCCCTTACTGTTTATATAAGATGGATATAAAGACTGTGTTGCAATTATGTTGTAATTATTATCTCTTTTCTCCTGACTTTAAATTCTACTTATGTGTTTATCACAATAATTACTTTTTAAAAAAATATTTTTTATTGACTTTTACAGAGAGGAAGGGAGAGGGATAAAGAGTTAGAAACATCGATGAGAGAGAAACATCAATCAGCTGCCTCCTGCACACCCACTACTGGGGATGTGCCCGCAACCAAGGTACATGCCCTTCACCAGAATCGAACCTGGGACCCTTCCATCCGCAGACTGATGCTCTATCCACTGAGCCAAACTGATTTTGGCCACAATAATTACTTTTAATGGTCAAATCTATCTTCTCCTTAAGTCTTCTTAGTCTGTGCCCCATGAAAGCAGGTTCTATCTCAAGATTTAAAAAAAAATTATTTTCTATTCTAAAACTTTTATGTATGTATTTATAACACTTAGCTCCTTAAGCCACCTACATTTTTTGTTAATGCTGTGAAGTTAGGGATCTTTTATTTCCTTTCAAATGGACAGTCAATTGCCCAACACTGTTTACTAGTCAGTATTCCTTTATGCCACCTTTAATGTACTCAATAGTAACTCTGTAGTTTGTTCCATTGATAATATCCTGGTCCTAAGGCATTGCCTTGCTATTTTAATTTTTATAGCTATAGAGTTGATGTATAATGATAACTGATAAGAAGTTGCTTTTATTATGGGTTTCTTCCCCTGCCCCCTTCAATAACTCTTGGTTATTCGTGTACATTTCCTTTTTTAGATATGTATTTCCAGAAGAAATTTAGATAAATTTAAAATCAGTCTGTCAAGTTTGCTTAAAAATTAAATTGAGACCTAACTGGCTTGGCTCAATGGATGGAGTGTCACCTTGTGGACTGAAGGGTCCCAGGTTTGATTCCAGTCAAGAGAACATATCTCGGTTGCAGGCTCAATCCCCATGCAACTAATTGATGTCTCTCTCACACTGATGTTTCTCTCTCTGTCTCTCCTTCTCCACTCTCTCTAAAAATCAATTGAAAAATATCCTTAGGTGAGGATAAACAAACAAATAAATAAATAAATAAATAAATAAATTCAATTGACATTTTGACAGGGCTTACAGTTAAATTAGACACTAATGTGGAGAAAACTCATATCCTTGAAATTTGCGTCTCCCTATCAAGCAATATCTCTCTATTTTATTAGACTTTCTTTTATAATTTTTAAAAAGAAATTTTTTTTTTTCACAAAGGCCTTGAACATTGGCTATTCTTAGATATTTTGTATTTTTTGTTAATATTGGGAATAGGGTCTTCATTATTATAATTTCTGATTAATGCTGGTGTAGAGAAGAGCTACTGATTTTGGTGTTAGTATTGTATGTATCTAACAGTTATAGCATTTAAGTTTTTCTATTTATAAAAATTAAACTTACATTCCTTTCTGGAAACAAATATTTCCTAGTATTATATATAAACTTTTAATCAAAACCTAAATTATAGGGTAACATATTAAAACATTTAAAATTTTCCTACACATAATCATTATCAGACGATTTAATATATGAACTTCAATGAAGAGAATGACTTACATCATATTCAAATAATTTAATCAGTGAAAATCTACTCTTACTACCTGCCATACCTCTTAAAACTAGTTTAAATAATTTGCAATCATTATTAACATGTAAATAAATACAGCCAGAAGTGTAATTTATCATAGCTATGCCTCATGTAAAATTTCCCCTGGAAATACATAAATTTTATTTTAAATCTGTTGTATTTTCCAGTAAAATTCAAGGCAAACCTGAGATAAAAACCAAAGTGTCTTTTCAGGATTAATTTTATATAATCTAACCATGCTATTTTAGAACATGCTATGAACTTTCTTTTTTTAAAATATATTTTTATTGACTTCAGAGAGGAAGTAAGAGAGACAGACAGAAACATCAATGAGAGAGAATCATTGGTCCTGCATGCCCCCTACTGGGGATTGAGCCTGCAACCCAGGCATGTGCTCTTCAGTCCGCAGGCTGATGCTCTATCCACTGAGCCAAACCAGCTAGGGCTATGCTATGAACTTTCATCCTTCTCTTGGGAGCCTGAATTTTTTTCTACCTGACAAACCCAGGTCTTTCAGTCTTAAGGGTCTACCTCAAGTTCCACCTCCTCCACTATAATGCCTTCTTTGGTTACCCCCACTCACTAGGTTGTGAGTTATTTGAGAGTAGGGATTTTGATTCCTCTTTATAAACCAGCATCTAGCACAACGCTAGACACACAGAAAGTACTGGATAAATAACTGGCAAATTAATAACGAAAAGAGATCACTTCTACAACATTCCACTTTTTTTTTTTTTTTTTTTTTTGGTCGTTGGTTTTTGTTGTTAATCCTTTCCTGGGAATGTTTTTCCATTGCTTTTCAGAGAGTGGAAGGGAGGGAGGGGGAGAGAGAGAGAAACATCAACATGAGAGAGACACATTAATTGGTTGCCTCCTGCAGGTGCCCCCACAGGAGGGCATGGAGCAAACCAGCTACCCAGGTATATACTCTTGACCCGGAATCGAACTTGTGACCCTTCCATATGTAGCCTATGCTATAACCACATAGTCACACTGGCCAGGGCTGCATCCCACATCTTATTCTCTATTTACCACTTATTGCTTCATTGAATTATATGAGTTCATTATAGCATGTTTTCTGTGTCTGCCTCTCCAACTGTAAAAGTTCTGAAAGCAGAAAATTAGTCTGATTCCTTGCTTAGCCTTGATATTCAATAACTGGATGAAGAGTATAAAGGCACAACATATTTTAGGGAGGAAATACTATTCTAAATAAGTTTCAGGGAAGATGGAGAAACTTTAAAAGCCTTAACCTGGCGCTACATTGAGATTTATCCCAGAAAGATTAACTCGTTGGCACCATCTAGTCTTCAATAAAGGTGGTGCATCTTTTACCAAAAACGGCAGAAATGGTTCTCAAAAGCTAATCTGGAGAGGAAACTACTCATTCATACTCACTTGACTCTTAAAAAAACAAAAAACTTTTTAACTTATTTCGGAGAGGAAGGGAGAGGGAGAGAACCGTTGGTTGGCAGCCTCCTGCATGCCCCTTACAGCCGCAACCCAGGCATGTGCCCCTGACCTGGAATCGAACTGTGACCTCCAGGTTCACAGGTTCTCGCTCAACCACTGAGCCCGCCCACCGGGCTCCGCTGCCTCTTATTACTCTGAACTCCGCACAGTGCTGACAGGTCTCCTATTGCCTAACCCTCCAGCTCCTGGGGTCCCAGTGCCATAAGCTTGAGCAAAGAGAAACTGTTCATCGGAACTACAAGAAGCTCGTGCAAACAAACCACCGTGGGGTGGAGCTGGCTGGGGAAAGAAAAACCATTAACAAGTAGTTTTTATTCACTAAACATGACCTTGGCCTAAAGCAGCCCAGATAGCTCCCACTGGAGCCGCCGGCAATTGAAACACACATCCCTCTCTTTCTAGGAAGACATCAAGCGGGCCTCGTGGGGGGACGGGGAGGAGGGCGGCCTTTCCGAGAAGCTGCCCAGTGAGGGCGTTATGAGGGAAACCCCGCTCGCGGACTCGCCTGGAGGGAAGCTGTCCAGTCCAGGAGGCACGGAAAAGGAAGGGCGGAGAGCACGCCTTTTCCCGCTTCCGGCTGGAAGTGAGCCGCGTTTGGACTCAGCCTTCCGGGCGCGGTCAGGGGGCAGCCCGGCCACGGCCCCAATCCTGTCTCCACGGGGAGCGTGGAGCTCCTTCCCGCACGGGGTCCGGCGGCGGCCGGGCTCGGCTGGGCCCCGGCTCCCGCCAGAGGTCGCCGGGAACCTAACGCCCCGAGACTCCTCGGCCCTCCCCGACCAGAACCGGACAATCTCTCCAGGATTTCGGGGTTCCCTCCCCGTCTCAGTCCCCAGGTCCTCAGAGTGAAGAGCCAGGGGCCCCGCCTACCTGATAGTCCTGGACTGGCGGACGCGCGCTGGGGGAGCACTTCCGTCTGACGCACGCACTTCCGGCCTCCGGGAGCCAATGAGCGCGCGGCCGCGGGTGTCTCCCTCGCTGGCGTCCGGGCTGCGGGCCGCCCGCCCAAGGACTCGGGCCGCTTTGCTCTGAGGACATGGTGAGTCCCCACCCCGAGCCCGTGAGAAACTCGTATCGAGGGGAGTCAGCCCAGCCCCCCGTTTTGTGGCGAGCAGAGGGGAGGCCAGGTGGCGGCCTCTTGGAGGGTCAAATACAACGGTTGCCGAGGCGAGGTCATATTCAAGTTTGGGGCGAGGAGTCTTGCCTCTTCATTCTTTTTTCTCTCTGTGGAACCCAAAACCTCGGTCAGTTTGCCTCTGACCTTCGAAAGTGGTGAGTTCACCCTGAAAATCAAATCAAATCAAATCAAAGTTCCTCTAGAAGCGGCTTTTAGAGCTTGGCGGAGGTGGTGGGAGGCAGAGTAGGAAGTCTGTTCTGAACGATTTCTCTTTCCTCCGAAATCTTTTCCAAATCAAGAAAGTGCTAGGTTACCCTAACCGGTTTGGCTCAGTGGATAGAGCGTCGAACTGCAGACTCAAGGGTCCCAGGTTCGATTCCGGTCAAGGGCATGTACCTTGGTTGCTGGCACATCCCCAGTACGAGGTGTGTAGGAGGCAGCTGATCGATGATTCTCTCTCATCGATGTTTTTAACTCTCTATCCCTCTCTCTTCCTCTCTGTAAAAAAATCAATAAAATATATTTTTTTAAAAAGAAAAGGAAATGCTAGGTCTACCTTCCTCGATGCGGTTTGACACTCACGCCGCATAGAAATAGAGAGCCAGAAGCATGGAGCCCCTGGAGAAGGAGACTAGTGAGCTGTTGGGCAGCACTTTGAAAATTACTGAGAAATTAGGTGGAAACCATTTTCTGCTGTTGCCCAGCCCATCTCTTTGAAGCGTTTCTGGCAAATACGTCAGAGATGTTACCTTTAAAGCTACTTCTTTTTCAGGCGCCCAGAGTAAACGTCCAGCTGATATTACCAGAGAACTCTACCAGAACAAATTATTCCTGTCAGTTCTGCCTGATGGTAGAATTCCTTACTTCTTACCATAAGTTGTATTTTAGAGTTACAATTTGGGTGTGAAACCACTGTTTGGACCTCAACCTTCAGGACGTAATAACTATGTGTACTAGACCATGGGTGTGTGTGTGTGTGTGTGTGTGTGTGTGTGATGTAATCACTTGATTAGTTACTTAGATCTCTAACCACTATGTCAATTGTAATGGGAAAAATGTGGATTAAAATAAAGACTGACATACTGGTTGGAATGTTTCAGTAGCTTACCTTGCAAAACACTTCAAATTCACAGAATGCCCTTTGTAAAAGTACGTGATGATTATGTTAATGTAATTATCTGGAATTTCTGGTATGTGGCTATGTAGGGAAGTGTCAACATTTTAAGTAATAGGGGACTTTCAATACAAATAAGTTCAGTGCGAAACCAAAAGCTGGAAAATACATTTTATTTCACCATTTGAAGAACTTGCTGAATAAGCATTTGCTCCTGTGTACTTCCCCTAATTTTCATGTTGGTGATACAATATTCTATTCAGGCATTTGTGTTGGTTTTGGTGTATGCAGTTTTGAAGTTGAAAGTGCTCACCATACAAGCATCACTAGTATATTTGCCTGCTCTTCTTTCTTTTTTTAAAATGTATTTTATTGATTTTTTTATAGAGAAGAAGGGAAAGTAATAGAAAGGCAGAAACATCAATCAGCTGCCTACTGGGGATGTGCCTGCAACCAAGGTACATCCCCTTAACTGGACTTGAACCTGGGACCCTTTAGTCCGCAGGCCGGTGCTCTATCTACTGAGCCAAACTGGCTAGGGCCTGCTCTTCTTTCTTAGTGATTTAATCTGATCTAGTGATTCTGAACCTTTGGGTCTTGTTTATAGTTAATGGAGAATGGAAAAGTATTCCTTGTGCATAAGTAGAGAAGTTGGTTTGGGTTCCAGCCTTCAAACAAAAATAGAACCCAAGCCCTGGGAATCGGGGAGAAGAAATTGTAAAAATATGTATCAGGTAAGTAGTCATGGGAGAGAGCGTTGGAGAAAACAACCTCAGAACTGAGAGCCAGAACGGGAAACCAGATACAGACACATTTTAGAGATATTGCAATTCAGTCCCAGACCACTGTAATAAAGTGAGCACCCCAATAAAGCCAGTCATAATCTTTCTCCTTGTGGAAGGTTTGCCTTTAATTCATAAAATAAAGAAAAGGCAGCCGAAACCGGTTTGGCTTAATGGATAGATCGTCGGCTTGGGGACTGAAAGGTCCCGGGTTCGATTCCGGTCAAGGGCATGTATCTTGGTTGTGGGCATATCCCCAGTAGGGGGTGTGCAAGAGGCAGCTGATCGATGACTCTCTCATCGATGTTTCTAACTCTCTATCTCTCTCCCTTCCTCTCTGTACAAAATCAATAAAATATATATATATAAAAAAAAGAAAGAAAAGGCAATACCTGTGAAATGAAATGAAATGAAATGAAGCACAATACAATGAGGTACACCTGTAAATACTAATTGACAGCTGCAGTTCAGAACACTTCAACTTGGACTTGAGATGGAAGCCTACAGTGTGCAAGTTGCTCCAAGTAGGTAGGGAAAACGCAGGGCAGATGAAACTTGAGTGATTAACAAGAAGTACCATGAGCCACCCTTGATGGTAATCTAACCTAGGACCCTTCAGTCCATGGGCCAATGCTCTACATATTGAGCAAAACTGGCCATGGCTATTTCCTTGTTAATGTATGAATTATTCAGGTTTCTAAACACCAAGTTTTCGAAATATGACTGGGATACGGAAGGTGCTAGAAAATGCCAGTGTTGTGGATAGTGAATGTGTTTCGGTGACTTCCACTCCAGCAAGTCCCACCTGAACAGAGAAGCAGATGAAAGCAGTTATTTCTACTGTGAAGGTCTGTGCCTGTCATCCATGTGCTTGGGAGATATTTACATTTAATTTGTCCCTCCCGCCAATGGACACAGGTCTTTTTCTCAGGAAATAGAGGTGTCTCCCCTTCCTAAAGATATTCAGAACACCTGTGAGTATCTAGGTCCTACTTAGCATCTGCGACTACACAGAAAAAGTAAGAAGATGAAACACCATGTGGGTCACTTGGCTGTTTTCTAGATAGTAATTGACTGTCATGATGCACATGATTGTCGTAACCCATATGGAGGAGATTGTGATTATTTTTCATTCTGTTTACTCCCAATTTCCCGCTGCATTTTTTAAAAAAGCAATGAATTTCACTAACCGGTTTGGCTCAGTGGATAGAGCATCAGCCCACAGACTGAAGGGTCCCAGGTTCGATTCTGGTCAAGGGCATGTACCTTGGTTGTGGGCACATCCCCAGAAGGAGGCGTGCAGCCGGCAGCTGATCAATATTTCTCTCTCATCGATGTTTCTCACTATCTCCTTTCCTCTTTGTGAAAAATCAATAAAATCTTTTTTTAAAAGAAGCAGTGAATTGACCTTGTTCAAACATGCAATCTGAATCACAGTTCCTTCGTAACTAAACCTTTGTTCATCACTAAGATTTATAGTTCCCTTCTTCTTTTTCGGTACTTGTTTCTGTAGCAACCATGCAACTGTTGCTGTCACTTCCCTAAAACAAAAAGGCGGTTCAGAAAGTCAGAGTAATGGTCTTGAAAGTATTTAATAGGAGGTCCTTATTTGGGGTGAGTTTGGTTGTGCTGTTAGCCCTGTGATTTGGGTTGATCTCTTCCTTTTTCTCCATTGTCCGTGCTCATTAATGCTTAAAGGCCGCGTTCTTTCAAGAAGTGGCTTTGATGTGCTTCCTGTCATAGCTCTGATGTTCGGCTGGTCATTTCATCTCGGGAGGAGCAGGGTAGGAGATGGTGATGTGTTTGCTGGCAGTGGCAGGTGCAGTGCTGCGGGGACAGGCTCACCCTGCTGGTGACATGTATCTGAGGCAGGAGACCTGCCATGCTTCAGTCTGAACAGCCCCAGGCCTGAGGAAAGCACCCAGAATGAAGAATGAGATCTAGAAAGGCTGAGCCCACTGGGCCCTATAGCACACTTAGCCCACAAAGCCAGTCTATCTACTCAGGGAAGCAGCCAAAATGCAGAGACAAAGAAACAGTCACAAATGAAAGAAATGGAGGAAAGCAAACTACTGGATATAGAGTTCAAAACCACAGTTATAAGGTTACTCAAGAATTTTCTAGAAACCTCCAAGAAATTTAATGAGACCCTCAAGAATATGAAAAAGGGCCAACTAGAAATTAAGCATATACTGACTGAAATAAAGAATAATATACAGAGATCCAACAGCAGACTAAAGGATCCCAAGAATCAAGTCAAAGATTTGAAATACGAAGAAGCAAAAAAACACCCAACTGGAAAAACAAAAAGCAAAAAGAATCCAAAAATATGAAGATATTTTTGTAAGTGTAAGAAGCCTCTGGGACGACTTCAAGTGTACCAACATCCAGATTATGGGGGTGCCAGAAGAAGAGAGAGAGCAAGATATTGAAAACCTATTTGAAGACATAATGACAGAAAACTTCCCCTTCCTGGTTAAAGAAATAGACTTACAAGTCCATGAACAACAAGTGACAACAAATATCAAGTGAATCTAAAAATCAAGTGAATAAAAATTCTGAAGAACAGAATAAACTGTGAATATAATAGAATCAGGGGCATAGAAAGGGAGTGGACTGACAATTCTTGGGGGGAAGGGGGTGTGGGGGATGCGGGAAGAGACTGGACAAAAATCGTACACACATGGATGAGGACAGGGGACAGTATAAGGGCAGAGGGTAGGATCAACTGGGTGGAGGGGAGCTATTGGGGGAAAAAGAGGAACTGTAATAATCTGAATAATAAAGATTTTTTTTTTTTTTTTAAAGAATGAGATCTAATGAAATGGCATGGCAGTAACGGGAGAAGGGTGGCTTTTTCTATCCTTTCTAACCCTCTCTGCTTTTTCTCTTGCTTTTCAGACGCCTTAGCTTCTTGGACTTCCCTTTGCCGTGTGACAGTCCTAGCTGAGCTGTTACTTCCCCTGAAGGACCCATAAGCCTCTGACAAAGGTGGGTTTTAGGGACGTTTGTTGCTCGCCTGTAGAAACCAAGCTGCTCACTGCTAGTAGCACAGACAAGTAGTAAAGTTCAGGAGTCGTTTTTCCTGTATGTGGGAGAAGAAAAGCACTGTGAGGAATACTTGTGTGTGAATTGGAACGTATATTTAATGTGCTTTTGCCACAAGGATATAAAGAGGCACTCACTTAGCAAGAGATGGAAGGCTTCTGCTTGAGGTGCCAAACCTAGTCCCATGGTTCCACTATTGGTTCATATCTTAACATAAAAAAAAAAAAAAAATCATGCCGAAACTGATTTGGCTCAGTGGATAGAGCGTCGGCCTGCGGACTGGAAGGTCCTGGGTTCGATTCCGGTCAAGGGCATATACCTTGGTTGTGGGCACATCCCCAGCAGGGGATGTGCAAGAGGCAGCTGATTGATGATTCTCTTTCATGGATGTTTCTAACTCTCTATCCCTCTCTCTTTCTCTCTGTGAAAAATCAATAAAATATATTTTTTAAAAAAAAATTCTAGCCAAATAGAACTCACAAAACACACACATACAAAAAACTTGTGGAATTTTTGTTTAACTTTCCCTGGTGAAATGTTTAACAATGACATGTGTCTAATTAGGAATTCTATACCTCTATTTTTAGTGTCAGGAGAAAATAAATATCAAAGACTAACAGTGTATTGTGTACAGCCAAGCTTTCAGATTACAATGAGCCTTTAGAAATTCAGTATTTAAAATGTGCACAGTTAGTTGCCAAAACTGTTAACATCATGGTGCAGACGCCTTCCCCGAAGATCCCACAGCAAACGCAGTAAGCATCCTCTTTGGTGCCGGTGGGACCGGTTGCAGGTGACTGAGCAGCACAGTGCGACCTCACAGGACAGCACCATTTCCTAGGCTTCCGCATCTCAGGAATCTACCCCTGAGTGCAACCCTAATCGGATGTGTTTCCTCGCTTCCCTCTTGTGGAGCAGAAGTGCTCGGAAGTTCAGCCAGCTCAGGTTTTCCTTGAAGACAGGTCCTCTTACTGGCGATGCTGGTGATAATATAACGGGGACTATTTTGGGAATAACTTCCTTATTGTCTTAGTCAAACCTTCCAGCAAAACTGTGCCTCTGGCACTCAATAACTACTTTTTCATTTTTAAAAAATCTCTTCTGGCCCTGGCCAGTGTGTCTCAACTGGTTGGAGCATGGCCTGTGCACCAGAAGGTCAAGAGCTCGGTTGCAGGCTGGATCCCAGTGTGGGCCATGCAGTACCTAGGCTGCCCATTCAGTCCCTGGTCAGGGCATGTACAATGTGTCTCGCTCATGTCAGTGTTTCTCTTCTTGCCTTCCTCTCTAAAATCAATTTTTAAAAATCTCTTCTGTGTCACTTTTTGATTTCAAGTTGTCAAGGCCCATTTTTCTACCCATATCATGTCCTACTCAGTAACTTTATTGAATGAGTGAATTAATCTGCTATCCTATGTAATAAAGGGGTGATATGCAAATTGACCATCACTCTAACATACAAGATGGCCACTTCCATGTGGACACAAGATGGCTGCCACAAGATGGCCAGCAGGGGAAGGCAGTTGGGAGGGACCAGGCCTGAAAGGGAAGGCAGTTTGCGGGGGACCCAGGCCTGCAGGGGAGGACAGTTGGGAGGAACCAGGCCTGCAGGGGCAGGCAGTTAGGGGTGACCAGACTGGCAAAGGAGGGCAGTTAGGCGTCAATCAGGCTGGCAGAGGAGTGTTAGGGGGTGATCAGGCTGGCAGGCAGAAGCGGTCAGGGGCAATCAGACAGGCAGCAGGCAGGTGAGCAGTTGGGAGCCAGCAGTCCCGGATTGTAAGAGGAATATCCAACTACCCATTTAGGCTCCATCCTACCTAAACTGGCAGTCAGACATCCCTCGAGGGGTCGCATATTGGAGAGAGTGCAGGCTAGGCAGAGGGACACACACTGCCCCACCCCCATGCATAAATTTCGTGCACTGGGTCTCTAGTTTTTATATAACTAGAGAATTTTATAACATCATAAGAAATTGCAGAATGACTAAAAAAGTTTTTAAAATGTCCTTCATCTGAATTTTAAATGTGAATTTTTTCTTACACTTCAATCCTTGAGGAAGTCCTATCTTACCATTTAGCAGACACTTCGTGCTGGTCAGAGTGGCTGTACACTCACCAGTTGCGATGAAAGAAAAGATGATATTGAGGAGAGGTTGACTGCAGTACCGCCAAGAGCTGGGCCTAAAAATCAGTCCACTGGGTTGCACATTACTTATTACTTGTCAGAATAATAAGAATCAGCTAGAGCATAACACCGAAGGTGCTGCGACCCTGGCATTCTAACCCAAACCTGGCACTAGGTTCATTTGGCTCCGGGCAGCTCACTTCTCTTAAGGACCTTAGTTCCTTTAGTATGGCTCAAATTAATGCTGTAAGACAGCCCACCAGTAGCACTAAGTTATTAATATTCATAGTTGGTGGAGAAATAAAGTTTGCCATTTCTCTAATTCATGTTAATTTGCTGTTTTGGTGAAATATTTTTATGGAGCCCAACCGGTGCAGTTCAGAGGTTGGGCATTGACTTATGAACCAGGAGATCACAGTTGGTGCCCTGGTTGTGGGCTGGATCCCCAGGGTGCGGCATGCAGTAGGCAGCCGATCAATGATGTATCTCCCATCATTGATGTTTCTGTCTCTCCCTGTCCCATTCATTCTGAAATCAATAAAAGAAAGTTGTTGTTTTTTTTTAAAGAAAGGAAAAACAAGAAAAACATTCGGTGGAAATTCCAGCTTTTCGGAGTAAGGGAATATGCTTTACTGCACACAAACATCCTGTAATAGAAGCTGGCAGGTTTGACGTTGGCCATTTACAATGTCAGTTCCCGCCCCTTCTCCGTCATTTAAGTGGATTCTCAGTTTTCAGGTACTTGTCCAGTATCAATGTTCTCAGAAGTGCAATTCTCTTATTTTGAGTGTGCCAACTTGCAGTTGCTTCATTTGTCCAATAAGAAAGTGAACTGATTTTTTTTTCTGCCAAGACTAATTTCCAACTCGAATCTAAACGGACACATCGAGGCATAACCTGGTCGAGTGTGCCTGTCGCCTTCAGCCCTACAGACGTCAGGTGACACTAGGCTGTTGGGACTGCTCCGTGGGGAATACATGGAGACATTGGTGCCTCATTGTCTCTCCTTATGAAATGAGACTCAGCCTGCCCAAATCCCGTGATGCTCACGGCATTTTTTCCAAGAGGTGAATTGGGTGGCTCCCATCGATGATAGGGGCAAACATAATGGGGCAGACTGCAATTAAACTCTTGACAGGAATCTCAGAGAGCACCCGAACTGCCCCCACAGCTGAGACCCAGAGGCCCGGCTGCCAGGTGAGGGCTTGGCTGGGGAAAGAACTTACCTTAGCAGAACGTAAAACTGGGGAGCCTGAGTGGTGATCACACACAAGGACACGGTCCCTCGGCTGTACAGGACATAGTGAGTTACATTTCACATAACCACTTAGTTAATGAACTGGCTTTCAGAAACCAGGGCCAGGCTCTGTTTCAGGATAATGTAACATTAAACCACAGAGAGAGAGTTTTACACATAGCAAAGATGAATTGAGATCCATCCCATTAAAGCAAAATTATGTCTAAGAATATTGCAATAAGAATATTAAAAGTGCCTTGCCCTGTGTTGCTCAGTGATTAGAGCATCGGCATACCGACAGAAGGTTCGATTCTTAGTCAAGGTCATGTTCCTGGGTTGCAGATTTGACCCTACATGCAGGAGGCAACCAATCAATGTGTCCCACATCAATGTGTGTGTGTGTGTGTGTGTGTGTGTGTGTGTGTATGTCTCCCCTTCTCTCCCTTCCACTCTCAAAAAATCAATGGGAAAATTTTTTTGTAGGGAAGGATTAACAAAGGAAGGAAGGAAAGAAGTGAGGGAGGGAGGAAGGAAGGATATTAAAAGTAGCTACCGTTATTCAGCTCCTACTGTGTCACAGGCACTGTGGATACTGATTTCTAAGGAGTCTTCAGAACTTTGGTTCCTTTTTCATGACTAAATTAATGTGCTAAGGCAATCCACAAGCAATAGCATGAGTTATTAATACTGAGTATTGAGTTATTAATACTCAGCATTGAGAAAAGACAATTGTGTCATTTTACATGCATTTTCTCACTTAATAAGCACAATTCCAATGAGATAGGACTGTGGCTCCCCATTTGATAGATGAGGAAACCGAGACTCAGATTAAGTGTCTTAGGACAAACACCTCATAGTTAGAGGTAGAACTAGGCTCTGGCCTGTTTGGCTCAGTGGATAGTGTTGGCCTACAGACTGAGAGGGTCCCAGGTTCGATTCTGGTCAAGGGCATGTACCTTGGTTGCAGGCGCATCCCAGTAGGAGGTGTACAGGAGGCAGCTGATCGATGTTTCTCTCTCATCAATGTTTCTAACTCTCTATCCTCTCCCTTCCTCTCTGTACAAAACCAATAAAATATATTTTTTATTTTATTATTTTTTAATATATTTTATTGATTTTGTACAGAGAGGAAGGGAGAGAGCCAGAGAGCCAGAAACATCGATGAGAGAGAGTCATCAATCAATTGCCTCTTGCACACCCCCCTACTGGGGATATGCCTGCAACCAAGGTACTCGCCCTTGACTGGAATCGAACCTGGGACCCTTCAGTCCCCAGGCCGACGCTCTATCCATTGAGCCAAACTGGTCTCGGCAAAATATATTTTTTTTAAAAAGAGGTAGAGCTAGGGTGTGAACCAGGTCTGAGAGTCCTAGCTGGGCCCCTATGTAGTGCTGCCTCTGCCTCCAGCCAGATGGTTCACGCTGAGCATCACTTATAAACTGAGGGCTCCCCTGCCGACCACAACCTAACCACCAAGTGCAGTCTGCTGTTACTGCCAGGACATTTTGGATACTTTTGAGGTTACGTGTATATGGTTTCTGTGCATAAGAAAATCTTCGTCATTAACTAATAGTTTTAGCTCTTCACCATAAACTCTTTTAGTCATCTTTAGTATTTACTTTATTAATTAGGTTTAGCACTGAATGCCTTTAGGGTATTTGTAGAAATCAGATTTACCCTCCAGAGATTATCCTCAGTGAAGGTACTCTTATACCCCAGGTTGTTGAACGCAATGGCATGTTGTTAGACTAGAATACAGTTACATGCCTAAAGGTACTTTTTTTTTTTTTAAAGGAGCAGCTTCTTCTTAGAGGTAGAATCCCAGAGGTGGGCAGTCAGCGAATGCAGCACCCTGAAACTCGACGGCAGCCACACAACTCCTGTTCTTTCTGGGAAAGTTCATGTTTTACACACTAGCTGCGTGTTTAGAAAATGTTTCATTGCTGTCTCCACATCAGGGTTTTTAAAACCTAAGAAGGCCCGTGAAATCGAACTTGAAAATGGAAAGTACATTTCAGTTACATGTCAGGACTCAGAAAGAAATAACATTCGCCTCACTGGGCTGGGGGGGGCCCTTAGAGCTGGAGCTGGTCAGACCTGGGCCGCCAGCAGGCACCCGGCAGGCTGAGCGGGCCAGACAGAAGGGGATCATGACGACAGCGGACCTGGAGCACCTGGAGCAAAGCAAGGCGGCCCCCAGACAGGCTGTTAGAGCGCCCAGACCACCTCCCCGCGGCCCGCACAGGGGCCCACACAGGTGCCCACAGGAGCAGGGAGGTCCTCTCCCGAGGGGCAGGTCCCTATGTTTCTAAGCCCTTCTGGGCTACGGCCGGAGCTCACCGTGACTTAAGTCTCCTTGACTTTGAGGGTCTAGTTCAGTCTGAGCTCAGGTCGGTTGTGTGCACGAGGTTAACAGGACCGCGCCAGATAACTAAGGCGGGTCCTGACTGACCAGGGAGAAAGCTTTCTTTAAGCGGAGAGCCCAGCTTCCGGAGCCCTTCCCCTGGGAGTCCCTGGGGACCTGAGCGCATCCCCGAGGGGGGGCGGGCTTCGAGCTCTTTGTTCCATCCTCCCTGTGCAGTAGACGGCTCCCCTGGGCACCCCCTCCTGACCTCAGCGTCCTGTTCTCCCAGCTCCCAGCTCAGTCTCCCTGGGGAAGGGCACCTGAAACCTGAGATGGGTGGGGCTGGAGTTGTCACCGGGCTCCAGCTGAACCCAACCCTTCAGCTCTAAACAACAGGCATTCCCAATGGGACACAGGAGACCACACGTGGGCGTCTTCAGAAGTGAAGGTGATGCCTTTTGAGCTGGAGAGGGCCTGCTCGGTGTCCAGCACAGTGGGGGAGAGTAGAGCCGCACCACAGGGCATCACAGAAATTTCAGATCCCTGGGCAAGGGGCAGATCCTACAGTCCTCAAGAGAGAAGAGAAACGTCACACTTGGAGTGACTTCGGCCCGGCCGGCAGGCTCAGTGGTTAGAGCCGCAGCCAGTGCTCCGGGGAAGGACATGGACTTGGATTGCAGGTTCAATCCCTGTTCCCTGTTGGGGCGTGTAGGAGGAAACCAATCGATGTGTCTCTCTCACATCCATGTTTCTCTCTCCCTCCTCCCCTTCCCCCACCTTTCCTCCTTCCATTCTCTGAAAATCAATGGAAAAAATATCCTCCGGGAGAGAATTAAGAAAAAAAAATGACTTTGGATTTTTCACTGTTAGCACTGCACTCTCGAAGTAGTGCCTTCAGAATTCTGGGATAAGGTGATTTTCAACAAAGACTAGAATCTACCAAAAGAAATCACTGGAAAAGTTGGCTGGAATTGCTTTAGGGATTGGTGAGCAGGATATGACCGCTGGCTGTCACCCTGAGATTTCTCACTCTATATCTACACTAATAAAAGAGAAACATGCAAATTGATCATAACTCTGTGACACCCACAGCCAATCAGGAGTGAGTATCAAATTAACCCATCAAAGATATTAATTTGCATATGCAAGTGCAGAGCGAAGACTGAAGAGGCTTGGCTTCTCTGCTACAGCCAGAGCGAAGGCCTGGGTCCTGGATGCCAAAGGAAAACCGGTGCCAGCAGCCAGGGGAAGGAAGGCCCATTGCATGAATCTAGTTCATTTAATAAAAGTTTTTAATAAAAGCTTCAGATCACATGTCTCCCATTACTTCAGTAGGTTTATGGAAAGATCAAATGGAATAATTTGAATGAAAAAGAGGTGTGTAGAGTGTAAACTGTTATCAGCAGTAAGTGATATGACCATGTTGATTTAGAGGCAGAACACTGGTTTGAAGGGCAGGTTGCTGGGGAGTTACACTGAAGATGATGCTGTCACTGTGTCTGTTATCTGTGGCCACAGCAATCATAAAACCGCAGTGAACAATTCCTTTTTGCTCGTGAGCCTGGATTTGCTGTTCTGGGCCAGGCTCAGCCGATACCACCTTCCCCCAGGATGGCCTGGGCCTGTCTCGTGGCAGAGGCAGGAATGCAAAAGAAAGTGAGAGTGTGCAAAGCCCCACCTGGCATACTGTCACATCTGCCACATCCTTTTGGCCAACACAAATGACAGAAAGTGGGAAGGAGCTCCCCATCCTTTGTGGCAGGAGCTGTAAGTTCACACTGAGAAGGAAGGGTGGAGAAATGGGGCCACTGTTTATAATTCATGGAGCAGTCACTGAAGCCAAGTATTTTAATCCATCTGTTTGGAATGAGAGCACAGAGGGCATCAGAGGCCTGTGACTGGTGTTCCTTTTCCTTTGTAGACAGATAACCCCGGAGGTGCCAGAGTGTGCCACTTAGATCAACACCTTCAGCATCCCAGCATGGAAAATCCCCAGAAGACGGAGGTGGTTCTCCTCGCCTGTGGCTCCTTTAACCCGATTACCAACATGCACCTCCGGCTGTTTGAGCTGGCCAAGGACCACATGAACGCAACAGGTAGGAACCGTCACAAAAGCAGCGGTGGCGTTCAGAGCACTATCCCCAAATATGGCCCCGGGGCATATTGGATATTTTGAGCCGAAGGAGTTTGAGAAACCTGCAGAATCAGGGCAGTCACTCGGACCTTCCCCACCCCCACCATCACCCTTCTCCTCTGAAGCAGGCCACAAAACCCTATACGAGAGGCACCCTCTCATACACCCTCTCGTATAAGGCACATGCTTACCTCTGCAAACAAAGGGGTGCCAGGAAGAATCCGAATAAAGGAGCCTGCCTTAGTTTCCCCAAACTTGCTACACTTACCTCCTGCTCTTTGCCCCTTCCTGTTTCTCCACGGCTGTCTACTCTGCAAACCTAGCATTGAACATGCAGGTTCACCTGCTTCCTGGGGTCTCCCCTTCCTTAGGAAGGCTCCCGTGTCCTGTAAAGCTGACATTAATCAAATGGGTGTGCTCTCCTCCTGTTCATTTATCTTTCTCAGTTTAATTTTCAGACCCAGCCAGGGACCCACCCTAAGAGGGTTGAGGAAAACTTCCTTCCCTCCGTAGGCGAGATTTATCTTGTTACCCAAATGCTCATGTTCTATGCTGATGGATGGGGGGGGGGGGGGGTGCTCAGACTCACTCATAAGCAGGAAACTAAAATAAAAAATGAGATACAGTTTTTCCATCACATGGACAAAAATTTTAAACTTCATAGTGTCCAGCTATCAGAGGTAGAGGAGATAGGGGCTCTTTTTATACTAGAGGTGGACAGTACAACTTGATTGAGGCATTTTACAAAGCAGTTCTGTGTGTTGTCAATTGTATATGTTATGAATGAATGCATGAACGTGAATCCCTGCGTAAAAAAGTAAGAAAGGGGATATTTGATTAAAATCATATCGTGGTACTATTTCCTGTGCATAAACTCTAATTTGTTTTGCCTCATGTTGAACCGAACTCTCTACCAGGAAAATACAGAGTTACCAAAGGCATCATTTCTCCCGTCGGCGACGCCTACAAGAAGAAAGGTCTCATCTCTGCCCACCACCGAGTGGTCATGGCCCAGCTGGCCACCAAGAGCTCCGGCTGGGTGGAGGTGGACACCTGGGAGAGCCTGCAGAAGGAGTGGGTAGAGACTGCGAAGGTGCTCAGGTATTTGTGGGAGGTCGGCCCTGTGGGCTTCCGGGAACGGGTCAGCGCCTTCCTTGGCGTTGGGCCACGTTTTTGTGCCGTTGGTGTCTGAGCTACGGGTTTCCAACACGGTCCCTGGGGCTGAGGAGTGGGAGTCGGGCTTGTTCAAGGGCACCCTCCTTAGCCGCAGCCAGAGTCCAGGAAACTAACTTCCTGTCTTGGCCGCCACCACCTTCTGTTCAACCACCCCGTCCCCTGAGCTTGGTGACCAGACCACGGATCAGTCTGGCCGCCTCGCTCATGCTGTCACATGACTCATCCGGCTTCACAGCTGCAGAAAGATGGCCTCTCTCCCTTCTTTTCAATCACTAGTGAACCTCATCGGCAGGATCTCCCTCACGCCCAGAACCTGCTGCCAGGACCCAGGCACTGTATTCTGGGTAGAGTTGGCCAGGACCCGAGCACTGTATTCTGGGTAGAGTTGGCCAGGACCCGGGCACTGTATCCTGGGTAGAGTTGGCCAGGACCCGGGCACTGTATTCTGGGTAGAGTTGGCCAGGACCCGGGCACTGTATTCTGGGTAGAGTTGGCCAGGACCTGGGCACTGTATTCTGGGTAGAGTTGGACACTGAGCTGCAGGCGACACTAGCACAGCTACTTGTCAGACACCAGGCTCTGAGTCCCTGCCTTTCCCACCCCCTCTGGCTTCCTAGCAGCCTGCTGTCCATTACACTTTAGCTCGGAAATTCAGGAGGGAAGGGGTAGGGGACACAAGGACCCAGGGTTTGCTCCTTGAGTGTGGCTCATGTTAATTGAGTAACTGCAGTTGTGTGTCCTGCCGAGAAGAAGCCAGACACAGGTGCTGCCTGTAGGCCTTCCTTTCGGCCTCGGGCACCTGTCCCCTCCAGGACCTTAGCCGTGGCATTGAGGTTCTCTATTATTAGGTCAAGACACACTCTTCAGAGGTCAAGAGTGTGGGCTCTGGGACAGACTGCCAGGTTTCAAATCCCGGCTCCGCTGCTTACAAGCTAAATGAGCCTGGCCAATTAGTCAGTGTCCTCTCAGTGGGGATAACAGGCAACTCTGCTGTAATGGTGGCAGCCATGCAGGCGCTTTATAATAGCCAAGACATTCACTCAATCAGGTTGTCATTAAAGGCCTCCTATGTCCCAGGGACTCTGCTAGGCGCTGGAGTTGGGACTTGAGCTTTCCCCCTCCATAGTGGGGATGATTATAGAACAGAGTCCTAGCTGGGTTGGCTGAGTAGATAGAGTGGCAGCCTGCGGACTGAAGGGTCCCAGGTTCCATTCCAGCCAAGGGCACACGTCCAGGTTGTGGGCTCAACCCCAACCAGTAGGGGGCGTGCAGGAGGCAGCCAGTCAATGATTCTCTCTTATCATTGATGTTTCTACCTATCCCTTTCCTTTCTCCTCTGAAATAAATAAAAATATTTTTAAATAATAATAATGGAATTTTTGTAAAATAGAATTGATAGAATAATTATTATTTAAAAACATTCTTGATTTGAGTGAGAGAGAGAAACATTGATGTTAGAGTGAAATAGGGATCAAACCCACAACTGGGGTGTGTGCCCTAACAAGGAATCGAACCTGCCACCTTTTGGTGTATGGGATGATGCTCTCACCAACACCATCCCGGGCTAAGACAATAATTATAATTTATTATTATTTATGGCATGGGGTGTTGAGAACAGTTAATCAGATAATCCAAGCAAAGGGTTTAGTTGTGCTTTGCACATAGTCAATGACGTGCACTCGTGTTGTTATGACCCAGACACACAAAGCTGAGGATTGAACAGCTGCCGTGTTGTGCTCCCAGCATCTTCCTTGCTTTCCGTTCCCGATGGCCGGGACCCGGGACTCCAGCCTCCATTCTGACTGACAGGGCACCGGGTGTACTGGCGGCTGAAGGTTTTTACCGTTACCTCCTTCAGCGCTGGGCCCGAGGCCCGTGGGCATGTGCAGAGGGACGATGTGTGGTTGAGCTCTGAGAGGAAGAGGGCTGTGCTGTCATTTTGTTGTTTCACAGACACCACCAGGAGAGGCTGGAGGCCAGCGGCGGCGAGCGGCAGGACTCCCCTGTGCTGGAGAGGCCTGGCCGGAAGAGGAAGTGGACGGAACAGAGATCAGAAGTTAGTCAGAAGAAGCCCCTAGAGCCGCAGAGAAAAGGTCTGCATGTTTTCCCAGGACGTACCAACTGGAGCCGATAAGCTTCTATTTCCATTTTCTTTTTTTAAATACTATATTTTTATTGATTTCACAGAGGAAGGGGAGGGAGATAGAAACATCAGTGATGAGAGAGAGTCATTGATTGGCTGCCTCCTGCATGCCCCTCATTGGGGATGGAGCCCACAACCAGGGCATGTGCCCTTGACCAGAATCGAACTGTGACCTCCTGGTTCATAGGTCGGTGCTCAACCACTGAGCCACACCAGCCAGATCTAGTTCCATTTTCTATTCAGGAAACGGGATGCCTGGAAAACGCCCTGGTACATTTGCTGACCGAGGGAAGGGGGGTGCAAGGCATCCTGAGCTCCTTCCCCTGCAGAGTCCTTAGTTTCTCAGCTGTCCTCCGTCTCTTTTGAGAATCTGAATCGGAAAAAGCGGAACCTTCTTTCCAGAAAAACACACCCATTCCTTTTGGCGCAGGGAGTTATTACAAAGCAAACCCTGACGCCGTGTTTTCTTCTTCGTCCCAGACGTGCCCAGGGTCAAGCTGCTGTGCGGGGCGGATCTGCTGGAGTCCTTCGGGGTCCCCGACCTGTGGAAGCGCGAGGACATCGCCAACATCGTGGGGAGCTACGGGCTGGTGTGCGTCACCCGGGCTGGGAACGATGCTCAGAGGTTCATCTACGAGTCGGACGTGCTGTGGCGACACCAGGCCAACATCCACCTGGTCAACGAGTGGATTACCAACGACATCTCGTCCACCAAGATCCGGCGAGCCCTCCGCAGGAGCCAGAGCATCCGCTACTTGGTGCCGGATCTCGTCCAAGAATACATCGAGAAGCATGATTTGTACAGCGCCGAGAGCGAGGAGAGGAACGTGGGGGTCATCCTGGCGCCGCTGCAGAGAAACAGGGCCGCCACGAACTCCAGAACCACCACGGCCTGAGGCCGTGCGCTTCCCCCGGGGCTGAGCCGGCTGGGTGTCAGCAGCTGGGGGAGGGATTGGGATCCTGTTTCATAAACTGAAACCTGAAAGTTTGGTGAAAATCAGTAGTAAATTTAAATCAGGTTTACTTTTTCCCCCTCTTTATCAGAAATTGCGAAGGTGATTGATTTCAATATTACCATCTTTTTGTTTTGAATGTACAAATCCTTTTATCTTTTTTAAAAATATATATTTTATTGATTTTTTACAGAGTGGAAGAGAGAGGGATAGAGAGTTAGAAACATCGATGAGAGAATCATCGCCAGCTGCCTTTTGCACACCCCCCACTGGAGATGTGCCCGCAACCAAGGTACATGCCCTTGACCGGAATCGAACCTTGGACCTTTCAGTCCGCAGGCCGACGCTCTATCCATTGAGCCAAACTGGTTTCGGCTCCTTTTATCTTTAAAAAATATATATATATATGTTTTATTGATTGTTTACAGAGAGAAAGGGAGAGGGAGAGAGAGTTAGAAACATTTATGAGAAAGAAACATCGATCACAGCCCCTACTGGGGATGTGCCTGCAACCAAGGTACATGCCCTTGACCAGATTCGAACCTGGGTCCCTTGAGTTCGAAGGCCGACGCTCTATCCACTGAGCCAAACCGGTTAGGGCAAATCCTTTTATCTTTAAAATAAGAGATTAGCAGCACCCAAACCAGAAGACTGTTTAATCAAACTAACTATAAATCAGAAGTCAAAAGGGACACCTGGCTTTCTCCTATCAGAGGAGCAAAGTCTGAAAAGCCACGGTGCATGTGAAGGCCTCCCTGTAGTTATGAAGGGAACGAACGTTCATGGATGCCTAATTCTGGGCCGAAGAAGTCCCTCTTCACACAGCCATCTCGCAAAAGGCAGCGCGGAGCAGCCATCCCAGCTGTGCCAAGGCAGGCTGGGCATGTGCCTGGCAGAACCTTGGGCCCACAGAATGGCTGGTTAGGCCTCACCAGGCTACACCTGTCTGGAGCTCCGCCTCTGGAGGCAGGGAGTGGGGCCCACGCCCTGGCGTGTTTGCAGAGGCGGACAGGTTTCTCCGATGCCCAGGAGGGAGCAAGCCTCTGGACATGGGCAAGTGTCTTACCGTTCTCCAAGCACAGGCCTAACCCTGGCCACCCGCCCTCATTCATCCTCAGGAGCCACTTTGGAGATGACATCAGCTAATGCAGTGTCTTCTTCCAGAATGTGGGAAAGTGTCAGTGCTCTAAGCCTTTTTTTTTTTTTTTAATATATTTTATTGATTTTGTACAGAGAGGAAGGGAGAGAGATAAAGAGTTAGAAACATCGATGAGAGAGAGTCATCGATCTGCTGCCTCCTGCACACCCCCTACTGGGGATATGCCTGCAAGCAAGGTACATGCCCTTGACCGGAATCGAACCCGGGACCTTTCGGTCCCCAAGCCGACGCTCTATCCATTGAGCCAAACCCGTTTCGGCTCTAAGCTTTTATTGATAGCTTAATAATCAACACACTGGGTGGCCAGAGTTCCAGCTCAGGGTTGGGGCACTGGTGAGGGCTGTGGAAGCTGTCAGCCCCGCCTGGCGCTGAGGGTCTGAAGAGCCTGCTGTTTCGTGCCAGCCACTGTGAATCTGCCTTTTGTGAACTTGTACCCTTTTCTCCTCTTGTCCCACTGTGTGGACTTAGATCAAAATAGAACTCCCAAGTAATAAAGTCATAGCTCTATGTTAAAAATACAAGCTTGCTCTATGATCTGGTACTGATTAAAAATATAGTGGACATTTTACCAATTGGTACAGCAAAAAGGCCAGAAATCGTTTTTTTATAGAATAGTGTTGTGGTTTGTGGAAATCATTCAGTGATAGAAACAGGACTAAAGTTACATTTCCAATGAAAATAGAATACCAGTAATTTACCTCTTGCAATTTATATTTCATACCTACACCACCCTAGATGAAGGATTTATGACTGCAGAAAAAAAGGTACTTGTAACTGTGACATTGCATCATCAAATCTGTATTCACAAAGGAAAAGGTTAAAAAAAAAGCCAGCAAATAAATGTACATCCTACAGCTCTGGACATCATTACTGACGCCAACTTTTTGAAGATGGGAAGGGTTGCAAAGCCTGGCACCCAGTAATTTTTTCTCTATTTGCTGAACGAATGAAAAGTTAGAATCTCAGGTCATAGAAATTGGGTCATTATTTTCCCTCCTTAGCTTTATGGAACCTAAAAGTTGGAGCAGAACTGAAAAATAATGATCTAGAAGTAGCTTAAGCTGTCAAAATTTAGCTTTGACATCTCCTGGAAAACTATAGTTAGTTCATCTGAAATATTGTGGGAGCTGCAGAAAAGTTCCGATGCTAGAAATTTCTCTCATCGTCTGTTGCCCCTCTACCTAGAAGTGCACATACCCTACACAGCTATGTGTGTGTGTGTGTGTGTGTGTTTATTTTTAAATTTATTTCAGAGAGGAAGGAAGAAGGTGAGAAAGAAACATCAATGATAAGAGAGAATCACTGATTAGCTGCCTCCTGCACGTCCCACACTGGGAATTGAGCCCGCAACCCGGGCATGTGCCCCGACCAGGAATCCAACCATGACCTCCTGATTCATAGGTTGACAGTCAACCACTGAGCCATGCTGGCTGGGCAGCTTTGAGTATATTGACGTCAGGCCCACTGGGAAGGCCTGGGGGATCCTCCCAGAAGAGCCAGCTGTGGTGACATGGCCCTATGTCGTGCCATTTATGGATCAATAACTTTGTACATTGAACGAGCTGCTTGACTTTCCCCCCAGGACCAAGGATGCTGTAATGCCACAGCATAATAGCGCAGTCCTGGGTGTCTTCAAAGACAGAACTTCCTCTGGATGCTGAACATTAGAACAATGAACTTCATGGGGGAATACATGTGAACTGTCGTGACCTCCAGGGAGGAAGAACATATGCCGTTGTTTATCCGGCACCGGGCCTTTCTCATAATTTGCTTTTGTAAAGTGAGAGTGTGGGCAGTGTGGGAGGCTGGTGTTGTGTGTGTTCGAGGCTGTTGTGTCGCTTCGTGCTCCTTCACCCCTCACGTGGCATCACGTTCACGCTGCGAACAGACTTGCAGTAAGTCCCTTCAAGGCCGCTTCATCAGCTTCCTTCAGTTGTGTGTACGCACTTGGAGATGTTTTTTTTTTTCTATTTACCAGCTGAGTGGACAACCAGGAGCATCAAACCTTCCAGAGAAGAGGTTCGGGCCCTTCCACCACGGGAGGATATGAGCAGCAGTCTGCAACCCCACCGAGAGCCCTCCCCCGACACGCTGGCGCCTTCATCTCAGATTTCCAACCTCCAGAACTGAGCATCCCCCGGAACCAAGGTTCAATGTCAGAAGCCTAGGCCCGTCTCCTTCGCCAAGGAGATGAAGAGAAGGGGTGTTGTAGGTTCGTCTCCGAGCCTGTGCTCCTGACCACACCTTACATGACGCATTCTTTTTTTTTTTTTTTTAATATATTTTATTGATTTTATACAGAGAGGAAGGGAGAGAGATAGAGAGATAGAAACATCGATGAGAGAGAGTCATCGATCAGCTGCCTCTTGCACACCCCCCACTGGGGATGTGTCCGCAACCAAGGTACATGCCCTTGACCGGAATCGAACCCAGGACCCTTCAGTCCCCAAGCCGACGCTCTATCCATTGAGCCAAACCGGTCCCGGCCATGACGCATTCTTTCCTAAGGAATGCTCTAGCCGCATCTTGACATTTTCACCCACCCTAAGTGGATGAGCACAAGTAGATAAAACTTTCAACAGGGTGATGGTCTGATGTGATGGCTGATGGGTTCAGTCCACCCAGACGGACCCAGTTGAACTTGCCCAGTGTTAGCAAGGCCGTGGAACTGGGCCAAGCCCAGAGGGTGGAGGTGGTATAAACCGAAGTTCACACACAGCAAAAAATAAAGGAAAAGGCGCCCAGGTGCCCATGTAGCCCATGATGCCAGCGTGCAGGAATGGTGCCCGTGAGCCGAAGATACTTCTCCGCCTGTGGGTGGGTGTCAGCGCCAGGCATGTCAGCGGCTGCTTGCAGAGGGCATCGCTTGATGCTGTCTCTTTCTTAGAGTAACGCACTGACCTCTGCGGCCCCCGCCAGCTCTGAAATGATGCTGACCTGATGGAATGTTGGTGTTCCCACAATTCTCACCACTCTGAGCTGCCACCTGCCCCTTCCCTCCTGTGGGACCCAGAAGTCCGTCTTGGAACTGCCATGGTGCAAAGTGCCCAGGGAGCACAGTAGGAGACAGCCTCAGGGCGCCTGCCCACAGCCAGGGCGGGAGGAGAAAACGCCCCGTTTTGAGCATCAGCAGGAGACTCCCCAGGACCAGTCCTGTGGCTTCCTAGAAAGCAGCACCTCAGGCCCTGCAGGACAGGAAACCAGGCCCAAGCCGTTCCCGGGGGAGCAGCTCATGGTGTCCAGACCAATGGGGAACTCGGCCAAAGCGACATTTTCAAAAGTTAAGCAAAAACTGGGTCATGAGCTAAACGTGGTATCTTAGAAGAAGCCCCTCTGAGGCCCTCACCAGCTTCCATCGTGACGCTCTGCCAATCCCACCATCTACGCCCTCCTGTTTTCCTGGGATCTTTGATAGCAAATCTCAGGTGCATCATTTCACCTATGAAAACATCCATGTGAGGCATGGTCCAATCTCATTTACACATGAAAACGATTGCACTAAAGACCAGCAGGGGGATCTTGGAAGCCCGGGGCAGTCAAGGAAGGGGGGGAGGGTGTGTTTTTTTTTTACACTTTATTTTGATTTTTTTAAGTTTAATTGGCCTATAACATACCCTATTTCCCTGAAAATAAGACAGTGTCTTATATTAATTTTTGCTCCCAAAGATGCGCTAGGTCTTATTTTCAGGGGATGTCTTATTTTTCCATGAAGAAGAATACGGTACACATTTATTGTTAAATGAAAATAAAGGAAATTTATTACCTGTATACGGTATGATAGTACGGTAATTGTCAACACAAACCAGACAAACTGTGAATCCTACAGTATCAAGAATTTACTGCCGAACCTGGTTTGGCTCAGTGGATAGAGTGTCAGCCTGTGGACTGAAGGGTCCCAGGTTCGATTCCAGTCAAGGGCATGTACCTGGGTTGCGGGCATATCCCCAGTAGGAGGTGTGCAGGAGGCAACTGATCAATGATTCTCTCTTCATTGATGTTTTTAACTCTCTAGCCCTCTTCTTTCTTTCTGTAAAAAAAAATCAATAAAAATTTATTTAAAAAAAAAGAATTTCCCAGGACCGGTTTGGCTCAGTGGATAGAGCGTCGGCCTGCGGACTGAAAAGTCCCGGGTTCGATTCCGGGCAAGGGCATGTACCTTGGTTTCGAGCACATCCCCAGTAGAGTGTGTGCAAGAGGCAGCTGATCAATGATTCTCTCTCATTGATGTTTCTAACTTTCCCTCTCTCTTCATCTCTGTGAAAAATCAATAAAATATATTTTAAAAAAAAAGAAGAAGAAGAATTTACTCATTTATTCAGTGACAATCATGTCATCATCTTCTGGAACATCATCATAACAATCCAATTCCTGAATTTCCTGGTGAATTTCTTGTGACTCCATTTCTTTCAGAATCAGTGGACCAAATCTCTCATATTTAACAATAGCATTCTGAGACAGAGCCTAGGGGGGCCTTATTTTCGGGGGGATGCCTTATATTTCACTCAGAAGGAAACCTGTAAGTAGGTTTTATTTTCGGAGGATGTCTTATTTTCGGGGAAACACGGTAGTAGTTTCAGGTGTGCCACCTAACGATGGTTATTTGTATACGGCATAACGGTCACCGCAGTAAGTATAGTTAACATGTGTCAGCATCACAGTTAGAAAATTGCTGTGTGTGCGCGTGTGCAAGTGCCAGGAGGAAAAGGAGGTGATTTTTAAAAAAATATATATCTTATTGATTTTTTACAGAGAGGAAGGGAGAGGGATAGAGAGCTAGAAACGTCGATGAGAGAAACATCGATCAGCTGCCTCCTGCAACCCCCCACCGGGGATGTGCCGGCAACCAAGGTACATGCCCTTGACCGGAATCGAACCTGGGACCTTTCAGTCCGCAGGCCGACACTCTATCCACTGGGCCAAACTGGTTTCGGCAAGGAGGTAATTTTAAAGAATCCCTCGGCCCTCTTCCATCTGCCTCAGGGTCTCACGAAAAGCAGCTTCATGGGGAGTCAGCGGAGCGCGAGGAAGACCCTCAGCTCTCACCCTCCGCCGCTCAGTACAGAAGCGCAGGGCTGAGGGGCCCTGTGGTTTTTGTCCAAATTCCCGGAAGCACAGCCCTAACTTACCTTCTTCAAGGTAGACTCTTGGGATCCAAAAATGACTGGGCTAACTAATAACCATCTATAGTACCCGTGTCACCGAACAGACCTGTTTCCAGCCCCACTGTTCCTGTCACAAGAGTAGTCCTCATAAATACTTTTTAAAAAAATATATTTTTATTGATTTTTTACAGAGAGGAAGAGAGAGGGATAGAGAGTTAGAAACATCCACCAGCTGCCTCTTGCACACCCCCCACTGGGAATGTGCCCGCAACCAAAGTACATGCCCTTGACCGAAATTGAACCCAGGATCCTTGAGTTCACAGGCCGACACTCTATCCACTGAGCCAAACTGGTTTTGACAATACTTTTTTTTTTTATGAAGTATTTTATTAAACACTTGGTAAGTACCCTCAGCAAGTAAAGCATGCTCAGAACCGAACCAGAATTAGCTTGTCTTGTGCCCTCCGACAGGAAAAGGCAAATAAGGGGGTAGGAGCGCCCTGATTTTACTGTCTCTGTCAGGATGTTTTCCACCTGGAGCAGCAGGAAGCTCACTCCCAGTGACTGAAACAATAGGACCTTTACCAGCGGTGGAGGCGGAGAGCAGGCAAGACTCAGGTTCTCGGGTTCAGTGAATCTTCTGTCAGCAAGGACCTGGCTCTCATCCCTCTGCTCTGCTGGTCACGTGTCCTAAAGCAGGTGCCCCTTAGTCAGAGACTGGTCACCAGTAGCAAGTCTTCCTTGTTCGTGTTCAGAAGTGGAGAAAGGCTGGCTCTCCACAGCTGTTAAAATCAAGCCTCGCCGGCTGGTGTGGCTCAGTGGTTGAGCGTCAACCTATGAACCAGGAGGTCACGGTTCCATTCCAGTCAGGGCACATGCCCGGGTTTCAGGCTCGATCCCCAGTGGGGGGCGTGAAGGAGGCAGCCAGTCAGTGATTCTCATCATTGATGTCTTTCCTTCTCTTTTCCTCTGAAATCAACTATATATATATATATATATATATATATATATATATATATATATATATTTAAAAGGTTTAAAAACAAGCCTCAGCAGCCCCATCAAACTTCTAATATCTCGTTGGCTGATTCAGAGTCATTTACTAGTAAACCTGCCTGTCCCTAAAATCAACCACTGGCAAAGGAGGTAAGATTTCTGTGACTGGCTCAGCCTTAAACCAGTCCAGGAATTACCCCCCAGAAAGGGCCTCGCCCCCTGCCGGCACCGCTTCCCTGCCCTGGGGAGGGGAGGCGTGGATGGTGTGAGGCTCACCTCAGTGTCCACTCTGTTCTTTGCTGGGCCCGGGTCAGGCTCCATCAAGTGACAGAGACCGGTTCTCCAAGCGCCCTCATCAGCTCCCATCCATTCCAACCAGGAGGAGCAGCGTTTGTACCCGAGTTTAGGACCTGGTCTTGGCTATAATTTTATGGTTTACTTTGCCAGTATCAAATGGAAGGGAAGAAAAAGGCTCAAATTTAGTCACATTTTCTCTCCTCTTTCCTTCCAGAGACAATTTTATCCTTGTCTAGAAGAAAGGTTTTAGAATTATAAATGAGAAAAATTGCCTGGCCCATGTGTCTTAGAGGTTGAGCATTGACCTATGAACCAGGAGGTCACAGTTGGATTCCCAGTCCAGGTACATGCCTGGGTTGCAGGCTCAAGCCCCAGTGTGGGGCATGTAGGAGGCAGGCGATCAGTGACTCTCTCTCATCATTGATATTTCTATCTCTCTATCCCCCTCCCCTCTTCTCTAAAATCAATTTTAAAAATAAAATAAAAAGGAGAAAATCACTTCTTATCCCCTGGGCAAGTCCAATTTATGCCACTTCAACCAAAATTCAACCCTGTCCCTACTAGATGGCCCTTGCCCAGGCTGGCCAAAAGCCATACCTACCAGCACAGATGCTAAAGTCATTATTACTTACTTCTGTGACCTTCCTTTTCAGGCCAAGATTTAGAACAATAAGATTTTAAGGATAGGAAGTAAGTATGGTTTTTCCAATTCCTGTCCATCTGGAATTTAAGCAGGCTTCATGCTCCAGAAATCTAGTCAGAGTTCATAGTTCTGTGCCCATTAAATGGCAAGGTACAGGTAATTCCAGGGTTTGAAAACAGCCTGTCACATTCCACCAAAGAAGCTATAGTTACGAGAATCAACAGCCTCATTCTGGGAGAGGCAAGGCAATGCCACTGTTTTCTCAACAAAAACGGCCCTTCTCCTTTAGAAAAGGTGGTAGCCATTCATTCAACAAACACTACTTGCTAAACACTGTGCTGATGAGTGAGCTGAGCATGGTCTCTGCCCTTGAAATTATTTATTATTATTATTTTAAATATATTTTGTTGATTTTTTTACAGAGAGGAAGGAAGCGGGATAGAGAGGTTGAAACATCGATGAGAGAGAAACATTGATCAGCTGCCTCCTGCACACCCCCTCCTGGGGATGTGCCCGCAACCAAGGTACGTGCCCTTGACCGGAATCGAACCTAGGACCCTTCAGTCCGCAGGCCGATGCTCTATCCACTGAGCCAAACCAGTTTAGGCTGCCCTTGAAATTATAATGAAAAAGGTCGTCAATGGGCCTGACTGGGTAACTCCATTGGTTAAAGAATCGTCCCGATGCACCAAGGCTGCAGGTTCTATCCCCTGTCAGGGCACGTACAAGAATCAACCAATGACTTACACCACACACAAAAATAAACTCAAAATGGATACAGGACTTAACTATCAGACGGGAAACCATAAAAATACTAGAAGCATCCACAGGCAGCAAAATCTCAGACATATGCCAAAAGAACTTCTTCACTGATACTGCCCCTAGGGCAATGGAAGCTAAAGAGAAAATAAACAAATGGGACTATATCAAAATAAAAAGCTTTTTTACAGCAAAAGAAACCATCAACAAAATAACAAGAAAGCCCACTATGTGGGAGAACATATTTGCAAATGTTACCACTGATAAAGGTTTAATCTCCAACATCTACAGACAGCTTATGCAACTAAATAAAAGGAAGATGAATGATCCAATTAAAAAATGGGCAATGGACCTAAATAGAATATTTTCAAAAGAAGACAGAAGGAAAGCCAAAAGGTACATGAAAACATGCTCAAAGTCACTAATTATCCGAGAGATGCAAATCAAAACAACAATGCGGTACCATCTCACATCTGTCAGAATGGCCAACATCAACAAATCAACAAATGACAAGTGTTGGCGAGGTTGTGGAGAAAAAGGAACCCTCGTGCACTGCTGGTGGGAATGCAGACTGGTGCAACCACTGTGGAGAACAGTGTGGAGTTTCCTCAAAAAACTGAAAATGGAACTCCCATTTGACCCAGTAATCCCACTCCTAGGAATATATCCCAAGAAACTAGAAACACCAATCAAAAAGGATATATGCACCCCTATGTTCATAGCAGCACAATCTACAATAGCCAGAATTTGGAAACAATCTAGGTGCCCGTCAACAGATGATTGGATCCAAAAACTATGGTACATTTACACAATGGAATACTATGCTGCCATAAAAAAGAAGGAATTCTCATCATTTGCAGCAACCTGGATGGAATTGGAGAATATCATGCTGAGTGAAATAAGCCAATCAATGAAAGAGAAACACCACATGACCTCACTCATTTATGGATAATAAAGAACCTTATAAATTGATGAACCAAAAGATAGATATAGAAACAGTAAAGCAACAAGCAGACTGTCAAATTACAGAGGGGAGGGGAGGAAGATTTGGGGGAGATAATAGATCAACCGAAGGACTTGTATACATGCATATAAATACAACCAATGGACATAAAACTCTGGGGAGGGAGAGTATGTATGGAAGGGAGAGGGGCAAAAAAAAATCAATAAAATATATTTTAAAAAAAGGATGTAAAGAAATTTTAAAAAAAGAATTATATACAAAAAAAAGAATCAGCCAATGAATGCCTACTAAATACGTAGAACAGCAAATCAATGTTTCTCTCTCCCTCTCTCCCTTCATTTCTCTCTAAAACGTTTCAATAGATTTAAAAAATAAAAAAGCAGTCAACAAACAAACCAAAAAGAGAGAATTGTGGATTGTGCTGATTAGAAGGTAGTAAGCAGAGATGTGAGGCAGACTCAATGTATATGAGAAGTGATATCAAAGGGTGTTCTGAAAAGGTGACGCTTAGAAACTTTTGAAGAGATCCAAGGCTTTCTCTGTCCATGTTCTAACCAACTGGAAAATAAGATGAACAAAAAGCAAGACATGGAGCATCTACAGGCACTTTAATTACTGACCAAGTCTAGGTTAGAAGTCATAACCTAGGGTGAGGGTCAGAAGGGGGATGGGTTCCCATGACAGATTACTTTTATTTTTTTAGTTTAGGGTTGTTTTTTTTTATTGTCCAAAGTTTTTATTTTTTTTATTGTTAAAGTATTACATATATTAGAATATGTATCTCCTTTTTTCCCCCACTGACCTTCCCCCAGCCTCCCCTACCCCCTGTCGCATGCCCTCATCCCCTCCTCCCCAGTGTCTTGTGCCCATTGGTGTGCTTATATGCATGCATACAAGTTCTTTGGTTGATCTATCTCCTTCCCTCCCCAGCACTCCCCAGCCTTCCCACTGTAATGTGACAGTCTGTTTGGTGCGTGACATTATTTTGAAGGAGGCCATTCTAAGATCTCCCGTTGCACGTGCTCTGACAGTGTGATGCTGGGAGGTGCGGTCCGTGGTCCCTCCCTGTGGGCCCAGGTGGGCGGAAGATGGTGCATGACTTCCGAGACCAGCTCAGAAGAGATGGGCAGCGTCTTCCCGGCCCTCCTGGGATATACCCTCTGAGAACCCAGCCAGCCAGCCTGGCCCGCTGGGAAGGCACCCACACTGCCCGGCGCCCATGGTGAGGCCCTGTGAGGAGGAACCTGCCCCCAGCCCACAGGTCTTGCTGAGCTTCCAGCCAAGAGAGAAACTGAGCCATTTGGGAGGTGACTTTTCCAAACCGGAGTCACAGGACCCAGCTGATGCCTCATGGAGCTGAGATGAGCCGCCCTCTGTGAGGTCCGCCAAACGGCAGGTCTGCGAGCAAACGAGTGGCTTTTTGTTGTTTTCAGTCATCACCTCGGGAGGCAGATAATAACTGACACCCTCATTCCCCGGGCAGACTTGGGAGCAGACTGCCGGAGGGCATGTTTGGGTCTTCTGGTCCCTGTTATAAGGGAGAAGGGAAAATGAAATACCCTGTGCTTAGAAGTTGTGATCGAGAAGTTGTGATCTGGTCAAGGGCATGTACCTTGGTTGCTGGCACATCCCCAGTAGGAGGTGTGCAAGAGGCAGCTGGTTGATGTTCTCTCTCATGGATGTTTCTAGCTCTATCTCTCTCTCCCTTCCTCTCTATAAAAAAATGAATAAAAGGAAATTTTAAAAAAATATATATGTCTTAGTTGCATTTCTCACAAGCATGCCTGGCTGCCATCTGGAGAACGGGTTAACGGGATCAGAGAGGAAAGAGCCAGGCCAGGAGGAGGGAAGGTCTGAGGGCGGCCCAGGCTGGGATGTGGAACCAGCAGATCCTGCTGATGGGCTGGGAACCGGGCGCAGAGAAGGGAGTCTGGGGTGCACTGGACTGAGAGGGGCGCTGGAGCCGTGTCGTGTGCTCCCTGTCTCAGGTGTGTCAGGCCAGGCGTTGAGGACAGCCGGTGGAGACATCACCGAGGCAGCCAGAGAGCCGCCGGGCGGCTGGGGAGTCCGGCCGCCGGGTTCGCATCCAGCCTCTCCCGCCACGGTGTGCCCCTGGCCAGGCTGCCTCTCTGTCCCGTCCGATGGGGACAGTGAGTAACGGCCGGGAGGGGACTCTGTGACAGTGACACAGTGACCGCTCAGTGGTGTGGCCGGGGATGCGAGTGCAGAGCTCCCGGGGTCAGCGTGGACGTGACCTCCCGGCCTGGACGGCAGCCCGGCCCCGCGCACGTTTGGGGGAGCGGAGCGGGGAGCCCGGGCAGAAGGCGGAGCCGGAGGCCGGCGTCTCGGAGGCGGGAGGGAGGGAGGGGGGGAGGGAGGGTGTCCGGGCGCCCCGCCCCCATCCATCTCCCGCGGACCCCCCCCCCCCAGCCCGGCTCATAGGCCGCCGCCCCGCCGCTACCGCCGCAGCAGTCCCGGCCCGCGCCCGCCATGCCCGCCGACCTCAGCGGCACCTGGAACCTGAGCAGCAGCGACAACTTCGAGGGCTACATGCTGGCCCTGGGTAGGCGGGGGGCAGGGGGCGCCGGGGGGGCGCCCTGGGTAGGCGGGGGGCAGGGGGCGCGGGGGGGGCGCCCTGGGTAGGCGGGGGGCAGGGGGCGCGGGGGGGGCGCCCTGGGTAGGCGGGGGGCAGGGGGCGCGGGGGGGGCGCCCTGGGTAGGCGGGGGGCAGGGGGCGCGGGGGGCGGGTGCAGGCGGGGCTGTCCGTCCTTCCGTCCCCCAGTCTCTCCTCCCGGTCCACCCGCTCCCGTCCTCCCGGCTCCCGTCCCGCGTCCTCCGTCCTCCGTCCGTCGGTCCACCCGGTGGTAGTCCTGCGCCATCCTTCCGTCTTCCGGGCCCCCTGTCTCCGCACCCGTCCGTCCGACCATCCGACCGTCCGTCCTCGGGCCCAGCGCGGGGTTCTCACCGGGCGGGGGGCGGGGCGGGGGCACCTCGTAGGCAGACTGGGGGACACGATGGGGTTCGGGCCGCGAGGGGCGCCCCAATAGAAGCCCCTGCCCGGTGGCCCTCGCCCCGCAGCGGCCTTTAACGGGGGCTCCGGGCAGCCGGCGGCACCCTTAACCCGGGGCGCCCGGGGCCCCGTCCCGCAGCGTCTCCAAGGGGACCCCGTCCCGCAGCGTCTCCGGGGGGTCCCCTCCCGCAGCGTCTGGGGGGGGGTCCCCGTCCCGCAGCGTCTGGGGGGGGTCCCCGTCCCGCAGCGTCTCCGGGAGGTCCCCGTCCCGCAGCGTCTGGGGGGGGTCCCCGTCCCGCAGCGTCTCCGGGGGGGGGGGGTCCCCCAACCCGCAGCGTCTCCAGGAGCCTCGTCCCGCAGCGTCTCCGGGCGCCCAGGGAGGTCCAGTTCCGCAGCATCGGGACCCGCCCCAGGAGGTTCCGGTGCCACTGGATTCGGAACCAAGTTTGACATCTTTGGTTTCTGGCCTCCGCTCCTCCCTCAAGGACTGAGGACTGAGGGCTTCGGGCCTGTGGGAACTGCGGGGGTCAAGAAACCGGGCCCGAGGGGGGCGCTTCTCCCCCCACCCCGCCTCCGGATGAAATTCCAGGAGGAGGGTCCTGGGGAGCCTGGTCTGAGGCTTGGAGAAGGGACCAGGGCAGGGTGTGCGGACTGCGGAGTCTGACCTCTGTCCTTGCTCCTGAGGGGCTGGAGGATGCTCAGGGCGGGAGGCCTGCCTTCCTCTCCCACCCGGTCTGTCCGGCCATCGGTCTCCTTCCTCAGGTTCGGGCTTCTGAGCACCTACTGTGTGCCCCGTGCTTTTGACGAAATGGACCAAAGCTGCTGAGAATCTGGGGCTCGGCTGCTCTGGCTCGCCTCCTTTTATCAGAGACCAGGCCTCAGTTTCCCCACCGGAAAAATGAGCTGGGAGTCCATTTTTTTTTTTATTGTGGCAAAATACCTATGTAACCACTTTGCAATGTACAGTTCTGTGCCCCGGTGTGTTTTAAGATTCTCCTCCCTCGCACTAAGTCCTTTCTCACACTAAGCAGGGGAGTTTGGGACTTTGCGAGGGAAATCTGATTTATATTACCACAAATCCTCGTGCAGATGAAAAAGATGTATTTTCCTCTGCCCACCTGGTGCATTGCAGGGCTTGTAAATTAGACTCGGAAAGGACAGACACACCCGGCCTGCAGCAGTGAGGATCTCAAAGCAGTGGTTAGAGCCTGAGATTACATAGCTTCTTTTAAAAAAACAAAAACACATATATTTTATTGATTTTTTACAGAGCGGAAGGGAGAAAGATAGAGATCTAGAAACATCAATGAGAGAGAACATCGATCAGCTGCCTCCTGCAAGCTCCCAACTGGGGATGTGTCGGCAACTAAGATACCTGCCCTTGACCGGAATTGAACCTGGGACCCCTCAGTCTGAAGGCTGACGTTCTATCTACTGAGCCACACCGGTTTTGGCTGCATAGCTTCTTAACAACAAGTAATGCTTCCGCAGAGAAGAGACCAGACAAAAAGACTTTGAGTTTCCAGGGTGGCAAACAACAAGAAAGTAAATATATGGGACAATAAGGGCTAGTTAGTCACATTTATTCTTCTGGTGCCAGGCTGATAAGCGGCTAGAGTCATGTCCCTAACGTCCGTCCGTCCTGGTGCAGATGGGAGGGGGCGTGTGGGAGAGAGACCGCTCCATGACGTGACAGCGAGTGTCCTGCAAGCTGGACCCCGCCAGAAAGAGGTGACTTTCTGCAAACCCCTTAGCGACTGTCTGATGGTCACTGATGTTCATTCGGAATGAACTGGCCCCTTCCCTGGCCTCCTGCCAGTGCTGGTCCCTGGCACAGGTGGTTGTAACGTAATTTCCCGAACTCGGTAGCATTTACGTGCTATTACCTGGGACTGTCCCCTACTTTGCCTGTAGAATTCTTTGGCACCTGCCAAGCAGTAAGGGGGTCCATTTCATCTTGTAATCATCCAACACATGTCCCGGATATTCCCCTAATGAACCCTGTGAATTACCAGTCTGCAGGGGCCAGCCATTTATTTATTTATTTATTTATTTATTTATTTATTTATTTATTTTTGGTCTCTCCTTTCCTCTGCTTACAAAAGCAGATTTCCAGTCTCAGGACCTCACCCTGGGTCTGTGTGTACAAACCGATCTCCGGGTACTGGAATGATCAGAAATAGAATATAAAGCACTTATGCTGAGCTTAATTTTGGCAGGAAATCAGACTCTATAAAAAGTAACACCTGCGGGGTTGAAGAGGAAACAAATAGAAATTGTAGAATTAAAAAGTAACAGACAAGCTTGGAAGCTTAGCAAGTGTTTTTGGGATTCCTCTCTGCGTCCCTCGCTGATGAAGCGGCGGCTGCTTCTCTCTCTGCTATAAGGAGGGCACCTTATAACAGAGAGGTTTATATCACTGAGGGTTTTATCACCTGCCTCAGGGGAAGTCAGAGGGGCCTGCCTGCACCTGCCTTCCTCAGGCACAGGCTGAGAATACTCACGGCTGAGAATACTCACTCTGCCAACGTGCCAGGTTTTGAGGTGGAGTGTCCTGAACCCCACCTGATACAGAGTTTCTGTTTGGGTGATGAAAAATTCCTGGAAAGAAATAATGTTGCCAAAACAGGTTTGGCTCGGTGGATAGAGCATTGGTCTGTGGACTGAAAGGTCCAGGTTCGATTCCGGTCAAGGGCATGTACCTTGGTTGCGGGCACATCCCCAGTAGGGGGTGTGCAGGAGGCAGCTGATCGATGTTTCTCTCTCATCGATGTTTCTAACTCTCTATCCCTCTCCCTTCCTCTCTGTAAAAAAAAGTCAATAAAATACATTTTAAAAAAAAAAAGAAATAACGTTGTTGGCTGCATAACATTATGATTATTCAATGCCACTGACTTGCATGCTTTTAAATGGGTAAAATTTGTGTATTTGACCACAATTAAAAAAAATACCAAAAATAAAAAAAGAATCACAAGGATACTGGGACAAGAAAACCTACAATAAATCCTATATTTCATTTTTTAAAAACGAAAGGTCCTTTTTTTTGAAAAAAAGTATTGATTGATCCTAGAGAAAAGAAAGGGGAGAGAGAGAAACATCAATTGGTTGCCTCCTGCACGTGCGTTGACCGGGGATCGAACCCGCCACCTTTTGGCGCATGGGGTGGCGCTCCAACCAGCCCAGCCACACCAGCCAGAGCACGTGAGAGCGCCTTTTAAGTTCAGTTGTTTGAATTAAGCTCGTTTTGGGAGTTAGCATTCTCTCCTATCTGAGCCATGTCTCATGACTTTGCACAGTGAACTAAACATGTGTTTCTAACACAGAAGCTTCTATTTCAAGTGCATAAAGATGGCTCCTGTAATAAACACCAGCAAGCCCTTATCTTGTTCATTGGATGGAAGACAATACAACCAGGTGATCTGTCCCTTTTGGCCAGAAGCAGAGCTTGAGGTCTTTGTCCCAGTTAAATATTTAAATGAACAAAGTGCTCGGTGGATTAGTCGATGTCTTTTATTCAGAATCTTTGTAAAATTAGCATGTGACATAGAGAGGGGTTTACGGCACAGAACTCAAATAATCGAAGGGCTTTTAGGTTCTGGAAGGTTGTTTTCGGTTTTCCTTTGATTGAAGCAGATCCTCTTAAAGGGGGATTTCGATTACTCTATTTCCCCTTCATTCTTGGTTGTAGATTCCTGAAGAATAGGGAGCAAGCATTTACAATCTCCAGCCACACCACGTGCTCAAAGCTAATAAGTGAGAAACTGCATTCAAATCCACTTTTTATACCAAAACCCTGACTTTCACAGGCTCTTTTTTCTTTCTTTTTTTTTTTTTTTTTAATATATTTTATTGATTTTTCTTACAGAGAGGAAGGGAGAGAGATAGAGAGCTAGAAACGTCGATGAGAGAGAAACATCGACCAGCTGCCTCTTCCACACCCCCTACCGGGGATGTGCCCGCAACCAATGTACATGCCCTTGACTGGATCGAACCTGGGACCTTTCAGTCCGCAGACCGACACTCTACCGCTGAGCCAAACCGGTTTCGGCCATGTGTGACCCTTTTTTAAAGCTTATTCAAGACTCCTAAGTGACTAGAATTGTGCGTGATTGCAGTGGTTTTTGAAGTATTGTGTGTATTGTTGTTGTTTTAACATATTTCATTGATTTTTTTACAGAGTGGAAGAGAGAGGGATAGTTAGAAACATCAATGAGAGAGAAACATCGATCAGCTGCCTCCTGCACACTTCTGACTAGGGATGTGCCTACAACCAAGGTACATGCCCTTGACCAGAATGGAACCTGGGACCCTTGTCTGCAGGCCAACGCTCTATCCACTGATCCAAACCGGCTAGGGCTTTTTGTTTTTTGTTTGTTTGTTTGTTTGTTTGTTTGTTTTGTAGTTGTTCAGAAACTGTTCAAGTTCTTAGTTTGAAGTGTAAATACATAAAGCAGGAAACAGCAGAGTTGCTGTCATTGAGGTTGGATGGCTTCCTTGTCCCTTTGTCCCCCTGACACAGGCGATAAAACCCGCAGCTGAGGGGTGCCTGCCTTATGCAGACCTGCTTCTGCTGTTTCCCGCTTCCCATCCGCCCCTGAGGCACCCCGCCAGCCTAAGGCATCTGCCCGGAAACCTGCTGAAGCTTTTCAGTCAGCCTCTGGATTGGCTTTGCCAGGCTCCCCCTGCAGACCGGTCTCAGCAGCCCTGGCATCGACATTGCAAAGAAACACTCGCCTTCCGATGCCAGGGTTCTGAGGACAGCCGCCAAGTTCTTTGCCATTGCATCTCCGGTGAAAGCTGCGATGTCTCTTTCACGTGGTTTTCCAGGTATCGACTTTGCCACGCGGAAGATCGCCAAGCTGCTGAAGCCGCAGAAGGTGATTGAGCAGGATGGGGATTCCTTCACCATCCACACGTACAGCAGCCTGCGGAACTACCTGGTGCAGTTCAAAGTCGGGGAGGAATTTGATGAAGACACCAAAGGCCTGGACAACAGGAAGTGCAAGGTACAGTCCCACACACAGGCCCTTCCTTCTGCCGGGGTAACTGGCCTCCCGCTGAGTCGTAGTCCAGATCCTTCCAGAACAAACCAGTGTTTTCTCCCTCCGTCACGCAGAGCTTGGTCACCTGGGACAATGACAGGCTCACCTGCATCCAGAAGGGGGAAAAGAAGGACAGAGGCTGGACCCACTGGATCGAAGGCGACACGCTCCACCTGGTACTTGCTCGTATTCCTCTCATTTTTAAAAAAAAAAATTATGTTATTGATTTTATTTTATTTTTTAAATATACTTTATTGATTTTTTTTATAGAGAGAAAGAGAGAGAGAGAGTTAGAAACATCAATCAGCTGCCTCCTGCACACCTCTTCCTGGGGATGTGCCCGCAACCAAGGTACATGCCCTTGACCGGAATCGATCCTGGGACCCCTCAGTCCGCAGGCTGACGCTCTATCCACTGAGCCAAACCAGCCAGGGCTTGCCACATCACTCTTATTTTTAGTGACATGATGTAACGTTGAAGAAAATGTCAAACAGGGAAACCGTGGCCAGCAATCCTATCAACTCACTGTGCCCTCCCCATTTACAAATGAAGAGATTGAGATTGAGAAGTCCCCCAAACCCCACACTAGGCAGCTCGCAACCTGGGCCTGTGCCCTGACCAGGAATCGACCGTGACCTCCTGGTTCACAGGTCGATGCTCAACCACTGAACGGCCAGGCCGGGCCTTCTAGCAAATTATTGAACTTGAGGAGGGAGTCACGGAACCCCAGTTGTAACTGGTTGGCCAGAAGTACGGGGGGCCTGGGACGTGGGGGCAGCGAGCCCTGCACCCGGGGCTCTGCCCTAACACTGGGTTGTCAGTTGTCAGAACTGAGTTGGCGTGAGAGTTGGAGAAGGGGGTTGGCAAAGACAGCGCACGTTTGGGGTCGGATCCTTGTGAGTAATAACGGGCCCCGTGCCAAGTCATCTCCCTCCTCTTCCTTCCTCCCGACCCAGGAAATGTTCTGCGAGGGCCAAGTGTGCAAGCAGACGTTCCAGAGAGCCTGATCGGGACCCGCCAGGAGCCACACCGCGCGCACCACGCGTGGCCGCAGCTTAACGCCTAACTCCACTGCAGAATAACGGTGTTAACCTGCTCTCCTTTGGTGATGGGCCTCGTGGTCAGGGAGGGGGCACCAGCCTGTGCCGGAGACCATGTGGATTGTGGGCAGACAGCTCAACCTCAATAAACCCGCCGGATGACTCTGGCCTCTTCCTTCCAAGTTTTAGCGTGTCCCGCTATTGTAAGAAGCAGTCTGGTCTGTGATGATACCCCGAGGAGTTAGATGTAGTTCCTGCCTGGAGGTCTGGCCAGGACAGTGGGTGGACCCAGCCCTCTGAACAGGCAGCTGTGGGGCACTGGAGCCCAAGCCTGAGGGTGGAGGCATTTGTCAGCCACAAGACAAAGGACCCAAGTGGCTTGGGGCTGAGCCATACAGTCTGTCTGTGGAGACGGGCAACCATGTTTAGGAGCCAAGGAGGAAAGTGAGTTGAGACAAAAATGGTTTAATAGCTCCACCAAGAAGTGTGGCCTGCCTTCCTTCCTTCCTCCTATCCTTTCCTCCCCTTCCTCCCTCCCCCTCTTCCTTCTGATATTCTCCCTCCTCCCCCCTTTCTTCCTCCCTTTCCCTCTTATAACTAGAAAATGTTCTTTTTAAAATTTCCCCACATCAGCAGCCCACAAGATCAAAGTGGGAAATTGTTTTAGTCTTACCTTCATTCTTTCACCCCCACAGATATGTCTCATCAGGCATTTTAAGAAAAGTTTTGTCCCTGGCCAGGTAGCTCAGCAGGTTAGAATGTTGTCCCAATACGCGTAGGTTGAGGGTTCCATCTCCTAGCACATATAAGAATCAACCAAAGGCCCTAATCGGTTTGGCTCAGTGCATAGAGGGTCCCGGGTTTGATTCCAGTCAAGGGCACATACCTTGGTTTGGGGCACATCCCCAGTAGGGGGTGGGGGTGCAGGAGGCAGCTGATTGGTGTTTCTCTCTCATCGATATTTCTAACTCCCTCTCCGTAAAAAAAAAAAAAAAAAAAAAAAAAAAAAAATATATATATATATATATATATATATATATATATATATATATATATATATATATAATCAACCAAAGGCTGCATAAATAAGTGGAACAACAGATCGTTGTTTTTTCTCTCCCCTTTCTCTCTAAACCCAGTAGAAAATGTTTAAAGAAAGAAAAACGCTCCGTAGAGGAATTAACGGAACACTAAAGTAGGAATTGGAAAAACCAGCCTCCTGGGAAGACTTCCTCTCCTCCCGGGAGGAGGCGCCCAGCTTCCTGTGGGGCTCACTGAGCCTGAGGAAGGATCCGGACACCGCCCCCCGGGAGCTTTTCCTGGCCATTGGGATGTGGGGGCCTGGGGGGCCGCACGGACTTTTCTGGAGCCTCTGGGAGCCCCTGCCAGGCGACCCCTCATGAAAGGGCCGGTGCCGCGTCTGCCCGGCGCGCCGGCCGCGGGCGGGCCTGCCGGGCGGGAGGGGGCTGCGCCTGGGCTGTTCATTCCCGTTATTTCTGGGCGGCGCTGGGCCCGCCGTGCAGCCACGGAACACACTGGATGGAATGCCATCGGGACGCTGTGGGCTCTGCCCGCCGGGGAACTGGAGTAAGCTTCTGGAAGGACAGTGTTCCAGGCCGCGGCATGGGATGCAGGGACGCCGCCCTGACCCGAGGAAGGGGCCGGAGGCCAGAGAGGCCACCCCGGGGCCTGCTGTTAAGGGAGTTCAGGTTGGGCCTTGCTGCTGCCGCTGCTGCTGCTGCTGCGCTGGGAGGACCAGCGCCCCCTTCTGGCCGGCCGCGTCCTCGGCTCCCGGGGAAGGAGAGAGAACACGCGCTCTGTTTTTAGGTTTCAGGGTTCATTTTTGTTCATTAACAAGGTTTTTTCAATCACAGTTTACCTTCAATGTTATTTTGTTTTGTCGGGTGTACAGCACAGTGGGTAGGCAATCGCATACTTTACAAAGTATTTCTCCGAGGGGTGTGTGTGTGTGTGTGTTTAAAGAATTGTTATAAAATGTGCACAACAAAAACTTATCATTTCCCTATTTTTGGAGGCCAGTTCGCTTGCATTAATGCATTCCCATTGCTGTACGACCATCACTGCTGTCTGTCTGCAAAGCTTTCCCTCTCCCCAAACTGAAACCCTGTCCCACTAACTAAACCCCCTCCTCCCTCCCGCCCCAGGCCTGGCAGCCAGCATTCCTCTTCGCGCCCCAGGAATCTGAGTACCTGTACAGGGGCGTCACCTGGTGGCTGTGCTTTGTGTCTGCGTCTCTGGCTGCAGGCTCAGCCACGCGGCAGGGCCTTCCTGCAGGGACCGTGACATGCCATGGCGTTGCGGGGAGAGGACGCTTCTCCCGGTCCGTTCATCCCTCGATGGACATTGGGCTGTTCCCGCCTTTTAGTGGTTCTGACTCCACACTCTCATGAAGGTGGGTGTGCAGATATCTGTTTGAGTTCCTGCTTTCAATTCTTTTGGGTACAGACCCAGAAGCAGGAACAGTGTGTATAGGAAGACGGAAAAAGCTAGCTCACTAAAAGGGAAGTTGAAAAATAGGCAACAATAACAGTAAGCCACCAAAAATAATAAACCGCTTACATAAAGTTTATTATGAGTCAAACACTAAGTACTCTACATAGATTAACTTGTTCAATTTTTTAAAAAATATTTTATTGATTTTTTTTTATAGAGAGGAAGGGAGAGGGATAGAGCGTTAGAAACATCAATCTATCTGCCTCCTGCACACCTTCTACTGCGGATGTGCCCACAACCAAGGTACATGCCCTTGATCAGAATCGAACCTGGGACCTTTTAGTCCTCAGGCTGACACTATCCACTGAGCCAAGCCGGTTAGGGCTAACTTGTGTAATTTTTATAATATATGAAATAATATTCTTATTTCCAATATATAGATGGGACAATTTAGACACAAATTGTTTTTAAATTTCGTTTTTAATTTTCAGTTACAGTTGACATTCAATATTTGTTTCAGGTGTACAGCATAGTGGTTAGGCATTTATATAACTTGCAAAATGGCCCCCCCTAATAAATATAGCACCTATCTGGCATCATATGTAGTTATTAAAATATTATTGACTATATTCCCTATGCTGTTCTTTACATCCGCACTCCATGATGATTTATTTATTTATTGATTGATTGATTGATTTTGTATAGAGAGGAAAGGAGAGAGAGAGTTAGAAACATCAATGAGAGAGAGTCATTGATCAGCTGCCTCTAGCACACCCCCTACTAGGGATATTCCCGCAACCAAGGTACATACCCTTGACCGGAATCAAACCCGGGTCCCTTCAGTCCCCAAGCCGACGCTCTATTCATTGAGCAAAATTGGTTTCGGCTCCATGATGACATTTCACTGCTAATTTGCACTTCCTTTTTTGTTGTTGTTAATCCTCGCCCAAGGATATTTTTCCATTGATTTTTAGGGAGAGGCGAAGAGAGAGGGAAAGACAGAGAGAAACACTGATGTGAGAGAAACACGTCAATTGGTGGCCTCCAGCACAAGCCCTGACTAGGGCCTGGGCCAGGCCTGAGGTAGGAGGGGGAGCCTGCAACCAAGACAGGTGCCTTTGATTGGAATCAATTCCTGGGCCCTTTGGTCCGCGGGCTGACACTCTACCCACTGAGCCAAACCAGCCAGGGCACTAATTTTTGCTTCTTAATCCCTTCACCTTTTTCACCCAGTTCCGAAACTCCCTCCCATCTGGCAGCATCAGTTTGTTCTTTTATCTATGTACAAGTCTATTTTTGTATTTCACAGAGAGAAAGGGAGAGGGACAGAGAGCCAGAAACATCGATGAGAGAGACATATCGACCAACCACCCCCCACCCCTGCACACCCCCCCACCGGGGACGTGCCCGCAACCAATGCACATGCCCTGACCAGAATCGAACCCGGGACCCTCCAGTCTGCAGACCGCCGCTCTATCCACTGAGCCAAACCGGCCCTTGCTGCACCGATGTTCTTTATCCACTTGTCTATCGATTCCATATGTGGCTATTGTCATTAGTTCTGCAGTGAACATGGGGATGCATGAGTATTTTGGAATGTGTGTTTTGGATTACTTCAGGTACATACCCAGACGTGGAATGGCTGGGTGGTAAGGTAGCTCTATTTTGAACTGTTAGAGGGACCTCCATGCTGTTTTCCACAGGGGCCCCACCTATTGGCATTCTCACCAACAAGGGCTCCCTTTCCTCCACATCCTCGCTGACCCTTGTCTGTTGATGTAGTGATGAAAGCCATTCTGACACATGTGAGATGGAATCTCATTGTGATTTTAATTTGCATTTTTTCTGATGATTAGTGACCATGGACATCTTTTCATACATGTCCTTCCATCTTTACAGTTGTCCGAATGAAAAAGGACACACGGGGTCTGATGATTACAGGAACTTTATTAGCTCAAAAGAATGCCACAATGGCACAGGGCATGTAGGCACATTCTGGTAAGTGCTCACATTGCTGTCCTTCGTTACACATAAATAAATGATGATACAAAAGGGGACATCTGTAATACTTTCAACCACAAAGAGACATTTAAACATAAATAAATAAATAGATAATGAGACAAGAATAAACCCTGTGTTTTGTGTATTCACAACACAACTGTAAACCTACGTTTGACCACTCCAGTCATCTCTTTGGAGAACAGACATACATTGTCCTACATTGAGTAACCTGCCCAAAGTCATGGGGTAAGTAAAGGGACAGAACCCTTGTTCCTCCTGTATGTTTCTCCCTTTACTTCTGCTGTGTTGGCCACTGGAACACCAGGAGACTGTTTCCATGAAAAAAAACAACTTTCAATTCACGTCTTCATTCCTTGACCACGCACCGCATGCTTCCTGTGTGCCCGGATGTGCTCGGAACTCAGGGACACAAGTTCCTGTGAAGTTAACTCTGCACATTCCAAGGCGCCATGCACATGGCACTTTCACGCTCTATTCTGGGTCCCCAGACCCCAGCTCAGGTATGTTTGCTTCTGGCTGTAGAAGCAAAGTGAGAAAGGAACCGCCAGCAAGCAGGCTGGAAAGCCATCTCTCTGTCTTTGGATACTGTGCGTTACACGTTCTTCCTCTGGGCCCTGTGGCAGCTCCGCCCATAAAGTTGAAATTTTTAAAAATAGCTCCGATTCAAAAATGCACAAGCCCAGCATTCCTGTTGTCCAGAGAGAAGCTTTGCAGACTGTGACTTTGTCTGGGTCTCTAACGTTTTGGTTCCAAAGAGCACTGATCAAAGGTCTTCCCGTGAAATCTCTACCAGATGTTGCCTCTTCACACAGCCAGGTGGAAAGGCTCGTCCTTGGCAAAGGAAGACCTTCTAAAAGGCATCTCTGTTAGCCACATGCTCTGGAAGAAAAGAAGAAAAAAAAAAAAAAGGATGAAGAGGAGGATGGGCAGGAGGAAGAGAAACAGCATTTTAGTGTTGCTTATAATAAAAATAATTTTTTGGAATATGACTCTTAGTGTGTTTTTCTTAATTTTAACAGGTTTGCTGAATTACAATTTGTGTGCCATAAAACCCACCCATTATAAGTGTACAGTTCCAAAAGACAAATAAGGGTACAGTTCCATATTTTTCAGTAAATGTATACAGTTATGCAACCATCCCCACAAATCAATTTCAGAACATCCATTGCTCCAGAGAGTCCCTGGAGCCCATTTGCCAACTATCATTTCATAACCTCTTTGGAATTTCAGACGGTGAACTCAGTGGATGTACTTACAACGAATAATTGTTACATTTGCTTTCGTTCTTCAGGGCAAAAATCTCTACTTCATTTCCCAAATTCTACTTTATTTTTGTTGTTGTTGTTAATCCTCACTCAAGGATATTTTTCCATTGATTTTTAGAGAGACAGAGAAAGAGAGAGAAACATGGATGTGAAAGAGACACATCCATTGATTGCTAGAGAAAGAGAGAGAAAGAGAGAGAGAGAGAGAGAGAGAGAGAGAGAGAGAGAGAGAGAGAGAGAGAGAGAGAGAAAGAGACACCTATTGGTTGCCTCCCACAGGTGCCCCATCAGGGCCAGGAGTGGAGCCTGCATCCGAGGTACATGCCCTAAACCAGAATCCAACCCAGGACCCTTCAGCCCTCGGGGCCAATGCTCTATCCACTGAACCAAACCAGCGAGGGCTCCTAAGATCTTCTGCAGGAAATTATTTTCCCCAATTTTTTTGCTCTCCCTACATTCGAAAGGTCTTCAGTCCTGCACAGATGACAGATTTGCTCTTGGTATTTACTCCATGTTCTCATTAGCATCTAATTATATCTTCTGAGTCCAATATTTTAGGCCCTTTGAAAAACAGTCTTTTAATCATGACAATAACAAGCTTTTGGTTTAGGTTGAAAATAACAGTACATTCTCAGTCCTGTTCTCTCAGTGAAAATATTTTCTGCAAATATATTAGTAAAAATCACCAGTCATAAGATTACACAGTAACTTTTTTTTTTCTCATGAGGAGATGTAGATTTATCTTATCGCTTTGAAAAATGCTTATTTTAGTATTAAGAATGACAGACAGCCGAAACCAGTTTGGCTCAGTGGTAGAGCATCGGTCTGCGGACTGAAAGGTTCCGGGTTTGATTCCGTTCAAGGGCATGTACATTGGTTGCGGGCACATCCCCAGTAGGGTGTGTGCAAGAGGCAGCTGGTCGATGTTTCTCTCTCATCGACGTTTCTAGCTCTCTATCCCTCTCTCCTTCTCTCTGTAAAAAATCAATAAAATATATTTAAATATATATATTTGTTTAAAAAAAAAAAAGAATGACAGACAAGCTGAAACTGGTTTGGCTCAGAGGATTGAGTGTTCACTGTGGACTGAAGGGTCTCAGGTTCGATTCTGGTCAAGGGCATGTACCTTGATTGCGGGCACATCCCCAGTGGGGAGTGTACAGGAGGCAGCTGATCGATGTTTATCTCTCATCAATGTTTCTGGCTCTCTATCCCTCTTCCTTCCTCTTTGTAAAAAATCAATAAAATATATATTTTTTAAAATGACAGACAGGGCAGATTATGGTGCTGGCAGCCCCTGAAACAATTAGAACTGACAGTCAGCAGGCTGAGCCCAGTACTCCTGTTATTCATCATTCTGGTGGCGAGGACACTGGTTCCCTCCCTGGCATCCAGTTAATCCTTTTCCCATTTTGTTCCAGTCGTATGCTCAGGATGGGCATCCCCGGACTTCTGTGCGTGGGCCCAGGTTGGGTTTGAGAGCATTGATGGCTCAATCACAGTGAAGGATTTTAATTCACGGATGGCAATAAGAAATTTTGTTCTCTCTCTCTGCCCTCTACCTCCCACTTTTTCAAGTCAGGTGAGTCAATAAAGGACTTTAGCATCTAAAACAGTTTTGAGTTGGATTTTGTTATTTGAATTGTAGGGAGTCCTTATGGACATGCTTTAGAATAACACTGTAAGGTAAGTGGTATTATCTAAACTTTATACAATAAAAAACTGAGGGTTGGAGAAATGAGTAGCTAAGTTAAAGCATCATCCCGATACGCCAAGGCTGAGGGTTTGGTCTCTGGTCAGGGCACATAGGAGAAACCACGAATTAGCACATAAATAAGTGGAGCAACAAATACGTTTTTTTCTCTTTCTCTCTCTCCCTTCCTCTCTCTCTCTCTGGAATCAATAAATAAAAATGTAAAAATCGACATGATTCTAGAGCCCAGTTATTTACCATTGTGCTGTATGGTTCTCCCATCCTGTGTAAGTGTTCCTATTTCCCTGTGCATTGGAGGATGCTGGATGGCATCACTAGATTGAAAAAACAGAACATACATTCCAGGAAAAAAAATAATAAACAAACAAAACATATAATCCAAATATTAAATAGACAACGAGCTTTCTATTCCAGCACATGAATGTAAGCAAACCAAGAAAAATATTGAAAATTTCCAGAAAAAAAAAGCAATGATTTCATGATAAGAAACAGACTATGTTATTTTCAAGTCAAAAGAAAAAAAGAGATGCATATGCTTAGGGATGTCAAGATACAGAAACACAACTATTCATGTCAGCATGGTTTACAACTGCCCAAATCTGGAAAGATGAGTTCATGCAAATGGGCTGGCTCTCTTCCTCCATGGCTGCCTAAGGATAGACCACCGTCATGCAGACCACAGTCCCTCTCCGGGCCAGGAAGTTCATGACCGAAGACTAGTTCAGCAAGTGGTCATCGTGTGCTTTACCCTGGGAAGCAGCAGTACTTAAGGCAGAAATACTGGAAGATCTAGCCACAGTGTACCAGACCACACCAGCTGTCATGTGTATATGTGTAGTCAGAACCATTTTAGTGGGTGGCTTTGGCATGATGTATGAGTTCTTGGATTATTCAAATGAAAAGGAACCTGATCTCAAATACAAGACATGGCCTTAGAAGGTGACCATGCAGTTTTTTTTCCTTGAGAGAATTAAAAAAACTAGGATGGATGGGGTGAGAGTAAAATTGATGAATAAATTGTGGTGTGTTCATAACAATGGAATATTTTTATAGCGTTGAACATGAATAAACTACGTAAGCTAAATACAATAACATGGATGAGTTATAATCGTAATGTTGAACCAAAAAAGCAAATACAAAAAAATACTGTAGTATCATTACGTTTACATACAATTCAGAAGTAGGCAAAATATAAACTAACTGTTTTGGGATGCCCACCTCAATGGTAAAATTATGAAGGAAAGCAAGGAAACGATGAATGATGGAAGTCAGGATAGTGACCTGCGAGGGTTAAGGACAGGGTTGTGATGGGGAAGGCCTGGGGGCGGAGCGAGGTGACTACGGTCCGGATTCCTGGACCAGGGTGGTGAACACAGGTTCCAGTTACTTTATATCACTTTCTGCACATTTCTGTAGGTGGGTTACATTTCACAATGGAACAGTATTTTGAAAGAGAGAAAAAGCTATCCCTGGAGACATGGGTAAGAGTTAAAGATACTCCTTTGACTGTTTGCTCTGCTATTTTCCTGTTGGTGCGATTTTTCCAGAAAACAAAGGCACCATTTCTGCGATTAAATCCGGTGGCGGAGCAGTGCACTAGGACAGCATTTAGAAACTCGTTTCTCAGAATTATGCAGACCACAACTGTTTCTGGAACCTCATTTTCAATGTATGTCAGCTAGAGAGATAATAAAGAGGAACTCCATATACCCATGGAAGTAAATAGGCTTACTTGTCAGTATTTTTATATCTCAACACACAGACATAACATTGACGGAAGCGTGTGATTTTTATGTGATTACATAAAAACAGAAACGTGCCGTGTGTTTTATAGTTGACATGGTTGACTTACCTCCCTTTTAACAGTTCTATTGCCTCTCTGTTGGTTTTTATACACACACCACTGGCAAGCTGGGAAGGTGGAAATATGTTCTTTTAAAATATATATATATTTTATTGACTTTTTACAGAGAGGAAGAGAGAGGGATAGAAAGTTAACAACATCGATGAGAGAAAATCATCCTTCAGTTGCCTCTTGCACACCCCCTACTGAGGATGTGCCCGCAACCAAGGTACACGCCCTTTTTTGGAATCGAACCTGGGACCCTTCAGTCCGTAGGCCGACGTTCTACCCACTGAGCCAAACCGGTTTCAGCGAATATGCTCTTTTTATCCCTCAGGTCAACCTCATAACCTTAGGAAACAAAATTAATCGTGTACTTTAAAATGCTTTCCCAAATACTGTATACGATTCTCCCTCCCTCTCCTGGGTCTGCTGTGATGCCCGCCATACTGGAACTATGGAGAGAGAAGCAGGAGGGGATGGGGCACAATTAGTATGTTTTTGTTTGTGATTCTGTGTACCTCGCCTTTCTCCCCAAACCCACTGAATCTGATGTGACGGATTTACTGCCCTGAGCGGTGATTCCTTTCCACCAGGTCCCTTCCTACCTGACACATCTATCAATTCTTTTCTGAGAGTGAAGAAAGGGGGAGATAGTGACTTATGATGAAAATATAGCCAGGAGATAGAGTCTCCTCCAGATAATTTTTTTTTTTTTTACTTCATGAGAAAATATACATCTTGAGTTGGTGAGTGATTCACCTGAGTAAAAACATATTACAACTCTTTATCAAAATCAAATATTCATTAGCTTTTAAAAATTAAAACTCTTCTGTTAACTTTAATTTTTTTTAATATATTTTATTGATTTTGTGCAGAGAGAAAGGGAGAGAGATAGAGAGTTAGAAACATCGATGAGAGAGTCATCGATCAGCTGCCTCTTGCACACCCCCTACTGGGGATATGCCCGCAACCAAGGTACATGCCCTTGACCGGAATTGAACCTGGGACCCTTTAGTCCCCAAGCCGACGCTCTATCCATTGAGCCAAACCGGTTTCGGCTTAACTTTAATTTTTAAAAAAAATCTATATATCTTTATTGATTTCAGAGAGGTAGGGAGAGGGAGAGATAGAAACATCAATGATGAGAGAGAATCACTGATTGGCTGCCTCCTGCACATCCCCTAATGGGGATCAAGCCTGCAACCCAGGCATGTGCCCTTGACTAGAGTCAAACCTGGGACTCTTCAGTCCGCAGGCTGATGCTCTATCCACTGAGCCAAACCAGCGAGGGCTTAAAAAAATTTTTTTTTTAATTGATTTGAGAGAGAGGGAAAAGAAGAGGGAGAAAATGAGGGAGACACATCCATCAGTGGTCTCCTGCATTCACCCCAAACAAGGACTGAAACCACAGCTGGGGCATGTGCCCTGCCTGGGAAAGGAACGTGCATGGTACAATGCTCAATCAACCGAGCCAGACAGGCCAGGGCAATGTTAAATTTTAAGTATAATATTGATGGAAACTTTTTTTTACCAAAAAGGTATGAAGTCAGGCTATTTGGCTGTAAAATGAAAGGTGGAGGTCAAATGTTCCTGCTTTTCAGGAGATCATAAAAATGAATTATCAGGTTTTAAAATGTGTGGAAGCCAGGCTGGTGTGGTTCAGTGGTTGAGCTTCAACCCATGAACCAGATCACAGTTGGATTTCCAGTCAGGGCACATCCCTGGTTGCAGGCTCAATCCCCAGCAGGGGGCGTGCAGGAGGCAGTCTCTCTCACCCATTGATGTCTCTAACTCCCTCTCCCCTCCTCTCTCTGAAATCAATAAAAACATATTAACTAATATAGAAATTGCCCTTTTAAAAAATGTGGGGAGATAATGGCTTAAGTTGAGATCATGGGGCTGTTGATACATTTCCTTCCTGCTTCAGTGAGTCAGAGCTATGTCCTCCAAACCAGGACGAATCACCTTTTCCCTTTGGATTCCTAGTACTTCCCTGGAGTTTCGTTTACAGCACTTGGCACTTTCTACCTGTATCACAGCTCTGTGTGTATCTGTCTGTCTCCTTGACTGTAAGTACCTGTGGGTAGGGCCTGATTCACCAGCCGTCTTTGTAGCCAGCACAATGCTTTCCCGTTTTAGACCTTCAATGAGTGGCTGCCGAATGCAAGGATACGTGAGTCTGAGTCAGCAGCACTGGTTTCTCTCCTGACGCTGGCAACCGCGTCTGCTGAGCACAGCAAGCGCCGCAGACAGGACGCATACCTTCATGGAAATCAAATCCCACTCCAAGCAGGAGGAATTATTTTTTAATGTATTTTTATTGATTTCAGAGAGGAAGAGAGAGGGAGAAATAGAAACATCAATGATCAGCTGCCTCCTGTTGGGGATCAAGCCCATAACCTGGGCATGTGCCCTTGATCAGAATCAAACCTGGAACCCTTCAGTCCGCAGGCTGATGCTCTATCCACTGAGCCAAAGTGGCTAGGGCTACACTTTACTTTTTTATTGTTTAAAAGTATGTTTGATTTTTAGAGAGAGGAAGGGAGAGGGAAAAAGAAACATCAATTGGCTGCCTACTGCACACCCCCTACTGGGGATCAAGCCCCCAACCCCGTATGTGCCCTGACCTGGAACCTAACCAAGTGGGATGATGCTCAGCAACTGAGCCACACTGGCCAGGGCTATCATTGTCCACTTTTTTAAAAAAAATAAAGAATTATACATTTATTAGATCATCTGGAAACCAGAAGGGCTGAGCCCTAAAATGAATAGGCCAGAGTGGGGGGAGCGGGACATACTAGTTTATGTCTCCTGCGCAGGTCAGAGTAGCTGGTGGGCAGGAGGCTGGGTGTAGGCCGCCCACTGAAAGCTAAGTGGTGAGAGGGTTAACTGTAAATGGAAAGCCTTTAACCATGTCCTGAGGAAAGCTGCAATGAGAATAAGAGGAAAACCTGTGTGTGTGTGTGTGTGTGTGTGTGTGTGTGTGTGAGTGCCTCAGGCAGAGCATGAGGGAGCGCGGGAAAGGTAGAGAATGTGCCTAACATTCCAACCTTTTGTTTCCCCTGAAAGCTGGGGGTCTAACCTTTGCATCCTCAAGGATTTTTGGCTCTGAATTCTTTTTTTTTTTTTTTAATATATTTTATTGATTTTTTTACAGGGAGGAAGAGAGAGTTAGAAACATCGATGAGAGAGAAACATCGATCAGCTGCCTCATGCACACCTCCTACTGGGGATGTGCCCGCAACCAAGGTACATGCCCTTGACCGGAATCGAACCTGGGACCTTTCAGTCTGCAGGCCAACGCTCTATCCACTGAACCAAACCGGTTTTGGCTGGCACTAAATTCTTTCAGAGAAAAAGGCTTGTCGGTTCTCTTCTGCAGCTGCTTCCTGCTGAAAGGGGTGACATTTTTCTCCAAAGACAAATCCTTGCTGTCAGAGGAGGTTGTGATGGTGTCCACGTTGGTATTTCCTGAGTACAAGCAGGGCTTGTAACCTGGTGGAGACAAATTTATAAGCTTTAGTATTATTGGCACAAGAACTAGAACAACAAGAATTATGGCAAATGGTCTGGTGGAAGGAGAGACATTAGTCTGAAGAGCTGTAGCCACATACACCCACATGAAATCGGTGTCACCAGGAGCCCAGATTCTGGCAGACAGAGATTCCTCTCTGGGACAGCAGATAACATGCAAAGTCATTTTGTTCACTAATCCCTTACATACCTAGCTGTCAGGTTACTGTTTTAAGCAAATACCAAAAAGAATCTCTTTTTATTCTGGAAACCAATCTTTAAGATTGTGGCTTAGTTAACCATCCAATACAGTATATTCTTCACATGTGGCAAAATCAGCAATTACATGACACTGTTGACGCTCAACTCAGAATTGTGTAAGTTAAATATACAGCCCTAATTGGCTTGGCACAGTGGATAGAGCGTTGGCCTGCTGACATAAGAGTCCCAGGTTCGATTCCGGTCAAGGGCATGTACCTTGGTTGCAGGCACATCCCCAGTGGGGGGGAGGGAGGAGAGGGGTGTGGGAGGCAGCTGGTCGATGTTTCTAACTTTCTATCCCTCTCCCTTCCACTCTGTAAAAAAAATCAATAAAATATATTTTTTAAAAAAGTTAAATGTACAAACTTCCAGATGTAAGATACGTCCTGGGATGTGATGTGCAGCATGGGGACTATACAAAATTTTATATTTGAAAGTTGCTAAGAGAATAATTCTTAAACGCTCTTGTCACAAGAAAATAGTGTGGTGATGGATGTTAACTATATCGTGGTAATCATTTCACAACATACATATATATCAAGTCATATTAAAACTAATATGATATGTCAATTATGTCCCAATTAAAAAAAAAGTGTTCTTGTCTAGCTGAGGATGGTTTCTTTGCATTGATTCCAGAGGTCTTCCTTGTATATTATATGTATACCCACTTCAAAGTTTCCTGGGAATCACCTGTTACCAGGGAGACGAAGAGACCAGGACACCTTGGTTCTGGTCTCCTTGAGGGAAAGGTTTCAATGAAGAGACAACGTGTAGAAAAGCAAGCAAGGATTTATTGACCACAGCAGCCACGCACCTGGGACAATGGACAAGGACGGGTATAGAAGCAGCAGGAGAGCCTCGGCTGGGCTGCTGGGAAGTCAGAGAAAAGGAGCCTTCGAGACAAATCCAGGGGCTTATTCTGGGAGGAGCTGCCACTGCCCATTGCTCCCCTGGTTGCAAGTCTCAAGGGGTCCCTCAGAGGCTAAGTGGGTGCGTGGGGGGAGAGGGAGGGAAGGGCGCTGGCGTGCTGCCGGGAGGGAGAGCCCCCTGGAGCCGTCACTTTCAGGGGTTTAAGGGCTGGGTGTTTGGGGGAGACCTTAGGGGAGGGTCAGCCTTACGCTGATGTACCAAAACGAGATTCTCTCTTCATCTGTCTGTCCTTGGGGGTGGGTGGCAAATGCCACTTAATTGGATTCTGTTATCCGTGCCCCGGAGCAGGGCGGCTGGAGCTGTGCGCAGTGTCCTTGATGGGGGAGGACAGCATTCACCAGCGGCTGACCCTGCCGCTGACGTCGTTCCCCCTTCCGCGGGCACCACGCCTGACCCTGCCGCACTCTGGACACACTCAGAAAGCACCCCGTCAGGAACCCTCCCTCTGCAGGAACCCCGCTGGAGGCTTTGTGCCGAGCTCCCCTCCAAACGGGCTTTCTTTGCAGACCTGGGGGGCGGAGATGCGTTTGGGGAACGAGCGCAGGAGGAGATGCTGTCCGATGCCTTTACCTTCTCCGCGGGCGCCGCCGCGGAAAGGCCAGCGCCCGGGAACCGCGGAGGCGCCCGGAGGCCGGGCCGCAGCCGGGAGGCCCCTCCGGACCCACCTTCCCCCCGGCGCCGCGGACGCCCGGCCTCCACCGCCCCCGCCCCGCCCCGCCCCGCCCGCCAGCGCGGCCCTCGCGGGAGCTTACCTGCGCCCGGCGGCCGCCCTCACCCCGCGCGTCGCCATGGCACCGCCCCGCCCCGCGCCCCGCCCCCGCCCGCCGGCAGCGCGCCCCGCCCCCGCCCCCGCCCGGCCCGCGCGGGAGGGCTGCGCGGAGGCGGGCGCAGGCGCAGGCGAGAGGAAATCGGCGGCGCGACGCCCGCGTCCCATTGGCTGCCTCGCCGTGGGGCCAGAAGCCCCGCCCCTCTGGCGGGGGTCACGTGATCCCTTTCAAAGATGGCCGCCCTGTTGTTTTGATGAATAATACTTGGTGGGGCGAGGGGCTAAGAGTAGGGGCGGCGGGCTAGCGGGGTTGACGCTGTCGGCAGGAGCATCGCGAGCCCCGTCCTCCTCCTCCTCCCGCGGCCCGGCTCCGGCGCGGAGGCGGGGCGTGGCCGGCCTGCTCGGGGCGGGAGGGAGGGGCTTCCCCTCCGCTGCTGGCGCTGCCTGGGCGGCTCTGGGGGTCGCCCGCCCTCGGGGCGTCCACTCTGCAGTCGAACAGTCCCCCGCGAGGAGGAAGGGCAGGGGGGGGAAGCGGGATCTGGAGGAAGCACGGCTGCTGCCACGCTGCCACCGCCACCGCCACGAAGACACACCGGGCTCGGGGCACGCGGCGCGGCGGGGACGGAGCTCCCGGCCTGGGCAGCCTGGGCGGCGGGGAGGCGGCGGCGCCCTAAGGTAACCCGCCCCGCGGCCGCAGCGGTGGCGGCCCGAGGAGGCTGTGCTCGGGGCACCGGCGGCTGGAGGCGTCTCCGGGGCGATCGGAGGGACCGACGCCAGGGCAGTTCCGCGCCTCGTGTGTTCTCATTTGTTCACCTCTGACTATGCAATTCTGAGACCTCCCCCGTTCGGGGGCCCAGACAGCCCGACGGACACCTTCCACTCTCCTCCCGCCCCGATCTAAAAAAACCCCCCCACAAAACCCCAGAAGGATCTCTCCCTGAACGCCTTTCACCATTAAGAGGAAAGCGATGGAGGAGCTGAGCGCTGATGAGGTGAGGAGGTGGGGACCGCTTGGGAGATCAGTTGGCAACTCCGGGCGCTTTGGGGGAGGGGTGGGGATGCGCCGGAGGCGAGGGGGTCGAGGTGACGTTTTCCGGGAACGAAACGAGCCCCCGAAAGAGGGTCTCCGATTGTATGCTCCCGGATCCCTTTGCCTTCTTCCTTCATGCTGGACTCCATTTGCTTCTTTTCGAGTCTTCTTTGAAGGGCCTGCCTGTCGAGGCGTTTTTATTCTTTTTCTTCGGGGGATGGAAGCAACAAGGGCTTAGATTCCCATCAAGTTCAATGTGTGTGCGCCCGCGCGTGCGCTCGCGCCGTACTGCAGAGACTGAAAGAATCATTTTAGGTGAAATCAGAGTGTGTGTATGCATTTTTTTTTTTTTAAAGGGAAGGATTTGAAAACCCAAGTATGGATGGCTATTTCATTGTGTAAGTTGATGAAGCACACGGTTGTGTTTGGGATGGTGGGTTGGTGGTGGCCTGCAGACAGATTATTTGATATTTTTTTTTTAAATGTGTATTCTCCATAGTTAGTGAGTTCCAGCCCAATCCTAGTAATGTAACAGGCCGCTTATGACACACTTCTCTCTAATCCAGCCTTTTTCTAGTTTTTGTCGCTTTCAAACTTGGCTTTGCTGTAGCAGACACGGAACAACAAGCCACTGATAGCAAATGGCTTTGTAAACTGCCCCTGTGATGATTCTGAAGGGGATCTTACAGATTCCTTCCCTGGTGCTTTAGAGATTATTGAACACGATTGTCATAAAAGCAGGGGCAGTTAGTGTACTAGGAATTTTCATGCGATTCTACTGATTTCTCCCTTTTCACAAATGGGAGCTTCCTTCCCAGGACCCCTGCTGGCCTCCCTCTCTTCCATCTACCTCGTTTCTTCCACTGGTTCGTACAGAACTTCCCCAGAGTATTGGGAAAGTAGTCATCCGGTTGGTTGTACTCTAACACTCCTATGCTTCAGTTTTAGCTACAGAGTGTCAGCGTCCAGGGTGGAGCAAAAGGAGGTTTACAGGTTTGAGTACAGAAAACACAATTTATTTCTGTATTGTTATTTGTTAAATATTGTCTTATTTTCCATATGAGCCTGTAAGCCTCCTCTTGCTCCACCCTGTATTTACTTTGTAACTAAAATCCTCTAGGGATGGGGCATGCAAGTGGTGGGTTAAGGGTCAGGTAGGAAAGGAAGCAAATACTTTTGTTGATCGCGATACTTTTTTTGCAAAGTCAGGATTGCCCTTTCCGTGTTACTGACCCTCTGGTCTCAAATATGATACATCAGGAACGTGATCTTAAATGAGAAAACTGTTGAACAGTTTCTTTTATTCAAGCAGGAGCTATGAGTTACCCTTAGAGGCACTTGATTTTAGGTAGTTGTTTTTTAAAAAATATATTTTATTGATTTTTTACAGAGAGGAAGGGAGAGAGACAAAGAGCTAGAAACATCGATGAGAGAGAAACATCGACCAGTTGCCTCTTGCACACCCCCTACCAGAGATGTGCCCTTGACCGGAATCGAACCCGGGACCTTTCAGTCCGCAGACCGACGCTCTACCACTGAGCCAAACCGGTTTCGGCGATTTTAGGTAGTTTTTAAGTGTCCTCCTTTTTTTCCTCTTTACTATTAATTCTAATGGTAGTTTCTCTGAAGACAATCTGTGTTTTTTGAAAGTCCTTTACTTTTTTTCCCCCTTGACATTCTCTAAGTTGTCTCTGGTTTACAAGTTTTTACATACTTAAGTTTTCACCAAGCAATTGTTTTCAAACCTATAAAGCATCCAGACCAGTTAAAGACTCTGTATATTTGAACTGTGGCTCTTCACTTTCTCCAGTCCTTGAGGAAGATCTAAGTTTTTTTGTGTCCATATAAGGACAAATGTAGTGGTAGTGGACGAGATAGAAAAACATCTATCAAGATCAATAGAATATTAAACTCATGCGAACACCTTAATTCACGAATATAAGATCAATATAAAATGATGTTCAGCAAATTAGTTGTCCTGAACACAAAGGGGTAGTCAAATACCTGGTAATTTTACCCTCAGCAGACCTAGAACAATTTATTTTTGAAAAAAATCTTCTTAAGGTGTGTTTCCTCCCCCGCCCCCCCATCCATTTCCTTTAATTCTGGAATTAGGTGAGCAGTTGTCAACAGATATTTCCAAAGCTTTTGCCTTTGCATTGTGATTCCGTTGGTGAGAACTTTTGTCGCAGACAGGGTGGGTGGCATTCATTTAGTTAGAAAATAATACACTTATGTTACTAAAAACTCAAACATATATCTCAGGGTGAAATCAAGCAAGACAGTGACCTTTCAGTTTAAAATAGGGCGTCAGGCAAGGCAGCGTTTCATTTTTTTATAACAAAGTGAAAATGTCTGAGGATATCATCCACGAAAAATAGAGCCTGTTCTAACCACACTGGTAGCTCTAGAAGATTTTACATCCTGGCACTTTTTGGTCCCTCCTAGATCACCTTGAGTTCCTGTATTTTTCTTCTCTTGTGCTTTCTAAGTAGAGTACTGCCTTCACTTCATCCATGCTCTCTCTGTGTATAGCGCACGGCAGGGAATTCATTGCTCTGCAGCGCAGATCCGTGACTCAGTTCATCCTGCTCCTGCGCCTACATTCCAAAGGGTCATTATTTACATTACACTCATTCTGCGCCTGCTCAGGTGCTGTTTTCATATACCAGACTGGTGCTGTGAGTAGGGCAGGTATTTTAAACTGTGGGGCTGAGATTGCATTGAAATGATTCACTTTTTTTTTTTTTTTTTCTTTTGTTAAATCTTTATGACCTGGTTCATCTTCAAGATGGCTGGCTGGGGTTTAGGTGTGGTCAAGGTTGAAGAGAAGTGTTAAGTCTTCCCTCTCAAATGTAGAATATGAGACTGTTAATGTAAAAACATTCAAGCCCGTAAAGAATTTTTGTGAGTTTATTTGAGCTAAATTGTCAACAATTGCTGGGAAGCAGAATCTCAACAGATTGGGATAATGCTCTGGAGAATGGCGTGTTTTGTTTTTTGGTGTTTTTTTTTTTTTTTTTAACCTAATTTTATACTTTTTAATCAAAGGAGGAAACATAGGTGGGTTACAGGAAATCTATTGGTGATAGATTAGGGAGGTGGGAGAAAGCAAAGAGGGTAAACCTCTGGGATTGGATAAAAAGTAAAATGATAGACACATTACTTAGGTGGGTGCAGGACAGTGAACAGTTAATAATTAACATGATAACGACAACAAGGAAGGAATTTGTGGTATCTGTCCTGGCACCCAAAATCATTTGGTTGTACCCTGAGGGGTCCAGAAAAAAAGGGAAATTACAACTTACCTTGACATTTCAATGATATGTTATTGTAGAGGCAAAAACTCAATCCAGGTAAAAATTGACCTTGTCAGGGAAGATACTGGCCTAGAAGGTGACTACCCACCATAACTGACCTTATTTAAAGTTTAATTTCAGACCATCCTTTGTGGTCACCCTCGGTCCTTGAGTTTGCAAGACCGCCATGCAGGCCTTCCCTGAGCTTGTCAGGGGAGCATGTGGCCCCTTTCGTCCACAGGACCTTGAATTTTTAGTCACACTAAATGGAACAGGACTGACATTAAAAAGAAAAATACACACACACACACACACACACACACACACGTTTGTTGATTGATTTCAGAGAGGAAGGGAGAAGGAAGAGAGAGAAACAATAATGTGAGAGAATCATTGATCAGCTAGCTCTTGCACTCCCCCTGCTAGGGGTGGAGTTCACAACCTAGGCATGTGCCCTTGTCTGAAATCGAACCCAGGATCCTTCATTCCGCAGGTTGACGCTCTGTCCACTGAGCCAAAACAGCTAGGTTAGGGACTGATACTTAAAAAATACCTCTATTGTTGAAAGTATTACATTGGCCTCTTTCTAGCCCACCCCAGGCCTTCACCACCCTATTGTCTGTGTCCATGGGTTATGCATTTACACATACAAGTTCTTTAGTTGATCTCTTCCCAGGCCTTCCTCAGATCGACATTCAGGGACTGACATTTATTAACAGCTTAGAGGCCTGCTCTGTGCCAGCCTCTCTGCCACCATTGTCTCATTTGATAAAGACTACAATCAAGGAGGTCCTTCACTTTCCCTTATTTTATTGGTGTGGCAGTGGAGGTTTAGATTAAATAATTTGTCCATAGTGACCCGGCTTAGAGTTGGAGTTCAAACCCAGCGTTCCTAATCTAAAAGCTCTTTTTATTACATTTTATTGCTTAACAACTGGCTCTAAATACATCTATATACAACTTCTATATAAACTAGAGGCCCGCTCACGGAATTCATGCACGGGTAGGGTCCCTACACCTGTCCAGCTATCAGGGCCAGTCTGTGGGGCGACCAGCAGGGTCCCCACTGGCACCTGCCTTGGCCAGCCTGGTGCCGCCTGCTTGCCTCTGTGGGGAGGCTGGTGGGCCAATTGGGGGGGCCCCTGCTGGTACCTGCCTGGCTGGTCTGGGGTCTGTGGGCTGGGGGCAGCTCTTGAGTTGAGCGTCTGCCCCCTGGTGGTCAGTGCGTGTCATAGTGACCAGTCATTCCACCGTTTGGTTGATTCACATATTAGGCTTTTATTATAAAGTATATCCTAACATGCATGATCTGCACAGTTTTTCTTATAGAATGCATGACACAATCCAATTTAATAGTCTTTCTTGTACTGATTTTCATCACGCCCCTCCAGAATTGTTCATTCAACAAACATTTTTTAAAAAGATGCTGTGGGCCCTAACTGGTGTGGCTCAGTGGATAGAGCGTCGGCCTGCGGACTGAAGGGTCCCAGGTTTGATTCTGGTCAAGGGCATGTACCTTGGTTGTGGGTACATACTCAGTAGGAGGTGTGCAGGAGGCAGCTTGTCGATGTTTCTCTCTCATTGATGTTTCTAGCTCTCTATCCCTCTCCCTTCCTCTCTGTAAAAAATCAATTAAAAAATATATATATATTTTGAAGATGCTGTGGCCTGGCCAGCGTAGCTCAGTGGTTGAGCGTCACCCTGTGAGCTAGGAGGTCATGGTTTGATTCCCGGTCAGGGCACATGTGCAGGTTGTGGGCTTGATCCCCAGTGTAGGCATGCAGGAGGCAGCGATCAGAGATTCTCTTTTATCATTGATGTTTCTATCTCTCTCTTCCTTCCTCTGTGAAATCAGTAAAAGTATTTTTTAAAAAGATGCTGTGTAATCCCAGCAATGTGTTAAGTAGGTTAGGAGAAAGATACTCCTTTTTCTTATAATTTAACAAGTGGATGGGGAAGAGATGGAGATAGGGAGATAGGTAGGAGCTAGGTAGATAGATGATAGATGATAGATAGATAGATAGATAGATAGATAGGAATCCCGCAATAGCAGTGCCAGGTGCGCATTACTACTGAAGACATTAGGGACCCTGGTGGGGCTGTGTGTTGGTGGAGACTTTCAAGAAAACAAAGGAGGTTCATGCTGAGCAGTAGCTGCCAGGGAAGGGCCCTTGGAACTGGCTGTGACACAGGATCAGGAAGAGAGCAGCGGTGGGACTGCAGACAGGATTTTCCCTGGGGGAGAGGGGAGCCAGATCTTGGAGGGTTTTCAGAAATGCTTAGGAGTTTCAGCTTCCGTTAGTAAGACTGTGGCAGCCTCTGCGGGATCTTCAAGCGTGGCAAGGGGGTAGAGGAGCCTGGTGGGAGGTGGCTGCAGGCTTGAGGCTCTGTTGCTCTGGAGGAGTGAGGCGGTGGGGTCCAAAGTCAGGCACGGGCAGTGGGTGTGGAGGAGGCACTCATCAAAATTCCCAGGGTCTAAGTTAGCCCACCTCCCATGGTCCCTTTGATATGGAGGGGGCGGAGGTGGGGAAGGAGTAAAGAAGAATGACGTCCTAGGTTTCTAGCTTGGAGAAGGATGGGTGGGCGGGCGTGGGGGTGGGGCAAAGGAACCAGGAAATCCAGACAAGGGCAGATTTTGGAGATGCAGGTGAGTGCCTTTAGACCAGTGGTTGGCAAACTGCGGCTCGCGAGCAACATGCAGCTCTTTGGTTTCTTGAGTGTGGCTCTTCCACAAAATATCACGGCCTGGGCAAGTTTGTTTTGAAGAAGTAGCTTTAGAAGAAGTATAAGTTTAAAAAATTTGGCTCTCAAAAGAAATTTCAGCCAAAATAGGTTTGGCTCAGTGGTAGAGCGTCGGTCTGCGGACTGAAAGGTCCTAGGTTCGATTCCGGTCAGGAGCATGTACCTTGGTTGCGGGCACATCCCCAGTGGGGGGTGTGCGGGAGGCAGCTGATCGATGATTCTCTCTCATCGACGTTACTAGCTCTCTATCTCTCTCTTTTCTCTCTCTAAAAAATCAATAAAATATATTTAAAAAAAAAAAGAAAAAATTTCAGTCGCTGTATTGTTGATATTTGGCTCTGATGACTAATGAGTTTGCCGACCACCTGTTTAGACCATTGAAAGATGAGCCAACATGGCCATTCCCCTCCCCTGGCTTTTCTACTCTAATATCTTAATCTTTTTTTAAAAAAAATTCAATATGTTTTTGCCAAAACCAGTTTGGCTCAATGGATAGAGTGTCGGCCTATGGACTGAAAGGTCCCAGGTTCGATTCCGGTCAAGGGCATGTACCTTGGTTGTGGGCACATCCCCAGTGGGGGGGGTGTGAGAGGCAGCTGATCGATGATTCTCCCTCATCAGTGTTTCTAACTCTATCCCTCTCTCTTACTCTCTGTAAAAAATCAATAAAATGTATTAAAAAAATTTTAAAATATGTTTTTACTGATTTCAGAGAGAGGAAGGGAGAAGGATAGAGGATAGAGAGAGAGAAACATCTAACTGCTGCCTACTGGAGATCAAGCCTGCATCTGGGACATGTGTTTTGACTGGTAATTAAACCGGTGACCTCTTAGTTCATGGTTCATCACTCAGCCACTAAGCACATTGGCCTGGCAAACATCTTTTTTTTTTTTTTTTTTTTTTTTTTAAATCTCACCTGAGGATTTGTTGAGAGAGAGAGAGAGAGAGAGAGAGAGAGAGAGAGAGAGATAAATCTCAATCAGTTGTCTCTGGTACATAACCCGACTGGGGATAGAACCAGAAGCCTAGGTATGTGTCCTGATCGGAAATGGAACCAGCAACCTTTTGGTGAGTGGGAGGACATTCCAGCTCACTGAGCCACCTGGCCAGGGCAAACATCTCCACCTTTAAGACCTTTTCTTTCTTTATGGCAGACCTCAGAGCTTAAGCTCGCTTTTCCCAGCTAGATGGCTGCTGCCACCACTTCATAACCAGGATTCCTCTTCAGTCCTGGGGAGTGTGGCAGGCAGCTTCCCAGGCCCCTTCTCTCCTTTTGTTCATTTTGGCCAAGAGACGGGAATGATAGTGCTGTCAGCCGACATCTATTGAGCTCTTAATATGTGCTAAGCACTTAACTTGCTCAGCAAGGCTGGTATTATTATCCCCACTCTAAAGATAAGAAGACAGAGGCTAATAGAAATTAACCGAAAGGCACATGACTAATAAGCAGTAGAACCTGGATGCTAGCCCAAGAAGAGTTCTTTTTAAAAATATATATATTTTATTGATTTTTTTACGGAGAGGAAGGGAGAGAGAGAGCTAGAAACATCGATAAGAGAGAAACATCGACCAGCTGTCTCTTGCACACCCCCTACTGGGGATGTGCCCGCAACCAATGTACAAGCCCTTGACCGGAATCGAACCTGGGACCTTTCAGTCCGCAGACCAACGCTCTACCGCTGAGCCAAACCTGTTTCGGCTCAAGAAGAGTTCTTAATCCCTTTACTAAACTACCTGCAAAACAACCCGAGCAAGTTTTACTGTTTACAGCAATTTTTGTTGTTGTTAATCCTCACACAAGGATATTTTTCCATTGATTTTTATAGAGAGTGGGAGGGAGGGGGAGACACACACACACACACACACACACACACACACACACACAGAAACATCAATGTGAGAAAGACATATCGATTGGTTGCCTCCCGCATACACCCCGACCAGGTCCGGGGATTGAGCTGCAATTTAGGTATGTGCCTAAGTTGACTGGAATCGAACCCGGGACCCTCAGTCTAAGGGCTGATGCTCTATTCACTGAGCCAAACCAGCTAGGGCAGCATTTATTGTTTCTTTTGAGATGCAGTGGAAGCCTGGCTGTTGCTAAGGGTGGGGCCCATCAAATACCCTCTATCTGTGGGGGAAGGAGAGAGAAAGACTGACCAGGGCCTGTGGTCTCAGGGCTTGGCTCCGTAGAGTGCATTTTCTCTCCAGGCCTCGCGGAGAGTCTTCCCCTCATTGAAGGGCAACTACTGCTCACTGCGTGCCAGACATCACCCGGCCCTGCTTGCCTGGAGCTTCGTTCCAGGCAGAGGAGCAGGAAAACATCCTGCACACCGGGATGTGTACAGGATGTGGATGAAGGAGGAGGATGAAGGAGGATGAAGAGAGGTAGAGCAGTGGGCGTGTGAGTGTCTGCAGTTTGGGGAGGTGGCTTTTGAATGGGGTTTTCAGACGCCAGAGAGCCAGCTGGGGGAAGGGCGTCTCCAGGAGCCTGAACAGCAGCGACCAGGGCTGCATCCTGATCTGCTCCGGGAACAGCAGTGTGCTTGGAGGCGAGGTGGCTGGAGCCTGCTTCTCAGGGGCACAGGGCAGAGGAGGAAGTTATTCGTTATTTTGTAGCAAAATTTACTGAGCTCTTGTCCCCGGGTTTCAGTCAGCTCTGAACCCCTCCCTCCTCCTTTTCACATTTCAGCATCTTTGAAATGGGGACGCGTCTTGTAGTGGTGTCATCACCACTGGCCAGGTGGCGGTGGTGTCACAGGTGTCATTTCCTGTTTATGTGCGAACCTGGTTACGCCTGTTCATGTGATCGTCCCCTCAGCTGAGGCTACCTGTGTCTCATTTTCAATGTAAACAGATTACACTTGGATCAGCAATGAAAGCAAATGCTACTTTGTGTGAGGAGAGGAATGGCAGCTAATAAGGAGCCCACCTGATGTTAGTAAAGAACCACTACTGTTTGCTGTTGGAGGAATGACTGCACTTTCATCTTCCATTGCAAAGCAACAGCCAAGTGCACTAGGGAGCTTTAGACGGGCAGACACCCACAGGTCTGTGAAGCTGTGCCACAGTTTGCAGTTGAACATGCAATTAGAAGGATTACCTTTCACACCCAGACAGTCAGCTGAAAGTCAAAGACACTCCACATTCCTCAGAAGGAAATTTCAGCCCCAGCCGGTTTGGCTCAGTGGAGCAAGCATTGGCCTGCGGACTGAAGGGTTAATTCCAATCAAGGGCATGTGCTTTGGTTGCAGGCTCGATCCCCAGTCAGGGCAAGTGCTGGAGCAGCAAATCAGTGTCTCTTCACATTGATGTTTCTCTCTTTCTATTTCTCCCCTCCCTTCCACTCTCTGTAAAAATCAATGGAAACAGCCGAAACTGGTTTGGCTCAGTGGATGGAGCGTCGGCATGCGGACTGAAAGGTCCCAGGTTCGATTCCGGTCAAGGGCATGTACCTTGGTTGCGGGCCCATCCCCAGTAGGGGGCGTGCAGGAGGCAGCTGATCGACGTCTCTCTCTCATCGATGTTTCTAACTCTCTATCCCTCTCTCTTCCTCTCTGTAAAAAATCAATAAAATATTTTTTATAATCAGTGGAAACAATATTCTCCGGTGAGGATTAACAACAACGACAAAGAAAAACAACAACAAAAAAACAAGCAAAAAAAAAAAAAAGAAAGCAATTTCAGAGCAGTGGGAGGCTGGTGAAATGATTGCTGCTCTGTGTGGTAAGGCATCTTGTTGTAGTTCAATGGGCAGTATTTTTTTCTTGCAAAAAAATAACGGGGCAGCTCACAGTCAGTGACATCTTATATTTGATGAAACAATGTACACACAGCATTGTTCTAGACCCATTTTCACATTTCAGCATCTTTGCGGTGGGGACGCTTCTTATAGTGGTGTAACCACCCCTGGCCAGGGGACAGTCGTGACACACGCATTCCTAATTGTATGTCCAGCTGCACAGTGTGACACAGCTTCCCATGAACAACACAGGCAGCCATCCCTGCTGTCATGGGGCTTACGTTCCGAGTTATGTTTTAAAAGAATCCCCTGGCGGCTGTGAAGAGACTAAATAAAGGGGAAAGAGTGAAAGCAGAGAGAACGCTTAGGAGCCATTATAGGCCCAGGTCAGTGGAGAAGGGGAAAGGCTGATAGTGATGGGCAGCCATTTTGTGGGCAGAGCCAGTAGGATTGGGTGATGGGTGGGTCCGGGCTGCGGAGGAGGAGTTGAGAATGGCCAGGAGAGTTGAGCTCTCATCGGGTGGACCATGGCAGCGGAGAGTCATGCAGTGGTAGCTGCCTACTCCGCTGATTTCCCTCCAAACAGAAGCCTGGGCAGGAGCCCGGCGCCTTCTGTCTGTACCACCTCTCCTGACATATGGCTTCCCTCTCTCGGGAGAGCGGGGAGGGGAAGGAGAAGCCATGCTCCTTCGCTTTAGTGGCACAGCCTGCAGTGGCTCTGATCACTTCTGCTCACCTCCCAGCGGCCAGACCCGGAGGCACGTGGCCAGGGCTACTGCCAGGAGGCGAGTGTCCTTTGACTGGGTAACCATATGTTCAGCTCCACGTTCCCTTATGCTAGAAGCGGAGGACAGTCCAGCCCTTTCTTTCTTCCCAAATGGGGGAAACACACTCTGCCCCTTCCCGAAGGAGACAACCCTCAGTCACCTTCAGAGCCCGGAATCTCTGGGTGGTACACAGGGTGGGCAAAAGTAGGTTTACAGTTGTAATGCAATAATTAATAAATAATAATACAGGGGAAAACTCTGTGTTTTGTGTACTTGCAACTCTAAACCTATTTTTGTCTCACTCCTTACAGTCCAGGAATCTTTAGATTAAAATTCAAGTTATCTGCCTGGCTGCTGTTGCTCAGTGGTTAAGCATCGACCTATGAACCAGGAGGTCACAGTTCAATTCCTGATTGGGGCACATGCCCGGGTTGCAGGCTTGATCCCCAGTGTGGGGCATGCAGGAGACAGCAGATCAATGATTCTCTTTCGTCATTGATTTTTCTCTCTCGCTCTATCACTGATGTTCTTTCATCATTGATGTTTCTCTCGCTCCCTCTCCCTTCCTCTCTGAAATCAATAAAAATATATTAAAAAATAAAATACAAGTTATCTGCTGTTCCTCTCCCTGCATGCAGTGTGGTGGAGTAGGTTAGGAAGATGGAAATAGGAACTCCCAGTTGGAAAAGGAAAGAGTGGGTATGCAGACCCCTAGCTGGTCCATAGCCGTTGTCAGCTCCTGCCAGGCTGTGTGTGGGCTCCTGGCAGCGTGGGCGTTCCTGGCAGCCTGGTCAGCAGCCTTGGGCTGCTGTCGGGCAGGAATTCCCTTGTCCTTGCCTCTGGAAGGTCTTCGGGTCTGTTTTCCCGGAGCCGGTCCCTGGAGGCTGTCCCCTGCAGGCTGAGCAGGCTCTGCAGCTTGCTCCCTCTGGCTGCTGACGGAGGCGGCCTTCATCCCTGGGAGCCCGGATAGCTAGGCTCTGAGTAACCGTAGACGGAGACCATGCACACGCCTCAGGCACATCTGTGTTCCCTCATCCTGCCTGCAGATCAGCTAGTGCCGCTTGAATGTCTCATTCTTGTGGGACTTCTTGCTTAACGTGGCAGGAAGCCAGTAAGCACCCAAATTCTGAACCGCTCAACCAGTTTCCCTGGAATGACAGGCGTGTTGGCATGCAGGCTGTTCTCTAAGGTCTCACCGGTTTTACCAAACGTTTCATTGTGGCCTAACAAGGGTCACCAGCCTTCCTCCTGCAGTGTCTGTCCCTGTGCTGGTCCCTAAGCCTTTGCCACATAAATTCTATTAAGATCGGGAGCTCCAACATAATAATGACTTAAATAAGATAGAGGCTTACTTTTTAACCCTTAATTTAAATCATTTTTAAATTTTTCAGTTACAGTTGACATACAATATTCGTTTCAGTGATTAGTTAGACATTATATAACTTACTGAGTGATCATCCTGGTAAATCTCGCATCCACCTGGCACCATACATAGTTATTAGAACACTAGACGCCTGATGCACAAAAATCGTGCATAAGTAGGCCTTCTCCCCCCCAGGGACACCAGCTTTCCTCTGGCACCTGGGACCCGGCTAGCTCTCCTCCGGCCGCCCGCAGGCACCTGGGACTTGAGCTTCCCTCTGGCTCCAGCTTTGTCCAGAAGGACATCCAAAATGACGTCCGGTCTAATTAGCATATTACCCTTTTATTATTATAGATTATTGACTATATTCCTTATACTGTACTTTATAGCCTCATGACTATTCTGTAACAACCACTTTGTACTTTTAAAAAATCTTCTCGGGGTGGGGGTGGGCTGGAGGGGATCAATGGGGGAAAAAGGGAGACATGTAATAATTTCAACAATAAAGAATTATTAAAAGAAAATCCTGCCCGCTGAAATCGGTTTGGTTCAGTGGATAGAGCATTGGCCTGCAGACTCAAGGGTCCTGGGTTCAATTCCGGTCAAGGGCATGTACCTTGGTTGCGGGCACATCCCCAGTGCGGGGGTTGGGGGTGAGGGTGGGGGAGTGCAGGAGGCAGCTGATCAATGTTTTTCTCTCATCAATATTTCTACTATCTCTCTTCCTCTCTGTAAAAAATAAATAAAATGCGTATATTTTTAAAAAGCTTTAAAAAAAAAATCTTGCCCAAGAATATGTTTAGAGAAAGGGAGGGAAGGAGGGAGAGAGAAACATTGATATGGGAGAGAGACATCCTGACAGGGATTGAACCTGCAGTCTTGTGTATACAGAAGGACACCCAGCCAGGCCACAGGTACTCTTTTGAAATTGGTTGTAAAAATATTAGGACCCTTGAGAGAAAAGGAAGATGGTGAAAAACCTCTGATTGGTGTGTACTTGCTGGTCTGAAAGGTTTTGCAATTATGAGGGTCAGCCAGTGGTGTGACCCCAGACTCTCCTAACCATTTTGAGAGTCCGCAGAAGCTGAAGGAGGAGAAGGCGGGTGAAGTAGGAAGAGCAGAAAAGATGTCGGATGAAAATTCCTTTTCCTGGTTGTCTGTTTGCTCACATATTTCCTCTTGCAGTATAAGCTCCTGGCTGGTCTTCACTGTTTCTTTTTATCCATCTCTGGATAAAGAGCACAGGGCTTGGCACAGAATGACCCACAGAAGATATTTGTTAAATGGCCTGCATTGGCTACAGTGTGTCTTCATGTGACTCTTAATTTTTATGTTGCAGTAGGTTCCTTTGTTGTTGTCACCGCTACATTTAAGTTGCATTAGTTAAATTGAAGTAGGCACTTGAAAGAAACCTAAGTCCCAGTTGTAATTCACCGTCAGCTATAGCTGGGTTTTATTTCGACCAACCAGTGGAATGATTCTGGGCAAAATATTTAACCCAGTGTTCGGCAAAGTGCGGCTCGCGAGCCACAGGCGGCTCTTTGGCCCCTGGAGTGTGGCTCTTCCACAAAATACACGTATGGGTGCGCACGTACAGGGCGATTGAAACTTCGTGGCCCATGCGCAGAAATTGGTTCTCAGCTCTCGAAAGAAATTTCAATCATGAAATTTGGTATTTGGCTCTGTTGACTAATGCGTTTGCCGACCACTGACAGCCTTTCTGAGCCCCGGTTTCCTTACTTGTAAAGTGGGGTTTCCAATACTCGTCTCAGGGCTTTGATGTACAGATAATTACCGAGCGGCAGTGAACCCTAAGATGCACTGCCTGGCAGAGTGGGTTCCCGGGACTGATCAGCTGTCTTCCCGAGGAAGAGTGAACGGTACGCAATTAGAGTTTCAGTTGGTGCCCACATAACATTTAAGAAACCCTTTGCGTGTAATCATGCCAAGAGCATGAAGGCAGTACCTGCCTGTTAAGCAGCAGAGATGCCCCGGCTTGTGTGGAAGGTGTTGGGTCCTCTCCCCCCTTTACTTCCGGAGGTCTCTTCCCGCCCCGGGGCCACCTTCCCAATGAAGCCACACTCACCACTGGTCACTCTCCCATTTTCTGACCTGGAGTGATCAGGGGCCGGAATCTACTCGGGGTGAAGGTGGAAGGAGGAGGTTTGAAAGGAAGGGAAGTGGACAGTGGGACCCGAGGAGCCCCAGGAAAAACACACTGCAGAGCAGGTAACTCAGGTGACTCCTCTGCTCCAAGCCCATCACTTACGTGGCCTTCGGAACGGATTGTCCTCCTGCCGGTGGGGACGGGTGCCGCGTGGGGACATGCTGGAATGGTGTGTTCACTGCTTCCCAGCGGCCATAGCTTTAGCTTTTGTCTGTTTCTTTGAAGACAGTAGTCAGGCCGGGGAAGGAGGGGTCTTTGGGGTCCTAGTATTGAGTGTCAGCCTTCACTTAATTCGCTTTCTAATGAAACATTAGGAGACAATTCAATGCACATTGTTTCTTCATTTCCTGTCCGTGTTTGGTATAGATTCCAGATGTGGAATAATCCTGGTAATTGAATGAATTGAATTTTCTGACTAGATGCGGCAGCACTTTGCTCATGGACCTTTTTGGAAACCGAATTGCTAGGATTTCCAAGCACGTCATACTGAACACTTAGCCTCTGCCACTCACCTGCAGACACATCAGGTCAGGGGCTTTCTGTGGTCACACCCTGTGTCTGTACTTGTCGTTGGGACCAGCCTCCCGGGCAGGTGGCCTGGACTCATCAGTGCCCACACTTGCTTTCACGCTCTGCGTTCGCTGTCTGCAAGTCTGAACACATTTGGAGCGAGAGGCTCTGCATCTCATTTGGCTCCAGGCCCCAGAATTCTGCAGCTGGGCCTGCTCGCCCCTGGCTTTCCCTGTGCAAGTGGGCATGACTGGGTAGAGTTCCACTAGATCCCAAGATGGTAGAAAACTGAGCAGAAGCTTGAGAGATTCTTCCTGTTTTTATGGAGAAAATATGAGTGTGTGTCTGACTGTAATGCCATGTCATTAATAGAATTTCTTGAAAATTTTATCAGGTTTCTTTGCATATGTGATATCGAATCTTTGGTTCATTAACTTTATCAAATAGATTGACTTTTTTTTTTTTTAATCTGGAGCTTTTTTATTTTTCTTTTCTATTTTTTCTTAAAATCAAGAGTTTTGACATACAGGCATTTACTTCCATATTATCTTTTGCATTTTGTACATCTTTTTTCTCTAATCTCAGTAAAATTTCTTTTGTATTTTATCAAGGGTAATACATTTTGGTAATATTCTTACAGTGTAAATACTTTCATTCATGAAGTATGAATTGTGTTTAAAACTATAACTCATGTTGGGTTTAGAATTTAAAAGTGTTATCCAGCCCTGTCAGTGTGGCTCAGTGGTTGATTATCAATCTATGGAGGTCACGGTTTGATTCCCAGTCAGGGCACATGCCCAGATTGTGGGCTTGAGCCCCATTGTGGGGCATGCAGGAGCCAGCTGATCAATGATTCTCTCTCATCATTGATGTTTCTATTCCTCTCACCCTTTCCCTTCCTCTCTGAAATAAAAAAAATATATACTTATTTTAAAAATGTTAACCAATGGCTAGTTTTCTATAGTATTAGTATTTTTCTATAAATACTTATCTGTGATAGCCAATCAGGTATTATGATTGACCAAAAATAATCCTGTGCAGTTTACTAATTTAAAAAACACATACATTTAATATTAGAGATGGAAACATTCTGTATATATGGATGTCAGTGAGGAAATTTCTGAGAGGGAAATGGAAAGTAATGCAAAATTTAAAAATATCTAGCAACCTTCCTAATCTAACAGAACATAAAAAGTTGGGTGTGATTTGATTTATATTATACTCATACTAGTGGCCCAGTGCATGGATTTATGCACATTGAAAGGAAATTAATTAGAAGAAATATTTTAATATCACTTTTTGCCATTTCTCTAAAAAGAAGTGTCAGAGATGAAAGAAAATTAGTAAAATGTATATGAAAATAACATACAAATTGATTTGTAAGTAATCAGTAACAACATTGTATAATAACAAAGACAGGACATAAAAACATTGATTAAAAATGACTGATAAATTGATTAAACTTATTCTAATATCTCCCTGTATACCACATTAAGAGTAAAAACACTTTCAGAGTGCTTGACTAATTTCCCTTGCAATGAAGTATTTACAACTTTAACTCTAATATTACACACTTTTCGAACTTGAGAGAAAGCAACTTATAACTGTCTGTGTCCGAAAATGGGTTCAGGTAGGAATATTCCTACTCTGTCTAGAGTTTGTCCTTGTGATTTATTAATAGTCATCACAAATGCTCGCATCATGGAAAACTGTCTTCGAATTAATTTAAATGGGAGGCCAGTGTTAGGCGGGGACAAATCAATTCTTGGAATCAGAACAGTCTCTCCTTCCGCAGATTCTGTTAATGCTTCAGCTTCGGTGATGTTAGGCTGCAATCTTTTGTGCCAGTAGTTGGTTTTCAGACATATTTTATTGACAACTGCACTTTCTTTGAGCTTCAAAATGCCCACAACCAAATTCACGGATGACAATGACAGATCGAAACACACACATGTGATTGGCGCTGACAGGAGCGTTATATGTATCACACATGTGAGTCAAGGTTTATTTTTATTTTATTTATTTACTTGTAATATACTTTATTGATTTTTTTTTTTACAGAGAGGAAGAGAGAGGGACAGATAGTTAGAAACATTGATGAGAGAGAAACATGGATCAGCTGTCTCCTGCACACCTACTGGGGATGTGCCCGCAATCAAGGTACCTGCCCTTGACCGGAATCAAATCTGGGATCCTTGAGTCTGTAGGCCAATGCTCTATCCATCAGGCCAAACCAGTCAGAGCCAACGTTTACTTTTAAATTGCAGTAATTTGTAAAGATGTTAGCCCAGGTTGCACAGGGAGACAGTGCATAGCCCCTTTGAACTTGGAACGTCAGTTGTGCAGAGCAGAGCGGTGTGTCACTTAGGGCTTTTTGTTTCAGGTTTGTGCTTGGTGGCCACTAATGGATTAATTAACCTTTTACTTATACGTAACGAATCTTTTACCTTTGATACAGAACAGGCGGCATTTCCCTGGATTTCATCCACAGAAGTGCGCCTTTCCTCCCCTTAAGGACCACTGGGGGCCCGGGTGGTCATCTGTAAGGGCTTTTTTTGCTCGTTCACTTTTACTCTGTACAGATGGCCTCACACTCAAAAAGCTTGGTGATTGCTGATCTAGGGAATTGTGAATAAAGTAGTCTTTTGCCTTGAGATGTTGTGATTAGAGTGGCAATTATATAATTGTTTCATGTGCATTAGAAATTATGTGAAGGGACATGAAAGATGGGGGAAAATAGTATAAGTTTCTTAAGTATCATCTCCATTTTCATTTATGCATTTTTTGCACAAATAATAATTTCCATTGTAATTTAAGTTGTAATTTAAAATGCCCAAAGGGCCGAAGCCGGTTTGGCTCAGTGGTAGAGCGTTGGTCTGCAGACTGAAAGGTCCCAGGTTCGATTCCGGTAGGGGTGTGCAAGAGGCAGCTGGTCGATGTCTCTCTCTCATCAATGTTTTTAACTCTATATCCCTCTCTCTTCCTCTCTGTAAAAAATCAATAAAATATATTTTAAAAGAATGAAGTAACTGTATGGTGAATTTAAAATAAATAAATAAATAAATAAATAAATAAATAAATAAATAAATAAATATAAAATGCCCAAAGGGAATTATTGCATGTGCCCTTTTTCAAACTGCTTTTTAAACTCAGTTTTTAAAAATTGTGGTAAAATACATATAACATAAATATATACCTCCTTTAAAGAGCAGGAGATATTGAAGTGAATAGAAAATAGATTATTTTCTTTTAAACATTACTGAGCTCTAGATAGATGGATGAATGATGGGGTTGGTGGGTAGAAGAAAGGTATGAGAGGTGGATGGATAGATGGGTGAATGAATGGATGGATATAGATGGGGGAGGGGTAGATATGGATGGGTGGGTGGATGGGTGGATGGATGGATGTGGATGGGTGTGTAACCTCCCTATGAAGTGCCTCCTTTGTGACTTTTTTATTTTATATGTGACTATATCTTGTGCAGACCTTACCATGCTCCATTTTAATTGTTGATTTTCTTCTATGTCTTTTCCCATTGGATCTCGAGCTGCTTGAGGGTGGGGATTATGACTCACATGTTGTCGTATTTTTAGTGTCTGCCCAGGTGCCTGATGCAAAATAGACACTTAATAAACCAAGAAAGGACTGCATTTGCAGGGACAAGAATATGTTCATGAGGTGTCTTTCTTTTTCCCCTTTTATTTACTGGCACTTTATGTATCTTGAACCAGAAAATGGAAACGCTCTTTATTTTAATATACACACTCATCAAAGAGGGATGTTACCACTGCTCGACTGTTGTCAGAGTGTGACTATAATATCTGCAGTGCTAACATGCTGACATAAATTCATTTATTCCTAACTGATAATGGAAGGCGCTGGGCCAGCGGGGAGTAAGGTTGCCTCTATTTGCAAGTCAGTGCACGTTGGAAGGGACTTTCTGCTGCAAGGTCACTGGGGTGTGGTTATGGTCGTGCTCTCCCCAGTGAGACTGACTATGTTAGCCTCTATTCTGTAGCTGAGTTCACTTTCCTCCTTTTTAAAATGGGAAAGAGCCGAAACCGGTTTGGCTTAGTGGATAGAGCGTCGGTCTGCGGACTGAAGGGTCCCGGGTTCGATTCCGGTCAAGGGCATGTACCTTGGTTGCCGGCACATCTCCAATGGAGGGTGTGCAAGAGGCAGCTGATCGATGATTCTCTCTCATCGATGTTTCTAACTCTCTATCCCTCTCTCTTCCTCCCTGTAAAAAATCAATAAAATATATTAAAAAAATAAATAAAATGGGAAAAGAAATGTATACATCTCTTTGGGTTATTAGCTACGCTTATATACACTGAGTGGTCAGATTATTATGATCTCTGGACCCATAATAATCTGGCCACTCAGTGTACTTCTCTTGAGCACCTCATTTATTTGATATCAAAGATACTATAAATCGTGTACCTGATCACTTTTCCCCTTTGCACCGGCTGATAGAAAGCTCAGGGCAAATAGGTGGTTGATCTCCAGCAAAGGTCTAGAATACTGTTGGTGCCCATTTGAGATACAGATACACTGAGTGGCCAGATTATTATGCGTTCAGAGATCATCATCATCTGGCCACTCAGTGTGTATGTGAACCCTTTAAAACAGCAGCCGGCACCTGACAAAGCTAGCTCATGCCATTCATTACGTTCTTCTGTCGTAGGCTATCCAGAGCCGAAGTGGTTGGCAGTGACCAGCCAGGGCAGCTGTGGTATCAAACTGCTGACTTAGCTTCTCTCGGCAGGCGAGTTGGTGATGGGGTTGTACTGAGAAGTAAGGATATTTACTTGTGTTCAGGTCAAACCTTTGAAGGAGAATTTAAGTCATTCTTGCTATGATGTTAGGATTGAAGGAAAAGGCATTCTTCCACATGTGGGCCTCTTTTGTCTAGGATGGCAGTGGTAGACTGAGGTTAATATATTTTCAAAATGGGAGGCAGTTTAAGCAGAAGGACTTCTGGAGCTTTTAAATGGAAATTAATTTAAAATCACAAAATTTTAAAAGGTAACTGCTGGTGGGTTTTAGATTGCAGAGCTGTGGTGTTCAGATTTCAATGCATTTGTTTTGGGATGTATTTTGGGCTTACATACAGGCATATTGTGAAATTGTCGTAGCATTTTGTAAGTTTTAGATATGGCCAATTATTAAAAAAAAAAAAAAAAAACCACAACAATAATTAAAATAGGAGCTCTCTCTAGGAGAAGACCATTCCAACCAGTAAATATTGGAAAGCGTTTTTCTTTGTTGGGATTTAATATTTTAGTAGAAAAATAGATGCTTTGGTAGAATGACTGTTTACTAACTTGAAAACAATGCTTTTTGGATTTATTCCACCCACTCCTACCCCCCACCAAGTGCTAAAGAGGACCAGCTTGGCCTATTCTGTTTTAGGTTCTGCCTTGCGTCACCACAGTGTCCCTTGCTGTTTTTTTATTTTTATTTTTTTAATATATTTTATTGACTTTTTTACAGAGAGCTAGAGAGCTAGAAATGTTGATGAGAGAGAAACATCGACCAGTTGCCTCCTGCACACCCCCAACCGGGGATGTGCCCATAACCAATGTATATGCCTCTGACCGGAATCGAACCCAGGACCTTTCAGTCCGCAGGCCAACGCTCTATCCACTGAGCCATACCGGTTTTGCCTGTTTTTTTTTTTTAATTAATTTATTTATTAAGGTATTACAAATAATAGTACATATGTCTCCTTCCCACCCCCCATTAACCCCCCCCCGCCCCCCTCCAACCCCCTCTTCCCGCCCCGCACTTGCCCTCCCGCCCCTCCCACCCGGCAGCGCCTGTGTCTATTGTTGTGCTTATATGCATGCATACAAGTCCTTATGACTTGAATCTATTTTTAGTTCAGGAATGTGAGGGGAGGACGGGCTACCTTAGGATTGAACAGTTCTGGGGAAAGCCCTGTTTTAATGCCATTTGGGAAGCAAGAACTGAAACAGTCAAGACAAGAAAGCTTTAGAAATGAGATTTCATTCTTAGTATATTTGGGTTGACTTGTGGTTTAGGACAGAAGTCGAGGAATTGGAAGTTCCTTTTTTATGCTTTTGGTGTTTTCTCTCTGTGACATCGGGGAAAACAGACTTTAAAAAAAAGTACTTTTGCTTAACTTAGAAGACATTCTATTGGTCTTATGCTCAGTGTAAAAAAGCAGAGCAAGCACAGGGAAGCGTATTGAATAATATTGTGGTATGTTGGGGCTGTTAGTTTGTGTCCCATATGTTCTGTTGGTGATAAATTGGACGATTAAAGTCTCCTAATAGTTCAGTGACTGACAGGCCTTGGTGCCTGCCGTTGCTCAGAACCATTCCCGGGGGAGGCTCCTGTCCAGGTGTCCCCACCATTGTAGCAAGTGGTCAGTCCACCGAAGGGCAGCACTGCTCTGGGCAGCCCCGAGCACCGCCCAGCCATGGCTGCTCTGCTCCAACAGCAGGTCTTTGAGGTGGGGAGTCAGGACCGGTCCTACCAGTCCATGTTTTGCATGGACCCGCCCCTGTCCCTAACTGCATTCCTCCATCCCCCTCACAGTCCACGGGATAGCTCACCACGTCTGACTCCTCATTCTTTCTCAGAACCTGTGCTTGTGGAGTGGTGGGGGTAGGGTTTGGTAAATACCAGCACCTTCGAGATCTTTCTTCTCGGGAAAACTTCCTTTTCTTCCTTCAGGCCCTCATCGTAGTGAGCCAGGACGTTTATTCTGTTTATGTCACCGAGAACATCCGGAGCGACCATCTCAGGCTGAGCTTGGCACCCAGCGTTAACGTGACTCCATGTTTTACCCAAAGATGATGGTGCGATTCAGTAAACTGTGCAGCGTGTTTTCTAGACGTTTTCCTGTCTCTTTCATTCATGCCGCGGACGTTTAGAGGGCACCTACTGTGTGCACGGCACTCTTCTAGCACTGAGGGACATCACACCGGACTGAGGAGTCTTAAGCTTCCTGCGGGTGGGGAGTGAGCGGCACAGGTGCCGGAGAGCGGGAGGTAGAGACCAGGCCAGGGCGGTGGCTTTCTCGGGCTCCCTGTTCTTATCCCCACGGACAGACGCGGACCTGAAGCACAAGGGTTGACAATTATCTTGAAACTACCTCGGCAGTAGGTAGTAAAGGTTGAATTTGACTTGGAAGACAAGCATGAGCTAAATGTAACCGTCTCTCTGGTGTACTGCAACTTAATTCTGAGCAAATTTCTGAATGCTGCTTTCCATGAAAACTAAGTCTCTTCACTAGACGTTCTGTTGTATCGGTGTGTATGCCTGGACACATTTTAAAATATTAAAATGCCCTGTGTATGCCCTGGTTTCAGAACGTATCCCAGATTGACCACGTACCACGTTCTTCATAGTCACCACCCATCCTCTCCTGGGCTGCCTCAGTGGGTGCCCCAGTATCTGCCTGCGCCCTCCTCCCCAGTTTATTCTCCATCGCAGCCAAAACATGTAGAAACCTAAGCAAATGGCTGTGTTCAGAGCCCTGTGGCGGCTCCCGGAGCCAGCTCTCACAGGCCTCGGAGGCCCCTTCCTCTCTGAGCGTGTTTCTGTCACTGTGCTCTCACTACCCTGGTCTTCCTGGCCTTGACCGGGCCAAGCACAGTCCCACCGCACTGCCCAGGACCCTCCCTCCTCCAGGAGCGGCCTCCGGGGCTTTAGCGGAGATTGTGGCTGTTCCCCCTCCTGTTTCCCGCTCACGGTGCTCCTAACCACCTGTTCACCTGGCTGCTGTCCTTCGGCCTCAGCCTGAGCTCCGTGGGAGCGGAGCCGCGCTGGGTGCTGGGTGCTGGGTGCCGGCTGCTGGCTGTGCATCTGAGGAGGAGTCGGTCCTAGAAGATGAAGCTCACTGGGCTCTGAACACCCAGTGAGCGCTCTCAGGCGTGGCTTCGGTCCTTTGCTTCCCTCATTCCGTGCCTTCATTTCCCCCGCGATTCAGTGTGTGCAGAGCTGCTGTGTGCTGGCACTGTGCCAGAGCTGGGGATGCGGCAGGAAGGAGCAAGGTGGGCCTTTTTCTCATGGAGCTCCCAGCCCTCCAGGGAAGCAGGGTGAGACAGGGAGTGAGGAAGAGAAGTTTTTGCACTTGGAGTGCGCGGAGGACGGGAACAGAGGCCGCGGCATCAGAGGAGGGTGGCACGGAGGCTGTGCCAGAGGCCAGGGCAGGGGAAGGCCTGCAGGTGACTTTCAAGCTGAGAACAGGAGGAGGAGGAAGAACCAGCTGCACCAAGAATGAGAGAAAGTGCTCCTAGGCCGGAGGACTAGCAGGCGGCCAGAGATTAGATAGGGTTTACGATGATGGAGGAAATGTCAGGGGCTGGAGCTGCCCTGCTGGCTGGAGGGCACCGCGAGGACCGTTATGCCCGGGTCAGCAGGGCCCCTGCAGGTGGGCACGGGGAGTGACCGTGTTTCTGAAGATCCTGTGATTGCTGTGTGGACAGTGGTGAGAGGAGGGACTACAACAACACACTTTCTTGTCACTTAGGGTTTTATTCTGCACTTAGATTTTAAAGTCTCCCTGGCCCTTGGCAACCATCATTTGCTTTCTGGCTCTGAATTCAACTAGTCTGTGTGCCTCACGTGGAAGCACACAGCATTTGTCTTTTTGTGCCTGGCTTCTGTCACATAACATGTCCTCAACGTTCACCATGTTGTAGTATACGTCAGAATTTCCTTCCTTTAATAAAAAAAACATTTTATTGATTTTTTTTACAGAGAGGAAGGGAGGGATAGAGAGCTAGAAACATCAATGAGAGAGAAACTGCACACCCCCTACTGGGCATGTGCCTGCAACCAAGGTCCATGCTCTTGACCGGAATCGAACCTGGGACCCTTCAGTCCGCAGGTCGATGCTCTGTTCACTGAGCCAAACCGGTTAGGACAGAATGTCCGTCCTTTTTGAGACTGAGTAATATTCCATCGTACGGACACACTGCATTTTATTTTTCCACTTACCTGCTGGTGCACACTCGGGCTGCTTCCTCCTCAAGGAACTAGTGCTGCTGTGAACACAGAGGAACAGATCCCCGTTCGAGTCCCCGCTTTCATTTTCCGGGGAAGTTCATGGCTAGCTGTCTTGCAGCAGGGACACGGAGGGCTTCTGAGCGTGGGGTCAGGAGTCAGGATGTCGTGGTGTCTGAACAGGACAGGAGCGAATTTCCTACAATGTCACAATTCCACATAGCCTCTTGGTTCAGATGAGGCCCCTCCCTGATAGCGTTTGTCATAACGTAATGTGTCCCCTTCCTTATTTCTTTTTTTTTTTTTTTAATTTATTTTTTACAGAGAGGAAGGGAGAGAGATAGTTAGAAACATCGATGAGAGAGAGTCATCGACCAGCTGCCTCTTGCACATCCCCTACTGGGGATGAGCCCGCAACCAAGGTACATGCCCTTGACCGGAATCGAACCTGCGACCTTTCAGTCCGCAGGCCGATGCTCTATCCACTGAGCCAAACTGGTTTCGGCCCCTTCCTTATTCCTAATGGAAAGAGTGTGTGAGCAGCCCGGTTGCTTTGCTCCTCTGAGGCCTGCTTAGAGCCGGAAGCCTTGTCGTTGTCATGCGTCCTCGGGCCTGGGACAGCAGGTGGCCAGTGGGAGGTATGGACTGGTTAGGAATTTAATGACTCTCAGCATGGGGGAAGCGGTTCTTTGATCCCCTGGGATTTCATGGACATATTGTCATATCTTCATAACTCTGGGGTTTTAGTATAAGGAAGAAGTTGTAGATTACATTTGTATTGAAATTAAGAAAAACGAATCATTCTGCTCTTGAACGTGATAAGTAAAATGTGTGTCTTAGTATGACTTTTGTTACGTTCTGCCATTATTTGAATGATTAAAATGGCCATGTTATTTAGTTTTATTAAAATAACAATAAGCTTTAGTGTTGTAAAGTGTGGTGTGCTAATTGTAAATTCACAAAATCAGTCAAGAAAGTGTGATAGACGGATAAGATGGATGAGTAAGGCGAGTAAGATGCAGTTTTATTTATTTATTTGTGTGTGTGTGTGAGTGTGTGTGAAAATGTTTATTCTATCTTCACATCTAATTTAACATTTGGTTTGGGGTAGAATTTAGGAATTAAAATAAAATTTTTAAAAATATTTTTATTGATTTCAGAGAGAAAGGGAGAGATAGAAACATCAGTGATGAGGCAGAAGCATACATCTGCAGCCTCCTGTATGCTCCACACTGGGGAAGGAGCTTACACCCGGCCAAGTGTCCTGACCAGGAATCCAACCGTGACCTTCTGGTTCATAGGTCTGTGCTCAACCACTGAGCCATGCCGGCCGGGTGGAATTAAAATAATTTTTAAGCTGCAGTTTTTAAAGAGGGAGGTGGTGGCTTGCAGAAATACTGGTACACTGAGTGAATACTTCTTCTAGTGGGTACTTTACTCTCAAGGCATATTTAGTCGCTGAGCCTAGTGTGGTCACTGATAACGCTGACTTTCCTCTCTGCAGACCAGCGCTCCTTGTTTACTTACATTTGGCTTTTCCCCACACAGATCCGGCGGAGGCGCCTGGCTCGACTTGCTGGTGGACAGACCTCCCAGCCGACCACCCCGCTCACCTCTCCCCAGAGGGAGAACCCTCCGGGGCCCCCCATAGCGGCCTCAGCCCCCGGCCCCTCCCAGAGTCTCGGTCTCAATGTCCACAACATGACCCCAGCTACCTCCCCCATCGGTGCATCAGGTAAGCCTCTCTTCACACCTGGGTGTGTTAGGCTTTCTAATTACAGCCTCTGATTCGCTTAGAGTTTTGACATTTCCACAACAGGGTACAATTGGACAGCAATTCTTTAAATCCTGCAAGCCATAGTTTAGAATTTGAGATTATTACAGCATGCTTTGTTAATGTCGACTTGTTTTGATAGTGATCTGTTAAAACTGTTATCCTTTCCATAACTTATCCTTTTTTCCAAACAGGGTCAGGTTTTATCTTTGATGGCAAAGTGATGAAGACTATATTTGGTTCTGCTGATTTGATGAGTTTGGTTGATGCTTTTAAGATAAAATCATCTGAAAGTATGAGATTGAAATAATGGTCAAAGTAATAAGCCTCTAATTATGGATTTCCTTATTTACATTGGCACAGAATGCTTTCTCTGAATTTTCAGGCCATGAAAGTTTGTCTGGTATGATGTTTCAGGCTATCTTACTGATAGTTACTTAGCTAACAAAAGGTTTATTTCTGTTTTTAAAATATATTTTTATTGATTTCAGAGAGGAAGGGAGAGGAGAGAGATAGAAACATCCTATATAATAAAGTGGTAATATGCAAATTGACCATCACTTCAACACACAAGATGGCCACCCAATGGGGTTAAAGATGGCCACCACAAGATGGCCAGGAGGGTAGGGCAGTTAGGAAGGTCCAGGGCTGCAAGAGAAGGCAGTTGGGAGCAGGGGATCAGGCCTCCTTAATAGCTAAACCGTACTAGAGGCCTGATGCATACTATTCCTGCAAGGGGCTCGGCCCTCACAGCCCTGCTGCCTCGGCCCAATCATGGCCCAATCATAGCCCATCATGGCCCTGCAGCCCCGCCCACTGGTCGTTCTGGAAGGTCCTCCTGGAGGTCATTCGGGAAGGTCATTCCACCATCCGATCTAATTTGCATATTAGTATATAGGATTTTCTGGTTTTCTTTCCCACTCCCCTAATTATTCCTACCTTCTGCAGTCTGCAGCCTCGTTCTCCATGCGCACTCTTCGCTGCTGGCCCGCCTTCCTATCCGTGAAGAAAACCAAAACGTGAGGCAGAAAGGACCTCCCGAAGGGCTTGCACTGCCCCCCTCGTTGTAGGCCTGCCCCCGCTCCCAGCTCCTCCCACCGGCTCAGAGCTCTGGCCCCAGCAGCCCCGTTTCTCCTGCTGAATCACATTTCCCAGTTCAAGTGAAAAACTTATCTTTTATTAGCCATTTACATTCTGTTCCTTCTCCCATCCTGGGAATTAATGAAAAGGAACTCTTACCTCGGCCAGGTGGCTCAGTTGTTGGTGTGTCAGTCCATACACTGAAAGGTTGCAGGTTCGATTCCACATCAGGACACATAGTACCTACGTTGCAGGTTCGGTTCCCTGTTGGGTGGTGTTTCTCTCTCTCTTCTTCTCTTTAAAAATCAATAAACATATCCTCTGGGAGGATTAATAAAAGGAGGGGAGGGGGAACTCCTGATCTCATTTCCCCTGCGGGCTTCCACCCACATCTCTGCACCCATTCACAACAGAACTTCTCCCCCCTCTGCCCTCACACCCTCTGCTGAATTGATTCCCTCAGACGAGGCCTCGTGGTCCTGAGTCACCGTCTGAGCTGGCCTGTCAGCCTCACTGCGTCTGGCTTTGGCCCTTTTTTCCTTGAAATGGTTTCCTCCCTTCTGGTGTTCCGTGAGCCCCGAAAGGTTGGCGACCGCTGTCCCAGGCACCACCGTGCTGGTTTCCTCCCGTCTCTGTTCTCTTGGTTCTCTGCGTGGCTCTTCACGTCTCTGCGTTCTGACGTTAGCGTGCCCAGGACTCAGCAGTTAAGCTCCCATCCTCTCCTGTGGTTACTCTCTTCCTGATGTATCTGGCTCCTTGGCTTTCCTGTCTCTAATCTGATGACTCTTCAGCTTGTCACCCCAGCCCAGACCTGTTCCTTGAGCCTCAGACTCAAACACCATCCAGTTCCCATCTCACCATTAACCCGCCCACAGTCGAGCTCCTGATGCTTCCTCACATGTCATCCTCCCCCAGGACCCCGTCCCAGTAAATGACATTTATTTATGACATTATAAATGACAAAAATAAATAAATATTTTCCCCCCTATTTGCTTAAGCCTGGGCATCATCTCCTCTGTTTACCTTATACTCTAGCTGCGGGTCATGAAAACTCTCCCTGTAAAGGGCCAGGAAGTAAATAACTTTGGCCTTGAAGGCTGGGTGGTCTCTGCCACAGCTGTTCTCCACCCTGTGGCACAAACACAAGCACAGACGATATGCAAATGAAGGAGCGTGGCTGTGTTCCAATAAAGCTTTATTCAGATGTGGCCCACGGACTAGCTTCCTGACCCTTACTCCAGGTCCATCAGCAAAATAGAACCTGACCAGATTCTCCCCCCCACCTCGCCCGTCCTGCTGCCACCCAGGTCCCAGGCACCTGCACGGCCTGCCTGGGTGCTGGGGGCCTCACTGGTCTCGCCAGGCCCTCCCCGGACGCAGAGTGGAGCCAGTGGGTCCCTCTAAAGCATAAGGACCACGTCATACAGCAGCAGCGTCAGCATCACAGCCAGCTCATTCCCATGCCCACACGCAGGTACAGAAGCCTGGGACAGCCTCTGTGCTGTGACGTCCTAATTGTGTTTCTCACATAGCCGCCATTAGTCATAATCACAGGCAGGGAGATGCTGCCGGCCATGCCCTTGGCAGGTTAGAGAGACAAATTTGCATGAATCTATTCAGTAAACAAGTTTAAACAGAACAAAGCAGGAGACAAACCCCTCATAAAAAGGTCGAGCCAGTTCAAAACCCTGCACTGGCTCCCTGCCTCCCCGGCCAGGGCTGCGTGCGGCCGACCCTGCTGCCGGCCCGACCTCCTCTCAGCACTCTCCTCACTTCCTCTGCTCCGGCCATGCTGGCTTCCCTGCTGTTCTGGAACATTCCAGGCGTGATCCCTGCATGGGCCTTTGTATTTTTTGTTTCTGTGCCTAGAATGCTCGTGCCCTAAAATCCACAGGCTTTTTTGCTTAACTCTCCAGATGTTTATTTGTCACTTTCTCAATAACACCTTCCTTGGCCGCCCTGTCTGAAACCACAGCCCCTCTCCACACAGATGGTTTTTCCTGGGCCGACGTGGCACATGCGCTCCCTGCATGTCCTGTTTCCTCTGCCCCCTCCTAGAGGGCCCGGGCTCTGTCCCCAGAGCCTCTAACAGTGCAGCACCTGATAGGCACCGAATAAAAGATCTGCTGAATTAGTCAATCGCAAGAGAAAATGACCAGAATGACATAAGCATGTGTAGCTTAAAAAAATCTCAAGCCTGGCTGATGTGGCTCAGCATTTGAGGACACAGACCCAGGTTGTGGGCTTGATCCCCAGGGGGCATGTGCAGGAGGCAGCTGATCAGTGATTCTCTCTCATCATTGGTGTTTCTCTCTCTCTCTTTCCTTCTCCTTTCCTCTACCTTTAAAAACAATTGAAAAAACATTTTTTTTAAATCTCAAGAAGATAAAATAGTGTTTGTGTAAGAGAGAGAGAGAGGAAGAGAGAGAGAGGGAGAGACAAAGGGAGAGAGAGAGAGAAAGAGAGAGAGAGAGAGAGAGAGAGAGGAGGGGGGGATAGAGAGAGATACTGGAACCAAGCTAGAGTTGCAGCTTACCTATAGGCATTTGGTTTGGTTTATACCTAAAAGGGAATATCATTCAGGAAATACTTCAATGCTAGGAACAAAAACTTACAAAAATAAAACCCTATTAAAAACAAAATCTAGCCTTCCCACACAGAATGCGTAATTCTTTAACAGGATCCTAGTAGTCACAGCAGTTTGGGAAGCTGCCATTTTGAAAGTTTAATTCATATTTTATTGCGCAGACATGGCTCTCTCTGTTCTTTGTTATATGCACCCTCATTCTTCAAAGTTGGTATGGAGAGATTTTACTCCTCTTCTGAAAGAGGATCAGAGGTTTGTCTGTTTTTTAATTCTTTAGTGTCTGGTTTTATGGACGTGAAGGGGGGTTATCTATGCCTTAAAGCTTGGCCTCCTGGTAGTGATTTCTCAAGTTAAGGGTGGGAGCAGGTGAAGACAGATGCATGCGTGTGTGGTTTGAGAACAAAGCAGTATTTTGTACAAGTGCTTTGATTGGTTTGACTCATGATATTGAATTCATATTGATTCTGAATGAAGTCAGACCATCTGGTTTTTAAGTTTCAGAAAGGAGTGGGGTCATGTGGTTGTACAGATGGAGGAACTAGTAAACAGAATTAATTCTGGGAGGATTGCCCCACTTGACCCAGAATGAGAGGCTCACGTGGAGAGTTCAGGAAGAGAGCACGCAGGTGATCTCCTGGATGTGTTAGAGAAACCCTAGAGGCCTGGCACACGAGATGCGTACACAGGTAGCATCCCCAGAGCCTTCCCTTCCCTGGCTGCCAGCTGGCCCTTCCTTCTGCACCGACCCCTGTGGTCAGCACACGTCCTAGTGAGCAGTCCAACTCCTGAGGGGACAATTTGCATATTAGCCTTTTATTATATAGGATTAAAAAGCAGTCCATTAGCTTGAGTGGAATACTCTGGCACTGTATTGCTATGGGCTGTTGTACACAGAGTGTAGCTATAGTATGTGATATTACAAATACAGGTTTTCAGACAGTGTACTGTAATTATCAGTTTATTCTAAGGCCTGGTTTTATCAGATAGGCTTTTTAAATATGCTGACCTGCTATCCTATAAAAATTGTTGAAGTTTATTATTGATTCATTTTTATTAAAAAATTCTCAGACCTTTGATTGTGATAGATAAGTCAATGTTCTCCTAACATCATTATTGGTGCTCTGTTATCTAATCCTTCAATAAATATTTACTGAGAACCTAGTTTGCATTACACTTCTTGAATTAATGAATTTAAAGTTTTGCTGTCTTCCACAAGCTTCTCAGAATTCTCACTACATTAGATGTTTTCCATATTTTCCTTGAGTCTACTTAGGAACACTCACAATTTCATTTCTCTTTTCCTTCATGAGACCTGCAGAAGTTGTAATAAAGAGATATATATTAAAATTGCTATCAGAACTATTATAGATAAATGTTTTGTAACATTCTTCAATGGAGAGGTATCAAGGGGTGGCCACTTTCTCGGAATGCTGGGATGGTTAAAATGTTATCCACTTGGTGGTAGTTTCAGCTACAACTGGTAACTCAAGTTGTTTTGATTTTGTTTTTGAAGAAATGTCAGTCTCATTTTCCTTTCACCACAATAGGTATATGCAGGGTGTCCCAAAAATGTATATATACATTGAATACCACAATTAATTCCAGTGGGTTACATCTAAAGAAACATCAGTTGAGTTGTCAGCTGTTAAACTGTGTATACATTTTTTAAACACCCTGTATTTTGTATTTTTATTAACCTATATTTTTGAAGTACTTGTAAATGTCTGGATATTCAGAGAGTTAAAGTACTTTTTAAAATCCATGAAAACCTGGTTTTAAAGACATCGATGAGAAATCCGTCCCTGTGCACATGCGGTTCCCTCCCCTGGAAGCTCTGTGAGGGCAAAGACAGCTCAATTTTTTAATAAAAATGAATCAATAATAAACTTCCTTTTACCCCGGCTGCCACTCAGTAGTGCATGACCTGTATTTAGCATTAGCTCAGGGAGGTCTATTTGCATGCTTTCAACATTTTATTATGACAAGTTAATGCAGACAGCAGATTTGAAAGAATTTTGCAATGAACACCTATAAACCCACCACCTGTATCCTTCCATTAACATTTTAGTGTATTTGCTTTATCACACCTCTCCATCTGCATGTCTGTATATCCCTTCATTGATGTATCTTATTTTTGGTACATTTCAAGGATTTTCCTGGCCCGTGACGGAGGCTAATTTGTATTCCAGGATCAGTGTAAATGAGCGAAAAAAAAGTTGATGAGGAATCAGTTCTAGATATTAGATATAGCTCTATTACTGACATCATATGATGTATGTTGATAAGTTATGACTAATTGTTAATGTTCTTATGGTTTTAATACTACTTTTGCATTGAGTGTCATCTTTTGTTAGAAACTAGAGGTCCGATGCACAAAATACGAGCAAGGGGCTTGGCCCTCCTGGCCCCTGCAACTGGCTCGGCCCTTACAGTCACCGCAGCTGCTCTGGCTCCATCCAGAAAGTCATCCAGATGGTCGTTCTGCTGTTGGGCCATTCGATTGATTTGCATATTACGCTTTTATTATATAGGATGCTTCGATTGCTGACTGTCACAATGGTGTGCACACTTACTGTTGTCATTATAAATGGTTTCACTGCTATTTCACATGAGACTTAACGTTCATGTCTTTTTCTGACTAGGAGTGGCCCATCGAAGCCAGAGCAGTGAAGGAGTCAGTTCTCTCAGCAGCTCGCCCTCCAATAGCCTTGAAACGCAGTCGCAGTCTCTCTCCCGTTCCCAGAGCATGGATATTGACGGTGTCTCTTGTGAGAAAAGGTAAAGTGAGCCCATTTCCCCACAAAGTGGATTTATGGAAAGAGAAAGAGCCATTCAGTTTAGTCTCCAGTCATTAGTCTCAGATGTCAGCCCAGAGGTCCTGCCAGTCCATAGCAAATTAGAGCTAAATTTATTAAACTTAAAGCTCTTGTATTATTCGTAAGTGTTCTTTATACCATTTTTATGTTTTTGGTGTTTTTATGTTCTTTATACCATTTTTATGTCTTTTGTGAAATAATGGTGTAGGTGGTAAAAAATGTTTTTAATTTCTTAATGTCTTGAAAAACAAAAATTGACATCATCTGTCAGTATTTCTTCTAAATTTTACCCATCAGTGAAAATTGAAAATGTGGATGGAGCTCAGTAAGTGGACTGATCCGGCTGAGCCAGGCAGTCTAAAAGCTCTGTAAGGACCGGCTGTCCTGGCGCAGAGCTTCCTGTGCTGCGGGTGCACCAGGACAGGTGATAGAGTGGCCGAGGCGTTCATTTCTTTATTCCTTGGGCCTGCCAGCCACCACCCCAACTCCCAGACCCATTTCCACTGCCCTCAGCTGCCTCTCTGTTTATGCCAGTAGGCCAGACAATACTACCTTCTCTGTGTGTGATGATATGAAAAAGGTTGAGCAGTACTAGAACAGAGCTTCAGTAGTTGGGTGGGATTGGGGGTGAGGAACCAGAAGAGCGATCACACACATTAGGCAAGAATTCTGGAAGGTCAGCACTCTCAGGGAAAAGATCAAGTTGACCCCGTGGAGTAAAAACAATTTTGTTCTTATTACCTTTGCTTTGAATACATGTATTTTCTTTAAAATATATATATATATATATATGTTTATTGATTTCAGAGAGGGAGAGATAGAAACATCAATGATGAAAGAGAATTATTGATCCGCTACCTCCTGCATGCCCTCCACTGGTTTGGAAGCCATTATCAAAAAATAAATGGCTGAAATATAAAATAATATTGAATGTTAATTGCAAATTAAAAAAAAAAAAGATAAATGTCTGAGAATTTCTCTAGAGTTGATGAATGATATGAATCTCCAGATTCAGGAAGCCCAGCAACTTGCAAACAGGTTAAACAAAAAGCAAATTCTATCTAGACGTCTCTGAGTAAAATTGTAGAATACCAAAGAGAAAGACCTCTAAGTAGTCAGAAAGGGGATTATTAGATGTCTCAATGATGGCAGCCAGAGGATGTTGGAGTAAGCGTTGAATGCTGTCAGGAAGTCTACTGGAAAGTGTGTACCTTTTGGAACGATCTTTTAAGAGCAAGGGTGAAATAAGACATCTGTAGATTAAAAACAACAAAACAGCCTGATAGCCTGCAATAAAAGACCCCCAGCTATTTTAAAAATATATATTTTATTGATTTCAGAGAGGAAGGGAGAGGGAGAAATAGATAGAAACATCAATGATGAAAGATTATTGATTGGCTGCCTCCTGCATGCCCCCTACTGGGGATTGAGCCCACAACCAGAGCATATGCCCTTGACTGGAATCAAAAACAGGACTCTTCAGTCCAAAGGCTGATGCTCTATCCACTAAGCCAAACCCCCTAGGGCCCCCTAACTTTTTTTTTTTTTAATATATTTTATTGATTTTTCACAGAGCGGAAGAGAGAGGGATAGAGAGTTAGAAACATCGATGAGAGAGAGTCATCGACCAGCTGCCCCCTGCACACCCCCTACTGGGGATGTGCCCGCAACCAAGGTACATGCCCTTGACCGGAATCGAACCCGGGACCCTTCAGTCCGCAAGCTGACGCTCTATCCACTGAGCCAAACCGGTGCCGGCGCCCCCTAACTTTTTAACAGATGTAGTTAAGGAAGAAAATGATATCAGGAATAATATCTGACATGCAAGAAGGAAGGATGAGTGAAGAAAATAATAAACACTGATGGTATAATAAAGCAATAATTACAGTGTAGGAAAATCCGTCTACATTTAGCTGGCCAGCAGTAGGTCAGCCGTAAAGGGAGAGGGGTGGGGCAGGAGTCATTGACCCAGGCAAGATTTAAAGTCCTTGTATGCTTGAGAAAAGGGGTAAAGATACTGGCCAACTTTTTTTTTTTTTTTTTTTTTTTTTTTTTTTTTTTTTAAGATACTGGCAAGTTTTAGATTTTGAGTTAAGAATACTTGGTTAAATTTCAAGGGTGGCCACTAATAGAATGGAAATAGAGTATATCTTCCAAACCAGTAAAAGGAAAATATGGAACCATGGTGAGTAGGTGGGAGAGTGGAGGTAAGTCAATTCAAAGAAAGGGAAAGAAGAAACTAGTTTCTAAAAAGAGACAAATAGCACAAAATAAGAGGGTCAAAAGAAATGAAAATATGTCAGCGGTTATAGCATATCACAGTGAAAAGGAATAGGTTGTATTGAAAACAAAACAGAACCCAGCTTTATACCTGTTTATAAAAGGAATATCTAAAACATTAGGTTAGAGAAGGTTAAAAATAAAAAAGATAAAGAAAGGTGTACCAGGCAAACATAACAAAGTAAACAAAAGAAACTTGGGGTAAGCATATTAATGAAGTAGACTTTAAGGCACAAAGTATTACTAGATAAGCACTATATAATGACAAATTTGTTTATCTGTAGGATTGAGCAGTTCTGAAATTCTGTGTATTTAGTAATATAACAGCAATATGCAATAAAGCAAATATTGACAGAACTAGAAGAAACTGACACAGTCATAGTGGGAGTGTTTTAACAATAAATCATTTATCAATAGATTAAAGAGAATAAATATGAGGAAACATATGGACAAATTAAACAACCAGCCGGCAAGCTTGATGCAGTGGAAAGATACAGAGCTTTGCACTGTACAGTTGGAGAACACACATTGTTTTCCTAATACTCACTAACCAAGAAGTTTCAAGAGTCAGTATCTTACAGGTCATGTTTTCTCATTAGCATTAGGTTTGATAATTGGGGGGGGAGGGGAGACTTATTTTATAAATATATTTTTATTGATTCAGAGAGGAAGGGAGAGAGATAGAAACATCAACGATGAGACTCATTGATCAGCTGCCTCCTGCCCGCCCCCTACCAGGGATCTAGCCAACAACCTGAGCATGTGCCCTTGACTGGAATCAAACCCGGGGCCCTTAGATCTGCAGGCCAACCTTCCATCCACTGAACCAAACCAGTTAGGGCAAAAAACTTTTTTTAAAAAACCTTAAGACACTGGGGGAGATAAGAGATCAACCGAAGGACTTGTGTGCATGCATATAAGTACAACCAATGGACACAAAACTCTGGGGAGGGAGGGCATGTATGGGAATGGGGGGTGGGGGCAATGGTAAGATATGTACACAGATAATAATTTAATTTTTAAAAAATAAAAAAATAAAAAATAAACAAACAAAAAAACAACCTTAAGACATTTGTAAATTTTAGAAATGGAGTATGCTTTTATATACAGGTTAAAGAAAAAAGCACAATGAAAGTATGTGGGATGAACAGTAACAAATATTATAAATCATGATCTGTGTGTTGCAGCTAACGTGGCCCTTAGAAGAAAATACTGTAGAAAGCTGTCATATATTAAAAAGGAAAGAAAGAATACAAGTAGATACTGGGACTAAGAACCTGTTGTTTGGAATGCTCTTCTCCTGGGCATGGATGGGGTTAAGCTCCTTCACTGTTTTGCTCAGCTGGCATTTCTCAGTGGGGCTCACCCCATTTCAAGCAGAAAACCCTGCACTCTCAGTTGCCTTTTCCCTGTTTCTTTTTCATTAATTTTTCCATAGCACTTACCATACTATGTGCTTTGCTTATTTGTTTATTGTTTATTCTTTTTAAAAAAAATTTTTTTTATTGATTTCTGAAAAGAAGGGAGAAGGCGAAGGAGAGAGATAGAATCATCAATGATGAGAGAGAATCATTGATCAGCTGCTTCCTGCACACCCTCTACTGGGGATGGAGCCCACAGACCCCGGCGTGTGCTCTGACCCGGAAATGAACCGTGACTCCTGGTTCATAGGTTGACGCTTAACCACTGAGCCACCCAGAGGCCAGGCTGTTGATTCTCTTTCTAGCTCTAGATGGGATGGATGCTCCATGATGCCGTGATTTATTTATTTAAAAAAAATTTTTTTTGGCCTTTTTTGTTGATTAACATTTCAGACACCAAGCACAAGCCCTCCATAGAATGGACGCTCAGTAATATTTGTTATTGAAAGGGGGAATTCCATGAAAAATGTGAATATGCAAATGCAAATAAATTTGAAAAATTGGATGAAAATCAAATTCCTAGAAAAACATATTTTCTCCCAAAATTGAATAAAAAAAGAGAAGACCTGAATAATAATTTAAAAAACACATGAAGTAAATTGAATCAGTATTTTAAAATTTTCAACTAAAGAACCCTGCTCATGTAATTTTATAGGTTAATGTGATATGAGAAATACAATATAATATGATCAACTTCAGTTTATGTCAGGAATCCAGGGGTGCTTTAATGTTAGAAAATCTATAAATATTACTCACCATAATCTAAAAGAGAAAAGCCATTGCAAATTGTGCTGAACTTCAACATAACTGATGATAAAAATTTTAACAAACGGGTTACAGAAAGGTGCGTCCTTAAACCGACAGTAGCAGAGATAGAATTAACAAAATAATCACATCGTCCCCTGCACTTCCAGTCTCCTTTGCAGCTAGGTTGGGGTCAGGTGACTAGTTCTGTCCCATAGACTGGGGGTGGAAGTGACATGTGTCACTTTTAGGAAAGGCAGTTGAGCCGAAGTTCCTCCTCCGTCCCTCTCTTCTCTTGCTCCAGTGACCTGGGAGGCTGAGTATTGCAGATGGCATAGATTAAAGATGAAGTAAGGATGCTTCACTCTCACCAGACTTTGCGTAAGCAAGAAATAAACCCTTATAGTGTTAAGCCTCTAAGATTTCAGAGTATATGTGTTACCGCAGCATAGCCTATCTTATTCTGACTAATATAAAGAACATCTGCCAGAAAATCACAGCGCTCTTGTTTTCAGTGGCGAGGAGTTAGAAACACTCCTTTTAGAATCAGTAATAAGAACAGAATGACTGTTATTTCTGCTTCTCTTTGCCATGGGGATCCTACCCCGTGCAGTGAGCAAGTAGGGATTGGAGTGGAAGAAACAAGACACTTATTGTTCAAAGATAAAATGATTATCTACCTAGTGAGCCCTATTTATAAGTAAAGTTGCTTAAAATAGATCTCCAAAATCAGTTACATTACTGTGTACTAACAACAAAAAATTAGAAAATTTAATTTTTAAAAAGGTACCATTCATAATTTAATTTAAAAACATATGGTACATAGGTATAAACTGAGCGAAGGAAGTGAAAGACTTGTGGAGAAAATTATAAAAGTTTATCCAAAGACCTTAATGAACTCAGTAACCGAATGATGCCATTTCTCCTCACTTTGATCTCTGGAGTCAGTGAAATTCTAGTCAAAATCCTAACAGAGTATTTAAGGAACCTGGCAAGCGAATGCTTAGTTATGTATGCAAAAGCAACAGGCCAAGAAAGGCCAAGACTCTCCTAAAGCAGAAGAACCAGGTGGAGGCATTGAGCCGGCAGGTATCAAGACTTAGTGTGAAGTTTTAGTAAGAGAGCGTGGTATTGGCTCAGGGACAAACAGATGGTCTAATGGAACAGAAACCAGTGTCCAGAAATAGACCCACACATATACTACATAATAGGACATATGAGTAGGTGTCTTCATATTAGTGTAAAAATGATGGTCTTGTCAATAAATGGTCCTGGGACATTTATTTAATGTGGGGGAAATTCTATATGTTCTTAACAAGATTTTATAATCAGGCTCTGAGTGATTGTATATAGCTTACCATAATATGTGTAGAAAATAAGTTCTAACTACTTTTTTGAAAGTGAGCCTAAGAAAATGACAACTTGGGAAAAATTCTAAAATTATGATAGAATGTTTATATCTTACTATATGAAGAGAGCTCTTTAAAGAATTAATAGGGGGGGAAAGAACGAACCTTTACTATTTCGCTTTGCGGACTGATTTTGATTGATATTTAAAAACTTCCTCAGCCCGAGGCTGGGACATTGGTGGCTTTATGAAAGGTAAAAGACTTATTTGTCTTTTGTACTTAAAGCATGTCCCAGGTGGATGTGGATTCAGGAATTGAAAATATGGAAGTGGATGAGAATGATCGACGAGAAAAAAGGAGCCTCAGCGACAAGGTGGGTAGGAGGGAGCTTGGCTTCTGTTGGTAGATCAGGGGACACGACACAGGGAAACGGCGTCGTGTCTGCGGAGTCTGTCAGCAGATCCTGGTCAGGTGACTGGTTTTTTATTTTGAGGAAAAACGGGTAGCCCCGCCTGCCCTCACTAATGGAAGTACAGCTCAGTCTTTAACAAAAATAATTATTTTTTATTGATTTCAGAGAGGAAGGGAGAGGGAGAGAATGAAACATCAGTGATGAGAGAGAATCCTTGATTGGTTGCCTCCTGCACTTCCCCACTGGGGAATCAAGCCCAGGCATGTGCCCTGACCAGAATCAACCTTGACGACCTACTTCATAGGTCGGCACTCAACCACTGAGCCGAGCCAGCTGGCCTAACTCAGTCCTTGTAACTGATAAAATTCTTCCCTTATCTTTGTTTCAGGCCCATGTTTCCAACAGGAAATTTGGTTTGTAATAGGAATTCATTCAGAGCTACTTTGAATGTTTTCTGTTGGTGTTTGGCTTAAGCAAGCAGATCCTCACGTCTTTGGGACTATTCCAAGGAAAATGACTGGAAGTTGAGACAGTACTAGGATGTGGGACTCAGCAACAAGAACAAACTTCTTGAAAACATAAAGTCTTCATATTTTGTTATCGTCTGAGTTCAGTTTCTATACTTAGAAGAAGGGAGTTGTGGGTTTTTTGCTATTCTGGGGGTGGTGAGGACCTGGTGTAGGTTATTGCATCACTTTCTGTTCAGCAAGTGATTCGAGTTCAGCAGCACGTGTTGTTGATGGTTAGAAATGGAGTGTAAGCAGTCTGATGCTTTATTTTGTGTAGTTCTTTAGTGTTGTAAGAAGTGTAGCTCTCACATCATAGTACTAGGTTTACCTTTCTCTGAATCAGTGGGTGAATAGCTCTCTGCATTTCTGAAATGAATTAAGTTGGGATTGAGTATTTCTATTCCGAGAAGTCTGACTCGGACCTCCCACTACTTGAACTTAACCCCAAAATCTCCTTCCTCACCAGGAGCCATCGTCGGGTTCGGAAGTGTCTGAAGAGCAGGCCTTACAGCTGGTCTGTAAGATCTTTCGTGTCTCCTGGAAGGACCGGGACAGAGATGTCATCTTTCTTTCTTCTCTCTCTGCGCAATTTAAGCAGAACCCAAAAGAAGGTAGGACTCCAGCTCAGCCGTCCTATTTCAGGGAGCTGTCCTTAAGGGGAAATGAGAACATGAGGTCTTGCCCTTTCCTGCTGTCCCGTCACCCTGTCCTGCTCTGGGTGGGGGTTTGAAAACAGGGGTCCTTCTTGGTGAGGGTGCTGATGTCTGGCGACTTTCTACTGACCTCCTCAGTACATTTCTTTTTTACTTTCCGATTCCCTAAAAGAAAACAGTATAAGTTAGTTAATAGTGTCCCTTGTCTCAGGGTTGACATTTTTTTCCTCTGTAAAAAGAAGATGCTTAGAGCATTAGCACCTTTTAAAAGCTGGAGCATTCTGGGTAGTCTCCAGGGACCCTGGGAGAGGCGCTCTGTATGGCCTGCACCTGCCTTCAGTGCCTCCCCGCCTTTGTGGACAGGAGTAAATCTGCTGAATTCAATTGCTTAGCACGATTGGACATATTGATATTTGCTGCGTTCCCAGTATTCTATTTTAAGAAGCTGCACTATACCACACTTACAGCGAAGTAATAAAACAGCATGGCCGCCATTTGGAATGCAGAATAGGTGGGGGAGGTGGGCAAGCGTGTTCTCTTGCACGTCACAGCAGTGCTGCTGGCAGGGGTTTTGTCTGGTTTGATGCATTCCCAGTGCCAAGAAGGGTGCCTTGCATTTAATCTCTCATTACATGCATTTTATTTTTATTGATTTTAGAGAGAAAGGGAGAGGGATAGAAACATCAGTGATGAGAGAGAATTGTTGATTGGGCACTGGGGATCGAGCCCTCAACCTGGACATGTGCCCTGACCGGGAATCGAACCCATGGCCTCTTGGTTCCTGGGTTGATGCTCAAACTGCTGAGCCACACCAGCTGGGCTATAATTTTTAATAGCCAAATCAGATAAGACTTGCCTGCGTCAGAACTGTTATTTATGTAGTGATGTTTAAAATGGATTTAAGACCTACATACAGTGAAGCAGTTGGGAGCTGCAGAGCGTGAGAAGGAAGCTAAGCAGTGGGAATCTGCTCCAGAAAGCCAGCCTGTGACTAGAAATCAGACCCTTCATAAAACACTTTGAACTTTGTGCTTGATAGTTTTACGGTGTATAAAATATATATAGGAGAACAAATATTAACCCAGTTGCATTTCTAGTCTGATAAACTAACCTCTAGTTGGGAGTAACTTTTTTACAGCTAATACATGTCAGTAGTAACTCACTGACTGCACTCTAATAATTTTTTTTTATTAATGAGGTTTGTATTTTGGAATAATTCTAGATTTCTAGAACAGTGTCGAGAGCATAGGGATTTCTGCATCCTCCACCCAGTTCCCCCAGAGTTAACATCTTACACAGCCACCGGAGACTTGTCAAAAGCAAGACATCCCTGTGAGCTGCACCTCAGGCCTGATTCGGATTCCTCCATTCTCCACTGACCTCTCTTTCCTGTTCCAGGTCCAGCCCAGGCCGGGGCCCCTCAACGCACCTCCGGTTCCCTTTGGCTTTTTCAAAGACTGTATTTGAAGAACCACGTGTAACCTCCCTTTTATTCTGCCTTTCCAACAGTGTTCTCTGATTTTAAGGACTTGATTGGCCAGATTTTAATGGAAGTGCTAATGATGTCCACTCAGACTAGAGACGAGAACCCATTCGCCAGCCTGACAGCCACATCCCAGCCAATCGCCGCGGCAGCTCGGTCACCAGACAGGAACCTCACCCTGAACACTGGCTCGGGCCCTGGAACGAGCCCCATGTTCTGCAGCGTGGGGTCCTTCGGCGCCAGCTCTATGTCTAGGTCAGTGGTTCTTTTCACACATGTGAGTGGCAGAGATGGCCACGCATGTGTAGGAGCAGCGAGCGTGCCACCAGATTACCGCAGGGCCATATTCGGGGGCCTGGTTGGGTCACTGAAGGAGGCGCTGTCTTTTTCAGATGGGTCTCTGGCTTCCCATGCTTTGGCTTTTGGTAAATTAAAATTTAGAAATAAATATTGTACATTATTCTTTGGCATGAAGGCCTTAGAATATTACAAGTAAACTTCTAGACCTGAACAGCAATGAGATGGTTCTTATTTAGGTATCTGAAAGATTTGTATACTTGAATGCTTAGCGATGTGAAGTGTGACTATACTGTTCTTTAAAAGCTTGATATTTTCCATTTTAATGATTTATCTGAAGTTTTTCTTCCCTTTTCTCTTCTTCCCTCCTCTTCGCACCTAATTCAGCCTCTATGACACTAGCCCCTCTCCCAGCGCGAGCTTCTGGAGCTCTGTGCCGGCCAGCGGCCTGCCTCTCGCCTCCCCCTCTGGGCACATGGCTGTGCCTTCCACTTCCCTCAGTGCTCCTGGCCCGGCCCCCGGCCCCGGAAGCCAGCCGCCATCGCCATCGCCTCGGTATCGCCCCTACACGGTCACCCACCCCGGGGGGCCTCCCATCTCTCCCACCCCGAGGTCCCCAGGCATCGCCCTTCTGGCCAGCTCCCCGGGCCTCCCCGCCCTCGCTACTGGTCCTCAAGCAGTGCCGGCCAGCTCCTCCCGCCAGAGGGCCACCAGCGCGGGGCCAGCTCTCCTGCCCGCCTCGCCCGGTGCCTTGAGCAGACGCCCCTCCTCCCTCAGGACGTCTCCTAGGTATTCATGTGGCAGGAGAGCGGCGTGTGTGCGGTGCAGGGACGCAGGTTAACGGTGTGGAAGGCCTGTCGTGTGACACTGACCGCAGCTGCCTGGGTTTTCCGTTGGGCCATTAACCCGTGTGTCTAACTAGTTTGGTAGGCTCGCGCCCTGACTCCCTGCTTCTGCCCGGCTTGGGTGGCACCAGAAAGCATGGGTGGCTCTGTCGTGGGCACCTTTGTTCCCTACCGTCCCCTTACCTTTTCTGTGTCCCATAAAAAGAAAAGTAAGGAAGAAAAAGTAACTGAGTTTTTCAAGTTGAATTCACATGTCAGTTCCTCATCACAGACGAATTTCAGAGGCTGTAGGCAGTTTGTATTGGAGAGCTGGGATCACAGAACCACTTTCTGACTTTTCTGCTGTTGACGGTGACAGCTGAAATATAGGCAGACCAAGCGGTGGTGGGCAGAGCTGGGCCTGGTGTCCCTCAGCGCTGGTCTCTAGGCTGGACCAGCGTTTGCGCCTTGACTCTGACTGCAGCCCTAGCAGACTTCCACCAGCCAGTGCCCTCCCACGGGTCCCTGTGCATCCCCGTAGCTCAGGGGAACCCTCTCCTGCATGTCCGTAGAGAACACTTCCGGCATCAGATGTAACTAACCGGACAGCAAACGCTCTCGCCCTCTGGTTTTTCCTTTGCTCCTGACCACCTTTTTTGCTTTTGTTGTGGTAGTATGTACGACAGTCCTTTCTCCTTCCTCTTCCTCGCGCTTTCTGGGGACAGTAGTGATGATGATGATGAAGAAGAAGAAGATGATGATGGTGATGATGAAGGTGTTGGTGGTGGTGATGAGTTTTCTTGTGTCCAGTTTGGGTCCAGGTATCAGGAATGGAGTCTTACCCTGCATGTGCATAGGTGCTTAGGAACTAACTTCCGTAAGCCCTGGCCAGGGGGTGCTTTGAATCCCAACGGCATAGGGTCAGGCGCGCCCACTGAGAGTGAGGATGTGAGCAGTTGCATGTACTGAGATGCTAGGACCCTCTCGTGGGGTAAAGGGCACATAGGAAATCTCCATAGTTGTTGCTGGTAAGTTTGGAAAAAACTTACATATAATCATTTGTCTAAAACATGAATAAGAGTAGCGATGAGTCACCATTAACTTCACCCACCCTAAGTTCTACACGCAAGGACCCTTCACTCATCTGTTGTGAGGATATTCTTGTGAGCTAGCAGATGTAGCAACATGTGCTCTGAGGCATGTTTTCCTGCATACAGCTGCATGGATGACTGCTCTTTAGGAATGGCAGAGGTGCTGGCGTGGGCGTGTGTGCGTGCTTACGTGTGCCCTGCCCCGGCTCAGTCTGGGCAATTGGTTGATGAGCATACGGGGTCATAATTCCAGTGTAATTGTGAATCTGCTTTTATGTCTAACCTTGCTTTCACTGATTGCCTCCCTGACCTCAGTGAAGCTAGACTCTGCTTGTTTATTTTTTAAAAAAAATATGTTTTTATTGATATTTAGAGAGAGAGGCAGGGAGAAGGATAGAGAGATAGAAACGTCAATGAGAGGAACATCACTGAGCAGCTGCCTCCTGCAAGGCCCGTACTGGGGATCAAGCCCATAATCTAGGCATGTGCCCTGACCATGACCTCTTGGTTCCTGAGCCGACCCTCAGCCCCTGAGCCAAACCAGCCGGGCAGCCCCTGCTTGCTTAGATGGCCTTTGGACTGGCAGCAGAGGCCTAAACACGGGGCATCAGTATTGCTGAGTGTCCACTCCTGCCAAACGCGACTTGGGTTGTCCAGGTGACTTGGGAAAAGAACACACAGTAGCCCGTCTTCCTAACCCTCTGACTCATTGCCTTACAGTTTTGCTCTTAAATTGACGCTTCCTCCGGGCTAAGTGGGTATTGGTGCCCAGCACTGTTCAAAAATAACCCCAGGCTAAAAAAATAAATAAATAAATAAATAAATAAATAACCCAGGCTATAAATAGAGCCGGCCGTGGGTACACCTCATTACCTCTGACGGTGTGCAGAGGACTGAGTGTGTAAAGAGAGGACCGACCCACGAGGCTGCCTATTGACTCAGGAAGGCTGATGTTTGTGTTAGCTTGAACATTACCCCGCTCTTTCTTGAGTAAATTTCCCAGCCATAAAGGTGCCTTTTTCTTGTAGGAAAATTCTGTCACGTGATCATAGCTCCGCGGCAGGTATCCTCGTTAGGAATCAGTGTCCATGCACGATAAGTGCTTTGTTAGCCGTTTGTGAGTTATCTGTGGGAGATCCTCTCTCCCTGGCCTATTTAAGCCCAGCTTTCCCTAACAAAGATATCAGATGGCGTGCCGCTGTCACTTGTCTCAGATCTAGATCCTACACCTACCGGGAGAAGTAGCGCTCAGGGTTGTGTAATAACAGCTGCGCATACTCACTGAGCATCACGTGCCAGCCACTGTCAGTGCTGCGTTCATTGCCACCTTAATCCGCCCAGCAGCCCTCCTCCTCCTCCCCCGGTGAGAACTGGGCCATCGGGAGGGGGGCGGTCACGTGACGAGGCCGCGCAGAGCCTGGGTCAGAGCCCCTGGGCCATCTCTGTCCTATGGCTGTGTTGTTCCCGTTCTTACTGGTTCTTAGCTGCCAAGAGCATCTCTGTTCTGTGCAAGAACATTTGACTGTAATTCCAGAATCCCATCCCAGTCAGCAGGCGCACCCTTTGCTGGCTGTCAAAATGAAATCTGTTCTTTCCGCATTTTGGCAACTTATAGGTTCTGAATAGATATCAAACAGTATAAAAGAATGGGTAAAAAGACATAATCGATGAAACAGATAGAGAGGAACTTGAGCACGTTGCTAGAGCCAGAACCAGGAAGAGGCAGCCAAACCTGTTAATTGCGCTCAGCAAATGGTTTGTTCCTTTTCCCCTCTCCAGTGGATCATCTCAGAGTTTTATTTCCTTTGAAGGGAGATTTGAACACCCACTTCTTACCTGTAAGATGAAGGCGAGGGAGGAATCGGCAGGGCTGATAGCTGGCCCCTCCAGGTGTCCCGTGGTGTTGATGTCATGCAGATCTTTCTGGAAGTAGTCTGGAACATGTTCCTATGTTCATCCCTTCATTGCTTAGAGCGGCCATGCTCAGGGTTAATGAAAGGAAGGCAGGGTCATTCCTTCCGCAGTGCCGTGTGTCCCCTGCGGGGAGAGCTGTGTGGACTGTAAGGAACCACTTCTCCCAGGCGTGGGAATGGTGAGGTGAGAGATTGTCTGTGATAAAGATAACACAGGAGTTATTCCGAGGAAAGTTTTCCTCATTGTTTCCTAGGAAGTGGATGACTGGAAAGAAATATCCCAGTGAAGCAGATAAAATCTTGAAAGTCATGAGCCTCTGAGCAGGAAGAGAAAACTGACAAGATAGTGAAAATTGGCGTTTATTCTGATTTGTGCTGGCCATCACTACTGGTCAATAAAACATGGAAATAGTCTAAAAGAAAACCTTCCAGTGACTTCCCTCCTCACTTAGACTAAAACACAAAGCCTCTCACCCTGGCCTACAAGACCGCGCAGCTCACGTGCACAAATGCGCACAAATGCACACATACAACACACGCCTCCCGCCTCCCTCCTCCAGCTTGTGCACTCCACCCTGCTCTTGAGCTCACTCAGCATACCTCCTTCTGCCTCAGGCCTTTGTACTCGGTCGGCTGCCCGGCTCCTGCAGTCTGTGTGTAAAGACATCCTTATCAGACTGTCCCTGACCTGCTGTATGAGACGCATAAAACACGCACACGTCCCGCCCCGCTCTGTCCCCATCCCCTGCCTTTCTCCCCTCCAGAGCGCTGCTGTGTTCAGTCGTTTCTGAGCATCTCTTTGGAAACGTAGGTGCCCTAGGAACAGGTCTGCAGCTGTCTGACTCAGCGTGTGGCCCGGGACCCAGGGCCGGGCCTGGAAGCAGCAGGCACACTGCTTCCCTTGATACTGAGTGTGCTTCGCTTAAAGCTATACCGCCCTGATTTTATGCTGCATTGAGAAGATAGAAAATTGCAGGACCAAAAATAAAAAATTAAAAATTAAAAAAAGGGAAAGGAAAGGAAAGGAAATAGGAGATGATTGTTCTTCTTGTAGAAGAAAAGAAATTGCAATAGAATATTTTTAAGAAAAAAAATTTTTTTAATGGGATTTAGTTTGCACAGATCTGAGGCATGTGTAGTGTCCCCAGGAATATTTTCATTGTGTTTTCAGAAGGATTCAGGTATTATGTGAAGTAATCACATTATTAACGAGGACTGATGTGGTTTCAGAACATGGTTCATATGTTTTCCCAGAGATACTTTTAGGACTGACATATGACACATTCCCAATGTCACATTTCATGTGTCAGCAGTTATAAAACCATCATGAATTGTAACAGCATTTTTAGGAAAAAAAACAAATATTTAAAACATTTAAAGGGTTTCCGGATAGCACGGATTTGTGTATATAAGCTATCCACCACATTCTTCTTTAGTGTCTGTCATTCAGAATTTGACTCCAACTCTTTGACTTTGTACCCACAGCTCCTTCCAAGTGACTTTTGGCCTTGGAAGTGTAGGCAAAGCGATTGTTGGCTGGACTGGCTGGTCTTCTTACTGTGATCATGGTCTGCTTTAGCACCTTTAGGATTGAACTTACACCTTTGAATGATCAACTGGTGCTTACATGTCCTATTTAGTTAAACCTTTTTTTGTTTATTTCTTTTCTTCTTTCTTTTTCTTTCTCTTCTCTTGAAATCACCTGAAAGTGCTGCTTGGTGCCTGACAGATGGTCACCAATGGACACCAACCTCTCAGCTTTGAAAACTCTAGTATCTTCCCTTGCATTGCTGGCACCTGAGAAGCGGTCTCTCCATCACTGCCCTCTTCCTGCCTCAGCGCAGCCTTTGCGGAGATGTTTCAGTTGACGCTGAGGTGTCAGATTAGTTACAGTGGGGTGGAGGTGTTGGCAGACGGAACCCAATGTCCATGCCTGAGCTGCCACCACCTGAGCATGCCGGTGTCACAGGCAGTCCCCTGCCTCGACCGACTCCCCATGCAATAAGTATAAGGTGCTTTTCTCTTCAGAAATGTAAAAATGGAGAGATATGGGCTAAGGTCAAGAAAATGTATGGTTTTAAATTTCTTTTTTTAAACATGAGGAGTCTCTGTTTTCATTGTCATATGCAAGAGCTGCTCACAGGAAAGGTGACCTTGGTTGTGCGAAGGCACAGCCGTGTTGGCACAGTTCATCTCGGGGACCCGCAGCCCAGAGGAGGGGGAGGGTGGCAGGTGGTGGGAAGCTACAGTGAACACAAACATCTCTTTTCCCCTTTCTGCTTTCGGGGACTCATCGCACTTCTTACATTTGTGGGTGGGTTTTTCTGTTCTGTTCTTACAGTTTTTTTCCTGTGCTTTGTCACAGTACTCAACTTTCTGTTGTTGGCAGTGACCAGGTATCAGATCCTGCCCTTAATTCATGAAGAGTGCCCCAAAGTTAACAGACAAGAAGACACAAAAGTTAATTGTGTGTGTGTGTGTGTGTTTTAGGGTTCCCATGCTGGCCCACCCATCTTGGTCCTGGCTCTGTCCTGCGCTGTGTGGGTGCTAGTCACCCGTCAGAAGGGCCTTGGCTGCCTGCCCCCCAGCCTGACTCCTCCCTCCCTCTCTGTCACATCTAGCGGAAAGCCTATATTGTAGGAATTCAAATTTACTGGAAGCTTTGGATGTAAAATGGCATTGATTTCATCTTTTTGATTGAAATACTTGAAGGTCATTTGAAGGTCAGTTACGTATATTTTTCTAAAATCTAAGATTGGCTGTGAATATGCTCCAAATTAGTTTTGTGTGTCTCCCCATCTCTGTACGTAACACATTGTTAATGCATCAGTTCCTTTGCTTTTTAGTTTCTAGCTTGGTTGGCCCCACTTTGAAGTAGGAAGGGGTCTCTCAGGTTCCTGGTATTCTTCCATCCTTTATCATCTCTCACGTGTAACTTTTTCCGTAAGCTTAAGTTTTCTCGTTTCATTTCAAAATCCCTGGCCTCTTCCTGTACCATGATTAATCTGTCTCCTTTGTGCAAATCCAATCCATCGGTGAGTTCACATCAGATTCGGCATAGAACCCAACGATCTGAACTGATTTCAGAACCCAACGAGCCTCACCCTGTGGCGATGTTGGGCTTTGGCCCCAGAGAACAGTGATACTGATAACAGTGCCTCACGCAGTGTCCCGCTTTGGTCTACAAAGCACCTCGCGTGATTTTATGTAACCCGCGCTGCACATAAGCTGGGGCTTGGGTTCAGGTAACAGGTAAGCTGTAGGGCTGGGAAGAGACCCCCACGTTGGGAATCTCCTCGAGCAGAGGTTTGGTTTGTTCTTACTGTGCTGCTTTGCCTTTTTCACTGGCAGCTTTGGAAAATTTGGGCTGATAGCAAACATTTTCATGTCTCCTAACTGGCCATTTTTCCTAAGCTCTGGCCCCGTTGCCACATGCTAGGTGAGGGCGCTGAGATCCATGCCGGTAGTTAGGAGGAGGAGGAGGGGTGTTTGTTATCCTGACGGTGAGAGCTTAGCGTGCTCTAACCCCACGTCTGCCCCAGCGATGCTGCCCGCTTGGCTTAGGTGCGTGTGGCCTCCCTTCAAACGCCTCGCCGTCCTCAGGCCTCCTGGTTTGGTAAGCTGCCGTTCCTAGCAAGATTAGATGCTGGCTTTCTGGTCAGACTCCGAGTCAAAACAAAGCGTTCCCTAGAAATGACTGGGTTGGCCTTGGAGTGGGGGGGCAGTCAGCTCCGGCGTGGCTGCATGGGGCCGCGGTCTGGCCCGGGCAGGGGTCCCAGCAGGCTTTGTGCTGCAGAAGTGCAGACTGTCTACCACAAGACACCGAGAAGAGGTACGAACCGTCACTCTCTCTTCTCCTCCAAAGCTTCGGAGCCTGTGGTGGGGCGAGTTCCTGGGATTCCTACAGTGACCATTTCGCCATCGAGACCTGCAAAGAGACAGATATGCTGAACTACCTCATCGAGTGTTTTGACCGAGTTGGAATTGAGGAAAAAAAAGCACCAAAGGTAATAAGAAATAGATTCATCGAAAAGAGCCCACAAAAGCCTGGTCATTTGCTGGATATGTAATAGTTCCCACCCCCTTCTTAGCATTCATTTACTTGTTCACGAAGTGGTTATTGGGCAGGTATTGCATGCCAGCACTATACCAGGGGCAGGGGTATGAGCAGAAGAGACGAAGATCCCTGCCCACATAGAACTCACCTCCTCGGGGGAGGGAAGAAGTGGCAGGGCCAAGGGCCATTGCTACCAACAGCTTACATGGCCTTAGTAATTCCTGATAGCCTTATAATGATCATCATAATAAACGACATGTATGGAGCCCGTAGACTGGCAGGCACTGTGCTGGGCCTGCATGAGTTCAGATTCCCAGTTGATCACTGAGCCTGGTGTAATCCAGTGTAAGATGGGCACTCCTTTTAATGTTGTATGAATAAGCAAACTGACCTTGGTGAGATTAAGTAACTGTCCAGAACCACTTACACAAAAAGTTGCAAAGCTGCATTTAAACGTAGGAAGCTGCACTTTTTCTCCTCTTTTGTGCTGACTTCATTATTATTTCATTTTATTCCCACTTCATTTTCTAGTTCTAGTTTTCCCTTAGAAACGAATCTGGCTGTCCACCTGTTAGTTTCATATTTCTGCAGGGCCTCTGGGGCTTGTTGCTCTTAACCTTAGCAAAAGCAGAGCGTGGGGGCACGTGGCTGAGATTCCTGAATGGGCGCCTCCCGCCTCCACCTCTTCTCTCACTGTGGGTTTCAGCAGGAGCAGCGTGCTGGGTGATACAGTTGCTCTGGCTCGTTCAGTAGGAATAAAGGAAGAGCAGAGCATGCCATTTTCTGAGTTCCGTCCCTCCTGAACATCGTCAGTTTTCACCAGTCCGGGGTTGTTTTCTTTGTCTCTTCTTTCCAGATGTGCAGCCAGCCAGCGGTCAGCCAGCTCCTGAGCAACATCCGCTCCCAGTGCATATCGCACACTGCGTTAGTGCTGCAGGGCTCCCTCACCCAGCCCAGGTAGGAGAAGCCGGGAGGTGCGTGATGTTAGCGGGGCAGTCTAGCCACTGCTCATTTAATTGGATAAAGCATAAAACCAATAAGTAAAAGAGGTGAATATGTTTTTTATTGATTTCAGAGAGCAGGGATAGAGAGAGAGATAGAAACATCAGTGATGAGAGAGAATTGTTGATTGACTGCCTCCAGCAGGCCCCTCTTTGGGGGATTGAGCCTGCAACTCGATAGCAAACATTTTCCCTGACTAGGAATGTGCCCTGAGTAGGAATCGAACTGTGACCTCCTGATTCACGGGTCTATGCTCAACTGCTGAGCCACATCAGCCAGGGCTAATCGCTCAGTTTTTAAATAGAAAGGAATTTATTTATGACTAGAGGCTCGGTGCATGACATTCGTGCGTTGGGGTGGGGGGTGTCCCTCAGCCCAGCCTGTGCCCTCTTGCAATCCAGGACCCCTTGGGTAGGGTCCCTAGGCCTGGCCAGCGATCAGGGCCTATCAGGGTTTTCCTCCCCACCCCCTCCCACTAGAAGCTGGCCCTGCCCCTGCTACTACCACTGCTTGCCATCTGTGCGCCACTGCCCCTCCCCCTAGTCACCTCCCTCTGCGGGCTACAGGTGTGGGGTGTAAATTGCTTGGCTGGCCTGGGCCTCCTTTTGTGGGCAATCTATCACCCAGCAGAGGCAGGCCCCACCCACCCACTGCAGTACTGCTGGCCAGGTAGCCTGGGCCTCCCTCTTTGGAGCGATCGATTGTGGAGCCCTCTCATAGATTGCCCCACAGAGGGTGGCCTGGGTCTCCCTCTGTGGGGCAATTGTGGGGCGATGGTGGGGCCACTCGACCAATTGCCTTGTACTCGCCTTGGCTGGCCTGGCGTCAGTGGGTGTCATAGCGTGTCATCCTGATGGTCGTTCTGCTGTTTGGTCATTCAATCAATTTGTGTATTATGCTTTTATATAGAGAGATAAGAAGGGTGATCTCTTACCTCAACTGCTATGTAAAACATTTGGGAGATTTCAAGTTTGACATTCGGCTGGCAGTGGCTGCCGACAGTCCTTCCGTGTGTTCTGTGTTCTGTGTTCTGTAGTACCTGGTTGTTCATCGCAGTTACTGACTCTCCCGCTCCACAGGTCCATGCAGCAGCCGTCCTTCCTGGTGCCGTACATGCTGTGTAGGAACCTCCCATACGGCTTCATTCAAGAGCTGGTGAGAACCACTCACCAGGATGAAGAAGTGTTCAAGCAGGTAAGGTTTCGGGAATTTGCTACCGAAACTTTTAGCTTAGGCATTTCTATGATGAAGCTGATTTTTAAATGCACACGTATTGAAACTGTTTCCCACGGCCTGGCCCTCCTGCACGGCCCCTGGTCCCCTTTCTGCTGGCAGCACCACCCCTGCTTGCACCCACTGACAGCGTGGAGCGATTGGGGCTGGCATCAGCAGTGGGTGCGAGCAGAGCCAATGTTATCAGTGGGTGTGAGGGCAGCTGCTGCCTTGATCGCCCCTCAGGAGCAGGGGAAGAAGCTCTAAGGGATGATCAGGGCCGGTGCTGGGCACCGGCAGCAGGTGGGAGCGGCGTTTCCAGCGGGTGCTGGTGGAGCCGGCTCCTGCAGCAAGAGTGAGCACTGGACATGACTGAGGCGCGAGGGAGCAAAGAATTTGCAGTAACCATCAGAGGCTTGCCCCGAAGACAGCAACCTGCACTCAGCCTTGGTCTGGTGCCCCCCACTCACCTGCTCCACCAGCCCCTTAGGGTCAATGCCTGCCATGGTCCGTGCATGCCCCCTGGTGGTCAGAGCACGTCACAGCGACTGGTTGTTCAGTTGTTTGGTTGTTCCGCCATTCAGTTTATTTGCAAAGGGTTTTATATATATAGATACTAGAGGCCTGGTGCATGAATTCGTGCACAGGTGTGTCTGGCCAGCCTGCTCTGATAAGGGGGGGCGGCATGGAGAGGGCGCTGATCATTGAGGGTGCTGAGTTGGTCGAGGGAAGGGGCTATGGTTGGTTGGCTGGCTGTCCCCATCCCCTGGTCGAACTCCTGGTCGAGGGGACAATTTGCATATTAGTTTTTCATTATATAAAAGGATTACTTATAGCTATTAATTTTTAAAATATATTTTTTATTGATTTCAGAAAGGAAGGAAGAGGGAGAGAGAGAGAGAAACATCAGTTATAATTGGTCGGCTGCCTCCTGTCTGCCCCACACTGGGGACAGAGCCCACAAGCCGAGCATGTGCCTTGACTGGGAATTAAACCATGACCTCCTGGTTCATAGGTTGACTCCCAACCACTTGGCACACCAGCCAGGCTATAACTATTCATTTTAATGTCTTTGAATTCTCAGAAATTGTTTCTTTAAAATTCAGGAGTGAAATTCCCAATTAGTGTTGTATACTCTCTGGATCTGTCTGCTGCTTCTCTTAGCTGTTGGTCTCGTTGACAAAGGGGAATATTATAGTTAAGGCATCTCTGAAGGATGAGTGAACACTGATGAAAATAAGTAACTGTCTTGAGAGGTTTGTGATATGTTGTGTTATATGTGTTACGTGCATTGACTAGAATATTTGTATTAAAAAAGACATCATTTGATCAGCTGGAAGGAGTATGTTGTGCCTGTTTTATTGCACAGAGGCTAGGAAATGACCTCTTTGTTTTTATACAACTGAGGTGCTATTCACACAGCAAATGTACCCATTTTAAAGTGTACAGTCCAGTGGCATCTAGTATATTCACAATGTGTGCAGCCAGTGCTGGCCTGCTTATTTTTAATCACAGGATCCTGATGCCTTTTCTGCCACTTAGTCCTAAACAAGGCTTGTCTCTCCTTCCGTAGCACCACGTGTCTTTTCTAGGAAGAATGAGTAAAACGGAGTTGCTGAACTGAAAAACAGTTACCTTCCTGTCTTCTTTAAATTATTAAGTCTTTTGACCGAAATGTAAATATTTGTGATATTCACAGATATCAGAAATAAATAGTTGCTAGAATTTAAGCTTGGAGAGGAACGCCTATAGCATTTTCTTTTTTATCACTGCTGGGAGCTATTTATATGAATAGAAGAGAATTATTACAATGTGTAAGTCACACAGATAGTGTAACATTTGCCTATTTGAAAATATGCTTAGCAATATTGTCTAACTCTACTTACAAAAGAGGAAAGCTCTATTAGAAAGAGGAATGATGTTTCACTTTATAGCATTCCTGAAAACGGTGCTCAGAAATTACTTTAGATGACCAGTTAAGAAATTTATTTTTGGTGATTCTGGAACTCCTGTTTGCTTGTTTTCTTGCTTGCAGTTTTGATGTTCCCCATCTAAGCACTTCCTCTCCATTTTTAGCTCTTACGCAAACACATTACTTCTACCCTGATTGCTTATTTGCAAAGCTAGATTTATTTCCTCCAGAGCTGTGTTGATACCTCAGAATGCTCTAAGGCCTGGGCAGTCCAGGGCACCTTTCTGTAACACTGTGCCTCTTAAGCGAGCAGGTGCTCAGTACAGTGAAGGAGGTTAGCAGGAAAGGGAGTTTTCAGTCTCCCAGTGGCTTCATAGAAAACTCCCTTCTTCAGCGTGTTGACAGTCAGATTGTTAGCCATTGATTACAACTTGTTCTACTTTAATGGAATTAGAAGTCTTGATCCCAACCAAATCCCCAAATGTGTTGATCAGTGAGTGCGTTGTGACATTCAAAGTCATTTGTGCTGTGCTCATCTGGCAGTGTTTGTGTGCCTGGCATTGGTGGTAAACTTGTGAAAGTACATGGGTGTGCCCTGAAGCTCTGACCTCAGGCTATTGTGTATGTGGAGGGAAGGCATTCTGACAAAGTTTTCTTTTTCAATTTTAACGTTTACCAGCTATCTCTTTGTTCTACATAGTTAAGGTTAATCCTATATAATAAAAGGCTAATATGCAAATTGTCCCCTCTGGAGTTTGACCAACCCGGAGTTGGACCGATCACTATGATGTGTATTGACCATCATTGACGGCACGGAACGTAGGAAGGCCCCAGCCAGCAGCCGGAAGGCCCTGATCGGTCAGGCTTAGGAACCCTACCCTTGCATGAATTGCGTGCACTGGGCCTCTTGTGTAATAATAATATCCATTATTGGTCTGTTTTTCTTATTCTCTTCAAAATACAGGGAATAGATGAAAGGAATTAGATGGAGGTGAGAGGGTGGAAACAGTGAATATCTTAACACCATTGGCAGAGGTGAGAAGGTAGTAGAACATGCAGTCCAGTTTCTTTACAGATTATGGGTGCCTGATGATCAGAAGCGAGTGTTCTGAGCTGTGTAGAACTGAGCTGATTAAAGCAGGGACCCCTGGAAGGTCTCTATCAAGCTCTAGATTCCTGAGTTTCTGTGGAACCCCTGGGAGTCATTAGGATTCTCTGTGTCCTGGTGTTTCTGGAAAATTCGGCTGCATTACTTTGTGGATGGGCGTGAAGGACAGCAGCACCCTGGCCGGGTCTGGACTCCCTTATGTGCAAACAGCTTTTCCTGGGGAGGCAGGAGACGCCTGTGCATTGAGATCTTTATTTACGATGCCTTCCGGCCTTAACTTTTCTTATGTTTATATTTCTGATTTGGTTTTGTTTTGTTTTCTTACAGATCTTTATCCCCATTTTACAAGGCCTGGCGCTTGCTGCCAAAGAGTGCTCCCTTGAAAGTGACTACTTTAAATACCCCCTCATGGTAAAGCTTCTTCTTATAACCCATCCAGTAGCTGTTTCCTTCCAGGTTATGTTAACACGCACTTTTCTCTCAGGTCCGCGGTCAACCTTGTTCTCAAATTTAAAGCATGAAATCATTGTGCAGCCATGCAGTGTGTGGCGTGCAGCGGGATGCGTCAGCGAAGACAGTTAGACTCATCCCACCCATCGAGGCCTAGCCAGTCAGTGATGCAGTCATTAAAACACCCCCCACTCATTGGATAGCTTATGAGCACGGTCATTATTGGTGGTATCCTTCTGATTCTCGCAGCAGTGACATACCATACTATTTGGGATTAAATTTTGTTTTAAAAAAATTACAAACGCAAAGAAAAGGTCAGGCAATATTAAGAAAAGTATACAGCTGTATCATTTTTGTGGTGACTTTGTACAGAAGGCCTGAGAGTCATTCTCTTGTTCACCTCCCATTTCCTGGGGCTGTACTCTTCAAGCTTTCCTTGAACACGGAAAACACGGATCTGCTTAGCCCTGGCAGGCACTTAGCTCAGCAATCATAGATGAACATTTCGGCTAGATCCTCATAGAGGACCCGGACTGTGATAAAAATATTGGAACCAGAAACAAAATAACAGATTCTTTTCTTCTCTGAATTTACCTCTTTGAAATTTTGGGAGAAAAGTACTTTGAAGTACTACTGAATTTTTTTTTTATTCTAGAAATAGGAAGGGAAATATCAAAATAATTTGTTAACTTTATATGTAAATACATCCTTCCATAAGTTGAGGTCTTGGTTAAATAGATATTTTTTACCGCATTTGTTCCATTGAATCATTGTACAGTTAGCTCGTTAGTTACTGGAGACCCGGTCTGAGCCAGGTCTGGGCACAGGAGCCCACTAGACAAGGGAGCAGCTCCCCGCAGGGGCTCACAGTCTGCTGCAAACACCGGAACAGCAACACAGTCAGCAAGGTGCCCGTGATAAATGCTAGCGCAGAGGCGTGCACAGAGGTACCCTTACCTCCTCAAAACCCCAAACCGAGCTAACAGGCCACCGTTCAAGACCCTGCAGGGAAGCCACAACTCTTAAAGATCATTGTGAGTGGATTTGCATAGGGCTCTTCATTGCACATGCTCTTCAGGCTCCGGACAAAAGTCATTAATCCATATGCTCTGCTCTGTGTGTGGCAGATACAGGCAGCGGACGAAGCTGATGTTTGTGCTCAGTGGTGAAGTATTTCGGTGCACATGACTTACCACCATCCTCTGTAAATACTCCTTCCTGGAATCGCTGGCTTTCCCGCGGTGGTTTGGTTCAGTAAGGAGCTTTTAGTGTCAGATATCAACAGAAGACAGAGGCCTTCATTATGATAGACAGGCAGTTTATTTTGTACCATTATCGGTGCTGGTACAGCAATAAGTGTGCATTTTGAGGAAGGACGATAGTGAGAGGCAGGCAGAGGGAGTCTGGAGCCAAAATCAGAAGTGGATTTTTGTCTAGGTCAGTGGATCCCAGATTTGCCACACCTTGGACTCACCTGGGAGCCTTTACAAAATGCTGGTGCCCGCCTCCCGGGCACTGTAATAGAATTCATCTCGTGTGTGGTGAGGCTGTGGCCTGGCATTGGGGTTCCTGACACTTCCCAGGAGATCGCACTGTGCAGCAAAGTCGGGGAACCTTGAACTGAGCAGCAAGAATACTCCCTTCTCAGGGGTGCTCTGAGCCTGGGCTTCTCAGCGAGACGTCCGTGCACCTGCCCACATTGCAGAAAGAAGGCAGCCCACTGTGCATGTGGCACTTAATTGGCTTATGGTGGCTGTGTCAGCGCTGCTTGTCCCTAAAACAACACTCCCTGGTTCTCTAATATGACAACGATGGACACTCAAAAGGAAAATGTTGGCGTTCTCAGAAATACTAGAGATCATGAAACCAAGGAATACTTTTAAATATGTTCTGGATTTGATTGCTTATTAAATTATAATTCTTTATAGTTCTGTTTAACACTGGCAAGATTGCCCATCTACAGTTTACGAAGCATATCTTTTTGACGTGGAAAAACAGTTATTTTAAAAATATATACACATCTCAATATGTATAGGCACAAAAATATGTCTGGAAAGGTGTTAACTAAAATATAAATAGAGGTTACTTACCCCTTGGTGTAAAGTTTGAGTGACTTTTAGCTTCATTTTATATTTCTGATTTATGTTAAGTGTTTTACAGGGTGGTGTATTGCTGAGTCAGGGGAGCAGTGAAGCTGTTAGGGTGGGAGGGAGACGTGCGCATTTATAGCGGCAGTTACAGTTAGTCTTCGGTGTTCACTTGGCGGTCTGGTGAAATATGTTTAACCGGCTCTCTGCTCTGATTTCCAGGCGCTGGGGGAGCTCTGTGAAACCAAGTTTGGGAAGACACACCCCGTGTGCAACCTGGTAAGTGCCTCACTGCTGGGCTGCATGTGTGTAGTGAGCATAGAGCTCAGAAGGTGCTCCGCGGGTATCATCTGGGAGCTGTCCGTTGCAGGGCATTTAGGTCCGGCATGTGTGGGTGGCTCTGGATTCTTAGATTGATGTCACATACCAGTGGTCGGCAAACTCATTAGTCAACAGAGCCAAATATCAACAGCACAATGATTGACATTTCTTTGGAGAGCCACTTTTTTTTTTTTTTGTATTTTATTGATTTTTTTAGAGAGGAAGAGAGAGAGAGAGAGAGAGAGAGAGAGAGAGAGAGAGAGCGAGAGCGAGCTAGAAACGTTGATGAGAGAGAAACATCAACCAACTGCCTCTTGCACACCCCCTACCGGGGATGTGCCCGCAACCAATGTACATGCCCCTGACTGGAATCGATCCTGGGACCCTTCAGTCCGCAGTCCGACGCTCTACCACTGAGCCAAACCGGTTTCGGCAGAAAACCACATTTTTTAACCTTAAACTTCTTCTAACGCCACTTCAAAATAGACTTGCCCAGGCTGTGGTATTTTGTGGAAGAGCCGCACTCAAGGGGCCACAGAGCCACATGTGGCTCTCGAGCCGAAGTTTGCCGACCACTGTCATATACCATTTCCTGGAATGAAGCTGTTGGCTTTCTTTTGTGATTTTAAAAAAAATTTTGGGTAAGTGTTGCACATCCAGAATAACAAGTCCTAGGGGAGAATTAAGTTGAATCCTTTTGCAGTATAAGAAGAGTTCATTTGCACTCCATCGCACAATTTCTGAAACATAAAACTTAGAAGTACGTCCAGAAAACCTCAGAAGTATATTTTACAAAGTGTGGAGGAGCCCGAGGCTTTCCTCCCTCCGAAAGGAGAAAACACCCGCAGGGAAGGCAGCGCGTGTGGGAGCTGTGTTGTGGGAAGTGCAGTGTCCACACTGCGGTGCTCAGACCCGCGGAGAGGGTGGCTGTGGGAACTGGCCGTGAGGTTTCCCTCCCTTGCCGGCACAGCCCCTTGATCTGCCTCTGCTTTCCCCACAGGTGGCTTCCTTGCCGTTGTGGTTGCCTAAGTCCCTGAGCCCTGGGTCTGGGCGGGAGCTGCAGAGACTCTCTTACTTGGGGTCTTTTTTTAGCTTCTCCGTCTTCGCAGAAGATGACGTAAGTACGGTGGCCATTTGCACTTCTGCTCCGATGTTCACATCCCTTCCCGAGTGGGTATTCTATGTCCATTGAATTTGTTTCTTCTCTTTCCAGGCTAAAGTGGTTGAAAAGTATTTCTCAGGGCCTGCTATTACCCTGGAAAACACCCGTGTGGTCAGCCAGTCACTGCAGCATTACCTGGAGCTGGGAAGGGTAGGTGTTCGGAAAATGGACTCTGGGGGGGGGGGGGGGGGATAAAAGGCAGGGGCTTTGAACGGTAACCGCAGCGAGAATGCTCTGCACCCTCATTGGGCAGCCTGGGGACGGTCCGGAGTTTAGTGGCCAGGCTCTCAGGCATGTAAGACTCGGGGTGAGTGAGCGCTGTTAGTTTTAACTCGCTGGTCCCAAATAGAGTTTATATGGCTTCAGTTCTCAAAAAAAGCTGCAAAATTATAGTGTAATTAAGGTAATTGTGACCCTCTCCTGGAAGAGAAATAGCAAAGGCTGTTCTATTAAAACAGCAACTACTTCCTCTCCACTCACATCCCGCTTCCATGCTAATGCTGCCGACACAGTTGAGTGTGGGCTTATCATCTGCTCTTCTCAGAGTCAGAGGAAGTGGGAAGCAGGGGCGGGGGGGAGAAAAGGCGGGGAGGGAGCTAGCTGTTCTTAAGTCTAAAGGAGTAGTTTTTAAAGTAAAGCTTTAATTTTTTTTTTCTTTGTTTTTAAAACAAATTTCAGCAAGAGCTCTTCAAGACTCTGCACAGTATTCTGCTAAATGGTGAAACCCGGGAGGCGGCCCTCAGTTACATGGCTGCCGTCGTCAATGCCAACATGAAAAAAGCACAGATGCAGGTAGGCCCCCTAAGGCGCCTTTTATTTCTCCGTCAATTCATTCCTCTAACTCCCCTGTTCATCAGTGCTGACCTGACACTGTGCCAGGAGGCGGAGACGCGTGGTGAACGAGAGAGAGAGGCTCCTGCTTCTGTGCAGCGGGTGTCCTATAGGGATATGGGTGAACGCAGAGACATGGTTTCAGCAGACCCAGCTCCTAGGAGGCCAGCCCCGCACGGCACCGCACGGGAGTGACGGCAGGAGCTCCAGAAAGAAGCTGTGGGTGAATTCTGTCCGAGTGTCGGAAAGGAGGCCCCGCTAAGGGGGTGGCATTTGATCAGAGACCTGACTGACAGGAAAGAACCAGCCATTGCAGGGCTGGGGAAAGGGCTCTCCAGGCAAGAGTAAGGCACTAAGCGAGGGCTGGGCTAGCTTTGAGGCCAGCCCACGTGCCGGCCTTTGTAGCCGGAGGACTGAACGGGAAGAGAAGGTGCATGGTGCGTTGGGGTGGTCAGAGGCTCCATCAGTGTGATCAGTATGATAAGAGCTGCCGTGAGGACCATCGGAGGGTTTTCCAGCAAGAAACCCTCCGGATCCGTGCAGAGAATGGACTGGAGTGGGACGGGAGCCAGCAGACCTGAGAGCAGCCCTGTGTGGAGGCTTCTGGTGTGGACTGTTTGCCAGAGCGGAAGAGTCACGAGGGCGTCTGCCCTGTATTAGTACTGAATGACGTGACACTTCTGCTCAAGATGGAAAACGTACAGATCGAAGCGTGGGCCTCGTCTGAGGCTGCCTGGACTTGCCATTGTGGCCGGCACTCACTAACAGTGGGACCTTAGCAGTTACTTCTCTGTCTCTCCGCGTCCCCGTCGCTGAAGGGGATAATAAACACTGAGCGTGTGTGTTTACTCTCCGCGAAGCTGGTGGAATAGTGCTTCCTCCAGAGCGAGCACTCGGCGCTGTCACTGTCGCTGTCAGGATCGTTCTGTCACTAATGCGGACTGTAGGTGAGAGGCTGTCGGGTGGGAACAGTGAAGCTTCTTGTCCTGATGCTCTGGAGGGGAATGAAGAGGAAGGAAGCAATGTTTAGTGTGTTTTTACTTGCTCGCTGATTGTGAGGATCTTAGCAAGTCACTTAAATTCTCTGAACCTTAGTTTTCTCCTCTGGAGAATGGGAGTAATAGTGTAACTGCCTTCTACAGGCTATTGTGAAGATGCGGTGAGAGAATGTATAAAATGCTTCACAAGGATGAACACTCAACAATTGGTAGCTGCTAAAGTCACAGTGATGACATGACGTGTGTGTCCTGTCATTGACTGTTGCTCTAGCTGGTTTGGCCAGTGGTTAGAGCATCTGCCTGTGTATGGAAGGGTCTCAGGTTCAGTTCCCAGTCAAGAGCATATACCTGAGTTGCAGGCTCGATCCCTAGCCTGTGTTGGAGCATGTGTGGGAGGCAACCAATCAATGTATCTCATATCGATGTTTCTCTCTTCCCCCTCTCTACCTTCCACTCTCTCTAAAAATCAAGGTAAACATATCCTCTGGTGTGGACCTAAAAAAAACCTTTTTCTTAGTAAAAAAAAAAAAAAGACAAGAAGATGCATGTTTGGTCAGCATTTCTCTTCCGTCATTATTCTAAGTCCTTCCTTCCATGTTTCACAGACAGATGACAGGTTGGTGTCTACAGATGGATTCATGCTGAATTTCCTCTGGGTGCTGCAGCAGCTCAGTACCAAGATCAAGTTAGAGACAGTTGACCCCACGTATATATTCCACCCGAGGTGTCGGATCACTCTGCCCATCGATGAGACCAGAGTGAACGCCACGATGGAGGACGTGAAGGAGTGGCTGGCGGAACTCTGTGAGTGACATGTTCATTATCAGGTCGTTGAAATGCTGCCCTCCTGTTTTTTTAATTAAAAAAAGGTATGCAGTGGCACTCGAAGCATATTCCCACAGCTAAGATTTGACACCAGTGCAGGGTCCCTGTCCGTTGCCTCCTGCCCACCCCTACAGCAGTGACCTCAGACCCCGGATTCACTCAGCAGGGGCAGAGCAGGGAGCGTGTCTGAGGACTCGATTGTGGTCTTGCCCGGTCAGACATTACTGATATTTACCATTAATGACATGTTTAGGGCCAGGTTTTATCGGCCAGTACAGAACTGTTTCAGAGTCATGGGAGATTTTAACCAAAACAAAGACAACACTACAACCTGAGATTCAGTGTGCCTTCCCTTTGGCCATCCATATGTCCTATAGGAAATCCTCTAGGTGTAGGCTATGGGCTGATCAGGAAAAGAACTTGAATATCTTAATAGTAACTGTTGTTTTCTAGTTAAATCTGAGGAGACTGAGCTTCCAAAAGGCGCCAAGCTCGCCTCGCCCGTTCAGCACGTGGCGCTGCGGCGAGGGTCCTGCAACCAAACCAACCCCAGGAAGGATGAGCACAGCCCGGGGCAGCTGGGAACTTTCTGCCTTCCTGGGGTTGGTTTGGTTGTAGTTTCTCGTATTGGTCAGTGAAGGAAGCAGTGTCACTCAGGAGATAAGCCAGGCAGACTCCAGAATTAAGATATGGCTCTTGACCTAGCCAGTTTTGCTCAATGGATAGAGCATCGGCCTGTGGACTAAAGGATCCCAGGTTCCTATTCAGCCAAGGGCACACGCCCAGGCTGTGAGCCCGATCCCCCCCCCCCAGTAGGGGGAATGCAGGAGGCAGCCAATCAGTGATCCTCTCTCATTATTGATGTTTATATCTCTCCCTTCCTCTCTGAAATCAATAAAAAATATATATATATTCAAAAATTTTTAAAAATATTGCTCCTTGAACGTTAAAAATAAAATAAATTAAATAAAAAGGAAAATTACTTTAAAAAAAGAAAAGGTGTGGGCTCTTGGGATCAGGGCCCGAGCCGGGGAGTCACAGACTGTGGAGGAAGTGGTCACGGGGTTTTGAAGGAGGCCCTTCAGAGGGAGGGAGGAGGAGGGGGAGGAGGAAGAAGGAGCCAGGCAGCCTGGCCGCAGCCATTTTCCTGGCCGACAGCAGTCATGCTCCAGAGAGGTCCAGGCAGGCAGGGGGAGAGTGCGCGAAGGAGTGAAGACAGAGAAAGAAAGAACAGGCAGAGGGAAGGTATGGAGGCTTGTGACAGACAAAATGTATCTGGGAAACAGGTGAGCAGGAAAACAGGAAGGTAGAAATGTAAGAGAAATGGGCAAAACTCAACAGTAAAGAGACTGGGCTTTACAGTGATGCTAAGGGTGGGGGCAGGGGCACGGGACGGGGGATGACTTTGTGCCTCTCCATTTTCGTGTTTGTGTTCAATCACAGAGAACCTCAATGCCCGGCATCCCCTACGGGGATGCATCCTGCTAGCGGGCGGTGTTTCCAGCTGCCCCAGCTAAAGAGTGAGAGTTTATAGGGTCTAGAAAAAAAGATAATTTTGTTTGGATGCTAATGATTCCTCACAAGTTGTTGCCTCTCCAGAAAATGAATTTACAAGCTAGGGATATATTATGCAATAAAAATTAATACAGTAGCTCTACTCAGTTTGGCTCAGTGGATAGGGTGTCGGCCTGCGGACTGAAGAGTCCCAGGTTCGATTCCAGTCAAGGGCATGTACCTTGATTGCAGGCACATCCCCAGTAGGGGTTGTGCAGGAGGCAGCTGATCGATGTTTCTCTCTCATTGATGTTTTTTATTGGCACATATAAAGTGAAAACTATATTTTATCAAGAGAATTTTAATTGGCACATTTAATTGACACATTTAGGGCTCAAGTCTTTTTTTTTTTTTTAGGGATTGTTTCCCCCCAGATTTTAGTTTTTATCATCTATAATTTTTTAAGAGTCATTAAACCATTTGGAAATTAGTGTAACTCTGCGTTATTGGTTTCGCTTTTTCTTTGATTTAGTCCTGCAGCCACTTTTATTTAGGGGATAATGTGTGTGTGTTTCCTAGATGGAGATCAGCCTCCATTTTCTGAGCCGAAATTCCCTACGGAATGCTTCTTCCTTACCCTGCACGCCCACCACCTCTCCATCCTGCCGAGCTGCCGTCGCTACATCCGCAGGCTCCGGGCCATCCGGGAGCTCAATAGGTACGTGTGTGTGGCCTGTCCTGAGGTGGCTGAGGCGCCACGGGTTCCGGGTTTCAGATAGCGGGGCGCACAGTTAGAACCCCTCCTGGCGACTCGGGACGGCGCTGTGTCCAAAACCTCCGGTGAACCTCTGGTAGCTGTCACCATGGCAGTGAAGCTGCCCTACACCCCCCTCTGGATGATGAGCCCTCCAAGGTCCATTCCCACACATACTCCCACTGCCCTGTCACCTCGTGTGCAGTGGGGAGAGTAACGGGCCACAGATGCTCACGTGCTAGACCTGAACCTGTGACTGTGTTGCCTTACATGGTAAGAGACTTTGCAGGTGTGCTTAAGTTTGGGATCTTGAGATGGGAGATTTTCCTGGACTATCTGGGTGGACCCAATGTTATAAGGACCTAATAAGAGGGAGGCAGGAGGCACAGAGTGAGGAAAGGGAACCTAATGGCGGAAGCAGGTGTCAGGGGGATGTGGTTGGTCCATGACGCTGCCAAGGGCAGGGAAGCATCCTTCCCTAGGGCCTCGGGAAGGAACGCTGACCACATGAACGCTGACCAGGGAGACTTCTGACCTCCAGGGCTCTGGGCCGATAATTCTGTTGTTTAAGCCACTGACTTTGTGCAAGCTTGTTACACTAGCCATAGGCAATGAATGTAACATCCAGCAAATCGTGCCCTTCTCTTTCTTCCAACATGGACTCCCGGCTTTGGAGTTAGCCGATAAGAACAGAAATTGGTCTCGCTCTGGTTATGGTTCTGGAGCAGTGGAAGGGATTTGGCATTCTCCTGTGATGTGACCACCTTGAAGTCATCAAATCCTCCAAGCTCCTCTTGAATTCTTGGAGTGCCCGTCTTTGCTCTCACTCACAGCTAAGAGACCCAGTAAGGTTATCGATTCAGTTTATATTATGATAGATGCTATGTGGGACCAGATGCTGCTTTGAGGTCATCTTAGGAACTCCCGGCTCGGTGACTTTCCTGGAGGTGAGAGTTGGCATCCGGGCCTGTCTTTTCCTTCTGTGAGGTCTCCACGGAGGAGAGCCCTCTGTGTTCCTTCCCGAGATCGCTGGTGACCGCTCATGCAGCTGCTTTTCCACAGAGAGCCTTGGGCTGCCCGTGTTCTGTCCTGAGGTGCCTGAATCTTCACCCATCAGAGAACTAATCCCAGAGGCCCGTTTCTCTGAGGGCCCATCACCTGTGTGACCCCTCTGGTGCCCATAATCTAGATCATCATATTACTTTCCAATTGTTGCTGCAACGGAGTACCACACTTTCATGACTTAAAATGACATCAGTGATTATCTTACAGTCCTGGGGAGCCCAGGTCCTAAAATCAAGGCTGCATTCTTTCTGGAAGCTCTGGACTCTCTTTCCCTGCCTTTTCCCGCTTCTGACGGCCGCCTGCATTCCGTGGCTCGTGGCCCCTTCTCCATCTTCAAAGTCAGCAGCATAGCATATTGAGTTCGCGCTCTCCACCTCTGCTGTCACATCTCCTCCTCTTACTCTGCCTCCCTTTTTCTCTTAGAAGGACCCTGTGGTGCCATGGGGCCTATAGACAATGCAGGATAACCTCCCCATCTTGAGGTCCATATCCTTCATCACCTCTGCAGAGTCTCTGTTGCCATGTAAGGTCACAAACACACTCAGGTTCTGGGGATTGGGCTGTGTCATTAGGGGGAGCATTGTTCTGTCTGTCACACTCATAGTTGCACGAAAAATACTCTATAGTTTACCAGAGGATTGTTAAAGATTACCATTTGGTTTATTGAATCCTTGAAATGGCTGGAAAACCGGTTCTCCTTTGAATATGGCCTGGCTGGAAGCTGCTTCAGGGGTCAGCTGGACAGTAGAGCCTCCGCCAAGTTCTCCCAGAACCACGTGGCTGCCACGTGGCAATACTCCCTTCTGCTTTCAGTGAGGGTTCGCCTCGTGGTGGACTAAGTCATGTGCAGAAATGCTGGCAGCAAGGGAGCCTGGGAATGGTAGTTTTTTTGTTTTTGATTTTTAAGATCAACCTCTAGTTCCTTACAATGTCTTGATAGAAAGGGGTTAAATAATGTTAAGTGAACAGTGTTTAAAATGTGCAGCATTATTACCGATCGGGGACACGACCTCACTGCCAGGTGAAACTTGGACAGACACCTGGAGGAAGTGAAGGAGCAGGTGGCAAGGTGATCACAGAGAAGGGTCTTCCAAGCAGAGGCTATTGTAAAGGAAAAGGAGGGAATGCAGAAGTAGTGAAGTCGCCTTTCGCCTTTTGTTTTGGGTAACTGAGTAGGCTTAGTGACCTTGAATTTTCTTGAGACCTCTTTCTCCCTCCAAGAAAAACAAGGGAACCCTGTATTTCCTTCTAAAAGAGGTTACTATATTTCATCACATCTAAAGTGTCAAGAGCCCGGCTGGTGTGTCTCGGTGGTTGAGCATCAACCCAAGAACTAAGAGGTCGCTGGTTCGATTCCCAGTCATGGGCGTGCAGGGGGCAGCTGATCAATGATTCTCTCTCATCATTGATGTTTCTATCACTCTCTCCCTCTCTGTTCCTCTCGGAAATCAATAAAAATATATTAAATAAGTAAATGAATAAGTAGCCGAAGCCGGTTTGGCTCAGTGGTAGAGCGTTGGTCTGTGGACTGAAAGGTCCCAGGTTCAATTCCGGTCAAGGGCATGTAAGTTGGTTGCGGGCACATCCCCAGTGGGGGTGTGCAGAAGGCAGCTGGTCGATGTTTATCTCTCATCGACGTTTCTAGCTCTCTATCTCTCTCCCTTCCTCTCTGTAAAAAATTAATAATATATTTAATAAATAAATAAATAAATAAAGTGTCATCAATTTTATGATATCATTTTAGGAATCAATAAGAAAGAAAAATGCTGCCAATTAAACCATAATGTGTCATTGATTGTAAGACATTCTCTGGTTTTAGAAATGCTAAAATTGGGGGGAATGTGCCTGAGAGCCATTGAAATAGTCAAAATGAGTAGATAAGATGGATAATGGGTCTGTGTGTGTCTTTTTATTTGACCATTAGTCTTTTCTTTCAGAACCGTGGAGGATTTGAAAAATAACGAAAGCCAATGGAAAGATTCCCCACTGGCAACCAGACACCGGGAAATGCTGAAGCGCTGCAAAACGCAGCTGAAGGTCCGTATAGTTACTGGGATGAGTATCGACCAGCCTCACAATGGTGTATTTCCCAGCAGGCTATGTGCCTTCAGTGAGCAGTTTCGTGTCCTTGTTTTTCTTCATTATTCTCCCCACCCCCACGCCCGAGATAAAATGGTGCATCTAAAACTTGTTGGTAGTTTACGTGTATCTACATAATATTTAAACCTCAGGACAGACTGTCAGGCGCTATGTCAATGACATCAGGAATTTTTAGTCGGTTTTATCCTCAGTTTAGCATCTCCTCCCTTTCCTACCTTGTGCAGTGCCCTACCCACCTACTACCCCCAGCCCTGCAATCCTGTCCCTGAACACACATCATCCCTTCCAGGCAAGCATGTTCACGGTGTGTGACAAAGTACAGTTGTGGCTGTGGAAAGATTTCTTTCTTTTGCTCCTCCTCATTCTTCATTTTTAATTGGAAATGATCCATCACACAGGACTATCTAGAGATGGGAAGATTTCTGCTTGTGAGCGTAGCTTTAGAAGGTTCAGCACCGATAGCACATTTAGGCATTTTTCTTGTTTATATTCAAATTAAAAAGCTGGGCGTTGGCTGGTCGTGCTTTCTGCTGATTAGTAAAATAACGTGTAGAGTTTTTCTCTGGCTGGTTCCTGTCACACCGAGGTCTCATTTAGTTTAAGACACTAGACCTCTCTGAGAAGCAGAGTGAGGCAGGGGCTCTTGTCTGGGGCCTGCAGAACCCTTCAGCTCTCCAAAGGTGACGCTTCAAGGAGCCCATAAACTTTAAATTCATATGTCAGCGTGTGCGCATGTGCGTGTGTTTTATCCTCACAGTGACCCTCTGAGGTTGGGGGACAAGCATTTCCCCCAAAGGCAACTCTTTAGTGGGGACCTTCAACTTAGATGCAGATTCGTCTGGCTTCTCCCCACTAATCCTCCCTGGTCCCCAAAGAGCTCCCCAGGTCATTAACGTCACAGCAGTGACCTGCCGCGGAGCCGTGTGTCCGGTGGTCTGTGTGGCGGAGCTTTTGTTCTTAGGACACGACCAGCACCCCAGCTAGTCAGCTCCCCGCCCGGCCCACCCCGCCAGCACGCCCAGCTACTCAGCTGCCAGCTAACACGGCGGCCCTGCTTCCACAGAAACTGGTACGATGCAAGGCCTGCGCTGACGCTGGGCTACTTGACGAGAGCTTCCTGCGAAGATGTCTGAATTTCTATGGCCTCCTCATCCAGCTGCTGCTCCGCATCCTGGACCCCGCCTACCCCGAGTGAGTGCGCGCTGTGTTCAGTGTACCGCTCGCACCAGCCCTCCCTCGGCAAGAGTTCACGTTTGCCCTAGGCCAGTGGTCGGCAAACTGCGGCTCTCGAGCCACATGCGGCTCTTTGGCCCCGTGAGGGTGGTTTTTCCACAAAATGCCACGGCCTGGGCGAGTCTATGTTGAAGAAGTGGCGTTAGAAGTTTAAGTTTAAAAAATGTGGCTCTCCAAAGAAATGTTAATCGTTGTACTGTTGATATTTGGCTCTGTTTGCCGACCACTGCCGTAGCCGGTTTGGGTCAGTGGATAGGACACTGGGTTCGGTTCCGGTCAGTGGCACATACCTTGGTTGCAGGCTCCTCTCCGGCCCGGGCCCCTGGTTGGGGCTTGTGCGAGAGGCAACCAATTGATGTCTTTCTCTTACACTGATGTTTCTCTCTGTCTTTCCCTCTCTCTTCCACTCTCTAAAAACCAATGGGAAAATATCCTCAGGCGAGGATTAAAAAAACAAAACAAAACAAATAAAGGATTTATTTTTCAATTTCCAGATTGTGCTTATGTAGAATATGTAATAATCAATATTTTACCTGTAATTAGTTACAGTAATAAGGGGATGTCAGCACCTGCAATTTTAATTTTGACATAGTGCTTTGTAAAAATTGCCTTATTTTTATCAGTTTTTGATCGATAAAAAATGGAATCTATAAATTGGAAGCTAAAAGCTAGAGATAAGCTTGGCTGGCTTGGCTCAGTGGTTGAGCATTGATCTATAAACCAGGAGGTCACAGTTCGATTTCTGGTCAGGGTATGTGCCGGAGTTTCGGGCTTGGTCCCCAGTGCGGGGCATGCAGGAGGCAGCTGATCAATGATTCTCGTCATTGATGTTTCTCTCTTTTCCTTCCTCTGTGAAATCAATTTTTTTTAAAAAGCTACAGATAATTTTTTATTGTTGAGCTGCGGGCGTGTTGACCTTGTATCCTCACCTGTACAGCTTATTGTTCTGTTATTGTTATGAAGCCTGTGTGTCCCTGCTGGGGGAGCCCTCTGCGGGCACAGTGTGGCCAGCACTGTGGTCTCACCGTAACCTGTGCTTTCTTCTCGTTGACAGCGTAACACTGCCTCTCAGTTCAGACGTCCCCAAGGCGTTTGCAGCGTTGCCTGAGTTCTATGTAGAAGATGTTGCTGAATTTTTATTTTTTATTGTACAGTAAGTGTCCTACCATATTACATAGAACTTATATATGTTTTTATATCTTTTGTGTAAATACTATGATTAATTATATTACACACCTCCATTCTATGCCTGAAATTGTGTGTCACTGCTTTAACTGCTGCCTGGAGATTGGAAAAATAAATCCAAACTGTGGCACCAGGCCACTTCCAATAATATCACAGAGGCAAAGAGGATTAGCAATGCTGGTCATAATGTCTTCTGTGAAAATGGAGCTGAACTTCTAATGATGGAGAATGTGTTTCTGAGGAACAGTAGGAGCAGTTTATAAATACCTGAGTGAACATTCAAAAGCCAGAAATAACCACATCTATATTTTGTACCAACATTTTCTCAATGGTAGAATTGGAGGAAGGTAGCAAAGTAATGGGTTGTGTTTATATCTGACTTTTCAAAATGAAAATAACTAACTCTATTAAAATATTTTTTAAGTGTTTGGGTAGTGAAGATTTTTGAAATCCATGAGATAATTTATTCACATCCTTGGTTTATTTTCTAAAACACAATAAGTTAGTCTAAAATGCTGTGGCCAGTAGAATGACGGATTTGAAACCTATCTGGTTATGATATAAATAGTCACCTTACACTCAGTAAGTGAAAGGGGACTCAGCGTCCTGGTTCCTGGGCCTATCGGTTGCCTCCCCTCGGAGGACCCCAGCGCCCGCCCAGGTGGAGACTCAGGGCTGGACCTCGCCCCTCTCGCTCGCAGATACTCGCCTCAGGTGCTGTACGAGCCCTGCACTCAGGATATTGTGATGTTCCTCGTCGTGATGTTGTGCAACCAGAACTACATCCGAAACCCGTACCTGGTGGCCAAACTGGTGGAAGTCATGTTTATGACCAACCCTGCTGTGCAGCCACGGACCCAGAAGTTCTTCGAAATGATCGAGAACCACCCTCTCTCCACCAAACTGTTGGTCCCGTCCCTGATGAAGTTTTACACGGGTAGGTTCCTGGGCACACAGGCAGGCAAAGCCGTCCAAAGCCAGTGGGCAGAGTTACTCTAACCCTGTTACCCAATAGGCTGCCATCCACCCACACGTGTAGCTCAGTAGCCCACTGGGAGCAGAGCACATGCTACTGGGTCCCTGAGAATTAAGAGTAGCCCCTTCCTTCCTTCCTTCCTTCCTTCCTTCCTTCCTTCCTTCTTTCTTTCTTTCTTTCTTTCTTTCTTTCTTTCTTTCTTTCTTTCTTGAACTTCTAAAAATCTTCAGTAAACATGTATTGTTAATATTAAAACTAAAAACGTTAAATGTATTTTATAGCCCGTGTCTGCAGCTGTCACTGACTCTGGATGAGGGACAGGGTGTGTAGGTGTGTGGGATGGAGCTGGCGGGCGGGTGCTCTTCTCCCTCCCCTTCCACCAGGCAGTGTGCCTTCCAGCCCCGGACACCTCTGTGGTCACGGACAGATGATACCATTGCTAAGAATAGCACCACTCATCGAATCCTTACTGATCCTTGCACTTAATCCCAACCACAGGCCTCAAGATGGGCGCCATAAATAGCTCCATTTTACACATGAGGAAACCGGAGCTTAGAAAGGTCGGGAAGCTTGCTGAAGGTCAGCAGCTAGCGAGTGGCAGCAGCCTCAGCAGCTGGGCTGTGGCACAGGTGCTCCTGGCGTCTGTGATGTCCCTCCCATGGTTACCAAGGCACTGGCGCCAGAGGGCCTGCAGGGGGGCGTCACACACTGCCCGCCTGCCCATCACAGCCTGCTAAGGCTGCGGGTGCAGGTCCTGACCCCTGCATGCCGGCCTCTCAGGCGTGTGAGAGTCTGCGATTGAGAGCAAGCCCCTTTTTGCACCCCGGGAGAAGAGGCTAGCTTAGGAAATGCTTAAGATCAATTTCTGTTTCCAAAATAAAGTTCAATTTCAAAATAAGAGTATTTATTTGTAAGGACCGGCTCTCAAAAGCCTGCTACTCAGAACCTGGAGGAGCACTGGTGACTTATTTCAAGACTCCTCTTCCCAAGCAGATCTGGTCAGCAAGGCCAGCCTGAGCCCGTAGACCAGGCCCTAGTTCAGCACGAAGCTCCTGTGTGTGCGGGCGGGGTTTGATGCCAGGCCCATCGGTGAAGATGGCACAACCCCGGCCACCCTGCGGCAGACGTTCTGGGTGGGAGACAGACGCTG